>CM057456.1:1274575000-1275796875 GCA_016271365.2 Neoceratodus forsteri
TTTCTCCTGCTGGCTACTGGGCAAAGTGCAGAAGGCAAGACTCCAAAGCCAGGAGAGGGAAGGAGCTGGCTTGAAAAGTACTCAGTAATGCAGGCAGACTTCCATCATCTCCAGTGGGCAGGCAGAAAACAGGAAACTGGGGTAGCACCAGTGGCACCACCTTGTCTCTGGCCCCAGCCAGTAAATCACCAAGATGTTGGACCTTCAGTGTCCTGGAGCTCTTCTGGAATGGACCCCACCAGGAAGGGACAACTTCCTGGGAGTATAACAGGCAGAGACATGTGTCCCTTTCAGAAGGTATGCTCTCCAGAGGCAGAAGATCAAGTGACAGAAGGAGAAAGAATTACCGTAAGAGTAGATCTTTGAGGGGATCTCAGTCATCAGGTCACACTGTATGAGCTTCGCAGTCGGTGAAGCAGGATTCACACAGAAGATTTTCCAGCAGTACAACTGGGGTCGCACTCGCTCCCTCCTTAGATATTTCCCCCGGAGACTAAGGGAGCATACCCATGCCATGGGGGACAGAGGAGAGAGAGAGGGGTGCTCAGGACAAAACAAAAGGCTGGATACACCTGTTAACCACTTCTGAGAAGAGAACCCCACTAAGGGGGATGGTAGGAGGGAAGGCATACCTGATGACTGAGATCCCCTCGAAGATCTATGGTTATGGTAAGTTCTTACGTAACTGTTCTATCTTGTTTGGGGTATCTCAGTTATCAGGTCACACCACAGGAATGAGTCCCAAGCAGTTACAGGTGCAATAGAACAGTGTGGGAGGAAGGCCAACCGAAGCTTAGGACAAGCGGCCCTGCAGAACAGCCCTGCCAAAATCTGGACTAAGAAGCAATGTCCAGACTGTAGTGCTTGGTGAAAGTATGGCTGGTACTCCAGGTGGCAGCAGTGCAAATGTCAGTGGCTGAGACTCCTCTGAAACAGGCCACAGACGTAGCCATTCTCCTTGTGGAATGGGCTTTCATTGTCCCTGGTAACTCTGTGCCATGCGTGTTATAGCAGAACACAATAAAATGTGCCAACCATCTGGACAAACATTGTTTGGAAACCTAAACGCCCTCTCTTCCTGGGGTGAAAGAAACAAAAATCTGCTTAGACTTTCTGCAGTCCTTGGTATGGAACAGATAAATTTTCACAATTCTGTGCGTGTCTAATGTATGGAGCAGTGCTTCCCCTGGATTGGCACGCTCTTGGAAATAAACTGGTAGGTGGATCGATTGGTTCACGGTTTGGAGGTTTTAGGTGCAAGATGCTCCTCAGAAAGGTATGGGTCACATCTAGCCGAGTCATGGTATGGCCGCCCATGGGCTCGAGAAAGGCAGAAATAGCCAAAAGGTGCACCTTGAGGGAGGAGTACTGGAGACCTGAGTCCGACAGCGAGATCAGGTAGTCCAGAATCTGGCTCACCGGACAAGTAAAAGGGTCCAGATGATGTTTGGCAGCCCATATGGCAAACCTCTTCCACTTCATGGCATACGTGGCTCTAGTGGAGGGCTTCTGAGGTGCCACAAGGACACCGGCCACCCACTGAGGCACTCAGAACCGGGTGATAGCTATGTCCTCAGGAGCCAGGCATGCAGCCAAAGGGACTTGAGGTTCAAATGGACCAGGGTCTTCTAAGCCTGCTTCAGCACATCCCTGCCAAGGGGCAGGGGGACCAGAAGTTCCTCCGCTAACTGCTGCAGTAATGAAAATCATATCTACCATGGCCAGTATCATGTTGGCCCCCTCCATCTGCAGTTTGATTAGCACCATTAGTGCATGCTGGACTGAGTCTGGCTGAGACTGTCCGCTAGTGTGTTTAGCACACCTGAGATGTGGACCGGCGAGAGGATGAGGCCGTGGTCCAGCACCCAGTGCCAGACTCTCATGGCCTCCCTGCACAGGGGATATGAGTGCGTTTCCCCTGCTTGTCGATGTAGTAGACAACACTGAGGTTGTCTGACTGAATCAACAACCAGCCTCAAAGGAGATGGTTCTGAAAGACCTGCATGGCATAAGAACTGCCCGCATCTCAACGACACTGATATGCAGAGACATCTCGACCTGGGTCCATGACCCATGAGTCCGAAAAGGACCCAGGTGTGTCCCCCAGCCCGAACTGAAGGACTCTGTAGTGAGAATCTGCTGGGGGGAGGAGATCAGGAATGGAACTCCTTGCAACAATTCTGGAGGTCCATCCACCACAGGAGCACCTTGCGAACTGGAGAGCAGACCAGCACTGGCTGCTCCACGTCATCTGTGCACTGGTCCCACTGCACCCGGAGGATCTACTGGAGCACTCACATGTGCAGACTGGCCAAAGGAACTGTGGCAATAGCTGCAGCCATGAGGCCGAACAGCCTCAAGTACACCCTTGTGGGAACATAACAGCTCTGAGCAACCTCCTGAGCCTGGGAAATGAGGCACTCCACTTTTGGGGCAGGAAAGCCCTGCCCTGTGCGGAGTTCAGGACCATCCCTATATACTGTAGTCTCTGGGACAGGATCAAGACAGACTTGGGCAGACTGATAGTGATGCCCAGGCAGTGGAACAACTGGAGAATCCTCTGCAGGGCCCAAGGAAGCAAATCTCTGGACAGAGCTTTGAGGAGTCAGTCATCCAGGTATGCGAAGATATAAGACATTCCCTCTGGAGGGCATCAGATACCACTGCTAAGCATTTTGTAAAGACCCAAGGTGCAGGGAGTAAGTCAAGGGCAGTACTTTGAGCTAGTAATGTTCGCTCTGAAAAAGAAATCGGAGGAACCGCCTGTGCAGAGGACAAACTGAGATGTGCAAGTATGCGTCTTGCATATCCAGAGAACGCAGCCAATCACCCTGATCGAGTAGGGGCAGCAGGACCGGCAGTGTAACCATGCAAAACCTTTTGTACTGGATATAAAGACTGAGGTCCTTGAGATCTAGGATGGGACTCAAATTTCCAGTCTTTTTGGGGACCAGGAAGAACCTGGAGTAAAAACCCCTGTTCCGGTGCTGCCTGGGCACTGGTTCTATTGCCCTTTTCCACAGAAGAGACTGTACCTCTTCCCGAAGAACCACTGCATGGGCCTGAGGATAAGTGGATGGCACCAGTCGGGGGTCCTGAGTCTGCTCTATAAGCTCCAGAGTGTGACCCCATTCTATGATCTGAAGAATCCAGGCATCTGAAGTTATGGTTCTCCATTGATTGAGATGGAAGGAGAACAGACATCCGACCACCACCTCTTGGTTGAGGACTGAAAGAGGGGGGTCCATCAAGGAGTCAGGCGGAAGCGGATCAGGCCACTGGGCCTGATCTGTCACCTCTGGGGCACTTGGTGGCCAGGCCTGAGGAGGAGGAGGGGGTAGGCAAGGCTGAGGAGGCTTTTCTTTTCCCTGGGAAAGGGAGCCTGCTCTGGACTTGTGGGACAGTTTGCGAATGGACAGGCACTGTCTGCTCCTAGGTTGGGTATGTTAGAGCAAAAGGACAGACAACAGCCCTGCCAGATGCCTGCAGATCATTAATGATGCCCTGGACATTTGGCTCAAACAGTTTTAAGCCACTGAAGGGGGTACTGAGCACCTTCTGCTGGACATCCGCTGCAGAGCCTGAGACTCTGAGCAAGGCATGCCTACGAAGGCAAATGCCTGTGGTAGCACCATGGCACCAGTATCAGAAATGTCATACAAGGCCCTGAGGAGGTGCTTACTAACATCCTCAGCGGCCTGCACAGATCTGAGGACCTCCTGTTTTTGAGAACAATCCTGGTGGGCTTAGGCAGCCACCATGACCTTCTTACAGATACAGTTTTGGTACTTGACCATGTGAGAAAGACAGCTGGCAATCCGAAGTCCCAGGGTGGAGGATGCATAAACCTTCTTACCCCAAAGGTCTATCCTTCTAGATTCCCTGTCAGGGGGTAGGGAGATAAGGTACTTGGGCACCTTGGACCTGCCATGGGCCACTCTGATGACCACAGAGTCGGCCTCAGGTTGGGCAGCATAATGAGGCAGGCCCTTAGGGGCATGATAGAGTTTATCTGCTCTGTGAGACATGGCAGGAACCATGTCTGGACGGTGCCAAGCAGCAGTCGTGGCACTCCTCAGAGCTGGTAGAACAGGAGGAACAACTTTAGGAGGAGATTCTGGTATCTTCAAGAAGTCCACCAGATCTCTCCTGATGGCATATTTTTCCTCAGTAAGAAGCCCACAGCTGTAGACAGCTGCTACATAACATTGAAAATGGTAGGATCCTCAGGAGAGGACCTGGAAGGGTGTTTGACAGAGTCTTCACTCACTGAAGAGGTTGCAGACCTATCAGAGGAAAGAGGTTCCTCCTCCTCCTCTTCCTCAGGGAGGATGAGGTCATGGCAGTACCCCTCTTCAATGTCAACCTGTTCCAGCTAAAGGTCCAATGATCAAGGGGCCACCAGTAGCCAACAGGGCACAGCCCAAGTCCTAAGCGGCATCGATGACGACGGGGGCCGTCGATGGTAGGGGGGGTCAGGTCTGTAACAGCCCAACTGATACACCAGGGCTGTGGTTATCCTAGCTAAAATATCATTAAGGTCGATGGCAGGAGAAGAGTGCATTGACAGTGGAGGGGCTGCCGGTGCAGGGTGCGACGAGCCATTCGTTGGGTCTTGAGAGCCCGGAGAAGTATCAGGTCGTGACGGAGTGGCTGTCGTTGTCCCGAGGGTTGACTCAAGGGTCGATGGCCAGCCTCCCTGAGAAGCAAGAGGAAGTGTTGTCCGTAGCAGCCTCAAAGAAACAGAGGCCTTGACAGCAGAGTGCATCAGTGCAGCTGCAGCCCACGGAGTACCAGCAGAGGTAGAAGAGGCAGTCGGGGATCGGGAATGCCACCAGGTGAAGTGGCCCCATTCGCAGTCTTTTTTATAATTTCTCCCTGAGCACTTGTCTCAGGCTTTCGAGGCCTGGGAGCTCGACGAACCCACCTGTGACAGGGAAGGAGGGACCCCAGAAGATCACTGCCCAGAACTGGCTACCTGTTGTTCCATGAGGAATTTCTTCAAAGCCTTTTTGCGTCACCTAAGGGTTGTAAGATTAAACTTCTGGCAGAGCTCACAGATGTCATGGTCAGGCCCAAGACAGCAGACACAGAAGTTGTGGTCATCTGAAAAAGCTATCTTCTTTCTGCAGCGGCAGCAATGGAGGAGAAAAGTTGAAGGAGTAACTCTCAACATAAATGAGGTAAAAGAAGCTCTTGTTTAAAAGAGATTCAAAACATTAGGGTAATAGAAAAATCAGCAGGCAAAAATGGCATGAACTGCATCGGAGCTTCCACAGAGACCCATGTGTACAGAGATGACAGTGGGAAAGAACTGAGCAGGGAGTGGGGCCGCTCACGCCTTTATACGGTTGATGATGTCGGCAGGTGACGTTGGCGTGGGCGGCCCCTGTTATACTGTTGGAAAATCTTTCGTGTGGATCCTGCTCCACAGACGGTGAAGGTCTAACGGTGTGACCTGATGCTGAGATATCCCCAAAAGAAGATCCTGGTGTTTGACAAGCTGGGGAAGAGGATAACCAGCTCTTGGTACTAAGGCAAAAATACTTCAGAACAACAGACTGATATGCCAAAATTCAAACTGTATGTGCACCATTCTCTAGTCCAGTAACTAAAATGTTAGTTAAGATGTAACAAATGTCTTCCGTTGAGCATACAAAAATATATTTTAAATAGTGATGAGAGATCTCCAAGGTGGCATCCTGTTTGCAAAAAAGGTGTCTTCCAGTTGAGCCAGACTGACAGCCCAACAGCAGCAGGAGCTGAAAACCATGCCAGCAACCCAGGCTCTCATTCTGAAGGTAGGCATGGGGTGGGGGGGCAGCATCCTACAGAATGCTCTCCTCTGGGGGGAGCAGCATTTCCCCCAGTCTACCACCACCTGGGGTAACCACAGATGACTGTGCAGTTGAAGGAGCACTCAGCATACAGGATGGAAGGGTCATTATTGGTGCAACATGTGCATAGAGCCTAGGGGACTACACAAGGAGGGGGTCTACTCTCTCTCTCTCTCTCTCTCTCTCTCTCTCTCTCTGCAATGCACTGCCCCCTTCCACACTTGATCTTGTTCCAAACAATCTTACTTAAACAATCAGGCTGACATAGTGACCTAATTTGTCAGATAATTGCTGTAAAGCGCCCGAGGAGTGGCCGAGAGCACTAACTCTCCCATGCCATTACATGACACCTAAAGCCCAATAGAGAGATTTATTGCTAATATAAACCTCCTAACAGCTTTTTTTTTTAAATAATGCTAAAAAGGCATTACTATAATTTAAAACTATTGTAGAGCTCAGTATGTGAAACAGTCCCAGCATTCTGTTTACACTAGCGGTCCGTTACCGGTAGGTTAAGGACCACAGTGAATCAACCAGAATGCAGGGTTTTGTGCTCAGCACTGCATAAGGCTCACAATAATGACTACATAAAAGGGTAGGTCAGGCCGCACAGTGGGGATGGAGATCCCGGAGGCACAGAAGAGGGTGCGCAAAGCCCCAAGGAGAGTTGCAGCAAGGGTTACCTCAGAAGGCATAAAGACAGGTGGGAGATTGAAGGAGGTCCTGGAGACACCCAAAATACCAAAGGAAAATTAAAGCCAAAGAAAAGATGTAATGATGTTTTTTATTTATTTTATTTAGTTTTTGTTGACCGGGTAAGTGCGCTAGCCAACAAGTGACTATTTTCAGGCACGACCCGGGAGGTACAGTTACAGAACACAGTGATACATAAGAGATTACACAAAGCGGGATACATTTGCAGGATACATAAGAAATTACACAGAGCAGGATACATTTGCAAAGGACAAAGTCACACAGTGTAGTCAAGCATAGCAATAAGGATAAAATTACATGTATTCAGTTGTTGAGAACTAGGGGGAGAGGTGGTAGGGGACAGGTGTAAGGGTAGGGCAGGAGAGACGGAGACAGGTGGTGGTAGGGCGAATAGCAAAAAAGGGGAGGACAGGAGGGAGGTTAAGGCGCCAAGTGCGGCATTAGCGGGAGAAGGTTACCACCTGTGGCCGGGACGGTGGAACCGGGAGTCGGCAAGAGAGACGGAGAGGTCGGGGAACAGGACAGTGAAGCTATGGGTGCAAAAAATAGAGAGGGAGAGAGGGTGATGTGCAGGGGAGGGCGGTGGGGGGACTAGGTGCAAGGGTGAGGAGGGATTTGAACTAAAGGAATGGGGAGGAAGGGTAGGGTGGGAAGGGCAGGGTATGGGGAAAAGGGATGAAGAGACACGGAACAGATAGGAAATGAGTGGGGTAGAGATAGAGTGCACCTAGTAAGGCGCAGCGAACAGAAGAAGGAGGGGAGGACAAGAGGCGAGGCGGTGAAACGGGCATTGGCGGGTAGAGTAACCTGTGGCCGAGCCGGGTGGAACCACGAGACGGCAGGAGAGAGGGAGTCACGCAACTGGTGGGAGTCGGATAAAATAGGATGGGGTGAGGACCGAGTATAGGGAGAAGAGGGAAGAAAAAAGAAGGAGGGGAAAGCAGGCAGGAGAGGGGCAGAAAGGTGAAAGAAAGGTAGGAAGGGTGGCGGCAAGTTACGGCATTAGCGGTACAAGGTAGCAACCTGTTACCGGGCCGAGAACCGAAGACGGCAGAGGGGAGAGTGGAGGGCGGTTAGAGGGGGAGTGAGGAGGCAAAGAGCAGGAGAGGGGAGGGGCAGGAAAAAGGGAGGGGGTAATGACAGGGGGTACTGGAGAAATGGCTAAGTGGGAAGGGAAGAGAGCGGGGCTGGGAAAGTAAGTGTTACAGGAACAGAGGGTGCAGGATAAGGAATGAAGGTGGGGGAAACAGCTCAGGAGCGAGGGCAAGCTAAGTGACTAGGCAGTAATTAGAGAGCTTTACAACTGGCATCAGAACAACAATGTTATACAGTATCAACAAACATGAAACATAAAAGCAAAAAACAACCAAGAATAAAAAAGCAAGTGCCTATAATACATAATAGGGAAGGGGAGGAGAACAGGTTAGGAGCATGGGATTCAAGAGGGATCAAAACAAACACATTTGTCCATCGAGGTAAGGAAAGCTCTGAGATTGTGCTTAAATGCATCGTGAGAAGGAGCATTTCTTAGTCCCTGGGGCAGCAAGTTCCAAAAGTGAGGGGCAGCATAACATGTTACAGCCTCAACAAAATTAACAACGTGAAGGAGGTAAGAAAAACTTACTTATGCAGACTGGATTCTTATTCATTATTATTTGTTATGAAAAATACTAGATTCTTTGAAACTTTGCCAAAATTTACAGCATTTTTGACCCCAGTGTTCAACATATTCTTTCTCAGGAAGAGTAATTTGTTCTCACAAGCCCCACTGCATGCTGTTACAGCCTGTGAACTCATGCCATCTTCACAGCACCTCTCTTACCCACAAAATGAACCACTCATAAAATGGACCACCCACAAAACGGACTGCTCCACATCACTGTTTAAAAGGTATTTTTCTGGGGCTGCTCAGTGGAACAAACCCAAGTACTGGAAGCTGGGCGGCAGATAGGGAGGGAGCACTATCCAAGGCAGCATGTCTAACCTGGGGAAGCGTCAGCAGCACGTTCTGCTGGAACGTGGCCCATAAAAGTGGGCCAGGCAGCTTGCTTCCCCATGAAGAGGCTCCCTGTGAGTGTGCAAGTTGTTATGGATCTGTCTAGTCAGTGTACAAGTCGTCAAGAATCTGTCCACTGCTACAAGGAGACAGGACAGTCAACTTAAAAGGGAAGTGTAGGGGCAAACCCACCATGCCTTTGGAAGATGATAGCTGGTAGTACTCTGGGGCCCTGCATAAAGCTAGACCCAGATAAACTGTGCTTTGCGGTGGTGGTGGTGGGTTGATTACCCTAATGACCCTGCAATGGGTGTGAAGCCATGGAAGAACTGCAGGTTGGAAATTGTCAGGGCTGGGATGTCGTCTGGATGGCCGACAGCAGCATAAAATACTCACAGAAAAAAAATATATATATATTTTTCATTATTTTCTGAAGGCAGTTGTTAAATCTACCAAGGGAGATCCTTGGTTATCCCCTTCTGGTTTAATAGCTCATTACTGCACTGGGCTTGCGTTAACCCCCTGCTGAAGTCCTCAAATGGGATTTTTGAGGATTCTGAGGCACAAAAATAAAAGCAGTGCTTCAGCCCTGACCCTGTATATTGGAAGGTTTGCACAGATATCCTTGGCAGAAAAAGTATTGGATAATGTACAAAGCCACACCAGAAATTTCTGACCCCCAACATTAGACGCAGAGAGTCAAACTGACTCCCACTTCACTAGTGCTAATGCAAGCCCTGATTGTACAATCATGGTGATGGAGATAAGCCTGGCCAATGTAAGCTCAGAAACAGAAGAAAATCAGCCCTGTGTGTGATTGTAGAATCAATATTTTTTACTTCATTCCATCTGCCACCAAACAAAGCCCAGCATTTGGCCTGTGTTGGGCTTCCTCGGGGAAAAGGTGGTCTCTAAAAATATCAATATGACATTTTTATATACAGCGAAACATAAATATATTGTAATCCATTATATCATAAAATATACGAACATAGGAAATTGCCAGCAGATACAAGCCATTCGGTCTATATAGTCTGCTCGAGTGTGCAGCATGCCGTCTATTAGACTGCAGCTGCCCCCCTTCCCCTTGCACCCCCTTCCATCTTAGTGCTCCTCCTTTCAAATTCACCTCCTCCACCCTTCCCTCGGTTTTGACCCTCCCTTTGACCCTATCCCACCCTCTCTTAAAGCTGTCCATCATCTTCAACGCTACCACTTCCTCTGGCAATGCATTCCAACCAGCCACCACCCTCTCTGTGAAATAGTGCCTCCCCATCTCTCTCCTGAACCTACTTCCCTCTAACTTCAGACTGTGTCCTCTGGTGTCCCTCCCTATCTTTAACTTAAACAAGCCCTCCAGATTAACTTTGTTTACGCCCTTTAGGTACTTGAAGGTCTCAATCATATCCCCTCACTCCCCTATCTTCTAGGGTTTACATGTTGAGCCCCCCCAGCCTCTCTCCTCATATGCCCTGTCCCTCATCCCCAGGATCATCTTCGTCGCCCCTCGCTGGACCCCCCTCCAGTAGCCTGATTTCCTTTTTCAAATAGGGGCATCGATACTGCTCACAGCACTCCAAGTGCGGCCTCACCAGGACCTGTACAGGGGCAAAATGACTTCCTCCCTCCTGGAGGTGATTCCCCTGGTTATGCATCCCAGCATTCTGTTCGCCTTTACAGCTGCCTTCCTGCACTGTGCCGAGTGTTTCATGCCCCCTTTTACCAGCACTCCCAGATCTTTCTCCTCTGCCGAAGTGGATAGCTGCACTTCCCCCAACCAGTTGCTGTTCCTTGTTTTTTTCGTCCCCAAGTGCAAGACCTTGCTTTTTTTGGCATTGAACCCCAGCTACCATGTGGCTGAACAGCACTCAAGTGTTGCCAGATCTTCTTGCAGAACCTTTCCCCCTTCCTCACTATCTACCTCTGAACCGACTTTAGTGTCGTCTGCAAAGAGGTTGATCTTGCTCCTTATCCCATTTGATATGTCTGCTATGAATAGGTTGAATAGAACTGGTCCTAACACTGACCCCTGCAGGACCCCACTGGTTACTGCCCTGAGTGCTGAGAGTTCTCCCTCAACTATCACCCTCTGATGCCTGTCCTGCGTCCAATTCTAGATCCACCGAACCAGTTTCCTCCCTACTCCCAGGCTATTTAACCTGCTTGTCAGCCTTCCATGGGGCACGGCGTCAAACATCTTACTGAAATCCAGGTAAAGGACATCCACTGCACAGCCCCTGTCCAGTGACCTTGTCACCTAGTCAAAAAAGTCAACAAGGTTGGTTTGACATGATCTCCCACACACAAACTCATGTTGCCAGTCATCCTGCAAGCCATTCTCTTCCAGGAAACTCACCAGCCTTTACTTAAGTATAGTCTCCATTAGCTTCCCCACAACGGCTGTAAGGCTCACTGGTCTGTAGTTTCCAGGTTCATCTCTGGACCCACTCTTATGGCTTGGCACCATATGTGCCACCTTCCAATCCCTGGGCAAGAATCCTGTCCTAAGGGAAGTGTCAGACAAATCTGCCAGTTGTCCCATCAGAACCCCTGCCAACCCCTGAGTAACCTAGGACGCACTCTGTCTGGACCAGGCACCTTATCCACCCTTAGGGACCTTAGGCCCTTCAACACCCTTTCTACTGGGATCCCTACATCCATCACCTCCTCCCCCTGCCCCCTCCACCCTTCCCTTGAGGTATAGGCCATCCATCTCCCTAGCAAACACTGAGAAGAAGTACTTGTTTAGTACTTCTGCCTGCTCCGCCCCCTGCTCTACCCACTCACCCTCCTTCCTAATCCTCACAATCTGGTCCTTGAATTTCCTCTTCTCTCCTGTGTATCTAAAGAAATCCTTCCCCCCTACCCTGATCCCTTGCGCCAGCCTTAGTTCTTTCAAAGCCTTGGCTGCCCTCACTACTTTGCTCACCTCTCTGGATTTCTTAATGTATTCCTCTCTATCATCAACCCCAGGATCATTTATACTTTCGAAAGGCTGCTCTCTTTTCCCTCAACCTACCCACTACCTCTTCATTCACTCAGCTAGGTTTCTTGTTCCTGGCCTTCTTGCTTTGGCACTTGGTGCAAAACCTAGTGGTTTCTGCCAGACCCCTCTTTACAATGTTCCATTTCTGCTCTGTATCCATGTTCGGGCTGATACTGTCTAGGTGCCCTTTCAAGATGTTTCCCATCCTGCCAAGGTCCACCCTCTTAAAATCTACCACTCTTTTTCTGGTATTGGCTACTTCATTCCCCAGGTTGAGGGAGAACCACACTGTGCGGGGGTCACTCCTTACTAGTGGGTCTTCCACCTTGATGCCTTTCACTAGCTCTCCATCTGAAGTACTAAGTCCAGAATGCTTCCCTCCCTGGTGGGCTCCACCTTCTGTGTGAGGAAGCTGTCCTGGAAGGCCTCCATGAAGACCTGTTCTCTAGCACTTGAGTTGGTTGGGGAGCTCCAATCCACCCCCGGCAGACTGAAGTCCCCGACCACCACTGTGCTGCCCTTTCTGCTAAGCCCCTTAATTTGTTCTTCCAATTCCCTGTCCATTTCCACACTTTGAGAGGGAGGCCTATACACCACCCTGATCTCACTGTCCTAGCCTCTGAATGCTGTAGGTGAATCCATATTGCTTCGGCCTTGCCCTCCTTGTCTTCCTCCCTGTTCCACACTATCCTTTCCCTAATGTATATAGCTACCCCTCCCCCTTTCCCTTTGTCCCTGTCCCTATGGTATAGTTTGTACCCAGGGATCACTAGATCCCAGTGTTGGTACAGGGTGGCCCATATTTCAGTTATGGCAGTTATGTCCACCTCCCTTTCCGCCATCAAAGCTTGCAGTTCTACTATCTTATTGCAAAGGCTTCTTGCATTCAGTGAAACCACCCTCCACTGCGAGTTCCTCCCCTGCTTGCCTAAACCATCTTCCCTTACCCTTCCCTTTTTTGCATTTTGCTTCCCCTCTTCCAGCCCATCTATGGGTGGATCCTGGTGGACTCCCTTGCCTGGTGACTCTGTTTACTACATCTCTCCCCGCCTAGTTTAAATTATACTTTTCTGTAATGAACTCTCCCAGCTTTTTCTTTAGGATCCCTGAACCCTACCTACTCAGGTGCAGCCTATCCAGTGCATACAGGTCCTGATCCTCCCATGTGCTGCCCCATCCCTCCCACCAGTCCATAACCCATTTCCTCACACCATGTCTCCAGCCATTTAATGAACTCTGAAATTCTTAGTTTTCTGGCCATGCTAGCCCTTGGTACTGGGAGCATCTCCGAGAATGCCACTGTCCTCCCCTCTCCACTGCACAACCTTCTTACTTCCTTGAAACTCTCCTGCACTTCTTCCAACCTATTCCCTTCCAGATCATTAGTACCCAGGTGCACCACGATATGAGGTTCCCCCTACCCTCCCCACACACCTCTTTACATGCTACCCACTTTTCCCGCTGTCATATCCGAGATAATCTACCATATCACGGCTCTTTCTGGCTCCTCCCCCATCTTATACTTTTCAATATAGAATCCTCCAGGATGACAACTCTCCCCTCATTATCTTGCTCACCTCCCTAGTGCGACCCCTTCCACTGCCCACACTCTGGGTCTCCATCCCCTGATTTCATCACAGACGGACCCTCTGCCTCGCTAGCTCACTGTTGAACCCTTGTCCTAGACCCCATTTGCTCCACCCTGATACTTCCTGTGTTGGCTGTGTCCTTGCCCCTACCATTCCTTCCCTGCACCTCCCCTTCCCAATTCTGACCCCCTCTGCTCTGTATTAGCCCTCTCCTTACCTCTGGCCACTAGTGCCTCCCCTAATTATTTCCCTTCCTCTCCAATTAATCCTGTCCTGTCCCTCTTAGTACTACTAGCCTGATTGGGTGCCCCCACGCCATTTCCATACCCTTCCCTTATCTCTCTACCCCGAGTCCTCTGGCCCCCTTCTGCCCTCCCACCTCCACTACCCCTGTTACCCTCCCATGGGTTACCCTGCATCTAACTTCACTACTAGGTTCCCCTCCAACACTACTATCTTGTTTCCCTGTTATCCCTGCAACTGGCCCTCCCCCTCCTGCTACTCCAGGCTTGCTAGCACCAAGAACCTGTTCTTATCCTCCCTCCTTTTATTCCGAGCTGTGCCATTTCCTCCTCCCTGTGACCTCCACTCATGCTCTGCTCCCTTCCCCATCCTATCTCTTTTCTTGACCTCCCTCCAACCTGTAGCCTCATGTCCCAACTTGTCTTTAGTGGTAGCCTGGTCTGCCCTTTGAATCCTCCCCCTCTGCAGGGTTTTATTTAACTCTAAAAATTGATCAGCGTTTTGCTCATAAAAGTGCTAAAACATTGTAAAAATGCATAGCACTTGCCTCACTGTGTTTAACAAACATAGCACTTTTGGAAAACCTATATAAATACTTTCTGTACAGTTAGTATTGTCCCAGGAAAAAACTGCTAATCAATTATTTAAAACCCTGCTCTATAATCCCCCTTGTTTGCCTTTTGTGTCTACTCTATTGGTCCTTATGTCTCTTGGCCCCTGCTGTCCCCCCCCCCACTCCACCAGCTCAGCTCCCTTCTCAGCCTGCCAACCTCCTCCCTAGGTTGCCCCATCTGTATACACACCATACAACCCCTACCCTCCAAGCAATGCCCAAGAAGATGGCCGCCACACATCCATTGCAGCTTATCACCCCTCCTGGCTCTCCTCCTGGTCTGCCACTGCCACCCATTTCCCACCCCTTGACCTTCTCCATACTCTACGACTCACAATTTTGCTTGACCTCCCACACTGGTTTAGTTTAGTTGCTTCCCTTTGGTATCCTTTGCCTTCCCTGTTATATTCTATACTCTGCCCGGAGTGGCCTGTGGCTTGCTGTCCTCCCTGCTGATACCCCGCAGACGCCACACTCCTGCTTCATGGCACTCATGCGTGAGGGTCGCACATGTGAGGGGTCACTTGGCCTCCTAGGAAATACAGACCTTGGCCTTCCCATAGGCCCGTCAGGGCCACATGACTGTCTGGCGCCCTCCAATTCAGTCCCTCCCATCCAGCATTCCTCCCACTTATCCTGAGCCCCCGTTTCAGGAAAAAAAACCAAAAAAAAAAACAGCTTGAATATATCAATCCACACTGATCCCTGTCCCACAATGTTATGCCCATATTATGTAAAACAACTCACTTCCCTCCCTCGATTGCTCCATTTCCAGCCATATCCTGCTTCCAATTGTGGAAACTATAAAGACAGCCCCCTTTATATTTCATTAACCTCGGCCCTCCGATAGGCCCGGCCGGGTCACGTGACTATCTGACATCCTCTGACTCAGTCCTTCCCTTCCGGCATTCCTCCCACCTCCCAGTCCCCGTTTCAGGGAAGAAAAAAAATGCTTCAACACAGCAATCCACACTGATCCCTGTCCCACAATGTTATGCCCACAATATAGCAAGAATATTCTCTAATGAGATCTGAGCATCCTCACCACTTCAGAAAGAAGAAATATATTTCAGATCCTTACAAATTAGTTCCATACATGTCTTTATTCCCTATACAATAATCAAGGCCCCTAGAATTCTGCAGCCACAGAATTTTAAGAACTTTTACAATCTACCATAGAACTTCTGCGTGATTACATGATACTCTTTTTGTTGAGTTTTATTAATATTTCTGTTTATCCATAGAATCTGTTTCCCTTCCCCTCTTTTAATATCCAAAACCCCCCATATGCTCAGAATGTGATGTTACCATTGCTATAACATCATACATTAGCTAATGAAATGGCTGCAATCTGCAACAGAAATGAACAGTCACTTATCTACCACAGCTCTCACTGCCAGAGACGGTGGCACTGCACATCATGCATGGTGATAGTTGCTCAACTTGCACTACAGCCTAATACAACTTTCAGTCTTATATTATTGCGCTAGGGCCAACTTAAACAAAACCTTGTCAACAGCACAGACCTGTTAAGTCCATACCTCACTTTGTACAAACCTATTTGTGCCTTCAAGGTATAAAGATGCCATCTGAAATTAATAACTGGTAAAATGAACTTAACTGTCATTTTTAAGAAAAATAAAGTAATTATGCCCAGAAAAGTGGAATATAATAATGTGTAGACCTGTTGAAAGAATAGACCTGTTACATAAATAATTGCACTATATGCATTTTTGCCAGGGTTATTGATTACATATTGTCATTGGTTGGTAGAATCACCTAAAAGTTATGGAGAAATGTGTGCAGGGACAGCTGTTGGGCCACAGGGTAGCATGCTGTGTTTCCGTGCCAGCAACTCAGGTTCAGAGATTAGCTCTGGGAGCTGGCTGGGCAGCACAAGGATTGGTGGAACACATCACTGCTCGGAGCCTGGGAAGGTATGGTGCAGTGTTCTGTCACATGGTGGACACACTATGATGGGCTGGAGAGCACTATCTCACAATCGGTTCACATGCATGTCATGGCCTGATGGTGTTACGCAGTGTGTCAGGGAAAGCAGATTGACATGAAAAATGAGTTTTGTAATAACTCCTCTATTCCATTTCCAATGGGACCTGTATGAATGAGGATGCAAGTTCATGGAAATAAAATAATAATAAAATATATATATATATATATATATATATATATACACACACACACACACACACACACACACACACACAGATATATATATATATACACACACACACACAGTATCTCTGTCTCTCACCTCACACACACACATATTTGTATGTATGTTACAGTTTGCATATAAATATATAAATGATACATAGTGGGAACCTCATGAGTGGTGTAGAAAGCACATACAAATATATAAGTGATAGACAGTGGAAACCTCATTAGTGGGATAGATAGCATGCATATAGAAATACATTATTTATCACATAAGATCCCCTCTGCATATGTCATTTATGCAACAGACTAGGACCTTAAGGGAGAGACATTTGTTTTGCTTTTTTAGGCATAAAATTATTTTTATAAGTCTGCTATTTTTTGAACTAGTGTTACTGTGCTTTCCACCATCCTGATTGCTATAACCACTGCTATGAAAGTGAAGTCAGGATGACAAGCTGACACTGTGATGTGGTAGTTTGTTAGTGCCGCAGAACTTCCACAGAAATTACAAACCACTGCCGCAGAAGTTCTGCGGCAAATGGTAGTCTTGCCGCAGAACTTGGTCCCACTGTGCCGCAGAAAAGTAGGGGCCCTGACAATAATCATTACTCCACTTTCGTCACATATTGTGCTCCTGATATAAACTACTGTGTCCACAGATGATCACCACATTCAAAAGAATATGTGGTTGCCATCACCAAAACATATTACAATTTATCAAAGACACCTGTTTTCTGGCATAAACCCTCATATTGCTTGACTGTATTATAACGGCATCACTACGGCATCCCGACATGCTTTTGCCAGACACCCAGGAGCCCGAAAATTATATTCCAACAGTAGGTATCCCGACAGTCGGTAATTGCGCGTGGCAGAGTTGGCAATCAAAATTGGGGGGGGGGGCAAGCCCCAGGCAATTACCGACTGTCGGGATATAATTTTTGGGCTCCTGGGTGTCGGGCAACAGCATGTCAGGATGCCATAGTAGACCCATTATAACTCTTTAGTAAACCATCTATTCAACTCTACAGAGATGCAAATTATTTAACAGAACAAATTCCATGTTCCTTTAAGTCCCTTAAAACTGACCCCTCAATACCTCCAATTTCTTGCAGATATTTCATATGTGAAAATCAACCCATTTTCAGGGAGCGAAACCAGCAGGCATGGTTAGTGTCTAGCTGTGGTTCATATTGTAACTGCGGAGGTGTCAAGTTCTGGGCTCCCAAAGGGCCCAGGTTCTAGTACGCTGTCAAAATACAACCTTTCCTAAAAACTGGAGGGAGGGAGGGAGAAAGAACCAGAGATCTGGTCGGATCTACAAAGATACTGTAGGTACAGAAAAATGGGCACTCTATGTGGGCCAAGTGATCCTTATCTGCCAATAAATTCTAGGTTTCTATGTTAGTGTTGCAGCACACAGTGCATACCGACAAATCAATGTTCCACACCTATTCATAAACAATAATAATAATTTAGAGTTCCATGGGAAATACTTAAGACATTAAAGGATCGAGGTACAGCGAAGGACTGGGTGGATAGTTAGTGGCAGGGGGAGAGACAGCAGCGGGTAGTGGTAAACAGAGTCAAGTCGTGACAGAGGAAGGTCGCAACTGGGGTACTGCAGGGGTCAATCACTGGTCCAGCCTTTTCAGTGTGTTCATCAGTAACACAGGAGAAGGAATACAGGGCAATATGTGTCTCTTCGCAGATGACAATAAACTCTATGGCAAGGTGGACGTCAGGAGGGGGTAAGGAAGTTGCAGTGGGACTAGCATAGGTTTAATGGTGGTCCAAGGTTTGGCAGTTGAAATTCAACACCAAAACGTGCAAGGTATTGCACACAGAGAACAAGAACCCCAGGACAGAATACTGGATTGGAGGGGTCAAGCTCGGCACTACTTCTGAGTAAAGAGACGTAGAAGTCATCATAAGCAACTCCCTAAAACAATCTGGCCAATCAAACAAGGCTTACAGCAAGACAACCAGGATGCTGCAGTGTATCAGGAGGGGTTTCGATAGCAGGGGAAAGGAGGCAATAGTACCTCTCTATAGATCACAGCTGAAGCCCATCTGGGATACTGTGCCCTTTAGTAGTCCCCATCTAAGACAATGTTGAGACAGTGCAACCATGCAACACAGGGTAATCAATATGATTCAGGGCAAAAAGGAGCGGGACAATATTATAAAGAACTTCGAGTTTGAACAAGGCAAACTGTGAGGAACTATTCAGCAGGAATAGCAAGTCAAAACATAGAGGCATGAGTGGAAGATGCATGGGAAGCGGTGGGGGGAATCAAGAGGGATGTAAGACAGCCAGCCTGATGGCACTGAGAGTTGAGGTACTGGATGCCACACCTCATGCCACGCTGGCAACTCAAGGTTGGGAGCGACTGGTTGCTGGGGTCTAGGGAGGGAGGGAGACCATATCTGATGGACTGCTCTCGCCTCCCAGGGAGGGAGGGTTTGTCATCCTGCTCCATGGTTGCCCCCGGTGGAGGCCAGGTGGCAGTGTCAGAGTCAGGGAGGCACAGAAGTGCAGGTACGTGGTGTGCGTGCGCCTCCACTGTGCGTGTGCCTCCACACACGTATGCTCATGCCGCAGAGAAGGAAGGAGGGACAGAGAAAATGGAAAAATGGGAGACCGCAGACTCAGTGAAGCCCTACTGAGCCAACCTGTGTCCCACTCCACCGCCAGATTGTCTGATCAACCCCTATCTGGACTTGTTGCACTGGGCTGGGGGAGGACAGGCCTCTCCTTCCTGGCCCTGCCACGGGGGAGGGGGAATCCATGGGGGACACGGGGGCCTCTGCGATACTGGTGGGAGCAGTGGGCGATCCAAGGTGGCAAGTAGGGCTGAGAGTCTTGCCTGTGGTTCCCTGAGGGAGGAAAGAAAAGAGCAATGTGAGACATATTCAACAGCTAGGGGAGGAGGTGTGACTGTATAGCCATATTCAGACAGCATCTATGGCTTGATTGGAGCAAGGCTGAGCTCCTACGTGTTTTGTTTTGTTTTCTCTGTTTACCTTTTCTTTGTGTTTCTTTTTTTTTTAATCTCTATTCTTTTTTAAAGTTTCCAAATATAAACCGCAAGTAACAATGAACACTAAATTCAATAAAGTTCAACAGCAACCAACCAGATCAACAAATAAAAGATCATACCTCTAAGAGAAGCCCCTAATAATCCCCCCACACACACACACACACATGGGAGCACATATATCTATAAGTAAAACAGTATATTCTAAAAACTAGAAAGAGGTAATAAGGACGTAGACATAAAGCTCCAGAAATAAAAGAAGGATGGAAGCTACCATCTAAGAAGAACTAAAAAATACAACTATATATACCTAAAGGTTGCGAACAACAAGCTACTTAGGGCATTAAAAAATTATTACGAAAAAGTGACTGCCAAAGGGACATACAATAAAGGCATTCATTCATCCAGAGATGTGGACCCACTTCCCAACAGAGATGATGAGAGAGATGCCATCCAACTATCCACTCAGCTGGACATAAATGTTAAGAACTAGCGGAATACTCCTGTCCAGATCCAGCAGTGAGTATGGTACAGGTGGCACCACCACACAGTGCACCATGACACACAATGTACACTGGAACACTTCTGGCAGGTGCAGACAACAGCACGCCTCAGAAGCAACAATGCAGCTACAACACCGCTGCCCATGCCAGTGTCATCATGGCATACAGTGGCACAGGAACTGTGCTGTGACTGTCACTAACACAGTCACAGCTGGAGAACATCAGCAGCAAGCCAAGACACTATTAAAGCACACCCTGAGGTCACACTACCTGACACAAACACCACCAGAGCTGTATCATATGCAAAGAGCCTACAGGAGTTCAAAACAGGCCTTGACAGACATACATGTAGTTTAATCTAAGTATGCGTTACTACTGAGATGCTGGAGACGGTCATGATAGTCATAAAGTAACAGCTTCTATCTTCTATTCTTATGTTATCAACAGTAGGTTAGTTTGTTCCATTGGGAAACACCTTGGCATATGAAGATGTCCAAGCAGTTAAGCTGGAGGAGTGACGCTGGTAAAAATGAGAATCCTGGCAGGGAAAGAGGATTTTTTCCCCCTGAAAATGGGTATGTAAATTAAGTCAAAACACAATGTACAATTGTAAATAATGTATCTGAGGATGAATGCCAATAATGAAAATTAATATTAAAAACAGTTTTCAATAGCAACATAATTCAGTGGGAAGCCTTAATATAGCAAAAATATATTTTAAAAATATAGCAGCAGAAAGAAGAACTTTGCATCATTAAATATTTCATTTACATACAGAACTGAATTCCCAGTAGGTCACGTTATTTCTTTCTCACTACAATTTGTGATTTACATGTAGAATAAATTTAAAAAAAAGAGATTAAAGATGGTATAAATATCTACAATGCCATAGGGTAAAAAGCAAATGCAACCAGATGGCAATGTTATGCCTAGTAATCTAGTACATCTGGCTATGCTATATACGCTCTACCAGAATTTATTTATTTATTTATCCACAGGGATCTAGATTATAACCCACTGAGGCAACTATATTATTTTCAATAAGGCCCAGGACATGAGAAAACATGACATATTGTAAAACTGAACCATACCAAAAGAAGAATGGCTTAACAGCTTTTTCAGTCTCCTTTGGCAGAGACTGCTGCTTGCATCATTTTTCAGCCACCTTTGAAGTCAACGACCACTGTAAGGGTGAGAACCCTTCTCATGCACGCTTTCCGCCATCTGAAGTAATCCCCTCCATGTTACAGCTTGTTACTGGTGAGCTTTGATGTGACACAGAAGCAAGACTGGGGAGCTGAAAGTGTTTCAATTAAAGCAGCCCTTTTCTTTCGTGATTTACCGCAAAAACGTTTACATAATTCACTGTATACATAATTCACAATTTTCAAAATTGTGGTCAGGGCCAAGGCAATTAAAACAAAGCTTTTGGTGGTCTACTTTCGCAGGAGCTTAGTACAGGATTTCCAGTCTTTAAATCCTGTAGGCCTCATCTTGTTATTAGGCCATCAGTCATGCCTAACTGAAATACCTGTTTCAAAAGCTAATGTGTACCCACAGTAATCACGGTTAAAACCACTAACAGATAAATCATTTTAAACATTTTCAACACTTTCTAACACTTTTATTTCAGCTCCCCCACTCTAGACAGTGAACCACACTGAATCATGATTTCAATGGTTCCTGGAACCAACAGAAACCCAGAGAAAACAGCTATTTTTAATAAAATAAATAAAAACTAGTCTAACGCAAAGTGTGGAGAAACCAGCTAGTTTCTAAAATTTTAAACTTTTTACTATACAAAACAATAAAACTTAGCCAACAGAACTGGAACAGGAATCTGATGTATCTCTCTCCCTCTTCAGCATAGAGAACAAATCGGTCATTAGAACACTAAGACGAGCGTGACCTTAATGCAAAGTCTGAATTCCATTCCATTCCATCTCGGGCAACATCTGAGGCATGAGATGATTTCTATGACATCACTATAAGACTCCTGTTTTTCGAATAAAACATTTACATTTCAGCAAAAAAAGTTGCATTAAAAGACATTTTATTTATGCCACGTGTTCTCTATTTGGACATTAGAAAATGGGCTTTTTATTTCCTGGCATCTGATTGGCTAGTACCCTTGCCAGGGGGTACATTAACTTTCAACAGATGCCCAGGAAATAAAAAGTGCCAGCCCAAACCTGGCTGATGCCCAGCCAGATATCATTTTGTCCAGCCTGCTTCACCATTGGCTGAAGCACTGGGCACTCAAGTTGAAATAACCACCATTTTTTTCTCGCTTAGCGAGAGATATTGGCCCACAACACTCTACTTCAGTGACGACTCTGAAACAAAACCACACACAGCAGTGTGTAATTTTTTTTTTAATCACTGAGCATATCGTAACTTATGAATCTGGTTTCTATAAACAGCTTTTTTCGTGATGAAACGGAACAGAAGCCCAGCTCCATTCTGTTACATTCCACTTCGGCTTCACTTACACTGCTGGACATCTCTCTCCCCCCCACACACACACACACACCAGTCCCGATCACTCTCACATTCATTGCCCTGTTTTAACCTCTGATGACCAAAAGAAACTTCCTCATGAATAAAAACTTCTGCTGTGTACCTACACTGTGCCACGACTAAACAGCTCCGACGGTACCTTGCAGTCTCGACTCCCTGAACAGATCCACGGCTGCCAGTCATTTCTCCTTGCTTGTCCAAAGTGCGCTCATCTCATTTCTCCTTCATGCGCTCTCCAACCCCACACATCAATCTCTGACTACGACATGTCCCCCCAATAAAGAAAACAACCCAAAAATTAATACAAAAATGAAGAAAGAAAGAAATCAGTTTTTCGTTAAAACATCTCTGTTACTTCCGGGTATGATGTCATCAGGCACACTGAAGTAAAGCTGCATCTCTAAATGATTAACAACACCACACAGTATACATTTTTTAAACCAAAAAAAAGCAAAAGCACTGCTGTTGAGACAGTAAGTACAAACTACGTGTCCTGGGGAAGGGCTAACTACAAGATTATGGGTGGCAGGGTGTCGACAACAGATGGCACAGCACTGAACTAGAGACTACTTTACTATGCAAACATTTAAACTTCATTATTAATAAATCTTTTAACTGTTTTTCTTTACTTTTTTAAATCCCATATGAAAATGCCACAGTGCCCATTTTCGAAGCACAATAATACCCTCCAGGGTGCAATACTGGACCTTCCGGGGGCTATAAGGTCCTCATTACGCCCCTGGGCGGTCCGGGATTGCCCAATACCACCCACCCTGTCAGGTATTATTGCTTGCATATTCTGGCCTTTCTATGTTTCAAACAAATGAAAAAAGGCAGCTATCAGGGACAAGAAACTGGAGCCCCAGGTATAAGCAATTGCAAGACCAGGAAAAAGCAAGGCTACATGGTTAACTGACATTAAACAAAGTAACCAACAAATATTGGCTTGGCTGATAATAAGAAAAAAGTTTTCTTTTAGAAATACCATGATAAAGTGCACAGAGCATGCATGACATGTCAGCACGTGAGTAGGGGTAAGTGCTGCTATGCAATCTGAAAATATAAATTACTCACTTGTAACTGTAGTTCTAAGAATGGTATTCAGTTCACATCCACACACTGGCAGCCTTCCTAGAGACAGCTGAGTTATCGGAATGTTTACAAACTAAGCCTTGTGATATCAAATGTTGCACACTGAAAGCAGGAATTCAGGTGCTACTTGCCATGGGAGGTTGGGTGAGTTTTGTGGATGTGAACTGAACACCACTCTTAAGAGTAAAAAGTTACAAGTGAATAATCTGTATTTTAATTTTTTTTATTTTATCATTTTGCAAGCAAAACAGTACTTACATGGAAGCATACCAAAAATGCATTACACCATATGTTTACTTATCAAGGAACTGTATGGCATTTACTACATACGGGGGTACAAAAAACTTATGTATGTAACCAAGCATTAACCAATTAATCATACCTCCCGGAAACTACAGAGGGAATAACAAAATAAAAAAATAAAAGTTTTAACCAGATTCCCTTTTATAATTAATGTCATAAGCCCACATACTCCCTTGCAGCACATTCAACTCCTGCATTACACAGGTCTTCCTCAAGAAAGTCTACCCGTCCATTTATACTATAATAACGCTGAAAACTAATACAGCCATAGCATTCAAAATTTAACTCTGCATACAGAAACTTGGGTCTACTAAAATGTCCCAGAGTTTAGAGCTGAAAACAAAAAGTGTGTAAATTATAGGGTCAAATAAGTTGTGGACAGTGGGCCCTATGCACGTGAGAGTCATGTACCCGGCCCATGCGAGAGCCGCACTCGTGGACAGGTGCACAGTGGCCTGCATTCACTATCACTGGCTGCCTGTCTATGGCTCTGCCCCCCCCCGCGATGTGCAGGATCACGGAGACAGACCAATGCAGAGCGGAGGACATAGATGGGCATCCAGTGGGATGCCCAACCTGATCCTACAACAGATCCTCTGCTCTGCATGGAGTAGGGGACTGTGGGACAGCACAGGTCACAATGTTGTAAACTTTTGGTCAAATGCCCTAATGGCTGTCCCCAGCCCTCCCTGCCTGACCGCAGGGCTAGGGCAGCATGGTGGGGGGTGTCCCATTTTCCCTGTGGTCAACAGGGATCCTCAATGGGGGTGCGCAATGGAAATGGCAGGGTCCCACTGGCATATCTTGCACCACCCTTGCTCGGCACTCTGTGCCTTTGTGAATGGCGCAGAGTGTGGGCACGCCCCTGACACTTCCCTAGGATCATCCACGCACATAGCCATGCAACAGGCTGGGGGAATAAGGTGCAGAAGGGATGTGCCTCCCTTCCGTGCATGCACGCAGGGGTTCGCTGGACCCCAGTGCACAGAAACAGCACATAGGATTGCCTATCCGCTATGGATCTGTGCTGCCTAGGCATAGTTCATAGAGCCCAGTAGGTGTAAACACGTCTCTACCAAACTGAGTTGGCAAAGTGGAGAACAGATACAGACAGTTCAAACCTGTATTTCTAAAGGCGTGGATTCAGTTCACTATCCATATACTGGCAGACTCCTACCAATTCTCCGGGAGGAGGGGGCAAGGTATGCACCCTTATTTGGTGAATACAGAAAGGAGGACTGAGGCCAAAAGCAGCATCCCGACCACTCATTATATAAATGCTGTAGTGGCAGATGAAGGTGTGTGATTTAGACCAGGTTGCAGCCCGGCAAATCTCCACAATGGGGATATCCCTGTAGGTGGCCACCAAGGCAGCTCTATGTCTGGTGGAATGAGCCCTAAGCCCCTTGGATGACTCCCTACTAGCCAACCTAAAGCAGCGGTTGATGCAGGATGTGGTCCACCCAGCAATCATCCACTTTGCTGCCAGTCTGCCAGGCGTGACTTCAACATAGGTGACAACAGCTGGTTAGCCTCCCCATGAACTCCCGTAGTGCACTCCTTATACTAAGTGAGCATCCACCGCAGATCCAAGGAATGGCACCTATGATCAGCGTCAGAGGGTTGAAATACACTAACAGGTTAATCACCTAGTTCAGGTGAAATTCTAGCATGACCTTTGGAAAGAACTTTAAGTTGGAGCGAAGTACCACCTTGTCCTTATGGAAGGCCAAGTAAGGAGTCTCCACCAAGAGCACCTGATGCTCACTGATCCTACTGACCGACGTGATAGCCACCAGGAAGGCAGTCTTCAATGACAAGTGTGATAACTCACACTTGTGCAAAAGCTCAAATGGCTGGCCCATGAGCACAGCCAGCACCAGCAGTAAGTCCTAAGGAGGTTGTGGTTCGCACACCGGAGGGGACAGGTGATCACGACCTTGGAAAAAAGCATCTGACCACCTTCTCCCGCACCACTGTCGATATACCAGCCTGTGCCTGGTATGCAGAGATGGCTACCATGTGCACCTTCAGGGTCGTGGCTCGCAGTCCCAGTTGAGACAGGGACCGCAGATTGTCAAGAATGCTCACTACTGGGCAGGTAGGGGTATCAAACTTTTTACTATGGCACCAGATTAAGAATCTTTTCCACTTAAATGCATGGCATTTGCAAGCCAACTCCTTATGACATGAAGGATGTTTTCTGAAAGGCCCAAAGTCTGGAACTCTAGCTGCTCAGGACCCATGCTGAGAGATGCAGGAACTAAAGGTCTAAGTGCAGGACCATCTCCTGTTGTCCAACCAGCAGATCAGGGTGGAGAGGCAAGTGCCATGGCAGCCTGCTGCTGAGGCTGAGGAGATCTGAATACCAGAACCACCCTGGCCAGTCTGGTGCTATCAGGATCATTTGCACCTTGCCCTTCTGGGCCTTGATCATGGCCTTTCAGGGGGTAAATTGGGCAGGAGCCCACAGGAACTCTGTTCCACCATATCTTAAAAACTGTATGACAGTTCCACCACCTCTGTTATCTTTCTCCGTTGACTACTACAGGAGAGTTCCACCACCTAGAAATGACAGTTACACCACCTAGAAATCTATATGTGAGAGTTCCCCCCACCTAAACATTTCCAGTTTAATCACTGGGACTTGTGAACCAAGGGTGAGGGAGGGAAGACGTACAGAAGGCCCAGGGTACAGGGTCTGGAGAAGGCATCCCCCTGCAGTGTACCAGCCTGAGGGGAGCAGGCATGGAACAGTCTCAGCTTTCTGTTCTCTCAGATTCACCAGTGGGGTGCCCCACTGAGAAATCAGGTGGTCTGTTCAGGGAAGGAGGAGGGATCGTACTATATATTAAAAATGACATTGAATGCATTTATGATGAAACTAGTAAGAATTATGAGAACATTCAGACACTCTGGGTGGACTGTGTGGGGTTCCAAGGAAAGAAGTTTAAGATGGGTGTCTTTTATAGACCCCTGACACACCTACAGGTGAAACTTAATCATTTATTGATGAGATTACAACACTAGCAGAACATAATGACCTAGTATTAGTTGGAGATTTAAATATTCCAAATTTGGAATGGAATAGTTTGAATAATTCCAGTAATGCAATGGCTACAAGGATACAGGTGGATTTGGTCTCAGCTGGGACAGGCCAATGTATTAATGAACCAACTCGGGGACATAATATCTTGGATGTAATTTTAACCAATATGATGGAAGGCATCAGCGATATTAAGCTTACACAACCGACTAGTACAAGTGACCATGATATTATTAAATTTCAGATAAATAAATCCCAAAAAATTATAAGAGGGAAAACAATACATAAACTATATAATAAAGCTGACTATGAGGCCATTACAAAAGAATTGTTAATAATTGATTGGAGTACCATAAGTGAGGGCTAAACAACTGAGGAAAGTTGGGATATATTTGTTAAAATCATGAAGGATATGATATCATTTCATATTCCGTCAAAAGAAATGTATAATAGTAGAGGTAAAACGCCTATGTGACTAAATAAAAGAATTACCAGATTAAGTAGTAGGAAGAGATCATGTTACAGGAAAATGAAAAACAATCCATCTGATACAAATAAAGATAATTATAGAAAGGTACTACACAGATTAAAAAAAGAAATAAGGAAGGCTAAAAGACATACTGAATTCAGACTAGCTAAGTCTACAAGCAATAACGAGGCCTTTTTTTATGTATATTAATGATTAGAAGGGTAATTGGTCCACTTAATATAAATGGAAAAATTGAAGCAGGGCCGCTGGAAATGGCTAAGGAATTTAATGATTCTTTTAGTTCAGTCTTCAATAAAACAGATTGTGAGGATTTTAGTGTGTTACTTGATGCTGAAAGGATGCAGCCAACTGAATTCATTACTAGTGATATGGCACTTAAAAAAAAATAGAAGCTTTAGAAGTTAATAAATCGGCAGGGCCGGATAATCTACATCCACAATTCCTGAAGGAATTGAAGAATGAACTCGCATCTATTATAGCAGATATAGGACTAAGATCTTTAAAAGAAGGTTATGTACCCAGAGATTGGAGAAGGGCTATTGTGGTGCCAATCTTCAAGAAGGGTAGTAAGGCTAACCCAGTTAAATATCGACCGGTCAGCCTGACGTCAACTGTAGGGAAAATGACTGAGGGCCTAATAGCTGAGGAAATCAGGAACTCATTAACTGAGGGGAAAATGATTTATAGATCTCAACATGGCTTTGTATGTAATAGATCCTGTAACACCAGTCTCATAAGTTTCTATCACTAAATAGGACAGAGATAAATTAGCTGAAGGAAAAGCAATGGATGTGGTGTTACTTGATTTTAGTCGTGCCTTCAACTCTGTGCCTCATAGGGAGTTGGTTTCTAAAATGATTAAACAAGGCATCAACAATGCTATTATTAAATGGGTCAGGCATTGGCTAATGGACAGGAATCAAGCAGTGCATATTCATGGCCATGTATCACAGGAGGTAAAGGTTGAAAGTGGAGTACCGTAGGGGTCTGTGCTAGGCCTGCTGCTGTTTAGTGTGTATACAGGCGATCTTAACATCAAAAGTGAAAACAAATTAATTAAATTTGCAGATGATGTAAAACTTGGGGGTGTGGTGGACACTTTTGAAGGCAGGTTAAGGTTTGGACAGGATATGATAAGTATTGTAGAATGGACTGGGAGGTATGGAATTAAATTTAGTCTGAATTAAGTGTACCATAATGCACATCGGGAAAAACAATATCCAGCAGGATTACTACATTCAGGGGACTAATTTGAGGAAAACTACCTGTGGGAAGGACCTAGGCATATATATATATATATATATATATATATATATATGTATATTAGGAATGATCTAACGAGTGAAGATCACTGTAAACATGTAGTCAACAAAGCAACGCATCTGGTAAACAGTGTGCAGAGAAGCTTTTTTCTCCAGAAGCGGGGTTCTCTGCTTCCTCTGTACAATGCTTATGTAACACGGTACTTGGACTACAGCTCTCCAAATTGGTATCCTTACTTAAAAAAAGATATAAAGATGGTTGAAAAACCTCAAAGGACCCTTACAAAATTAATAACAGGATGTAGGGACAAATTCTATACAGATAGGCTTAGTCATTTAGGCTTGTGGACCCTGGAGGTTAGGCGCAAAAGGGGATTTATTATTATTATATAGAATCCTTAAAGATGATATGCTAAGGGAGGATTTGGGCAAGGTCTTCAGGGATTACAAATACAACATGAGACTCCATAAACAACAGATTGAAGAGAGGACACACAGAACAGAACTAGGGAGATATGGTTTTGTGTCTAGGTCTATGAAGTTGTGGAATCAACTGCCTGAGGAAGTGGTAAATGCACCTTCGTTCCACTCCTTCAAGGCTAAGTTAGATAGATACATGGCAGCTGGTAAATTTGTTACCTCCACTGAGTAGTGGGGGCAACTCATATAGGCACACGCTTTCTGTTGTCCTACATCTCCAAGTACCACCTCCTGATTTGGGGACCACTTGTGCGACATCTCCCCAACCCAGCCAAGAGTATCCGCCACCTGGTTGTTCTCTACTGTGACATGGATCATCAGGAGATCCACTTGTAGGCTGCACATGTGGGTCCAGGTTTGGACAGCGTCCTGACACAAAGTTCAGGTCGGACATGGTAGTCGTGTCATCCGTCTGGACCCGAATGACCTGTCCCTGAATCAAAGGAGTGAATTCCATTGGAGCCAGATGCACTGCATGGAGCTCCAGCAGGCTGATACAGCATCAGGACCCCTGGGGTGAGCAGAACCCATGGACCCCGTGGTCTCCAAGATGAGCTCCCCACCACACCAGAGGTGCGGCCATCATGAGTGTGACGGATGTTTCAGGGCAGATCAACAGGACTTCCCTCCTATAAATTCAGTGGGCAGGGCCATCACTGAATGGCATCCAACACTGGCTGGGTCACCAAGACCAGCTGGTCCAGACAACCTTGGTGTTGGTACCACTGCTTATACAACTCCCGCAGCAGGGGATGCATCCTCCAGTGGGCCCATTGTACCATGCTGGTAAAAGCTGACATCTGCCATGGCAGCTGTAGGAAGTCCCAGGCAGAGCGCAAGTGTCCAGCCTGAAATGATTAGAAAAAGGAGGTAAGATCTGATACACCAGAGGGGGGCCTTGGCCTGCACGGATTCGAGTTCTACTCCGATGAACTTGATTACCTGTGAGGGGACCAATTCCAACTAGGCTGGATTTGACTAGAAGGTCCAAGTCTTGATGGGTCTGGAAAGCTAGATCCCTGGACAACTCCACAGCTTCCTTGGATGGCCCAGCTATCAGCCAGGCATCCAGGTAGAGATACACCCTGATGTCTTTTCACTGAAGAAAGGCAGCCACCATTGCCACACACTTGGTGAAGACCCTCAGCATGGATGACAGGCCAAAAGGCATGACCAGAAACTGGTAGAGTACCCCTCCACAGGGAACTGCAGGTACCAATGATGGGACGGATGGACTGGGATGGGGAAGAATGCATCCTAGAGGTCCAGAGAGCAGATCCACATTCCCGGCTCTAAAGATGTATGATCTGGTTCAGCATGACCATCCAGAACTTTCACCCCGCACCCTGTCACTTAGCAGCCTTGGAGGGGGCTCTGTCAGATGGTATCCAGAATGGGTATCACGTCAATAGCACGCGCCAATAACAGTGCATGCATTAACACACAGCAATATACACGCAAAACAATTACTGCAATCACAATATCAGTGAAATACATTTTCAGCGCTGCAGCAACAGAAACATAGAAACACAGAATTTGACGGCAGATGAGGACCGCTTGGCCCACCCAGTCTGCCCATTTCCCTGCCTACTGGATAAGCTGCAGATCCTAGTTAACCAGCAGCCTACTTCTTCCTACCCCCATCCCCTAGAATTGCCTTATGACTGTCCTATGCATGCTTGAATTCCACCACTGTTTTTGACTCCACGACCTCCTCCGGAAGGCTGTTCCATGCATCCACAACCCTCTCTGTGAAAAAATACTTCCTTAAATTACCTCTGAGCCGCCCCTCTATCTTCAAATTGTGCCCCCTTGTTCTTGCACACCTCTTTCTTTGAAAGATGCTACCTCTTGGACTTTGTTGATTCCTTGAGGTACTTGAAAGTTTCTATCATGTCCCTCTCCTCCTTTCCTCGAGGCTATACATATTAAGCTCCTTTAGTCTCTCTTCATATGTCTTCCGGTGCAGACCCTGCACCATTTTAGTTGCCTCCTCTGGACAGCTTCCATCCTGTCTATGTCTTTAGCAAGACTGGGTCTCCAGAACTGCACGCAGTACTCCAGATGGGGTTTGACCAGCTGTCTGTACAGAGGGATAATAACTTCCTGTTTTCTACTGGTGATGCCTCCCTATGCATCCCAATATCCCCAGCCCTCATTGCTGCCCTCTCACATTGCTTGCCCACCTTTAGGTCATCTGATATGACTACCCCAGGTCCCTTTCCATTTTTGTTGTTGTTAGTATCTCACCCCCCATTGTGTACTCTTCCCCTGGGTTTTTGTTTCCCAGGTGCATTACCTTGCACTTCTTAGCACTGAATCTAAGCTGCCATACATTTGACCATTCCTCTAACCTTGCCAAGTCCCTTTTCATCCTTTCCACCCCACCTTGTGCATCAACTCTGTTGCAGATCTTTGTGTCATCTGCAAAGAAACATACTTTTCCTTCTAGTCCCTCTGCAATGTCGCTTATAAAGACATTGAAGAGGACTGGTCCTAATACTGAACCCTGCAGTACCCCACTAGTAACCCCCCTTTCATAAGAGTGGACTCCATTTACTATTACTCTCTGTGTCCTATTTTCCAGCCAATTTTTACCCAGGCTGTCATCTTGGGACCCACTCCCAGGCTAGCTAACTTGTATATTAATCTTTGTGTGGGACTGTGTCAAATGCCTTGCTAAAGTCTAGGTAGGCCATGTCCACAGCCCTCCCTGATCTACTACTTTGGTCACCCAGTCAAAGAAATCTATCAGATTTGTCTGGCATGACCTTCCTGCTGTGAATCCATGCTGCCTTGGGTCCTGTGCCCCTCTGGCCTCTAGATACTGACAGTTCTTTCCTTCAGAAGTGATTCCATCATTTTCCTACCACTGAGGTTAAACTAACAGGTCTGTAGCTTCCTGCTTCTGCCTTGCTCCCACTTTTGTGAAGGGAATCACATCTGCCCTCCTCCAGTCCTCGGTACCACCCCATCCTCCCATGATTTGTTAAACAGGGTAGTCAGTGGTGTCACTAATTCTACTCTTAGTTCTTTTAGAATTCTGGGATGAATCCCATCAGGCCCCATTGCTTTGTCCACCTTCAGTTTTAAGAGTTCTTTCAGAACCCTTTCTTCTGTAAATGGGCTGGTATCAACTTCTGTATCCAGTGTGTTTCTACTGTTTGTTCTAGGTACCCCCCTTCCTTTGTAAATACTGAGCAAAAATATTTGTTTGGTATCTCTGCCTTTTCACAGTCTCCTCTGCCCACCCTCCCCTTTATTAGCCTCACTATCCCTCCTTGGTCTTCCTTCGCCCCTGATGTACCTATAAAGGTTTTATCCCCTTCTTAACTGAGTTGGCTATCTTTTCCTCGGTTTGGGCCTTTGCTGTTCTGACTGCCTTCCCAGCTTCCTTTGCTTTAACTGATACAGTTCTCTGTCCTGCTCCTTCATGATTCCTTGTACTTCCTGAAGTTTCTTTTTCTCTTGAATCTTCACTGCCACTTCCTTTGAGAACCACAGTGGTTTCTTACATCGTTTAGTTTTGTTTATTTGCTTCACACAAAGGCTTGTTGCCTCTGTGATGGCAGTTTTATCATTCCCATTGTTCTTCCACCCTCCTTCCTGCCCATTTGCTAGTGCATTCCTTAGGCACTTACCTATTTTGGCAAAGTCAGCCCTCCTAAAGTCCAGTACCTTTGCCTTTGTATGGCTTGACCTCTATTGCTGTGTTTACTGTGAACCATACTGTTCGATGGTCGCTAGTTCCCAGATGGCTACCCACTTCTACATCTGTGATCCCTCTTCATCTCCATTTGAGAGAACCAGGTCTAAGATTGCTCCCTCTCGAGGTGGGCTCCAATACTAGTTGTCTAAGGCGTGCCCCTGTAGGGCATCTAGAATAACCCTACTCTTCGAAGTGGCTGCGGCAACTGCACTCCAGTTAACATCTGGCATATTCAGATCACCCATCAGCAATATCTCCCCTTTTTTTGCCATACTAAGTATACTTTCTATCATTTCCTTGTCCATTTCCTCCCCCTGAGAAGGGGGTCTGTATACAACCCCAGTGCGGATTGTGGTGCCATTGCCGGTCTCCAAATTTACCCACAGTGCTTCTTCTCCTCCCTGTTTTCTCTTTTGTTCTGTTACTTTGATTCCTTCCCTTATGTAAAGAGCTACTCCTCCTCCTTCTCTTTTACCCCCTCTGTCTCTCCTGTAGATAGTGTATCCTGGTATGTTTACGTCCTAGTCATGGTTTTGTGCGAACCATGTTTCTGTGACTGCCACAATATCCAGATGTTCCTCCTCCATCAAGGCCACTAATTCAGGAAGCTTGTTACTCAGACTACGTGCATTAGTACTCACTGCTTTCCATTTTGTGATGGCTTTACTTTCTGTTGCAGCATCCCCCACTGACCTTTCTACCTCGGTCTTTTTCCCATTTAGTACCCTGTTTTGTAGGGAGAGGCTGGGATTTTTCTGCTGCTTATCAGTGCCTCCCCCCTTGACTAGTTTAAAAGCTTGCCAATGAAGCATTTAAATCGATTGCTCAAAAGACTTGTTCCCTTCCTGGACAGATGCAGACCATCCTGCCAGTATAGGCTGGTGTCCCTCCAGGTGGAACCCCAGTCCCAATGAAGCCAAACCCCTGTGCTCCACACCATTTTTTCAACCACTCATTAAACTGCATGGTGCAAAGTACCCTTGCCTCACTCGTGCCATTTACAGGCAGCACCTCTGAGAAGGGATACTGTGTGTGCTACTTGTCTTAGGCCCCTCCCCAGTTCTACAAAGTCCTTCTGCAGTGCTCTAATCTCATGTTGAGCCAAGTCATTTGTCCCTAGGTGGACAATGACATCCAGCTCAGACTCCCGTGCAGCTGTTCTCGTGATCCTGAGGATGCACTTCCTGTCCCTACAAGCCATGGCACCAGGCAGGCACTTTACTTCAGTTTTCCCTGCTCCCCCCAGTTCTATCCCCCTAATAATTGAGTCCCCCACCAGGAGTTGCTTCCTTTCCTTGTGGCATCCTCTGCCTCCTTCCTGTGGGCCTCCCTTGTGACAGGTGTCCTCAGCCTCCTTAATCTCCTCCGTGGTGCATCCATAGGGGAGCTGTGCTCCCCAGAATGGTGTATGGATTGTGGAGTGGAACAACTGACTGGGTGCCTCTGTTCCACCCTTCTCACCTCCCTGAGCCCACTGTGGTCCAACTGCTGTGCTTTCTTTGCAACCTCTGAGGTAGTGGTGGTGGCTCTGGTGCTCCCTGGATGGGGGGGGGTTCCTTTCCTACCATCCAGTCTGGCCTGGGGGAAGGTTCTCTTACTGCTGTCCAGTGTGGCCTGAAGACGGGCAACTTCCTCCCTCAGGGCAGAGAGTTGTCTGCAAATAGAGCAGCATCTCAGCCTCCAGAAAGACTCCCGGAAGACTGCTGCCCCACAGCCATTACATTGCACTACTCCCCACATGACTATGTACTTTTTTTTTTGTGTGTGTGTGTGTATGTGCTTGTGTGTGTGATTGGTTTGTTATATAGAAATATATATATATTATACAATGTGTATGCATATATTTTCAGTGCTGTGTGCTAGAGAGGATATGACATTGATATGCACCTTGCACTCTTGAGGAAATGATGTCAGAACCCCAGGTATAAAGGAACTATTTCCAGGGGTGGGTGGCTGAGGGGTGGGAAGGGTTGGCCTAAACTGTGCCCTCAAAACAAACAGCTAAGAGCTCTGACCCACCGCTGCGATGAGTGCCTTCCTGTCTGCAAGATACTATACACAACAATTTGACAGAGAAAATCCCCTGCTAATCAAACAGAGAAAAATCCAGACATCCAAGTCAGACACAGGTAAACCTCCCCAGCCCCAAAACAGCCTGGTGGTTTGTGCTCTGAAAGCAGTCAGCCCCAAAATAAGTCAGCTGTGCTTTGAACTCTTCCTGCACTGAAAATCTTAAGAATTGTAACAAGACTGTCTTTTCCTGATAATTGTAAATTCCTTATTTCACCTTTCAGTTAGAAGCAGCCTCCACCTGCAGTATATCTGCTACAAACCAAAGACAATTGAAAGGTTCCCCTCCCTCTGCTGTGAGCACAACTCGCTTTCTTGCAAATCCTATGTTCAGTATTGCAGCTCCCAACAAGAGATAGTTTGACTAGGAAAATATTAGCTGTTCTGATGAGTTTGCTATAAACACTTGCTTATAATACTATTGTTCTCAGGTCTGTTACCCAAGCTATTGGCTGATTAAGTCTCTGTGATGTAATCACTTCCTGAGAAAGTTTGGGAATTGCCTTTTAAGGCAAACAAAGATAAACACAGAAAACAGTTTACTGTCTGGGTCAAATACACAACCTATACCTGCACTTATTTCAGGATTTGTGACAAATGTTTTGCCCAGAGTTTAAAATCTTCCTGCACTGAAAATCTTAAGAATTGTAACAAGACTGTCTTTTCCTGATAATTGTAAATTCCTTATTTCACCTTTCAGTTAGAAGCAGTCTCCACCTGCAGTATATCTGCTACAAACCAAAGACAATTACTGTATAACGTTATCAAAACCCCAAAGCACATTATCTGTAGACTAAGCCCTTACCTGCAGTGCAAACTTGCAAGTTATTAGCAAAAATATAACAAAAGTCATACAGCAGTGCAGTTACTTCGGAGTGAATTTCAGTCTAGCATCAATACAGATACCCCCTGTGAGACAGCAACTGCTGTCCACGCTGACTGACCACAAACTTTAGAGGCATCTCTACTACTGCACAGTATGTTCTCAGCACTGACTTTGCAGACCAAATTTCAAAGCTAATTTAAAAGCAAGCCCCAGCTGTAACGTGTTGTAACTGCCCATTATAATGTCACCACATATGGGTCCCTGGCATGTAACAGTAAATGGAAGCCGCGTTCATTCATTCATTATGTCATCCCATATTAGCTTGCCACATCATGGACAGCTGCAAGACAGTGGAAAGGTAATAACTAATTCTGTAGACTTGGGGGTGTGGAGTGGCGGGTGTGGGTTTCAGCATCATAAAATAAAGGATCTGTTTACTGGGGCGGGGTGAGTTTGAGTGAAGCCTGATAAAGCATGTAACCTGTGCTGGAGAGTGCTGTGGTGGGCTAGAGAAGTGCTACAGATACTGGGGAGTGCTACAAAGGTTGGGAGTAAGAGAAGAAATTCGGAGAACATGATGGGTTTGAATCGCACTGAAACTGTAATACGCGCTAATTATTTGTGGCAAAATGATAGTGCTGGTATTTACTGCGATGAAATTTCATGCGCACTGCTGACATGGAACCTCCAGAAGGCGCCTTCACCTCTGCTCCCCTCTTTTTTGCCCCTGGCCATAGAACTTTGCTTTGGATGCCAATGCTGAAATTGCTCTTGTTTGGGCTTCTGCTGAGGCTGCTGTGGTTGAAAGGGCAGAAACTGAAAGGCCTTTTTCCTACACTTGGGTTTTTTTTTTGAGTCCTTCTGGGATGCAGCCACAGAATCCAGGGTGGCACTGGACTTCTCAATGCGAATGAGATGTCCTTCCACCCCAAGGTCAAAGAGGATGGTGCCCAGGAATGAAACATCAGCCAGCTAATGCTGAGTATACTGGTAAAAGTGGACAGCCGGCTGTCCCAGTGGCACTGAGGGTTGAGGTGCTGGATGCCACACCTCATGCCACGCTGGCAACCCGGGTTCGGGAACGAGCCCAGGTCATCAGGGGTCAGCAGGGGAGGGAAAGGATTGAGGGTTCCGGAGGACAGCTTTCCTCTCTTCTCCTAGGAGGGATGGAGGTCTGTGCTCGGTGCTTGAGTGGCCTCTGGCGGAAGCCAGTGGCACGGCAAGTGCAGAGCCGACATCGAGGGAAGGGGGGAGTGGCGACGCCGGCAGTGATGCCTTGGCGTAGGGGTGCATGTCACTCCTCCACAAGAAAATGGGAAAATGCCTGCCAACGCCAGGAAGGAGGAGCACCCGGAGCGTGCCTCCTATGTGCCCTCGCCTGCCCGAATACCTCCGGTCCAATTAAACTTTCAGTATCGGGGTGCTTGCCCACCCCACCTCAGCCCTGCTCAGGTGAGAAGCCACAGCTCCATGGGGACTGAGAGGTTAGTCCAGCTAGGGCAAGTGAGGCAGGAGGATGATTCCTTAGCAGTCCCGAAAGGTCGGGGTCTGCAGGACGAAGGGAGATAAAAAGAAATTTCAAAAAAAAGTGGACAGCCTCGGCCATGCTCTATGATGTAAGATGATGGCTATACCCATGGCATGGACATAAGAATCACCCATGTCCAAGGCTGTCTGCAGCTGGTGTTTACCCAGCAATTGACCCTGGTCTCTGATCATCAGGGCTGCTTGCTGCTTGTCAGCCAGAAGCAAGAGGAGAAGTCCAACAATCCCAAACAGGGAATGGATAAGATTAGCCATCATGACTGAAGAGTTGGCCTGCCAAAGACCTAGGGAGGCAGCACCGTACACCTTTTTGGCCGTGTAGTCAATTTTTCTGGACTCCTCATCCAGAGGTTTGTGCACATTCACCCTGACCTTTTGACTTACAGAAGGTCAAGTCCAACACCAAGCCCTCTGCAGAGGGGTGGTTTAAGAACCCAGCGAAGGTAACCAAGAATGACACATACAGTACTTGAGGACCATCCGGGCAGGGGGTGCTGAGGAGGATGCCAAAGGGAAGGTGACACTTGGGGACACATCGCTAGCTAAGATTATCAGTGAATGGGTATTTAGCCTGTTGCTGTAATGGTTCAACAGGCACTTTCATGGACTCGGACATAGGTTGGAGCAAAGCCCCCGAAGATGTTGGCCCTGATGCCGTAGATATATTCTCCATGGATTCCTGGTCATATGACTGAGCCCTGGTAGAGGTCATCACCGACTCGGCTTCCGAGTCCAATGATTCTCTGAAGATGGCCCTCACCAAACTGTAGCTGTGGTGGAGGGGACTCCTCCTGGATTGGAGGCAAAGCAGATGCTGTGGTCTGCTGAGTTTGCTGGACTGACACAGGTCTGGAGGAGGCCAATGAACCATCGGCCCCAGGGACATAGGGCTACCCTACCCTGCAACGCTCCACTTCTGCCAGATGAACCCCTGCTAGCACTGACGCAAAAGGCATCAATGCCTCTCCTCACTCAAGAATGCTGAGGTTGAGGAGTGTTGATGGCAATGTCTCACAGTCAAGAGAGATCAACAGCGCAAGTGGCATATTGACTTTGACCATCCTCCCGATGGTTAATGTTGACAAGTTTCTTCCAAAGGATCTGAATACACCATCTGCTTGGGCAGCAAGATCAAAATAGGTCTAGAAGGCATGACCACTGACGGAGGCAGCTCCTGAGAACTCTGTCAGAGGTTCTAACTCATGCTTGTCTTCCTGGGTGAGGACAGGGAGCACTGTGGTCTGAGAGACTGACTTCTCATCCAGCTCTTCCAACAGCTGGTAGCCAGTTCGAGAAAAATCTTGACCATCTGTTTGACCAGAGTGGAGGTCGACAAGATGATGAGGTTACTACGGGGTCTTCGAGCAGACCCTCAGCCCGTGGAAGCTTGACCAAGGTCAAGCAGTTGGGGGAGACGAAGGAGTGGAAAGAGAGTGATCATTCCTGGTCCCATGGCAATGCTTCTTATGCTTCTTTCTGTGCAGGGAAGGGCTCTCCCCAGATGTCTGGAAGGTCATGCACATTTCTCAAAAATCATCCAAGAATGACCATTCAATGTTGGGCCCAGCTTGGAACAACGCCAGGAATGATGAAGTTCCTTTCACAACCACTGCCACCTCTTCTTCCATAACAACAAGCTGAGCAGCCCACCTGGCAGCTGCCGAAGCCAATTTGTGGTCTTTAGGCTTACCTAAGGTGAGCCTGGCCTTCCATTCCTTGATGGAGACTGGCAGCATGGCACGGCATTTGCTGCAATTGTTGATGATGCGCTGTTCCTCTAAGCAGTGGACATATGTGTCATGCAGATCGGTGGCTGACATCTTCTGCCTGTACCGAGTGTAAAACTTGAATCCTGGTTTCTGCTTTTCCATCATGGTCAATGGAGCAAAGTCAGAAGACAAAACGGCAACTTCTAAATCAAAAACTAAGTTTAAGAAAAGCACTTTTAAACTCCAAGTCCTACTATGCATTCAGAGTGCGAAGGAAGAGACCTGTCCCAGTGAAAAAGATGATCTGATGTCATGAGGTGGAGCCAGAGGATATACTGCCCAGATGGTGGGAGAGGTTTCATTTGTAGACATTCCAATGACTTCACTGTCTCTGGGAAGACTATGCAGATAGTGAAATGAAACGATGCCTTTAGAATAAAACTTTTTTATTATTAACCAAGTCAGTATCTGTCGGTTCCTTTGCTTAATATCGGTTAATCGTGTAGCCCTGTTTTTTCCTGTGTTTCTTGTGCTTTTTTGGGCACTATACACAATCTTGCTGAAATCAATGACATGTACAGAGAGTAGATGGCTTAACTCTTCAACCCACTGTGGAGGAGCAGCACCAACACAAGAAACCTCTGTCTGAAAAAGATAAAACACTCTTTGAGATTACACTTGGATTTATGCATTCTATAAAAATGGATTTGGCATATTAATGCACATACTACAAATGATTTGATGACTGACACCACAGAAAATTAGTTGTAGATCAAACTATTTCAAATCCCCAAAAATTGATTGCTTGTGAAAAAACGCAAAGTGGCATAGTAACTGAAGGTTGGAAGGGATTCTAGGTTCACACAGTGTGGCTCAGTTGGTAGCACATCCGCCTCAGGACCAGAAAGTCGTGGGTTCTCATCCCACAGTGGGATTGCACTCATACCTAAAACGCTGGCATCCGACTGCAGTATTAGGGGGGTGTTGTACTGCTGGGGTGTGTTGTTCTTTGGATGAGACGTTAAACCGAGGTCCTTTCTACCCATCATGGTGCTGTCCTGGTAGGTGTCCAGGTGGAAGTAAAATAACCCAGGGCACTCTTCGCAAAGAGTAGGGGACATTCCACGTGTCCTGGCCAACACTGCCCTTGCCATAAACTGGATCATGCAATTGTCCAGGCTGTGTGTGGGTGTTGATGTGCGATATGGCCACCCCTAAACATTCAGTCACTTCACTACCAGTCTAGCATTGCTTGTAAAGCGTTTTGGGATACACTGTATAAGAAAAGCACTATATAAATACTGATTCTTTTTCTTCTTCTATCCCTCCTCCCACTTCAAAAGCAGAGATGAATAAGTATGCTGTGTAAACAAGTAGTAATCATAGGAGTTCCCTACCCATGGTGCCCTGTGATCCCATTGGTACACAGAAACTTGTCCAGCCTTAAGCTGATGCTTCTACTGTCTGCCTGTCCACAGTCTCTGCTGGTAGGCTGTTCCATGGGTTCACCACCCTCAGGAAGAAAAAGCACCTCCATACGTTACCCCTGACTATGCCACTGCTGAACTTCACAGCATGCCCCAGTGTTCTGCTTGAGGACACCAGATCAAACATCTCTGTTTGTTCAACTTTGCCGATATCCTTGGGTATGCAGAAGACTAATGTTATGCCCCCTCTCAGCCTCCTTTTCTCCAAAATGAACATGTCCTAGGGCCATCTCCCATCCTCGTAGTTCTTGACCCCCACACCCAATTATTTATTGGCCCCATGCTGCACCCTCTCAACTGCCTCAATTTTCTTTTTGTATTGAGGAGCCCAGAACTGCACACAGTACTACAACAGATGGGGTCTTACCAGGGCCTTGCAAAGTGGCAGAATTACTTCCCCTTCCCAACTGGTCACCTCCATTTTAATCACCCCAGCAATGAAGTGAGCCAATTACTTACCAGGGTAGTAAAAATAAAATGAGGACGTTTAGACAATGGAACAGAATAGTCAGCAACTTCAAATGCTTTCTGAAGATCAAGAAAATTAGCTGTAGTTTCCTACATTCAATCTCTTCAGGAGAATGAGGCACATCAAGATTTCAGTGTTGATCAAAGTTCAGTCTCCTTAAGAAACACAGTATTAAACTATGATTTCCATATCTCTAGCTACTGTTCTGTAACTACTTGTATGTTAAATGAACCATGTGAATAAAACCTCATCTTCCCCAGCACTTTCTATGTTTCCATCCTTTTTCAATTTTTAATACTGTCCGAAGTATGACATCAGAGACAGCCTCCAGCATGAGTGCATGCACCACACCAACGTATATGTGATATTAGGATGAGCTGTGCCAAAGGCTGTTGTACTAAACTGAAGGTATGTGTTCTACTGATCCCTGTTCTGCTATAACATGGTGCACTATCCACTTCCTGTCTATAAGATTAATTGTGGAGTAATGCTGCCACCTTAGTGAGCTTTTAGACTCAGGTGTTAACGGAGTTTCTTATTGATCTTTCCTTTGCATTTGCAGGCTTGGCACTGAAACATAAAGACAACTGCTTTTGGTCTAACAACTCAGAACCTACTAAACTAGTTCTGTAGCTGCATTCAGCCAGGCTCAATGAACGATGGAATGGTAATGTTATAAAGTTCTGCCAAGGTTTAGCACTCTAGCATCTAAATGTTATTAGCTGATACAAGCAATAATGAATTACAAAAAAGAAATCCAGATCTGTGCCTTTGCCAGTGAAACTTTGAAAGTCTTACACCATTACTCTACACAGTCTGAATTTCAGGACTTCATTACACTGTGCTGACTGATGCAGTATTTCTGGTCATCATACCTCAGCATTCCCTGATTATCAGGGACGTCCCTGATTTTTTCCTCAAAAACTTTCCTTGGTTCCTCTTAAAGTTAGCATTTTTTATCACTGAAGGGTAGGAATTTAAATCATGAAATATTGCCAGACATTAATGTTGCAGCCTAGTTCTCCTTTCGAAAATGCTTTTCCAACTGAGCCATACAACAAATCCGGATTCCTGAGCTGATGTTTCAAGTTTGTAACAAGTGTCCCTCATTCGGGTCATCTGTCCCTGATTTGCAAAGCAGGTAGCTGAGAGTTATGGGAATTATTCTAACTAGAATGAAGCCATCTTTTCAGACTGCCACAAGCATTTCAATCATTATTGTTTTAACTGTGCAAGAAATGGCAGGGTTGAGTTGCTGAAGATCCATGTTTTACACAAGGGTAAAACCTTCAAAAAAATGCAAGAATAATAAGTAACCTATCCCAGGATCACTTCAAGTTTGCCAACATGAAGGTTTGTTGAACAAGACTGACTGCCATTTTTTAACAACACCCTTTGGCCTCAAATTTTCCCTGGTTTACCAAACTTATTTTCTAATTTGCTGGTGTATTGTGTTTGTTTATTTATTTATTTAGTTTTTGTTGACCTGGAAATAGGTTGCTGATGTATCTGTTTCCTTTTTCTTAAGAGAAGTAAAAAACTGACTATGGTATCTATCATATTACTGTAGTGTTACCTTGACAGTCCTCGAACTAATCACATGGCATCCTTCCTAGAACTTGGGACCACCTCCCACACTGCATAGCTACATACAGAGTTTTTTAAAAGAATGGTTTCTTTCCTCTTAACCCCTCCCCACGGCCCTCCTTCATCTCCCAGCCCTGTCACCACCACCACTGTCCAATCACACCACAGCCTACCTCCATGCTGGAGTAAGCAGGGACGCCCCAAGCCTCTGCCAACCTTGTGAATCTCGTGGCTTAAGATGGGTGGACAACTGGTGTGGGTCCGAAGAGTACTGTTTGCATCACCACGAACCTGGGCATGTCCCCATTTTCTCCAACAGGAAATAAAATAGAGTGGCTGATAGAGAAAAAAACAAAATAAAAAGAATTTATATTGTATTTAGTTAGTGAAACTGATTCTTTATTGTTCCAAGTGACAGTCCTGTTTTCCTCCTCCCTAGGATGCAGGTTTGTAAGGGCTCTATGGGTGCACATGCACACAGCTGCATGACAGCGCATGGAACAGGACCAACAACCTCCCTCCCAAGATGTTCCTGCCTGCACTGCCACCTATGGTTACCCAGATGGCAGCTTTGCAGCAAAGTCATTTACAGGACATCCTCCAAGGAAGAGTGCTCCCGGTAATGCCCAATCCTTCTCCCCACCCTGGTCCTCCGAAGACTAAGGTCTGTTCCTGAACCCAGCTTGCCAGCCTTACAAGCGACAGGCCAACACAGCCACACAGAGATCTAATACTGTATAAGATTAAGCTAGAGGGAGTATCACATAGTTTTGGAGCAGGCAGGAGGACACCATTTATGAGCAGCCAGTAGACAGGGACACGTACACAGATCTGCTTGTTCTGTCTGCAACCTGCTATGTAATACAAATTGAAAAGAAATACAGAAAGAATACACAAGCTACAAACACTTGCAGTAGTAAAGCCACCCTGCCAAAGCCCTGGCAGTGACTAGAGGGCTCTGTAGGCAGACACACAGAGTGAGTGCCTGTGGTGTCAGCAGAGCTCTCTTGAAGCGGGTGTCTGCTTGCTGATGGAGCTTTCCAGACATCCCAGTGTAGCAGAGAAAGCCATAGAGCATGGTAAAGGTAGACACACTGCTGTGGGCTGTGGTAGTTGCTAATCTGTCACCAGATAAGAACAGGCTACTCCATGAAGCACCAGGACAGTGGCCAGAAAGGCAGAGGAAAGTGCTGTTCTAGTCCCAAGACTTGATAAGCGGGGCTGAGTAGCAAGAAGCTGATCTGTTTTCCAGTCGGTGTCAGGGCTCCCCAAGGCCAGCATGCTCCATGCATAGGCAGCTCCCCGGGCCACAGTACTTATAACTGTGGTTACCCTACAGCCACTGGCAATGCTCCTTCTGTTGCCGACACAGCGGTTTTACTTGCAGAGAGCATAGCGGTTGTCTTTGCCACCCCTGGATTCGCTCAACTGTATCTGCCATTGACAAAGTAGCTGTCCATGTGGACTGGCTCTACAAGCCACGGTTGTAATGATGTTTTTTGGTGTTGGCAACAATGGTTCTGGACCAAACTCATAGATGTAGAAGTGGGTAGCCACCTGTGAACTAGCAACCATCGAACAGTATGGTTCACAATAAACACAGCAATAGAGTCAAGCCATACAAAGACAAAAGTACTGGATTTTAGGAGGGCTGACTTTGCCAAAATGGGTGAGTGCCTAAGGAATGCACTAGCAAATGGGCAGGAAGGAGGGGTGGAAGAACAATGGGGAATAATAAAAACTGCCATCACAGAGGTAACGAGCCTTTGTGTGAAGCAAATAAACAAAACAAAACGATGTAAGAAACCACTATGGTTCTCAAAGGAAGTGGCAGGAAGGTTCAAGAGAAAAGAAAGCATTCAGGAAGTACAAGGAATCGCAGAAGGAGCAGGACAGAGAACTGTATCAGTTAAAGCAAAAGGAGGCTGGGAAGGCAGTCAGAACAGCAAAGGCCCAAACCGAGGAAAAGATAGCCAACTTAGTTAAGAAGGGGAGAAAACTTTTATAGGTACATCAGGGAGTGAAGGAAGACCAAGGAAGGGATAGTGAGGCTTAATAAAGGGGAGGGAGGGTGGGCAGAGGGTGACTGTGAAAAGGCAGAGATACTAAACAAATATTTTTGCTCAGTATTTACAAAGGAAGAGGGAGGTACCTAAAACAAACAGTAGAAACACTCTGGATACAGTTGATACCAGCCCATTTACAGAAGAAAGGGTTCTGAAAGAACTCTTAAAACTGAAGGTGGACAAAGCAATGGGGCCTGATGGGATTCATCCCAGAATTTAAAAGAACTAAGGGTAGAACTAGTGACACCACTGACTACCCTTTTAACAAATCATGGGAGGATGGGGTGGTACCCAGAACTGGAGGAGGGCAGATGTGATTCCCTTCACAAAAGTGGAAGCAAGGCAGAAGCAGGAAACTACAGACCTGTTAGTTTAACCTCAGTGATAGGGAAATGATGGAATCACTTCTGAAGGAAATAACTGTCGAGTATCTAGAGGCCAGAGAGGCACAGGACCCTAGGCAGCATGGATTTGCCGGAAGGTCATGCCAGGCGATCTGATAGATTTCTTTGACTGGGTGACCAAAGTAGTAGATCAGGGAGGGGCTGTGGACATGGCCTACCCTAGACTTTAGCAAGACATTTGACACAGTCCCACACAAAGATTAATATACAAGTTAGCCAGCCTGGGAGTGGGTCCCAAGATGACAGCCTGGGTAAAGAATTGGCTGGAGAATAGGACACAGAGTAATAGTAAATGGAGTCCATCAGAAGAAAGGAGGGTTACTAGTGGGGACCGCTGGGGCTCAGTATTAGGACCGGTCCTCTTCAATGTCTTTAAGCGACATCGCAGAAGGACTGGAAGGAAAAGTATGTCTCTTTGCAGATGACACAAAGATCTGCAACAGAGTTGATGCACAGGGTGGGGTGGAAAGGATAAGAAGGGACTTGGCAAGGTTATAGGAGTGGTCAAATGTATGGCAGCTTAGATTCAATGCTAAGAAGTGCAAGGTAATGCACCTGGGAAACAAAAACCCAGGGGAAGAGTACACAATGGGGGGTGAGACACTAACAACAACAAAATGGAAAGGGACCCTGTGGTAGTCATATCAGATGACCTAAAGGTGGGCAAGCAATGTGAGAGGGCAGCAAGGAGGGCTGGGGGGATACTGGGATGCATAGGGAGAGGCATCACCAGTAGAAAACAGGAAGTTATTATCCCTCTGTACAGACAGCTGGTCAAACCCCATCTGGAGTACTGTGTGCAGTTCTGGAGACCCAAACTCCGCAAGGACATAAACAGGATGGAAGCTGTCCAGAGGAGGGCAACTAAAATGGTGCAGGGTCTGCACCGGAAGACATATGAAGAGAGACAAAAGGAGTTTAATATGTATAGCCCTCGAGGAAAGGAGGGAGAGGGGGGACATGATAGAGACGTTCAAGTACCTCAAGGGAATCAACAAAGTCCAAGAGGGTAGCATCTTTCAAAAAAAGAGGTGTGCAAGAACAAGAGGGCACAATTTGAAGATGGGGGGCGGCTCAGAGGTAATTTAAGGAAGTATTTTTTCACAGAGAGGGTTGTGGATGCATGGAACAGCCTTCCAGAGGAGGTTGTGGAGTCAAAATCAGTGGTGGAATTCAAGCATGCATGGGACAGTCATAAGGCAATTCTAGAGGGTGGGGGTAGGAAGAAGTAGGCTGCTGGTTAACTAGGATCTGCAGCTTATCCAGTAGGTAGGGAAATGGGCAGACTGGGTGGGCCAAGCGGTCCTTATCTGCCGTCAAATTCTATGTTTCTATGTAAACTGAACAGAAGAGTACAGCTGTGGTTGGCGCATATTATCTCCCCCCCTTTCTGTCATATGTAAAGCTACAGTACACAAAAGTAGTAGCTGGAATTATTAGCACTTCTACTCCTTGTATTAAATATAAGTGTGATGTGACACTTTGATATAAAGTTTCCTAGTCTAATCTAACTAGGAAACTCCATGGCAAACCATCATAAAACACATACATTTAATACAATGAATGACAATTCTACTAATTTCACCCATTTTGTTTTTGCTGGTTTCACCAAACAATGCTGTCCGATTGTACCTTACTTTCCCTCTTTACTTTCCCTACCTGGGAGTAATTTTCGCACAGAAAGAGTGTGGAGTTTAAGCTCCAGCCACTCTTTCTGGCCACCCCAACATGGTAGAGCACTGGTGCCCTGCAATGTCAATCAAATGACTGGAGGAGTCATGTTATGACCCCTCTAATCTTTTTCTTTATGCAGTCTCTATGCCCGATTACTCATGATGCAGTGGGGAGAGACTACAGCGTCATGGGTGACTGGACTGTGTATGGACATTTGTAAAGTTCAGGAAAGATTTGAGACAGAACATGTTTGATATGATTACAGTAATAGCTGTTTTTTCACATTACCAAAGAAAAAGGAAGCAGATGGAAAACAATCAGCCCCATCAATAAAAGAACACGATGAGGCCCAAGGGGTTGCAGTGTCCCTTTAAACTATCTTTAGACCAATGATATTCACTCCGCGGCTCGCGAGTCACAAGTGGCTCTTCCTTGTCACAGCTGTGACTCTTTTACATCCTCTAAGTTTATAATGTAATTGCGGCTCTTTAAACGTGTCTGAAAAGTATTATTATGTGCCCACTGCTAAAAGTCATCTGCCGTATGGTGTAACAATGCACGAACATCAGCAAAATGTCCACCACATTTGTTTACACTATGATGTCCTTGTGGCTTCTGTCATATATGAAAGAAAGTTTTCATTCCATTTCATTTATTTATTTGTTAACCAGGTAAAACAGCACTGGGCCACATGGCCCTTTTACAGGCTTGACCTGGGAAAAAAATAAACAAACAGTATAACAAGTACAAACAAAACATTAATGAAACATTAAAACAATACATCATAACAGAAGTACAAATTCACTACTCAAAGTTGGTCTGTTAATCAAGAGCAAGTAAACTCTACTGTAAATAAGAAACTGGATACTGCAGTGAGTCAGCATTTCTTTGAAACTCCTATGTCCAAGAGTATCACAATTCACAGGATTAGAATAGGTGACGGAAAATGTTTTTATGACAATAATGCCCCCCCCCCAACATCAGATTATATAAAATGCCTTTTATTACTCACCAACATCTGTAAAGAAAAATACGAGCTCAGTAGAGACCATAAGATTCCAAAACACTGAACAATGAAGATGTGTACAAATAAAAGCAAAAATCTAAGTAAGATAAAACAGCCGCTAGATGCTAAAAAAAAGACAGATTATGATGCATCTGCTACTCTGTCTGTATCTGCAATGAACTGTGATTCTGAAATTACATTCAAATTATAGCAGAACTTCACTGATTTAGAACTTTAAAATATGAACCAGGAAATGCAAGTTGAAAACTCATTGGAGATGCATACTGGCTGGGTGACCTTGAGCAAGTCACATAACTCAGGGGTGTAGCCAGGGATTACTGATCTGCACACCAAGTGGACTCACTGCTACCCCCCTTGTTAGGGTGAGCTATGCCCCCCGGGGTGTAGCCAGACAATATACAAATGTACACCAGGACCATGTTTGTTACCTCATTTGGCACAATAAATACAACTTTTGTATCTCATGACAATGGTTGTTGCCATGCATGGGTAAATACAAATGCCATGCATCGTTCCCTAAGACACCCACATACCAGCCCAGAGCCTGTAAAGTTGTATTGTCCTTGGGATGCAAAGAGAGTATTAGTGACCAGTCCTTCTAGTTTCGACTCCTATGAATAAAATTACAGAACGGTTCAGTATTTTCTTTGTTAGTTTTCATGGAAAAAGGAAGCAGTTCAGAGCCTATTTGCTACCCCCCTTAAATAAAATTGCACACCTTGGAGTGCTTGGAGTATGCCTGCCTACACCCACGACATAACTACCATATGTTCATGGCTTCTGCAGTAAAACAGGGAAGAAGCAGGACTCCATCAAAAAAAAGATGTTATTATTTTATTATATATTTTTAACAATTTATCTAGTAGCTGAACTTGAGATGCAACATCTCATTTTCCATGCAGTCTAATTCTTATAGGCTCCCCTTCTCCACTTTTATCCCGATCTGCTTTACCTACCTACCTATCTCTACATCCCTTCCCCCTTACTCTCAGCTGACTCCTCCCTCTCTCCTCTCTTAGAATCTCATACACCTCAACTCCAGGTTCGCATAATCACCTTTGTCACGGAAGTCTTAAATCTGCCATTACTGTTATGAGCCATCTGTCTGACTGTATGCTCCAAGTTTTCATGTAATCCCCATTATGGTTGCACTGCAGTGTCATACCCGTGTAAATTATCTTGCTCCATGTTTATATTTTCCTTCTTGGGAAGCTGTATGATAATGTATATATGCCATGTGTATTCCTTGTATATGTTCGTCCTCGTTTATTGTACGTACCTTGCACATTACTTGTCTCAGGACCTTCTTGTAAATGAACTTGCTCAATGGAGTTATTTTCCTACCAATAAACTTTGACTTGACTACCATATATTTCAGTACATCTGGCAGGGTTTAACCTGGGACTGAAGTATAAGGCAGACTAGCAAAATGCTCATGGTCACACTGTTAGTGACTTGTGAAAATCCAAAGTGTAATTTCTTGTTTTACAGTTTAGCACACAGCCTGTTATTTATTGTTTGTTTTAGTAATGCAATAAAATGTTTTTAAATTGTACATTTGAAGTGCACGTGCCATATTTCGTACAACGTGTATGACTGTTGTGGCTCCCTGTATAAGACTGACAACTCGTGTGGCTCTCAAGCCAGTAAGGACTGAGTATCTCTGCTTTAGATGCTTACATATGTGAAGATTTAGAAAAGTAAGGATAAAGAGCAGAAGTGTTTCACATGCTTCTTAAAAGTGTAAGATGCTAAACATGTCCTAGTAGTACATAGTGAAACAGGGTAAAGTGAATCCAGAGTTCACAAAAAATTAAAATCATATCTTAAAAATTGTGATAAAAATATGTAGTACTGTACTACAGCATATCAATATTCTATTTTTAATAGTAATTTATTTGTTTTCTACTGCCGCTTTTGCAGGCAAAGCCTGTAAAACTGAAAAAGAATAGGTACTGCTAGAGGGGAAATTAAAATGTTTGCTATGGGATTAAGGTCATAAAATGAATGAAAATTAAGCTGAAAACTACACAGTTGCTAATTATTTAAATAATACATAGTTGTACCAAAATTCCGAAAAAGTTAAAAAATGTTTTTTATTAAATATTTTTTTTTTTAAAACCATCATGTTATTTTATGTATCAATACAAAAATAGTACTGATACAAAAAATGGTAGTGACAGTATGTGTTTGCCATTTTTTGGATGTGTCTCAAAAAACAGATATCAGTAATATACTGAAAAAGGAGGTTCAGATAGCATCTATACATGTAGAATAATATTGAAACATAAAAACAGGACTGGTAGAGACAATTTTTAATACTATAGTTAGTTTCTAAATGTCTACCCCCAATGGTTCCAGGTGTTATCCCAATTTAAAGAAATCATCTTTTAAAAGGTATAACTTTGGAACTGTGGAGTCAACTTAGTTGATTTATCAATATAATGTAAGATATTGTTAGAGTCACCATACATCAATATATAAAAATATAAAACTTTTTTTAGCATTTAATATGCTTTATTGAAGTTTTTGTATATGACAACACACACAATACAACACAACACAACAGGTATTACAAAACAGTACAAACAGTCCAGGGTCTAGTACGTTTTCCCGACATGGAAATGACCAATGCGTATTTTCCCAATGCTGAAATCCTGACTTTAATCTTGCAGTCTGGTTCTATTTACCGACAGTCGCGATCCCGTCAATGTTGCCAGCCGCAAAGGAAAAGCCGACAGTCGCAATCCCGAAAAGACACCCCTGCAAAATAGTTGCCTGCAGTTCCAAGTGCAAATAAACAATTATACAAATTGCAAAAAAATGTAGTTCTCTGTACCCAGCTCCATGCTCCCATACTGCTCCTGTCTGATACAAACTCACAAACACCTGAACGCAGAGTGGCTCACTGCAGATGGGTTGAAAGCACAGTTTACTCTCTGAATCTTGGGGGAGCTTGCACCTTGACAATATCTACTATATACAACTTGCAATAATTACAAAGTATGGCACTTGCAATGTTTGCTGATGTAATGTAGCAATATATGCTCTCTAGCAGTTTCCAGGCGGCATCCATGGTACTGTAACACAAAAAAAACATGTTTGTCATTTTGGTATCAGTGATATAAAAATATTTGATACACTGACCTGATTCTGTTTTTTGTACTGGGTTGAAGGGACTAGTTAAATCAGAAAAAATATTTGCTACACTCTCCAGGGGCATCCAGGGTATTGTATGCAGGATTTCATCAGTCAACTATTAGTGAGATAGGATCATGCACTTGACGGGAAATCAGAGTTAGGCAAATTAATGTCGGGGCATGCCAGTGTCGGGAAATCGTACAGATACCACAGTCCACCCCCTCCCCGATGACCCAGTAGATTCCTGAAAACATAAGGATTTTCCACAGTTCCTTGTTACCATAATACTATCAAAAAGGCAAGATAAGCATGATTCCTACACGTAGCTCATTAGAATGCATTTGCTTGGCTGGTTGGGTGCAAATGTCCCCCTAACCAGGGGGTACCACCTTACCCTTATAGCAGCAGTGTCTGTAGCATTTCTCATTTTCTGCTGAAGGACTAATACCTATGATTCATACACGCTACTGTTTGCTCTGTATTCAGGGGAGAATGAAACCTCCCTATACCACACTGTATATGAGGGCACCTCCTTATCCAACCAATGGCAGAGTATGATGAGCTTTGTCACTACAGCAATCAAGGTAATGTGCTCCTTCCTGAGTCCAAAGACTATCATCATAGGAGCCCAGGAGACATACCTCGGGAGTGGAGGTGCCTTGCAATCCCAACAGTGGGTTTAGTTTGTCCTGAACTGCTGACCACAGGAGTCTCGCTTTCTCACACTACCACAGAATATGGTACAACATCCCCATGTCTGTATAACACCTTGTGCATGCATCTGTCACCTGTTTATACACCCTAAACAACTTCCTAGGTGTAGAGTACAAATTGTGCAGTATTTTAAACTGCTGCAGTCTAAGTCTATCCTGTCTGATGTATTTGTACACATCTGACCAAACGTTCTGCCATCCTATCACATCCAGTGTGATGTCCAACTCATCTGCCCAGTATCTGCAAGAACCATTCAACTTCTGTGGCTCCATGTCCTGCTAGATTGTGTAAAGGGGAGAAACAGCAGGTGGTAATCATGCTGCAGGTGTCAGCTTATCTAAAGGTACGCCACCTATTCTGGACCAAGGAGGCGGGTCCAAGAATGTGAGTACACAGTGCCTAAGTTGTAGAAATTTAAAAATGGGAGTGTTGTCCACTTGGGTTTGCACCATGAAAGTGTGAAAGAATATAGCCATATATACCTAGAAAAAGGTGGTCCAGGATGGGGATATTGATATTATCCCAGTGTCTGGGATCCAGTATCCTAATCCCTACTTTTATGTGAGGATTCTGAAATACTGGCTGGGAAGCATCATGCTGCAGATTTACAGCCATCTGTCTACAGATCTGCTTGTAAGCCCTAACTGACCACATTATTGGAGTAGCCTGGAGCTGCCAGGGTATGTTTGCCGGTGGTGCCTGGAGCTGTATTCCAATGGAGGTACACAATTCCTCTTCTATGAATAAGCATGGGGGTTTATAGTCTCCCTTGTCCCCTTGGCCTGGTGCTGGGCGATAAAACTAAATTTTTAAGTCCTTTTATTTACACAGATATTGTACACAGATGCATACAGTACATAGAAGTTGATGGTAGAAAAGAAAAAATGACTCAGCGTAGTAATTCTGTTTCTTCCAAGGGGTCCTTTGGCATCAGTAACAATAGCAGTAAGCTGACCAGGTTGAGCTGCCTTGGAGGTGGATCCATGAATATTCATTAAAATAGAGTGGCCAATCAGAATCAAACAGGAAGTTGTGCTGAGTGCAAAGAGCCCACAGGGCTTCAGAATTCTTTTCAAAGATGAAAGGAGAACGATAACTAAAAGGACCGTGCCAACATGCTTTAAAAACCATGCAATAGCATGAACTATAAAAAGACTATAATTAACCATTAACATGCTCTAAAAACTATCCAAAAAACTGAACAAATGTGGCAAAAAGATACAGAAGCAGAGCCCTCTAAACGTAGGTGCCTGGGGAGGCAGGGTGGGAGGATACTGATGCTAAAGGACCTCTTGGAAGAAATAGAATTACTACGGTGATTATTTTTTTCTTCTCACCCCAGGAGTCCTCTAGCATCAGTAACAAGCAGTACAGTTGGGAGGCGGGTATAGAACCTACTTAGGGAAGAGGCTCTGCAGGACCACCCGGCCAAATTTGGCATCAGACCTTGGCTGTACATCCAGGCAGTAATGCTTTATGAATGTGTATACAGTCTTCCAAGTAGCTGCTTTGCAGACCTCAAGCAAGGGGATGTCCCTTGCAACTGCCACAGAGGCAGCAGTGCTCCTAGTAGAGTGGGCCCTGAGGCCTTGATGGGGCTGTTTGCCAGCCTTGGCATAACAGATGCGAATACAGGAAACTATACAGCGAGAGACAGTTCTCTTGGTGGCCAGTTTTTCCTTACCCACCTCACCATAGGTGAGGAAAAGCTGAGTAGAGGAGCCTCTGACCTTTTGGTATGCTCCATGTAATAGGACAGAGCTCTTCTGACATCTAGGCTATGAAGTTTTCTTCCCCTGGAGTGGAACTGTCAGTGAAAAAGACAGGAAGAGTAATGGACTGGTTAAGGTGGAACTCAGAGACCACCTTGGGAAGGAATTTCCTATTTGTTCTGAGCTCTACTTTGTCCTTATGGAGGACCATGCAGTTAGGCTCAGTGCAGAGTGCTTGCAGTTCTGAAATCTTTCTTGCAGAAGTGACAGCCACTAGGAATACTGTTTTCCAGGTAATGTACTTAATGTGGGCTGTAGCCATGGACTCAAGGGGGGCTCCATGAGCTTAGCAATGCAGAGGGGTTAAGGTCCTAAGGGGGAACAGGTTCCCCAACTGGGGGCTGCAAATAAAGGAAGCCCTCAAAGAACCTTTTGAAAATGGGCCTAGAAATGATAGACTTTTCTTTCCCAGTGGAAAGGTAGGCTGAAACTGCAGCTAAGTGAAGCCTCAAGGATGAGGCTTTGAGGCCTGATGACTGCAGATGAACTAAATAGTCCAAAAGGGAAGGGATAGAAGTCTTCAGATGGTCTATTCTTTTTCTTTGCACCAGATTGAAAATCTTTTCCATTTAGCTGCATAGGTTTTCTTTGTGCTTGGCTTTTTAGCCATGCGAAGAATTTTCAGAACTTGTTCTGAATATTGTGTATCTGGGAATTTTAGCTCCTCAAGAACCAGGCTTTTAAGTGAAGGGATTCCAGGTCTGGATAATTCAGCCTTATTTGTGGCAGGGTGAGGAGACAGTGAGTCAGAGGAAGTCGAACTGGTTTCTTGTGAGACATGGCCAGCAGGAGAGGATACCAGGCTTGCCTTGGCCAGTCTGGAGCTATGAGGATCATGGTTGCAGGCTGGTCCCTGAGCTTCAGTAGCACTCTGTGTAACAGGGGAAATGGAGGGAAAGCATACAGAAACTTCCCTGTCCAGTTCAAATCTAATGCATCTGCTGGGAGAGTGCCCATTGTTGGGGGTCTGCATCAGTACAGAGGAAGCCGGTAGTTGAGGTGGGATGCAAACAGTTCCACCTCGGGTATGCCCCATCTCCTGAAGACTGTGGCAAGGACTTGTCTGTTCAGAGTCCATTCATTGTGACCTTGGCCGATGCGGCTCACAGCATCTGCCAGGGTATTGTCCTTGCCTAGGAGGTGTATGGCAGAGAGACTCACATCCAGGGAATAGCATGCTCGCTCAAGTTAACAATGTTTTTCTGCTATGTTTATGTAAATATCTGTATCCAAAACTGTATATAATGTCTGTAAACAACGTCTGTAACCCATACATGATGGCTATTTCCTCTGTAAATTGTACCCTGTCTGTTTTTATTCTGTCCTCCATGTGCCGAGGTACCTCTGTAAATGAGCCATCTGGCTCAAAGGTTGTAAGTCCGATATTTCAAATAAATAAATAGGCCAGGGACCAGATTTTCATGGCCTCTGTGCACAGGGCAGCAGACCTCGTGCCACCCTGCTTGTCTATGTAAAACATAGCAGCGGTGTTGTCTGTTCTGATCAGAACAGTGGGTCTTTTGGCCTGAGAGGCGAAAGCTTTCAATTAAATTCAATTCAATTCAATTTATTTGTAAAAAACGTGCTATTCCAAAAGATCATAGTGCCTTAAAAATTAAAACAGTAAAAACAGTAAAAAATACTCACAGCCAGATAGCATCGCTAAGCAGAATCACTAAAAGCAAGCTCAAATAAGTATGTTTTCAGAGCTGTTTTAAAGCTCTCCACAGTCAGGCACTCTTGTATCCGACGAGGGAGAGAGTTCCACAGGGTTGGGGCCGCGAATATAAAAGCCCGGGACCCAGATGACTTTAACTGAACCCTGGAAACCTCTAGCAATCCCTTGTCAGCAGAGCGGTGTGGTCGGGGGGGGGGGGCAGTAAGGAAATGGAAGCTCTTGCAGGTAGCCTGGTCACTGACCGTGTAGGGCCTTATAGGTCAGCAAACCGACCTTGAAGGTGATCCACCACTGAACTGGCAGCCAGTGCAGTTCGCGCAGCAAAGGTGTGATATGACTGGATCGAGATGACCCAGTCAACAACCTGGATGCAGCGTTCTGCACCAGCTGCAGGCAGCGGATATCAACCCCTGAAAGCCCTAGGTAAAGGAAGTTACAGTAGTCAAGGCAGGAGGTCACAAACATGTGGATCAGTGCTGGAAGGTCGTTGGACACAACGAGGTGCTTAATCCGGGCAATATTCCCCAGATGGTAAAAAGAGGATTTGACAACAGCCGACACTTGTGAACGCAGCGTCAGCTCATTGTCAAATATTACACCCAGATTTCGTGCCTGTTTGGAGTTCAACAGCTGGCTACCCCTGAGCCAAAGCCCGGAGGCACTGCCAGCCGCCAATCCCCCAGTCCAACATCCTGGATCCACTACCAACGCCTCAGTCTTGTCAGAATTCAACTTCATCCAGCTGTCATTCATCCAGTTCTGAATCTCAGCGAGGCAGTTGTTAAAAACCGAAACTGCACTATCCTGCTTAGGAACAAAGGACAGGTACAGCTGGGTATCATCTGCATAACAGTGAAAACCCAGCCTGTACCTCCTTACAATGTCTCCCAACGGCAGCATGTACACCGCGAACAACATGGGGAACAGCACAGAGCCCTGTGGAAACCCACATGGCAGTGAGGATGAGTCAAAAGAAAAAATCCCTGACACCACCCTCTGAGATCTGCCAGACAGGAAAGATTAAAACCATCTGAGGACCGTCCCTGACAGGCCACAGATGAACCGTAGGCACTCCAGCAATACCCCATGGTCCACGATGTCAAAAGCTGCAGAGAGATCAAAAAGAAACAAGATGGAACTGCTCTTCCAATCTCTTACTATTAGGAGATCATTGAGATCCCGAACAAGGGCAGTCTCAGTGCTATGCCCCTTCTGAAATCCGGACTGGAAAGGATTGTAGATTTCATGGATGGTAAGATGATTCTCCAGTTGCAGCGTGACCACCTTCCCCACAAAAGGGAGGTTAGAGACTGGTCTGAAGTTTGCAGGACAGTCTGGATTGAGAGAGGGTTTCTTAAGGAGGGGCATCACCACCGCCTCCTTCAGGGAGTCTGGAGACTCACCTGGCTCTAACGAACACCAGACTACCTCTGCAAGGACCGGGCTGATGACATCAAGACACCCCATTAAGAGATGAGTTGGGCCCAGATCCAAACTACAGCAGGTCGGCCGCATACTCTAGACAATCCGCATGATCTCCAGCTGGTTGAAGCTGACTCAACAAAACTGAGGAGCAGCAACCTCACACTGACCACCGCTACCCCCCATAGAGTGAGCCAGTCGAATCTCGGACCTGATGTCGGCCACCTTATCCGCAAAGAAGCAAGCAAACTCATCACACTTTTCCTGTGAAAACACTCTTTGAACTCGTAGACAGGCTGGATTGCACAGTCTGTCCACGGTTCAAAAGAGCTGAACTGAACAATTCTGAGCTGTGGCAATCTCCCCGGATAGGAACTCTGCCTTCTTATGAGAGATAGCCGATCAATGGTCTCTGTAGTGATCTACCAATCTAAGTTTGTCGGCATCAAGGCCTGATTTCCGCCAGCATCACTCTATCCTTCGCCCCATTCGCTGCAACTCCCTCAAGGTCCCGTCAAACCAAGGGGACCAAGGGCAGAGGGTGAGAAGGCGAACGCAGACAGGAGCAACAGCATCCACAGCCCCATCACAGCCTTATTATAGGCCATTAACAGGTTATCCAGACCCATGATTGCACTCGGTAATCCCGATAGGTCCAGCACTGCCAATAGAACATCTGGGGTCACACCCCTCAAAGGGCGGTACCAAATCATATCCACAGGGGCAGGCCTATAGGGGGGAGCATGGAAATTGAACCTTATAATGTGATGGTCTGACCACCTGACAGGTTCCACCACCAAGTCGTTTCAGTGCCAAGTACACAGTTCTGAGTTCCAGAGGATTTATGTGGCTTCTGGACTCCTTTGGCATCCAAGTGCCACTGACTGAAGAGCTGAAAGGGGATGCCCACTGAGAAGTTTTCCTCTTCCTTCCACCAGTCGAGGGCTTGAAGCAGTGTTTTTGTCACTGGTACTAGCTTGGACAGAGAATTTTCCTTTTGTGACCAATGGGCTCACAAATGATACTGAATGTCCCTCATTTGAAACCTTACCCCTGGGACCACTGCTGTCATGGAAGCCATCTGGCCCAGGAGCTGTAGAAAATGCCTCCCAGGCTTGGCTGGCGTTAGCAGAAAATAATTTCCTGCAGTCAGAAAGTTTTGAATTCTGTCCTGAGGAAGAAAGGATTTTGCCTGCTGAGTATCCAAGTCTGTTCCTATGAAGTTGAGGAGCTGAGAGGGTTCCACATGAGATTTATTTTCGTTGATTAAAAACCCCAGAGAGGACAGAGCTTGTCTTGTGCAGTTTAGAGCCTCTCTGATTTGCTGAGGGGTCTTGCCCACTACAAGCCAGTCATCCAGGTATGGAAAGACTGAGATACCCTGCTTCCTGAAGTGGGCTGCCACTACAGACAGGCACTTCATGAATGCTCTAGGAGTAGAGGTGAGGCCAAAGGGCATGGCTGCATATTGGTAATGGCCTGAATGCAGCCTGAACCTCAGAAACTTTCTGTGGGACTGCCTTATTGGTATATGAAAATAGGCATCCTTGAGATCCAGGGAAGCTAGCCAGTCTCCCTGCTGCAGAGAGTGTATTACCATTTAAAGGGCTATCATCTTGAATTTTGGTTTGAGTAGGAGCCTGTTTAGATATCTGAGGTTTAAAATAGGTCACCACTCCCCTTTTTCTTTAATGTCTGGAAGTATCTGGAGTATATACCTTTTCCATGCTGTGAAAGGGGAACCCTCTCCACCACTTTGGCTAATAATAGAGTCTTTAACTCCAGCTCCAACAGGTATCTTTCTGTTGGGGATATGGGTTTTGACAGAGCCAGACCGGAAGGGGAGGAAACTGCTTGAACTGTAGGGGTAGACCTTTTTCCACTACCTCCAAGACCCACTTGTCTGTGTTGATGTGGATCCAAGCTTGGAGGTAATGGGAGAGCCTGCCCCCTACTGGAGGAGGGGAGGCGACCTGATTGTAGGAGTTAGGACTTAGACTGTGTGGCAGGGGCAGGAGTGGTGGCAGGTCTCCTCTGACCCGTCCTGCCTCTTCCCCTGAAATAACCTCTCATTTGAGAGAAATCCAAAGGCATGGGCATAGGATAGAAGGCCCAAGGGAAGTAGTCCCTGCCTCTGTTACCCCTAGGTTGAGACTTCTGGGATATAGAGGCTTTCTGCTTGGCTACATTACTTTCATAGGTGGACTTGTACTCCTTCACCTTTTTCATACGTGCTTCAGTTCTGTCCCCGAAAAGGGAATTATTTTCACAGGGGAAGTCCATAGCTTTGGACTGGGTGTCCTGTGAAAAATCAGTTGTTCGTAGCCAGGCAAAACATCTGAGAGAGAGACAGCCTGAGCCATGACCCTTGTTGCAGTGTCATTAGTGTCTGCAGCCATGTGAAACTGATATTTGGTGGCTTCCAGACCAGATTTCACTGTTTCAGCAATGTCCTGGAAGATCCTGTCAGATCTGTGTGACAGAATGACCTGGACAGAACTCCAAAGAGCCTTCTGGTACTTAGCAGAGTATGCTAAGTAAGATGCTGTGGTATAAGATTTTTTTAGCCATAGCATCTAATTTTTGTGACTCCTTTTCAGGAAGCATAGAGGTGAGAGGGACCTTAGCCTTATCACAGACTGCAGCCTGAACCACCCCTTTGTGGCTGGGATGAGTATAAAGAAAATCAGCCTCATTTTAGCCAGAGGATATTTTCTATCCACCTTCTTGTCCACTCCTGACAGGGAAGTAGGGGCCTGCAGAAGCTTCATAGAGGATCCATTCTTGAAGGATTCGTATATAGGAAGCACAATCTTTTTTTTGTAGGAGGAAGACCCATCATATTTTTCTACTTTTCATCATCATCCTCCTCCTCAGTGGACTCTTGAGTAGGGAGGCCCAGGGTGTTCACCATGTGATGTAAGAAGGTTAGGAGGGAGGACAGGTCCTTCTGGCCATCTGGAGCGGTACCAAAGTGTGGGTCAGGCAAAATGTCCAGCACCAGAGGCTGGTCCCCATTGTTATCTTTATCATTATCATCACCATCCCCTGAACATAGTAGCAGGATGTTCCAAAGGTTGGGACAGAGCTGCTAGGGTTAACAGGAGTACAGGGTCAGAGAAAAGGCCCCCCATACCCTGTAAAGTTTGATATAGGTGTCATGCCTTTGTCATTTCTTTTACAGGGGTAAATCTTTATTAGAGTCAGAGACTTCAGTGGGTGACTGACCCCCTTTATTCTTTTTTTTTTTTTTGTCTTTATGTTTTTTGCCACTGGCATCTCCCCTTGCCTTGACGCGGGAGGGGCAGTGGTATGCTTGTCTTTACATAGTTTTATTGCCATTTCTTTGGCACGTCACCATTTTAATTTTTTTATCAGACTCATTTTCTGAGGGGCCCTCATCTTTACGCTTAGGCAGGGCAGTGGACCCCTCCTTAATAGGAGAAGCATTATTAGAGGCCATCTCTTCTAGTCTTTTGGTCCCCTTTTTAATATTTATTTATTTAAATTTTGATAACCGGGTAGGCCCACTGAGACCATGACAGTCCCTTTTTCAGGGGTGACCCAGATTTAGTTACATGTACCTAGAGGGAAGCAAAAAAAGTACAGAGAGTTCAAATTACAAACATTCCACAATTGACAAAATACAGTTCAAACGAGTGTTGGACACATAGATTTACAATACATATGTAACCCCCCTACAAATGGGGGTTTCTAACAGCCGTCTAGGAGCTGTCTAAGCGTCCCTCTGGTGGTCAGCGTTCGGCGCTTAAAGCCGTTTAAATGGCCCTGTGAGTGCTTGTAGAGCCTCCGCGCACTGTCCCTTTAAGCGCTGTCTGCTTGCAGACATATTCATTACTTATGAGGGGTGTTGTGTGTTCTCCTGCTCGAGTCCCACTCGAGCCGCTGACTGATTGCTCCGTGGCCGCAACGCCGAAGGGGCAGAGTGAGCACTTTCCAGAAAGCGTAATTGTTGCCTCATGCCTTAGATGTGTTTGTGGGAATGTAATTTGTTTAACCTGCCTTTCTTGCAGCTGGACTTTGTGTGCTGTGTTCCCCCATTCTGGACCAGGACTGTCTGAAGGGTCCAATAGAGTCGGGGGATTTCTAAAATGGAGTAACTGGCGATCAACCAGGATCGGGACTCTCAAATGGAGCCGGCTGACCAATGGGGATACAGCTGGACGTTCTGGGAAGTGAAGTTCTGGACCATGGTGCCTTTTTTGCACCAATTAGGGGCGAACTCACTGGCTGGTTTCAGCAGCTGACCAATGGGAGCGGGTGGCGCCCGAACAGAGAGGCTTGCCCCTTACTGTCCAGGGGCAGAGGCGTTGTGGCTGTGAGTAAGTAAGTAAGGAGCTCGGGGGCTCCTGTGCCATTTGATCGGTCGCGTGGGAAGCGCGTGTAAGGCCAGCATCGGGCGTTTGTAAACACCAGCAAGTCCAGACTAAATCCGCTGGGAAGCGGTCAGAGGAGGCCATGCAGGAGCGCGGCTACCTACCAGGCTCACCCTGTAGAAGATTGGAGAATCTGCTTGAATTGTGCTCGGTCTGTCAGGAACAGTGAAGCTGCGTCGGTTGGGCCCAGTGTATGGCGGGCTGGTGATCGAGAAGGACAGCAGCTCCCTGGTATGGTACCCCTCTGCAGTGCATATAAATGTGTGGAGAAGTGCTCGAAGTACAGGCTCAGTCCTGCAAGTGGTGTGAGAGTGTGCTTCTTTCTGGAGTCGTGAGTACTAAATCAGGGTAGCTCCCTGTCAAATGTTCCTAGTTAGGGCAAGACCATCTGGTTACTTTGCTGGCTACACTGACTGAGCCTGATGGCTCTATTTAGTCTTCATAGGAATTAAATGCTCGTTTGTGTCAGGGCCCCAACTAGCTGCATCGAGGAACTAGCCTTTAGGGCTTGGGTACCTATAGACAGTAACTTATAGGTTAGGCCTGTGCACAGAGCCCTAGGTAGATACTCATATATTGTAGTGGTAAGCCAATCAACCTGATTCCCCTCGGTCCTTGTTATCTCCCCTTAAATAAATCAGATTGCTTGTTTTGCAAAAGTAAACTGGCTAGTTTGTGTATTAATGGTGAAATACTGCACAGTGAATATTGTGTAACTGTACCTTACTTTTCAGGGGTTCCCCAGAGTGAACTGATTGGGTCGAGCCGGGGGGTAAGTGTATATGGGGAGGACACTGTAATCGAACTGTGTGGGCCACTAGTGGGAAGAAAGGGGGGGGGTTGCAGCAACCCAGAGGGCTGTGACCGAGTCAATCTCAACTGTTCTAACCCCGGCCTCTGGGTGGAGGCACCCGCCAATGGATCTGGGCCCCTCACTCTGCTACAGTTAGGGCAGGCAGGGGTAGTAGCCCTTAGGATAGCACCCCAAGGGGGTTACACAGTGGAGGAACAGCTGGGATCAGTGTCCCCTAGTGGCCGAGTGGACAAAATACCTAACTATGGATAAACTGAAGGAAAAGCTGGATGGGGATATCATGGCTAAAACTAAGTTGGACCCCATTAAGACAATGGTACATAAACGGATGGGTTGGGGTGAAGCTGAAGAGTTGGACTCTCAGAGAATTGTGTTACTGTTAGATGTACCTCTAGGGACAACGAACGCTGACCTTATTTCCGTAGTGGAGCGGGTTAAGTGTTTGGGTAAGGTAGAGGTGAGAGGGCGTATGGCTGACCTACTCGATCAGACTTTGCAGGTGCTACTGTTATGTAGTGTAGCTACTGACCCGGAAAGGGTACCCCCAGTGATTTACCCGGAAGGTGCCCAACAGGGGTGGAGGGTCATTCACATCCGGAGTGGGTCAGTCACCCTTGGGGGGTCTCCCCAGACTAATAGCTTCAAAGAGAAATTGCTTAAATTGTTGGCCGTGGAGGGGAGGACTACCCAGGAGTTACTGCAGGCTTTGGATCTTTCCAGTGATCCCACCCCCCAGGCTTCCCCCGGTACCTCTCCGGGGCCCCCCAAAAGTTCTATTTTGGCGCCACCGCCCCTAGTGGTTCCTCCTATTCAGCTAGATTCGTACCGTAGGCTAAAACTTTTTTCTGGCACAGTGCCCGTGCCTTCCGGAGAGGTTGATTTGGAGGCGTGGATGGACTATGCCACCCCCTTAGTTCAGGAATGGCAATGCTCTGACAGGGAAAAATGAAAGAGACTGATGGAGAGCCTGCGGGGTCCAGCTTTAGAAGCCATTCGGTTTTTGCGGGCTACTAGCCCGGAAGCTACTGCAGCAGAGTATCTTTCTGCTTTAGAGGGGGTGTTTGGAAGCACAGAAACTGGTGAAGACGTCTTATGGAAATTCAAGTCTGCTAAGCAGTGGAGGAATGAAAAGCTTTCCGCCTTTGTTACTAGGGTGGAAAGGGCTTTACAGAAGGCATATCGAAAAGGGGGGATCACCGCCCCAGCATTAAACCAGGCCAGGTTGGAACATGTCTTAAAGTCTGCTAGATTTTCCAGTGTGATACTGTTAAAACTTAAGTTACATGATCGGTGAGCTGCCCCACCTGAATACTGTCAATTGATGAGAGAGATTAGAGAAGCAGAAACTGATGAGGAGGGGTGGGAACCCTATGTGGGGGCTGTGAATCTGTGCCAAACCCCTGAGTCTAGCGAACCTGATGAGACCCACCCTTCGGAGGGGCCTGATGTGTCCCCAGAATTACAAGGGGGGGGATGCGTGCTGTTTCCTCTGATCCCCAAGTAGAAAGTGAGTTGAGGGCCGAGATCAGAAATTTACGAGAACTAGTGAGGGACCTGAAGCAAACCACTACCCACCCTGTTAGGTTTGGGGAACCAGAGTTATCTAGAAACAACGCCTAGCCAGGAGTCCCTCGCCTCCAGATGGCCCCATGAGTGAAGTATTCCTCCCAATCGAGACCCCCAGGACCCCAAGTTCTGTTACCATTGTGGGGAGGATGGACACTTTCAGACTGGGTGCCAGTTGCCGGAGAATTTAAGGAAGGTCAACAGTAGGCTGATCACCTGGCATCGCAGGGCCTACGTCCGACCCCCTAGGAAGGGCTTTGTGACCCAGGCCAATGCCCAAGCAACTGTCAACGCTGTGCCCCCCGAATGGTGTGATGTGGTAGGGCCCTCAATGGAGGCCCCAGTGCAAGTAAATGGGATTCCCACTCGAGCTGTATTTGACAGTGGTTCTCAGGTGACCATTATGTTCCAGGACTGGTATCAGACTCATCTACCTGAGGTGCCACTACAACCCTTGGATGGTCTACATGTATGGGGGCTGAGTAACAAGGCTTATCCGTATTTGGGGTATATCCGGATCTGGTTGTCGTTTCCTACTTCTGTGGCTGGGGTGGACGAACAGGTGGAAACCTTGGCTTTAGTCTGCCCCCCCACTGGACTGTATGATGGGGTACCTTTGTTGATTGGGACAAATGCTCACATGTTTGGTCGACTAGCGCAATTGTGTTCTGAAAAGCAGGTGTTCAGGACTGGGCGAGCTCTTAAGATACCCGCTTTGATCCAGAAGGCCTATGAGACTCAGAGGAAGGCTGGTCAGGAGGAGCCTGAAGGCCCAGTGGGTGTTGTCTGGAGGAAGGATCCGGAGTCGTTGCTATTAGCCCCAAATGCCCAGTATGTTTTGCAAGGGGAGATCCGGCTTAAAAAGGATGTCAAGAATAAACTATTGATGCTGGATGCACCTGGGGAAGGAAAGTTGCCTGGAGGACTGCTGGTCAAACCCAGTATCTTGCCTGCCAGGGCCCATGCTTATGCCAGGAGAGTGATGGTTCAAGTTCATAATGTGTCTGACAAAGAGATTCGAGTAAATAGGGGTTGCACCCTGGCTAGTGTGCATTGTGCGGACACTGCAGTGCTCCCCAATAGCAAGGGTTTGGGGAAGGATGACAGAGTCACGCCCGACTTGTTTGATTTCGGTGACTCCCCGTTGCCTGCTGAATGGAAAGTAAGGGTCAGTGAGAAGCTTGCACAAAGAGACCAGGTATTTTCCTTAAAAGAATGGGATGTTGGGTGCGTGCAGGGGGCCAAACACCACATTCGCCTGCATGATGAAAGGCCTTTTCGAGAGAGGTCTCGTCATCTGGCCCCTGCTCACATAGACGATGTGAGATGGCATCTGCAAGAGATGCTTGCTGCTGGTGTGATACAGGAATCCAGGGGCCCTTATGCTTCCCCCATTGTGGCAGTGAGGAAAAAGAATGGGGCCGTTCGAATGTGTGTGGACTACCGTACCCTGAAACGGCGGACCATCCCTGACCAGTATACCATGCCACGCATACAGGATGCCCTGAACTGTCTAAACAGCAGTAAGTGGTTCTCGGTGTTAGATCTCCGCAGTGGGTACTATCAGATCCTGATGGCCCCAGAGGATCGAGAGAAGACTGCATTCATTTGCCCCTTAGGTTTCTATGAGTTTATCCGGATGCCTCAAGGGATTTCAGGTGCCCCAGCTACCTTTCAGCTCCTGATGGAACATGCTGTGGGGGACATGAACTTGCTCGAGTGTTTGGTTTATTTAGATGATGTCATAGTGTTTGGCAGCTCGTTGGGAGAACATGAAAGTCAGTTGTTCAAGGTCCTGGACAGCTGGAGGATTTTGGTCTTAAGTTATCTACAGACAAATGGCAATTCTTTCAAACTTCTGTGAAGTATGTGGGCCACATCGTATCCACTGAAGGCATAGAGACTGACCCCAGCAAAGTAAAGGCGTTAACCACTTGGTCCCAACCCAGAAATTTGAAGGAGCTACAGTGGTTCCTGAGGTTCTGTGGGTACTACCGACGATTTATTAGAGACTACTCTCGGGTGATCCGGCCCCTGCTTAATCTCACTCAAGGGTACCCCCCGACCCATAAGAAATATAAGAAGACTGCACAATCTGGGACTGAAAAGACTTATTTCCGCCCAAATGACGTGTTTGGTACTCGCTGGACTGTTGACTTCGAGGAAGCTTTCTATGACATTAAATATCAACTTATTCACGCCCCAGTGTTGGCCTATGCTGACCCAGCTAAACCCTATGTTCTTCATACTGATGCCAGTCTGCAAGGATTGGGGGCCGTATTGTACCAAGAGCACTCAAACGGTCTGAGACCGGTAGCTTTTACCAGCCGCAGTTTGACTCCTTCTGAAAAGAATTATCCAGTGCACAAACTAGAGTTCCTGGCTCTAAAGTGGACTATTGTTGATCAATTCCATGAGTATTTGTATGGGGCTAAGATACTGGTGAAGACTGGTAATAATCCTTTGACATATGTGCAGACATCAGCTAAGCTAGATGCCACTGGTCATAGGTGGCTCTCTGCGTTATCCACATACAACTATGCTATTGAGTACAGAGCAGGCCTCAACCATATAGATGATGCTCTCTCCCAGAGGCCTGTGTCCCGAGCTGATTGGATCAGGTTGTCTGAGCCCGACATTAGAGCCCTTTGCCAAAAGTTCGACAAGGAGGAACAGGTGACTCCTGATACTGCGGACTGCATGGTGGATTGCTTGGGTCCATCTGAGAACTGTGTGCCTGCTGCTTACTGCCACTTTTCTGCATTAGACACTAGTATGCTGCCTCAGTTCAATAATGATAGCCTTCAGTTGGCTCAGTCTCGAGATGCCATGATACACCCTGTTGTAGAAGCGCTGCAAGCAGGGAGAGATGTGTCCCAACTGCGATCTGCTGACTTGAGAACTGCCCTGTTGTACAAAGAAGGCCCAAAGTTGAAGCTGAACAATAAACTGTTATATCAGGAGACTGTAAACAAAGAGGGGCAGATAGACAAACAACAACTGGTGCTGCCCACCGCTTTTAGAGAACTGGTGTTGAGGTCCCTGCATGACCACATGCGGCATCTTAGCATAGACCGAACTCTTGACCTGGTGCGGACCCGATTCTACTGGCCCAAAATGAGTGCAGACGTAGAGCAGTATGTCAAGACCTGTGGCCGCTGTTTGCAAAGAAAAGCCCTATCTCAGAGAGCTGCCCCCATGGTTAACATCATGACCAGCGCCCCTATGGAGTTGGTCTGCATTGATTTCCTGAGCTTAGAACCTGATCTGAAAAATATCAGCAACATACTGGTGGTCACTGATCATTTCACTCGATATGCCCAGGCTTTCCCCACCAAGGATCAGAAGGCAACCACGGTGGCTAAAGTTCTCGTTGAGAATTTCTTTGTTCATTATGGGGCCCCCCAGCAAATCCATTCCGATCAAGGGAGAGATTTTGAGAGCCGTCTGATTAGAGAGATTTTATCTTTGTGGGGGTTGCGCAAGTCCAGAACTACCCCTTACCACCCCAAGGGGGACCCCCAGCCTGAAAGTTTCAACCGCACCTTGCTGGATATGCTAGGCACACTCCACCCAAAAGACAAGCCTAGATGGAGCCAACAAATTAGCACCCTGGTACATGCCTACAACTGCACCAAAAGTGATGCCACTGGGTTCTCCCCTACCGGCTGATGTTTGGAAGAGAAGCTCGGTTGCTGGCAGATGTGTGTTTTGGGGTCTCTCCTGATGGGGTTCGAGCTGATGATTATTTACAGTATGTGCAAAAGTTAAAGGCCCAGCTAAATCATGCGTACCAACTGGCTCAAACCATGGCTGCCGAAAGGAACTTGGCCAACAAAGAGAGGTATGATAAAAAGGTGAAGGCACAGGAACTCCAGGAGGGGGACTGGGTATTGCTAAGAAATCTGGGACTGCATGGCAAACACAAGATTGCTGACCGATGGCACCATCTCCCTCACATTGTAGTGGGCAAACTAGATGATTTGCCTGTGTACAAAGTAAGGCCCGAAAACAACTCAAAAGATGTAAAAATTTTACACCGAAATCACCTGCTGCCAATTGGACAGATTTTGATAGAGACTACGCCTCCTAATGCCCCTCCCTCTGGGCCTATAACTAGAGCTGCTGCCAAAAAGAGAGTCAGAGAAGTTGACTCAGAACTTAAACCCCGGGAGCCTTCCCTTTTCCCCCCTGCTGAAATTGATCCCCCGTCTGTGGCTGAAGACAGTGAACATGATGTGGAGTATTACCCCTCTTATGAACTGAGTCAACTTTTTAAAGGCAACCCCCTAGCTTACTCTGGGGATGAAGTTGGGTTTTATGGACTGTCTGAGCCCCCAGCACTGTCTTTGGAGCCCATGCCCCCTGAGGATGAAGTGAGTGGCCTCAAAGCCGAAGAAGTAGGGTTTATGAGTCTGGCTGAGTTATCTGGGCTGGCTGAACTGTCTGACTTTTCAGAAGAGGAAAGTGATGTGGGGGAACCTGTTCGGGATCCGCCTGAGCAAGAAGAAGAATACTTTGACTGCCCTGATAGCATCCCAGTAGTGCCAGAAGTGCCCTTGACTGAACTAAGTAGTGTGGGTCCTGATATAGAGGGTCAAGTCCCTGAAAGTACTATGGGCACGGGGTCCTCTTCTCATGTGGAGGTTCCCTCTACTAACCTCAATGAGGCGGAAATGGAGACAGGGCCCGTAGCAGATTTTACTGAGACCCCTAGACGCACTGGCTGAGAAGTATGGCCTGTAATAAGGTTAAGTTATGAGTCTCTGTGTCAGCCTGTGGACCTGCTATTAAATGTAGTCCATAAGGGGGTCTATGTATCTCTAAGTTCATTGCCCAAGCTAGTTTTGGGGGACGATGCACAACTGTTAGTATTACCCTCTGAGTATAGTGCTACTGCCCCAGTTGGCCTTCAGGCAGGGAATAGGGAAGGGCCCCCTTTATCCAGGTGTCATAGCCAGGAAGTAATGACCTGATGTATAAAAGAAAGGGGTTGTAATATGTGTACTGTTGTATAGGTAAAAAGTAAACTATGTGATGTGTGCAATCAAAAGTTTAATGTGCTGTTAATTCAAACAGTTTTGCCTTAAAGTGATTTAAGGGTAACTACTTGACGCGGATGCCAAGTTCTTGCCAGGCCAGGAAGGATGTAACCCCCCTACTAATGGGGGTTTCTAACAGCCGTCTAGGAGCTACCGAAGCGTCCCTCTGGTGGTCAGTGTTCGGCGCTTAAAGCCGTTTAAATGGCCCTGTGAGTGCTTGTAGAGCCTCCGCACACTGTCTCTTTAAGAGCTGTCTGCTTGCAGACATATTCATGATTTATGAGGGGGGCTGTTTGTTCTCCTGCCTGAGTCCCACTCGAGCCGCTGACTGATTGCTCCGGTTTCGGCCGTCGCCGAAGGGGCAGAGTGAGCACTTCCAGAAAGCGTAATTGTTGTCTCATGCCTTAGATGTGTTTGTGGGAATGTAATTTGTTTAACCTGCCTTTCTTGCAGCTGGACTTTGTGTGCTGTGTTCCCCAATTTTGGACCAGGACTGTCTGAAGGGTCCAATAGAGTCAGGGGGTTTCTAAAATGGAGTAACTGGTGACCAACCAGGATCGGGACTCTCAAATGGAGCCGGCTGACCAATGAGGATACAGCTGGAGGTTCTTGGAAGTGAAGTTCTGGACCATGGCGCCTTTTTTTGCACCAATGAGGGGCGAACTCACTGGCTGGTTTCAGCAGCTGACCAATGGGAGCGGGTGGCGCCCGAACAGAGAGGCTTGCCCCATACTGTCCAGGGGCAGAAGCGTTGTGGCTGTGAGCAAGTAAGGAGCTCGGGGGCTCCTGTGCTGTTTGAGCGGTCGCGCGGGAAGTGCATGTAAGGCCAGCGTTGGGCATTTGTAAATGCCAGCAAGTCCAGACTAAATCCGTTGGGAAGCGGTCAGAGGAGGCCGTGCAGGAGCGCGTCTACCTACCAGGCTCACCCTGTAGAAGACTGGAGAATCTGCTTGAATCACGCTTGGTCTGTCAGGAACAGTGAAGCTGCGTCGGTTGGGCCCAGTGTATGGCGGGCTGGTGATCGAAAAGGACAGCAGCTGCCTGGTATGGTACCCCTCTGCAGTGCATATAAATGTGTGGAGAAGTGCTCGAAGTACAGGCTCGGTCCTGCAAGTGGTGTGAAAGTGTGCTTCTTTCTGGAGTCGTGAGTACTAAATCAGGGTAGCCCCTGTCAAATGTTCCTAGTAAGGGCAAGACCGTCTGGTTACTTTGCTGGCTACACTGACTGAGCCTGATGGCTCTATTTAGTCTTCGTAGGAATTAAATGCTCGTTTGTGTCAGGGCCCCAACCAGCTGCATCGAGGAACTAGCCTTTAGGGCTTGGGTACCCATAGACAGTAACTTATAGGTTAGGCCTGTGCACAGAGCCCTAGGTAGATACTCATATATTGTAGTGGTAAGCCAATCAACCTGATTCCCTTCGGTCCTTGTTATCTCCCCTTAAATAAATCAGATTGCTTGTTTTGCAAAAGTACACTGGCTAGTTTGTGTATTAATGGTGAAATACTGCACAGTGAATACTGTGTAACTGTACTGCACTTTTCAGGGGTCCCAGGTGACTGATTGGGTCGAGCCAGGGGTGGTGTGTATGGTAAGGACACTGTAATCGAACTGTGGGCCACTAGTGAGAAGAAGGGGTTGCAGCAACAGAGGGCTGTGACCGAGTCAATCTCGACTGTTCTAACCCCGGCCTCTGGGTGGAGGCACCCGCCAATGGATCTGGGCCCCTCATCCTGCTACAGTTAGGGCAGGCAGAGGTAGTAGCCCTTAGGATAGCGCCCCTTGGGGGTTACACATAAAACATATTCAAGCGCATAGGGACAATTTCTTTAGTCTGGTTTTTAAGTACTAGAGCAGATCTTTAACATGAGAGGCCTTTAACAATCCCGATAGTTTCTGAGCAGAATTTAGAGCAAAAATGTTCTGGACCAAAGCACTGTAAACACATCATACTTAATACAATTTTTAAAACCTGCGGGTCCAGTCCTCGTTTTTGGCTTTTCTGACATGAAAAAGCTAAAAAACATCAGTTCCCAAAATGGAAAAACTGTAAACGCAGTCAGTTCCCTAGCAGTAAAGAACCGTGATTTAAAATAACAAAACTCAGTAGAAATACAGAAAAAATTAGTGGTTTCCAGTAAAATAAGGGAGCCTCTATTAAAAAGACCTTGAAAAACGTCAAAATACTCAAAACGCAGTATATTTTTATCTCAGAAACATTAAAAGAACCAAGGAAAAAAGGGGAATGTGTGGTTCCTGGGAACCGGAAAGGAACCACTAAACCTCCCTTAAAATGATAATAAAATGTAAAATACTTACAAACTCAGCACAAAAGTAAAGATTTAGGCACAAAAAGTTTGTTTCTCAAGAATGAGAAAGAGCACCTCAAAGGTAGTGTTTCTCAGTCAGTCGGAGAAAAAATTCTGAAGCCCTGTGGGCTCTTTGCACTCAGCACAACTTCCTGCTTGATTCTGATTGGCCACCCTATTTTAATGAATATTCATAGCACCACCTCCGAGGCAGTTCAACCAGCTTACTTCTATTGTTACTGATGCTAAAGGACTCCTGGGGTGAGAAAGGATCCTGGACCATCCAGTCTGCCCACCCTACCTATTCTGATTTGCCCTTGTGGTAATCCCCCTCTTTGTCTAACTAAACCCACCAGACTGTTCCATCCCTGCTTGAAGCTGCTGATCTATTTGGCCTTTACCGCTTTCTTCTGGTAGTTTATTCCATTTATCCACTACTGTTTTTGTGAAGAAGTGCTTACAGATGTCCCTTCTGAATCCCCCCACCCCCAACCCAGCTTCAGTGATGCCACTCATCCCTGTCTGAACTTAAGGAAACAGTTCTTTGGTGCCCTACTCCATTTATCCTGTGTAGGTATTTGTATGTCCTATTCATGTCACCTCTGTCTTCTTTTCTCAAGGGACCACCCCTTTAAGTCCTGCAGCCTCTCCTCGTATGTCTTATCCCCAAGACAACTGACCACCTTAGCTGCCCTGCGCTGTACTGCCTACACCTCACTGCAGACCTCCCTCAGGTGTGGACTCCAGCACCTTGCACAGTATTCAAGATAGGGCCATATTAGTGACCTGTACAATGACAGGATCGCTTCTTACCCTACACTGCGTATCCCCCTCCCTATGCAACCCACTAGTTTGTTTGCTTTACTCGTAACCCTATTGTAGTGTGCAGACATTTTTTTTTGGGTCTCTGATATCATCAGCCCTAAATGTTTTTCTTCCGTTGTACTGTCAAGCACCACCATCCCTCCATCTCGTATTATACCCTTGGGTTCATCCTCCCAATATGCACCACTTTACATTTTTTGAGTGTTAAAAAAGTTCCGCTGGTAAGTCATAGACCAGCTCTCCAACAAGCCCAGATCCTCCCTTAGCTCTCGTCTCCCTTCCCCAGTGTCTACCCTTGTGTCATAGAGACACTAAGTAATTTTCCATTACCTGACCACATGTTTAACTGGGATACACATGATCTTAGCAGGTTTGCCAGTCAAGTTGGAAAGGGTCCAGAGGAGAGCGACAAGGATGATTCAGGGCATGGAGGGGAGGCCTTATGAGGAGAGACTGGAAGAGCCTGGGCTTTACTCACTGGAGGGGGGAAGGGATAGAGGAGATATGATAGAGGTTTTCAAGTATGTAAAGGGAATAATTAGGAGTGGAACCAGGGAGTTTTTTAAGCTGAAGAAGGGGGGAGTGACCAGGGGCCATGAGTGGAGGTTGGAGGGGAACTAAAGGGGGGAACATAGGAAGCATTTTTTTACTGAGAGGGTGGTAGAGCTGTGGAATGCGCTTCCCGGGAGGCTGGAGGAGGGCATAGTGGAGGGCTTCAAGAAGGGGTGGGACAGGTACAAGGGGAAACTGAATCTAGAGAAGACACTCTTCGGGGCTAGGAGGGGTAGTGAGGCGGGCAGCCATTAGGTTGCTGGCTTTCGAGCAGACCATTTGGCCTATTCTGATGTTTTTTTTCAGTGTGTTAGCATGTTAGTAAGCTGGAGTGCCAGAGTCTAGTACTTTGTATATAGTGGTTCCTATAGTATATGTCAGAGTTTCATAGGAAGCCATTTTAAAGGAGAAGTGAACTAAACATGCAAGTCATTTTCCCAGTAAAAACTGTAGTTTAAATACTGGTTCCATTGCTGTTATTGTTCCATCTATTGTATATTGACCTGCTAGAAAACACAGCAGGTGTTTCTGATTTACACTCTGGTGTTAAGTACCATTTTAGACTAGAGTGATGTTGTTTATGTCCCCATCATTCAGAGTTCTATAGTAGAACATGGATGCATTGTACCAACAATGGAAGAGCTGAGCAAGAACATAAACTACATCAGGTAGTTCTAAAATGGTACTTGCTAGCTGTGTAAAAAAAAATCAGAAACACCTACTAAGATAACAAAAAAGCCTGTTGAGATGGAAGAAAACAGAACTAGAACCGGTATTTTGAAATCAGATTCTACTGGGAAAAATGACATACAGGTTCAATACAGTTCTCCTTTAAGTCAAAATAAAGCTGACAATAGTGTGCCCTTCCATACATTTATATGCATAGTTACTGTCTTTCTTATGGTGCACAAGCAATACTAGGAGAGGCGGCAACATAAACTAAACTGGAGCCACTGACATAGGATACAAACTTAAAAGTCGAGTCGAGGCGCTAGGGGTGTTTGTTACTTGCAGAGTTCCTGTATTCATCAAGTCTTAAATCTCACTGTGTGTTGTGAAGCTTTAGAATAACCTAAGGAATAAACTGCAATCCTTTGAACTGTCTGGGAAATGCACTTGATGGACTGTGTCCTACATTATTGGTGAGTGAGGCACTCTTGCGCTCTTCTAACTTGAGGACTTTAATTGTTAAGGTTAGCCGCCTTTGCGAAGTGCTGCACGGCTTGTTACAGTCCATTTTTAGTTCGTAGAGCTTCCTTTTGGATTTTCTTCATGTCATGTCATGTCAGCATTCATGTCACAGTGAGTGAGTGGAACAGTGAAGGACTGGAACAGGTAACTGGTGTTGCAGGCATCGGCAGGCATCAGCACAAGGAAGCAGAGAAGTGGGGGACTCTGCTGGTCGACTAGTGCAAGAAGCCTGTTCACTTCTGTATAATACTCACTGCTTGGAAGGGTGGAAGAGGGTAGGACAAAACTGGGAATAGGAGTAACACCCTATCTATGGTAGGAATACATAAAGATTGAAACAAGGCATAGGGGAGCAAAAATAAAAATAAACAAATAAAGGAAAACTAGAAACACTCTATCAGGGCTAAGGGTGCAAAAGTACCTCTAGGTAACACGGACAGAACAGAGGTTGAGAATGCTGGGAGTGGTGCAGTGCAGTGGCTGTGGGGCGGCAGTTTTGAGAGAGACCTTTTTGGAGACTACAGTGCTGCCCCATCTGCACACATCTCTGTGGGTTTAGGGAGGAGGTGGTCGCTAGACTCCAGGCCAAGTTGGCTAGGATTTGGAAGACCTCTCCCCCCACCCAGAGGCCACCAAGTCTGCCTCCGTTATCTCAGAGGATGCCAGTGAGGAGGAACGGCAGGACTATAGTGGGCTCTGGAAGGGTGAGGGTGGTAGGACAGAGGCACATACCTCAACCGGTACCAATAAAAAAATTCCTACACCACTCTGGTGGGGAGGGACTGCCAGGAGGAAGCATCTGCAGTAGTGACCTAGGGGACTGTGGGGGCCCTCCATAGTGGAGACCCCTAGAAGGGTGGTAGAGGACCCTAGAAGAGGATGAGGAGGAGGAGGAGGAATCAACTTCTGGTGGGGGACTCAGTTGTGAGGGGGATAGATTTGAGAATACGAAAGGGGGAAGGAAGGTTAGGTGCCTACCTGGTGCCATGGCCCACAGGGATGGGGAGCAAATCCTGTGGATCGCTAGGTAAGCAGGACAGGAGGGAGAGCTGGATGTCATTGTCCACCTCGGGACTAATGAACTGGCTAGGGATAGGGCTGTGATAGCGCAGGAGGAGTTTAAGGAGCTGGAGAGGGGTCTTGGGTAGTTCACTCAGTAGCTTTCACTGAGGTGCCGCCTGTCTACAAGAGGGGACAGGAGATGGAACACCGCACCAGGAGCTTCAACTCATGGCTGAAGGCATGGTGCAGAAAGGAAGGGTTTGGCTACATTGGGGACTGGGGACCCACCTGGGAGGATAAGGGCCTATACGGGGGTGACTGCCTGCATCCATCCGGGAGGGAACCCATGATCCCTCAGTGGACAGTTTAAATGTTACTTGATGAATATTTAAACTGGCGGTGAGGGGGTGGCAGAAGGAATTGGGAAGTCAGAAACTGCCTCCCTCCACAGGCTGAAGTACGCAGAGTAAGGAGAACCCAAGGGGAAAGAAAAACCCAGGGTGCACATTAATAAGGGGAACAGGGTGGCAGAGATAAAGGGGGAAAGGAACAGAAGCTTTTAAAAGAGAGGTGGGAAGGAGGGAGGACAAAAAGGAAAAAAGGGGCCAACAAGCAGAGTGGAATCAAAACCTGGAAGGCCATGTGTGCAAATGCTAGAAGTCTAGAAAATACGATTTCAGACCTAGAGGCCATCATGGCAGAGGCCGACCTGGATACTTTGGCCATATCTGACTCGTGGAGCACTGAAAACCATGACTGGGACATGGCCATACAGGGCTATACTCTGTTCAGGAAGGACCGGGTGGTAAGAAAAGGAGGAGGTGTGGTGCTTTATGAGATGGAAAGCATAAAATCCACAGAGCTACAGGGAATACAGGGGGAGACAGAGGTACTGTGGGTCTCCCTGGAGATGGGGTATGGAGCCATTATTTGCACTGGAGTGATCCACTGACCTCCAGCACCAAGGGAGGAATTAGATAAGGTACTGGTGGAAGCCATTTGCAAGATGGCACAAAATGGGGAGGTACGGCTAATGGGGGACTTCAACCTGCCAGATATGGACTGGAGCCTCCCAGCAGATAGAAACAGGGACATCCTGGACTCTCTGTGGGGACATTCATCAGGCAACTAGTCAGTGAACCCACTCATGATGGGGCAATACTGGACCTGGTACTAACTGGGACAGTGTTGCAGACGTCAAGGTGGGAGGTCACTTGGGGACTGGTGAGCACCGTACGGTGTGGTTCAATGTCAGGATGGCTGTGGAATCGAACCACACAAGGGTAAGGGTCCTGAACTTCAGGATGGCAGATTTTAAAAAGATGGGTGAATACCTCACGGATGACCTAGCAGGGGTGGGTGACCTGGGTGGGGTGGAGGAACAGTGGGCAAAGATAAAAGGGAGAAGAGTAAAGGCAACAAACCTCTGCATCATACAAGTGAGCAAAAACAAGGGGGAAAAGAGACCGCTATGGTTCTCGAAAGAGGTAGCTGAAAAGATAAAAGCTGAAAGGGTAGCACTCAGAAGGTATAAGGAGATGCAGAAGGAGGTGTCTCGAGGGAAACAGAGGGAAGCAGTAAGGTGTGAAAATGAACAGAGAATGGCCCAGGAAGTAATGAAAGGGGACAAGACGTTTTTAGCTTTGTAAGAGAAAAGACGAAGACCAGGGGTGAGATTATAAGGTTAAAAAGGGAAGGGGGACTGTGCAGAGGGGGATCAGTAAAAGGCAGATATCCTGAACAAATACTTTTGTTCAGTGTTCATAGAGGAAGGAGAAGGGGAGGGGCCACAAAAAGTAACAAAAGTTTTGGAGGGAGGGAGGTGGACACTAATCCTTTTTTGGAGGAGAGAGTCCTGAAGGGATATGCTAATCGGAAGGTGGATGAAAAGTAATAGGGCCAGATGGAGTGCATCCAAGGGTATTGAGGAAGCTCAGGGGAATACTGGCTGCATCTCTGACAGTTCTATTTAACAGCTCACTGGAAACAGGAGTGATTCCAGAGGACTGGAGGATGGTGGATGTTGTCCCACTACACAAAAGTGGTAACACTGAGAAGGCTGGCAATTATAGGCCAGTCAGCCTGACATCGGTGGTGGGAAAGTTAATGGAATCACTACTGAAGAAGAGGATTGTGGAATATCTTGAATCCAGTGGGTTACAAGACCCAAGGCCGCATGGTTTCATAAGGGGGAGATCATGTCAAATGAATCTAATAGATTTCTTTGCCTGGGTGCCCAATGAACTAGATCAGGGTGGACATGGCCTACCTAGATTTCAGTAAGGCATTCAACATCGTTCCACATGGGAGACTAGTAAGCAACTGGGTATCTTAGACTTGGGTCCAAAGGTGGTAAACTGGATAAGAAATTGGTTAGGGGATAGGCGACAGAGGGTGGTGGTAAACAGAGCTCACTCCAAGGAAGGGAGGATGACCAGTGGGGTATATTGGGGATCAGTGCAGGGACCAGCCGTCTTTAATGTCTTTATAAGTGACATTGCATAGCAGCTGGAAGGAAAGGTCTGCCTCTTTGCAGATGATACCAAAATCTAGAATACGGTGGACACTCCAGGGGGAGTGTGGAAAGGATGAGCAGAGAGACCTGAGAAAACTAGAGGAGTGGTCAATGGTATGGCAGCTGGGTTTCACTGTAAGAGTGCAAAAAATGCACTTAGGGCAAAGAAACCCAGAGGTGGAGTATAAAATGGATGAAGTGGTATTGATGACCACCAAGCAGGAAAGAGATCGGGGGGGGGTAATCATATTGGATGACCTAAAGGTGGCCAGGCAGTGCAACAAGGCAGTAGTGAGGGAAAATGGGATAATGGGGTGCACAGGGAGGAGTACCATCAGCAGAAAGAGGGAGGTGGTGTTGCCTCTCTGTAGATCACTGGTAAGATCCCTCCTGGAGTATTATGTCCAGTTCTTGAGCCCACATCTCCGGAAGGATGTAGCCAGAGTGGAGGCGGTCCAGAGGAGGGCCACTAAAATGGTGCAGGTTCCACAGCAAAAGCCCTATGAGAAGAGACTAAAGGACCTCAATATATACACCCTGTAACAGAGGAGGGAGAGGGAAGATGTGATAGAGACCTTTAAATACCTCATGGGTATAAACAAGGTACAGGAGGGAAGTATTTTTCAGAAGAAAATGTGCTCAAGAACAAGGGGACATGCTATGAAGCTGGAGTGGGGTAGATTTAGAAGAGATGTTAGGAAGTACTTCTTCACAAAAAGAGTGGTGGATTCCTGGAACAATCCTCCAGTGGAGGTGATGGGGCCGAAGACAGTGGTGGGGTTCTAGAATGCATGGGATAGGCACAAGGGAATCATAGTGGAAAGGAAGGGGGGGGGGGAGGAAGAGCAGTAGATCAAGTACGGTCTGTAGTAACAATGTAGGTAAGCAAAACAGGCGGGCAGAGTGGATGGGCCAAGAGGTCCTTATCTGCCATCAAATTCTATGTTTCTATGTAATTCCTAAGCATGCATAGTGGGGATCAGTGCATAAGGAATAGTGGTAAGGAAGGGGAAGGGAGAAAGAGCTGTAGATTGGGCACAGTCTGATGCAATAGTATAGGTAGGGAGAAACGGGCAGACTGGATGGGCCAAGAGGTCCTGATCTGCCGTCAAATTCTATGTTTCTATGTCATGATTTATAATAGGAACACAAAGTACAAAACAACCTATGCAGTTGTACAGTATTCTAATAGCCATTATTTTACTGGATAAGGCTACAATTACAATGTAACCTTGTTTAATCTGAGGAATTAAGGTTTGCAGTACAATAGCTCACTTTGCTTCAGCAGCCAAAAAGTCCATCATCCTATATAAAAGATATACTTTTGAATGAAGTTTCTTAGTCATACGGTCAAGGTGGTCTTCACAGGTGAAGTATGGATTACACCCAACTGCATTTAAAACTATATTTATCAGTACCTTTGAGTACACAGAACTCAAATATGTGTACAGGTTAGAACATATCCATTCCTGCCCATAGAAAAAGTAATGCTGGGCACATCCCACACAGGAAGAAGACTCAAGACATAAGGTCTGCAGTTAAAAAAAAAAAAAAAAAAAAAAATAGTGTCAGCATAAAAAGGAAACTAACAAAGGACCTGTAGTCCACTGTTTGCAGCTCAGCTAGCTCCCTGTCCCAAGCACCATTATGTTTCAACTGTGTAATCTTGGGCATGTAGTACATAGGCACTGCGTAGGTCCCAGATACTTGTAAAATACTGTGACATGATAAGTCCCAGATACTCATGAAATAACATCTTGGGGGCTAATTAGCTCATAATCCCACTCACCCTTCGGGCATGGATTAGTGAGCTAATTATCCCCCCCCTCCCCCCATGGTGATAGTTCCTTGTAGCTGAGAATTATCAGATACTCACAATTCAAAGATTCATAGATATCTGTCAGCAGAAAAGGACCATCTTGGCCCATCGAGTCTGCCCATTCCACCCCTCTATTTGGCCCCCCCCAATAGATCCCCCTTCCGCTCCCTAGCCAGCCCCTTGTGTTTGGCCCATGCCCTTTTGAATCCCTCCACTGTCCACTGTATATCTTAATGTGCCACCATACTAAGGTTGTGTTCTTCTCTTTTCAAATGCCTATGCAGTAATTCACCTGTCTTAGACCCTCGGACTGTGAAATGTGGCATACATCATCTCAGTCCTAGGATCTACTAATGGGAAAAACTGTATAGAAATCTGTTTGTCCATTTTTGAGTTGCAGTGTTTAAATTATGTATTTTTGCTTATTTCTGAGTCAAAATATCTGCCAATGGATGGAGAAAAACTATAAAGAGTTAAGTCATGAAACTTACAGGTTTGTTATAAGTTATGGAGGAACAGGTCTCTTTTTTTATTTCATTTTTTATCCGCCACTGCTTATGGGACCTGGTGGTGGTAGTACTGACCATCCGTGCTCTGTCCCCCCCCCCCCCAGCTTGTCGCAGATCTTGATTTTTTTTAAATATTTTTTTCCTGTTGCTTTTTGGTCCTTGAAATTCCACCCCTGAAAACACCAGCACCAAGGATGAGAGTTCAGGCTGTCGACACGCTGTTTTAGCCAAGCACCTAATGGCATCCTCCCAACCCCACACAGTAAGTCCTGTGCTACCACCCCTGCATCCAGAGGCAGCAGTAACAGGGCGGTATGACAGCCCCCAACCCCCACCAGAGGCAGACAGCATCCTATGGGTTGCTAAAATCTCCTGCCCTGGCCAGCCCCCGATGCCCCAGGCTCATTCCTGAACCCAGGTCACCAGCGTTGCAGGCAGCAGTGCTACCTCCGAGCTGACAGGCCAGCTGAAGCAGGTCCTTTGGTGAAAAAAAAATGCTGACTCACTTTGAAGTTATTAATTATTTATTGTTCCCACATGCTCAGTTCACTGAAAAAAAAAAAAAATACTGTATTCCATTGAAAAGAAGCTGCCCTCAAATACAAACCGTAAGTCATAAGGAATACTTTTGATAAAAGTTGTCCTCAAATACAAGTTCAATGTGCTTACGCAACTGGATATGATATGATAATGCTTGTGTCGGTTGAATTTTTTTGTGTGGCTTTCCGCCTCTCTATCCATGGGATATACCTCCTGTAGGGGTACAACACAAGGGACCCTAGGGAGGGCTCCCCCCCTAGAGGTGACGGAAATGAATGAGTCGGCTGAAGGTAGGTTAGGAAGAAGCCCACGGGTAAGAGAGAGACATGCTGTTGGAGGAGGAGGTGAGGATGGCGGGCAATGAAAACGAATCCTTGAAGAGTCGAGGATAGGTGACGTTTTTGAGGTCGATGGAGGAGTGACGTTGTTGCTCCGCCCACTGAACCTTGGGCTTAAAGCCCTCCCATTCAATGTGCTTACGCAACTGGATATGATATAATAATGATTGTGTAACTTGAATTTTTTTATGTGGCTTTCCGCCTCTCTATCCGTAGGATATACCTCCTGTAGGGGTACGACGCAAGGGTCTCTAGGGAGGGTTCCCCCCCCTACAGGTGCCGGAAATGAATGATTCAGCTGAAGGTAGGTTAGGAAGAAGCCCAAAAAGAATATCCAAAGATGTCAAGCTTAGAAGAGGCGAGGATGATGAACGAATTTTATGAGAAGGGCTAACTTCCTGATGAGAGAGGGGAAAGCCGGGCCACCATTTGCCTCCGTCCAACAGCAGGACCTAACGATACGAATCACTAACTCTAACTAATATTATGACCATTGGCACGGAGAAGAGGAAAAACCCCCTTTCTGAGGAGGAAACCTCTGGGGATCCAAGACCTAGGTCGCCTTCCCTCCAGGCTGACGACGTTTGAATTGAGGATGTATATTTTTAAAAGAAAGGGTTTGGTAACTAGAGGATACGAGTAGTGAGGATGACAATGGAATACGGAAGATCCTTAAAAGAAAGCACAGATTGAAGATGGAACATGAGGCTGCACAACAGATCGAACATGAACATAAGGCAAACTGAATACTGATGGTGATGATTGCCGCAGGAGGTAGGCAGGTCGATGAGGTAGCCTAACATCTGATAATAGGTATGATTGATTGAGTGAGGCAAGGAAGTAGATACTGAGGTTGATGAGGCATGATTATGTGATGTGAACAATTACATCCTGTTATTCTGGCCATTGAGTAGCATCAGAGTCAATGATGGAATGCTCGAGGGAACAATGAAACTAAATAAACCTTGCTAGACTTAGGTAGGATATGCTCAAGCAGTCGATGAGAGATAGTAGATCGGGGAGCAAGGATTGGAGTAAATCCATGCACGAGTCAGAGCAGCAATGGGTATTTATATGAGCTCACAAGGATATTCCAGATGAGCCAAAGAGGAGACAAATGATTCTGCAGACTGGCTTGATGGAGTGATGCGCTTGATTGTGAGATGCAAGTGAGCAAGCACTGAAGTTGAAGAAGCAAGCTTGATTATATGATGTAAATGATTAGACCCTGAACGATTAAACCTTGATGTTGTGGTCAATGAGGTAGTACGGAATTGAATGATAGGAATGTTAGAGTAAGCAATGTAAATAGATAAGATTTGAGGTAATGCTAAGTAAACGATAACTGGATTATGAACTCGATATGACTGTAGTTATAAACTCGATACATGCGACAGGATGGCTAGGGCTGATAGGTGGCATAGGAATTACGGTAGGTACACCCAAAAAGAATGTCAAGAGCATGCCAAAGCAGAGGGAAGCCTGGAAATACGAGACTGAACTGGGAGAGGAGGATACAGGAAAGAACTGAAAGTGAACTAGCACGAAGGAAGTAAGGGAATCAGGCACCTTGAAAAGAGGTGGATTCCAAGGTTGAGAAGGAAGATCCAGAACCAGAGGCAACTCAAGGGAAGCGATCAAGGATCGAAACTGAATGAGGAACAATGAGGAGTGAACAAACTGGACGAAGAATGGTGACGAGTGAATCGAAGGGCAGAGGGAAGCCATGATGGCTGAATCCTGAAGAACCGGTGCAGAACTGGAAGAATAGGAGATGGGAATGAACAGGAAAAGAACTTGAACGAAGGCATCAAGCTCTATGGAACGATATGAACAAAGATGCTCCTCGAAAGGAGATGGACACCAAGGCCATGAAGGTGCGTCAAGAACCAGAGGGTTGGTGATCCAGAGGGGAAGCACAGGATGGCGATCGAAGGGAGTCAAATCGGACGAAATATGAGGAGGAGGGAAGCCAAAAGAGGAAGAATCCATGACTGTCAAGACAAGAATAAGTGGCAGGCTGAGGAAGGGAACAGGAATGGATGAGGAATGACGAGTGATGGACGAGAGGAAAGCAGGTACTGGAGAGCGAGGTGTGAAAGGACAAGGACAATACGGTGGGCAATAGGGTAGCATGGGATCCAACCGGTACGGGAGGAGAACTGCACAGGGGTGAGTCGGATTAGGCGGTACATGAGTCAGGAGAGGCATGGCCAAACGGAGCAAGGGAACAGCGTAGACTGGGCAGCAAACCATGGAAAGGCATGCCTAGAGAGGGAGTGAATGAGATGAACAGGTCGAGGCCAGGCATCACGGAGCTGAGGGGTGAAGGAGATGAAGGATCACAGATAAAGGGATCGACGACGGACTACATGGAGTAAGTAGACCCCTTGAAGGAGGAAGGCCCTGCAAGAGGGCAGAAGGGTAAGCTGGATTAGGTGGAATGTAGGCCCCAAGCGATGGAAGGTCAGAAGGGGTGAGCCATGTGACCGAGTAGACTTCTGGAAAGGAGGAAGAACCAGGAATGAACAGAGCGATAAGATGGAATAGGTTCCATGAAATGAGGTGGATTTGGAAATGATTGTGAAAGAACCGGGAATGATAGTGGATACCATCCGGCCAGCCCCTAGCAAGGGGTAACTGACGGGAAGGCATAGTCAGGAATGGAGACAGAGTTGAATCGAGGCGATGGACACCACAGGCTAGAGGGAAGTGGCCAAGGCATTTCGACAGAGTGATTGAAAGAATAAGCAGGTTGAGGCGAGATAAGGTGGAATGCGAGCAATCGGATGAGAAGGACTGAAACCATAACCGAAGGAAATCCATAACGGCTGATGATGGAATGTATCCAGGAAGGGAGGTTCGATGAGATATGAAATGGGCAATGAGTACCAGAGCCAGGGACCGAATACAGGGGCAGGAGGCCACAGATCAATGAGGTGGCATGGGAGGTGCAATCGGCTTGTCCAAAAGAATCATCCATTGCAGGACAGATGGAGTTATTTGGGAGGAAAATGGGGTGCTAGGACGAGGAAAGGAAAATAGGAAACAGATGAGATATGGTGATGAAGTAAAGCTCGGGGCAGATATGGGAAGGCGAGGTATGAGATGACACAGGACGAGGGAGGTTCAAATTGGAATCAGAGGACCCAGTACGCAGAAATAGAGTAGATTCGAGAAGAGGAGGTGAAATGAGAGGTATGCTCGAAGGAGCAATGTGAGTATGTAGATATTGAGGCAAAATGGCAGGCCCTTATCCAGAGATGTGCATGAGAAGATTCCAGATGCGCTGGTGAAGAGACCGATGATGATGCGTAGCGGCCTGAGTGAGCGATGCGAGTGGGCAGACAGAGGTAGAAGAGGCATGTTTGATGATGCGATGTGAACGACTATGAGACCCTGAGGTTGAAGTCGATGAGGTAGCATAGTATTCCATGATGGGAATGTTCGAGCAAGCGATGTAAATAGATAATTCATGAGGTAAGACGGAATGAATGATAACTGGAGGTATGAACTCGATGTGATTTATGGACTCTATATGGCTGGAGTCATGAACCCAATATATGCGGCAGGATAGCCTGTGGGTACTAGGATAAGGAAGGTAGAAATGAGGAAACGGATGAAAGACAATGAGGGATTGAAGACATGGAGGCTGGTACGGGAAAGCGATGTACGAAAGGACAAAGGATGGAGGGAGGTCAATGGAATAACATAGGACTCAGCCGATACAGGATGAGAATGGCACTAAGCAAGCTGGATGAAGTAGCACGCAGGCCAGGTATGATGGAAGGCCAGATGGAGTCAGCCATAGAAGGTCCAACGATGTGAACAGAGCAAGCTAATAGAAAACCGAGGCATGATGAGATATAGAAGCCATGACTGGAATAAAACCTGGATTGCTGATGGACAGAAACAGCGACTGGATACAGGAGGCATGAGGACCGTGGATTAATGAGGTGGGCATATGAAGAAAGAGAGCAACACCCAAAAGAAATACTGAAAGCAGCTGAGGAAGGCAACAGAGGAACGGATGAAGCATGAAGATGGAATGGCACCAGGGAGACAGTGGCAGGAAAGTGAGGCAGGAAAGGACGTAGGATGGAAGAGATTGAATTGCATGAGCAGGTCGAGGAGAGGCAGAGAGGAACGAAGAGTGCCAGGAATGAGGAAAGCGGGAAGCCCTGGAGGCTGGCATGGCAGGAGGGCAACGGGTCGAGGAAGCAGCACAGAAGATACGATAGGTACGAAGCGGAGGAAGCATGATAGGGAAGGTGGGCAATGTGGCAGGGCAGAAGAATGGGGCATACGAGTCAGACTCTGCAGCAGAAGGACCAAGTCCCTGGAGATAATGGAGTGGTGGAGTCAGATGATTAGGTAATTAGATAAGGCTCTTGAAACAGAATTGAAAGGAAGGCAAGGATGGGATGGGTCACAAGGTCAAGAAGACAAGAAACAGGCAAGCCTTGCACAAGCTGAAGCACTGGCAATAGAAAGGGAAATCAGTCAAACGGACTGTTGCAGTGCGATAAACATGCTTTGATGGCACGGTGACATAACAACAGGCAGTGGCTGCTGCGACTCCCTCTGAAACCGCGCTGGCTATGAGGAGAGAAATATCTAAGTTCATAATGCAGGAAGGTCTAAAAAGAAAGAGAAAAGGTCAACTGTGTACACGCGAGGAGTGGGAACAAACTGGTCCAGTGCTTTGGGTGGTCATTGGAACCAGAAAAGAATCAAAATGTAGCATGAGCACGAAAGCCTAAGACCGAGGCAAAGAGGGGAGACATGCCAGGGAATGAACGCCACATGGGGGGGGGGGGAGGCAACTGAAACCACCCAGAGAGAGAATGCGCAGAGACGCGGGCATATGAGAGGGCAGGATGCAGAACACGAAATAAAATAGAAGAGCTACGGAGCAGTGGTGCGATGAAGGCGGCACAGAAACCCGGAAGCATAGTGCATAGCTCGGCGAGTGACAAGGAGTAGGACGGGAGCCAAGGCTGCATAAATGTGTAAGTCCCAGGAAATAGCAGTATACATGGTCCCAGCAGGACAAGAAAAAATGGCAAAAAATAGGAACAAGGTAAGGACTGGAGCAAAGCAGCACACAAGCGGTGATCGTGAAATGGGAGCAGGGAGTGGGTGAGACTGAGGCAGGTAAGGAAGGAAGGAAGGAAGAGGCAGAGAGCAAATGGGCAAGGGAAAAACAGAAAAGAAGAGCTTACCAGCTGATGCGGAATGGAAGGTCAGAGAAGCAGGCCAGAGGGAGCCAGCAGCGGGCAGGGGAATGAATGCCCGACAAGCACCAAAAATAAAGCACATGAGCAGGGACAGCAGGAATGCGAGTCCGGCATAGCAGAGTCAATGATCGAGAAAGCGAAATGAAATACAAGCAGCGAATGAGGATCAAGATGCTGATGCAGGGGCTCTCAACGAAAAAGAATCCTTGGAGAGTAGAGGATAAGTGAAGTTTTTGAGGTCGATGGAGGAGTGACGTTGTTGCTCCGCCCATTGAACCTCGGGCTTAAAGCCCACCCATTACAGCTTCTAGTCAGGGTTGACGTCGTGTCAGAAAAAAATTACTAGGTGTGACTTTCTGTGATTTTTATCTCTGCAAATATGAAAATTATTGTATTTTTTAAACACATAAACATAGAATCAGATGTCAGATAAGGACTGCTTGGCCCACCCAGTCTGCTCATTTTTTCCTACCTACATTGTCACTGCAGACCTTACCTGATCTACAGCTCTTTCTCCCTCCACCCTTTTCCATTATGATTCCCTTGTGCTTAGCCCATGCTTTCTTGAATCCCCACCACTATGTCACTCCAACCAACTCTGCTGGAAAACTTCACTGTTTCTGTGAATAATTATTTCCTCACATCCCTCCTGAATCTCCCCCTCCACCTTCACAGCATGTCCCCTTGTTCTTGAGCACCTTTTCTTTTGAAAAAGACTTCTCTTCTGTACCTTATTTACCCCAGTGATGTACTTAAAGGTCTCTATCATATTCCCCCTCTCCCGCCTTACTTTCAGGATGTACATGTTGAGGTCTTTTTAGTCTCTCCTTATAGGGCTTTTGATGCAGACTCTGCACTATTTTAGTTGCCCTCCTCTGGACCGCCACCATTCTAAGTCCTCCCGGAGATGTGGTCTCCAGAACTGGACACAGTATTCTGGGGGGTCTTACCGGCAATCTCTACAGAGGCAAAACCACCTCCCACTTTCTGCTAGTGATATCCATCCCTATGCACCCCAGCATCCCACTCAGGGCTTGAAACAGTGTCCGAAAGGGTACATTTCCACCGGAAACGTGGATGGTTCACTATACATTTCCTGACCAAACTGTACATTTCCGCATTAAAAATAACAGAAAATGAAACAACTTAACAGCGAAAACAGAGTTGTCCAGGGAACATAATTTATGCCTCCCCTTCACTGTCTCCCTCAGAGGAACTGCTTGATAAGTTGCATTCCATGTGTTTTTGTAACAATTTGTCTTTTCTTTTGTACTTTGCAGTCTCTGGTCTCCTCTCTTTCTCCAGTGCCCACAGGGATAATGCACCAGTTGGATCGAACGCCTTGATTTGTACTGGACTTAGTTTGACATTCATTAAATGCCCTAGCATCTCTGGAGTCAAGCATGCTCTCCAGTCAGTTTTAATGCATTTCATGAGTGAAAATCCAGACTCAACAATGCTCGAACTGGAACTTAAAACTAACACAATGCTCAGCAGAGCTATGATGTTGGGCAGGTCATCCTGTTTTCTAAACAACTTTTTAGGTAGTGCGTGAGGATTGTTAGCCAGTACTGGTTCAAGAGCAAGCAGTCAGATGGCATATTTTATTAACAGACAGAATTCCCTAAAACATAATGTTGGGTTAAGGCCTTGGCCTTCAAGTGGCTTAGAAAAGTGTTCTGCTAGGAATGTCACAGCTTTTCTGCCATATGCAACATCATCATTGCTGTCACAGTCAGGATGCACTGCTGGCCAGTTGCTTGGATTGAAAATTTGACACGCTTGTACAACATTAAGCTGTTCGTCACAGTCTTCCCCTGGTGACGGACTTATGTTACTGAAACGCTGTTTCATGGACTTCACAACTTCATCTCTGAAATGGGTCACCTCCTTTGTAACAGTACATATAGTGCCAGTGAACTGTTGCCCCCGTTCTAACACAAGCACCTCATCTTTGAATTCTATTCTGTCAGCAGAAATATTGTTAGCAGCAAGGAAGCGCTCACAGGCCTGCTGAATGTCATAATGTTATAATGATAGAACAGCAGCCTCAACTCTTTCCGCAATTTGGAAAATTAGCAGCTTTTCTTGTTGAAACACCAAAGATACAGACACAATCATCTGTAAAAGTTTGTGAATTAGATGTATTGCAATGAGGTATTTAAGTGAGACAAGACCTTTTCTCAACTTAGCAGCTTTCATTTGGGTGTCCACATGGCCACTAGTACTGACCTGACCATCACTAACCTGTGTCACATGCACAACAATGTTTTTCCACATTTTAGTGAGCACATTTAATGCTCAAACTCTGTGGGCTAGCCATCTGGTTCCCAACACATTGTACTGGAGACCCAGAACAGAAGATGTTTGTTTTAGTGCAGTACGCATCACTGCTGATGAATGGTAGTACCGAAAAATCAGTTGTAACAGGTCATCAATTTGCTGTACTAAAGAGCAAGGCTTAGCTGCATCTCGCAAAGCCAGTTCAAAGCAATGGGCTGAGCAGTGGACCGAGACGGCATGAGGAACCTGATCCTGAACTTTTTTGGCAACCCCATTATTAAGTCCAAAATTTACTGCTGCACCATCAGTGCAGAATCCTACCATGCAGGAATAATCCTCGATTTTTGCATCTTCTTTTATGCTGTTCCTAACTGCATGGTACATATTATCAGAAGTAGGCCTGCCTATGTCTACGATGGTGAGAAATGTTGTCACAGGTTCACCGTCCTTCACATAGCGTATATAAATTAGCTCTTCCTCTATTATAGCTGAGTCGGTACTACCATCACACAGCACTGAAAAATATGTGGACTGCCTGACCTCCTCTGTAAGTTGTGCATTAGTATCCTTACTGATGAATTTAATAAAACTGGCACAGGCCTTGTCACTGATGTACCTCAACCCAATCTTCTCCTGTTTCCCTATCCGCGACAGTAGTTCCATGTCTTGTACGAAACTTGTGAACGGTTGCCCTGCTTTAGTGACCTTAAAAGCGGTCAGGAACCTATGGGTCATGATTTCTGTTGCTCTTTATCCATTGATAGCAACCCCCTGACAATTGGGCTTTTGCTAGGGTACTGCTGAGCAGCAATACGGCTGCTTGACTCGCGATGAATGTGACTCGTTTCATGTGCTTTTATTGTGCCCAGCATAAAGGTTTTGCAGCCAATCACAAATGAACCTTTGTCATTTGGAAATATTTTTCTGCAGTATTCACAGTACATCTCAGTTCAGTCATTATTTACTAGAAGCCATTCTCTGTCTTTTTTCCAAGACTCTTGAAAGTGTCTGGTTCTTTGTTTTTCATACTCTCTTTCTTTTTGTGACATTTTTCCTTGGTTTGGGCGTACAAACATTATTTTTTGGGTGGGTGGAGGGGTTTCCACTGTACCTGCCTCCACAAAAGGCATGGAACTACTGTCAGGGAATCTGCAGCTGTCAGGTTCGGGTTCAGTTGAGAAAGATGGTGGACCAGGCAGTGGTAATTCCACAGTATTTTTCTTTGTAAAACCAAATCTAAAAAGTGACATGCTTTTGATCTGCGAAACAGAACTTGATTCGTTAATAAAGATTCTTTAAACCAACTTGTGTGCGTGTCTTTCTTTTAGTGAGAACAAATGATCTCAGTCAGAGCAGTCACCTCTCACAGGGGACTATAGGGTAAATTAACGTGGCATTACAGTTAACAATGTTTTTGTTTGTTTAAATCCAGACACTAGCTGCTCTGACACACTGGGTTTTCACAATGATTCCGTGTGGGCAGGGAGGCAGAATGCAGGAATTAGAGCTTTATTTTTTTTAAACACACAGAAAGCCCCAAGACAGTTCCACGCAACTAGGATCCCCTAGTGTAGGTCAGGGCGGGGAGCACTTTAGAATGCAGGATAGTGAGCTTTGCACACAGACAGCAGCCCCAAGAGGTCAGACAGAAAACCCACAATTAAACCAATAAGAATGTTCAGAAACTGCTTCTTTGTTTTAAATATTATATGGTAAAAAATAAACTGCTTTTTGTTTATTCTGACAGTCTCTAGCAGGTGTACTGTCACATTAAGGCCCCCAAAGGTCAAATTCTGTCACTAATCTACTACTTAGATTGCCTTCAGCAGCCTTCCCAAGGAAGTTTTACTCAGTGCAGCTAATATTAGGGCAGACCAGTAGAGACTCCTCCACAGAACACTAGCCTTTACAGTTCAGTGATATGAGTGTAGTGCCTGACTTAAGACTCACAGGATCCTTTTTAATTATTTGCCCAAATTGCCCCTATACTGATGTTTGAGAGTGAGACTTTATTTTAAGTTTAAAGCTTTATGCTGCACTGGGCTGCTCCGTTTGTACCCAACAACTGACTGTGTGTCAAAAGACAGAAAAGGGACCTTACTGCAGCAAATACTGTCTGGCTGCACTTAATATATATATTTGTTTTTTATCAGCAACTCGATTAGCACCAAGTTTTGGCCCCACTCACAAGCCGTTCCCGCGTTTTGTTTGGGAATCCAGCAGCACTCCCCTCAATCTTTTTTTTGGAACCCGACCCCTCCCAACAGTATTAATGTTTCATCAGTCAGTACCCCCCACTCAGCTGTGTTTTTTTTTTCTACAGTAAGACTCCTCCGATGACGGTTATTAGCCGCCCTGACTCCAAACTCAGCATAGCTCCTTCCTCTCTCGCTGCCAACTGCTGTATGGGGAAAATCGCGGTGGCAGCGCGACAAGAGCGCGCGACCAGTCAATCCATAATAGGCTGTTGTAGGTCACGCTGGTCGCTCTCTTGCAGGTTCTGACGTCAGGTGATTCAAGGAGAGCCCCCCACCCCAAGACGCAAGAGCTGCACAGCCGCAGAACATCTCACGCTCCATCCATGCTGCTCGGTGCACTCCCCCAGCAAGACCGCACAGCCGCAGAATGACCAGACGATGCGCTCCATCACCAGGCAAGACAAAGGTACTGCAGCCAGCAACAGCATTTTCAAACGGAAATGCTGGCTGCACTTTTACATTTCAAACAGCCTTTCCGTATTTCCACGGTAATATGGAAAAGCTATATTTTGAGTCCTGCCACTAGCCCTCCTGGCTGCCTTGTCACACTGCCTGGCCACCTGTATGTCATCAGATATGATTACCACCAGGTCTCTTTCCTGTTTAGTAGCTGTCAGTACCACTCCACCCATTCTGTACTCCACCCTTGGGTTTCTGTGCCCTAAGTGCACTGTTTTGCACTTTTTCGTATTGAAGCACAGCTGCCATGCCCATATTATCAGGCTCTGCTCATCCTTTCCACTCCCCTCCAGGACATCCTTTCCACTCCCCCCCTCGAAGTGTCTATCATATTGCAGATTTTGGTGTCATCCGCAAAGAGGCAAACCTTCCCTTCCAGTTCCTCTGCAGTGTCACTTATAAAGACGTTAAAGAGGATTGTTCCCAGCACTGAACCCTGAGGCACCCACTGGTTATCCTCCCTTCCATGGAATGAACTCCATTTACCACTACCTTCTGTCGCCTATGGTTCACCCACTTTAGGGCAAAAACAAACGTGGTGCAGGAAAGACAGTCACAGTCAAAGGACCATGAGTAATGACAGCACTTGGCAACCGCACCACAGACACAGGGTGCGCAACTGATTTAGTGTGCACTTATGCACGGGGCTCTGTCCCCTGCACCTCACTGAAATAAATATAACCACCTCCACCCTGGGCATATTGGGAAGGAAGAGTGACACCTTCAGCACACCACGCCCGCATTCCAGCACCCTATTGACAGGATACCGTCGCCTATCCTCTAACCAATTTATTATCCGGTTTACCACCTTTGGACCCACTCCTAAGCTATCTAGCTTGCGTACTTGTCTTCTGTGTGGAACAGCGCTGAAAGCCTTACTGAAGTTTAGGTAGGCCACGTCCACCGCTCCAAAATGATCTAATTCCTTTGTCACCCAGCCACAGAAATCTAATATTCGTTTGACATGACCTTCCCCCTGTGAACCCATGTTGCCTCAGATCTTGTAACCCACTGGATTCAAGATATTCAATAATCCTTTCCTTCAGCAGTGATACCATTAACTTTCCCACCAATGATGTCAGGCTGACTGACCAATGTCAGGCAGTATAGCGTAGTGGTTAAGAGCACTGAACTGCAAACCTGGAGATCTGGATTTGAATCCCATCATCTCCCACTTGGATACTGTGTGACCCTGAGCAAGCCACTTAACTTCCTTGTGCTCCTAGGTCATACCTGAAAACAGCTCTGGCTTAGTGTGCCTTTCCTGGTTAAACAATTTCCCCTTCTGCTGGCTTGGTAGCGCTGAGGCACTGGAAGCCACACCTCACGCCACGCTGGTGACCCGGGTTCATGAACGAGCCTGGGTCGGCGGGGAGGTCGGGAGTTGGACTGCACGGTCGTTAGGCAGCTCCCCTCTCCCAGGTGGGGACCCAGTCACGACTGTTGCAGGGCTGCCCTCGGGTGGAGGGTTGCACAGACAGGTGTGGCAAGAGTCGGGAGGGTGCATGAATTGCTGTGGCATGCCTCCACATGTGTGCCCAGAGGCGGCCAGGGTAGGAGGAGAAAAAAGTGAAACTGGGGCTGGCAGCCTCCATGATGGCCTCTGCAGCACCCCGGGGGGGGGGGGAGTCGACACCCTTCGCCTTGACCCTGCCACCGGGAGGGAGCAACCCATGAGGGACCTACCAGGAGGGTCAGGCATGGGAGAGTCGAGGGACCGGAGAACGCCTGCCAGCCTCGCTGGATGGGGAAATATTTCCCTCTCCCTTCCTAATTGCCAGCCTCTTCTCTGCTACCACTTTTGTGAAGTGGAACTACATTCACCATCCTCTCGTCCTCTGGAACCACTCCTGTTTCCAGTAAGTTGTTAAAGAGAACTGTCAGAGGTGCAGTCAGTACCTCCTTGAGCTCCCTCAAAACCCTTGGATGCACCCCATCTAGCCCCACTGTTTTGTCAGCCTTCAGATTAATGAGTCCTTTCAGGACTCTATCCACCAAAAATGGACTAGTAGTTATCTCCGTCCCTCCAAAGCGTCTGTTTTTTTTTTTTGTGGCCCCTCCCCTTCTCCTTCCTCTGTGACCACTGAATAAAAGTATTTGTTCAGGATGTCTGCCTTTCCCTGGTCTCCCTCTGCACAGTCCCCCCCTTCCCCTTTTTAACCTTACAATCCTACCTTTGGTCTTCCTCTTTTCCCTTGCATATCTAAAAAATGTCTCATCCTCATTTGTTACCTCCTGTGCTATTCTCTCTTTAGTTTGCGTCTTTGCGCTCCTTACTGGTATCCCTGCTTCCCTTTGTTTTCCCTGATACACCTCCCTATCCTCCTCCCTCTGTCTCTTTATACCTTCTGAATGCGATCCTTTTAGCCTTTACCTTTTCAGCCACCTCTTTCGAGGACCACAGTGGTCTCTTTTTCCTCTTGCTTTTGCTCACTTGTTTGATACAGATATTTGTTGCCTTTACTATGCTCCCTTGTAGCTTCACCCACTGTTCCTCCACCTCATCCAGGCCATCCCCCTTCCCCAGGTCATCCATGAGGCATTCACCCATCTTTATAAAATCTGCCCTCCTGAGCTCCAGGACCCTCACCCTTGTGTGGTTCGACTCCGCAGCTGTCTTTATATTGAACCACACCGTACGGTGATCACTGGTCCTCAGGTGGCCTCCCACCTTGATGTCTGCAGCAGTATCCCTGCTAGTGACTACCACTGACAGGAACTTACTTATCACCGTATTTGATGTTTGTTGCGCTTATTTTAATATGAAGTAGTTCCATAACAATAAACGTCATCAAATCCAATACAAGCTGCCCTCAAATACAGCCCAGCCAACCTGAGCAAACTGCAGGTAAAAGCACAACATTTTAACAGCAGTCACATCTCCTAGTCTATGAAATGCAGTAGTACTTAGGTAACTTTATTAAAGACCAAAATGTTTGCACAGGAATCCCCACAAGTTCTTTTGAACATATATATGCAACATGAATATTCTGAACATCTATGCAAAGGATTTCAAAATATTTGTAGTGCACAATGTTTTTCAAAATCTACATACTGCATGATAGTTCTCATGATCTTTGTGCTGTGCAATGGTTTTCACAAAACACTGAACAGAAATCCGTCGCTGAGGTTTTAAAGATCTACCTGCTGTTTGACGGTTTTCAAAATCGTTATGCTGCACTATGGTTTTCAAACTCTACGTGCCGTTTGAAGGTTTTTAGTTAGTGTTTAAGTTACACACCAACAAAAACCTTAACGTAAGGTAACTAAACCTTAAATCTTATGGCTGATAGTTTAGTGTTTGTGGGGGAAGGGTAGAATGAGACACAGAATGACCCTCATATTATGAAGGTTAGCATGGCACTAACAGGCACAGTGCCACACTAACAAGACTCAGCACATCTGGAGTCCGGACAGTGGTCATATCCATAGGTCACCCTGCACCATGCACAATAAATAGCACGTACACGAATAATACCCCACTGCACCCATGCAAATAAGGGTGCCCTCTTGCATACAGGATGCAATGGTATAGTCAAAGGGTTTTGTAACAGCTAACAGGCTGCCAAGGCAGCTGTAATTAACACTTAGAAAGCCCTGCTTTTATCAACCTGCACAGTGGTGCATGACCACCACCCTCAACAGCACCGATGCCAGCAAAACCCTCTTCCACCCACCACATCCCAGTCCGTACAGAGGAATACTGCACATCCCAACCCTGGCAATCTAGTGGTCCCCCACTCGCGAGTGCTGTTGGTACCTTGCAATAATTTTACTATGCTATATTGAAGATCCCAACCCTAGCAGTCTGTAGGTCACCTATCTCTGTCAGTATCATGGAACTGTACTAAAGCCCTTCCCTAGCAGTCTATTGGACCCACCTCTCTTAGCAGATCTAGTACAATGGAAATGTACTAAAGCCCATCTCTGGCAGTTTGGCGTCCCCCCCCCCACACACACACACCAAAGTACAGCTTGTTTCTTGCAAATCATGTTACCACTCTATTATCTCAAAAACTAAGGAAATTCATTGCAAAATAAACTACATAAATGCAGATGAAGGTTGCTAACACACAAAACTCAAATACCACAAAGTTTGGAAATATGCTATTAGGGTTGTCAAGTCCAACTCCCACCCCTTCCCAAGGTCAAGCTACAGGTATGGAGCAATGCACCAATGGTGTGACACTCCATACAAGGCCAACAAATGTAAATATCAACCCTAATCCCCACCCTTGGAGAGGGAACAAAGTGATTACATTGGGGAGACAGGTGCTTAGGTCAGGGACACTATGAAAGAATCTGGAAAAGCAGTGATCATTCCCTCTCAAGAGAAAAACAAAGTTCCAAAAATAATCTCTGGAATAGAACTGACTAGTTGCTTGACGGTATGCAGAGATGCAAGCTGGCTAACCTGTTGTTAGTAATACCTATGTTGCTAAAGACCTAAGGACTAGACATATTAGGTAATTCACCCTATCCTGCAAGTGTGAACAGGGACTTACCCCACTATAGCACATCTAATGCATAAATGCCCTGACAAAGCCGCAATGGTTTCAGATGAAGAAAGTGCAAATTCACAGATTTGTCCACACTGATAGGGCTACTATCAGGTGGAATTAGGTGGAGATGTCAGGGCATCAGCAAGGGTGCAATGCTGTAACTGGGACATATCTAAAGTAAAGGGGATATACCCCAGGCAGGGAGAGTAGGAAGGGAAGTAACAAACGGAGGGGGAAAAAAAAATTTCTATAATTTTTAGTTTTGTTTGGTGTGGGGGACACCAAAGGAGGGATTAAGTGGCTGCCTGCAAGGCTGCTCCCTCTTTGGGGTGAGCTGCTAGACAGTAGCCTGGCTCCTACAGAAAGGGGACTGGTGGGCTGGTGAGTGGTACTCTATGAAGAACTGATGTCACCTATGCTCTATTGTAGTTCAAATTTTTGTATTTTGTATTTTGTTTTATGTTGCCTCCTGTGCCATTGCTATGGCCCAGGTTGTGCCTGAAAACGGTCCCTGGGATCACTGTACTTACCCAGTTAGCAAAGTTACAAATACATAAATAAAAAAGAAGATATTCTGGAAGAGTACAGTTAGGGTAAGTAGATATACAGCTAGGGTAAGTACTGTAACTTCTTTACCTTTCAAGAGTCTATCTTGTCCATAGAGTCCCACTTCTGGGTTATTGTGCCAAGCTTCCCCCTTTTTTTTTTTAAATATATCGACGTTCTTTTTTTTACCTCCTTCCTCTGCGGAGCAAGCTGACAGGTCGTCTGGCCACTGGCACCTGTACACGGGGTCTGGTCAACTACACGCTCTCCTCCACGCAGGCTAGCGCACAGTATCCGCCACCCCCGTGGGGACCCGGATCCAATACCTGGGGGGTGCACCTCTCTAGGTCCAGGGGCGTTGTGCACGGCCATCAGCCGCCACGACCACCCTGCAATTTTCTGCCTGGATTTTCTTCCCTTGGAGCCGGTCGTGCAACGGCGTCAACGCATGATGTGCCGATGCCTGTCACGCTCCAACCCCAGCTCCTCGCAGTGCCCTGACTTCCGCCAGTTGCCGCTGCAGAGCGACTTAAACCCCTTGCCCACCCCAGAGGGAGGAGAGCTGCTGTGAGACACTCAATCCTCCCTTCCCCTGCTGACCCCCGATGGCCTGAGTCCGTTCCTGAACCCAGGTCCCCAGCATAGCACAAGGTGTGGCGTCCAGCACCTCAACCCTCAGCACCACCGGGCTGGCTGCTCCAACCTTCCCTTTAATTTGGGAGAAGCCTGCTCACCCCTGGGGCTCAGAGAGCCTCAGCATGTGCGAGGAACTCTTGAGGATGGGGTCTCTTCTTGGCCTGACTGGATCAAAGGCTGTTCTGGGTCAGGCGGGGGCTACTGAGGCTCAGGGGCACAAGGGCCTCCAGAGAGTTCCAGTCTGACCTGAAGTTAAAAGAACAGAGTGCCCCATAATTGAGCATTTAATACCTTGTGCCAGGCCACACATGATAATCAGGACAGGCGAAGCATGGACATCTGTCTGACACAAATAGCCGATCCCATGAACCTGGAGGCTATCTTGCTGGCATCATAAGACAACCTCAGATAGTGAAGGGCTGCCTCCAGGTCCCTGATGGAAATGTCCATGAACTGCTAAATGGACTCACAAGGAGGCATGGCAGAGAGCAGACTGTGCATCTGCAACCATAGGTGGAATTGGTATGTTGCCATATGGGCCTGATACAAGTCTATGGAAAGGACCGACCTAGCACAGGTGAAAAACCTTCCTGCCTAGTGCATCAAAACCTCTGGAATCAGTACCAGGAGGGTACCTGCTAGTCAGGGGCTGAGTGCCACTCTAGACCTGGAGCACCTTAAGTCAAAACGCAGGATGAAGCTGGTTACCAACGGACCAAGCAGGTGCATGGCACCATATGAGGAGGTCAAGAGGGACGGGAGGGGTACTAAAAGGATGCCTTCAAAGTGCCCTAGGTGCCTCCTCCATCACTGTGTACCGGGGAGGAAAGATCAAAGTGTCAGTGTTGGGCACTCCAATGAGACCCAGTGGCAGGGAAGCAGGACCGTGGCTGCAATAGCAGGTAATGCTCAAAGCTTCCAGCATCTCCCCAACAAAATGCTGGTACAAACTGTACTCAGCAGCTGTGAGAAAAGGGAGAGATGACTTGTGCTCTGAGGAGGACTCAGAGAGAGGAAGCTTGGAGACAGCTTGGATGGGAAACAGGGGAAGGTAACCTAAACTGAGCCCTGTCGGACTCCCTGTACTAGGTTTCTACAATTTCTGTTCAGATATGCTACTGGTCCTGCATCAAAAGGCCCAAGGCCTATGGGCTGCAGAAGCCTATTTGGCCAAGCCTGAGGCACTGGAGTCAGAGGCTAAGAGGGGAACAGAGTGACCAGGGATGTCGCAGAACCTATGCCCCATGGGAGGCCTTAAGACTCTGGCAGCCTCCTTGCCTAGGGGACGGGCATATTGAGTCTCCCACACTTGAAACTCTCACCTTCGAGGAAGTGTCAAAGTGGAGGACCAGGGGAGGAGCCCCAGGATGGATGGTGAACATACACAACTGACAAGGACCTACCGTGAGGCCTGAACTCAGTCTGGCATCGACATCTGTGCCAGAGCTAGGGAATGACCAGACCATCACCTGGATGGGACACATCACTTTGTGGTGTGCTGTGGTGTGGTGTGGTGTGGTGGCCAGCATGGCCACCATATATCAACATTTAGTGACCAGATTTATTTTGGGGTGGCCACTTTCTTATGGCTGCTCAATTTTGAAAGCTTACTTTAGTTATCTAAAAGATAACTCCTTCTTTCTTTATTTAGGTTTTTGATAACTGGGTGGGTGCACTAGACATTAAATATGCCTATTTTCAGGCATGACACAGGAGAGTACAAGTCAGATAGATACCATCGTGAAATTGGAGCAAGGAAAGATAAGCAACCTCAGAAGTGTGCACTAGGACGTGGTGCTCAAGAAACCTCACCAAGCAAGCAATGCAACAGTTTCTGGCACACGCAAACCTATAAAGAGGGACGCAGGCTTCAAAAGAAGCTAAAATTCCATTTTATTTACCATATGAAAAAACAAACGGTCTGGCAGACTAATGCCTGACATGTTTCGGACTAGGTGTCCTTTTTCAAAGGCTAAAAAACTTCAGAAACACCACACAGATTTAAACAAACAGAAATACCTGTTTGTTTAAATCTGTGTGGTGTTTCTGAAGTTTTTTAACCTTTGAAAAAGGACACCTAGTCCACCAGCCCGTTTGTTTTTTCATATGGTACATAAAATGGAATTTTAACTTCTTTTGAAGCCTGCGTCCCTCTTTATAGGTTTGTGTGTGCCAGAAACTGTTGCACTGCTAACAAGGAAAGATATTTAAGTGAAACAAAGAGAGAGGTGAGGCTTGTAACATAATACATACTTTGGTAAGTGAGGGAATATACAGGGGAGATGAGGAGAAAACATAAACTATTATAAAAATATTAAAAATAATGCATTATAGTACAACATACCTGACAATAAAAACATAATGCATAAACATAATGCCTAGGTGTTGGCTGTCGTCAATTCCTCTTCCTACCATCTGAGGGATATCACCCGGGTTAAGCACCTTGTTCCGCCCGGTGACCTTCCAACTTTGGTCCACGCCTTTGTGACCTCCTGCCTCCATTACTATAACTCCCTGTACCCAGGGCTACCAGGGGTTGATATTCACCGCTTGCAGCTGGTGCAGAACACTGAAGCTAGGTTGCTGACTGAGTTGTCCCGATTCAGTCACATTACTCCTGTGCTGCGCAAACTGCACTGGCTGCCAGTTTGGTGGCGGATCACCTTCAAGGTCGGTTTGCTGACCTATAAAGCCCTACATGAACAGGGTCTGAGCGACCTGCAAGAGCTCCTTCATCCCTACTACCCTCTCTGACCGCTCCGCCGAAGAGGGATTTCTAGAGGTTCCCAGGGTTCAGCTGAAGACATCGGGGGCCCATGCGTTTGAATTTGCAGCCCTTACCCTGTGGAATTCTCTACCTCATCAGTTACGAGAATGCCAGACTGGGGAGAGCTTTAAGACCACTTTAAAAACTTTTTTGTTTGAACTTGCCTTTTCAGATTGAAGTGTTTGACTGAATTTATTCTGTGATTTTATGGCTGTTTATTTATTTACTGATTTTAATGTACAGGCGCTATGATCTTTCAGAATAGCGCCTCTTTACAAATAAAATTAAATTAACTGAATTGAAAAGTACAAAGTACAATATAAAGGGCTATGTAAATACAGCTTCAATAATGGTATGGATTATAGTACAGTAAAATAGGAAAGATCAGGGCAGAAACAACAAAAACCAAGAGGGGAAACAAGAACAAAGTGGCTGAAAGTATAAATGCACTTCATTAGGCAAAAGGGACAAGCAGTTCTAGGGGGCAGACAGGGCATTCAAGGAGGGAGGAAACAGGTATAAGGGTTAGAGTTTAGGAGGTAGAGGTATAGCTCATTTTTGAAATGGGCATGAGAGGGGGCGAGCCAGATGGATACTGACAGGGAGTTCCAATAGGTGGGGGCAGAGCAGGAGAAGGCCTGGGATCTCATGGTTGTGCTGTATCTAGGAACAGCTAGAAGGGACTGGTCACCAGAGCAAAGAGGGTAGTTAAGGAAAGGAGGAGACAATAATTGGGCTAGAGAGGAGGGTACTCCAGTTCTAATGATATACATATTTTTTTTAACTCTATTTCTGCACCTCCCCTCGGGGAACTGTCTCCCGCATCCTCTACCTTCGGTCTCTACCTCCCACCTGAGACCCTTCTCCCTCACTCTGACCTGACACATCCCCTAGATCTGAGCCCCCCCTGGGAGGGGCCTCCCTATCCACCCAGGGAGCTCTATCTACAGTATAGAGTGCCAGGCCGAGCGAGTGGGCCTGGAGAGGAGAGCACCCGGTGTAAGGTGTGTAGTCCGGGGCAGAGGTGCCTTTGTCTATCCCCGAGGGTGGGGGGGGGGTTCTATTTAATCCCCCCTGAATATGGGACATGCAATGTCGTCCAGCCCGCTATGTGAACGCTCCCGCCCATGCCCAGAAGACAGCTACCCAACGTTCCCCCTGTTACGTGGTCTTTGCATCTATAGTGCACCTGGTCTCCACCAGATGCCGCTAACTGTGCGAGACATACCCCCCCCTTCCTCCCAGGAGAGGAGAGCAGTCCTATGGACGCTCCATCCTCTCCTCCCCGGCTGACCCCAGCGTCCTGAGCTCATTCCCAAACCTGGGTCACCGACATGGCTCGAGGTGTGGCGTCCAGCGCCTCAACCCTCAGTGCCACCGCCCCGGCACATTTCTAATGATATTGCCTGTTAGAGTGCCAAGAGCATAGGAGCGGCTGGCTTCTGGAATAGCCATTTTAGAGTACTCTAAAGCTGACAGTGGTGGGTAAGCTGATGAGACACCAAAGCAGAGCGACAAATGTTGTTATAAGATGTGTCCCATTTATGTAGACTGACTTTAGAGGTACGTTTGACGGTGACATCACCATAGGTGAGGGTGGGGAGAAGGCCTCCTTGGGCAATAGCAACCCTGGCTGAGGGTATAAGGGCATAACTAGCTTTAAAAGCCAGGCCAAGCATGAAGTTAACAGTTTTACAGGAGTTGGAGATGTGTAGGGCAAAGTCCAGAGAGGGGGTTGAGTGTAATACCAAATCAGAGGCTAAGTTTAGTAACTTGCCTTAAGATTTGCAGGCACCAGGCAGGCAGGCTACAACTCTTCCACATCTCTTTTTCTCCACCAGTAGTCCTCACTGACTAGCCCTGCAGATTTTATAACAAAAACATTGTAACTGCTTTAATTTGAGCAAGTCCTTCTAATTTGGAGGGATTTGGCCACAGAGAGAGGCTCCCCTGATCCCCCCAGACCACCAAACAAGCAAGCTCCCACTCCCCCTCCTCCAGCTGACATGACAGTCCTCTGCCTGCCTAATCAATCTAAAATGATTTTTTTATTTAAGTCCTGGCTCATAAACAGTTACTAATAGAAGCACTTCTAGTGATTTTAAAACAGCCCTTGAAAGGGCTTTTGGTTTCAGTGCAGCAATCAATCCCACAGTACGATGACACAGAGAGCAATTTAAAAAATGCTCGGTTTCTGGTTCCATGGCAATCTGGTGGTCTGCAACGTGATGATGGCAAATCTAATGCAGCCCCCAGGGCATCCCACTGCACCAGAGACATTACCGTTAGCTTACATGTGGTATCTGGACAGCAGGTGGCACAGTTCTTTAGCACAGGGGTGGGTTTTGTCCTGCTGCATCATGTGCTGACTGTTTCAAAAGAAAACAACTAAGCTGCACAACCCTTCAAGAAAAAAGTTCCGATCCCATGCACACGGGCTTGATGCGGGTCCTGACACAGAGCAAAAAAAACACTGTGGCCATCCCGCGCATATGCGCTAATGCACATCTCAATCTCTGCTCACAGCTGCCAGAATGGTGAGTTCTACAATAAAATATGTGACCGGCATGACTTTCTAGGTCACATGTGGCAAGCTGGCGACCCTATGTGTCCTACCTTGACTATCACTGCCATCCGAGTCGACACCGCTAGCAGTGACGACATCGAAGGCAACAACAGCACTGATGCCAGGGTCCCCCTAGCACCAGCGGTGGCACCAACATCGACATCAAGTTCAACATCAACCTTTTCCTCAGTGTTGCTTAGAGCACCGAGGTTGAGGCTGACATCATGTCTGAAACAGACTTCAACCTCAGCACCAACACTCCAAGTGGCATCGGCTCCAGAGTCAGCACCAATGCTGGTGTTCCTCCCAGAGTCATCATTGTGAATGGTTACAACAGCCATAAGGGCACCGAGGGTTAGTGTCAACATCATCGGAGAAGTGGTCAAAGCCAAAGGGGGTTGGTCTCGACCTCCATGTAGCCTCCCCTGCTAGGCAAACAACCACCCGCCCAGAAGGAGCTGATGGTCCGCCTGACACCACCACACACCCCCATGGGATTCTGTCATGACCCCAGCATGGTGGGGGATTAGCTTAGTACCTCAACTAAGTCAAGTGCAGTGAGCGGAAATGTGGGAACGGTCCAGAGACTTGCCTTGAGATCGCCTGGATCGACATCTACCTCTAAAGGTGGCAACCGGCTGGCCCAGCTTCAGACAGCTGTGTACCAGAGCATGGCGGTCGAAGGAAAAGTAGGTATCACAGGAATCCATATTATGATCTGCTCCACAACAGGCCATGCAAACGGAATGTCGGTCCTTGGCACTAATATCTCTGCCACACTTACAACAACAGAAAGGAGAGTCTTTCTTCTTGTCCTTCTTCAATGGTCCAGACTTTCTGTAAAAAAGAAACAAACCAAGAAGAAAACTGAAAAAAGAAGGTGAACTAAAGTACATGAGGACTCACTCCATTGGTGCGCACTTGGCAGCACGATAAACTGAGGTAAGTTGGGGCATCAGCAATGGTTACTGGTAAACACATGGCACCACACAGTGTCACACATGCCCTGGCACCAATAGCTGGTGCTGACACCCCAACTAAAAAGACTTGCTCTCGTGGGGTTTTTCCACCTCTGGCTAAGACCCAGACGTGGGACTTTATGGAAGAGATTGATTCTTAAAAGATACAGTTAAATCTTCACACAAACAGCTTATTTAAAAATGATAATAATAATAAGCTTTATTTCTTAATCAAAATTCTATAACCAAAGCACTGTACAAGTTAAAACAACTAAAAACAGATACATAATAAAACACACAAATTCCAAACATTATCTTAAAATACAGTCAAATTATTCTGTCTACTCTCCATATGCTTGATGAAAAAAGATATGCTTTTAAGGCCACCTTAAAGATCTCCACGGTCCTGCACTCTCTAATCTGACAAAGTAGAGAATTCCACAGGGTCAGAGCTGTATACATAAAAGCATGGGCCCCAGAGGTTTTAAGCCATACCCTGAGAATCTCTAACAACCCCTTGTCAGCTGAGCGGAGAGGTCGGCTGGGGCAGTATGGATTCAGGAGCTCTTGCAGATAGCTCGGACCCTGTCCGTGCAAGGCCTTGCAGGTCAGAAATCTGACCTTGAAGGTGATCCGCCATTGAATAGGAAGCCAGTGCAGTTCGCGCAGCACGGGGGTGATATGACTCGAATGAGGGGTCCCCATCAACAGCCGCGCCACAGCGTTCTGCACCAGCTACAAGCAGCGGATATCAACCACCGGAAGCCCTAGGTACAGGGAATTACAGTAGTCCAGGTACGAGGTCATAAAGGCATGGATCAGTGTCAGAAGGTCACCGGGCAGAACAAGGTGCTTAATCCTGGCGATGTTCCTAAGATGGTAAAAGGATCACTTGATGACTGCTGACACCTGCAAATGCAGTGTCAGCCCGTCATCAAGAACTTCCCCGAGGTTTCGCACCTGTTCGGAGGAGGGCAGCTGGGCAACTCCTAGCCAAAGTCCAGAGGGCAGTCCTGTCACCGACCCTCTGTCCGGCGATCTGGATCCACAACCAACACCTCAGTCTTCTCGGAATTCAATTTCAATCAGCTAGATTTCATCCAGTCCTGGATTTCTACAAGGCAGTTGTTAAAGACCAAGATCACACCATCCTGGTCAGGTACAAAAGACAGGCAGAGCCGGGTATCATCAGCATAGCAGTGAAACCTCAGTCCATACCTCTCAACTGTCCCTGATTTTCAGGGACTTGATTTGTCTAAAAATTTTACTCTGCCCTTCTAAAATTGTGTTTCTGTGACTAAACAGTGGGGTTATAAGTACAAAATAATATCAAACATAAAAGTTACAGACTTGTTCTTTCTTAGTTGATTTTTTTAAGCCTTGTCCCTGATTTATGAGGGGAGGTTGAGAGGTATGCCTCAGTCCATACCATCTTACAATGTTTCCGAGGGGCAGTATATACACCACGAACAACATAGGGGACAGCACCGAGCCCTGAGGAAACCCACACGGCAGAGAGAATGGGTCTGAGGAAAATATCCCTGACACCACCCTCTGAGATCTGCCAGTGAGGAAAGAATGAAACCATCTGAGGACTGAACCAGCCAGGCCATAGATGACCCTCAGGCACTCGAGCAGCACCCCATGGTCTATGGTGTCAAAGGCTGAAGAGAGATCAAGGAGCACCAAGATGGAATGGTGTTTCTGATCCCTCGCCATCAGAAGGTCATTGAGTAACATAGAAACATAGAATTTGATGGCAGATAAGGACTAAGGACCGCTTGGCCCACCTAGTCTGCCGAGTACCCGAACCAGAGCAGTCTTGGTACTATGCCTCTTCCGGAAATCGGACTGGAGAGGATCGTAGATATCGTGGATGGTAAGATGGTTCTCCAGCTGTAGTGCAACTACTTTCTCAATCACCTTCCCTACAAAGGGAAGGTTAGAGATAGGTCTATAGTTAGCAAAGCAGTTTGGGTCCAGAACAGCTTTCTTAAGGAGTGGTGTCACCACCACCTCTTTCAGGGAGCTATGAAACTCACCCGACTCTAAGGAGCACCAAACTATCTTCTCAAGGACAGGGCCAATAGAATCAATACACCCCATAATCAGGCGTGTTGGGCCCGGGTCCAAATTACAGCATGTTAGCTGCATACCCTGGACAATCTGCATGATATCCGTGATCTCGGCTAGTCGAAAGACATCCAGGAAAACCGAAGAGGCATGACAGAGCACTGATCACTATCAACCCCCATAGACTGGGCAGGCCGGATCTCGGCCCTGATGTTGGCCACCTTATCCGCAAAGTATCAAGCAAACTCATCACACTTAACTTGTGAAAATGCACTTCAAGCCTGCAGACAGGTTGGGTTGCACAGCCTGTCCACAGTTCGAAAGAGCTGCGCAGGTCAATTCTGAGCTGCCGCAATCTCCCCGGATAGGAACTTTGCCTTCTTACGGGTGATTGCTGATTGATAGATTTGGTAATGCTCTATCAATCTAAGGTGGTCAGCATCCAGGGCAGATTTCCGCCAGCATCGCTCTAACCTTTGTCCAACTCGTCTCAACTCCCTCACGGTCCCATCGAACCAAGGGGACCGCGGGCAGAGAAAGAGAGAGGACAAACACGGACAGGAGTGATAGAGTCCAGAGCTTCAGTGACAGCCTTATTATAGGTCTGAACCAAACCCTCTGGACCCTTGCTTGTCCTCAGAAATTCCCGATAGGTTTAATACCACCAGTAGACCTTCAGGGTTCATATCCCTCAAAGGGCGGTATCTGACCATCTCCACAGGGGCAGGCCTATAAGGGGGAGCCTGGAGATTGAACCTTATGGTGTGGTCAGGGGTGTAATCAGACAATATAAACATGTACACCAGGAGCATGTTTGTTGCCCGGTTTGGTAAATAAATACAACTTTTGTACCTCAAGATACTGGTTGTTGCCCCCTCCCCCCATACGTGGGTAAATACAGATGCCATACATTGCTCTTTAAGATGCCAGCATACCAGCCCAGAGCCTGTAAGGCTGTATAGTCCTTGGGATGCAAAGACAGTATTAATGACCAATACTTCTAGTTTTGACTAATATGAATAAAATCACAGAAAAGTTCTGCTGGTTCTGTGTTTTGTTTTCATGGACAAAGGAAGCAGTTCAGAGCCTATTTGCTGCCCCCTTAAATAAAATTGTACACAGTGGAGTATGCCTGCCTACACCCATGGGTGTGGTGATCTGACTATCTGACTGGTTCCACCACCAAGTCAGAAGTCTCGATCCCCAGGAGGAAAACCAGATTGAGTGAGTGGCCATAATTATGGGTTGCAGAAGCAACTACCTGTGTGAAGCCCAACGAAATCATAAGTTGGAGGACATCCTGACCAAATTGCGAGAGTTCATTGTCAACCCAGGCGTTGAAGTCACCCAGGACCATCAGCCTAGGTGACTCAAATGCCATGTCGACCATGAAGTCCGCTACTTCCTGTAGGAACAGTTTCTTACCCCTGGGTGGACGATAGGTGAGAACGATCCTACAGTCCATACCTGCAACCGTGGTATACTCAAATGATCTGGATTCCTCAACTGCCACACCTATAAGGCCCAATTCCATTCTAAAACAAACGGCTACACCCCATCCTGTGGTTCATCTAAGCGTGTATCACTGAGTACCTAGCCAGAACAGCCACCTCCAAATGGGGCGGCATTATCATCCAACCAGGTCTCGGTGATGCAAGCCAGGTCTGCTGTCCCAACAAGATCAGCAATGACTGACGTCTTGTTCCTGATGGACCTGGCATTGCATAACACCACTCGAGTTGGATGAGATTCCGGTACCGACTGAGCTATCAGCCCAGAAACTCTGAAGCCCTTGGGTAAGGAGACCAGGTAAGGAGGACCACACTCTGGAATCCATTTTGCCCCAGGGCATCTCCTGGTCATCACTACCCCGTTACGACCACCATGCTCACCCCCCGCCTTTCGAGGTTCGGGACCCCCAGGCCCCCTCCGCTTCCTGCCAACAATTCTTAGTGCCCTGCAGCATCTATATACTACTGCTGGTGGGGGGGCCAATTAAAGAGGCAGAGGTCCCGAAGTTCAGAGGGGGAGTAGTGCCTGACCAGGAGAGCAGCCTGCCAGCACACCTTCAGCCCAACTACCAGAAACCACCAACAGACTTAACACTTACACACAACCACACATACACACCCATACACAAATAACACACACTCCCTAAAAGAAAAAAGAAACAGATTATGCTATAATAAACTATACACCCACATAAACCTACTCAGACACACCTATACACAAATATCACATACTAAAATACGCGTTATACAAAATTATTCAAAATTATCAATCAGGTATGACTATATAAAAAAAAATAAAAGAAGCCAGATACAAAAATAGAGTGAAGTTTGAGTTCTAGAGCCAGAGTGCTCCCATCACTCTGGTTAAATGATCCAAAATAGTTCGACCCTCCACTACCTCTCACATAGTCGGGGGAGAATCCAGATAAAGTCAGAAAGTAAAAAAAATCTAAATAATCCGATAAGTAATAAAATTAATGCAGAAACCACACAAATTAGTCTTGACTGAGTTTCAGTAAACCGCCCAGGCACAGTCTCTCACACAGTGGGAGGGAGGAATCCAAATAAAGCCCCCGTAGCTCACATAAAAACACGATAACTCCTCGTATTAAAAAATAGTATAAATACCACACTCTCCACCCATATACTCATATAGTAACCAATGAAGGAAAAGTAGTTCAGGCTTCCATTCGAGCATAGTTCCTACAGGAAAGGAGCTGGTCGGATCAACAAGCAGTTCCAATTCAAAAAATCGAGAGACAGTCTAAATTCGGCAACCGTCTCTCCCAAGGATTTCACCATAATGCCTAAATACCTGCTCCACTTTAATCCATAATCTAGCCAGAGTCAGGCACAGGTAGCTCCATTTGACAATGTCTCAATCCAAAAAGGGGACCACTAGCAGAGGGGCAAGGGCGTGCAACCACTGAGAAAGAAAGAGGGATACCCCCCAACTGCACCGCCCTAGGCGGACTGTGATAGTTTAGATTACCCCGTTACAAATAAGGCTATGGCATTTCTCTTTATACCCCTCCAGTCTACTGCAGTAGCATTTCTAAACTTTTCTGAATAACTAATTTTCATTTTTCTACTACGATGGGTAGGCCACCCATAATAGTACCTCTTCTTCCTTGTCTAGTCCCTCTTTGTATTCCTTTTCCTCCCTGCCATATGCCCACATGAGAATGAGCACTAGAACAGTAAACTGACATAAGGAATAAAGAATAAATAATAATTAGCAGAAATAATCTGCACAGAGTTGGTATGTGCTCTTGTGTACTGTGTTATATTTCTTTAACAAAATTAATGAATGATTAGTCAGAGACAGGACGGTGTCTTTTTGGGCACTGTTGTGTTATCTGCTGTTTAAAATGTGCCCCGATGCGCATTTGCGCTAATGAAAGTGAACTGGAGTAAAAAGCAGTAAGCGAGTGTCCCCTTTGAAAAGCTGCACTCCGTTTCAAGAAATGTTTAGCAGCCGATTGTTTTTATGTCCTTTTCGGTCTGTAAAGGTAGCATTAAGGAAGCACTGTGGTTTCGCTTCCTAGCAGCAGTGTAGGATGTAGAGCGACTGATTGCATAGTCGGGTGTGTTGAATACAGACGTGGGATTTGTCTTTTTAAAGCAGTTTGTATATAAACACCCTAAAGAAGGCATAACTAATGTGCAGAAACTAAATATAGGAGTGCTTCCTTTATTATTCTATGTAGAGAGTGCTCTTATCTGAGCTAACCTTCTTGGAAACAAAAATGTACTTCTAGGAGCCAGCAGCCCCATGAGGAGGCTGTTATATAAGAAACTCCCCAGCTGTCACTCAGCTAAAAAGGGGCGGAGTTTTCTTGTTTACAAGTAATTAAGAAGTCTTTCTCAACAGCTTCAGTGATAGAGTGTTAAAGACAGAATGAAATAACTCCTTATGATTGTATGTTTTCCCTCTGTATGTAGTCAGTCTGATCCCCCATATGTTTGTACTAGCCAGAATATTCCACTGTATTAGAAAAGTGGTGGATCAGCTGACACTAGTGTCATGGGCGGACTGCACTATAAAAGCTGCCACTGAGCTATGGTTAGTCAGAGCATCCTGGGAGAGTGTCCTGAGAGGTTGGTCTGAGAGCACAGAAGTTAGCAGAAATTGTACTGGTTAAAGTATTCTACACTGTGGTAGAATCACTGGAGGGAAGTGATTCTGGAGCTCGAGGAGAGATCATTTATTTATTGTTTTCTTTTGTTTATAGTCTGAAGTTTAAGACAGCATTACTTTTTTATTGATTTGTTTTTATTTTTGTATAGCATGATTTGCTCTATATTATTTTTACAAAAATAAATATCACACAGAACTTAGTTTGCTGGCCAAAGCACCTAGCTACACCTGAGCTCTTTCCTTCTAAGATTGCTTGAAAGGACAGAGCAGAGAACCTTACCAGAGCAAGGGAAAAGGATTAAGACTTCTTTTGGCTAAGCAGATTTACTGTGCGTTGTTATTTTTATTTTGTACTCACAGGGATTGTTACTGTTTGTTGCTAACATTTTATTGCTTTATTTTTCTCTTATTCAAATTGTTGTTGCTGGTACACCTTCTTCTGCATTATTACAAGGTGTGCCCACAGGTGTGTGCTAACAGATTACTGCTGTAATCTTCTGATTCAAATTGTCTTTTGCAAGGTATATCTTGTTACTGCTTTATTTTTCTCTGTAACAAAGTGTTTCTTACAGGGTATATGTTCTCTGAAATTATTACAGGTGGTGCTTTACAGGTTTTACAGTTTTATCTAACATTAGGATAAGCTTTCAGGGTTATTGCATTTGTTGTTGACTGATTATTTCTGCTCTTACCTCCTTGTTCTTTCATCTGTGGTTCTTCTTTTTCGGCAGGGGAAGGGCCCAGCCACCCACCCCCATCCCCAACCACCCCACACTACTCTCCTTTTATAGGGTACCTCAGTTGTGACATTTCCTGTGGCAAAGCACGAAGGGGCGGATCAGTGGGGCATCCACAAGGTGAGCTCATTTACAGGGCACTAGTAATTTAACTTGTTATAACAAGTTATACGAAAACAAAACACAAAATCAAACCATTACTTGCATTTTCTTCCTTCTAATTACTCTGACCAGGTTATAAACCCAGCAACTTATCTGGAATGCATATCATTAACTGCAGGTACTGTGGAACACTTTTCAGAAGGACAGTCTTACAGGATTTAGGACACTGTCCTACATTCTGGGCCATTGGAGATCTTAGGGCTCAGCTATGGGCAGAGACTGCGCGCCTCAAATGTCATATTCAAGAGGAAATACATTATAAGAACCACCCGCCATTGACCCAACATCCAACAGAAGAACCTCGACCGCAGAGGGTAGTTGGTCCAGGAGGTTGGCAGGTGGTTAGGAGGGCAAATCGGTGCCCCATCACTCTGTGCTCTCCAACATATTACCTCCAAAACCATATAAACACTACAAACAGGTATCTGCCTCTATCTCTGAAATCAAACAAAGGGGCAGAGGACACTGCAGAGCAGGACACTGCAGCACAGGAGCTAGCACAACAAAACTCACCCAAATCAGGAACCAAAACAAAAAAGGCAAAAAGGAAATCCAAAAAACTTCTGATCATAGGAGACTCCATGATTCGGGGAGTTGATAACCATCTCCATCCAGGAGTAATGGTCAGATGACTCCCAGGTACATCAGCATGGAGAGACACTGACCGCATTGCTAAAATTGTTCAGAATGCAGGAGAAAACATTGACGTCCTCGTACACATAGGGACTAATGATCTCACCAGCCGGTCAGTTGTGGAGACCAAGGAACACCTGACCAGGCTGGGTGACAAACTATCATCCATTTCATCCGACATCTCCGTCTCTGAGATCCTGCCAGTCTGGGAGAGGGGTGCAGATGGACAGAAGGTCAGAGAAGGGGAGCTAGGGGAGCTAAACATGTGGCTCAGGGCTGGTGCCAGGAAAAAGGACACAGATTTGTAGGGAACTGGCAACAGTTCTGGGAGCAAAAGTTCTTTAAATTTGATGGACTGCATCTGACTAAGGAGGGAGGCAGTGCATTGGGGGCAGAAGTTTGACGTCTTTGCAGAATATTTAAACTAGCAAATGGGGAGAGGGGTGCAGCACCCCATACGTCGAATGGGAAGAACACCCCTCCCCCCTCAGCTAATGGTCAAACAGGGATTCAGCATGTTTGTAGTTCATTTGCATCACCAGGTAAGAAAAAAGATCCGGCTCCCCATACGACACACAGGGGAAATGCCAAACCTCACCCAACAACTAACACACCGAAATCGGGCCAATGGAAAATCATGTACATAAATGCTCACAGCCTGGGAAATAAGATCCCAGGCCTGCAGGCAATAATGTCAGAGGCTAAACTGGACATAGTAGCAATCAGTGAGATGTGGTTTACCAGTAACCACACTTGGGAGACTTCAGTACCTGGCTATGTACTGTTCAGAAGAGACTGAGGTGCAAAAGGGGGGTGGAGTGGCCCAGTATGTCAATGAAAATATCAAAGCTACAGAAATTCAGAATACACATAAGGAGCCAGAAGAACTGTGGGTCACTCTGGAAACAGGAAATGGGACAGCCATAAGAACTGGGGTTGTCTACAGGCCTCCAGACCAGGGGGAGGACACAGACACATTACTGTTAGAAGATATACAAAACATGACAGCTAAAGGGGAGGTTCTGATAATGGGAGACTTAAACATGCCGGATACAGATTGGTCAATACCAGCAGGAACATCTGCCAGAACTAGACACATGGTGGATTCCCTGCAGGGGGAGAGCAACTGGTACAACAACCCACAAGAGACAGGGCTATCCTAGATTTAGTACTGACTAACAGGGAAGGGATCACAGATCTCCAGGTAGAAGGTCACCTGGGGGCCAGTGACCATTACATGGTATGGTTCAATTTGGCCACTAGAACTAAATCATCCCATTCCAAGGCAAAAATATGGGACTTCAGAGGAGCTGACTTTGATAAGATGGCCAACAGAGTTAAGCTAGCCCTGGCAAAAAGAAACACAGGTGAGGGGGTACAGGCAAAGTGGGCAAAGATTAAGGATGCAATACTTGAAGCAACATCCCATTGTGTTAGACAGAAAAAGAAGTGCAAAAGAAGAAGGAAACCACTTTGGTTCTCAAATACAGTAGCAGAAAAGGTCAGAGCCAAAAGGCTGCCTTCAGGAAATATAAGGGAACACAGCAGGATGAAGATAGGGAGGCATACCAAACTGCCCTAAGGGAAGCAGGGAAGGCAGTAAGGCAGGCAAAGTCCCAAACTGAGGAAACACTAGCACGAAACAGTAAAAAAGGAGACAAGACTTTCTATAGATACATTAGTGAAAGGAGAAAGTCCAGGGGGGTATTGCTAAGCTCAAAGGAGAAAAGGGGGCGTGTGAGGAGGAGGACCCTGTAAAAGCATCTATCCTAAATAGATACTTTTGCTCAGTATTTACTGAAGAGAAGGTAGGGCAGGGCCCACAGTTCAGCACCATGGACATGGGGGGGTGGTGAGCACTACACCCTTCACAAAAGAAAGGGTCCTACAAGAGCTCGCTAAGCTCAGAGTGGACAAGGCAATGGGACCTGATGGCATACATCCCAGGGTACTTAAGGAGCTATGGGTGGAACTAGCACAGCCATTAGCAGAGCTGTTTAGTGAGTCTCTGAGCACAGGAGAGGTCCCAGAAGACTGGAGAAGGGCTCATGTGATCCCACTCCACAAGAGTGGTAGCAGGGAGGAGGCAGGGAACTACAGACCATTCAGTCTTAACTAGTGGGCAAGATTATGGAGGCACTCCTTAAGGAAAGGATAGTGCAACACCTGGAATCCACAAGGGCACAGGATCCAAGACAGCATGGGTTTACAAAAGGAAGGTCCTGTCAAACTATTCTCATAGATTTCTTAAGACTGGGTAACCAGAGTGGTGGACCAAGCGGGAGCAGTTGATGTCGCATACGTTGACTTCAGCAAAGCTTTCAACACTGTTCCACATAAAAGATTGATAAATAAGCTGGGTAGGCTCGGGGTGGGTCAGAGTTGGTCAACTGGGTGGCAAACTGGTTGACGGGCAGAAAACAGAGAGTGATGGTAAATGGCATACAGTCTGAAGAGATGCAAGTCACAAGTGGGGTACCGCAGGGATCAGTCCTGGGGCCAGTCCTCTTCAATATCTTCATTAGTGACATTGCAGATGGACTAGAGGGTAAGGCTTGTCTGTTTGCAGATGACACCAAGATCTGCAACAGAGTAGATGGTCCAGATGGGGTGGGCAGAATGAGAAGAGATCTAGATAAACTAGCAAAACGGTCAGAAGAGTGCTAACTGGGATTTAATGCAAAGAAGTGCAAGATCATGCATAGGGAAGAGAAACCCTGAAGCCACCTATAGGCTGGGAGGGGAGTTGCTGGCAGTCACAAAGGAAGAAAGAGACTTGGGCATCATCATCACCGATGACCTGAACTCATCCAAGCAGACCTCTAAAGCAGTAGGTAAGGCTAGGGGGATGTTAGGGTGTATTAGTAGGGGTATCACAAGTCGTAAGAGAGAGGTAATAATCCCTCTTTACAAGACACTGGTTAGGCCCCATCTGGAATACTGCATGCAGTGCTGGAGGCCACACCTTCACAAGGACATTAACCAAATTGAGGCAGTCCAGAGAAGGGCAACCAAAATAGTGCAGGAACTGCATCAAAAGACATATGAGGACAGATTAACAGAACTCAATATGTATACCCTTGAGCAAAGGAGGGAGAGAGGTGATATGATCGAAACATTCAAACACCTTAAGGGCATTAACAAGGTGAAAGAGTCTAACATGTTTAAATATAAGAAAAATAGCAGGACAAGAGGACACAGCATGAGATTAGAGGGAGGCCGATTAAGGGGGAACGTGAGGAAATTCTTTTTCACAGAAAGGGTGGTGGATGCATGGAATGGTCTACCTCAGGAAGTGGTGGCTAAGAATACAGTGCAGGGCTTCAAACAGGCATGGGATAGGCATAAGGGAGCAATACAGATGAATATGAATAGATAGGCCACTGACAGAGCAAAGGCCAATGGCACATTTATAAGGTGGAAAAAGAAATGGGCAAACTGGATGGACCTTGCGGTCCTTATCTGCTGTCAACTTCTATGTTTCTAAATCTTGGGAGTACCGTATATGTTTTAATTACCCTACCCCACAAATCCTACCACACACACCTAACTCCCAACCGCCTGCCACCCACAGCTACAGGCACCCCTGAGAGTTAGCCACCAGGTCCACCCCCAGGGTGACTTAGGAAAAGTCCCCAAATTCTCCAAAGGCCAAATGGAGCAATTCCCACTCGGTCCTGGGCAGCATAGTAGGATAATAACCCTAGGTGCAGTGGGAGAAAACTTCCCTCACCCAGCACAGCACACTGACCCTCGCTACCCCAAAGTTCAAAAAGGCGGCACCAACTCCGGATCTCAACAAGGCAGATCACCAGAAAACCTCGAACAGTTGTTCAAACAGCTCACTTAACTCACAAACTCCTCCAGCCAATGTCCAGGAATCCAAAACCTCCAGGCGATGAACTATCTTCTTTCCCTACTTGTTCAATAAGCCGGGGCTCAAAGCTGTACACCGTAAGGACAGGGTACTTCTCCGAATCCAAATTGATTTGTAGTTCAATCCACCAAGACTAGGGTATGAAAAGCAGGCAACAGGCGGGGAGTCCGATGGTCAGCGATTAAGACAAGTGCAGAATGCTCCGACCGTATAACAGCAGTCGAGGAGCAATCGAAAAGCAAGCAGAATTCTAAAGTTGGCTTAAAGCTTAAAAACAAACACACAAAAGTAAAAATAAAACGAATAAGTAAATAATAGATGAAGTAAATGAAATAAACAGAATAAAATGGCAGCTCCCGTTAGCTTCGTAACGGCTGACCCAGCGTGGCCACCATCTTTTTTTCAGACATAAGAATATTGTTACCTAGTGATCTAATGTTGTAGAAATCAAACATGCAATGGCCTGACTCAAAATACTATACACAGTTGATCTTCACTTGTTAGGATGCAAAACAATCATAACTCACTTGTGGCTCTACCGATTGTGAGTTATGGTCTTAACCACTCACACAATAAGATAAATCGAATATTTTGAGCCAGGCCATTGCATATCCTCTATCCATCTTGCTCTAGAACTAGGGCTACAAAAAAATGCAGGTTGTAAAATGCAGGTTATACGCAGCCTCTACCTTCCAACATACAAAGGGAATTTATTTTAGTTTTAAAAATATATTCTTGGTTCACAATGAGCAGCAGACAACTACAGTAAACATATCAAAATATAATGCAAAAGGTTTCTCACTTTTTCATTGTCTTCAGTGAAAGGAGCTCCATTTGGGTTTTTGTTGATAGCCTGGACCACTCCAATGACTTCTCCATCACTGTTTTGAATTGGCATACAAAGGATAGACTTTGTCTTGTAACCAGTCAACTTGTCAATTTCATCACTGAAACGATGGTCCTTTAAAAAAGTATAAAGAAGAAAAAAGGATAAAACTTTATTCAGGCATGTGTACAAAATTAATACAGTAACAGCATTATGATAATTACTACTATTTTATCATCATCTGTTCAGCAATGTTAAAATTGAGGGACTTCTATGTTAAATGTTATAATTATGTTGGAGAGCCAATGCTAAAAGGGTTCTGAGGCATTCCTTGCTGACCCACACATAGTACCTCACTGCACAAGTCCCATACCGGCTACGTAATGGACGTTGTGTACTGTGGTTCGGACAACAGGACGGGGTATGGGGTGAGCCTATATCAGCAATATGAAGTGTGTGTAGGGGTTGGGAAAAGTGCATGGGCTACACAGTCAGGAGGACTGCATGCCACACCGAACTCCACAAAAGAGCATGTTCTGCACCTCCCCCCGCCCCGTGGCCAAACCTCCTGTTTCCAAAAGACAAAAATAGAAGGTGACAGCAGATAAAGACTGCATGGCCCACACAGTCTGCCCTTTTTCCCTACCTAACGCAATACTGTAGATCCTAGCTGATCTGCGACTTACCTTCTCTTCCCTATTGCAAGAGTATTCTTATGTCTATCCCATGAATTCTTGAAACCCCCTATCATTTTTGCTCCCATCACCTCCACAGGGAGGCAGTTCCAGGCATCCACTACTCTTTCTGTAAAAAAGCACTTCCTCCCGAGCCTACCCTCCTCGAGCCTCATGTATTGGTCCTTTGTTCTTGTTTCTGACTCAGTTTACCACCTTGGGGCCCACTCCCAGGCAGTCCAACTTATTTACCAACCTCCTACACGTGACAGTGTTGAAGACTTTACTGAAATCTAGGTAGGCCATATCCACCGCCCCTCCCTGATCTACTTCCCTGGTCACCCAGTCAAAGAAATCTATCAGATTTGTTTCACAAAACTTTCCCATTGTGAATCCATGTTGCCTTGGAGGGTTCTGGTCCAAAGACAGACCAGGGGCTGAAATTTGCAACTTGTAGCCCACTTTTCCCACTGCAAAGAGGATACGACAAACCCAGGGCAGCCCCAGCTATTTCTTTTTCTATCTTTATTTTTATTGCAGTTTGTTGCTCAGGATATAATTAAGCAATAAGGCACGACAAGGTGTGTGTTATCGTGTAATAATGTGACTCCTGGGGTGGGTTGAAGCACGAGGCGAAGCCAAGTGCTTCCACCACCCCAGGAGTGACGTTATTACATGATAACACACACCTTGGAGTGCCATATTCCAATTATACAATGGCTCGATGTTATACAAAACAAAAATAAAAATGTTTTTAGTACATTTTTAGTGAGGCAGTATATCTTTGTTTCTGAAAAAAAAAAAAAAGGCTCAGGCTCCATAAAATCAGCACAGTGATGTTATTGTATAATAACATCACTGTCTCAGGCACACACTGACCAATCAAGAGTCCAGGAAATTTTCTTGCCATTGTATAATATACTTTGCCATTTGTTTATCTTGTGATTGACAGATAATATCCAGATATTATATAATTCTTTACAGTTTATCAAAATCAGCTATTATTTAATGGTGTACTAGTCAAAATTTCCCAGAACATATGCTGTGTACAGTATTTTGATTTGTGTGTGCAGTCCTAGTGTGTCCTTCCCTTTGTTTGCCATTAGGAGTTTTTTTCTAAGTTTGCCTACTAGTTTTATAGTGCCTGGGGATCTCCATGGTCACATTTTTTATTGCTCTTCATTTCCTCCAATGCCTCCTCTCCCATGTGACATTGATGCATCCAGGACCATTAATTCAGTGTTGTGACAGCTGCTGCAGCAGTGATCTGCTGTTAGGATCCTGAGGTTCTGGCCTTAAATAAATAACTTTCTCATTCAATCTTATTTAGTTTCTAGGTACAGTATGTGTCTAGGTCCAGGTAACAGGAGTAAATGTTCTGTTTTTAAAGCTTTTCATTTCACCAATGCACACAGCCATTAAAAGCACATAAATCACCCAAGGTCATCAGTGCTATCAATAGTGGAGAACAGCTGTTTCCTTACAGAGTAGCCCACTCAATTATCCCTCTGGTGTTTGCTAAACTACAAATGTGTTAGTGCTCACTGGATCAAGAAAGTTACTTAAAATCACAGCTCTACTGCTATAAAGTTGACACTTAATCAGTACTTGCTGAATCTTTGGTCCTGAATGCATCACTGTTGTAGCTGAAAGCTACTACTGACAACAGTACTAGGACAACTGAACAGGACAATAAAATTACATCATGAAGGTTAGCACTAGAGGAGGAAAGTAAGCTAGATCCGGTGCCAGCTAAGTGAGGACAGTAGCAAGAAGAACAGAAGTGGGACCACAGATGCATCTTAAATGAGAGGCAAGTGGGGGTAGTCTAAAGGGAGAGGGGGAGACCGTTCCAGATTGAGGGCAGCTGAGCTGAGAAAAAGCCTGACTGGTGGATGTAATGTAACAGGGAACAATGAGGGAATGAAAGTTAGAAGAGTGAAGGGAGTAAGTAGAGGGAGCTGAGGGAGAAACTAGGTCATAGAGATAGGGAGGGAGGAATGTAAACCAGTATTTAAAGAGAAAGAAGTGCAATGGGATCGGTACCGCAAAGTTAAGAAGAGAAGAGAGAGGAGAGGATAAAGGGAATAGTGATGGGTAAGAAGGGTAGAACCAGTAGTAAAATGGTAGTAGTGAAAAATAGGGCCCAATCTGCTAATGTAGATTTCGAAGCAACACCACAGACCAAATCTGCGTAGCCAAACAACAGGAGGATCATTTTTAAGAATGATCTGATGCCAAACTGGTAGTGGAAGGCAGGATTTATTTCTGTAGCAGGTAACAAGTTTTAGGCCATAATGTTTTGATGATGGCATTGATGTGGACCAAGAAGTTGAAATGAGGGGACTAATGTGCCCTTTCGGGCTGTTTCCTCTCAAGCATACTGCATTCTGCAGTTTCATAACCTGCCTAAGGCGAAGCTGCCCAAAGCTCACCCTCCAAGCAAGAGGACTACTGTGCCATTTCGGGCTGTTCCTTCTCAGGCAAACTGCATTCTGCAGTTTGATAACCTGCCTAAGGTGAAGCTGCCCGAAGTTCACCCTCCACGCAAGGGGACTACTGTGCCCTTTCGGGCTGTTTCCTCTCAAGCAAACTGCAGAGCAGGATACTGCAGCAAAGGAGCTAGCGCTACAAAACTCACCCAAAACAGGGACCAAAAAAAAAGCAAAAAGGAAATCCAAAACACTTCTGATCACAGAAGACTCCATGATTCGGGGAGTTGATACATACCTCCAGCTGGTCAGATGTCTCCCAGGTTCCTCAGTATGGAGAGACACTGACCGCATTGCTAAAATAGTGCAGGAAGCAGGCGAAAACATCAATGTCCTGGTATACATAGGGACTAACGATCTCGCCAGCCGGTCAGTTGTGGAGACCAAGGAACACCTGACCAGGCTGGGAGACAAACTGTCATCCATTTCGTCCGGCATCTCCTTCTCTGAGATCCTGCCAGTCTTGGGGGGGGGGGCAGATGGACAGAAGGTCAGAGAAGGGGAGATGGGGAGCTAAACATGTGGATCAAGGGCTGGCGCCATGAAAAAGGACACATATTTGTAGGTAACCAGCAACAATTTTTGGAGCCAAAGTTCTTTAAATTCGATGGACTGCATCTGACTAAGGAGGGAGTCAGTGCATTGGTGCAGAAGTTTGATATCTTTGCAGAATATTTAAACTAGCAAATGGGGAGAGGGGTGCAGCACCCAATACATCGAACGGGAAGAACACCCCTTCCCCCTCAGCTAGTGATCAAACAGGAGTTCAGCATGTTTGTAGTTCACTTGCATCACCAGGTAAGGAAAAAGGTCCGGCTCCCCATACGACGCGCAGGGGAAACGCCGGACCTCACTCAACAACTAATGCACAGAAATCTGGCTAATGGAAAATCATGTACACAAATGGCCACCGTCTGGGAAACAAGATCTCAGACCTGCAGGCAACAATGACAGAGGCTAAACTGGAATTAGTAGCCATTAGCGAGACATGGTTCACCAGTAACCACACTTGGGAGACTTCAGTACCCGGCTATGTACTGTGCAGAAGAGACCGAGGTGCAAAAAGGTGGGAGGAGGAGAGTGGCCCTTATGTCAATGAAAATATCAAAGCTACAGAAATTCAGAATACACATAAAGAGCCAGAAGAACTGTGGGTCACCCTGGAAACAGGAAATGGGACAGCCATAAGAACTGGGGTTGTCTACAGGCCCCCAGACCAGGGGGAGGACATAGACACATTACTGTTAGAAGATATACAAAACATGACAGCTAAAGGGGAGGTTCTGATAATGGGAGACTTCAACATGCCAGATACAGATTGGTCAATACCAGCAGGAACATCCACCAGAACTAGACACATAGTGGATTCCCTGCAGGGGGAGGGCCTCAAACAACTGGTACAACAACCTACAAGAGACAGGGCTATTCTAGATCTAGTACTAACAGGGGAAGAATCACAGATCTCCAGGTAGAAGGTCACCTGGGGGCCACTGACCACTACATGGTGTGATTCAATTTGTCCACTAGAACTAAATCAGCCCATTCCAAGGAAAAAATATCGGACTTCAGCGGAGCTGACTTTGATAAGATGGACAACAGAGTTAAGCTAGCTCTGGCAAGAAGAAATACAGGTGAGGGGGTACAGGCAAAGTGGTCGAACACTAAGGATGCAATACTTGAAGCAACATCCCATTGTGTTAGGGAGAAAAGCAAGAGCAAAAGAAGGATGAAACTACTTTGGTTCTCAAAAACAGTAGCAGAAAAGGTCAGAGCCAAAAGGCTGGCCTTCAGGAAATATAAGGGAACGTAGCAGGACGAAGATAGGGAGGCATATCAAACTTCCCTAAGGAAAGCAGGGAAGGCAGTAAGGCAGGCAAAGGCACAAACCGAGGAAACACTAGCACGAACAGTAAAAGAAGGGAACAAAACTTTCTATAGATACATTAGTGAAAGGATAAAGTCCAGAGGGGGGTATTGCTAAGATCAAAGGGGATAAGGGGGAGTGTGAGGAGAAGGACCAAGGAAAAGCAACTATCCTAAATAGATACTTCTGCTCAGTATTTAGAGGAGAAGGTAGCACAGGGCCCACAGCTCAGCACCATGGACACAGGGGGGAGGGAGGTGTACACGAGTCCCTTCACAAAAGAAAGGGTCCTACAAGAGCTCGCTAAGCTCAGGGTGGACAAGGCAATGGGATCTGATGGCATACATCCCAGGGTACTAAAGGAGCTAAGGGTGGAACTAGCAAAACCATTAGCAGAACTGTTTAGTGAGTCTCTGAGCACAGGAGAGATCCCAGAAGACTGGAGAAGGGCTCATGTGATCCCGCTCCACAAGAGTGGTAGCAGGGAGGAGGCAGAGAACTACAGACCAGTCGGTCTTACCTCAGTAGTGGGCAAGATTATGGAGACACTTCTTAATGAAAGGATAGTGCAACACCTGGAATCCATAAGAACACAAGATCCAAGACAGCATGGGTTTATAACAGAAAGGTCCTGTCAAACTAATCTTATAGATTTACTTAACTGGGCAACCAGAGTGGTGGACCAAGGGGGTGCAGTTGATGTCACCTACCTTGACTTCAGCAAAGTTTCTGACACTGTTCCACGTAGAAGATTGATTAATAAGCTGGGTAGGCTCAGGATGGGTCAGAAGTTAGTCAACTGGGTGGCAAACTGGTTGGCAGGCAGAGAATAGAGTGGTGGTAAATGGTACACAGTCACAAGAGATGCAAGTCGCAAGAGGGGTACCGAAGGGATCAGTCCTGGGGCCAGTCCTCTTCAATATCTTCATCAGTGACACTGCAGATGGACTGAAGGGTAAGGTTTGTCTGTTTGCAGATGACACCAAGATCTGCAACAGAGTAGATGATAGAGATGGGGTGGGCAGAATGAGAAGAGATTTGGATAAACTGGCACAATGGTCGGAACAGTGGCAACTGGGGTTTAACACAAAGAAGTGCAAGATCACGCACATAGGGAAGAGAAACCCTGAAGCTACCTATAGGTTGGGAGAGGAGTTGTTGGCAATAACAAGGGAAGAAAGAGACTTGGCATCATCATCACAGATGACTTGAAATCATCCAAGCAGACCACTAAAGCAGTAGGTAAGGCTAGAAGGATGTTGGGGTGTATTAGTAGGGGTATCACAAGTCGTAAGAGGGAGGTAATAATCCCTCTTTACAAGAACACTGGTTAGGCCCCATCTGGAGTACTGCGTGCAGTACTGGAGGCTGCACCTGCACAACCAAAATGGTGCAGGGACTGCATCAGAAAACATATGAGGACAGATTAACGGAGCTCAAAACATATACCCTAGAGCAAGGAGGGAGAGAGGTGAAATGATCGAATCATTCAAACACCTTAAGGGCATTATCAACGTGAAAGAGTCTAACATGTTTCAATATAAGAAAAATAGCAAGACAGGAGGACACAGCATGAGATTAGAGGGAGGCCGATTAAGGGGTAATGTGAGGAAGTTCTTTTTCACAGAAAGGGTGATGGATGCATGGAACGGCCTACCTCAGGAAGTGGTGGGTATGAATACAGTGCAGGGCTTCAAACAGGCATGGGACAGGCATAAGGGAGCAGTACGGATGAGTATGAATAGATAGGCCATTGACAGAGTAAAGGCCTATGGCACATTCATAAGGTAGAAAAAATGGGCAGGCTGGATGGGCCTTGCGGTCAATATCTGCCGTCATCTTCTACGTTTCTATTTAAAACTATGACCTCTTTAGGGATTTAGGGAGAGAAGAAATAATACCAGACAGAGTGGGCAGCATTAGGTTAAACTGGACCATCCAGGGGTGTAATGAGGCCTGACGCTGCAGGCAGAGGGTGTTACAGCCCCTGGAAGGTCCAGTATAGCCTATACTGCCCAACCTGGAAGGTATTACTTCACTTAGAAAATTGGCCATATGCGACATTTTTCTATAAGATTTAAAATTAAAAAATGAGTACAAATCCATTTTGAGACTTTTTTTATAAAGTAGTTCCTCTACTGGTATACCTGCCAGTGTTTTTTTAACACTTATCTCAGTGGTAGCACTTGTCTTCACCTCCCCCCCCACTCTGTTTTGTGGTGCTCCATTTTATGTATAGATCTCAGCCCCCGCTCCATTACCTCCATACTCCATTTTATGTATGTAAGTGAATATGATGGGGAGAGGAACACGAAAAGAACTGTACCGGGATCGGGCAGGGCGGCTGCATGCAGTCAGGCAACAGAAGCACAGAAGTAGCAGGTTCCTTTTTTTTTTTAAATGTTGAAGCCACTTGATTTTTTATTGTTTCTTGTTCTTTCTCAGCAGAGAAAAGAGCCAGGGCAAATGGGGGAATAGCATGAGACTAGTGCTGTCAGGAATGGTCACGACTATGCTGGCGAATTAGTTAAAAAAAAAGTGTTTTTTGCATGTGTTCATTTTACTGCTTAAATGAATTTGTGTGAGAAGTGTGGCATGTTAGCGCACTGATAAGTTGGTAACAGTTGGTGACTGGGCGGAGGGTCTGGCTCGCTAAGTAAGGGGAAAAACGGCTGCCATGTCATTTTTAAATTAGACGTGGTGACAAGGATATTGTTTTGTAAATGGGTACTGACAGCTGGCTCTTGTTTTTCATCAGGCACTGTTGGAGAAAAAAAAAGTATGCCTAGACAGGGCTCTCAGCTAAAAAGCATTCAGTATTTTTCAAGCCCATGTTCTAAGGGCAGATAACATCCGAGGACATGACAGGAGAGGAAGTAAATGTAGACGAGGTCAATAAAGGAGAAGGTAGAGGTAGGAAGAGTAAAGATGACACAGGTGGTGAAACATGTGTTGAGAGCAGCAGCCATCTCGGCAGACTTGGATATGGTCACAAGGGGGTTGCTTGAACTTGAGGGTAAGTGTGGATACATTGGGGGAAGGGGGGTAAAAATGGAGTGGATAGCCTACCAGAAGTTACTTAGGGAGTTAAGATTGCTCTGAAGGTTTGAGGCAAAGTAATTGATCTTTGACTCTCTAAGAGACTGTGCTGGCATTCTATTGTCGATACCTCAACCAGCCCTCAAGGGACCCTAAGGACTTGTGGAGGGACCAGGCTGAGTCACGAGCCCTGAGGAGGGAGGGAGGTGAGTTTGGCAGAGACCCAAGACAGGTGGATACCACGTACACAAGAACTCCCGAGGGGGTCATGCTTGTTCTAGGAAGACATGAAAACAGAAGGAAAGTGGGAGATGGCATCACTGATGTCCAAACGGTGGACAAGAGCCAGTTAGAGGACTGCAGGTCATCCAGGAACTTGTCCATGTTGAGTGAGTTGAATGACCAGGTCAAGATGCAGCTGGTGGGGTTTAGGATGATGAGGTTTACTGGACAGCATAGCCAATGCCGTAGTCACTAATGGAATCTGTAAGGGTACCAGCAGCACAAATTCTCTGCGGGTGAGAGGATAGGATCCATACTCCAACTCCTACTGTACCACTCATACTGGGACTATTCGAGCAGAACCATGAGGAGCACAGGCCTAAAGTACTCCAGCTGGCCTGCCATCCAGACAAGCACGCACAGTGCTGACTGCCTATGGAACATTCAAGCAACTCCTGCTGCTCTGTTAGCTTTTGGCGACCTGGTGACTGGTGGGGAGAACCCAGCAAACAAAGGCTCAACTCCAGTTCAAGATGGCCATCTGGTCCGCGTGGAGCATCTCAGTGGTTCTTAGAACAGTTCTGGGGCTATAGTGGTCGGAGTATTTAATGTTGCATCTGCCTGCCCTACCGAAGAGTGCTCACAGCGCTGATAGTCTAATGATAAGGCAAAACACATCAAGGAAATGAAACTGTGATCACTACAGGGGAAGGAAAGGTAGCTACAAGGTAGGGTACCAGAAGTGGGCTCTTATGTTTTGTGCATACATTTTTTATTACATTTTCCCACAGTGTAATTGAGGTATAAATGCAGCATTATATTTCATAGATCACCTGTTAACATTAATAAATAGAAAGCTCTCACACACTTACTACTATTAACAGTGGACCTGCATATCAGTGTTAAGATCATGAGTTACATAAATCTGTATATCATTTTTGCTTGTATATAATTTTCCTTGTTCCGTCTGTCTTCCCTCAACTCGAGTTCCCCCCTCCACCCTCTGTAACCGACGTGGAGCCTTTGCAAAAGAGTCTTTGACTCAAAGGTTTGTAATTCCAAATTTACAGTAAATAAATAAACAAAATAAAAAGATATAAAATCCTACAAACTTGTATAGATACAGTACCTATACATACATCAACTAAAACAAGAATACTATCCGGGGGGGGACTAAGATGATACAAAACTGTATATATGGAGGAGGAAGAAGTTTCCATATATATAACACCATGTAACATAAGCTACTGTCTATCCTCAGGAAAGTTAAGATGGTAAAATAGTGTTTTCTTTTATTTAAAAACACAGTATCTAAACATATTCATCCACTTTAGATGGTTAAATCTAGAGACAGACGGGTTATTTCATGCCTGCAAAATTAGCCTTTTAGTGCTCATAGTCAATAAAGCAGCACTGTTTGTCAGTGACCATACTGTTTTTCAGCAATAGTGTTTGCTTGGAAAAAAATATTAAGATATGCCATTTTCTTTTCTTTTTTTCATTCCTGACCCAAGATATGGATTTTGAAGATTTTGAGTTTCCACTCCCATTCTATGCCAGCCACAAAAAAATATATCCACGCTATGAATCTAGCATGTACACTCAACAGGAATTCAGTGGCCATCTTTGATGATGTGGGTCATTAATTACAAAATGAGCTGTAAAAGCTGTTTAACAGTATATGAGAAAAATAAACTGAGCATGAATTTAAGGATGTCATTTTTGCTGACAAATACTGCTGCTTTAAATAACACTAGATCAGACTTAAATGTGATTTCTCTAATATCAATATTAATTTCATTAATTCTTTTAATTTCTTTCTAGAAACTTAAAATAACAAACCATTCCCATAAACCATTAAATCATGTACATTTGAAACCACAGCATCGGTCTTCTGGCATTAATCACATCCTATATAGCCTTAAGTTTTATTTCTGACAATACATTAAGGTTCAATTTTTTTTTTTTATTTATTTTTATTTATTATTGATTCGGAAAACACCTTTGAGCTCAAGCTCTTTTACAAAGGTTCCACGTCTTAGATTGCAAAGCAAATTACACAAGGAGAAAGCAGAGTCACAACACAAATGAACAATTCATCTAGGATGCAGAACTAACAGACTAATACACAAACATAGGTATAAAGGTAAACCAGAGCAGCCACAGAGTGCCTTGTCAGCAGATTGAGGGGAAAGGATAGTTAGCCGTGGGTGGGGAGTGGAGTAGTGTGGAGGGTGCACCAAGGAACACATGTCGTGACCAATCAATCAAGTTTATTTTATACTGGAAAGGTATGTGAGCAAAAATGCCCATTTTCACAAACGTCCAGTTTCACCAAAGGTTACAAAGATACAAGAACAGAATATATACAATAATAGCGGCCAAGATATTCAAAGGGGTTGCGTCTGGTGCAACTGTGTTGCACCAGCGCAATTCCCAGAAATGTGCCCTGGTGCAATATTTGAAAAGAGGGACTTGTGCAGCGAAGTCCCCAATGCGCCGGGCACAAAGATAATGTATGGCGCATCCCAGAGGGCGTGCCTCATGTGCGCCACATCCCAACATTCAGCCTGGGATGTGCGCATGTATGCTGGCACAACCCTGAGATGCGTCATGACACTGGGCGCACAGGTGAGCCCTGAAAAGGAAGGTTCAATGATAGCCACCCACAGGTGGCTGCTTGTGGTGCAGGGTGGAAAAGCATGCTGCCAGCTGTGGGCTGCAACCCTCCCCAGAATGCCATCCGAAAGCACCCACAGAAACCCCTGGTGGTATAGCGCATCCCCTCCTCCCCATAGCCGCTGGATTGCTATACATAAAACGAGAAAATACCTGGTAGTCTAGTGGTACCCTCCTGCAACCCCAATCGCAGGAAAGATTTTGCTACAATATCCCTAGTAGTCTAGTGGTACCCCACCCCTCCGAAACCCCTCATACAGAAAAGTATTGACCAAATATCCCTGGTAGACCAGTGGCACCCCTCACCCCCACCCACACAGACCCCTGCCACCCAGATCCTCCCCCATCATGGTGGGCAGCTACAAACCCACCCACATACCACCGGCTGCCATAGTACAGCTTACAGTATCAGCTGTAAGTCCATTGGTCCACACTGTGGACCAATGGGCTTGCAGTGCATTCTGTAACTGTCAGTCACAAATATGTGAATGAAGTCATTCATTCACATATTTGTGAATGACTCTTACAGTATGTACAGTACAGTAGGGAGGGGGAGCGGATCCAGTGGACTGCTGAAGCGGTGGCAAGGAGAGGAGGGCTAGAGGTCATTTCCACCTGGGAACGAATAACCTATCCAGCAGCAGGACAAGCTTGGAGAGAGTGCAAGAGGACTTCAGAGTGTTGGGAGGGTGCCTGGAGAAGGTAGCAAGCTCCGTAACATTTTTGGAGGTGCTGCCGATCCATGGCAGTTGGGGGGGGGGTAGGAATCTAACGCATCAGTGCCTTCAACACATGATTGAAGGGCTAGGGCAGTGAGAAGGGTTTTAGCTTCACTGGGGACTGGGGACTGGGGACTGGGGACCCACCTGGAATGATGTTGCCCTGTACTCAGACGACAGACTGCAACTGTCCAGGAAGGAGGAATCAGTCCTCAATGAACAGTATAAACACTTCATTGCAGAGCATTTAAACTAGCCAAGGGGGGGCCAACGGGAGCAGAGAAACTCAAGCAGCCTACCCCCACAAGGTAAAGAAACCAGAACTGAGGTGCAGGAAAATTAGTTGATGACAGGGACAACTGAAGCAGGTGGAAAGGGAGAAGCAGAGGAATCAAGGCCACATACGAAGGATAATTGGGGTGGGGGGGAAGAAGCAGGACAGCAAAAACAGGAGCAGAGGGAGGATGGGCTGCAGAACATGGAAAACCATGACAACTAATTCCCGCAGCCTGGGAAATAAAATCCCAGATCTGGAGGTCTTGTTAGTAAAGGCAGACCTAGACATAGCAGCAATAACAGAGACATGGTACATGGTACAATGCAAATCATTGGTGGGACATAAATGTACCGGGTTATGCTAGTTTGTCTAGTGCACTTACCCGGTCAACAAAAACGAAGTAAATAAAAATAAATAAAATGCTCTGTACAGTAGGGATGGGAGGGTAAAAAATTGGGGCTGTACATAGAGAGAGTATCAAGGCAAAAAGAGGTGCAGGATAGAGGGGAGGTCGGGCACTGTGGGTCACCCTTTGAACCTGGCAATGGCATGGCAATATGCACAGGGGTGATCTACAGGCCTCCGGCACAGGGGGAAGGACGTGGACAGGGAGCTAATAGATGAAATACATGAGATAGCAACTAAAGGTGAAGTTCTGCTGCTGGGTGATTTCAATATGCCAGATGTTATTTATTTAGTTAGTTTTTGTATACCGGGTAGGTGTGCTAGCCATAGTCATGACTATTTTCAGGCACGACCCGGGAGGATACAAAACAACAAATACAGGAATACATTTCAAAAACAAGTACAACAACAAAATCATTACAACAGTTTACAAGTAGGTTGCAAGGAAATTAGCTAAAAACAAGAATGTTTAGGTAACAGTGCAGAAAAATATGGAGCAGTACAAAATCAAAATTCAACGCAGTTTGCTTAGAGAGAAACATGAAATAATGACATTATCAATACTAATAAGGGATTGAAAAGTTAAGTTATGGGAGGAATATTAGTAGGTGATAGAAGTAGGTGATTAGGTAGGGGAGGTAGAGGAGAAGTGCAAAGGGGAGGTAAAGGAGAAGTGCTTAGCGTTGTAGGGGACAGATAAGAAAGAAGAGGTAGTACTGAGGTGATAATGGCTAGGGAGGCTTGAAACAGGAGCATTTGTGAGAAGTTTCAAGATAAGTACATAGACCTTTTTTAAACGATGCATGGGATGTTGAGTGTCTCAAGGTTAGTGGAAGGGAGTTCCAGTATTTGGGGGCATGGCAGGCGAAAGCATTAGCACCTTTAGTGGTGCAGTGATTAGAGATGAAAACAGGGGCCTGGACCATGGAACGCAGTCCATAGCACGGAGTCTGGTTTTGGAAAAGGCCTGCTAGGGATTTAGGGATTTGTAGACGAACCATGTTGTCAAAGACAGAGCCGTAAGCATGTAGCCTTAGTTCAGCAGGAGAAAGCCATCCCAGGTCAGTATAAAGGAGGCAGTGGTGTTTCAGCCGGTGTGAGGAGGAGGCATAGCGACAAATGTTGTTATATGTAACATCCCATTTCCTTAGAGTTGATTTGCATGCAGAAACATATGTTGCAGCCCCATAGGTAAGTGCTGGTAGGAGAATGCCACGAGCAGTGGCAAGCCTAGCCAAGGGAGTGAGCATATAGCTGGTTCGGTAGGCTATTCCTAGTTTGGCATGTACCTGTTTGCAAGTTAGATTGATGTGTAAGTCAAAATTTAGTGTTGGATCGAGGGTAATACCCAGATTTTTAAAAGAGGATACTACCCCAGCTACTGACCCATTTAAGGAGGTGACTTTGAATTGAGAATGGGCATGCTTTAACTTCGTTGTTGACCCAAAGAGCATAGCTTGGGTTCTAGACTCGTTTAATACAAGTTTGTGAGTAAATAGCCACTTTTGTATTAGCCGGAAATCAAGAGAGAGTCATCTGTTAATGTCGTCAATGCTATTAGCACTAGCATACAGCACAATATCATCAGCATATAGTAGGGAGGCTGTCCTGTGGAGGTCAGTGGAGATGTAATTTATAAAAAGAGAGAAAAGTAAGGGCCCAAGGATGGAGCCTTGCGGTACTCCAATATTTATGATGGTTTTGTCCGAGAGGGTAGAGTTGTATTTCACAACTTGAGACCTATCAGCTAGGTAGTTTCAAAACCATCTAACAACGTTAGTTGAGAAACCAAGTGATCCCAGGGTGGTTAGAAGGATGGAGTGATCAACTAAGTCGAACGCCTTAGTCATGTCAATAAAAACAGCACCGGTGAGGAGGCCGGAGTCCATAGCCACCTGAGTATCTGATGTGAATTTGAGGAGGGCAGTAGTGGTGCTATGACCTGTGCGAAAACCATGCTGGGCATCGGTGAGAAGATCATGCTTCTGCAAGAAGTCAATTGTCTGGGTAGCTACAAGCTTCTCAAGAATTTTATTCAGGACAGATAGGATGGCGATGGGCCTATAGTTGGAGGGGTCTTTACGATCTCCTTTTTTAAAAACTGGAGTAATTCTAGCTGTTTTCCATATGTCCGGGATGTGGCCCTGGCACAGGGAGAGCGTGATGATCCTGGCTAAGGGAGAAGCGATGAAAGGGGCTGCAATCTTAAGAAGCCTGGGCTCTAGATTGTTCGAGCCAGCTGCTGTGCAGTCCAAGATATTTTTTAGCAATCTGAGCACTTCACATTTTGTGATTGCCTTGAAAAAGAATTGAGAACCGTTTGTAATAGGTCGGGCGGATATACTTGGTTGGGCAGGTAAAGAGGAGGTGTAGTTGGTTAAGTCCAAGAATTTATGGTTAAAGAAGTTTGCAATGGTTCTGGGATTATTACAGTGTACCCCATCAAGAGACATGTCATTAGGGGTGGATGCTAGATTAGAACCAAGAAAGAATTTAATATGTGACCAAGATTTTCTGGGGTCACCATAGGAGTTGGTCAGTAGATCTTTGCAGTATGCGCTCTTGGCCTTTTTGATGTCCTTTTTGCAGGCATTTCGCAGAGCCCTGTAGTTGTTGAGGTCAGAGGCTAGCCTTGAGTTTTTATAGTGGAGCCAGCTTTTGTCCCTTAACTTAAGTTTAGCTAGTAGGTCAGCTTTCAGCCATCGAGTTTGTCTATTTTTTTACCCTGCAGGTTACGAGTTTGCAGTGCTTGTCCTGGAGTTCCAGAAAGTGTTTCAAGAACAGGTCCAGGGCAGCCTGAGCATCATTAGATAAGAGAATGGGGGACCAATCAGCAGAAGCAATGTCGTTCAGGAAAGCCTGAGGGTCAAAGTTTGCATAGTTGTGGAAGGTGATAAAGCGAGGTCCAGTCTGGGTAGGCCTATCTTTTCCCCATGTACAGTACGTTGGGGAGTGATCAGTGATGGCATCTGGCAGTACTCCACAGGCAATTACATTTTCAGGGCGATTGGTCATTTTCCAGTCTAGTAGAGTGTTGGAGCGATGGGTATTTCTGGTAGGTTCATCAATAAGCTGGTGTAGGTAATAACTCTGCAACTTGGTCATTAATGTTGTTTGGTTACTGCCCAGCCAACTTATGTTTAGGTCTCCAAGTATAAGGACCTCATTCCTCCCGACAAGACATGAGGTTTGTTCCAATAAGTCATCTAGCCCTACTAGTCCATTTGAAGGGGGATTGTAGACACACACGATGTGAAGTTTTTTAGTGCCAAGAGTGAGCAGGATGTGAAGTGCCTCACAGTGGCATAGGGTAGCTGTCTTAACAGCAGAGATACCAAGGTGATCTCTAAAGTAGACGGCTGTTCCACACCCTCTTTTGGGTGCAGTTCTGTCAAGTCTCAGAAGGTTATAGTGGGGAAGGGGGCATAGAGAATCAGGTATGGCAGGTTTTAGCCACGTCTTGGTTAGGCATATAATATCAGGCTTGTAAAGGGTGGTCCAGGATTCAAGCTCAGTAAGATTGGGAGCAAGGCTCCTGATGTTGTGATGTGCTATGATAAGACCTTTGGCATTGGTGATAGTGTCAGGTGGGACAGTAGATGGTCCTGGATTTAACTGAACATCACCTGCAAGCAGGATAGCAAGTAGGAGAAAGTACCATAGCTTGCGGCGCATGAAAGAACCACCGGCATGTAGGTGCAGGTGGCATTTTTTACATGGGCAGCTAAGTGTTTCCAGATTTTATTTAGTAACACTGGGGAGGGGTCAAAACAGGGGGCAGGAAGTATTAGTAGATTAGAGTAGTAGTAATCCTGGAATGCAAAGTACGGAGGGGTAGCTTTATTGTGGAGTGCCATAGGCATGGACAAGAATAGTAGTGGTAGTGTGACCATAAGAGTCAGCAACATCAAAGAGGTCATTTTAAAACAGAGTTGTTTTGCGGCTGTGAATAATAGCTCAAGGCACCAGTGAGGCTGAGAGGCTGCCAAAAGAAAGGTTAACTTATTAGGGGGTCTGGCAAAAACTTCACACAGAGTGATTCAGCTAAGACGCAGCTAGGTAGAGAGGGTTCATTCAGAGTAGCAGGTGAGGTGACAGTCACACTAGGCTAGCAGGAGTAAAGATAGAGGGAAAAACTTGTGCAATGAAAAAACAGGCACTGCAAACAGTTTAGGTAATACTGGGATTTTAGCCAGTAAGTAATTTAATCCTGCCAGAAAGAGTGGTATAAAGGTAGGAGCTTGGGGGAAATTAGATTCAGATCAGGCCAGATTATTTAGGAAGCCAATGAGAAGAGGGGGAGGACCGAGAGGGAGGAGTTACAGTATATTTAATAGGGGCCTGGGAGTTGATTGGACCACCCAGGCAGCTGCTTCAACCAGAAGCAAAGGCATCCTAGATTCCCTACAGGGGGCAGGTCTCAGGCAGCTAGTGCTTGATCCCACCAGAGACAGGGCGATTCTGGGCCTAGTACTGACCAATGGGGACAGAATCGCACAAATCTGGGTAGAAGGACAACTGGGGTCCAGTAACCACCACATGATGTAGTTTAGCATGGCGACAGGGACTCAGTGAAGTCACACAAAGGTGAAGGTTTTAGATTTTAGAAGTGCAGACTTCGCTGAAATGGGGAGATGTATCAAAGTAGCCCTGGAGAAGAGGGAGGTGGGGTGGGTGTAAAGAGTAGCGAGGCACCTAAAAGTAGCCATAGTGGAATTGACGAACCAATGCATCAGGTTGTTATCCAAAGGCAAGAGAAGGAGGAAGCCACTATGGTTCTCTGAAGAGGTGGCAGACACAGTAAGGGCTAAAAGGGTGGGTTTCAGGAAATATAAGGAGACCCAAAAGAAGGAAGACAGGAAGGTGTACCTACAGTGTCTAAGGGGAGCAGAGAAGGCTGTTAGGAGCACGAAGGCAAGGACTGAGAAAGGTTTAGCACAGATGGTGAAGAAAGGGGACAAGATATTCTATAGGTACATTAGCGAAAGAAGAAAATCTGGGGGGGGTAAGGCTCAAAGGGGATGAAGGAGAGTGTATGGAGGGAGACCTAGAATAGGCGGAAATACTGAATAAATACATCTGGTCAGTATTCACTGAAGAGGGGGAAGAGTCAGGGACCACAGCTGGGCAACAGATATGAAGGGGGGAAGAGGTGGACACCAGTCCATTCACAGTAAAGAGAGTCCTGGTGGAGCTCACAAAACTGAAGGTGGACAAATCAATGGGGCCAGATGGCATACACCAGAGGATATTAAGGGAGCTACGAAAAGAGCTAGCCACACCTCTGGCAGACATGTTCACTTAGTCACTCAACACAGGAGTGGTTCCAGAGGACTGGAAGAGGGCACATGTAGTCCTTCTACACTAAAGCGGGAGTAGGGAGAAGGCAGGGAACTATAGGTCAGTCAGCCTCACCTCAGTAGTGAGTAAGATCATGGACGCACTGCTTAAAAAAATAATAGTGGCACACTTGGCAGCCAACGGTGCTCAGGATCCGAGGCAACATAAATTCACAGCAGGAATAGGGTTGTCACCTGTCAGGTTTTTTACCTGGTGATCAGGTTTTTAGGGTCCCTAACAGGTAATCTGGTTCTGTTGTCAATATAACCTTTTGTTTGTACAAGCAGTCAACCTGGGAGTTATAAAGTATGGCCATTAACACCATTAGCACTTACTTAACTTAACCTAATCTTTTCCACTACATCTTAAAGTGGCATAGCAGCAAAGCTGCCCCCACCTTTGGTAATAGTAACAGAGCTAGTCGTCTGCTATTTTTATTTGGTGGTAAACATTTTAATCTCTAACAAAATTTAGGCATTTTTAAATGTTTTAAATTATTTTTTTCCTCAATAAAAAAGTATGGTCACTTCTTTGGCTTTGAAATAGTATTGTGGACATGAAAAGGAAATGGAGCCAAAAAAGATATGAAGTACACACAGGAAACAATTTCTTTATTATGTATTATTATATTAACATACTAAAATGCCAGCAGAATAGGCCTAACGGTCTTTCGCATCTTCTCGTTTGGTCAGCCCCCACCCTGGGAGCTGACCTTGCTACCCCCCTCACCTTCTCTGGCTTCTCCCTTCCCAGTTCCAGATATTCTCGCTGCATTGGATTTTGCTTCCAGAACCCTTCCCCTGTACCTGTCCCACCCCCTCTTGAACCCCTCCACTGTCTCTGCCTCCACCAGCCCCCTAGGCAGTGCATTCCATGGCTCCACCACCCTCTCAGTGAAGTAGCACCTCCTCCTTTCTCCCCTGAATCTTCCCCCTCCAGCTTCCACCCATGCCCTCTAGTGGCCACCTCCTCCTTCCTTCGAAGCACCCTGACTGCTCCTCCCCCATTTACCCCCTTCATGTACCTGAAGACCTCTATCAAGTCCCCCCAGTCCCTCCTCTCTTCCAATGTGTACACATTTAGCTCTTCGAGCCTCTCCTCATAGGTCCTGTCTCCCAAGTCCCAAATCATTTTGGTTGCCCTCCTCTGTACCATGTATACTACTGTATGCTATTTACAGTGTTTCTATTGTCTCCCCCACATCATTTCTGTAAATGGCATTCCTTTTATCGCTGTATGTTTATCTGGTAAACCAATGTCAATAAATAAATAATAAAAAAAAAATAGGAAGAACCTAGGAAAGTAACTTTAACAGGTACAGTACAGTATCATAACATTTTTGTTAAACTGCTGCTTTAAGTGTTGTCTTTTACTGATATAATAAATGGCTTTGCAGGAGGAGCAATGCATGATGAGTCATGAAAAGGGGTGGGGCTGGGGGCGAAGCTTAGGATACATTTTTTTTTGCCTCATTCAAAGGCGGCAACCCTAAGCAGGAAGGTCGTGTCAGATGAATCTGATACATTTTTTGACTGGGTGATGAAGGAAGTAAATTGGGGGCGTGGCAGTGGACGTCACCTATCTCGATTTCAGCAAGGCCTTCGACACCGTCCCACATAAAAGGCTGGTTAACAAGATGGGGAGCCTGGGTATGGGGCACAAGGTGGTAAACTGGGTTAGGAACTGGCTAACGGACAGGAGGCAGAGGGTGGTGGTAAATGGGATCCAATCCAGGGAGAAGGGGGGTGACCAGCAGGGTACCTCAAGGATCAGTCCTTGGGCCAGTCCTGTTTAATGTCATCAGTGACATTGCGGAAGGGCTGGAGGGAAAGGTCTGCCTGTTTGCAGATGACAGCAAGATCTGCAACAGGGTGGATACTCCAGAAGGGGTGGTGAAAATGAGGAGGGACCTGGGGAAACTTGAAAAATGGTCTGAGGTGAGGTTTAATTCAAAGAAGTGCAAAATAATTCACCTGGGACGAAGGAACCTTGGGGAGAGCTACAGGATGGGGGGGGGGGGGAGTTGCTGACAATCACCAAGGAAGAAAGGGACCTGGGAGGTATCATTTCAGACCTAAAGGTGTCTAAGCAGAGTACAAACGCTGCAGGAAGAGCCAGTGGCATGCTGGGGTGTATAGTGAGAGGTATCACCAGCAGAAGTCAGGAGGTAGTGATGCCATTGTATAAAACACTAGTAAGGCCTCACCTAGAATACTGTGTGCAGTTCTGGAGGCTACACCTCCGTAAGGACATTGACATGGTGGAAGCGATCCAGAGCAGGGTGACTAAGACGGTACAGGGCTTGCATCAGAAAACATATGAAGAGAGATTAAACAACCTCAATATGTACTCGCTGGAGGAGAAGAGGGATCGGGGAGACATGATAGAACATTCAGGTACCTTAAGGGCATAAACAAGGTGCAGGGTGGAGATATCTTCCAATATAGGAAGAGTACAAGAACGAGGGGGCACAATATGAAACTGAAAGGTGGCAAGTTAAGGAGAAATGTGAGGATGTTTTTCTTCACGGAGAGGGTGGTAGACACATGGAATAGTCTGCCACAGGAGGTGGTGGAAGCGAGCACAGTGGAGGGATTTAAACATGCCTGGGGCAGGGATAAGGGAAACATAGAGGTGGGAAGAAGTGGTGAAAAGCTGATGACCACATAAGGTCAGAGGCCGCAAACAAGTGTAGGGCTCACGGGCAGACTGGATGGGCCTAGTGGTCCTTATCTGCTGACAATTTCTATGTTTCTAGTCTACCCTAAGTTGCTACCTAGGCAGACAACTTAATGCTCCATAAGCCTAATGCTTGACACGGTCTGTAGTTGGAATCACCAAGCCCCTGAATTTGTCTCTCCCTACCTTAAATCCCACCACAGTCCCTGCCTCCACCACCATCCTTGGCAGCCCATTCCACTGGTCCATCACTCTCTCTGTGAAAAAGAACTTCCTAACGTCCTTCTTAAACCTCCCACCCAACCTGCAATCACGCCACCCTACTTGACACATTTTTGTTCCCAGTGAACAGGTCCTCATTATGCACTTTGGTAATAGCCTTAGAAACTGCTATGTCTCCATCATATCCCCTCTTTCCCTTTAGCCTCCAGCAAGTACAAGTTGAGGTCTGCCAGCCTTTCCTCTTATGTCCAGCCCTACTGCCCCTGGAGCACACTGGTGGCCCTCCGCTGCACTGCCTCCAGCTTATCCCTGTCCTCCTTCAGGTGTCAGTTCCTAAACTGGGCACAGTACTCCAGATGAGGCCTTACTAGGATCCTGTAGAGGGACAACATCACCTCTTTCCTCCTGTTGTCAATGACCCTGCTTATACACCATTAACATCCTATTCGCTTTATCGTACGCCCTGCTGTACTGCTCTGAAACTTTGAGACTGACACGTATAATGCCCTGCCATCTATTTTCTCTTCCATTTCTGCTATCCTCATCCCTCCTATCTAATACTGTGTGTGTGGGTTCTTCCTGTCAATGTGCATGAATTTGCACTTCTTGGTGCTGTGCATTAACTGCCATAATTTGTACCACCTTTCCAGGTCCTTCATCATACACCCTCTGTGCTGTCCACCCTGCCATATAGCTTTGTGCCCTCTGCAGAGATGCATCTTGCCATATACACCTTCCCCTATGTCACTAAAGAACATGTGGAACGGGACAGGCCCTTGGACTCCCCTTGTGGTACCCCACTAGTGACCCCCTAGCACTTGATTACATCCCATTTACCACCACTCTTTATCATCTCCTTAAAAAAAGTTCACTACCTACACTGTCAGCATATCCTCCAGTCCCAGATCTTCCAATTTTAAGAGCCTCCTGTGCAATACAGAATCAAAGGCTTTGCTGAAACTGAGGTGCAGCACATCAACAGGCTGCTGCCTGTCCACTGCCCTGGTGACCCAGTCAAAGACAACTATCAGGTTGGTCTGGCATGATCTTCCCACCACAAACCCATGTTTACTGTCCTGCAACCCGTTCACTTCTAGGTGCTCCACTATCTGCTCATTTATTATGTTCTCTGTGAGTTTACCAGTAACTGTTACAGGAAAACGACACCCTCATATCAAGTAAATTTTTATTTCCATATCAACGGACAACTCTTCCTGTAGCTGTTAGGGCTATATGTGTTACCTTTTGTTTGTTTTCACTGCTCATGGTAGCCCCATGTCTACCCTGGGGGTCTCCATTTTATGGCTGTTGAAATCTCATTGTTCATGAGAGCTGCATCAACATATGAGAACAAGATATCACATCACACATTTATACCATGTATTTCTATGTTGAAAGAACAAGTACCCTGCAAAAACTCTCTGGAAACACTTAAACTGAATGCAGTTTAAAGGGGAAAACCCTGCATTACAACTCTACAGTATACAGTCTGCATAGCTAATTGAAGGTAAATGTGGTATTTCACACCTTCCTGCGACTTGTTTAAGTCTAATTAAGCAGACAGGCACACTGTGGAGTCTAAAGGGTGATTACACACCATGTTCTTACATGCTAATGCTGCTCTCGGGGACAATGAGATTTCAACAGCCAGCAAATGGAGACCCCAAGGATAGTTACAGGGCCTAGCATGAAGTGTGAAAGCAAACTAAAGCAACTGCCAGTGGCAGATTCAGCATTAATAAAGATCCTGCAGCAGCAGGATCCTTTTTCGAACTTTGCATGGACTAGAACCAATCAAACATAATAGAATAGATTTCCAACACAAGCAAAATTAATTGCACCATGGCCCTCAACCAACAGTTATCATGTTCAGTACAAGGTAACAGGAACAGAAGTTTCTTGCCTGCTTGCTGACAGCCCATCAATTTTTAGCCTGTCCCCATTCAATATTGCCACAGGGCCCTTTTCAAAATCCTGGATCCGACATTGGCAACTGCATACAATACATCTCTAACAGCTACACAAAAAGAGTTGTCTGTTGACATGGAAACAAATAAAATTTACAAGTATTGGCCCGCTGCCTTCAATGATATAGTGATACCTTATCCACCCTGATCAAACAGGGTTTATCCCACACAGACATCTAGCTGATAACATCAGATGATTGTTAAATATCATCACTAATAAGTCCTTGATTCCTGACCCTGCCCTCTCCATATTTTTAGACGTGGAAAAGGCATTTGTTCACCTTAATTGGTCATATTTAATGACAGTATTTGAACATGTAGGACTGGGGGAATTTTCTTAAATGGATCTCACTAATTTATAAAAACCCGAAGACCAGAGTCCATGTCAATGGCACTTTCTCGGCAGCTTCTGACATACAATGGAGTACCAGACAAGGCTGCTATCACCTTTATTATTTGCTATGAGTACTGAGCCCCTGGCCGCTGCAATCCGTGGAGCATCAGAAATTCGGGAAATTTCGGTCCAGCACAAGGTGTATACAATTTCACTCTATGCAGACGATGCCCTTATCTATCTGGAGGACCCGGTGGCCTCTCTTCCCCCTTTGTTACAGTTACTTCATTTGTATGGAGAAATTTTGGGATTTAAAGTTAACAGTGAGAAATCACAGGTTCTGAAAGCGAGAGGCCCCATTCCTCCAGATTTTAAAAAGAATGTACCCTTTAAATGAGTTAAGGGAAACGTAAGATATTTGGGCATTCAGACCCCTACAGACATTTCAAACCTCTATAGGTTCAATTATGGTCCCCTAAGGGAACAGGTCTATGCTGACCTGCGTCATTGGGGAGTCCTTTCCCTTTCCCTGTCAGATTGTATTAAAACCATTAAAATAAATGTTCTCCCTAGATATTTTTTTTTCTCCACACTACCCTTGCTCATCCTCTCGAGAGACTGGAAAGACCTTTGAAAGAAATTGTCTGAGTTCATGGGGGGGGGCCACGGGTGCGATGGGCACTGCTCACAGCTTCGAAAACAGGTGGTGAGTGGGGGCTTCTGAATTTTTCCAAGCATTATAAGGCAGCACAATTGCTGCCAATGATCCAGATGTTGGCCCCTCACAAGACGACAACGGAACAGATGGCAAGTCCCAACATTCCTCTTCAGATGCTCCCTTGGGTGATTTTGCACCAGGACCTTCGCAATATCACAAATCCATGGACTAAACATACCCTCTCGGTTTGGCTGGAGGCAGGTAGTGGTGGGAAATTCCCACTCCAGCTTGGCACTATATACTCTTGCAATACCTGCCGAGCTTATATGCTGCCAATTGGGACGCATCCCTGAATCGGGCTAAACAAAGCTTATTGTATTTACCCCAATTCCTTGGGCAAGAGGATACAATTAAAACATTTATAGCTTTACAGCAAGAACTTTAACTATTCAAACGTGATTTCTTTAAATATCTTCAATGTCGACATTATTTATCTACCATACCTGGCATTACAACTGTGGCTGCCCCGACACCAGGAATGGCTCTGGTTTGGCGGACAGGTAGGCAAGTTGATAGCAAACATTTCATTTCATGGATTTATGCCTCCCTGGTGGAGGATGAGGGTCTACTGGCAGTGCAGAGAGTCCAAAACAGATGGGAGGAAGAATTTGGTTTTGAACTCCCAGAAAACCACTGGGATGAGATTTGAAAAAGGATACACAAAACCACAGGCTCTCCTTCATGCAGAAAATTTGGGTAGAAGCTGTGTATTCGATATTTTGTTACACCTGTAATCTCTAAATATTATTTCTCTTACCCATCTGACAAATGCTGGATATTATGTGGTGCGGTCAGCATGCATGTCCTCATTTTTTGGACTCGTCCTGCACTGACTCAGTTTTGGACTGATGTTAAAAGAGTCCTAGATAAGGTCCTGCAAATAGATTCCTTTTTGGAATTTGAGCATTTAGAACTGGGTCTGGTGCTGGATGGGTTTCCTCGGCTGCAGAAAAATACCTCTTTCATATCTTTATTGCAGCTGCTCTTAAAGTGATTACCCAAAATTGGCTCATCACAAATAAAATTTCTACAGGACAGTGGTTCCAAAACGTACATCAGATCCAAGCTATGGAAGCTGTAATGGCCATTGCATTTATACATGGAGACATATAATGCCCGCTGGCTCCCATATTTTCACTTTAGGGAAGACACAGAAGGTATCTCAGTCTTAGAACAGCAAATAACTTAGGGTGGGCCATCTCACCTTTTCCTCCTTGCTTCATACTGTATACCACTATGTTTTTTTTACTTCTTTGTTCCTTAATTTTCCAAATTAGAAAACATACACAGGACAGTGGTTTGTTTATTCGTATTTTTATTATTACTGTTTTTTCTAGATGGACCCAAGAATGTTGTTACTTGGTTCTGAGATGTATGACGTCAACCATGCCATATGCCTATCAGTGATACTTCAAAACAAAATATATACTGATGAATAGTCATTTATTTTTCATAAGAGAATATAATATTCGATTATGAACTGTATATAAGGATCCCAGTTAGGAGTTGTGTGGTTTGGCCTGGAGTACTCCTTGTGTATCAAGCCACCAACACCGGAATTGGACTGTTTTTTGATCGGATCTGTAAAAGGGAAACAAGGACAGGTTATGTTATGACAATGTTTAACTCATACAGATGTATTTTCCTTATAACTGTTTATATTATGGTAATGATCTTCTCGTTACATGGTGGTTTATTCTGTCCATCATTCTTAAGAAAGTTTGCAAGTTTAAAAAAAAATATTGCAAGATATAAGGGCGTAGTTTTCCATTAAGCTAACAGGTTTGGAATTCCTTGGGTCCCTCTTGTCTCCACCCTTGTGGAGCAGTACTACAGCTGCCATTCACCAGTTTTCTGGCACTACCACAGTCTCAGAGGAGCATTTGAACAAGGCCATCATGGTGCAGCTAATTTCAGTCCCAGCTCTCTCAGGACTCTGGTGTAATTTGTCAGAACCCAGTGCTTTGTCCACCCTGAGTGTTTTAAGCCCTTTCCTACTCCTACCTTCTGTGTGCTGAACAGGCTCCATTTCCCTAACTCCACTCATGGATGCTTTCATGCTTCCTTTGGCAGTGGTTACTTTCCACTACTGTAAATACAGTACAAAAGTACCTATTCAGAACTGCTTTCTGCTCATCATCTTCCACCTCTCTCCTTCAGCCTAGTTTTCCCAGCATCCTTCTTCAGCCCCCTTTGACTTTTCCCCCTAATGTATATGAAAACCTCTTTCCTCCTTTATGACCCATTACGCTATTCTTAATTTAGTATCCACCTTGGCACTCCTGACCGCACTCCTTACATCTTTTAAATTTCCCTGTCATCTCAATTTTTCTTAGTTTGCCTCCCTATCTCCATATTTCCTGAAGGCCATCCTTTTTTTATATATATATATTTAGTATGCCTTTTTCCCCCTCGCTCTGCCATCAGCCGCGCACCATGCTCCCTGCCTCACTCTCCCATAGTCGCCTACCACCCCACCGATACTCCATGGCTTGCCTCCCAGGGCGGGGCCATGGCACCACTTACCTGTCCATCTCCAATGGGAAAGGTGTTGGCAAACCTAACATTGCCTCCTTGGTCTCCCCCCCAGGGCAGAGTTCAGGGTCTGCAGTGGTGTCCATGGAGCTGTGATAAGTCAGTGGGTGGTGCGGCAGAGAGCTATCGAGGCCAGGCGCGGGTTGGTGTCATTCAGAGTGACTGGCATTTTCTAGGCTTTTTCTGGAGGCGGGGATATGCAATGACGTCCAGCATCTGCCCCGCCTCCCTGCACACTCAAACATCAGTTGCTGTGGTATCCCCAGCCTCCGCCAGGGGTCCGTCAAGCACCGAACGTGCTCCCAACCCTTCCCCCTGGAGAAGGAGAGCAGTCCTCCGAGCTCCATCCTTCTCCCGCCCGGCCTCCACAGATCCAAGTCCATTTCAAACCTGGTCATTGGTGTCGTGCTTGAATTCCAACCGCTTACAGACAGGCCGGCACTGAAGGCCATCCTTTGACTCTCACTGTTTCTCCCACCTCTCCGGAAAATCTCAGTGGTTTACAGTGCTTATACTTTTATCAAGCAAGCTTTCTGTTACCGCCATAAAGTCTTGTATGTCTCATTTGTCTTCTACTCCATCTATTCTACCCTGATCACCCCCCAGTACCTCTCTCATCCTCCCGAAGTTAGCTCCCCTAAGGTCCAGGACCACAGCTTTTCATGTAGAATGATGTACCATGGTTATTTCAAACCACATCAAGTTGAGGTCACTAGTCCCTACTGGTTAGAAACATAGAAACATAGAATTTGACGGAAGATAAGGACCGCTTGGCCCACCCAGTCTGCCCATTTCCCTACCTAATGGATAAGCTGCAGATCCTAGTTAACCAGCAGCCTACTTCTTCCTACCCCCACCACCTAGAATTGCCTTATGACTGTCCCATGCATGCTTGAATTCCACCACTGTTTTTGACTCCACAACCTCCTCCGGAAGGCCGTTTCATGCATTCACAACCCTCTCTGTGAAAAATACTTCCTTAAATTACCTCTGAGCTCGCCCCCATCTTCAAATTGTGCCCCTTGTTCTTGCACACCTCTTTTTGAAAGATGCTATCCTCTTGGACTTTGTTGATTCCCTTGAGGTACTTGAACGTCTCTATCATGTCCCCCTCCTCCTTTCCTCGAGGCTATACATATTAAGCTCCCTAAGTCTCTCATATGTCTTCGGTGCAGACCCTGCACCATTTTAGTTGCCCTCCTCTGGACAGCTTCCATCCTGTCTATGTCTTTATGGAGATTGGGTCTCCAGAACTGCATGCAGTACTCCAGATGGGGTCTCACCAGCTGTCTGTACAGAGGATATAATAACTTCCTGTTTTCTACTGGTGATGCCTCCCTATGCACCCCAGTATCCCCCAGCCCTCCTTGCTGCCCTCTCACATTGTTTGCCCACCTTTAGGTCATCTGATATGACTACCCCCAGGTCCCTTTCCATTTTTGTTGTTGTTAGTATCTCACCCCCATTGTGTACTCTTCCCTGGTTTTTGTTTCCCAGGTGCATTACCTTGCACTTCTAAGCATTGAATCTAAGCTGCCATACATTTGACCATTCCTCTAACCTTGCCAAGTCCCTTCTCATCCTTTCCACCCCACCCTGTGCATCAACTCTATTGCAGGTCTTTGTGTCATCTGCAAAGAGACATACTTTTCCTTCCAGTCCCTCTGCAATGTCACTTATAAAGACATTGAAGAGGACCGGTCCTAATACTGAACCCTGCGGTACCCCACTAGTACCCCCCCCCTTCTTCAGAGTGGACTCCATTTACTATTACTCTCTGTGTCCTATTCTCCAGCCAATTCTTTACCCAGGCTGTCATCTTGGGACCCACTCCCAGGCTGGCTAACTTGTATATTAATCTTTGTGTGGGACTGTGTCAAATGCCTTGCTAAAGTCTAGGTAGGCCATGTCCACAGCCCCTCCTGATCTACTACTTTGGTCACCCAGTCAAAGAAATCTATCAGATTTGTCTGGCATGACCTTCCCGCTGTGAATCCATGCTGCCTTGGGTCCTGTGCCCCTCTGGCCTCTAGATATTTAACAATTCTTTCCTTCAGAAGTGATTCCATCATTTTCCCTATCACTGAGGTTAAACTAACAGGTCTGTAGTTTCCTGCTTCTGCCTTGCTCCCACTTTTGTGAAGGGGAATCACATCTGCCCTTCTCCAGTCCTCAGGTACCATCCCATCCTCCTGCCTTTTCACAGTCACCCTCTGCCCACCCTCCCTCCTCTTTATTAAGCCTCACTATCTGGTTCTCTTACTTCCTTGAAGGCCAGATGTCATTGCCAAACCAAAGTTAATTTGAAGAAAGGCTTTCGACCTACTATAAATGTTCTTAATAATATTTAAAGATTCTTTGTTAAAACCCCTGTGGTTCAACCTAGCAACCGTATGAGGGCATTCAATTAGATCAATAGTTTCATTTGCATCCAATGCTAGAGCCAAAGTTTCCTCCTACCCATTTCTTAAAATAAGTACTGATACGCTACATCCTCTTATAGCCTTGATGGATGGTACACCCTTTCACAAAACAACCATCTGATAACACCTGTAGGGGTTAAAATCACATACTCTGTTTACAACAGCTTTTGTGATAATTTTATAATCACTATTTTTTTATATTTTATTTATTGTGCATAAAAACACTTCATTGTACAGAACTTTTAAAAATCACGCACTTTGTTTTTGCACCTTTACATGTCAGTATTGTATGCATCTTCTATACTTTATACAGCTTATAACCATCTAAACACCAATGAAACCTATTAACTAAAACTAAACAGAGTGGTCTACCTTCACCTTAATCTTTCTAGGATCCTTGCTTGCAATGTGGGATGATGACTGACCTTTTTACTTCTGAGTACTCTCATTTGTACTATCCCTTCAATCTACTTCTAGTACTTCCTATTGGGCCTTCTTTGGTTTCCTTTTATGTGAACAGTATATCTGGTGTCTCTCTATGCATTAAAACTCATTTACTGCTTGTTCAGTTTTTTGCTTCTGTCTGCATAACTCTTTAGTCCATCTCTCTACAAATTTCTCTGTTCCGTCCCTTATTGAGTAGGTTAATCTCTCCATCTCCTGCATATATCCCCCACTATTTTCCTTCACTCCTGTAATTCCGGAGGTTTAGGGTTCAGCCATTTCTTCATAATGGCCTTACTTACCGCTGCCACACATACTGCCCATAAGTATCTGATATTTGCTTCCCTAATTTCCCCAGGTGGGGGCTCTAATATTAGATGCTGCATGCTCAGAGGTGTAGTAAGCTGGAATAGGGTCTAAACTTCTCTTTCCACATCTCTAAGGAATGTCTGTATCATTGGGCAGGTGCAGAATATATGGGAATGCATCGCCCTCTGCTCCCCACACTGCCTCCAGTAATTCCCTTCACCCATCTCTCCCCGCTGGGCTTTTACGTGTGGGGTTATGAAGTATCTGGCTCTGACTCTCCATGCAAATTCCCCCCATCCTGGGGACAAGGTGGTCTGGGCAGCTATTTGCCTCCTCTACCCATTTTTTGACAATATGGTTGGCTGCGTCTTCCCTGTTGGATGTAAGGTAGCAACAGAAGTGAGAAATGGCTCCCCTACATGCAACATTACTTAGCAGTTGTTCAGTGTTTATCTCTCCCTCCCCCGATACCTGGATAGTATGAGATTTCCTTATCTGTGTTTGTGCATAATTTTGCATCTGCGAGTATCTGACTCTATCAGACTCTTGCCAGTTGTATCTTCTTCTATTCTCCTCAAATGTAAGTAGATCCCCCCCCCTTGCATTATTTGTTTGATATATTCAATGCCCTTTTGTGTCTGACATCTGTACCACACATCTAGTTTTTCTGGCTGGAATTCTGGGCAATGCGTCTGCCAGCTATGTTGCCATCTGTCCCTGTTTGTTCTGTGGGTGAAATATCTCCAGGGCCTTTAGTGTTACGTTCGTTGCCATGAACTTGAACTTCATCAGAATGTGCACTACCCGACATTCAAACTGTGTATAATCACTATTAAACATTGCAACATGCATATACAGTAGTTCTTCAGGGAAGCACAGTCCTTGCTTTCTTTTGGAATGAGGATCATCATAGCTTCTAGCAAATATATTGGAAGGGGTGTGCCTTTCATCACTTCTTGTTTTAACATAGTTAATTAACCACAGAGAAATATATAGAAAAGCTACTGTAAGTAAAATTTCATAACAAAACCACCCTTTCCAGATAATTTCTCTTTAGGGAGATTTTTTTTATTGCCAGGTCATCTTCATCCCAGGAGTGCACAGCCAACAGCAATGTTAATTTACTGAGTGTTACAGCAATGCAGTTTTAATTGCTGCAATCTGATTGGCTAAGAGAGGCTCAGAAAGGTTATATTAATCATGTACAGCCTCATCACATGCAGCATGATCCCCACATGTAGTCCGTCATGGAATGCTGGAATTATTAGATTTAACTGTGCATCAGCATTCCATGACATTTTTCATGACCGCTGTGTTCTACCTTCGGCTATGGGTATAATATTCAGATAGTGGGCGACATTGGGATATAATGGACCCCAGGGGCGTAATGAGGCCCGACGCCGTAGGCGGAGGGCCTTATAGTCCCTGGAAGGTCCGTTATATCCCATAACGCCCACCCTGGAGGGTATTATTACACTTAGAAAATGCGGTAACATTATTTTTTTTTAATAAAGTTTATAAAAAAAGAAATATTGATGAGAAATTATCAGAAATGTCAGGTTCTGTAAAACAGTCTGTTTACTGGCACTAAAGGGTGCTGTTGCTTATGAGAAGGCAGTTTTTTGTATTAAATAAGGACTGCAGTGTTTTGTTATTTTTGGTATTTTAGGAATCTTGCAATAGTTTTGCATGGGACTATTGTAATCTGTGTAGTAAAATGGCGTTATTTTTACAGTTTAAGCTTATGTGTTTAGTAGCGGTGCAGCGAGAATAATGTGGACATCTGTTAAGCAAGATTGGAACGGGAAGGTACAAATCGAGTGGGCTGATGAAGTCGGGGGGAAAAAAACAAGGTATTTTGATTTACAGTGTGGGGATGATTTGTTTGTGGGCAACCGACAGGTTGTTTTTTGAAGTTCTATCGTGGTCGGGCCCTGAAGTGGAGTGGTGGTTTCCTGTACTGAGCCCCGGAGATGGAGTAGTGCTGTCGGCTAGTGTGTGCGAGAGCACGATGGTGATCAGAGGATGGGAGTGGCAGGACAGTGGTGTTCTGGTAATGTTTGTATGATTATAAAGAAAGAAAGGAAAACTTTTTGGGAATTTTTTTTTTATCATACTATGTGTAAGAGCTGTAGGGACTGGTGTGAGGAGGACTGAGTTGCGGGGGGGCCGTTTGGATCTGTATCCCGCTAAGCGAGTTAAAAAAATTGGCTGGCATGATGTTTCAGGTGGGCACAAGGATACAAGGTGGTAATGGGTACTGCAAAGGAGAACTTGTTATTTGCCAGGCGTTGTTAAAAAAAATAACAACACTGGCGGCAGGGGGGGATTAGCCAATTAGCTTCTGACTTTTGCGATGCCCATTTTCTAATTCCAAGTAATAGTAGAAAGAACTTGTGGTTGGTAAAAGTTAGGGGGAAAAATACACATTTGTTGACATACTCATTTTCCCCTAGATTTTCTGACATTTACTCAAGCGATGTTGTCTTGGAAAGACAGCGTTTTCTGGTGGCATTTTCTCCAATATCTGTCTGAGCAATTTGTTTTTCTCCGGTACCACATCTTTTGTTCTACCCTGCAGTTCGGCTAGGCATAAAACTAGCAGCCAGCTCACTGATAAGTTAAAGTGGTTTAACCAGATTGTGCAAGATACAGCCATCACTTTCACAGTCTGGTACCTTAGGTCAGCAAAAGTAAATCCTTGGTATCTGTAGCATTAAATCCAGTGCCTGCATGAAGTGCAAGGGATCGTAATTTGGCACCAACAAGGTGTGACCAGCCAATCCCTTCCACTTTCTGATTCCTCCTCTGGCACGCCCCGCGCAATGATGTGAAGTAAGATACAGCACGGGGGCAAGCCCCATTTAAATCAATGGAGGACCATTTTCATCACTATTTTATGCATAATTATGGCCAGTTGGAGGGTTAAAGAAGGCCACTGCTCAACTAACATGGGCCACATTAGTGCCAGAGGAATCAGGAAGTGGAAGGGATCAGCTGGCCACCTTGTCAGGCCTAATTACGATCCCTTCCACTTAACTACAGACACCAGATTTAATGCTACAAATAAGAAGGATTTACTTTTGCTGACCTAAGGTACCAGGTTGTGTAAGTGATGGCTACATTTGGAAAATGTAGTTAAATCACTTTAATTACTCCCAGTCCCTCTCTCCACGCAGTTCGGCTCAGTGAATCATAATTAGCATGGAGCTCTGAATACTTGCTATGACAACAAACTCTATAATCTGAAGCCCGTTAACACTTCAACGCATAAGTGCAGTTCACATTATATACATTGTTGCCATAGCAACTGATCGAGATGTGCGCTCTCCAACATTCAAATTGTGTAGCAATATTTAAGAGCAACAACATATTTGTTACCAGAACACACTTTTTCCCCCTTATGCCACAGTAAGATTTCACGGGACCTAATCAGCATTTCAGTATGACTACATTCTGACAGCTGGCACACTCCTCCTAATCGCCTCCATTCCTATGTCACCAACACCTTGTTTGTCACCACCTCAGTGTGACAGCTGAGAGTTTTTGGTTTTTTTTCCCTTAATGTACAACATCCATCTTGCTATACATCATATGTTCGGTCCGCTCTATGTCTATCGAAAAGGTACAGATGACTCACGAGGAACTGTGATGGAATCCAGCACACAGCTTTGAAAACCATGCTGCACAAACATTCTACTGCACAGCGGGTGGACTATTTACCTTCAAAACCAAGGTCAAGTTACAAAATAGAATAAATTAAAAAAAAAAAAAGAAATAGTAATTTCTGCATTGCTATAAAAGCAATAAAATACACCCAGGGGTTACATTAATCCTATGTTAATCACCCCCTAGGGGTGATGTGGCACTCGTCTTTGCCTCATGCCACATACTGTAGCATCCCTAGGGGGTGATTTACATATGATTAATATAACCCCTGGTCATACCTTATTGCTTAATTATGGAGTGTAAATATTGATTTATGATAGCTTCATTTATATATGAGGAATTGTGGTATATAATATAACAATTATAAAATACTTGGCCAGTTTATTTCTCCCCTTTTATTAATTGCCCCAGATTATTGTATAGCCTTCAATAATGTTCTTGTAATTTTGTCTCCTTATTGCACAAGCCAGCATTTTGCTTGATCTATCCCCTTGATAACAGAAAAGTCAAACTTATCTTACACATCTTTCCACTTCTGTATTCAAAATGGTTTGTTTCCTAAGCAGCAAGTCCTCCCCCTTATCTTATATTCCATTTTCCCCTCATCACAGTCAATCAATCAATCAAAATCTTTATTTATCCAGGCGGGCACCATTGAGCAAGGCTCATTTGCAAGGTGGACCTGGTCATGAATACATCAAAGTACAGTACAGAAGCAGGTATACAAAAAGCAATACTATACAAGGAAGAAAAAGTATATACAGTGTATACAGTACAGTACAAGTTTGAAATAAATAAAAAAAATAAAAAAAACAGCATTAATTTACAATTGAAGAAGTCAGCAGATGTACAATCAACCGTAGGCATACAGGGGTTATAAGCAGAGCTCTTTTGAGTGAGGCAGTCGGCAACTATACATATAGGGGAAAGAGGCCGTGTATGGGGTGGCAGTTTAGAGAGGTAAAGAAGAGGAGGGATATATTTCCAACGACTGGGGGAAAAATTGTGCTAAAACCACAGAAAGTGACGATGGCTGTCGTATACTTGTTTATTATGATAATGACGGAGGAGGGGTAGATAATTGGGACACTACTATGGATGGGGTGGGACTTTAGCCAGGCTGGAGCGGACAGGGAAGGGTGAGTGCAGCAGGAAGAGTTAAAAGGAAAAGAGTGAGAGCCAGGGGTAGAAACATGGCGAGCATTAGGATGGAAAGGGGGAGTTGCGGAATTAGTGGGTTAGCAGTGAGGAAAACATTTGCAATGTGCTTTCATGTAGCAATCATACAGCGCCTTGAAGATATTCAGGCTAATAGGGCAGCTCAGCTTCACGTTCCTTTGTAAACCGTTCCACAATGTGGGTAAAGAGAAGGTTAAAGCAGCTTTGTCGAAACTATTTTTGACCCTTGGAACCTGGAGGGCAATTAGGGAATAGCTCCTTAGAGCGTAGGTGCCTAACACACTCTGGGGAATACAGTCTGAGACATATGAGGGGGGCTTGTTGGTCACCGCTCTGAAGGCCCATAGGGCGGCGTTTCTATTTCTTCTATAGTGAAGGGAAGTCCAGCCTAACGATGAGTACAGGGAGCAGTGGTGTGTGGAAAGTGGAAGGCCAGTAATGAACCTGATAGCTCTGTGGTAGAGGGTGTCCAACTTAGCCAGTGCAGAGGCAGTGCAGTGGCTGTAGAGTAGGTCCACGTAATCTATTAAAGATAGGAAGGTAGCTTGAACCAGTTGAATCTTGGCTTCCTTTGTGAGCAGGTGGTTAAAGGGGACAGGAAATGTGTGCTAATTGGCAGCAGTTTATAAAGTTCTTATTCTCAGAAACGCTATGCAGTCTCCTAAAGTATCCATATTTAACTGTACCTGAATAAAAAGTGACAGGTAAAACTGTAGTTTGCATTGCTGTGTTTTTATGGGCAGTATTCTGTTATAGTTCACTTCATGGAATCACTTATGTGGAGTTTTTACTATGTCCCGATTTGTGTACAGAATGCTAATTATGAGCTGCTGACCTATCAGAACCCTGTTTAGAGTTCTGTGCACAAACCATGACATAGTTAAAACTCCAAATTATTGGTTCCATGAAGAGAACTGTAACAGAATGCAGCCCATAAAAACAAGACAATGCAAAATATAGCTTTTTATATCACTTTTTACTCGAGTACAGTTAATTATGAATAATTTTGGTGAACGCATATAATTTCTGAGAATGAGAACGTTATAAACAGCTGCTAGTTAGAAATTATTTCCTGTCCTCTTTAATTCTGTAGAATAGTCCTAATCTTTGCCTTAGTTTCTTCTGTATTTCTTCGAGATGGTCGGCGAAGGAAAGTTTACGATCAAGCCAAACTCCTAGATATTTGAATTTAGCTACATACTCTAGTGTTTCTCCAAGAACAGTGGTAATTTGGGGACCCCCAGCAGGAACTGCTGCATGCAAGGAGGGGAGAAGAGCATGGCTTTTGTCTTTTTCGCATTGAGCAAAAGCTTTTGTTTATGAGCTGGTATTGTAGAAGGTTAAATTCAGCTTGGAGGTCTTCACAGGCTGCTTCCGGTGTGAGACGACTCAAGTACAGTACAGTGTCGTCTGCGAATAAGTGGATGTTGGCTTTTTTGTTGGGGTCATTGATGTTGTTAATGTAGACTGCAAAGAGGAGGGAGCCAAGGATAGAGCCCTGGGGCACGCCCCTCAGCACAGGTTTTAATGGAGAAAGATCACCTTCAGCTTTAACCTGCTGTTTCCGTTCTCCGAGGTAGTCTGCATACCAGCACACAGATTTATGGTCCAGGCCTAAGGTGCTTAGGGAGGAAAGAAGCAGGCTGTGATTGACTGTGTCGAATGCCTTACTAAGATCCAAGAAAACGGCACAGACATGCTTCTTGTTGTCAAGGTCTAGGAGCCATTCATTGGTCACCTTAGCTAGGGCTGTTATGGTGCTGTGCTTTGCTCTGAATCCTGACTGAACCAGGTTTAATAGGCTTCTGGGTTCTAAGTATACCCCTAGCTGGTCACACACTATTTTTTCTAGTAATTTAGACAGGATGGGGAGGAGGGAGATCGGTCTGTAATTATTTAGATCGCAGGGGTCACCTGCCTTTAATAGGGGGATGACATGGGCTATTTTCCATTGAGGGGGAGGCTACCCTGAGAGAATGACATGTTGAATAGGTGGGTGATTGGAACCGCAAGCACATGGTAGGCACATTTCAGATAGTATGGCTCTATGAAGTCGAAGCCTGCTCCCTTCCTGGTGTCCAGTTGCAGCAGTAGGTCTTCCACCTCTTTTAGAGAGCCAGGCAGGAGGGAGAAGGCCTCCTCGGTAGAGGGGGACTCGTGGGTTGGTGGGCCCTGAGCTGAGCGGAGGTCATTGGCAGGACAAGTATCAAATCCTAGCCCTGCCGTTGCAAAATGGTTATTGAAGGCTTCCAATATCTCCGATCGGTTAGAGATAACGCTGCCACCTGACTTAATTTTTGCTGGAATGGAATTACCAGGTGCGTGTCCAGACATGTCTTTTAATGTTTTTCAGAGCTTTGAAGGATTTCTTGAGGCAGAGGCTACCTCCGAACGACAGTAGGTGGCCTTGGCTGCTCTGACCAACTTGGTGCACTTGTTACGTGCTCTCTTAAAAAGACACCAATCCGAGTCATTCTTGCTTCTTCGTGCTTTTTTCCATAAAGTATCCCTTTCTAACAGGTGAGCTTTGAGCTCAGGTGAGAACCAATGGCAGGTGCTGCTCCTGACCTGCACCTTAACCAAGGGTGCATGCTTATTTAAAGCCTCACTTAAGATATCATAAAAAATAGTATATGCCCTGTTAACCGTTTTGGCTAGGAAGAATTCCTGCCATTGCGGTGAATGCTTCAAGTCATGGACGTAAGCAAACAAATCAAAGTTGTGTTTGCATCTCTTGATAGAGAACTTTGCCACAAACTGTGGGTTGTGCACAGATCTAATGGTGGTGATTATACAATGATCGCTAATGTCTGAGAAAAATGTTCCAACATGAGAGAACAGGTGTGGCTTGCTAACCAAAATTACATCTAAGAGGGAGCTGTTGTTAAGGTTCTTTTTATTTGGGCGAGTAGGCTCGCCATTGAGCTGCACCAGCTCTAGAGTGTCACAAAAGGATTTCAAGGGAGCTGATGCACTTGATAGCCAATCGTAGTTCAGGTCGCCAAGAATAATGGTTTCCAAGGAACTGAGCCCCAGTACGGAACTGAGGTGAGACAGGAGATGAGGCCTGGAAGAAGGGGGCCTGTAGCAGCCTACTACACAGAGTGCACTGGAAGGAGAAAGTTTGATCTTTAGGGTCAAGCACTCAAATTCTTTGGGGGAGGATGATGCGTCTAAGCATGCGGCTGAGTATTTGTCCCTTACATAAATTGCCACCCCACCTCCTCTTGATTGCCTATCCGCTCGGAAGAGTAAATAATTTGGGATATTGATTTAATTGTCTGGGGTGGCTGGTCTCAGTGATCACTAGGACATCAGGTAGAGTGTGGCTCACCCAAGCCTGGAGAAGGGTGAACTTTTTCAGCAAACTACAGGCATTAAGATGCATAAAAGACATTCCTTTGAGACCTGCCAGGTCTGATGGAGAAGCAAGGGTGTCTACTGGTCCTGGGTTGAGTTCGACACTGCCTGAGCACAACAGTAAAAGAAGCAGAATTCTTTTTAAGGCAGCGAACTGTAATTTGTAAACACTATTTTTTGGGCGATAGGGAAGGCGGAGTTGATGGGTAGGCCTGTACCCACTCCTGGTGTTATACTGGCCTAGTGTTGCAGTCACTAGTGTCCTGGCAGAAATTTGCCGTGAGTAGGAAGTCTCAAGTCTGGATGGGGGAGTAATCTGCAAAGGCAGCTCGGGAGATGTCCCACTCCCCAGCAGGGACAGCTAAGAAGCCCAATAGTCCAGAATGGCTACCTGAAAGGACCTGTTTGACACAGGACAGGGAGAAGCACAAGGGTCATTCCACTTTAGGGAGGAATGAGAGTTCTGAAGAATTTAGCTGAGCGCTAGTAAAGCTAGTGACACACCGAGGAACCAACTGTAATTTCTCATGGTAGATCTAAACGTCACAACAGCCAGCAGTAAAAGCCACTAGAAGCCTAGACCAACCGGCGATCAGGTGTCATAAGTTCAAAATCCTTTTGTTGGCTGAGAGGCAGTTTTGGCACTGAACGTACCTGTGGAGCACCTCTTTGCAGCTGAGCCAGTGAGGTGGTTCAAGGCTGCAATCCAGTGTGGCAAGATTGGTCCGTAGTTTTCATTTCTGTTTCTGGCCCTGCTCCACCAGTACAGAATGGGAGTGGGGGCAGGCGTTCAAGTCTTGCAGCCTTAGTGGATGAGCATGGTTCAGCCTGAGAAACAGGCAGAAAAACCCCGGGGATGGTCCTCAGAAAGAGAGGTATCCCAGGTCCACTAGAGCAGAAGAGGAAGTAGAAAATATAATGTGTTTCCTCTTTAACAGAAAAGACAGCTGTTGTAGCCCTCTAGTGGCTATGTAGTATAATTTGCAAATGAGAAAGTTAAAAAAAAAAAAATGAAATTCTTGCTTTACAAAAAAGGATAGTCCCAGGGTCAGCAGCACTGATAAACGTCTCTAATGAAGCAAGGTAAAATGGAGACCAGCAGGAAGAAGTCAGTGAAGCGGAGATCCTCCAATCAGAGTGTTAGCGCTGAAAATTCAGAATGTCCAAAGGCGCCAAATACCAACGTACCTGAGGGGGTATACGGCTTTTGGCTGTTTCTGTAGATTTCTGGGCCCTGCAACGAACCGGAGTTCGGAGGATCCCAGGCGGCAGTTTCAACAGGGGAAGAAAGCCTCAGGGTCTGCTAATTTGCAGTAGCAGAATTTATTTATTTATTTATTTATTTATTTATTTGCTTTTGGTAACCGGGTGAGTGCACTAGGCATAGCAATGCCTATTTTCAGGCACGACCCAGGAGGGAGACAGTTGAAACATACAAAATGAGCATACATGTGACGCAGCACATGAGAATGGTGAACACAATTAGAATGTGACCAGTAACAAGTCAACTAATTGTGGGTTGCTTCCCAGGACAGGCTTGTAGCTTTTCCTCTGGCAGCGAGGTTCGAGCCCCAGGAGGGCACGGCACATCTGAGGGGGTATACGGCTTTTGGCTGTTTCTGTAGATTTCTAGGCCCTGCAACGAACCGGAGTTCGGAGGATCCCGGGCGGCAGTTTCAACAGGGGAAGAAAGCCTCAGGGTTTGCTAATCTGCAGTAGCAGAATTGTGGATTGCTTCCCAGGACAGGCTTGTAGCTTTTCCTCTGGCGGCAAGGTGCGAGCCCCAGGAGGACAGGGGTCACAATTCTCTTTACTTTTATCAAAATTCTCATCCTGCTTGTTCCATATTTTTTTTTTTTAGTCTGTAGGTAATAATACATACTCCTAAGACTGCTTTAGACTTGTCCTACAACTGAGCTGTGCAATTTATTATTTAGTTATTAGCTATATGATTAGGTTAGTATACTAGACACCAAGTGCACCTATTTTCAGATGCAACTCTGGAGGTTACATGAGACATTATGCAATACATGAAACAGTATAAACTATAAGCAATATGAATACAGACATGATGAGAGAAAAACATTACAACCATGTGAATCACAAAACTGAAGTCAAGTATTTAACCAGAAACACAGGTCAAGCACATGCCAGTGTAAATAAAAGTCTAAACATAAAGGGGAACAGCAAATATACAGAAAGAATTATAAGAATTATGCACATGTACAACTGGACGTAACCACTAGATAAGCCTAAAGGAACCTCCTGATGGTGTGGTGTGAGAAGAAACTACGAACAGAGGGCACAGGGAATTCCAGAGTTTAGGGGCAGTAACAAAAGGCCTGGAGACCCATGTTGTGTTGGTGGAGGTCTGGGGGACAACAAGCAGGGATTGATCATTGGATCTCAATGAGTAGGAGAGGTGGGTGGAAAAGGCTAAGTAGGGTTGACCATCTTACTGTAAACAAAGTACCCAAAATTCGTTAACAGCATCTTCTATTTTCCTATAAAACCTTTACCCTTTAATAAATTATTATCAAATCTCCATTGATTACTACTTCTTATATCTAACACCTGTACAAAGGTCAAGTAAACCACAGCATGGTCAACACTGCATCAGCTCCGCGAGTGGTCATGAGGGCCAGGTCTGCCATGGCCCTCCCCCGACCTGCAAGCCGACTTCCCGCCCGGACACTCAACTGCATCAGGTACGGCGTTTGGTCAGAGGCACAACGGACACATTTTGAATCGCAGTGTGGAAGACTGCTGAATCCATTTTTGGCACCAGATTTAAACTGGACTGTTCCAACTGTTCTCTGCCTTTAATTCTATCGGCAGAACAATACAGATAGTTATTATTTCACTACTTTTTTAGCTAGTCTAGGCAGATTTGCGCCACTGTGCTGTGTGCTTTAATTGGATTTTCATGTAGCTACAATATAGTTAGTTTCTATTTCCTTACTTTTCAGCTAGCCTAGCAGATTTGTAGTGCAGTGATGTTCACATCAATTGGATTTCCATGTATTCTAGCCGTGGTTTTCTTGTTCTGATTCCTTTCAGCAAGCCAAATACTGCTGATCTTATTTTATTAAGCTACGGAGTGCAGCGTGCTTTAGTCTTGCAAACAGCCTGTATCTCCTGCTGAATTTTAATTCAAACATGAATTTGAATTTTAAATGCACATGGATTTAGTGTAAGGCACCTCTGCTGCAGTGAGCTGTATTTTTTAATAAGCACCTGAATTTAGAGTAACCTTATTATTTTGTGCTGCTAAGTTTTAATTCCCTCTGCTAGCCTCAGTGACTTCCCCGATAGCAGAGAGCTGTTAATTTTACTCAGAGTATTCTCATATTGGGACTAGCCCACCCAGGTTTTGTTGTTTTTGTTCCAAGGGAGACAGCCCACCCAGGTTTGTTCTAAAGAAGAGTCTCCGCCTGCTCCTTAGCCCTCCTGTCCTTCTCTCTGCACAGCCCCTCCCTCCATCTTACCTGCTTATAATTCTTTCTCTCTCTCTGCTTCCTTCCCTCAGCTTCCCGAGTGGTCATGAGGGTCAGGTCTGTTACGGCCCTCCCCTGAGTTGCAAGCCGACTCCCCGCCCGGAACACTGCATCAGGTATGGGGTTTGGTCAGAGGTGCAATGGACAAATTTTGAATCATAGTGTGGTAGTTCCCGTCGATGCTTCGCGTGGCCTGCCTCACCACCCTTGGTGGTCCACTTCTTATATAGCTATGATCACGTGTCATGGTCCACTTCTTAAACAGCTATGATCACATGTCGTGGTCCACTTCTTACATAGCTATGATCACGTGTTGCTAAAAACCAATCAGCCAACTTTTCCATTTGCAGATTAGCTGTACCCACCTCTAGCGGCCACTACCAACCCTAATCCCATACCATACTACCTATAGACCCACAATGTTGCCTCTATACCTAACAGTAGTTTTACTGCTAACTCCTTTGGTATCACTACCACCCTCCTCCTACCCCGAGGCGCAGCCTCGCCAGCTAGCATTTAACATCTTAGTTGCTCCAACACCCCCTCCCCAACCTCAACCACCGAACTGCTCCCTGATGCTCACCTACTCAATCTGTTGGTTGGTCCTTCTGTCCTCCCACCCACCTTCCACGCTGGACTAGCAGTCCTAAAATTCCACACCCATGTCTCCTTAGCGCCTTCTTTCCAGCCACCAAATTCCAATCGCAAAGCTTCTATGAGCCATGCCAAGAGCCAAAATTAGCTTACTAAAATGCCAGCAGAATAGGCCTAATGGTCTCTCGAGTCTGCTTGATTTTCTGATAACTCTTTTGCTCCTTCTATCCAGGGATGTCGAACCGAACCCCGGTCCAACCCCCACCCCGTTCCAACCCCCCCCGGTCCAAACCCCCCCTCCAACTCCCACGAGGCCTAAAACTTGCTCACCTAAATATCTGCAGTCTTGTAAACAAACTAACCCAACCAATTGTTCTCTCCTTAAGATCTGACATACTGATTATTTCTGAGACCTGGCTGAAACCTTATAACCAGGATGCTGAATTTGCTATTCCTGGATAACACTCTTATTCGTTATAACAGTCCTGGCAATAAAAGAGGTGGTGGCATTGCCATGTAAGTCAATTTATCGCTTCAGTTTACCCCGGTCCTGCTGCCAATGCCCATGCACACCATCGATGCTCTATTAATTAAATTCTCCCTCCCCCACACAAGCCCCATTTTTTATTGCTGGATTCTATTGCGCTCTTGATTCCACTACAACCCCCATCTCGGAACACCTGAATACCCTAACATCTCAGGCCTCCGGGGGTGAGTTACATATCCTTGGAGATTTCAACCAGAATTGGCTCTCCAGCACTAGCTCCAAGCTTCGCAGCCAGGTGGCAGCACTAAACCTATCTCAACAGATTACTGAGCCCACACATTATAACCCCAAATCACCGAACCACTCTCTCCTGGACTGGTCCCTTACCTCCCACCCACATCGGATACTTGCCTCAGGACTGTTACCGGACTCCTTAAGCGATCATCACATGATCTACTCAGTAAGGAAAATATACAGGCCCAAGGCACCCCCCAGAACCATTCAGACAAGTTCCTTTAAATCCCTGGACCTTGAATCTCTCCTAAACGACCTGGCAAACACAGACTGGTCCTACATCCCCCGGGCTACCTCTATCGACTCCGCCTTGGAGTACTTCAAGACCAGGTTTATCGCAGTCTGGAACTTTTATGCCCCACTTAGACAAGCTCGAGTGAGGGGTGCCCACATGCCATGGATTTCTGCAGACATCATGGCCCTCCTCAGAGCCAGGGATCAGGCTTGGAAGTCTTTCAAGGTCTCCAGCTCACCCGTGCATCAACAAAAGTATCACGCTCTACGAAATGCCTGTACAAGACAAATCCGTAGGGCAAAAGCCAGCTACTTCAAAGACACCTTCCACACCAACTTAAGCCATCCAGCTAAATTTTGGAAGGTGGTTAAATCACTATTCTCCCCTCCCTCGCAGCCCCCACCCCTGCTCTAAATGTAGATGGCCTCACGGTCACAGACCCACTCGAAGTGGCCTCTCAATTCAATTTCATCTTTACAGAATGTACATCTTCACTTCTGTCCACCCTCCCCTGACTCACAAATCCCCTCTTCCCCTTCCCCCCAATCAAGCTCCTCCCTCTGGCCCCTCTTTCGCCTTCCGTCTGATTCCCCCAGCCAAAGTTTACAAAACCCTGCTTGCCCTTAATCCCTCCAAGGACAAATGCCCCACTGGTCTGGACTCCAAATTGCTCTACTTGTTGGCTCCAGCCATCGTCATTCCCCTGGCCTCACTCTATAACCTCCCTCTCTCTCTCTCTCACTTCTATCCCATATCCCATCCAAGTGGAAGCACACCACAGTCATCCGCCTTCCTAAAGGCAGTGACCCCTCTGCTCCTGGTAATTACCACCTGATTTCCCTCCTCTCTATCCCGGCTAAATCCAAGAACACCCAGTCCTTTCACAACTCTCCTCCTATCTTGATTCCTCTTCTTTCTTCACACCCTACCAATCTGGTTTTAGGAAGTCCCACTCCACCACCACCTCCTCTCTCCTAAGACTCACCTATTCCTTCCTCACTGGTATGGATAGAGGCCACATCACTTCAGCCATTTTTGTTGACCTGGCTAAAGCCTTCGTCACTGTCTGTCACTCACTCCTCCTATCCAAGCTCTCTCTCACAGGGCTCTCTAGCGTGGCCACCAGTTGGTTCCACTCCTATCTGGTAGGCAGATCCCAATCTGTCAGAATTGGTAACACCACCTCTGCCTCCCTCCCTGTTACTACAAGTGTACTCCAAGGCTCTGTCCTTGGTCCGCTCTTGTTCTCCATTTTCCTCAATGATCTGCCCACTGCCTGCCCACACACATCCATTCACATGTATGCGGATGATACAGTACTGTATACATCCGGCCCCTCGACCTCTGATGTGGTGACCAGACTTCAGCAGGACTTCAATGTTGTTCAGTGCTGGTTTTGCTCGAATCAGATCTTTCTCTTAGCCAAGAAAACTGTCTCCATGACCTTCGGCACAAGGTAGAGACTTTCACAGCTCCCCTCCACCCCCACCTTCCACACCATGGATGGGACTTCTCTAGAGACTTGCACCTCCTGCAGATATCTCAGGGTCTGGCTTGATCAGCACCTAGACTTCTCCATACATATTGATGCCATCCACAAAAAGCTTCACCCCAAGCTGGGTGTTTTGTACTGCAATCGTGGCTGCATCTCACTGCCGGCTCACCGAGCAACTGTGCAGAAGATGATTCTCCCTATCTTTGACTATGCGACGTAGTCTACATTGCCGCCCCAAAGTCCACCCTAGCCAGACTGGACCCCCCTCTTCCACAACTCCTGTCATTTTGCCCTTGACTGTCCTCCTACCACCCATCACTGTGTCCTCTACCGGACCCTGGACCTCCCCTTGATTCAGGACCGGCGACACTCCCACTGCACTAGCATCACAGCTAAATTTTGGGCCAGTCCCACCCTCCATATCTCGCCTCTGTCCTATCAGCCCCTACCCTCTCGGTGTACGCACCCAGGGAAAAATGACTCACGTCTCCTGTCTGTTCCACTCGTGTCCACCACGGCAGGCCAGTCAGCATTTATATATTGTATGCGTAAACTATGGAACTCCCTCCCCGCGGATATCCATCACGCCTCCCCCAGTCAGCACCTCAACTCCCTTCTCAAAGCACATTTCTCCTCCACCTGCTCATGCACCCATGTTAGCTCTGGCAGCGGGGTCTTGCCTACTCCATTACGAGACTGTAAATAGGCATTGTATGAATATGTTTATATATATATATATATATATATATGATGTATCTGAATATTTTATTGTCATATGTCTCGTACAACTGCCTGCTGTACTGCACTACACCTTGTAAGATTTTGCTCTGAGGTTTCTGGACTCTGTATAATATGTATGTATTCCTCCTTCCCCCCTACCCCCAGGACGCATCTGGAATCGAGCAGTAATCTGCTCAGCATGCCTTCCTTGTAAAACCTTAAAATAACTAAATAAATAGCCTACTATTTATAGAGGATAAGCAAGCATTTTTAGTAGAGATTTAGAGACTAGAAGTCAGTCAATCCTGAAAAAGGAGTAATCACTCATAGAAAGGAGAGAAATGAAATGTCTGACCCTTCACATATCCAAACTGTGAAGTCACCTTTCCTTATTATTAAAAGGCATAGGACAAAAACATATACAAACTATTTACTACCTAATGTGAAATGTCAAATTCACCTTCAGGATGAACTCTAGACTAGTTCTAAGAACTACACTATCTGGTAGAAAGACAAGAAGAGGTTTTTGTATAACTTTTTGTATGACTTAAGTTCTCAACTCACCATTCTTGCTGAAGTAATTACTATTAGATGAACTCTTGACTATGAGAAAGAACAGACTCGCAGAAGACAACGGTTCAAATGGCAGGCCCGAGAAACTGTTCAAAACTGGATTAAGATTCCATGGGGGGGCCAGCAGCCGAGCTGTGAACAGCTCTTCTCTGTAGCTCTGCAAGTCGGCAACTTATTATATAAATTAAACTAAATTTGAGATGCATAGCTGCTGTAATTTGGTATCACATAAAAGAAGAACCCCTGCGCTGCAGATAGATGCCAAATTTGACTAGTTTTGGTGTCTGGGAGTAAGAATAAGGGATGAACTAAAAAGCCGCGACCACCTGCAGAAGGAACCCGCTCGAAGGAGCCGAAGACAGGCGGTAACAGAGAGCATCAGCCTGGTGTGACTGATCCTGAAGGGCCGCAACCCTCCAATGCAGCGTTGCTTCAGTCAATACAGAGCCTGGACAATAAACTGGACGGCGTTAGCAAATACCTTAAATAACTGAATACAAGAGTGGGGTCACTGGAGGAGGATACAAAAGGAGCGGTAGCCAGTTTGGACAAAGCAATTGCCATTGCGACTGGTCTTACCAAAGAAAATGGTATTTTACGGCGGCGTCTGGAAAAACATAGAAAATGCTATTAGAGCCACACATATTCGTCTCCTGGGCTTACCGGAAGAAACTGAAGGGGATACTCTACCGGGCTTTCTATCTGGATGGCTGAAAGAATTACTTAATATAGACTTTGAATTTGCAATAATTAAGGCCTACCGCATTACACCACGTGGCAGCAGACCGAAGTATCCAAACGGAATACCTTATCCTCAGAAAGTAATGTTTGAGCTCCGTACATCATTGGAGCGAGATCTAATACTCCAGCAAGTCAAATCTTTAAGCCCTCCTAACTGGCAGGACGCTAAGGTGCATCTCTTTCCAGATCTAAGTTATTCCACCCGATTGAGACGCAAAAGTTTCAGTGGCATCAGAGAAAGGCTCCGAGCATTAGGTGTACACCATGTTCTTCTTATGCCTGCAAGTTTGAGAATTTTATATGGAGGTAAGGCATTCCAGTTTTCTGAAGCCGCTGAAGCCTCCAAGCTCCTGGATCGCATCGAAAAGCAGTTTGCAGCGAGGGGTGATTCTTCCGATTCAGAGGAGGAACAGATGACCTGAATGAAAGTCAGTGCTTTACATCATTAATGACTGGGAGGGAGAGGATAGAGGGGTAAAATGGAAGGACATTCATTTCTGCAGATCTGAAAGTAAACAAGAGTGCTCCTATAACCTTAGGACTTTATATTGCTAATTTGATGCTATAATGTAGATTTTTTCTGACCTGGGGGGTGTAAACTCTAACCTATACTGATGTTCCCTTCATTTGCTCTCACCTCAATTTCCCTTCCAATGTATATAAAGTTTATTGGTTTTCCAGTTAAGATATCTATAGATCCTTTGGACAAGGGTATTGAATCCTAATCTGTTTTCATATTTGTTATAGCTAAATTTACAGCAGCTATTATATTAATTCAGTGTCTACTTATGAGTTTTGTGGGGGAGAGCCATTAGGTACTTTTATGTGTGGGCAGGATGTTAGACCCTTCGATAGGGTGCATGATGATGACTGGACATTTCTTTTATCCTGGCTCATGGCTGCAATGGTCAATTTAAGGATTTTAAACTCTTGAGACATTGCTAGGAATACTAGCTTAATTGTTATAATTTTATTGTAGTAACTTTTAGAAAATTAGTTTGTTTATTTTTATTTGTTTTTTTAGCAACTACCTCCAAGTGATGTAACAAGGTTCAGGAGCAGAAATCTAATGTTACTGGAAAAATGTGGATTGTCGTAAGACAAGATGATATCATATGTCTACCTGATTGCAATTCCATGTAATGTATAATTACACTAAAGCAATACAAATAAAGTTCAAAAAAAGATTCCATGGAGGGATAATCTCTTTAAATTTAGGATTCTCTAAGTATATTTTTTTAAAAGAAATAAATAACATGGACCCCCAATGGGACTCCATCCATCTCAAGGAGTACAGCCGATAAAGATGACTCCATACATCCAGCTAGCAGAATATGTAGTATGGGCCCCTGCTTATAAGTATGGGCCAGTGTCACTGAAGTCCAGGAGATTAGAAACCCATGGTCTTCCCTGCCAGAGTGGTGCACTCAAGATCAGATTTTCCCCTTTTCATCACTATTCCCAAAATGGAAATAGGAGGAAATGTACAAAGAATTGTCCCCTATATGAAGGACAACACATTAGCCTTCCAGGCATATAGAAGAAGCATTCCAGGTAAAATTAAGGAAGCTACCCATTTTGGAAGGTGATAAAAAGATCTGTTTCTGTCAGTCCAACTTTATGTTATCAAAAGATTTCTGGTTGGAGAGGTCATTCTTTTGTGGACACTTAGCTAATCTGTTTTATTATCCTTTCCTGGAAGGTACAGTATAGGGCTTGAATGCTGAAAGGGTTTTTGTAATGGGGTGCAGACTATGAAGTATTTTGCACCCAGTTCTGTTGCTACCTAGACTGGACCTGTACCAAGGGAATGGCTTAACAGGCTTTCCTCTCTGGCCTGTTATCCATGTGCTACCCTTTTTTGTGACCCTCATGGGTATCACTCACCTATGTTAAGGATGCCCAATGCTGTGCCACAAATTCTTTCCTCCGACGTAAGTACCTGACTGCCCTCGGTAGATGACTCTTCAGAGAGTAGCTTCCATTGTGTTCTGTGTGAAACTCAGTCCATACGTGCGTACACAAGATATTATAGGAAAATAGTATCTCTTTATTGACTATTTACAGAGGTCAGTTACAGTACATGCAGGATATACTTGGGGAAAGTCTGCACTATTCAGCTGTATATTAGTACAAGGTTCAATTCTAGAGTGCCTGTGTGTCTGTCCTTGCTAGACTTTTCTGCGGCCATGATTCTGATATCAATGTAATCCACCCTCCTTGCAGAGCAACAGATGTTTTGTGGTGCTGCTCCTTTAAGAGCTGCTCTCCTGTTCCCAAATGTACAGAAATGCTGCTTTCAGTTATCCCTGTCTCAAATGTACAGAAAATCTGCTTTAAGTTATCCCTGTCTCTGTTTATGGGGGTGAGGGTGTGAGGGTTCACAGGCACTGCTCTCAAGGCTCTGTTCCTGCCTAGCGCTGGAGCGCTACTGACTTTGCCCCACTCAATGTCTTCCTAGAGCTCGTCGACGAGAACTGATCGTCGACGAGCAGGCTGGCGCGTGGAATGCGCTACTGCTGTAAGGCCTCTTCAGCGCTCGTCGACGAGAGGACTGGCCGTCGACAGGCACCTGACGCTAGAATCACGCCGACATGATGTGCCGTCGACAAGCGTCTGAAACATTCACCAGAGCCGCTCGGTCGAAAAAGTCACTGCGGCCCCCGAAAAACACTCCGGTGCTAAGCAGTGCTCTACAAACACTCTGGTACTGCTTTTAATCCCTCTGCCCCCTTGCCTGAACAGGATCCTAGTGACCGTTGAGGATTCCAAAATCATGGGAAAAAGGGGGCTGCTGCGAGGTGGGGCCAGTCTGTGCAGCTTGCAAGGCTGAGATTGGATCCCACCTATGCTGTGAGATAATGAGTCTTTGCTGAGCAGAAAAGGTCTATGAGCAGAATCCCTAAAGAAGAACTTACAGTCTCTTCAGCCCTGCCATGTGTGACAGGGCTCTGCTGCAGAGTACCTGCTTCACTGAAGGCAGGAAGTAAACTGGAGATGACCAGATGTGGAGGGCTTCTTATCCCCTGCTGCAGAGCTTTGGTCCTGCCTACAACCAGCATCAGGAGGTACAGCCCAGGCGTAAGGAAGCCCGGAGACCAGCTTAGGAGAGAGAACTTTCCCTCTGTTAAATGTGTCTGCCTTTTTAAGACCAGCCTGAATTCTCGTTCTCCAGCACACTGGTGCTTCTGTCACTCATTACATGTATGTTGTATCTTGGTGTCTGGCTTGACCGGCACCTTAGCTTCTCTCAGCACATTGACACCATTCACACAAAAATTCACCCCATGCTCGGTGCCCTTTATAGGAACAAAAGCTGTATCCCTATACCTGCTCGCCGAGATATCATCTCTAAAATGATCCTCCCCATCTTTGATTATGGCGACATTGTTTACTGTGCTGCTCCTAGGTCCACCTTGGCCAGACTAGACTCCCTCTTCCACTCCTGCCATTTTGCCTTGGCTTGCCCTTCTCATATTCACCACTGTTCTCAACACTCTGCTCCCCTCCCCAGTACAGCGCCACCTAACTCACTGAGCCTCCTTCATTTTTAAATTCTGGCTGACTTCACTCCCCCTTATCTCAGCTCGCTTCTCTCCCCTATGCCTCCTTCCTGTTACTCACTCTGTAACTCAGGCTATTGATCCCTACGGCTCCCTTCTCGTAAATCTCTTGCTGGACAGAATGCTTTCTCTTTCCGCTTTGCTAGTATCTGGAACTCTCTTCCCCTAACAAGTCACTCTGCCTCCTCCAAACGCTCTCTTTCCTCTCTACTCCAAGCCCACACCACTCCCTCCTGTAAATGCCCAATGTTCTGCCTCCCTCTTTTCTCTTTCCCTACACGCTACCTGTCACCCAAGCTCCTACACCTCTCTACACCTCCCATGTCCCACTTCTAACGTATTCCAAACCTCTACACTCATCCTCTCCATCTCAACCCTCCCTTCCTCTTCCCCTCCTACCCTAAAATCCCTCCCTCCCTTCAACCTCTCCCTCTCTATCGCCTCCCCCTCCTCACTCCCCTCCACAACTTCCTCAACCTCATTCCCACTCTTCCTGCATCCACTTCCTCCTCCCCCTCTACCTTCTCCATTCTCCTCCCCTATCAATTTATCCCCCTCTATTCCTCTACACTTGCTATTCCTAACCCTAATCCATCTTCCCTCTTCTCTTCTTTCCCTCCTCCTGTCTCCTCCCTGTTGTCCCCTCCTGTTTTAACTGACCTCTTCCTATCCCGTCCTGTTCCTGATATTACAGCCTGTGAGTGCCTGGTACCACACACTCCTGATGTAATCAATTTATATTGTTATTGATTATGCCAATATGATGCTGTGCCTTACTGCATTATCATATTATTGCACGTTTTACTTGTTATGTAATTATCCCTTCCCCCTTCCCTAGGACACATCTGGAAATGAGCTTTGTGGCCCAGTATGTCTTTCCTGGTAAATCGCTTTTAAATAAACAAACGTGGGTAGCCCACCCACAGGAACTGATAGGCAGGAAATCAAATCTGTGGGCTCCCACATGCCCTCGAGGAGCTACCATACCACTCCTGTGCAAGTAACACTGCACGTCACATATCTCCCTTCCCTCCATACTGGTGGGTAGCTGTGTACTCTGCTGGAGAGAGGCAGGAAACTAGAGCTGTGACATCCCATATGATGCCATTATAGCCTAGAGTTTACAGCACTGAGTTGTGAATCTGGAGACCCAGCAGACCAGGGTTTGAATCCCACAATTTCCACTGGCAACTCAGAGACCTGTAGGATGGCAGCGGCAAGGGCAAATAGGATGCTGGGATGCATCACCAGGGGGATTACCTCCAGTGAGGCAGAATTGATCCTTCCACTGTACAACTGCTTGGTTAGGCCACACCTCAAGTACTGTGTACAGTTTTGGAGACCACATTTGAAGAGGGACATTACACTCCTAGAGAGGGTCCAAAGGAGGGCAACCAAAATGATCTGGGGCCTGGGGGAGAGGACCTATGAGGAGAGGCTCAAGGAGCTTGACATGTACACCCCGGAGGACAGGAGGGACGGGGAGACATGATAGAGGTCTTTAAGTACATGAAAGGGATCAACAAAGGAGGCCCAGTCAGGGTGTTCCAAAGGAAGAAGGGTGGGGCAACAAGAGGTCATGGGTGTAAGCTGGAAGGGGGCAGGCTCAGAGGGGAGAGGAAGAGATATTATTTCACTGAAAGGGTGGTGGAACCATGGAATGCACTGCCCAGGGAGCTGGTAGAGGTGGGACTGTGGACGGGTTTAAGAGGGGATGGGACAGGTACAGGGGGAGGGTAAATCTGACCAGGCCCAATACAGGTGGAACATCCGGGACTGGGGACAGTATAACCCAAGGGGGAGGTGGGGCACCAAAATCAGCCCTCAGTGCCGGTGCTGAAAATCGAGCAGACTCGAGAGACCGTTAGGCCTATTCTGCTGGCATTATAGTATGTTAGTATACTGTACGACTCTGAGCAAGTTAGTTGGATTTCCCAGTGTTCCTGGGTCACACGTGGAAATTAGTTTCAGCTCAGTGTGCCTTTCCCAGCCAAAACAATTGCATAATAAAATAAATAAAAATGTCCCTGTAGAGCTACCATAACGCAAGTCAAGTTTATTGCGGGAATTACTCCATTGAGCAGGCTCATTCACAAGGAGGTCCTGAACATAAATCAGCAACATGTACAGAGATCATAAATCAGCAACATATACAGAGAGATGACAGGGAATAGTACATAGTCTTGGAACATCATTAACATACAGTGCCAAGGTACAATTTATACATGACATATGCAATACCTAAAAAATAAACAATATATACAATATTTACAAAGTAACAGTATAAATTACCTAGTATACTAGAAGGCTGCCAGACTGAGAATTTAAACACAAAGCCCTTGTGAATAGAAGAGGACAATGGGAATAGAAAAACAGATCAAGGTGGGATATAAGAGGAAAGGTGGACGCGGGGAGGGTGAGGGAAAAGGAGGAGACAATGGATAAAAGGTGTAAGTCAAGGCTTAGGCCTAGTGGCAACTGCATATATCTTTCATGTTTCTTGCGGCCAAAGCTTTAAAGAAATTAACAGAAACAAGGCTGGAAAGCTTAAGGGCAGACTGCCGTTTGTTCCAGGCTGCAGGACGGGCATAGGAGATTGTTCGCTTACCAAAGGAGGTACGAATCATAGGAACATCAAAGAGGATAAAGCTGGACTTCCTAAGGGAGTACGAGCAATGGGAGATGTGAATTAGTGAGGATATATATCCTGGGAGCTTAGTCAGCAGGATTTTAAGTGTCCAAGTTCCAGAGTGAATCAAACGTCTGATTGAGAGAGAAGTCCAGCCTACAGCTGCATATAGGTCACAGTGGTGGGTACAGAAAGAAGCTTTGGTAATGAACTGTAGAGCTTGATGATAAAGGACATACAGTTTGTTAAGGCTGGTAGATGAGGTGGAGTTATAGATGAAGTCACCATAACCAAGCAGCAGAAGGAAGGTGGCCTGGACAGTCTAGTTCTAGTCTCAGTTGGGAAGAGGGACCTGTTTCTGAAGAAGAAACCTAGTCTGACTTTGAGCTTGTTAGTCATGTTGTCAATGTGGGTGTTATAGGAGAGCTTGCTATCAAGCCATATGCCTAGGTATTTAAATTTGGAAACCACCTCGAGAGGTTCACCTAGGGAGGTGACAATAGAGACATTTAATGGGTTTGGAGAAGAGGAGGGGGTGTTGTTAAGGGCAAAAAACATGGCCTCTGTTTTTTTGGCATTTAGGAGCAGCTTTGAGTTGATGAGCTTCAGTTTGAGCTGTGCGAAGTTGTTTTGAAGTTCATTGCTGACTTCAGACAGGGTTGCTTTTGATGTATACAGAACTGTATCATCTGCAAAGAAGTGCAGCTTAGGGCGTTGAGGTTGTTGATGTAGATGGAAAAAAGAATAGGGCCTAAAATGGACCCTTGGTGACAGGGAGAGACGCCGAGAATAGGCCATCAGCTTTGACTTTCTGGACTCTACCTGAGAGGTAGCTGGTGAACCACTAGGCTGTTGAGGGAGTGGCTCCTAATTTAACAAGATTATTAATAACAAGGTTGTGGTCAACGGTGTCAAAGGCCTTGCTGAAATCAAGGAAAACGGCACCTGTGACCTTTTTTGAATCGTGAGCTGTAACCCAATCATTAGTTACTCTAGCAAGGGCAGATATGGTGCTGTGGTTGGGCTTGAAACTGGATTGGGCAGAGTTGAGGAGGGAGTAGCTTTCAACATAGTGTTTTAGCTGGAAGTAGATCAATTTTTAGAAGATTTTGGATAATATAGTTAAGATGGAAATGGGCCAATAATTATTTAAGTCACATGGGTCACCAGATTTAAATAATGAAATGATATGTGCAGATTTCCAGCAGGTAGGTACTGAGACGGTGCCAATGGAGAGGTCAAAATGTGAAGTATGGGGGCAATAAGGTGAAAATAACCTAGTTTTAGGAAGAATGGTTCTAGCCCATCCTCGCCACCACCCTTCCTAACGTCTAATTTGGAGAGGAGGTCCTCTATTTCTTTGCAGGAAACAGGCTTCAGCTGGAAAGGGTGAGGTGGTGGTGGGCGGGGGGCCTGGAGGGATTTGTTATTCTAGGTGAGACCAAAAAGGCCAGCATACGGAGAAGAATCGAAAACCAACCCAGCGCCGGCAAAGTGAGAATTAAGTTTCTCAAGGATCTGGTCACGGTTATCAATGGTAATTCCGTTGGCATTGATCTTAGTAGGAATGGAGGGGGCAGTGTGGTGACCTTCTATCGACTTGATGGTTCTCCAAATTTTAACTGGGTTCCCGCTATCCTGTTTGAAACAAGTGACGTAGCAGTTTGCCTTAGTGGTACATACAAGTTTAACATAAGCATTCCTTGCTGCTCTAAATGCCTGCCAATCGGAAGGGCTCTTGGCATGCCTTGCTCGGGACCAAAGTTTATCATGGTTTGTGAGAGCAGCTTTGAGGTCCTGTGTAAACCAGGGGCGGGAGAATTTGCGTACCCAGGCTTTAATGATGGGGGCATGTCTGTTTATTTATTTATTTCAGTACTTGGAAAAACATTTGAGCTCAGAGCTCTTTACACAGATTCCACGTCAGGACATTTCAGTACAACAGATAGGCGAAATTATATCGTTGGCAATACAGGTAAGTTTATCGTTAAGGATAATGACTGCCTCATCTGCTGTTTTAGCTAAGTAGAGGTTTTGCCAATTTATATTACTTAGGTCCGACAGGTAGCTCTCAGGTATGAACTTACGGAAGGACCATTTTGAAATGAGCCTGGGAGAGGAGCGGGCCTTACGATAGGCTGCGGTGCAGACCACGATCCCATGATCACTCATGTCATTGTGGAAGATGACAGATTGCAGGATTTTATGGGGATGGTTTGTTAATATGACATCAAGAATGGAACTATTGGAATTGTTAGTGGTGTTTGTCTTGGTTGGTTCGGAGATGATCCGAGACAAGCCAAGCTCATCACAGAGGCATTTGAGGCCATTTGATTTGGAGGAGAGCCAATCCATGTTTAGATCCCCGAAAATGATAGTTTAATTGTTGGCGGAGGTGACAAGAGATTTCAAGGTTGTGAGGATATCGGTACCACCAGCAGGGGGCCTGTAGCAGCCAATAATAGTAAGGCTTTCATAACTCTTCAGTAAGAGTACTTCTCTAGTTGACTTAGTAGCCTCAAAATACACCGTGGTTAATTGAGAACAAACCCTCCCTCATATAGTAATTTTGTAACAGCTTCACTCAACTACTTATAAACTAGGAGACATACTATAGGAGAAAAGGAAGTAGATGACCAAACCAGTACCATTTTGCAGTACATCAAGGTACAGAAACCTCCAAGAAGGAGGACATGGAGTGACAGAAACACTGGAGAAATGCAATTATCCAAGGTAAGTTTTCATTCTCCAGTGTAGAGGTAGCTTCTGTCACGCCATACAAGTGGAATGTAAGTAGCAGTCATCCTATCACCAGATTGTAAGGAGTGATAAAGACTAAGAAATGAAACATTAGAGGACAGACAGGATTAAGACACCCAAGCCTGTATAATCTTTCAATAAAGAAATGCCTTAGCATAAGAGATCACTTCCAACTTTAAGCATATGTAACAAGCATTTGTCAATGCCAAACATTGGCTGCTTGTTAAGCAATTTATTTTTGTAATTCTGACCCCAAATGTTGAAGATACTTGTTTTAGGATTCACCTGACATGTGCCATTTATAGTATATTGGGCAAAATGTCATTTTGTACCAGAGGTGCAAAAACACACCTCATCCAGGATTTTAAAAAGGACACGTCACATTTATGAAGTGGTGTGGGAAAATGGCTACATTGAAAGGTTGGAGTTAAAACAGTGAATATGAGTGAAGCTGTGAGTGAAAACTGAAATGGCATAGCGTTCAATCATAACCTGGGCATTCAACTGTATTTGTACACCACATGTTCAGCATAGCCTTCCTATTAGCCCACCTAATGAACACAGTACAGTTTTACAGGATTAAAAAAAAAAAAAGCACAACAACAAAACGATAAGGGACAGTTTTATATATTTCAGGTGATGACACTGGGGGATTGGGCACCCCCAGTGTCTGTGTTAAGTTTAAGGGGAGGGGTTCTGAGAAGGAGAGTCGAGTGGGGGGCAGTTGAAATGTCTGCAATAGGCATCCAGGGACGGTTTTCTTTGTTACAGGCAATATACAAATAAAATTAAAGAAAGAAAAAACTAGGAGGTGGCGACACTAGGGGAACTGGGCACCCCCAGTATCAGTGTTATGTTTGGGAGGAGTGGGTGGGGCGCTGGGTGCTGAGAGGGAGGGTTGGGTGGGGCGCAAAAACAGACATCAATGGATGTGTTTTTTTGTTTTGTTTGGTTTTTTTGTTTTAACATGGCTAAAAAACTGACAGGCTGCTTTTAAAACTGCTCAGCTGTTTGCTGACGGCTTCATGCAAATCAAAGGACCGAAGCCCTCTATGATTGGAGCAGCTTTGGTCCTTTGAAATGCACAAAGTTTCAGCCCACCAAGCAGAGAGTGATGTCAGGATCACGGCCCTTGGTTAATGGTAGACTGCCAAGCCCTTGCTTTTGTGAACTGCAAATGGCTTGGCAATAACCCCCCGTGCAAAAGCAAGCATGGCCAATATAATAAATTAATCATTTTGGTGTGATGCTGTGATGGTTACCATCAGAAATGTGTACTATCACCCTCTTACTACATCCACAGTATGAATCCAGCATGTAAAGTCAAAAAATAACCTCAAATAAATGGATTTTTTAAAAATTGATAGTGCCAGCCAACTTTAAGATTTCAGTAATTAATTACATAAATTATAGAAAAGCTATTTTAAAAACATTTGAGAGAAACAAAAATATATTAATGGTTACTCTATGTCAGAAATAGCTATTACTTAAAACACACACACACACACACACACACACACACACACACTATATGATGACATTAGTTTCCAACTAACAAACACCTCTGTTTTAAAACTGCATTTTAACTCATAATTTCTAATTCCAAGCCATTCTCAAACACTAACTGGTGCAGGTCTCTTAAGTATAGTGGCATACAGAAGGATAACATGTTTTGTTCCAGGGAGGTGCACACATTTGCACTATCCAAATAGTCTTCTATAAGAATTATTTTGATTTTCCCAGATGTGGGCACATGACCCTCTTGTGAGACACTAGACACTTGGACACCAAGACACACAGGAAAGGATTTCCACATTGTCTGTCAAAAGGCTCTTCAAGTCCTCCTGTGGTCAGGGGCAATGAATGAACTGATTTAAAATGTTTCACTCAGCAGGACAGCCTCAAGAGTTGTAGCATCTCATTTTCATAAGGGTCCCAGGGGACAGCAGATACACTTTGAACTCTGCTCTTGCCTTGAACTTCACTGTTGCTGCATCTGTAGTACTATTTCTGTCTAATCTGGATCACTTTCATAAGCATACAGCCACATTACTTTCAACTCCACAAACCCTCTCCTGCAATACTGATGATGTTTTTACATATAATACTTCTTCGAATAACTGTTACTGAAAAAGCATTCAGTCGTGCTGATGTGAGCTGTATGGCTTCATTCCCTATGACTGTGAAAATAACATTAGAGATACTTTAATGTTTGACATTATTTTGTGCTTACAACCCCACTGTTTACTCAAGAAAACACAATTTCTAGTAGGGACAGAGTACTCTGTGTCCCGCATTTCACTGGAAAAAAGCTGAGAGACGCTCCCGAAATACACATTTGCAGCAAATAATACCAAGAACTTGCCTCCTACTGTAACACAATGGTGTGTGTATGTGTGTGTGTACTGCGTATCGCAATTTATTCAATTATTATTTTTACAGCTATTAACAGAACACCCCATATTCCAATTGTGGTGCATTAAAAAAAAGAAAAAAATAAGTACATTTTGTCTGTCTTACACGTTTGGAATAGGCCACATGCACCTCTGTGGTCACAGAGATCTGAATGCATTCCCCATGCTCCATCTATCAACAATTACCCCACTACATGACGATAAAGGTAGTAAAATACAAATCTTTCGCTCCCTCTGTTACCTACTTGCCCCTCTGTCTCCATGATGCTCATGCAATCCCCAGGTATTACCACACAACAAACTATGCCCTCTGCTTCAAAGAGTGATGCCACCAGGTCTTCTGTAAGCATTAACGCATGACAGGGCGTGTTGTTAATGGGGATTAACACACACCTCAGGTGCATTGTGAGGCATGAGGCCACAGGCCAAGTGTCCTCACAGCAACCAGGGTGTGCGTTAATCCCCATTAACAGCACACCCTGCAGTGTGTTAATGCACTTATAACATGGGATATGATTAAACAGCAAAAAAATATCCAAAAAGGTGGTTTTTTTGCTGTGTAAACAGCAAAAAAGGTACTGCATCCTGCCATCTTGCAAAATAGTCCCTAACAAATAACACATGCTGCATGCTGTTATGCACAGACAAATGTCATAGAGACACTACTGATATGTTCTGTGACATCTCGTGCATAACATCCACTACTACTACTACTGTGTAAAATTCGCTGGACTCCTGCTCTGTGCTAATACTAATAGAGGGCAAAAGGTGCACCATAGCATTAACTGCACGTTCACTTCTGCCACTATGTGCTGGATTCTGCATCTCTCTCCCACCTACCTTGTGATCCCTGTGTCTCTCCCTCTCACACTGGCTGTCACACAATAAACATGTGTCAGAGACTGACACAATTGCAGAAACTGTGCTCAGTACTGTGTCTCTCCCCTCCTCTCTCTCATTCACTGAAACAGTACTAGGTATGCAACTGTAACAGGAACGGGTAGGCATTCATTCACTGGAACAAAATCAGCTATGTGTCAACAACAAGCTCTGACAGAACAGGAACAGAAATATTTACACGGGTATGCATGCATTACCTGGGTCTCGCTCTGTCTGTATCTTTGACCCACTGCACGGAAATACAGGTTACTCACCTGTAACAGGAGTTCTAGGAATGGTATATGTTGTTCATCCACACTCATTGGCAGTATCCTTGCCGCTTTAAATCTTGCCGGAAGGTCTTCAAGCTTGCTCCTCCCACCCACCCGGGTGGTATAACTCTCGGCTCCGCCCCATGACGCCAGATCTGGCCCGCTGGAAGCTCAGGTTGTGCGTCGAGCCGGGAGGTCGGAGAGTCAGGGATGAACAACATATACCATTCCTAGAACCCTGTTACAGGTGAGTAACCTGTATTTAGGGACATGGATATGTTGTTCATCCACACCATTGGCAGACTCCTAGCAGTTCTCCGGGAGGAGGGAGGCAAGACGACACCCCATATACTTACTTGGGAAAGAGAGACTGGAGAACCGAGGCCCCAAAACCAGCATCCCGGCGTGACTCAAGGTCGATGTGGTAGTGGGTAATGGAGGTGTTTGCTGACTTCCAGGTAGCAGCCCTGCAGATTTCCTGGATAGGGACGTCCCTGGAAGCAGCGACCGTTGCAGCAGTATGGCGGGTAGAATGAGCTCTTATCCTCTGGGAGGCTCCATGCCCGCTAACTTATAGCAGAGATCTATGCAGGAGGTTACCCACCTGCTTATCGTCCCGCTTGGCTGCAGGTCTGCCAGATGCGGCTTCAGCAGTGGTGACAAACAGCTGGCGAACCTCTCCTCAGTCCCTCAGCCGCGCTTCCTTATAATAAGCGAGCGCCTCTAGGATCCAGAGTATGGAGCCTATATTCGGCCTCCGAGGTGATTGGGGTAGAACACCGCAGAGTCAACACCTGGTTAAGGTGAAACTCCACACCACCTTCGAAGGAATTTCGGTGGGGCGCAGGACAACCTTGTCCCTGTGGAAGACCAGGTAGGAGACTCGAGGAAGCGCCTGGAGCTCTCCCATCCTTCTGGCTGACGGATAGCCACCAAGAAGGCGGTCTTCCACGACAGGTGAGAGAGAGCACACCTGTGCATAGGTTCGAATGGCTTGCCCATGAGCTTTGCCAGTACCAGCAGTAGATCCCACGGAGGTGGGGTTCCCGACTGGAGGGAAATGTGATCAAGGCCTTTGAAAAAGCGCCAGACCACCTCTCCTGCGCCACTGACTGCTTCCTGCCCGCCCGTAAGCAGAGATGGCTGCCAGGTGCACCCTTAGGGTCGCCGACCTAAGCCCTTGACTAGAAAGGGACCATAAATAGTCCAAGATGCTTGCCAAGGAACAGGAGGAAGGGTCCAAGCCCTTGCCCTGACACCAAATGGAAAACCTTTTCCATTTGAAGGCATAGCATTTTCTGGTCGACTCTTACGGGACGCCTCAACTACATTGAGGACCTCGTCGGAAAGACCCAAAGCCTGGAACTCTAGCCGCTCAGGAACCAGGCCGTCAGGTGCAGGGATTGAAGGTCCGGATGGAACACCTTCCCTGATTGACTGAGAGCAGGTCCGGGCGAGCTGGAAGCTGCCATGAGTCCTGGAGCTGAGACTGAGGAGATCTGGGTACCAGAACTGGCGCGGCCAGTCTGGGGCTATCAGAATCACCTGCGCCTTGTCCCTCCTCGCCTTGAGAAGCACCTTGTGGATCAAGGGAAATGGGGGAAAGGCGTAAAAGAGGCCCGGGGTCCATTGCCTCGAGAAGGCATCCCCTGCAGCGAGCCCTGCTGAGGGGGGGCATGGAACAGACTCAGCCCTGCTCTCCATGGAGGCAAACAGGTCCACCTGAGGTGTGCCCCAAAGGGAGAACAGATGCTGTACTACCTCCGGCAGGAGAGACCACTGTGGGATGCAGCCCCTATCCGCCCAGGGCATCGGCCAGGGTGTTGGAGGCCCTGCCACGGAATGGCTAGGAGATCCGCCCAGGCTGCGCAGACGAGTGACCAATGCGGAGAGCCTCTTGCATAGAAGCATGGAGCGCGTCCCGCCCTGGCGGTTTAGATAGTACATGGTCGTGTATTGTCCGCCTGACTCGGACCACTTGACCCCGGAGGAACGGAGCAAAGGCGGTGAGAGCTAGGCGGACCGCCTCGGAGCTCCAGCAGGTTGATGTGGCATCGACTCTGCTGGGACCAGAGGCCATGAGCCCGGTGTTCCCCAGATGGGCACCCCAACCCATCAGAGAGGCATCGGTCGACAGAGAGACCGTCGGCTCGGGCGGACGAACGGGATGCCTCCTGCAAATGATCTGAACGGTCCACCACTGGAGAGCGTTCCACATCCCCTGTGTCACCGACACAGCTGGTCCAAGGGATCGCAGCGCCAGGACCACTGGCTGGCCAGTCCCCACTGAAGGGGACGCATGTTCCAGCGGGCCCAACGGACCACGCTGGTACAGGCCGCCATGAGACCCAGGAGGCGAGGAAGTCCCGGCAGGGCGCAATTGCCCAACCAGAAATGATCGGGCAAAGGAGGAAAGAACCTCGGCCCTGTCCGCCGGAGCCGCCTGGCTCAAGAGAGTCGAGCTCGCCCGATGAATAAAATCACCTGCTCGCCTCGAGTTCCGACTTGGCCTCGCTGATAAGGAGGCCCAGTTGAGAGCAGACCTGGAGGGCCAGATCTCTGGACCACTCCGCCTCCTTCCTGGAGGGAGCTGCTATCAGCCAGTCGTCCAGGTAAGGGTACACCCGACCCCTCGGCGCCCAGAGGAATGCTGTCACCACTGCCATGCATTTGGTGAAGACCCTGGGAGCTGGAGACAACAAGGGCATGGCTTGAACTCGAAGAGAGATCCTTCCGCTGGAAGCGAAGGAATCTCTGCAGAGACGGACTGATAGGGACGTGAAAAACGCTGGCCTGCAAGTCCAGAGAGCAGAACCACACGCGCCGCGTCCCAAGGATGGTATTATCTGAGCCAGAGTGACCATCCTGAAGGTTCGAGACCTTAGGAACTTGTTTAGGTCGTAGGTTCGAGAATGGGGCGCCAGCCCCGTCTGCTTTGGAACCAGGAAGTACCTGGACACAAACCCTGGGTCTGAAGGAGGGTCCACCACCTCTTACCACCTCCTTCTGGAGGAGGAGAGGATGTCGGCTCGACGAGCCGCCAGTGAGGCTGGGATCCCAGGTTTCCCAGGGGCGACGGCTCTGAAGGTGGTGCCTGCTCAATTCCAGAGGCAGGCCTCTTCCCACCACCTCCAAGACCCACCTGTCCGTGGTAACAGCGGACCAGGCGGAACGGAAGTGCCGGAGCTGCCCCCACGGGGACTCCAGGGGAGGTGACGGGATGGGGGCACACCTCAGCCTGCACTGGGCAGGCTTGGAGGAGGGACCGCCGAGGGACCTCCTGGGCCCTTTCTCCCTGCCTCCTGTTAGAGGAAGCCGGCGGTTTGGGTTTGGGATGCCAAGGCCGAGCCTGCTGGCCCTGACGTTGCTGGGCCGGGCGCGCTGGGGGCACAGAAGGACGAAAGGGCTTAGGCTGTGGTTTGCGGCCTTTGTCCTTCTGAGCGGAAGAGACCGAGTCCAAGGTGGCATTGGACTTCTCGATCCTCTGCAGGTGACCTTCCACCCCAGGGCAAGAGGTCAGTCCTCAAAAAGGAACATCCGCCAACTTGTGCTGGGTATCCGGTAAAGGTGGATATCCTCAGCCAAGCCGTCGACACGATAGCCACCGCGGCCGCCACCGATCTGGCACATGAGTCCCCACATCCAAAGCAGTCTGGAGCTGCTGTTTGGCCACTGCCCTGCCCTGGTCCCGCACCTGCTTAACCGTAGTCTGCAGATCGGCGGGAAGATGAGGGATGACCTCATCCAGGAGCCCAACAGGGCATGAGAAAATGTGCCATGAGGACGGCCGAACTGGCCTGACAAGGCCGAGAGAGGACGCAGCGAGACTTTTCGCCCACATAGTCCAATTTCTTGGACTCCTTGTCAGGAGGTTTGTCCACATCCTGGCGCGCGCGGCGCACGAAAACGCTGTCGGTAACCAACCCTCAGCAGAGGGGTGTTCAAAACCGGACAAGGAACCGTAGGGGACCGCGATACTTCCTGGCCATCCTGGCCGAGGCGCAGGGCAGGAAGCAGGGCGCTGCCAAAGTTCCAGTGCTGGACCCACTATGGCCTCGCCACCGGAAAGGCCTCCGTCGGAGAATCCCTCGGTCCAGAATCTCCGTGAGGGGATACCTGGCCTGCTTGGAACGGGTTCGAGCTCCATCCCGTAGACTCCGAGATGAGCCAAGCAGTCCTAGGAAGGACGACGGGCTATCGCCCATTGGCTGACCTCCTGAAGACTCCAAGTCCAGTCGCTTGGAGAAGAAGGAGGAATCATCTTCGGACTCGGAAGAGTCCTCGAAGAGCTGCCTCTGGCCTGAGCCACCCTTCACCTGCCGAGGTCGGTCGGGAGTGAGGGTAACTGACAGCCGATGGGGTAAACCCTTAGCCGACCGAGAATCCTTGGTCGGAGCCCCAATTGGTGGCTGTGGAGGCGGAGGTTCCACCGCAATCGGTGGAGCAGCTGGTTTTGGCCGAACAACCGGCCTGGGTATAGGCTCCTCGGGCAAGTCGAGGGTTGTGTCGGCTGCTCCGTGACAGCACTTAATGGCCGGGGAGCGCCGGAGTCGGCTTATTCCCGCCAGGAGGAGCTGTTGCAACATAAGGTCCTCGCACTGCCGACGTATTTACGCTGAAGCCTCCTCATCCGAGGAGGAGGACGAGGACGAGCGGCGACGCCCTATCAGCGGTGCCGAGACCAGACTGCCTATGACGGGAACGGCTGACCGCTGGAAGGTCCGAGACCGAGACCGAGAGTCCCGGAATTTCGGGTCGGTAGGGAGGTGTCGGCCGAACCGACACTCCTTCGCTCGGAAGGTCCATCCGAGGGCTCCGGAACCGGAGGCACAGGCGAGCCCACGGGATCCTCAATCCTCCCGGGAACCGGGAGAGGGAATCTCGGCTAAAGGCGACAGCCTGTCTAATGGGTCGAGAAAATCTCGACTTCATCAGTGGAGTCTCGGTCAACTGACCTGACGGGACACCGTGAGGCCAGTGGCTCAAGCCGAGCGGTCGATCAGCCGACGGTCGACGGCCCGGGGAGAGGGACCTTTCCCGCTCCCAAGAGCGTCGACGGAGGGACTTACCCTTGTCCCTCTTTTTGGACCGAGAAAAAGGTCCAGCAGACGCAGGCCCTTCTCCTTTAGTGGAGAGGGACAGACAAAGCTCCTTAAAGGAAGCCGTGTAGGAAGAACCCAGAGAGAGCGGGATAAATGCCGCGGCCGAGGAAGATACGCCTGCTGCCGCCTCTTCTTCGAGGGCGACTATCCGCCGAAGCTGATCTCACGAAATACGGCCATGATGCCCGCCAACCGCCTCCTGGACTTCACCGAGGGAACGCTTCGGGACGGGCCCAGTTGCAATCGGGCAGCACGTCTCGAGGACGAGGCCGAGAAAGATGAGCACAGGTCGCAAGCCTGCGAGGTCGTGCTCAAGGCCTAAGCAGTAGACACACGTGGAGTGGATCCGCCCGAGACATCTTCTGCTCGCATGGGCATCTCCAAATCCGAGTCGATTGATCCATCGAGCTCATGAGATCAAGACTGAAGTCTTTTGCAAAATATTATTTTTAAATCCGCAAACGGAGAAATAGGAACCAGTCACAAACGCAGAGCGTTAAGGAGGGAACCTGAGCTTCCAAGCGGTAAGGAAGATCAGGCGTCATGGGGCGGAGCCGAGAGTTATACCACCCGGGTGGGTGGGAGGAGCAAGCTTGAAGACCTTCCGGCAAGATTTAAAGCGGCAAGGATACTGCCAATGAGTGTGGATGAACAACATATCCATGTCCCTAGAATATGTGCTTCTCTGTCTACCAGTGCGGCTGCTCATTGGATTGCAGGGTGGCGGGGCAGGAAGCCAAGTGAGCAAATGACACTGTCAGTTGCTTCAAACTGGAGAATGATCACCACAGGCTGCAGGTGACAGGGACTGGATACTGTCTGTGAATGCCACTGTCTCCCTCTCTCTCCCCAGATGACAGTACATGCAATGTGCTATTGTGTCTTGCTCTCTCTCACATGACGGGCTTGACTTCCCGGGGGTCGGGGGTCGCCATTTGGAGGGGACATCGTCAGGAATGGGAGGTGACTACCACAGGGAAATTACTGTAGCACGGGGAGCGAAGATCATTGGGGGGGGGGGGAGTAATATGCCATATAATAAATAAGTTTGAGGGCAGACACGCTGCACTAATTATGCCCAGTCCCTCACTGGATGAGACCGAACCTGCATTTCCTCTGATCAAGTTCAGCAGGGGTGGAGCTTCACAATCACAAACATACAACAGCAACTGTAAATACATAAAGTAAATATACTATTAAAACTATCTAAAAGGTGTCTGGGAATGCCTTCATCAATAAATAGGTATTCAAGGAGATCTTGAAGACCTCCACCATGTGAGTTGACGGAACATCTGTAGGAGGAGCACTGCAAAGCAAAGGAGCAGCCATGCTGAATGCACTTCTCCAAGACTGTCTCACACCTGGGGGGGGGCACGAAAGCAGACCCACATCGGAGAAGGAGGAGGAGGAGGTGAGTTGTGCGACATGACACCTAGTCAGGAGATCTTATAAGCAGGTACCCTGGACCCCTACTCCGACCTGCATTACAGCTGAGGATCAGGTGGCACTGAACTAGACTGGTACTTATTCCAGGCTGCAGCTGCAGCTGCAGGAAATTATGAGGGAGGGATACAATCAAGGCTCCAGAAAAGGAGATACCGATATGTGAGAGGGAGCCAGTGGAAGGGGGTTTATGGACACAGGAGTTTTTTGGGGGGCCTTTTCAAAATTTATATACGGAGCATAAATATATTTCTTTTTAAGATGCTTCACCCCAACAATAACACAATTTTAAATACTGCTTTTTCAATAGCCTGGAGGAACCAGTTCGAGGTGGCGAACTGGGGAGTGTAGTGTTATGTTTAAGAGGGCTGTGTGGGAGTAGGTGCTGAGAGGAAGGGTGGGGAGGGTTCAGAAACAGACATCGATTGACCTTTTTTTTTTTTTTTTTTTTTTTAACAAGACTGAAAAGAAGGACAGGTTCCTTTGAAAGTCACTCAGCTGTTTGCTGCCGCTTCATGCAAATCAAAGGACCGAACCTCTCCTCTGATTTGATTGGTTCATAGAAACATAGACTTTGACGGCAGATAAGGACCGCTTGGCCCACCTAGTCTACCCATTCCTCTACCTATTGGATAAGCTGCAGGTTCATACTAGGAGAGTTAGGTGTACAGCAGGCCGAAGCCCGTGTAAGCACACCTCCAGCAAAGCTGGGCAATGTTTACTCATAGATTTAATAGATATTTGTCTATTTCTTTTTTACAAATTTCTATGCTTTTTGGATCTACTATATAATCAGGGAGTGTATTCCAAATTGGTATAATCCTTTGTGTAAAAAAGAAGTGTCTATTGTTTTTCTTTGGACATGTTAATGTTAACTCATATTTGTGACTTCTTAAATTACATACTCTTGTATTAAAGGTCATCCCTAATTCTTTCATTAATGCAGGGTCCCTAGATATTGTAAACATTATTGTAACATGGGAAAAACAGTAGCAGTCGAGGAAAGAAAGGTGATAGGAGCAATAGCGTCAGGTGGTACACGAGCAACACGGCATTATGAGACGATAATGCCGTGTTGCTTGTGAAATACATAAAGCAGCCACGGGAGGAAAATGAGCAGTGTGTCAAATATGAGAAGACAAGAAATTGAAAACATCAAGTTTGTAAATGGGAAGTACGGACAGTAGAGGAGTAGTGGGAGAAATATCAGAGAGGGACTAGGTGAAAGGTAGAAAGAGGGAAGTGTGAAAGTTAGATATGGAGAAAATGTGAACAGTGTTTAGGTCGAGGATGACGAGATACTGATGTCAGATGGAGATAGAGGCAGTACAGAGCGAGAAATTAAAATATTGCAAATAGGCGACCACAGAGCAGGTGAGACAGACAGAATGCAGCAAGCTGGACCAGAAGTACTGAGGGAGAGAGGATCCAACGGACCGGAACAGCGAGCAGGACAGGGAACATGCGGAAACACATTTCAGTTTAACAGTTTTACGGTCTATGGGACTGGTAATTGTAATTATGCAGGAGCAAACACAGACTCAGAACACAGCAGAGAGACTGGAGAAATCTGACTACAGAAAGGAACTGAGCTGTAGAAAGAAAGTGTGAGTACACAAAGAATAGAACGAGAGCAAGGTAAAGCACGATTTCTGTGTGCAAATGAGAGATACAGATAGACAGTGAACTAGAAAACGAGCAACATCGTGGTCAGCCTAGCAAGAATATCAAATGAACAGTCGCTAAGAAATCAATAAAAAGTATCCCAATCGTAAAGAAATACATAATTGTACCACTATAAAAAAAGAGAAAAAAAACACACATATGTACGAAAGAGAGGTTTATTCAGAATTTTCAAAGTAACAGTAAAAATAAGTGAGAAACTTTATTAGTGTGATTGTATAGTGTATTGTATCACCAGAAACATATATAGGAGATATAGATCCATATGTAGACCATGTTACAAGCGCATTAATCCTCGAGTGGCATCTAACAGAGGTAATGCATGGTTGGACCATTGTGCCACTTTCGGCCTCGTGCCACAATGGTCTCAACCATGCATTAACCCCATTAGATGCCACCTTCGTCAGTGATTAATGCTTACATAGTATGTCCCCTCTGGTTCTCCGAAGTTCCAGGGGGTACAACTGTAACTCCGTTAGTCTCTCCTCATAGCTTTTTGTATTATTTATTATTTTTGTTGTACGTCGCTGTACCCTTTCTAGTTTTACCACATCGCTCCGTAGATGTGGGCTCCAAAGAGCTGAGCAGTAGTCCAAGTGTGGACGTACATAAGCTCTGTAGATTGGCAGTATGAAGCTTCTGTCTCTAGAGGTAAAAGTTCTTTTTATACACCCAATTATTTTATTACGTTTTTTAACTACATCATTACAAAGTTCTGTAAAGGACAAATAAGATGAAATAATAATCCCAAAATCCCATTCAGTGGAGACATTTTTTAGGGCAACACCGTTTAACCAATACTGATGTCTAGCATTTGTGTCTCCTAAGTGCATAATTACACTTTTCCAGGTGTTAAAGGTCATATTATTATTGAGCGCCCATTCTTCTAGTGTGACTAAATCTTTCTCTAGTATACATATGTCAGGGTCGGTGGTAACTTTTGCTGCCACTTTGGTGTCATAGGCAAATTTTATAGAGAAATTGCTAAGCAAGTTTGTCATATCTGAGATGAATAGGGAAAAAAGCGCAGGCCCCAACACATACCCCTGAGGGACATATCTCTCAAGTGTCCCTCATTACGAGGGCCATCCCTCATTTTGCCCCTTAAATTGCTCTGTTCCTCATGGAAAAGGTGCTGCCCACACAGAGAATGTGCTGTAAATTCAAACTTTAAAGCAGAAACTCTTAATATTTTAAAATACTAAATCTAAAATAAACTTTGTACAAGTAAACACTATGGTTTACACAGTGTTCTGAGCTCGTATCTCCATTTTTGAGGACGTGTCCCTCATTCTGAGGGTCTGTGTCCCTCATTTTGAGTGTTGAAAAATGTCCATGTCCCTCATTTCCGTTACAAAAGGTTGAGAGGTATGCTGAGGGACACCGCTAGTAACTAATCCTATGTTAGAGGGAAAACCCAGATACACACAGTTTGAGTACGGTTGCTTAACCCATTGCACGAGAAAACGATTAATCCCCAATTTGTACATTTTTGTTATAAGCACTGAGTGGGGGACTTTATCAAAGGCTTTACAAAAGTCCAAGCATACAATGTCCACTGGATTTTTTTCATCTAAATAATTACTGGCCCTTTCATAAAATACCATGTTGTTTGTAAGGCAAGATCTTTCACTTTTGAATCCATGTTGTGTCTTATCCATTAGATTTTTTGATTTCATGTCTGATTCAAGTCTTTCCTTGATAAATGATTCAAATATTTTTCCTACAATGTTGGTAAGACTGATTGGTCTATAGTTTTTCATGTCTCCCCTGTTTCCCTTTTTAAAGATGGGGTGACCATTGCTGTCTTCCAATCGTTTGGTATTTTTCCTGTCGTAAGGGACAGATTATAGATCCTATGCAATGGATCCGCAAGCAAAGAGGCTAGTTCTTTTAGTAATTTTTGGATGCAATTTGTCTGGTCCTGGTAATTTGTTCACATTTAGTTAGCTTAATTTTTTTAATATGTCCTCTTTTGTTATTTCTGGTATGCACTTTTGGTTGTTTAAGTTATTGGCATGCATGGGTTTATTACAAGGGCTACTCTTGTTAAATACAAAACAAAAATATTTGTTCAGTTCTTCTGTCATTTCTTGAGGTGCCACTACGTTCTTATTGTCTACTATTAAGGGGCCTATAGGATTTATTATTTGCTTTTTATTGTTGATGTATGAATAAAAAGCTCTTTTCTCCGTCTTTCATATGTGCCAGTTTAAACTAAATTTTTCTTTTTTCTGTTCTGATTGCATTTTTACCCCTTCAGGTTGACACCCTGATGGCGAACACAAAAAGACCATTTGTAACGGTCCTTTTTGTGCTTTGCTTCATTATGTTCCCGCCCTCCCCGGACCAACTCCAACCTGGAGTTGAGAATCCTGAAGTCCAGGGGGTGCAGGGGGCTCAGCCCCCCCCACAGGAAACACTCGCTGCATGGGCAGCACAATACCGACATCTGTATTGTGTCGTCACTGTGGGGGAGGTCAGCATTTTCACTGTCGACCTCCCTTGGTGCTTCCCATTTTTACATTCCTTTAATGTGAGTCTGTATCCATATTTATTGTAGTCATTACTGTCCTTTTTTAATGCTTTATATGCTGTTTTTTTCTTAGAAATGAGTCACATAGAAACACAGAAACATAGAATTTGATGGCAGATAAGGACCACATGGCCCACCTAGTCTGCCCATTTCCCTACCTAATGGATAAGCTGCAGATCCTAGTTAACCAAGAGCCTACTTCCTCCTACCCCCCACTAGAACAGCCTTATGTCTGTCCCATGCATTCTTGAATTCCCCCACTGTTTTTGACTCTACGACCTCCTTCAGAAAGCTGTTCCATGCATCTACAACCCTCTCTGTGAAGAAATACTTCCTCACATTACCTCTGAGCCATCCCCCCTTGTTCTTGCACATCTCTTTTTCTGAAAGATGCTACCCTCTTGGACTTTGTTGATTTCCTTGAGGAATTTGAAAGTTTCTATCATGTCCCCCCTCTCCCTCCTTTCCTCAAGGCTATACATCTTCAGCTCCTTTATTCTTTCTTCATATGTCTTCTGGTGCAGACCCTGCACCATTTTGGTTGCCCTCCTCTGGACAGCTTCCACCCTGTCTATGTCTTTGCGGAGGTGGGGTCTCCAGAACTGTACACAGTACTCCAGATATGGTCTTACCAACTGTCTGTACAGAGGGCCAACAACTTCCTGTTTTCTTATGGTGATGCATCTACCTATGCATCCCAGTATCCCCCCAGCCCTCCTTACTGCCTTCTCACATTGCTGACCCACCTTTAGGTCATCTGATATGACTGCCCCCTGGTCCCTTTCCATTTTTGTTGTTGTCAGTATCTCACCCCCACTGTGTACTCTGCCCTTGGGTTTTTATTTCCTAGGTGCATTACTGTACTTTGCATTGAATCTAAGCTGCCATACATTTGACCATTCCTCCAACCTTGCCAAGTCCCTTTTCATCGCTTCCACCCCACCTTACGTATCAACCCTGTTGCAGATCTTTGTGTCATCTGCAAAGAGACATACTTTCCTTCTAGTCCCTCTGTAATGTCACTTATAAAGACATTAAAAGGACCGGCCCTAGTACCGAACCTCAAGTGTACCCCACCAGTAACCCTCCTTTCTTCACTGTGGACTACATTTACTATTACCTGCTGTGTCCTGTTGTCCAGCCAGTGTTTTACCCAGGTTACCACCCTGGGACCCACTCCTAGGCTGGCTAATTTGTTTATTATTCTTTTATGCGGGACTGTGTTAAATGCCTTGCTAAAGTCTAGGTAGGCCATGTCCACAGCCCCTCCCTAGTCTACTACTTTGGTCACCCAGTCAAAGAAATCAATTAGATTTGTCTGATATGACCTTCCTGCTGTGAATCCATGCTGCCTTGGGTCCTGTGCCCTACTGACCTCTAGGTACTCAACAATTCTTTCCTTCAGCAGTGATTCTAACATTTTCCCTACCACTGAGGTCAAACTGACAGGTCTGTAGTTTCCTGCCTCTGTCTTGCTCCCACTTTTGTAAAGGGGAATCACATCTGCATTCCTCCAGTTCTCGGGTACCACACCATCCTCCCATGATTTATTAAAAAGGGTAGTCAGTGGAGTCTTTAAATTTTTGGTGTAAGCCAAATAAGTACTTTACCCCTTTTATTGTAAGTTTTTTTATTTGGTATGTACTGGGTTTCTAGATCCAGAATTTTATTTTTTAGTCCTGTCCATAATTCTTCCGGATTAGAAGGACCATTATCCCACTGCCATTGCCTGGGTTCATATTTAATGCTAGCGTAATTTGCCTTGTTATAATTTTTGAAAGTAATTTTACCTATTGTGTTGTTGATTGTTAATAGTGTTGAATGTTATTATTTTGTAATCACTATTCACTAAAGGAACCTTGGTTTTAATGTTGTTTATTTGATCTGGAACATCAGTCAAGACTAAATCCAAAATATTGTTATATCTTGTTAGCTCATTAACTATTTGATAAAATCCATTACTTATGCAAATATCTAAAAATGTATACCCAAAATTATTGCTGTAAGTACCCGTCATCCAGTTTAACCCTGGAAGATTAAAATCATCCATAAGTATGGTTTCAGTATTTTGCATTTTGTTACTGATACTGTGTAATAGGATTTTATGTTTTTCCATATTTGTGTCTGGTGGTCTATAACACAGACCCTCTAATAACTTTGTCTGCTGCTTTCTTAGAATTTCTACCCATATTATTTAATTAGACTCTTCTTCGATTGAATCATTAATAGGTTTATACATAATATTGTTTTTAATAAACAGTGCTATACCCCCTCCCTTTTTTGATTTTCTATTTTTGTAACAGACATTATACCCAGAGATATTTTGATCCATTATCTGATGTTTCTCCCCACCATATTTCTGTTATAGTTACAATATCAATATTATTTTGTTTGATTATTAATTCTAATTCATCGTATTTGTCGGAGTTCAAACTACTGGCGTTTGTTAGAAGAAAAGATAATCCCATTTCGTTGTGGATCCTCTTTTGTTTGCTTGCCATTTGTTCACTTATATGTGTGTAATTGGAATTGTGGTTGCCATTTCCCAGATCCTAGTTAACCAACAGCCTACTTCTTCCAACCCCCTACTAGAATTGCCTTATGTCTGTCCCATGCATTCTTGAATTCTCCCACTATTTTTGACCCCACGACCTCTTCAGGAAGGCTATTCTATGCATCCACCACCCTCTCTGTAAAAAAAATCCTTCCTCACATTGCCCTTGAGCCATCCCCCCCCCTTACCTTCAAATTGTGTCCCCTTGTTCTTGCACATCTCTTTTTCTGAAAGATGCTACCCTCTTGGACTTTGCTGATTCCCTTGAGATACTTGAAAGTTTCTATTATGTCCCCCCTCTCCCTCCTTTCCTCAAGGGTATACATATTAAGCTCCTTTAGTCTCTTTTCATATGGCTTCTGTTGCAGACTCTGCACCATTTTAATTGCCCTCCTCTGGACTGCCTCCATCCTGTCTATGTCCTTGCGGAGACGGGGTCTCCAGAACTGCAGGCAGTACTCCAGATGGGGTCTCACCAACTGTCTGTACAGAAGGATGACAACTTCCTATTTTCTACTGGTGATGCCTCTCCCTATACATCCCAGTATCCCCCCAGCCATCCTTACTGCCTTCTCATATTGCTTGCTTACCTTTAGGTCATCTGATATGACTACCCTCAGGTCCCCTTCATTTTTGTTGTTAATACCTCCCACCCCATTGTGTACTCTTCCCCTGGGTTTCTGTTTCCCCAGGTGCATTACTTTGCACTTCTTTGCATTGAATCTAAGCTGCTATATTTCTGACCGTTCCGCCAACCTTGCCGAGTCCCTTCTCATCCTTTCCACTCTCCCTTGTGTATCAACCCTGTTACAGATCTTTGTGTTGTCTGCAAAGAGAAAACATTTCCTTCCGGTCCCTCTGCAATGTCACTTATAAAGACAGTAAAAAGGACCAGATCCAATACTGAACGCTGCGGTACCCCACTAGTAACCCCCCTTTCTTCGGAGTGGACTCCATTTACTATTACCCTCTGTGTCCTGTTGTCCAGACAATTTTTAACCTGGGCTACCACCCTGGGACCCACTCCCAGGCTGGCTAATTTGTTTATTAATCTTTGTGTGGGACTGTGTCAAATGCCTTGCTAAAAATCTGGGTAGCCACGTCCACAGCCCCTCCCCTGGTCTACTACTTTGGTCACCCAGTCAAAGAAATTTATCAGATTCATCTGACATGACCTTCCCGCTGTGAATCCATGCTGCCTTGGGTCCTATGCCCCACTGGCCTCTAGGTACTCAACAATTCTTTCTTTCAGAAGTGATCCCATCATTTTCCTTACCACTGAGGTCAAGCTAACAGGTCCGTAGTTTCCTGCCTCTGCTTTACTCCCACTTTTGTAAAGGGGAATCACAACTGCCCTCCTCCAGTCCTTAGGTACCACACCATCCTCCCATGATTTAGGGAAGTCATTGGTGTCACTAGTTCTCCCCTTAGTTCTTTTAGAATTCTGGGGTGAATCCCGTCCCCACTGCTTTGTCCACCTTCAGTTTTAGGAGTTCTTTTAGAACCCTTTCTTCTGTGAAAGGACTGGTATCAACCCCAATATCCAAAGTGCTTCTATAGACTGGATTAGATACCTCCCCCTCTTCTTCTTTGTGACTACTGAGCAGAAGTATTTGTTCAGTATACCTGCTTTTTCACTGTCCTCTCTGCCCACCCACCCTTCCCTTTATTAAGCCTCACTATCCTCCCTTGGTCTTTCTTCACTCACTAATGTACCTATAAAAGGTTTTATCCCCCTTCTTAACTGAGTTGGCTATCTTTTCCTCGGTTTGGGCCTTTGCTATTCGGACTGCCTTCCTCGCTTCCTTCTGCTTTAACTGGTACAGTTCTCTGTCCTGCTCCTTCTGTGTTTCCTTATACTTCCTGAATGCTATCTTTTTCTCCCTAACCTTCCCCGCCACCTCTTTTGAGAACCATAGTGTTTTTTTCTTTCATTTTGATTTGTTTATTTGCTTCACAGAAAGGCTTGTTGGCTCTGTGATGGCAGTTTTGATGTTTCCCCATTGTTTCTCCACCCCTTCTTCTTGCCTGTTTGCTAGTGCTTTTCTGAGGCACTCTCCCATTTTGACAAAGTCTGCTCTCCTAAAGTCAAGGATCCTCACTTTTGTATGGCTTGACTCTTCGGCTGTGTTTATCGTGAACCACACTGTTTGGTGGTCACTTGTTCCCAGATGGCTACCCACTTCTAGATCAGAGATCCTCTCTCCGTCCCGTTTGAGAGTACCAGGTCTAAGATTGCTCCCTCCCGAGTGGGTTCCAACACTAGCTGTCTGAGGTATGCCCCCTATAGGGCATGTAGGGTAGGTTCTTTTTTGGAGTACACAAAGTTTCAGCCCACCTAGATGAGAGTGATGTCAGGACCACAGTACGTGGTCATTGCTGTAGACTGCCAAGCACTTGATTTTTGTGAACTGCAATGGCCTCGGCAGTGGCACCCCCCTGAAAACCCATTTCACTGTAGCAAAATTTTGGATGCACAAGTGCAGCCAACATAAAAAGCAAGCAAGCAAAATAAAAAAAAAAAGAAGATGATTTCACTGGCACCAACAAGGATGGTCTTGCTTTTTTATGTTTTTAATTATCTTTTACTGTTTTACCAGTCTCACTGCTATAACCGTAGTTATACGAGGACCACATCTAATGTCAGTTTACAGATCTTTCTGTATAGAGTGCCCAAGAAGGGGGCTTTGATGCAGCAGCACTGCTTTTCAGTAATGCTCCCTACACTGTACACACTGGTTCAAGTCCACCCAACACCAGACAATTAGTTTCATCCCCCCAGCACCAAACTCACATATAGCCACCCCCTCCCATATCAGCTTTTTTTGTTATTCTCTGATGGTCAGGGTTGGACACCGCACCTGTCAATGAGCTGGGGTGAGAGGGACAGATTTATTTTTTTTCCCAACGTGCCAGGTTGGGCACCAGACCTGTCAGGAAGCTGGGGAGAGGGTGAGATGTTTTTAATTCTTTGATGCGCCAAGTTGGGCCTCAAACCTCTCAGGTAGTTTGGGAGAGGGAGACAAATTTTGTTTTAATCCTTGTCAGTCCTAGTTTTGCTCTGGACTCATTAGATAGTTGGGTGGAGGGGGAACAGATTTTTTTTATTCACTAACTGATAGTGTGGGCACTGGACCTGACATGTAGATTGGGGAGGGGCTCCAATTTTTTATTCCCTGCTGGACTGGGCACTGAACCCATCAAGCGGTTTGATGGAGGGGGAATATATTTATTTTTATTCTCTGATGGGCCAGGCTGGGCGCCGGAATAGTAAAATGTTTGGGGGGTGGGGGTGGCAAGACGTTTTCTTATTCTATGTAGGAGGAGTTGAGCATTTGAGCCATCAGGTTGTTGGGGGGAGGGTAAGTTTGTTTTATTCCCTGGTGCGCCTGGCAGAACACTGGACCTGTCAGGTTGCCATCAGTGGCGTTCCGCATCATAGGCTACTATAGACCTCCAGCAGCAGGACCACAACTTCTGACACATCTGTCATCCCACCTGGACACTTCCCCAATGGAAACAATTATATTAGGTGACCTTAACTATGATTGGCTGACTAAGGTCTCATCACCTCTGAAACAATTCTGTGACTCTCATGGGCTCACTCAACTTATTATTGAGCCTACTCGCATCAACAAAAAAAATCCAATGAGAAGCACCCTCTTGGATGTTCTCCTTGTTAACAGATCCCATTCCTTTTCCCATGCTGGTATCCTCTCAGCGGATGTTAGTGACCACTGCTTTATTGGTGGTATAAGAACTGTTACCAAACCTCTATCTACATCAAAGTTTTCCACTAAAAGGTCCAGACGGAACTTCGATCCTCTCGCATACTTCAATGATCTAAAAAACTCTTTGCTATGGCAGAGTTTCTACCTGGCTAAATCAGTGAGCGATGCCTATGACGTTCTCCATGAAATCATATCCAGTGCCCTAAACAGCCATGCTCCCCTGGTTAAAGCACGAATAAAAGCCAGAACCTGTCGTTGGTTTTCAGCGGGTCTGAAGGCTGCCTTACTCAAAAGAGATTACCTCTGGAAAAAGGCTCGTAAATCTCATGCCGACGCAAACTGGTGTCTCTTCAGGGCATCTAGAAACGCCTGTACTAAGTTGGTCAGAGAGGCCAAAGCCAACTTTTATCAATCTGAGCTACTCTCTGCGTCCAACTGCCCTACCAAGTTCTGGTCCACCATAAAAGAACTATCTGGCCACTCTCCAGGAAGTGCGCTTCCTTCCAAAATTACCACTCATAATATTATCATTAACGATAAATCAGAGATACTGCAGGCTTTCAACAATCATTTTGCCACCGCAGGCCTGGCGTTTGATAACGCACCTGTAAGTAGCCTTCTTCCTCAGATCAACACCCAGCCTCCAGAACCTAGTAGCAATAACATGGACTTCTCCTTTTCACCTACCACCATAAAAAAGTTGAAGACCTTCTTCTACGACTAGATACTAAAAAAAGTGCTGGGGCCGACTCCTTCGACCCATATTTCTTGAAAATAGCATACCATATTCTTGCTACACCTATAACACCTATTCAACCTGTCCTTAGCACAAGGCTCCATCCCCAAGGCATGGAAAACTGCTCACGTCATTCCCCTGTTTAAAGCAGGGGACCCCTATGACCTAAATAACTATAGACCAATCTCCCTTCTACCCATACTTTCAAAACTTCTGGAAAAAACTGTGGATACGCAGCTGAGCTCTTTCTTAGACAATGCTAGACTACTCAACCCAATGCAGTCTGGCTTTAGAGCAAAACATAGTACAATCACGGTGCTGGCAAAAGTTACTAATGACTGGCAACAGGACCTAGACAACAAAAAATTTGTCTGTGCTGTGTTTCTGGAACTCAGCAAGGCTTTCGACACTGTCGACCACTGCCTGCTCCTCTCCACCTTAAAAACTATAGGCATTGGTTCAACCTCACTGGGATGGTTCCAAGACTACCTTTCTGATAGACAGCAACAAATTAAGGCTGATGGAGAGCTTTCTCCACTTAAACCGATAAAAAAAGGTGTCCCTCAGGGCTCCATACTGGGCCCATTATTGTTTGCCATCTATATCAACAGCTTGGACGTAGGCATCAAGGATGCCAGTATTCACTTGTTTGCTGACGAGACGGTGCTCTACTTAAGCCGGGAATCTCCTGAAGCTGCCTACGCTGAGTTACAAGCTGATTTTAATACTCTGCAGTGCCAGCTCCTTAGCAAAAGGTTACTACTAAATGCAAAAAAAAAAACAAGGCCATTCTTTGCTCACCATCAGGCCCAGGGGCTTACTCTGCTTTCGCTAGTCTATTACCATCAATCTCTACTTTATTAGGAGAAAATCTTGAATTTATGCCTAAATTCAAATACCTTGGTATTTGGCTAGACAACAAACTCTCTTTTGTTGAACATACAGAAGAACTGCTGAAAAAACTGAGGCAGAGACTTGGTCTTTTCTTCAGAATTAAACGCCTCTTGACCACAGACGCAAAAAGACAGCTTGTTCAATCTACGTTCCTTTCATTAATTGACTACACCGACTTCATTTATGGCCATTGCCCTGCCTCATATCTTGCAAAATTGGATGTATTATATCATAGAGCACTGAGATTTATAACTGGCCTCCTGTCCTCCACACATCACTGCTCTTTATACGCAGCCGTAGGGTGGCCCTCCCTTCAATACAGGCGATATAGAAATGCAGCCCTATGGACGCTCCGAGCCCTTACCAACAAACTCCCACAATACATTGTTGACTGTCTCCCTCTTAGTCCTATTAGGAATAATGCCCTAAGAAGTCACTCGCAGGGTTCTTTGAAAGCCTCAAGGGGCAACACTCGCTTTGGAAGGGCCGCCATAAGCTATGCCCTGCCTACTCTCTGGAACAGGATACAAAAATCGTTGAGACTTAGCTCCCCTGTCAGTCCTGCCTTCTTAAGACCCTCTATGACAAAACGTTTGCTGAAATCTGTAATTGCTTCTATCGCTCCTAGCAGCTTGACTATTGTTCCTCACTTCATCAACACTAGTCCCAGCTGCTTATCCAAATCAGCCCTTGCCACTACTACTCCCCCCTCCTCTGCCCCACTTGCCCTTAGCACCTCTGCATCCCTTTATTCACCACCTTCTTCTGCCACATTTACCTAAGCCTTACACACTGTTATGCACACCTCCATAGCTTAGGAATTTCCATCCAGGCCTGTAACGTGTTTCTGCTGGACAGGAATATAAATAATCTTTCTTTTCTTCTATGGTTTGTATATGACATCCATACACATCCTGCTCCTGTTAATTGTGTGTGTGTATATCTATATATATATATATATATATATATATATAGATATACACACACACACACACACACACACACACATTACGTTCGGGTTGTTATGTATATCTTTCTTGTACACGTGACCTGCAATGTAAATATTCTGCTCCTATCAGTATTGTAAACATGTTGTTCCTTTTGTATTATGTATATATATGTGTAACTGTACAATTTTCCCTACCAACAGCAGGTCCACCTTGTAAATGAGCTTGCTCAATGGTGATCGCCTGGATAAATAAAGATTTGATTGATTGATTGTTGGGGGAGGGCTATCTTTTTTTTTTTTAAATTCACTGACAGGCCAGGTTAGGCATCGGCCTTCTCAGGTTGTTTAGGGAGGAGGACAGTTTTATTTTTAATTCCCCGATGGGCCAGGTTGGGAACTGGAGCGGTCAGGCAGTTTGGGAAGGGGACAAATGTTTTTATTACATGATGAGCCACACTGGGCACTGGAGCCATCAGGTGGCTGGTGGGAGAGGGACATTTTTTTTTTTTTTTTATTCCGAAAGGTTGGATTGCATACCGGACCAATCAGGTAGTTCTGGAGAGCAGGACATATGTTTTGTTTTATTCCCTGATGGCCTGAAGTCTTAAAAAAGGAAAATGTAAGACAAGGAGAGTCGGGCGATGACACTGGGCTCACTGCCCCTTGGGGTTACAGCCTTGGAAGTGTGTGACATTGGTCACTTTCGGCCAGTCTCCCACGTCAGTGTTCTGCAGGCTGGAGGAGGTGGAGATGCCAGAACAGGCAAGTAGCTGCAGTAGAGCAGCAGCAGCAGCCCCAAGCCTCCCATGCACTGCTTGAGCCCCTCACTGTAACCTGAGCAGATGGGCATAGGGAAGACAGTGTTTTATCACTCAGCCTATCCCACCTTCCGCTCACTGCTTTGCTGCTGCTTCCCCTTATCTCCTTTTGTCTTAATACCTGGGCCAGATTGGACAAGGGAACATTTGAAGGGAAAGGGACAGATTTTTTTATTTTATTCCCTGAGGGGCCATGTTGGGCACAGGGCTGATATGATGTTTGAAAGGGGAGAAGATGGATTTTTTTTGTTTTACAGTAATTCCCTGCCAGGCAGGACTGGGTACTGGACCTGTCAAGTTGTTGGGGGGCGGGGGGCAGTTTTTTTTATTCCCTTATGGGCACTGTTGAACATTGAACCTGTCAGGTTGTTGGGCAAGGGTTATCATTTTGTTTTTATTCTCTGACAGGGCACATTAGGCATCGGATCTCTCAGGTTGTTGTAGGAGGGAGACAGTTTTTTTATTCCTTGGTGGGCCTGGCAGAACACTGGACATGTCAGGTTGTTGGGGGGGTATCTGTTTTTTATTCCCTGCCAGACCAGGTTAGGCATCGGCCTTCTCAAGTTGTTGAGGGAGAAGGACAGGTTTTTTTTATTATTTTCTGATGGGCCGGGTTGGGAACGGGAACTGGAACTGGAACTGTCAGGCAGTTTGAGGAAGAAAGACAGATGTTTTTATTCCATGACGGCCTACGCATAGCACTGGACCCATCAGGCTGCTGGTGAGAGAAGGACATATTTTTTCATTCCCCCGACAGGCTGGGATGTGTACTACACCCATCTGGTAGTTTGGGAGAGATTTCCTTTTATTCCCTGTTGGGCTGGAATGGGTATTGGACCAGCCAGGTAGTTGGAGGGGGCTGAGGGACATATTTGTTTTTTTTATTCCCTGATGGGTCAGGTTGGGCACTGTGTCTGTCTGGTTGTTGGGGAGGGAATCAGATTTGTTTTATTCCCTAATGGGTTGGATTGGGCACTGGACCCATCAGTTAGTTGGGGGAGAGGGACAGATTTATTTTATTCCCTGATGGGTTGGGATGTTCAATGGACCCATTAGGTAGCTGGGGAGGGGCAGATTACTATTTTTTATTCCTGTCCAGCCACGTTGTGCACTGGAAATTCTGTTATATTCTACATTCCCTGCGCTACTAGTGTGGAACTCCTGTACCCTGTAAAAAACTTTGTGCTACACAGTGTATGATTAAGTTTTGTTTTAAAAACTGCTTCACCCTGGCCCCGCTCTTTCTCCAGCAACTGATGTCCCCTTCCCCCCATAGTTTTTCTAGACCATGGCCATGCTACTTGGACTGACTGGAAACTCGGCTGTTCTTTCATTACACTGAGAGGTCAGGAGAGATGCTTTCTAATTCCTAAAAGAATCAGATTGTCCTCCCACCGCTGTACTATTCTTTGTCCTTTTGCACTGCAATAATTTAGTAGCGGGAAAATCCACAATTTTATACAGTCAATTTCATTTTTTTCCCCAGAAAAAAATAAAGGTTAGCTTTCCATTCTTGAAGTTGTGCAAACAGAGAGTTTATAAGTAGCAAGTACTTTCTCTCTGAGCTCATTCATTGTCACTCTTGTTAGCACAGTGAGGGGGAGGGCTAGACTAAATAACCTGAGGACTTCTTTAGTGTACCACCTAGGTCAGCTACAAGTTCATGAGAGTAGCACCACTTGCTCAGCAGTTTCCCATGCACTCTTCTTGCAGCCAACAGAAAGTTAGCAAAGTGTTACCGATAGATGCAAGGAGCAATAGCAAGGCACAACTCACTGACGGCCATAAAAGGGCATGTCTCAGTACCCCCATGCATTTCAATGGGTCAGCTGCAAAACACTTCCAAGGTCATTGTTAGTTGAACGGTGGCCTTGATTTGTCACAATCGTAACAGACCCAAAGACTTTTTTTCATACACAAAGCCTATGAATAATTAGGAAAGAACAAACTGTGACCATCCTTTACCTCTGTGATACCTTCGTTTTAGGCTGCCCACAATATTTCATCTCGAGCCCCCCGCAATGTTGTCACAATTAACATCATCCATGTTCTCTCACTCAACATGTGAAAGTCGCAGTGTTATATACTAAACCTTCACAATATGTAGCCAAGTCCCAAAACCTCCGATATCCACCATTCCAGAAGGTCACCAGGTCATTCCCTTCAGATTCCATGATCCCCTGCATTTGGGGCCCTTGCAGCATTTTCAAGCTGCTCCACTCGAGTTCCCTGGAAGCCTTGCTCTTTCACTGACACATATGCAACTGCCAGAGCTTTCCCTGCTGTTTTGTTGGACCCAAGATTGTCCAAGTTATTCTTAAGAATCATGAGCTGTTCTGTGTAGGCATCTAGTTTTTTGTCCATCCATTGGATGGACTGTGTTAGGGCCATAACTGCCATTTGTAGAGTCAAATAACATAGCAGGAGTTCCATCCACTGCTGAGTCAGGGTGCTATGCTTTACTGGATTGAACCTAACCATCACTGAGGAAAGTCCAATTTAACAGCATTCTTCAGTCATCCCATCTTCTGAAATTTTATTCTGTTTGTTCCCCAGCTCCTGATACTGTATATCAGACTGTCGAATCTGGAGGAGAAAGCTCCACAAAACAAAAAAGTTAAATCAAACAAGTAGAAGCTCCTAGAGAAGTATGTTCCTCGCAGGGCTGCTGGCAAAGTGCCCCTCCTCCCCCCCATTTGTTATGACCATGCAGTTAACCTGACATTCATATAACTTTGTGCCCTACCTGCACAGCGGTGCAAGTAGAGTACTAAAAAATCTGAATTTCCATGCCTGCACCAGAGCCACTTACTAATCTTTGTGTGCTTTCATCCACCCAGCTGTAGACTAAGGTAGAACTAGCTGAGTATGAGATGTTGCATACATCTCAGCTGCTTTATCCTAGGTAAATATCCTCTGATACATTTTCACATTCTGATGTATAGCCTGACATGGACAAAAACATGGTCAGGTAAATATCTCTCACAAAAGTTGACCACCTTTTCAATAAAGGAAGTTCACACTATTTTCTTAATATAGTCCAGGCCCCCAGATTGGGGTCTGAGGTGAGCTGTGCCCATGGCTCATCCAGCTGGGGGAATAGTAGGGTACGTCAGTATATTTCTTGCCAAGGCATAAAAGAGGATACCTCAGGTATGTAGGGGCGGTGCTTGAAGAGTTGCAGGGGATGGAAGTCTGAGGAGGAAAGGTCAGCTGGGCTGACTGGGGGATCCCCAGCTGCAGAGTGTCTTCTGAGGCCCATTACCAGGCCCAGGTCAGGGAGCAGGTGGGAACATGAAGCTCCCCAACCAATCGTAAAAGTTCAAGAAAGATCTACATGTCAGGTCTCACAAGGCTGCCAAAGCTACTTGTCTGTTCGAGTGTCCTTTTGGGGATGAGCAAATGGACTCAGGATCAATCAGCTGTGTTTGACTGTTGAGGTTAAGAATTACTTCTTCTTGCTGAGACTGCTCCTCTCTTGCTGGTGAGTACCTAATTATTTCGACCAGGACCGGGGTTCGGGGTTGTGCCTGTTTTCAGGCAGCCAGCCATTTTCCACCTCTGGCTTGCCTGTTACTGATCTTTGCAACAGTGGGAGGGTTTTCCCCAGTGCTCCCTATGCTTTTTCCCTGGACGGCCTCTTGTTATAGATTCTGAGGCTGCTTGTGCCCTTGCCCGGACTGACAACCTGGATCACTAGGCCCTGTGTATCCCTGCCCTGTTTTTGCTAAGTGACACCTATTTAGCCACTGCTCTCCTCTAGCCCTGCTCTTCCTGTGGCCTTGGAGGTTTCCTGACTCTGCCTTCTGCTTACAGTGGATGCTGACAGGGTAGTACCATGGACTTTATCGTGGTCTCCTACACCTGTGCTAGAGCTGGCTCTGCTCTCTGTTCTGCTACAGCAGCATACTCACTGCTGTCATGCATCACTAACCAATGCTCAATTATCTCTTCCATCTGAATCTTAGTGGCTGCCTCTCTTACATCAACTTCCAGGTGCACTCTGTTCCTCAGTGGGTGCTATTTTTCTCTACCATTCAGCTGAGCCTTATATCCTACTGTGGATGCCTTTTACTTTTTCCTGGGACATCCTCCTTCCTGGCTGACATCCTCTTCACCATTCTGGAAGCACTGCCTCCCCTGCAGCAATTGGCTTCCTCACCATCCTGGAAGCACTGACTCCCCAGCAGCTGACATCCTACCATCTCCTAGTTGCTTTTGTCTCCTCTGTGGCTGCCATCTCCTCCCTTTCTGCCTAGGAGCAGTGTCTCTGCTACAGCTGATATCTGGCTTACTTTTTGGGGAGCATCGCTCTCCCCTGCAGCAGACATCCTGACCTCCTCATCTGAGTGCCATCTTTAGAGGATAATATCTGGTTCATCATCCTCAAAAGCAAAATTCTCCCATATGGCTGACATTCTGACTTCCATCTAGGGATCGCTGCCTCCCTGTGGCTGTTTTTTCTACTTCACCCACATTTTAGTTCCATCACTTATTCCTGTCCATTGCTCCATACTTCACCTGGGGAGATCTTCCCTACACAGCATAGCTCCTTGTGGCTGTCTCCGTGTTTTTACCCTAGAAGGTAGCTAAGTGTTCTGCTATAACCTGCCTCTACTCCATATCCTCTGAACCCAAGATCTGGTCATCAGTTTCCTCTGAATATCTACTTTCAATGAAAAAAATTTGATATTCTCAGACAAGCTTCACGAGGCACATGCCAGTGCATTTGCAAATACTTTATTGTTACATGGGATAGAACTATTAAGGACTAAAAAGCCCTATTTACAAAGTTGTCCTGTCTACAAAGCATCAGTTATAGTGCAGGAGGAATACTTGAAAACAAACTGACAAACATAAACAGATACCAATAAATTACATCAACATAACTCAACACTCTGAATATTCAGACTCAGTACAAAAGCAATATTCAAAAACATTCACAAATGTATAGGTGCTCCTCTGAAGTCCAATCCCCAAAAAGCTTTAATTTATCTAGGGTTCTCAGTGCTGGTGTCAACTGGTTCCAAGCCTTGGATACCCAGTGGTAAATTGAGAAAGTAACCACCTTTGTAAGTGTTCTTGATACTAAATATCCCCTATGACTTATGTCCCTGAATTGACATCTATGTAAGCATTAAGCCACAAGAAAGGAGGCTTTTACTAGGGAATTACTGCATGGTTTGGGGGGGTGGGGGTTGGAGCATGAGGCTGAACGCTGAGTACCCCAACCACCCAACCATGCATTAATTCCCTAGTAGAAGCCTCCTTTCGAGTGGCTTAATGCGCTTGTAACATGGCAAGCATTTCCAGAAATAAGCAGATTTATTATTTGCAATGCTTACTTGTAATGGAAAAACACATACATACAATTATTTTATTTCTTATCTTTAACACTGTATTGATAGTACACATTCTGTAGCATGTCTTACATATATTGTGGATGTAGGGAGGCATTACTTTACAACATTTTGATTTAAGCGCATGTTGTTATTACTGCCAAATATACTTTTATCATTTTTACTATTATGGTACTTTTTCTCCTTACTGTCTGGATCGGTGCTAGATACTTCGATTTTCATCAATGTGTATTACAATATATGGGTTGCACTGCATGATGGGACCATGCTAGGGTACATCTTCATGTTTTGTTCCTGCAGTTCCCCTGGCAGGCCAACAGATGGCTGTGATTGCTAATAACTAATATCGTGAGTAGAAACTGAATGGTTTTCAACCAGTAATTCTATACATATTAGCTTTACATTTGCTAATGTGGTACTTTTCTTCCTAATTTACAGTCAGGATTGGTGCTACGTACTTCAATTTTTGTCTGCGTGTATTATAAAATATGGGTTGCACTGCATGATGGGGATCATGCTAGGGTAGAGCTTCATGTTTTGTTCCTGCAGTTCCCTTGGCAGGCCAACAGATGGCTGTGAAATAATGCTATCAGCACAGCACTGTTTTACAACCATCTGTTGGGCTGCCATGGGAACTGCACTTAAAGAATTTACTCAGGTTCACAAAGGTACAACAGGAGCAACCATGCATTACTAAGGAATTAATGCACCCCACTGAAGGAAGAGATCTTCCACTACCTCCTGCTTTAATTCCCACTCGTGAGCCCTGGCGACCGATCGGCTGAGACTGTCCGCCAGAATGTTGTGAACACCTGGCACATGGACTGCTGTCAAGGATTGGCCGTGTTGAACAACCCAGTACCACACCCACATCGCTTCCCTGAAAAGGGGGCATGAACGGGTGCCTCCCTGTTTGTTGATGCACGAGACCATAGCCATGTTGTCGGTCTGGATGAGAAGTGTTCCCAGAATGAAGAGGGACTGAAATGCTTGAAGAGCATAGAGCATTGCTCTTGTCTCCAGGATACTGATGTGAAGATTCTCCTCCATGGAAGACCAAGTCCCTTGTGTTCAATGGTCTCCCAGGTGGGCCCCCCATCCGATGTTCGATGCATCTGACGTGAGAGTCATGGCGGGGGAGTGGAATGGGACCCCCACCGAGAGTTTGAAAAGGTCCTGCTACCAAAGGAGATCCCTCTGCAGCTGTTGGAGACTAGCACCATCTGGTCCATGTCATCCAAGCGTTTATCTCATTGGACTTGGAGAGACCACTGGGTCTCCCTCATGTGCAATCTGGCCAATGGGACTGTGGACATGGCAGCTGCCATCAGGCCCAGCAGTCGTAAGACAGAGCGCACTGTGGTCCAATGAGAGGAGGACACCAGAGTGGCTTGTAGGATAAGGGTCTCTGCCCTGCCCTGGACCATGTCCAGTACTGTTCCTATGAAATGGAGGAGCGCTGGGAGGGTGACAGTTGAGACTTGGGGTAATTGACAGTGTTCCCAAGTCTGGAGAAAAGGTGCAGGGTGAAGGAAAGGCAATCCTTCAGACTGTCCTGGGATGGGGCTGAAAACAGCCAATCATCCAGGTACGGGAACAAACAGATGCCCTTGTGATGCAGGGTTGCTGCTACGACTGCTAGGCTCTTAGTGAAAACCTGAGGTGCTGAAGAGAGACCAAAGGGGAGGGCTCTGAACGGAAAATGCTCCTCCTGGAAGAAGAATCTCAGAAAGCAGCAGTGGGCCGGAAGAATGGGGATATGTAGGTAGGCATCCTGCATATCCAGGGAACACAGCCAATTGTTTGGTTGGAGCAGGGGCAAGAGTCCCTTGAGTGTCAACATGCAGAACCTCTTGTATTCTATGAAGAGGCTGAGCATGCTGAGATCAAGGATTGGCCTGAGATCTCCAGTCTTTTTGGGTACTAGGAAGAAGTGGGAATAAAATCCCTTTCCTATCTGCTCTGTTGGAACCCGCTCTATGGCTGATTTTTGCAGCAGAGCTTGGATTTCCTGTAGAACCAAACTTTGTTGACCTGATGGTCAATCAGACCTGCCCGGAGGGTTGGTGGACAGTCTCTCCAGAAACTCTATCGCGTGACCTCTTGCGACTAGTTGTAGGAGCCACGCACCTGCAGTTATGGCTTTCCACCCTTCCAGGTGGAAGCAGAATCTTCCTCCCACTGGTTCCTCCATGGGGAGGTAACCGGGGGGGGGGGCGCTATAAGTCAGGACGCTGAGGGAAGGGGCACCTTGTCCCCAGTGACTGTCTTTGGGAACTTAGCCTGGGTGTTTGAGCACCAGAGTCAGTTGTTAGACACTTATTTTGGAGTCTGCTCTGGTTCTGTTTGTTCCATTTCCACTGGCGACAAAAATTCTGCTTGGGTTTATGACCTGAGCTGTACACAGAGCGGACATCTTTCAGGGATTTGCCAGTTTCTTGCAGTTCCATAATTATGTCTTTAGCATTGCCACCAAACAGAACTAGACCCCAAATGGAATGTCCAGAAGTGTGCTCTGTACATTTTGTGCCAACCCTGCAAGACACAGCCAAGCAAGGCGCCTTAGGCAGATGCCCGTAGCCATGCAACGTGCCACTGAATCGACCGAGTCATAGGTGGCTCGTACAGCATGGTGGCAGGATGATTTATTCAGCTTGATTTTGTCCAGAAATTTGTTCCCGAGTTGTTTGTCAGGTACTTCTTGGATGTCCTCGTCCAGGTCAGAGAGGGACGACTTCTGGTAAGCCACCATGTGGGCTACATAGTTGAGTGAACGTATGGTGCAGGCAGAAGAGGTATAGACCTTGCATCCATATTGGTCCATTTGTTTCGACTCCTTGTCAGGAGGAGAGGCACTGAGATGTCTGGGTTGGGCTGACCTATCATGCGCTGCAGTGATGACGATAGAGTCCACCTTAGGTTGAGCTGTAAAATGGGAAACCCCTTCCGGGGGTGGTAAGAACTGTCAGCTTTCTTTGAAACCGCAGGAATAGACGACGGCTGTTGCCAAATCGCAGAGGTCAGATCTTCATGCGGCCCTGTCCAAGAAGGGATGGGGTCCACATTAACCAGGTCCAGATGCTCCACAAGTCTTCTGCGTTTAGGGTCCAATTCCTGGGACACCCACCCGCAGGACCTTTGAATAGACCGGAGGAGCTCTGCAAAAGACAGATCCTCCGGAGGAGATTTAGGTGACTCCTCTGGCTGAGGCTCTATGGGAGAGTGGGGTTCCGACAGGTCCCCCACATCCAAATCCTCGTCAGAGTCAGAGGATTCCAGCCTACTTGGCAAATCAATCAATCAAATCTTTATTTATCCAGGCGAACACCACTGAGCATAGCTCATTTACAAGATGGACCTGGTTAGCACAGGAACACAGGATATACAATATATGAACAGTCACAATGTAACACCTCAGTAATATTATACAATACAGAGATACAATAGTTAAATGTAGTCATAAGTGGAGAACAATTTTGGAAACAGTGGTACAATTCCTTCGTGGTGTATAATGAGTCTAGTAACAGTAGCTGGAAGTACTAATGAGGACAATTGTTAGGTAATGGTATATTACATACAATGCCATAAGTAACAAGATAGACAGTGAGTTAAAAAAAGAAAAAAACAAACAGTGTAACAGGGTAGAAGGGTGTGTGTGGTTGGCTAGGCGAGATAGGGTACAGGCAGGGTGGTAGGGGACAGACGAGGGACAGATGAAGCCTCAGAGAGAACACAGGACAGGAGGGCAGGGAGCACAATTAGGTATTAGAGAAATGTGAAGCAGAGGCCACAAGGTCAGGCGTAGTGGAGAGGACAATGCCATCATGGTACGCTATAAGTGCAGGGAAGTTTAGGATTGGGGGAAGCAGTTGCAAATTTCCTTGACTGAATGGTCATATAGTTTCTTGAAGGCGGATAGACTGACCGGGGTACTAAGCTTTAGCGATTTTTATATTTTGTTCCATAGAGACGGCAGCGCAAAGCTTATAGCCGTTCTCCCAAAGCGTGTTTTTAGCTTAGGTACCTTTAAGGAAATAAAGGAGTAGCTTCTCGGTGCATAGTTCCCAAGCTCGCATAGTGGAAGACAATCAGAGATATATAGGGGTAGTTTTTTAATAATAGCTCTGAACATCCGGAGTATAGCATTTCTATTTCTCCTGTACTGAAGGAAGGGCCAACCCACGGCAGCATGAAAGGCACAATGATGAGTGGAAAAAGGTAGGCCAGTAATGAATCTCAGAGTCCTGTGATACAACGTATCCAATTTAGCAAGATGAGAGACAGTGCAGTGACTATAAAGAAAGTCAGCATAATCGACCAAGGAGAGAAACGTTGTTTGTACCAGCCGCCGCTTGGCATTGCTAGTAAGGAAGTTATTAATCCTGAAAAAGAGTCCAAGCCTCTGCCTCAATTTCTTTAGCAGATCTTCGATATGGTCTGTAAAGGAAAGTCTATGGTCGAGCCACACTCCCAAGTACTTGAATTTATTGACAAATTCTAGGTTTTCTCCCAGGATTGTTGTGATCTGTGGAATGGAGCCAGCACTGGCCGGGTTTGCAGCATGGAGAAGTGGAGAAAATAGCATTGCCTTAGTTTTTTTTGGTGTTTAATAGGAGCTTTTTGTTTAGGAGTTGGCTCTGAAATAGAATGAATTCAGATTGTAGGTCTCCACAGGCAGATTCTGGCGAAGGACGACTTATATAAAGAACCGTGTCATCTGTGAACAGATGGATATTGGCCTTAATTATGTTGGTGTCAATGTTGTTTATGTAAATTGTAAGGGGGACCCTTCTTTGCAGAGGTTTAAGGGGAGAAAGTTCACCTTCTGCCTTGACTTGCTGCCACCGGTCAGAGAGGTAGTCATCAAATCAATGCAAGGATAGTGAGTCTAGTCCTATCGCCCTCAGGGAGGAAAGGAGCAGGCCATGATCGACGGTGTCGAAAGCCTTACTTATGTCTAAGAACACTGCACAGACGAAGTTTCAATTCTCCAGGTCTGCGCCAATCATTAGTCACTTTATTAGGCTGTAATGGTGCTATGCTGTGCTCTAAAGCCAGACTGCATTGGGTTTAAAAGATTCATAGTTTCTACATAGGTTCTCAACTGCTTGCTTACAATTTTTTCCAACAGTTTGGACAGTATAGGGAGTAGAGAAATTGGTCTGTAGTTGTTAAAATCACAGGGGTCCCCAGATTTAAACAGAGGGAGAACATGAGCTGTTTTCCATAAGGGTAGGAGGATTCCAAGGGACAGTGAGAGATTGAATAGGTGGGTAATTGGTACAGCTAAAACATGGTAGAAAGTATGGGTCTAGAGAGTCAGCACCCACACTTTTTTTGGTATCCAACTATAATAGAAGTTCTTCGACCTCTTTCAAGTGAAGTAGGCTGGAGAGAAAAGACTGAGTTGGTAAGAAGAGGTTCAGAGTTTTTCGCACCCAACTGGGAGCATAAAGAACATGCAGGGGAGTTGTCAAATGCCAGCCCTGCAGTGTCAAAGTGGTTGTTAAATGCATCCAGGATCTCCATTTTGTTGCAGATGGTGGCACTGCCAGAGGTAATCTTTGCAGGCACGGAGTTCCCCGGGGTATGTCTGGACATATCCTTAATGGACTTCCAAAATTTAGAGGAGCTCCTGGCAGCAGAATCTAGTTCTGAACAATAAAAGGAGGCCTTAGCATCTCTTATCATCTTGGTGCATGTATTCCTGGCTTTCCTGAAGTGACACCAGTCCATCGGGACCTTAGTTGTTCGTGCTTTTTTCCAAAACTTGGCCCTGTCCAGCAGTGCTGTTTTGAGTTCTAAAGGGAGCCAGTGACAGGTTCTACTCCTTACCCTAACTTTTACAAGAGGAGCATACTTATTTAATGCCCCAGTCACAATTTCAGAAAAGATGTCCCCAGAGAGATTCCCGATGGCAAAGCGCCTGTATCCCTGTCAGAAACTCTGCTGGAAGGAGCAGGGCTTCCTGGTGATACCCTATGGGACGGGGTAGCCCTAACTACCAACCGGGCTGACCCAACGCTTGTAGGAGTTGGGACTTGGTGTCCTTCCACCAAGCTGGGATGGATTCTTGGTGTTCCAGCTGAGGAGGTGGAGGAGGAGGTGGTGGAGGGTATCCTGGGTACCCTACAGGATAAGACGGGTAGCTAGGTGGTTGGTACCATTAGGGGTACTGGTAACCTTGGTACTGGAGAGGCTGACACGGCATAGGGTAACCTGGCATCAGAGGCAGGTAACCCAGTGTCGGATGGCCCGGCGTCGGGTACTGGGGAAACTGCGGCATGTAGCCAATGTAATAACCCATTGAGCCTGATGGAGGAACGTAAGGTCCAGAGGGTGGCGGTGCTGGGAGACCAATGGGGTTTGGGTCCATCGGCGGGTCCGGGGTCGGAGGTGGAACCCCCCAAAGGTCCAAGAATATTTCGGGTCCATCCCGCCCTCAAGAGTGTCCAGCAAGGGATCTGGCATCGGGTGCCTATCCAACAGCAGGGCCGAGACTGGCAAGGGGGGGGTAAGACTGGAAAGGCCCCCGTTGACAGGTCTGCCGGAGAGTCAGGAGTCTCATGGATGTCCGACGTTAGGGGCTCCTGGAGATCAGGCCTGAAAAGGTCGGGTAGGGTCAGTGATTCCCTAGAGGGAGAACCCTTGCGGGAAGGTGGGGAACCTGCAAGCTCGCTCTGCTGGACATCGGGGACCACAAGGGCATCCGACGGGGAAGCAGTCACCACATGGCCATCGGATAAACCAGCGACCGACTTAGAAGTGACAGTCTGGCAGGCGTCTGAGGAGACGACGGCTGACTTACAGACCACGGCCAGGCTGACAGAAGCCGGGAGGCTAGAGTCAGGCTGATCGGCCTGGGTCAGGCGCCCGGTGGCGAAGCCGGAGGGTGGCTTATCGGCTGAGCTAATAGCAGGTACCGCAACTACTTCCTCAGAAAAGGAAACCCACGACTGCCCACTGACCTCGGCAGCTGGGGGGGAAGGCGGCCGATCCGCCAGAGCTGATGAAAGCCCAGGAGGTGGGACACTCATGGAGGTGGAAGCCCCACCCGAGAGGGCGTCGGCTGTCTGGCTGCTTTTCCTCTGAGGAGAACGTCTCTGCTCCCAGCGTTTCTCCTTCCCCTTTTCCAAGGCAGGTGACGACAATCGTTCCCTCAGCTCCTGAAGCTCTCTTTCCATCGATGCCAGTCATTGCTTCAATAAATGGGCATCAAGGGTCCTCTGGCAATGGGTGCGCATGGCCTGGTTGAAGGCCTGGCAGATAGAACAATCTGTGGTCTGGTGCTTAGGCCCCAGGCAGAGGACGCAGCGGGAGTAGTCGTCCCCATGTGGGATCTGCGCACCGCACTTGGAGCACTTTTTCTTGTCCCGATGAGACAACATGCAATGCTGGAGGATGGAAAAAACAAATGGCAACTACGCGAAAAAATGGCGGGCGACAGAAGCTGTTTCACCGCGAGGTCCTACGATTCAGGTCAATGGCAGGAAAGAACTGGAAGGCGGGCGGGGGACTGCCCATATCTATGGTCACGCTGACATCCATCACCTGGCGGTCCTCCCCACTGATGATTACTAGCTACAAGTTTGCCGTGTGGTACTGATACCAGGGGGCGCAGTCCTACTTGTGAAAACCTACTGCAGGAACCCTCTTGAAGTAAGATCAATTAACACTGTTTACTGCAATTAGGGCTAACAAAAATCTAGCAGTCACTACCAATGAACAAGAATTAAAAAATAGACTGGAACAATTACAAAAAAAGATACAAAATTGGAGTGGCACGGTATAACCCTGGGAGAATACCTTATCTACAATGGGATACCCAAAGGACTTAAGAGGTTCTGACTGAACCGAATATCAGTGTAGAACCTAAAAAACTGTCTGACAGTTGGGAAGGAATATGCAACAGATGTAGCAATGACTTCATGTATGCTATTATAGGAGGAAGTCCTAGAGGGCAGGAGTGCACTAGCTGACGATATTAAAAATATCCAAGATCAGCTTAAACTTGCAGCTGAGGAAGAAATCTTCCAGAAAAACCTAGAAGAAATTAAGAAAACTCTGTATGACTTTGAAGAAAATCTCAAAACCAAAAAACCCTCAAAAAATCCAAACGAGATTCTAACAATCATAGACTAGACACAGTGTACAACTGGAAGATAAAAACAGTATATAGAAACACCAGAACAGAAACAGCCTGATAGCTCAGACAGCTAAACCCAGAGGACTGACAGAGTACCCAACCCAGGACAACCACCAGCCAATTTTTTTTAGACCGCAGACAAACAGAGGAAGTCAGACAGGACAGTTATCAGGAAGAACCACAATAAAGGAATTATACCAGGTCCCAAGGTTATGCGGAAGAACTAGATCAACGACAAACACCAGCACAAGGAGGAGGAAGAGGAGGCACAAGCAGAGGGAAAGGAGAAGGATACAAAGGCAGGAGGACATAGTTATATTCAATTTAAATGACAAAACATTATCTGAAACAGAAGTTAAGGTGTTAAGTAGGGGTCTCTCTTTCTCCCCATTCACTCCACCTGATAAGATTCCAAATCATGAGTGATTTACAAAAGTTCTTCAGACAGATAGTCTGAAGGAACAATTCCATTCACTTCCCCCTCCAGATTCTAACATAAGCAGACTTAAAGCTGATATGAAACACAAATCTACATAACCCCCCCCCCCGCCAAAAGTCAGAAATCCCAACACAGAAGCATATATTAACCAGGTCACCCTGGATGTACAAACAATATTCAGAGACACACCTAACTCAACACCAAAATACAATCTCAGCAGATCAGAAAATGAAGCTTTACAAGATCTGATCAAACCAGCTGATAAGGGGGGTGGAACTGTCCTAATGGATAAAAATAAATACATAAGAATGTGTGAAGAATTGTTAAATGTACCCGAAAACCATGAAATACTAGCAGGGGATCCGAGCAAGAGAATAGTAGATAGCCTCAATGAAATTCTTCAAACAGAACAAGAATTAGGACAGCTACAAGAATGGCAAGTAAAACCACTCAGAAACAATTTCCCAAAATATAGGTGTTCTATAGTTTACCTAAAATTCACAAAAACCCAGACAATCTGATTGTTTCACGAAATGACTGTTTTAGAAGGACCATCTAATTTTGTCAACCACTATGCAAGTGAGGCAGTGCCCGTAATGCAAAGCTACCTAAAAGATACAAATGATGTTATAAAAAGTATTAGTGATCTTAATGAAACAGTGGACAAAAAAAAAATTGAACATCTAGTACTTTGTACTATGGATGTAAAAGATTTATATACCTGCATATCGCATAAAGCAGGCTTACAGACCCTAGAAATTATTGGCATTGACAAGTTCAGGAACATATACACCCCACCAGCAAGCACACTACTGGAACTTGCCAAACTGGTATTGTATGATGATTACTTTAGATTTAATGGAACCTACTACAGACAAACACAAGGGACAGCCATGGGCAGCACCATGGCTCCAACATATGCAAATCTCTTTATCGAGCATTTTAAGACACTATTTATCAGTAATCCCATGTATAATCCATTTTTCAAACAAATTATGATAACTGGCTTCCCCTTTTTTCCATAGGGAAACCATGCCGTAATTTGCCGTTATAAAGGAGTGTTTATAACAGCAAACACACGCATGATTTCCCTTGCTGTGTGCATGCTCAGGCAGCAGCGCGACCAGTTGAGACCACTCACCGCTTCTGTCTCACCCGACACAGAGCAGCCAGAAGAACTCAGCGGTAAGTTATTTTCTTTTCTTCCCCCACACACACTGGAAACACATTAAGACCTACTCAAACAAACAAAAAAAGGTTTACAATCCGACAAATCTCGGCACCGGGCTAAAACAAAACCACACCGCGAATGCACCGGAAGCTCTTTATTTTATATAATTGCTGAGGCGAAAAAGGGAAACCCAGCAATTATATAAAATAAAATGGATAAGGTCAAACTCGATTTACACACACACCCTCATTGTAGGATGCTTTTCTACAAAACCGGTCACCGGGTTTATGTAGCATTCCACAACTCGGTGTGTGTAAAATCTCGTTACACACCCCGACCTATACTTTATTCTCTATATAATGTACAAATGATCCATGGATTATTTGCCTTTCATTTGGGATGGCACACTGAGGCAACTGAAGGCCTTTCACCACCACCTCAATGAGGTCGGAGACAACTTAAAAATCACCATGTCAGCTAGTATGTTAGAAATACCATTTTTAGACCTTCTATAAGAGACGTGATGCAATAGAACACCACCTGTACAGAAAGGAGACTGATCGTAACACTCTTCTGCATGCAGACAGTTATCACCTACCCCACCTCATTAGGAGCATTCCATATTCACAAATGCTAAGAGTTGAGCGTAATAGTAGTGAAAACACAGAAAAAAACAAAGGGTAACAAGAGATGGCAGCAAGGTTCAGGAATAGGGGATATGGCAGGAGAACAGTCAATGAGGCTGTACAAAAACTATCACACTACAGCCAAATACCTCCCACAGAGTAGTAACAGATAACAGTATGGTATTACAACTTGTATACTCAGGATTTATACAACCAATCAAGAATATTATCAACAAACACTGGAACATGCTCAGTATTACAGATTTCACAAGCAAACCTATTATAGCTTCAAAACGGGTTAACACACTGAAAGACAGATTAGTGCATTCAGAACAGAGAAAGACTCCAACTGAAACTGGACAGCTGTTACTGGGACCATTACTATCAGGAATACAACTACATGGGCGATGCTGCCACTGTAATAACGACTCAAAAAAAAACATTTCGGCACACAAAAGGAAACAAGAAATATAAGATCAAGAGCAATATTCCATGTGACACTGACCAACTGACCATGTCATGTATCTCCTAACCTGCCCATGCTCAAATACTATGTAGGCATGACCACCAGATCCCAGAAACGAGGAATATTTGAACATAAGAGCAACATCAGGTTAAGAAATGATGCTTCACCTGAAGCTGTCCACGTCTTAGAAGCTGGACACAACCCATCCTCACTAAAATTCTGAGGGCACTGAACATGTCAACCCACCCCACAGAGGAGGTGATTGGATCAAGGCAGTAAAAAACAGGGAAATGTATTGGATCTATACCCTTAACACTACCTGTGATAGATTCAGCCTAAATGAGGAAGAAAACTGGGGTGCTTGTTGGTAAAAATGTAATTAAACAACCCCCTGCCCCCCCCCCACTGTCAGCTACCCGCCCCTCTACATGATAATGCACAATTATCTTAGTGCTCCGGCGCTTTGTAATGATCTTTTTAACAGCTGAATTCAACAAATTAGTGTCAGCCATTGGTCATAAGCCTTCTCCCCTTTCTGACCTCTGCAGCTTCTAGGTGACCTCTGACTAGCCGATTATCATTATTTCTATAGTTTATTATGTTAACCAAATCCAGTTTTATTGACAGACCAAAACATGCATGAAAATATTTATATCATTAATAGATACTTTCCACATCTCAGGCAGACTTAGATCTGCAGTTTAGGCATATGCCAAAAACTGTACGAATAGTTCCGTTTTGGAAACTTCTCAATACAAGCATCAACACTGCAAAATGAAAGCAAGCAATCTTGAGAAAAGAAATAAGGAAATGAGTTAACATGGCTTGTGGAGTATCCCTTTGTAAAGAAGACAACATGTTTGAGATGCCTGCAAAAGTTTTAAACCAGTATAACAAAGGACTATGACCCTCATGAAACAGTTGCCCTTTAAATATTTCCAGGCACATGTTCAGACACTATTGTCCTGCTTATCTTAATTAGAATCCGGATCCAAGGTGTGGGAAGTACCCTCCCTGATTCAATACTGGTGAGGTGGTGGTTGCCTTCCAGCAACCCCTGTCTGATCCAACATTGGCCACAATAACACCTGTGACCTCCTAGGTCAGCGGTTTCTGCCCTTCCCCTTGGTCCGTGGCTTACATAAACCACCGCCACAGCAAACACAGTGCATCATGGACACTAATCCTGAGCACTACAAACACGAGTCAGCAACTCTGCGTAAGAGTTCTCAGACTTTTCTCCATACAAAGCTTTAAAAAATGTTTTAAACATAGTGCTAACTTCTGCATCTTTGTTTACATGTAGCAAAAAAAAACATTAACGCTGACTGGCGTTTTAAAACCAGTTCAGTGGTGACGCAGTTGACTAAACATGCTGTGAGTGCATACAAAATCTTGTATTTATTTAAAAACATCACTGAATAAACACATAGCTAAAACTATATGTAAAACGTTTTTTTCTCATTTGCACAGAAGCATGCCTAATGAGCTTTCACCCGAACTTTGAATTAAAATAAAAGAAGCACAGTTAAGAGATTAGAACTGTTTGTACATTATAAGTTAACTGTGACAAAGCTGTTAAATCCTTGAAAAGTAACACTGCCGTACAAACAGCTAATTACCCTACATGGAATTCTTTTCAAACTAGCACTAAGTTCTGCTTCTATCAAATATTTAAAATCGAACTTCGAGTCATACTATGACAAGTACCCTCATATGGTCAGCACTGCATATATGTTATAGATAACTGTGGCATAGCCTTTCTTTTTAAATATCGTTTTGGTATATTTATATTGAATTACTTATGTGAATTTCCTTTAGAAACTGTTTTAGATGTGAGACAGTAATGCTAAATGTATGAATACAAGTCTCAGAAAATGAAGGTTAGCAATATGTACTATTATAGTATAGTGTATAGTGGAGTGTTGTTTTGTATAGAATTCCATCGCTTTCAAAATGCTGTGCTACCACAGTTCCAATGTCAAAGAATGCTGTTCTACCCTACTGTGGTAGAACAGCATTCTAGACCCTCTAGAGACTGCATGAGTCAGTTTCATTTTGAAAGCAAAAGAACTCACAAAACACATTTTTCACACAGTACTATACACTATAAAAAATACAGGATGAGCAACTCTATGCAGAACCAGTCTGTTTCGCCACCTCGGGATTCAGACTGACATGGACCTCTCGAGCTTCGCTCTCGAGGTCAGAGGGAATCAGAATCCTTCTGTGGCAGAACACACTGGTTCTGCATAGTTGCCCATCCAGTATTCTCTATATCTAGTCACTATACTAGAATTTAACAGACATGAAAGCCTATGTCTTAATTTGTGAATACAGTGCACTATTAAGGGTTACTACACAGAAAAGAGGAATACAAAAGAATAAAAAGCTAGAGCCTAATTTTAACTAATATAGAGACCAAGGTATGTGTAAGAATGAACTATTTTAAAACATACTTTAAAACGCTGTATGAACTGGCACATTAACCATAACACTAAAGAACAGATAGGATATATCCTGTGTTTAAGCAAGTGATCTAATAATGGACAACGTTGAAAGTTTTCACTGTGGAGCTATAAGGGGTCTGAACACTGAACTCTGGCCACTGTATGGCTGTTACAAGTACTGCAGACTGTGAATTAACAGTAATATATATAAATAATGCTTTAATAACCTAGCAGAAGTTAAAAAATACTTACCAGTGATGTATGGCTTTCGCCCCCAGAGGCATACAGTATAATTACAGTAAGAAACTTTTTTGAAATAATGTGAATTTTTAAAAAAATATTTGATTTAAATATATATTATAACAAACTTGTACCTATGTTTATAAACAGATCATTTCCCTGAAAAAGCCTTCATTGATGAAATGTTGGGCAATAAGGATCTTAGAAAAATAAAATTAAAAACTACAAACTTTTGAAGGCGTGGCTGGCCATTCTTTTCTTTTTCACATTATCTATTAGGATGCCTAAATATTTGCACTCAGTTACCATAGCAACCGGTTCTCCATTGAACAATTTAATATTTAATTTGTTTCCATTTTGTTTTTTCCCTCCATTTATTGAGAAATGCATGGATTGGGTCGTCTTCTGGCTCAGTAATAATCAAGCGTTTTCAAACCATGCCTCTAGCCTCCCTGTGGCTCCTAACCCTCCCATGAAATCCATCAAAACATCGTAGTACTGCAATTGGTCATCGTCCTCAGTCATATAAGCCTTTTTTTTTCCACCGGCAACGTTTTAACAACTCATATCTAATTGACATCAAGCCTATACCTTCACTCGTTTACTCCAATATCACCACTAAAATTGGTCTGCTGAACTGCAGATCTGTCATCGGCTCTCAGCTTTAATGACCATCTTCTGGAGTCAAATGTCAACCTTTTTTTGCCTGACGGGAAATATGGCTTTCCAGCAATTACCATTCAACCATCAGCAGCTTGCTCCCTCTGCCTTTTAGTTCAATATTTCCGACACGTGTTCACCACATGGGGGGAGGGGGGGACTCAGCCTAGTCTGCAAAAATCATCCATCAGCAGTCAATGTTGACATTATTTTCTTTGACTCCTTCAAACACCTGGTTATACAGACTCAGGGCTCCAGATAAGGGGATTACAACCTGTTTTACCCACCTCATTTTAGGAAATGCTGTTCAGAATTTTTTTTCATACTCATCCAACATTGTAAATACTCCACACTAAAGAACAGTGCTACATAACTGGTTATCCAAAAGGAGCAGTTTTACAGATTTACAGTACTAGCATGCATTCAAATTTTATTTTACTCACTATATTTTAAAACTGGTGAGTAATTTACTCCTACCTGCCAATATTATCTGGAGTATGGTTGGCACTTATCGAAAAAAAACATTACGTTGTTTTTAAAAATGTACTCCTCACTCCACTCTGGTCAGACATTTGTACACATCTGAATTTGGTTTTACTCACCTCACTTTCAAACTGAGAAGTACAGTACTCATCCAAAAATATCTTACCTGAAGCCCTATACGCACTTTCCAAAATTATTATTATGCACTACTGTGTTGGTCTACTGCTCCCCAAAGCACCTGCTGTCCTTTTTTGGACAACATCTCCAAACTCTTGTCTACCATAGCGCCTCAGTCACATCTTCCGATTCTTGGGGATTTCAGCTTTCACATACACCAACCTAAAGATAAAATGCAAAATGCTTTGTGGACCTTCTCGATCTCTTCAATCTTTCTCAGCATGTCAATGCTCCTACTTACAATAAAGGTCACAGGCTTGACCTTGTCATCTCTCTGAAGGACTTGTCATCTCTACAACAACTTATTATGACTGGGCACTTTCCGATTATTTCCTGCTTCATTTCAATGTTGATTCCTTTTCCATTCCTGCAACTACCAACCAGGACACCTCACGGCATGAACATTCCCTCAGTTTAATAGATCAGCCTGAATTCAATTCCAGTCTAACTAATCTCCTTAGTGAATGGCAAGCTTATTGAATGTCAAGAGACCCTGACTGAACAGTACAATAACATGATTACCTCTGTTTTGGAAAAACTTGCTCCTCCTCCATTACTCAAAGACTCAACATGCCCTCCTAACCTCTGGTTTTCCTAGACTACTTGCTGAAAAGAGCAAACACCTGAAACTTGACAGGAAACAGCACAAGCCTAATAGTGTTTTGTTAAGCTCACCAATATAACTACAAGAAAAAAAAAACTTCTGTTGGAAGCCAAAAAGAATTGTCATAAAGAAATAATTACTCCCCAAAAAGGCAATCCAAGGAAATGTTTTCATACCATGAACACCCTGGGTGGGATATTCAGAAGGGTTACGCATGGCACAGTGCGCAACCCACTGAAGCGCCCCGGTGCGATTTTAAAAGGGGAATGTACGTGGCAAAATCCCGGCGCGCTCGGAGCACATCAGTAATGTAGCAGCTAAGTAGGGGAGTATGCACACAGATAATTCGCGACATCCCGATATTCAGCCTCGGGATGTGCTGAGCAGATGCAGGTGCAACCCATACCAGTGCCGCACACAGTTGAGCAAAAATTAAAAGGAGCAACAGCTGGCCACCCACAGGTGAGCTGCCATATTGCAGGGCGCAGCACGGCAGCTGCCAGCTGTGGGTGGCCACCCGAGCTCCGGCAGCACCTTCGTGATAGCGCCCCCCTCATGGCCGATCGCAGCCATATGTATAAAGTAAAGGTCCAATTTTCCTGGTGGTCCAGTGGACCACTCGCAGCCTGATCGCGGGCCTATGTATAAAGTAAAGGTCCAATATCCCTGGTGGTCCAGTGGACCGCTCCCAGCCCGATCGCGGGCATATGTATAGAATTAAAGGTTCAATATCCCTGGTGGTCCAGTGGACCGCTCCCAGCCCGATCACGGGCATATGTATAGAATTAAAGGTCCAATATCCCTGGTGGTCACATTTTGGGGGTTGTGTAGTACGGTACAGGCTGCACGCCCATTGGCCCACGCTATGGACCAGTGGGGGTACAACCCTACTGTACACAGTTAGTCAGCGGGTGACGGGGCGGCATGCAGGTGGGGAGTTGCCACTCGCTGCTGACTGGGGGGAACGGGGTGGTGGGGCTCAGTGGGCAGGTGCGAAGGGGGTACCGCTGGACCACCAGGGATGGATTGGATTTTAATATTTTATCACTGACGCCCGCGATCGGGCTGGACGTGGTCCACTGGACCACCAGGGATATTGGACCTTTAATTCTATACATATGCCCATGATCGGGCTGGATGCAGTCCACTGGACCACCAGGGATATTGGAACTTTAATTCTATACATATGCCCGCGATCGGGCAGTGGGGCACTTTGCTGCTTGTGCAGGGGGCGTCGGTCCCCGATGGCTGCAGCTGACAGAGCGCCAGGCGCAAGTCGCCGGGGATCGGCGCACCTGCATGCAAACGGGGCCATAATGACATGCAAATGGACCCATTTGCACCTTGCATGCATTATGGCCCCATTTGCATGTGCACTTTTGAATATCGCGGGTGATGCGCCTAGCACAACGGCACTTGTGCTAGCACATCCCCCTGCCCCTCTCTGGCCACTTGCGCTGGTGCAATGCCACTGTGCCATGCACACTGCGGGTGGCCACAGCGAGATATTCAATGGTGCTGAGCCATAGCGCAGCACCGCTGAATATCACCCTGTCAGCGCCCTGGCACATCCCAGTTGCGCTGCACCCAGGCTTGCACCACAACCTGGCACGGTCTGAATATCCCACCCCTAAGTTTAATTGCACTAAACAGTCCTTCACACTCACCCCCTCAAGATCTCCATGATTTTTCTGATGACAAGCTGAAAACTGTCCCTCCGTCTGCTTCCTCCCTAATTTCAGTTCTCCCGGACTCAGTTGACATCTGCTCTACTACTCTTTCCCTCTTTCACCTATGTTATGGAAGATGATACTCTCTCCATACTGAAAAACTCCAGTTCAGAGTCATAAACCCTGGATCCTACTCCAACTTCATTAATTAAAAGCTCACTTCATATCTTAATTCCACTCATCACTTCCCTCATCAACTCCTTCTTACTGACTGGTGTTTTTCCCCTCCTTTTTCAAGACAGCTTTAGTCCTGCCCACGTTATTCAATTCAATTCAATTTTATTTTTATACTGGAAAGTATGTGAGCAAAAATTCCCGTTTTCACAAACATCCAGTGATACAGAAAATTGATGATACAGAGAAAAAGGTAAAACAAAATAAAACATTTTTTATGGTGTTTACAATAGGAACAGTGTATATGAACAGGATCATCTAGATTAGAAAAACAAAATACGGAGCACACATCAAAAGAGCCAAAAAAACATACAAATAAACTCTTAAGGTAACTCAAGGGTTGGTGCACATTCAGGGGGGTTGCCTACCGGGGCAGGCACAAGTGGAGAATTGGAGGAGGTGGTCCTTAAGGGAGGAGGTGAATGAGCCAATTGAACTACAGGCCTGAAGTTCAGGGGCAGTTCATTGTAAAACTTAGGATTCTTGTATGTGATGGAGTTCTGCGCATGCTTGGTGCGGTAAAAACGGGTGTCAAAGATATGACAGGTGGCCCCTCTTGTACTGCGCTTGGGAATCAATAAGGGAAAAAGGGAGTTAACGCTGAACGGCAGCAGGTTACAGTGAACTTTGTGTAGGAAAGAGAGCATTTTAAGTTGGAATCTGCCTTCAAGGGTGAGCCAGTTGAGGGAGGCATAGAGAGTACAGTGATCGGTCATCCAAGGGAGGCCGGTCACGAAGCGTGTAATATTACTGTATGCAGTCCTGAGTTTGGAGAAAAGGGAGGATGTGTTTGGGGGGGGGGAGTAGACAACAGAGCCATAATCAAGGAGGGGCAGGAGAAGGGAGCTGACGAGGCGTAGTCTGGAGATGGGGATAAAGAACTTTTCTGATTCGGTATAAGAGACTTAACCGCAAATGGATTTTCTTGATGAGGTTGGTAATATGGATACTGTATGTCAGGTGAGGATCTATGTACAGTCCAAGGTATTTGAATTCGTAGACTTGTTCTATGACATTACCAAGATTGTCTGAGAGGGATCTACCCATGACTGGGGCTTTTCTGGGACCAGAAAAGATCATAAACTTGGTCTTCTTGCCTTGGATTAGAAAGCATGCCTTTGGCAGAGAACCAAGTGTGTGGCTTGCTGAAGTCAACTTGCAAGTTACTGAGCATTGTATCAAGGTTAGTGTCACTGCAGTAGAGGGCCGGGTCATCAGTGTAAGTCTTTACTAGATCTAAATATTCTTACCAAGTACTGTCCAATTTCCCAGCTGCCATTTATTTCCAAGGTGTTAAGAGAAAGCAGTAGCCCATCAATTAGCCAACCATCTCACGTCAAGTCAACTCTTACCTAAATTACAATTTAGCTTTTGAAGTGCATACAGCATGAAAACAGCCCTTTTATGAGTGTCAAATGACATTCTATTATCGATCGGTAAAGGTATCTCTACTGTTGTGTAGCTGTTAGATATTTCATCTGCCTTCAACACCATCAACCATGAGTTACTGGTCACTCGCCTGATAAACATCTTTGGTATCACCAATACTGTCTTGAGCTGGCTTCGCCCATACCTCTCTGACAGAGCTCAGACCATCAACTTCAACTCCATCACATACCCACCAAAGCCAGTGACAGCCGACATTCTGCAAGGCTCTGTTCTGGGGCCTCTTCTTTTAATGCTCTTCAGTGCTCTGCTGGTAGATATTTTATTGGGGCTCATGACCTGCCCTACCACAGCTCAAGGCAGAAATTAGCACTGGTAAGTTGATAAGTGGCACTGCTAATCAAAACAAAAAATGAATTGCAATCAGCCAGGTTTGAGAAGCAATTTCCAACTTTTGTTTTACCTTATACTAATTATCTGTGTACGTTCTGATAAATTAGACACTTTACACACAGTTTTGAGAGACTATCTTTTTATGATATGCCATTTTCTCTTTTTTTTTTCCTCATATGACAGATAGAGTTTACGTTTAATGTGCAGTTCACACAACAGAATGCCCATGTAGAATCAGTACTACAGATCCCAAGAGAGGATTTCAGCAGACAATTCAGCACAATAATGATCACCGCAAATTAAATTGCCACCTCTTTTTCTAGAAGACTGAGATGAGATGAAGACGAGATGGAAGAAGACAAAGTTCATGACCAGGCGTATGCTCAAAGAATAAAACTCTGCAGGCATTTTGTTTTTTACAATTAAAACACAATAAAATTAATAACTAAAATCTGGAGTCAGTTTGGTTCTTTCTGAATGGATTTTGCCTGAAAATGAACTGGTGCATAATTACCAAAGCAAGCTGGAGCTGCTCCACCAATATTAGATAGTAAACACATCATCATCTCCTCCACCACTAGTCATGTAACCTCTAATTCTAGCCTGTTGGGGAGGTGATGAACGGGTTCGCATCTAGAGTTGCCATATCACCAGGCTTTAAGCTAAAAAAATATCTAGTCTTTTCTGGTTTGAATTCAGCAGCAGGGGGGTCTTTTTTTATGTGAATCAATGTTTCTACAGTGTCTCCTGCCAGAGATGCTCTCCCAGTTTTTACCTTGTTCACAGCTGAAGAACACCTTTCCACAACTGCATCAAACACAGGAAATACTTTTATTACACTCACAATATTTAAAAGATTAGGCTATGACTTATGAAAGTCACATGCCTGCTTTGTCCAGATAGTGGAGGGAGCTATATCCTGAAAATCAGTTTGAGCAAAAATCTTGAACCTTGTCATTCTACAAGCATTACAGCGCTTGTCACAGTCTGGTAGTAAAAGTTGTGAGAAATGGTCAGCTATTAAAGTAATGTACTTGTTACCATACAGCTCCAATTCCTTTTAGTCTGATGGCCAAAAGTCTGGTACCTAACTATTTTGCATGGTTATAGATATGTGTTACAAAGCTTTAATTCACAGGTGAATTTCAGGCTAAGTTACCAATTCTGGCTCACGGAGTAATTCATGAATTTTTGCCATTTCATAGGAAATTCACCTCTGTTAGCTTCTCCTGGCAACTTTGCCAGTAACTGCGCCTTCAGGGGGCATTTGGACGAAGAGTCTCAGGGCCATGGTAAACAACAGTGCCTAAAGGTCACATGGTACATCTCTATACAGTCAGTCTGCTTCACTTTCAGCTTTGCAGCGTTAGTAAGTGGAGAACATAGGAGCCTGACAAGCCTTCTTGGCAGCAAATTGTTGGATAAATCTACAAATACAATACTTTAACAACTTTTTTTTAATTATTTTTTCTATTCTTATTTAATTCGTTGTGTTCTTAGGAGTAATTTAGTTTTTTTTTTTCCTATACTCTGCCTATTTTTTTTTAGTTATAATCTTTAGTTACAGAGCTCTATTTTCCCTTTTTTTATATTTGTTTCTATCCAATTTCTCACTGTGCTTCACACCTTTTGTATATATTTCTGATGGAGTTTAGGCAAGGTTGTGTTTGGACCCATGGTAGAGGCATAAGCCTGCACTGAACAGCACCCAGTCTGGACACAGGAGGTAGGGACGGCAGGAGGAATGATCCAGTAGCCCCCACCCCCAACCCACAGCACTGCATTAGCCCTCAGTGCAGCAGCAACCCCAGTGCAGTAGCAGCCCCTAGTTCCCACCGCAGTGCAGCAGCAGTCCCCAGCTCCACAGCAGCAGCCTAAACCCCATGTGTCCTCCTGTAGTACGACCACCACTACCTACTGCTCCCCTGGAGGAACCACATCAGGGATCTTCATCTTTTGGCTCCTCAGCGCCGCATGCAGGGAAATAGCCCAGGTCTTCCCTTATTTGGAATTTTTCACCATGGACTCCAACGACACTATCTGTACAACACCCTGGTCAATGGTGTGAAAAAGGGCTACTATCTAGGCACTGGTAGATAACATAGTTGCCTGAAAATCCACCACCTTAGCCAATGGGAAGCCAGAAAACAGGAGATGGTGAGTTGAAGTAGTGGCAGTTGTTTTATGCTGCCGAGTGGGCAGCGCACAGTTCAACCATGTCTACAACAGTCACGTGTGCACAGGAACAGCAGCTGTAGTGAGAGGTAGGGGCATGGGACAACACCAGCACCGGTACCACCAACAATCACCACAGGGAAGCTGCTAGAACTGCGAGCAGAGATGGGGGACCTCCTTTATAGAGTTTCTTCCATGGAAGAAACTGGAAAACTCTCTTAAAGAGGCTACTTGAGAACAAGCAATTGCTGCTTGAGAGGACGAACAAGCTCCATTGCAGCAATGCAGGCACTGTTCTGTCTGGATCTTATTAATTTTTGCCCCATCATGCTTTTTTTCAATCCTTTCTTCTCCACTGATATTCCCTCTTTCACACCCCCTCCTTTGTAATAATTATCAAATACTCTGTTCTGTCTCCTCTTAGTCTTTTTTCCTCATCTGTGTTTATGAAAAAATACATAAAAAAGTTTTAAAACTACACAAACATTTGAAACTCTTTTCCTGACTTTTATATCACCGTCTGACTCCTTTCTTTCTCGGTTGATTTCTGTTTCACTGCTGTCTCTCATCCTTAAAAAAAAAGAAATTCTATCTACATTTTCTTTAATGCCGCTGTTTATGCACCATATTATCCTCTTCTCTCTCATTACTGTTGTTTACATATACAGTATAGTGCATTTGAAAAGCACCATATTAAAAATTCTCTGGTCCCGGAATATTTTTTTTTCCAGTCCAACAGTTGATAGTGCACTATATCAGTCGCCCAGCTGCCCAGTCAGACTGATTCCCTCCCTCTACACAGCCACTTTTTCACACTTTGTGCCCGCAATTTTTCTCGAACAAGAAAATATTAAATGGTGGTAGCTACTCCTGCACCGTTCAAGTTACCCTTATGGGCAGTATCTGTTAAGCACTTTAGTTGACACAAGTCAGGCACAACATACACATTTCTCACTTCATGACATTTTATCCTGAACAAGAAATCATTAAATGGTGGCCATGTACTACTGCTACTAATACTACATGGTACTGTGCCGTGTGACAATCTCCCTGCCACATTTCTTGTAAAGCACTTGAGAGAACACTGTGAGAAAAGCACTACATACATAAATTCTGTGCTTCCAGAATTTCTCTCAGCAACCAGAATACGTACATCAGGCTGCTGCATGCTGCTACAAGGTGCCACGCTGTGTTTCAGTCCCTCCGTCATATTTCTTGTGATGCACTTTAGGGGAAACTGTGAGAAAAGCACAGCATTACGGTGCATAAAAATTCAGTGCTCTCAGAATTTTTCTCAACTACCATAAAAAAAAAATATGACAGGCTGCATACTGCTACATGGTGCTACGCCGTGTGTCAGTCCCACCACCAAAGTTCTTGTAAAGCACTTTAAGGGAAGTGGAGTGAAAAGCACAATATACTGTACATATAATTGGTGCTCCCATATGTCTGGCTAATGCATGCTGCTATAAGGTGCTGCGCTGTGTGTTAGGCCCACTGTCACAGCTTTTGCAATTCTCTTTGGGACAAATAGCGCAAAAAGCACAATATATATAAATTCTGTGCTCACAGAATTTTTTTTAACTTCCAGAATATGTAAGTCAGGCTACTGCATGCTGTTACAAGGTGCTGCACTGTGTGTCGGCCCCCCTGCTATATTTCTTATAATACACTTCAGGGTAAAATTGCGAGAAAAGAAGAACATGCATAAATTCTGTACCCCCAGAATTTGTCTCAACCACCACAATAAATACACGAGACTGCTGCACGCTGCTACAAGATGCTGCCATGTGCGTCAGTCACTCCACCACATTTCTTGTAATGTACTTTGGAGAAAACAGTGAGAAAAGCATAACATACATAAATTCTGTGATCCCAAAATGTTTCTCAACTACCAGAAAAAAAATGTCAGGCTGCTGCATGCGGCAACACGGTGCTACACTGTATGTGTCAGTCCCACCACCGCATTTCTTGTAATGCACTTTAGGGGAAATGGTGCAAAAAGCACAACATACATACATTCTGTACTCACAGAATTTCTTTCAAGTACCAGAAAAGTATGTCAGGCTGCTGCATGCTGTTACAAAGGCATGTGCTGTGATGGTTCCACTGTCACAGTTCTTGTAATGCACTTTAGGGAAAATGGTACAAAAGGCACAATATACAAAAATTCTGTGCTCACAGAATTTTTCTTAACTACCAGAATAAATACGTCACGCTGCAGCATGCTGCTATAAGGTGCTACACTGTGGGTCAGTCCCACCCCGCAGTTCTTAAACGTACTTTTTTTTTTACTTTATTTCTTTTTACCTCCTTGGCTGGGGGTGGTCCTATGGTTCCCCTAATTCTTCCGGTGACTTCTCGGTTGCTGCCCCGACCAGTCAGAGCTGATACCCTTTTCACCCTGCCATCCCAGGTCGCATCTGGCGGGGATCCATCCCACTGCGAGACCTGGAGGCCGGGCAAGGAGAGCTGGCTTAACTGGGTCTGCCATGGTGCCATACCCAGCCATCACTGCGCGTAGAGGATTGATATTTTTTCCTCAGTCCCATGGCGCGGCATGCAAGGACACCGCCATGCGCACTCCTCACAGGCAGCACATCTGACACCAGCCCGCACCAACCCTAGATGCTGATCACTAAGCCTTCAGCATCCCCAGCCACTGCCAGGAGCCAGTGCCCTAGTGATACTCCCCACCCTCCCTCCTCACCAGGGGAGAGCAGTCCAGGGGACGCTCAATCCTCCTCCCCCCAGCCAACACCCTGACACATGTCCCGAACCTGGGTCACTAGCATGGTGCGAGGTGTGACGTCCAGCACCTCAACCCTCAGCACCACCAGGCCTGCTCTTAAATGCACTTTAAGTGAAATGGTACAAAACGCACACCATAAGAAAACTTCTGGGAGCACATAATTTTTGTATCTACCAGAATAAATGTTTGTTTGTTTGTTTATTCGCTTAACGGGTAAGCACACTGGAAACAAGTTCCTTTTACAGGTGCAACCCACATATATTGCATACAGACAATACATAATCAAACATACATATACAATGCAGCAAATTGTAGACAAAAATGTCTTTGTTACGTATAAAATTCATAAAAAAAAATTCATAAAAACAGTTACAATTAAATTGAGATTCAAATACATCCTTAATGCATCGCAAACTTTTTGACAGAACACAACCACCTAATATCTTGAGGAATTTCATTCCAAAATGAATGGAGCAATATAAGCAAAGGATCTTTGTCCACTTTTAGATTTCATAAAAGGAATCTCGAGAAACCTACTGTCTGACCTATGTCTAGAATAATGACCATCAATATATGGTCTCAAAACTTTGAAATACTATGTGGAATTCCAGAGTCCATAACTTTATATATGAACTTGGCCACACAGTATTGGAAATTTAATGAAACCGTAACCAGCCCATTTCTTTCAAAATCACACAATGATGAGATGACTTAGAACAATTTAAAGCAAACTTAGCTATCAAGTGAAGTAAAGTGATTTCTTTGAAATCACTGTCGCAGAAGCAGTGTCAGTAATCATAGCTGCATAGTTCACAATAGGAAGTAAGCAGCAATTAGAAATAACCAGCCTAGACTCAGGAATAAGAAATGAACGGATTCTGTACAAAGAACCTAATCTACAATGTATTCTTGAGGTAACCCTCAAAAATGAGATTCATAGCTTAGATGAGAATCTAGTAATACCCCAAGATATTGAAATGTATCAACATAGTCAAACAGTAATCCATCAAGAGATTTAACTTCCAAAGTACCAACCTCAGATCTCAGTCTAGGTGGGGTACCAAAACCATCACCTTTGTCTTAGATTTGTTTAAGAGTAATTTACAGGCCATAAGTGAAGACTGAAAATTGCACATTTCCTCTGTTAAAGAAACACCTAGATCTCCAAATGACAAACCCTGTGATAAATTACTGCATCGTCAGCGTAAAGTGTTAGAGAAGCATTATTAATCACACTTACTAGTTGATCAAAAACAAAGAAAACAAAGTGGCCCCAAAATAGAACCTTGTGGAACCCCACACTTAACCATTACAGAGTCTGATACAGCACCCCTATATTTAACCCTTTGAAACCTATTTGTTAAATAATCCCTCGTCCAGTCCAAGAAAGACTCACCAACTCCCAATGACCCAAGTCTAGAAATCAACAATTGGTGATCAACTGAGTCGAATGCCTTGGTCAAGTCCACTAACACGGCACCCGTCAGACACCCTTTATCCATGCCATTAAGTACCGCGTTCGTGAACTCGACCAAGGCAGTCTCAGTACTCCTTCCCTTTCTAAAACCATGTTGGTTCTGAGACAATAATCCAAAGCGATCCACATACCCAATCAACTGATTGTAAACTATTCTTTCCTGAACTTTAGCTAAAGCAGACAAGATAGAAATAGGTCTGTAGTTACAAAACTCATGTTGTGAACCAGATTTAAATATAGGAGTGACCAAAGTATGTTTCCATATATTAGGTATAGCACCTGTAACAAAGACAAGTTGAAAATAATACTAACTGAAGTGCTATAACCGAGGCAGCATCCGCCAACAAACTAGGACATAAGCCATCAGAACCAGCTGAGCTGTCCTCTTAATACAACGCAACAACTTCTCTCCTTCGAGTAGTAGTCCTTAGTACAGTTTAGGATTAACTGTAAAATCTTCAGTCAATCCCAAGTAGTTCACCTTGGACTGGTCACAAAGGAATCAGACAATGTAGTAAATTTCAAATTAACCGTTAGCTATCTTCAGTGGACAAGACAACAAGTCACCATTCAACCTCATTGAACCTGGTTGACAAACATTAGGCCTTATGAAATTATTAATTGTTTTCCAAAAGTAGTAGCGTTAGATAACCCTTCACATTGTTTATGACTAATATAGTCTGTTTTAGCCTTCCTTATCTTAGCCTTACATTGGTTCCTTAAAGTCCTATACGCATGATAACCAGAAGCAGAATGGTTCATTTTATACATTTTCCAGGCCTTGTCTCGTTGTCTCATAAGTTTAATCAAAGGAGGTGTTAACCACCCATAAGTTTTCCTCGGACCCTTCTTTTAACAAGGAGCTAACTGGTCCAAAACATGTGTAAACTCAGTAATGAAAATGCAATGCAGAATCCACATCAGGGATAGAATATAAAAAGACCAATCTATTTTACCCAACTCTGTACAAAAAGAATGTACATCAAATTTAGAAAAGATCTAGAAATCCTTATAATTGGCTTAGACTTCTTCAGTCCCCATGCTTCCAAATACAGAAGACTGGATGATGATCACTTAACGAATCAGAGGTCAAACCACATTTATCATATTAATAGGTCTATTTGTTAATATCCAGTCCAGCAATGTGTGATTTCCTGATCTATTATTGTGTCGAGTGGGCAAAGTAATAATCTGTTGTAAACCAGACTGAGACAAGACCGTATTTAACTTTGTTATATCTGAACCCATCCAATTTAAATTAAAATCCCCAGTAGTATTAACTCTGTAGAAACCCAGTATTCAAAGCATTTACAAGTTCTTGTAAGCCTGATTTGCTACCATTAGGTGGAAGATACACACAACAAATAGTTAATTTTTGACAGATCCCAACAATAACTGAATAGTAATATGTTCACAATATTCCAAATTACTGTTAAATATAGTGGTCTCATTTACCATTAAATATTCCTTAACATAAAACAAAACCCCACCCCTCTACCAGTGGCACGATCCTTTCTAAAAGTTTATAAGCAGGTATACAAAGTTCAGTATCAAGAACAGGTAAGGTTAACCAGGTTTCAGTCAGTGCCAGAACATCCGGATTATATAAACTAATCCATGACTCCACCTCATGAAATTTAGATGTTAAGCTTAATACATTAAAATGCATAATTTTGAGGCCATATGAATGCTGCAAAAAATCACTATCTGCCATATCGTTTGCTAAAGGACCAGGTTGCTTTCAACATTGCCAGATCGAATTAGCAAAGAGAAAGCAATGTAACCAGGTTCTTATGCAAACAGGCAGAACACATTTCCGTGTCTTATATTTCCTAACACTGTAACCCAAGTTATAACACATGTATTTAACCTTTACACCAAATAAATGACTATAATTAGGAATAAACAGTTGAGTCTGGAACTCCAGAATCTGATTATTTTCATACGTTCTAAAGTCATTATTAACACACATAGAACAAAATAACACATCAGTACACAAAACACAAAGTGTATAGGCTACACACAACAATATCCCTCTGTTAATCATAACTAATCTATAGGTACAAACCCAAAAGAAATGATTAACTCTAAGCAAGATATTACAAACTCTAGTAGCCCAGTCCGTCCCCGGTCTGACTCCGGTCAGACTCCTCTCTTCACTTTGCCGTCCCACTTAGCTGCTGCCGCTTTGATGCAGTAGCCCAAATGTGTTGGGCTACTGCATGATGCTACAATGTGCTGCACTGTGTGTCCGTCCCACCACAACATTTCTTGTAGCACACTTTATGGGAAATTGTGAGAGAAGTACAACATACATAAATTCTGTGCTCTATTAATTTTTCTCAACTACAAGAAAAAAAACATCAGTCTGCTGCATGCTGTTATATGGTGTTATGCTGTGTGTCACTCCCACCACCCCAGTTCTTGTACACATTTTAGGGCACATGGTACAAAAAGCACAAAATACAGTTATGTATATTCTGTGCTGCCACAATTTTTCTCCAGTAGCAGAAAAAATTATGCCGGGCTGCTGCACACTGCCACCAGGTGCTGCGCTGTGTTATCCCGACCGCCACAGTTTTTGTTGTAAATGTTAGGGGAATGGTGCAGAAAGCACAGTACACATAAACTTTGTGCTCCCAGAATTATTCTTACCTACCACAATAAATACATCATGCTGCTAAAATATGCTGCTCTGTGTGTCAGTCCAGTGCCACATTTCTTGTAATACACTTTAGGGGAAATTGTGAGAAAAGCGCAACATATAAAAATTCTGTGTTCCCAGAATGTGTCTCAACTACCAGAATAAATGCGTCAGGCTGCTACGAGGTACTGCACTGTGTTAGTCCACCCATCACACTTCTTGTAATGTACATTAGGGGAAATGGCGAGAAAAGAACATATAGTACATTAATTCTGTGCTCCCATAATTTTCTCAACTACCAGAAAAAAAATGTCATGCTGTTGCATGCTGCTATATGGTGCTGTGCTGTGGGCCAGTACCACCACCACCTCAGTTCTTGTAATGTACTTTAGAGGAAATGGTATGTGAAACACACAATACGCATATATTTTGTGCTCCCAGAATTTCTCTCAAGCACCAGAAAAAAAAATGTAAGGCTGCTGCATGTTACTACAAGGTGTGCGCTGTGTGTCAGTCCTCCCGCCACATTTCTTGTAATGCATTTCAGAAGAAATTGTGAGAAAAGCACAACATACATAAGTTCTGTGCTCCCAGAATTTTTCTCAACTACCAGAAAAAATATGTCAAGGGAAAGGGAAATTGTTTAACCAGGAAAGGCACACTAAGCTGAAGCTTGTTTCCAGGTGCGACCTGGGAGCACAAGAACGTTAAGTACGTTGTTCAGGGTCACACAGTATGCAGGTGGGGACTGTGGGATTCAAACATAGGTTTCCAGGATTGCAGCTCAGTGTCAGCGCCATGGTGCTACACTGTGTGTCAGCTCCAACACCATAGTTCTCGTACGCACTTTAGGGGAAGTGGTGCAAAAAGCAAAATAAACAAAACTTCTGTGCTCCAAAAATTTTAACTGCCAGAATAAATATGTCAAACTACTACATGATGTTACAAGGTGCTGCAATGTGCATCAGTCTCACCACCACAGTTATTGTAATGCATTTTAGGTGAAATGGTGCAAAAAGCACAAGATACATAAACACCCTGCTCCCAGAATTTATTCTCAACTACCAGAATAAATACGTCAGGCTACTGAATGCTGCTACAAGGTGCCAAGCCTATGTGTCAGTAGCCCAGACACATTTCTTGTAACGTACTTTAGGGGAAACTGTGGGAAAAGCACAACATACATAAATTCTGTACTCCTAGAATTTGTCTCAACTACCAGAAAAAAAATGTCAGGCTGCTGCATGCTGCTAAAAGGTGCTGTACTGTGTTTCAGCCCCCCGCCACATTTCTTGTAATGCTCTGTAGGGGAAATGGTGCAAAGCGTACAATATACATAAATTCTGTGCTCGCAGAATTTTTCTCAGCCTCCAGAATAGATACATCATGCTGCTGCTGTGTGTGTCAGTCCATCATCACGTTTCTTGTAACGCACATTAGGGGAAATTGTAAGAAAACCATAACATACATAAATTCTGTGCTCCCATCATTGTTCTCAACTACCAGAATAAATACGTCAGGCTGCTGCACAGTGTTACACGGTGCTGTGCTGTGCTGTGCGTCAGTCCTCCCACCCCATTTTTTGTAACGCACTTTCAGAGAAATTGTGAGAAAAGTAAAACATAAAGTCTGTGCTCTCAGAATCTTTCTCAACTACCAGAATAAATGCATCAAGCTGCTGCATGCAGCTAAAAGGTGCTGCACTATATGTTGCCCGTCCCCCCCACACACATTTGTTGTAGCACACTTTCGGTGAAATTGGGAGAAAATGACACTATCCATGTATTCTTTGCTCACAGAATTTTTCTCAACTACCAGAATAAATATGTCAGGCTGCTGCATGCTGCTATATGACGCTAGGCTGTGTTTCAGTGTTAACCCCACAGTTCCTGTAATTCACTTTAGGAGAAATGTTTTGAAAAGGGTAATATACATATATTCTTTGCTCCCAGAATTTTTCTCATCTATCACAATATATACATCAGGCTGCTACATAATGCTGTGCTGTTTGTCAGTCCCTATGCCACATTCCTTACAACACACGTCAGGTGAAACAGTACGAGAAGCACAATACAGATATGTTCTGGCCCCCTCACAATGTCTGCACCTAGGGGAGACACCCTCATGAAACGTATTAACCATTTGAGGTGGCATATGGAGCCTGTGAAGGAATTGGTATTGGGCCTCAAATTCATTACAAACCAGAAGATCCATATGCAAGTCGCAAATAGTAGTCCAGGCCTTTTCTGGAATGTGGGGAATCAGACCCCTCTCCCACTGCCACCTAACCATAACGGACTGGTCCTACATGTGGTGAAGCGGTATCCTGTAAGCTCTCACTAGAGCCCCCATGGAGTTCACTCTGTTCTGCAGTATGCCCAATTCTATGTCAAAAAGTGGAGAGGAATCAGGGGATAAGCTGTCAACACTGCGTACCCAGTCCCTTACTTGCAAGTATCTGAATCAGTGATTGTACATAACTGGGTCTGTATTGCATCAAAATCTTTAAACCTACCTCCCTGGAAAAAATCTCCCAGACAAGTGACACCTCCCTCCTCCCATTGTGAGAAACCTGGGTCTTCCAACCCTAACAAGAATTCATGAATTTCGTGCTACTGGGGCCAGAATCATCTTTACCTCGTGTGCCTTTACATATTTCTTCACTCTACCCCAAGCCATTAGCATTTATCTCACCAAAGGCACACTTATCTGCCATACGCTTGCCAGCCCGCATACCCTCTTGGTTCAAATAGGATGTGACTGGGGAAGTGACCACCATGTGGTCCAGTGCCACCCAAACCACCCCTTTCTGCCCTTTAACCCAGTCCAAGAGCAACCACAATTGGGCAGCCCACAAAGAGCAAAATCTGGAAAACCTCTCCTTCCCCTTCCAGAAGGACACTGCAAGTATGCTAGCCTCACCCAAGGTCTTCTACCCCCCCCAAAAAATAAACTTCGAACACCATTTGTCCAAGCATTTCAAATTCTTCCTACTTAAACCAAAAGGTAGCATCTGTAAAGGATATAAACTCCTGGGGAGGACGTTCATCTTAATTACGCTTATCCTTCCCAGCCAGAATTTCGGAAGACCTTGCCATCTTCTCAAATCATTTTTTGTCAACAAAATTGGTCTGTAATTTAAATCATAGACGGACGAGAGGGAGACACGAGAAGGAGGGACCCACCATCATGCCTAGATATTTCAGGTGGGTCATTACCCAGTTGTACCCGATTCCCCGCAACCCCCCGGTAGCGCACCTATACCCATCAGCTCAGATTTTCCAAAATTAACTTTGTAACCTGAAAAATATGTAAATCGCTATATGAAACGTGTGACCTCTGGAATGGAGGTCTCAGATGCCTTACCTATTTTTGAGACTTCTACCCATGGTGCAGCTCCTAGCCCACCCGCCAGCAATTCCCCATGCTGCCCTACTTCTGTTTTGGATATTCCACCCATGGAGCAGCTCCCAGCCTGCCCATCAGCAATTCCCCAAGCTGCCCTACCTTTGTTTTGGACATTCTGCCCACGGAGCAGCTCCCTGCCCGCCCACCAGCAATTCCCCAAGCTGCCCTACCTCTGTTTTGGGCATTCACGGAGCAGCTCCCAGCCCACCCGCCAGCAATTCCCCAAGCTGCCCTACCTCTGTTTTCAGCATTCTGCCCAAGGAGCAGGTCCCAGTCCACCCACCAGCAATTCCCCAAGGTACAGAGACCTGAACCCACACAGAGACTGCGCCCTACCTTCTGTAGAGACTTTCAAACTTGGAGCCTTTCTCCTCTTCTGTGATTTCCGTCTTTTCAGTTTCCTCTGTTGTGCAACGAGATTAATTTAAAGATTTAAAGTCTAGCTTTCTAGCTTGATGTGCTGTGAGGATTATTTAAATTACAGCCTGTTTTTAGCTCTGCAAGCTCAGTAAGTATTTAAGTATTAAGCAAGATTTAAGATACAGACATTTTTAGTATTTAGATAAAGCCACTGTTTGGGAGCATTTTTATAAACTTTGAAACTGTCTAGGAGCAGTACTGTTTCCTCCATTTGGCGCCACTTGATTTCTCCTGTTTTTCTCTGCCCTTTCCTCTCAGTGCTAATCTGCCTCCTCCCTCTGAAATCTGATTCCCAATTTCTCAAAGTCACCCCCCACAGCCCTTTGTTAAATGTACTGACTCCCTCTTTCTCTTTCCTCAGCTGCCCTACCTCTGTTTTGGGCATTCTGCCCACGGAGCAGCTCCCAGTCCACCCCCCTGCAATTCCCCAAGGTACGGACACCTGAACCCACACGGAGACTGCACCCTACCTTCTGTAGAGATTTTCAATATTGGTGCCTTTCTCCGCTTCTGTGATTTCTATCTTTACTGCTCTCTCTGTTGTGCAACGAAAGTAATTTAAAGATTTAAAGTTTAGCTATCTAGCTTGATGTGCTGCAAGGATTATTTAAATTACAACCTGTTTTTAGCTCAGCTAGTAATTTAAAAGTACAGCTCTTATAGCTCTGCAAGCTCAGCAAGTATTTAAGTTTTACGGAGGACCCAACGCCACTGTGCGGCGCCTCCCCACCCAATCCTCACCCGCTCTATCTGAGCACTTGGCTTTATTACCAAAGTACAAACCTCTGATTGGTTAACCAATCTCCCCATTCTTCCATAGGCTCCTTATACTTTTCAGCTACTAGAGGAACATTATAGCTATATAGATTTAATCATCAACTTAGCCCATTCAATTTCGGTCTAATAGGCACCCCATGAGTAAAATACAGTATAGCACACCCGATCTTAATAGCTCACTATTTCTCTCCCCTAAAAATAAACTTTTTCATTTCTATACTCCCATGCATGAGTGCGTGTTAAAAAAGTATCACATAACACATCTTACCAGTGAGACCAACACCTGCACAGTTCTCAGTATTAACTCCCCCTGTACAGCACTTGGTGTAAATTCAAACCAGGGACCCTGTCACCTCATCTCTATAATCCGGCATCTAGGACTTGTCTTCGCTATACTATATTTTTTTATCTTTGTGTCTTGCGACCTCATCTCCCACTGCGTAATGAAACTCCATAACTACAACCCAGAACAGTGTTTCCAAACCCAACCATAAAATATCCCTCACGAGCCCCCCCCCCGGGACTCCTGCCACTTCTCTGCCTTCCAAAAAAGGATGCCATCCATCTTAGGTCCTGGCTACATGGCAACCTATGCTTGCCAACCTTTAAACTCAGAAAAATCAAAAACCTCACCCATGCCCCAACCTGGCATACTCTACTCCATACTCTGTCATCTCTTACTAGCTGATGACATGGAGAGCAATCCAGGAACCCCCTGCACCTCCAATCCCCCAGCCCCCGAACTCTAATTGGTTCAATACCAAGGGCCTGAAAATAGCGTACTTGAATTGTCAAAGTTGGCATCCAAAAATGGCAGAACTTAAAGTCTGGGTTTCCTCCTTCAATCCGGCAGTACTAGGCATTTCTGAAACATGGCTAAAACCCTCCATCCTCCCACATGAAGTGGCCCTGCCTGGGTACACAACCTTTAGACGTGACAGGGTTGGTAAAAGAGGTGGTAGTGTTCTCTTGTATATCAAGACCTACCTTGTAGCTACTGAAATTCTACCCCTAGCTTTCTCAACATCGCCTGCAGAATCCATATCTGCCTCCTTAACCTTAGGCAACACAAAAAAACTAATACTAGAATGTACCTACTGTACCTACCACCCAAATCTGACACTGCTGCCTTACCCAACACTGCTACCTCCCTCTTGTACAAGCGCTTGATCGTGTACAGTGTCAAGTTCCATCTGGTGATGCTTTCCAGTTTCATACGGTGCTGAGGCAGTTTGTTCTGGGTCTAGAGGTGCCTTTCTGGAATGGGCAAAGTGGACACAGAATCAATGAGTCACAGTAAACATGGACTTAGATATCAGAATGTGCTACCTTCTTCTGAACAACGAGATTAAGACAGTAGGCCAAGCATGGCACCCTGAGAACCCCCCCCCCATCACTGATGCATTTCATTACATTCAAGCTCTTATCGCAGGAAATAAATCCTGCTTTCAGTGAATGGGGATGCAGCCACTCATTAATCTCAGTCAGGAGCAATTCTAGCATTTTCTGACCCATGTGTGATCCAGTTGCAGTCTTCATTGCCAGAGTGGCATGCTGGCAAATACCCCAAAAGTTGCTACCACCACAACTGGGCTTAGTACAACTGTTCTCCCAGCCAGAATCAAATACTACCCCAGATACCTTTGCCCAGTGTGCTACAATTCACAGATAAGTGCTACCAACCGTTTAGTCACTGGTTCACATATCCATTCTGAGATGTATGTATGGTGATGCTGAATGCAGCAGGGCACTGTCTCCTAAAGTTCAGGAATGGCACAAGTGGAGAAGTAAGTTCTTGAGGGGATCTGCCATCTGGGACAGGCATGCACCATCAACTTTCAGAATCCCCTGTTCTCTATAAAAGAAAATGGCAAGAGCTCAACTGCCAGTATTTCAGCTGTTGCAGCATTCAGTTCATGTGCATCAGCATGACTGGGTGGGTATTTGGCATGATGCTCAAACATCCTGTGCTGGACTCTTTTGGGTGTTGGGCTACCAAACAGCTGGACTCAGCATGGCAGCATGAGTGGTGGGGTCGTAGTCGACTCCTGGGGGTTCACAGGTGCTGCTAAAATGAAAGCAGTGATTTTGGGTGTTTTCTGCAGTGGGATCGCTCTTGGGTGCTAGTACTCAATCGACCACTGTCGCTATGATCACTACTAGGCAGCACCACAGACTTCTCTTCTCTGTTGTAGTGTTCCTCAATCAACCATTCCTCCATCGGGACTACTTCCCTGCCACTTCTGCATGCCTTGGCAAATGCAGATAAGGGAGTGCGACCCCCTGCCCAAGCTTCCTTTTGGTGCTGGGTCCAGGGTTCCAGGGTAACAGGTGCCTGGACCTTAGGTATGTTTTTTTTTTTCCTTTTAATTAGCACTTTTTGCCATTTTTCTCAAGGTCCCAATCCCAGGCATCCCCAACGTCACAAACACATGTGGAGGCACACGCACCTCATGCCCTATGAGACGCCCCATCCTACCAGCCATCCCTCTACCTGCCTGCATCATCAGCAGACCTCCACCTGGTGGTGACAGGACTACGAATTGGACAGCATCCACCCCAGGAGAGGAGAGCCTGCCAGCAGGCAGCTCAATCCTGCTTCTACCCTCCCCCACCCGGACAGCACCCCAATGACCTGAGGTCATTCCCAAACCCAGGTTGACGGCATGGCATGAGGTGTGGCATCCAGCGCCTCAACCTTCAGCACCACCGGGCTGGATACCTTAGGTGTATTTTGTTGGCCACTAGTGCCTAAGTGGCTGCCCATATTACCACCACCCCGGACTAACTCATACTCGACATGCTTGCTTGTTGGTGCAGCAGTAACGCTGCAGCTAGCAACCCGCATTTGGAACGGAGCCAGAGTCATCAGGGGCTGACCAGGGTTAGGGGGACTGAGCATCCCAGAAGACGCTCTCCTCCTCTAGTAGTGGGGCAGCCAGTTCCGGTGCATGACTGCCACCTGGGTGAACACAGGTGGCAGTGCACTCGAGAGTGACTCGATATGCAGTGAAACATCGGCATATGACACATACCACATTTCCACGCATGCTTGCATCACTCCCCAGCCTAGCATCTCAGAAGCAAAGGTGAAAAAGGTGGAAAGCAGGTGGGCCTGGGGCAGAGTGATGGACCAACCCCTGGCAGACCATACACCGGCAACGTGGCAGATTCCCTTCAAACCGGATCCTGCACAGCATCAGCTGGGTTCCTGCTGCACCCCATCATAGAGGGCAAGCCACAGGGGCAGACAAGGGAACATGGTAAGTCCATGAGAAGCAGGACGACAGGGCTGTGGGGGAGGGTCAATCCAGATGGGTGCACAGGCCTACCAGGAGGAGGCAAAACAAATCCTTGATTTTAACACAGCTGACAGCAACTATTTTGTAAGCTGGGTTCAGTATATAAAAATCCCAAACTACAGATTTTGTACCCCTTGACTGTACATGCTGGTGGGAGTGGGACAGAGATGGAAATGGGTGTTTTTTGGGGGGATGATTTAAGCATGACACTGAGTGACTCACACAGTGCAATGGGTTCAACACTGGTAAGAGGAACAATTGTTGCACTATGGGGGGTGGCAGTTCTATGACATACTGGAGCGCAAAGCTCCTCTTGTTCAGCAGCATCGTCCTTCCTCTTTTTCTTTTCCAGTTTCCATATGGGATCCGAATCATCATCGTCACCACCACTGATACCCTCCTCTTCCTCCTGAGCTCTGTCCTCCTCATCTTCACTTGATTATTATATTTTTTTATTGGCTGCTACTGTACTATGCTTGTAATGGTGCCCTGAGCCTCTGGGGCAGGGTGCCAATTAAAAATGAAGACTAATACTAATACTTCTTTCTCCAGGCTCTCTGTCTCTCTCTCTCTCTCTCTCTCTCTCGCTCATCCTCTCTAGGCAGACACATTTTTCAGTTTATTCTTTTCTGACTGCACAACAGTAAAATCGCTCTCCTCAGGCTCTGACTCAAGGTTATGCTCCACACTCTCATTTGGTAATGCAATACTATCATCAAAATTAGGCACAGTACCACCACCACCAGGAGTCACGAGGACACCAATGACCTCCTCTTCCTCGACCACTGTGGCTGAGCACATTCTGCCACCTCCTGGACTGTTGCTTTTTTTGCCTTCTCCCTCGGCCCCCACCATCATGGATGCCACAGATGTGGCAGAGAAATGTTTGACAAAGTAATGCCATTGCCACTGTGACCAACTATTCTTTTACTGCTATTGTACCTCATGCCCACAGATGGTGCTGCCATACTACATCACCAACTTCCCCGTGGGCCAACTTCGTCAGCGAAGTTATCAAATTTGCAATTTGTGAAGTTATTCTTATAATGCAAACTGACTCACAAACTGCAGCAAATCCAGAAAGCAAATGTCTCCAACTTCGCACACCACTAGACTGGTTTCATCTTTTTTTTTTTTTTTAGCTGCAACACCCTTGTGCCCCACAAAATTTCCATACTTCTCTGCCAGCTACCTGGCACCTCCCCTTCAGTCAAATGCCTCTTACCGGGCATTTTACATATTTAGATTTATAATATTGTGAAGAAAAAAAATTTTAAACCTTGCAGAAAAACTCAACAGGAGCAGCAAACAACACCTCCTGTGAGGAATTAGTAATGTGATCCAATTCTGAACAGAACAGTTTACTGAACTAACAGTAGCTACATGACGGGATTAACAAAACACACAGGAGTAATTAACACCATCACTTTAAGAACTAAATAAAATAACTACTACTAATATAGAAAAAGGGTGACACAATACTTCACTTAACCACACAGAACTGTACAACAGAAATAAAATGAGAAATCGCAGTCACAGACAAAACATGATTAACAAGAAAGACTGAAAACAAATACGATATCTGCTGCACATAGACTAGTGCTAACACATTAAAAAAACTCTTAAATTACCTGATCTTTAAGGCCGCCTTGCTAGCTGAAACACCTCTCCTCCCCCACACAGCAGTACTTAATAGACAAAACAAAACCATTACTTTAAATAAATTATCAAAACCACAAACAAAAAACACTAATCTAACTGAACAAGGCCCTCTAGATCTTTTTGTGAACAATTCTGTTTCAAAAGACTCTGTTTTTGGATTGATTTTAAAGGGTATTTTTTGTTCAGACAAGCAGGGACAGATTTCTCTCCAAAAGACAACTCAACACAGCCTCTGCATAACACACAGCTAATTTCAGTACCATGTGACCACCAATCCCACAACACATCGCAAACCTTGCACATGGGTGCCACTTCACCAGTGAATTTATCAAGTTTGCAATTCTCAAAGTTATTCTTATACTGCAAACTTGCAGTTTGCCAGGTGGATTAACCTTGTCAATTGCAGCACATTTGTGAAGGAAAATTTCCAGCCTCGCACATCACTACATTGGCTTTTCCCCCATTTAAGTTAAAGGAGTGCCTTTAACAGAAAGTGGGGCAAGCTATATGAATTATACTTGCACTAATTAAACACATCAGTCTCTCCTGCTCTCCTCCATGTCTCTAGATGTCATGTTTTTCTTTTAACCTTAGCACATTATTGGGTTTCGGGCACACTCTGTTGAGGTGGGGGGGCTGGGGGGGAGTTGAAGGGGAAGGGAGGTCCTTTTGGCCTGCTTAATTGACATATTTTGATTCCTATTGTACTTGTACTGAAAACTCAATAAAGCTATCTAAATTAAAAAAAAAAAAATTAGGAGTGTCACCTCCTAGCACTACATATAACTTCAAATGTGAAACAAGCATTTGTCAATGCTGAATGTTTGCTAGCTGGCATTGGCAATGGCAGTGTAGAAGTTACAGAGCTGCATAACAGAAATGGCTGTGATGTACTGAACTGAAGCCAACTCCACCACCACCCTGCAGAGAGTGATAGGCACTGGGGTGTGCCTTTGGGTCGTCAGGCATAACAGCCATGCCATTTCACCACACCCTACCCTGCAGACACTGACAAGTGTCACGGTGTGCCTTGGGGTCTTTGGCCCTTATAGCACTCCCATTGCATCAGGAAATGCGTGAGATGGGTGCGGTATAGGAGAATAGGGTGAACTTTTGGGCCGAAGAGTCCAAGGCATACCTCGATGCCTCTCACTGGCTGCAGGGTGAGGAATGGCATTAGCATTATAGGCAAGAATCCCAAGTCACACCCCTGATGCCTGTCATTCTCTACAGGGTGGGACGTTATGGTTGGAAACCCTAACACCTCAGGCATTCGTTGGTATTTTCACTCCAAATGTTCAACATATTTTTTTTGTGACACCCACCTCATGAACAGTGGCAATATCAGTTTGTTAGCCGAAAGCTGCTTATGCACAGCGATTGCAGCATTTAGCACCACAGGTGCAAAAACACATTCTGAACAGGATGTGAAAAATGACAGCTGTACTGTTCATGGGGAGGTGGAAAAAATGGCAATGTTGCAAATCTGCAGTAAAAATATAAAAAAAAAACTGGTGAAGTCACGAGCGTGCACAGAAACTGTGCAACGCACAACGGTAATGTAATTAGTTTGGGTAATTTTTTACAGCAGATTGTCAACACAGGCATTTTGAGACCTCCGATCATGAACAGTGTCACTGTGATTTTCTTTATCTGTCCCGAACAATGATTTCCCACAGCGACCAGGCATCTCTGCGCTGAAAGTGTGAAAACACATTTCGGTCATGTTGTGAAAAATGACAGCTGTACTGTTCATAAGTAAGTGTGGAAAAATGCCACTGGTGAAAATCTGGACTGAAAATATTACAAAGTCATGAACTTACGAGGGTGTGTGAGAAAACTGTGCAATGCTCACTCGTAACAGTCATTTTATGGACTTTTGTTACCAAATTTTCAACATAGCCATTTTAAGACCTCTGCTCATGAACAGTGTAACTGTGATTTTCTTAATCTGTCCCAAACATTGCTTTTGCACACCGACTGCACCATTGTGCACTACATGTGCGGAAACACATTTGGGGCGACATGTGGAAAATGGCAGCTGTACTGTTCATAAGGAAGTGTAATAAAATGGCAATGTGGAAAATCTGGACTGAAAATATAGAAAATTCTCAAACTTACAAGTATGCGTAGGAATTGCGCAACGCACACTCGTAAAGCAGTCATTTTTAAGAATATTTTCACCAAATTTTCAACATAGCCATTTTAAGACATCTGCTCATGAACAGTGTCACTGTGATTTTCTTAATGTGTCCCATACATTGATTTCGTACACCGACTGCGCCATTGCGCGCTACAAGGGCTGAAACACGTTTTGGGCAAGATGTGAAAAATGACAGCTGTACTGCTCATAAGGAAGTGTAATAAAATGTCAATGTTGAAAATCTGGAGTGAAAATATTGAAAATTTGCAAACTTACGAGCATGCGTAGGAACTGCGTCAGTGCGTCCTCGTAAAACAGTCATTTTAGAATTTTTCACCAAATTCTCAACATAGCCATTTTAAGACCCCTGCTCATTAACAGTGTCACTGTGAATTTCTTAATGTGTCCCATACATTGATTTCGCACACCGACTGCGCCATTGTGCACTACATGGGCGGAAACACGTTTTGGGCAAGATGTGAAAAACGACAGCTGTACTGCTCATAAGGAGGTATGGTAAAATGGCAATGTTGAAAATCTGGAGTGAAAATATTGAAAATTTGCGAACTTACAAGCGTGCGTAGGAACTGCGCAACGCATGCTCGTAAAACAGTCATTTTAAGGAATTTTTCCACCAAATTTTCAACATAGGCTTTTTGAGAGCCCACCTTATGAACAGTGGCAGCGTCGTTTCATTACTCGGTCCCGAAAGGTGATTTCGCGCAGTAATTGTGAAATCACCCTTTGGGCCCCGAGTAACACCATGACAGTGAGAGCACTCATGAGAAGGCGTCCCAAAAACCCCATGTTGAAAATTTGGTGCAAAAATTCCAAAAAATGCCTGAGATATGCAGCAAAGTTGAAAAAACCCTATCTATCCCATTATACAGCTTACCGCCAATTCCTCAGTTCACGGTCGGCTTTGAGGAATGCAGATGTGTTCCCAGTCCACCGAAGATCGTCGTGCCGGTCCGGAGGTAAGTATGGGGTGTGGGAGGCGAAGTGCGCAGTGGGTGAGCGCGGGTGGGAGGCAGAAGACTGTGAGGACCGTTGTTCAGTTTCAGGTTGTGTTTTTTTTTTTTAAATAGCGGCGGGGCCGTTTGCCACGCTGGGGTGGGCTCCCAGTGTGGCACAAGGATAACTGGTGGGCGGGGGCATGGAGCCGGCGAGTTGGGCATCCCGTCGGCAGCAGCATATGTTGTCACCCAGCTTGGCACCCTGAATTCTGGGAGGTGGAACCAGTGGAGCCGGCGATTGGGCACCCCCGCCGGCTATACGATGTGTGACCATGCTGGGGTGGGCACCCAGCATGGTATATGGAACACTGTTTTGGGGGTATGCAGCACAGCCGATAGAGATTGGGCACCCCGTTCGGCTGCCGATGTGTGCGTGGGGGGCGAGCACGCAGTATGCGGTGTGTGTAGGGGAGCGCCAAGATGAAGGGATATCTTATCACGCTTACTGAAGTGAAGCTCCCCCTTTCAACTGTACGCCACTGCATTTTGGAGCTGTCATACACAGCTCCAGCAGGCATTGGAGAACTACAGTCGCGCCTGCAAACATGCTGACTGAATTGGAAGAGGGCTGCCACACCTCCAAAAACTCGGATGATGGCACTATGTTTCTTGCACATGCGTGCAAGCAAACATAAAAAGCAAGTGCAGACCATGAAGAGAAGGGCTACATGTCAGAGAAGAAGGGGCAACATTATGAAAGGTTACCAATAAAATATTTGCAAACATACACTGCTGCTCTTAGGTCATGGTTCTACACCCGCCCCAACAGGCTGAGAAGTTTAAAGCTTCTGTGTAGATAAGGTTTAGTACTTATATTTCATTCCTCCTAAGTGCTCAGCAGCAAGTTGAGCCCAGCACTGACCCTCCCAACATACTGGTAGCAGCCATCAGGTAATCCCCCCCCCCCCAAATAAAAACAGTTAAACATGCTATTACTGTTAATCTTCTTTACTGTCCCATCACTGCACTGCAAGTTACAGGACACAATTCGAAAGAAAAAAAAAGAAAAACTTTCATTCTTTCTTTCTTATACTTTGTTACTTTTCACTTCAATCACTGCATACTGCAGAGCACAGAACTTCAACTTCACATGGCACTGCCATGATTGGCAGTAAAGTTTTTTGTCCTCAAAATCACTGCATAACAGTATGGCACAGAACTTTGATTTGGCAAGATCTGCCACTCAGTTATTCTGTCCCCCAGATCACTCCATAACGGGGTACAGAACTTCAATTTCACATGGCATGACTGCCACTGGCAGTTGTCCCCCAAATCACTGCATATTGCAGGGCACAAAAATACAGGTTACTCACCTGTAACAGGAGTTCTAGGAATGGTATATGTTGTTCATCCACACTGTCTGGCAGGTTCCTTGCCGCTTTAAATCTTGCCGGAAGGTCTTCAAGCTGGCTCCTCCCACCCACCCGGGTGGTAAAACTCTCGGCTCCGCCCCATGACGCCAGATCTGGCCTGCTGGAAGCTCAGGTTGTGCGTCGGAGCCGGGGAGGTCGGTTGGGTCGTGTGGATGAACAACATATACCATTCCTAGAACTCCTGTTACAAGTGAGTAACCTGTATTTCTAGGGACATGGATATGTTGTTCATCCACACTGTCTGGCAGACTCCTAGCAGTTCTCCGGAGGAGGGAGGCAAGGCGACACCCCCTACTTAGGGAATAAAGACTGAGAACCGAGGCCCCAAAACCAGCATCCCGGCGTGACTCAAGGTCGATGTGGTAATGGGTAATAAAGGTGTGTGCTGACTTCCAGGTAGCAGCCCTGCAGATTTCCTGGATAGGGACGTCCCTGGAAGCAGCCACCGATGCAGCAGTATGACGGGCAGAATGACTTCTTATCCCTCTGGGAGGTTCCAGGCCCGCCCACTTGTAGGAGAGATCTATGCAGGAGGTGACCCACCTGCTTATCGTCTGCTTGGCTGCAGGTCTGCCAGGTGCGGCTTCAGCGTAGGTGACAAACAGCTGGCGAACCTCTCCCCGAATTTTAGCCGTGCGCTCCTTATAATAAGCGAGCGCCCTTCTAGGGTCCAAACTATGGAGCCTGTATTCGGCCTCCGAGGTGTGATTGGGGTAGAACACCGGCAGAGTCAACACCTGGTTAAGGTGAAACTCTGACACCACCTTCGGAAGGAATTTCAGGTGGGGGCGCAGGACAACCTTGTCCCTGTGGAAGACCAGGTAAGGAGACTCAATGCAGAGCGCCTCGAGTTCTCCCATCCTTCTGGCTGACGTGATAGCCACCAAGAAGGCGGTCTTCCATGACAGGTGAGAGAGTTCACACCTGTGCATTGGTTCGAATGGCTTGCCCATGAGCTTTGCCAGTACCAGCAGTAAATCCCACGGAGGTGGAGGTTCTCGCACCGGAGGGGAAATGTGATAAAGGCCTTTGAAAAACGCCAGACCACCTTCTCTCTCTCCTGCGCTACATCAACTGCTCCCCGGCCCGCTACTGCAAGCAGAGATGGCTGCCAGGTGCACCCTTAGGGTTGTCGACCTAAGCCCTTGACTAGAAATGGACCATAAATAGTCCAAGATGCTTGCCAAAGGACAGGAGGAAGGGTCCAAGCCCTTGCCCTGACACCAAATGGAAAATCATTTCCATTTGAAGGCATAGCATTTCATGGTCGACTCCTTACGGGACGCCTCAACTACATTGAGGACCTCGTCAAAAAGACCCAAGGCCTGGAACTCTAGACGCTCAGGAACCAGGCCGTCAGGTGCAGGGATTGAAGGTCCGGATGGAACACCTTCCCTGACTGACTGAGAGCAGGTCCGGCGAGCTGGAAGCTGCCTCCGGGCCTGGAGCTGAGGCTGAGGAGATCTGGGTACCAGAACTGGCGGGCCAGTCTGGGGCTATCAGAATCACCTGCGCCTTGTCCCTCCTTGCTTTGAGAAGCACCTTGTGAATCAAGGGAAATGGGGGGAAGGCGTAGAAGAGGCCCGGGGTCCACAGCCTCGAGAAGGCATCCCCCTGCAGCAAGCCCTGCTGAGGGGGGCGGGCATGAAACAGCCTCAGCTTCGCGTTCTCCCTGGAGGCAAACAGGTCCACCTGAGGTGTGCCCCAATGGGAGAACAGATCTTGTACTACCTCCAACAGGAGAGACCACTCGTGAGATGCAGCCCCTATGCGGCTCAGGGCATCGGCCAGGGTGTTGGAGGCTCCTGCCACATGAATGGCTAGGAGATCCGCCTCCAGGCTGCGCACGAGTGACCAAATGCGGAGAGCTTCCTTGCACAGAAGCATGGAACGCGTCCCGCCCTGGCGGTTTAGGTAGTACATGGTCGTGGTATTGTCCGTCTGGACTCGGACCACTTGACCCCGGAGAAACGGAGCAAAGGCGGTGAGAGCTAGGCAGACCACTCGGAGCTCCAGCAGGTTGATGTGGCATCGGGACTCCCGCGGGGACCAGAGGCTGTGCGCCCGGTGTTCCCCCAGATGGGCACCCCAACCCATCAGAGAGGCATCGGTCGACAGAGAGACTGTCGGCTCGGGGCGGACAAACAGGATGCCCTCCTGCAGATGAGATGGAACGGTCCACCACCGGAGAGCGTTCCACATCTCCTGGGTCACCATCACTAGCTGGTCCAATGGATCGCAGCATTGTGACCACTGGCTGGCCAGTCCCCACTGAAGGGGCGCATGGCGTGCCCAACGGACCACGTTGGTACAGGCCGCCATGAGACCCAGGAGGCGCAGGAAGTCCCAGGCAGGGCGCGATTGCCCAACCAGAATTGGGCAAAGGAGGTAAGAACCTCGGCCCTGTCCGCCGGGAGCCGTGCTCTGGCTTGAAGAGAGTCGAGCTCTGCCCCGATAAACAGAATCACCTGCTTCGGCTCGAGTTCCGACTTGGCCTCGTTGATGAGAAGGCCGACTTGAGAGCAAACCTGGAGGGCCAGATCTCTGGACCGCTCCACCTCCTGTCTGGAGGGGGCTGCTATCAGCCAATCGTCCAGGTAAGGGTACACCCGGACCCCTCGGCGCCGCAGGAAAGCTGTCACCACTGCAATGCATTTGGTGAAGACCCTGGGAGCTGGAGACAGGCCGAAGGGCATGGCTCGAACTCGAAGGGATCCCTCCGTCCAGCGAAGGAATCTCCGATGTGACGAGACGGATAGGGACATGAAAGACGCGCGTCCTGCAGGTCAGAGCAGAACCACACGCCGTGTTCCAGGGATGGTATTATCTGAGCCAGAGTGACCATCCTGAAGGTTCGAGACCTTAGGAACTTGTTCAGGTCGTAGGTCGAGAATGGGGCGCCAGCCCCCCGTCCGTTTCAGAACCAGGAAGTACCTGGACACAAACCCCGGGTCTGAGGGAGGGTCCGCCACCTCCCTGATCACCTCCTTTTGGAGGAGGAAAACGATGTCGGCCCGACGAGCCGACAGTGAGACTGCGGACCCCGAGGCCCCCCCGAGGTGCGACGGCTCTGAAGGGCGGGGCCTGCTCGAATTCTAGAGGCTGGCCTTTTCCCACCACCTCCAGTACCCACCTGTCTGTGGTAATAACGGATCAGGAGGAAAGGAAGTGCTGGAGCTGTCCCCCCATGGGGGGAACCTGGGGTGAGGTGACGGGGTTGGGGGTGACACCCCTCAGCCCATCACTGGGCAGGCTTGGAGGAGGGACCGGCCGAGGAACCTCCTGGGCCTTTACCTCCCTGCTTCCTGTTGGAGGAAGCCCCGGGCTTGGGTTTGGGATGCCAAGCCCGAGCCTGCTGGCCCTGACGTTGCTGGGCCGGACGCGCCGCGGGCGCAGAAGGACAAAGGGCTTAGGCTGTGGTTTGCGGCCTTTGTCATTCTGAGCGGAAGAGACTGAGTCCAAGGTAGCATTGGACTTCTCGATCCTCTGCAGGTGACCTTCCACCCCAGGGCCGAAGAGGTCAGTCCCCAAAAAGGGAACATCCGCCAACTTGTGCTGGGTATCCGAAGTAAAGGTGGATATCCTCAGCCAAGCCCGACGACGCACAGCCACTGCGGCCGCCACAGACCTGGCACATGAGTCCCCAATGTCTAAAGCACTCTGGAGCTGCTGTTTGGCCACTGCCCTGCCCTGGTCCCGCACCTGCCTGACCATAGTCTGCAGATCCAGGGAAGATGAGGGACGACCTCATCCAGGAGCCCAACGGGCATGAGAAAAATGTGCCATGAGGACGGCCGAACTGGTCTGGCCGGCCGACGAGAGAGGACGCAGCATAGACTTTTCGCCCGGCATAGTCCAATTTCTTGGATTCCTTGTCGGGAGGTTTGTCCACATCCCTAGCGTTCCCGGCATGCCGGAAAACACTGTCGGTAACCAACCCCTCAGCCGAGGGGTTTTCCGAAAAACCAGACAGGGAACCGGTAGGGACCGCATACTTCCTGGCCATCCTGGCCGAAGGCGCAGGACAGGAAGCAGGGCGCTGCCAGAGCTCCAAGGCCGGACCTACTATGGCCTCGGCCACCGGAAAGGCCTCCGTAGGGGAATCCCCTCGGTCCAGAATCTCCGTGAGGGGATACCTGGCCCGTTTAGAAACGGGTTTGAGCTTCATCCCGGTGGACTCCGAGATGAGCCGAAGCAATCCTAGGAAGGACGAAGGGCTATCGTCCACTGACTGTCCTCCTGAGGACTCCAAGTCCATTCGCTTGGAGAAAAGGGAGGAATCATCCTCGGACTCAGAAGAGTCCTCAAAGAGCTGCCTCGGGCCTGAGCCACCCTCCACCTGCCGAGGTCTATCGGGAGTGAGGGTGACAGACAGCCTATGGGCAGTCCCTGAGCTCGACCGAGAATTTTTGGTCGGAGCCCCAACTAACGGCTGTGGAGGCGGAGGTTCCACGGAATCGGTGGGGCAGCTGGAACTGGCCAACAACCGCCTGGGAACAGGCTCCTCGACTAAACGAGGAGTTGTTTCGCCGCTCGGTGACAGCCACTTAATGGCCAGGGAAGACACGCGCGGCTTATTCCGGTCAGGAGCTGTTGCTACATGAGTTCCGCAGATACCTCCACGCAACTTGCAGCCAAGCCTCCTCGTCCCGAGGAGGAGGAAGAGGATGAGCGGCGCAGCTTGCCGCGGTGCCAAGACCGAGAACGCCTATGACGGCGGGATCGGCTGGACCGCGAAGACGTCCGAGACCGAGACCGAGAACCTCGGCTAGGCCGAGGACGGTGCGGGGAGGTGTTGCGGGAATCGCACTCCCTCGGTTCGGACGATTCCACCGGTGGCCCGGAACCGGAGGCACAGACGAGCCGATGGGATCCTCAACTCCCACCGGGGAACCGGGAGAGGGTTGATCGCTTCTCAGCTCGACAACCCGCCCAACGGGTGAGAAAATCTCAACCGTGTCGATGGGAGTCTCGGTCAACTGGCCTGACGGGGACACCGTGAAACCAGTGGCCGAAGCCGAGGGGTCGACCGAAGTCGACGGCCGACAACTAGGGGAGAGGGATCTTTCCCGCTCCCAAGAGCGTCGACGGTAAGACTTACTCTTGTCTCTCTTTTTGGACCGAGAAAACGGTCCAGAAGAAGTTGGACCCTCACCTTTTGTCGAGAGGGTCAGACAAAGCTCCTTAAAAGAAGCCGAATAAGAGGCACCGAGAGATAGCGGGACAAATGCCGCAGCCGAGGTAGAAGCGGCCCGCGCCGCCTCCTCTTCGAGGGCGATCATCTGCTCGAGCTGATCCGCCGAGCCCGCCACCGCGGACACCGCCGACCGGGCCTCTTTTGACTTAACCGGAGGAAATCTCTTCTCGGGACACCCCAGTTGTAAACGGGCAGCACGGTCTTCGAGGACGTAGGCCGAAAAGGAAGAGCACAGGTCGCAGGCCTGCGGGTCGTGCTCAAGGCCCAAGCAGTAGACGCACGTGGAGTGCGGATCCGTCCGAGACATCTTCTGCCCGCAAGGGCATCTCCGGAAACCGGGAGTCGATTTGTCCATCGCAGCCACAAGGGAGAGAAGACCGAAGTCTTTTTAGCAAAACTTTTTAATTTCGAAAATTCGAAGAATTAGGAACCAGTCTTATACGCAGAGCGTTAAGGAGGGAACCTGAGCTTCCAAGTGGTAAGGAAGATCTGGTGTCATGGGGCGGAGCCGAGAGTTTTACCACCCGGGTGGGTGGGAGGAGCCAGCTTGAAGACCTTCCGGCAAGATTTAAAGCGGCAAGGAACCTGCAAGACAGTGTGGATGAACAACATATCCATGTCCCTAGAACTTTATTTCTCATGGCAAAGTGTTTTTGTCCCCTAGGTAGAAGACTTGGTTTGCTGGCCAAGACACCTAGCTTCACCTGAGCTCTTTCCTTCTAAGAGTGCTTGAAAGGACAGAGCAGAGAACCTTACCAGAGCTAGGGAAAAGGATTAAGACTTCTTTTGGCTAAACAGATTTACTGTGTGTTGTTATTTTTATTTTGTACTCACAGGGATTGCTACTGTTTGTTGCTAACATTTCATTGCTTTATTTTTCTCTGCTTCAAACTGTTGTTGCTGGTATACCTTCTTCTGCATTATTACAAGGTGTGCCTACAGGTATGTGCTAACAGATTACTGCTGTAATCTTCTGATTCAAATTGTTTTTTGCAATGTATATCTTCTGTTACTGCTTTATTTTTCTCTGTAGCAGTGTTTCTTACAGGGTATATCTCCTCTGAAATTATTACAGGTGGTGCTTTGCAGGTTTTACAGTTTTATCTAACATTAGGATAAGCTTTCAGGATTACTGCTTTTGTTGTTGACTGATTGTTTCTGCTTTTATCCCTTTGTTCTTTCATCCGTGGTTCTTCTTTTTCGGCAGGAGAAGGACCCAGCCACCCACCCCGATCCCTAACCACCCCACACTACACTCCTTTTATATTGTACCACAGTTGTGATATTTCCTGTGGCAAAGCAGGAAGGAGCGGATCAGTGGGGCATCCACAAGGTGAGCACATTTACAGGGACACTAGTAATTTAACTTGTTATAACAAGTTATACGAAAACAAAACACAAAATCAAACCATTACTTGCATTTTCTTCCTTTTAATTACTCTGACGTGGTTATAAACCCAGCAACTTATCTGGAATGGATATCATTAACTGTAGGTACTGTGGAACACTTGTCAGAAGGGCAGTCTTACAGGATTTAGGACACTGTCCTACATGCTGGGCCATTGGAGATCTTAGGGCTCAGCTCCGGACAGAGATTGCACACCTCAAATTTCATATTCAAGAGGAAATACATTATAAGAACCACCCGCCATTCGCCCAACATCCAACAGAAGAACCTCGACCGCAGATGGTAGTTGGTCCAGGAGGTTGGCAGGTGGTTAGGAGGGCCAAATCGGGTGCCCCATCACTCTGTGCTCTCCAACATATTACCTCCAAAAACCGTATGAACACTACAAAGAGGTATCTGACTCTATCTCTGAAATCAAACAAAGGGGCAGAGGACACTGCAGAGCAGGACACTGCAGCACAGGAGCTAGCACAACAAAACTCGCCCAAATCAGTAACCAAAACAAAAAAAAAGGCAACAAGGAAATCCCAAAAACTTCTGATCATAGGAGACTCCATGATTCGGGGAGTTGATACCCATCTCAGCCAGGGGTAGTGGTCAGACGTCTCCCAGGTACATAAGCGTGGAGACACTGACGCATTGCTAAAATTGTTCAAAGCAGGAAAGCATTGGCGTCCTGGTGCACATGGGACCTAATGATTCGCCAGTCGGGTCAGTTGTGGAGACCAAGGAACACCTGACCAGGCTGGGTGACAAACTATCATCCATTTAGTCTGGCATCTCCTTCTCTGAGATCCTGCCAGTCTGGGAGAGGGGGAGATGGACGGAAGGTCAGAGAAGGGAGACAGGGGAGCTAAACATGTGGCTCAAGGGCTGGTACCAGGAAAAAGGACAAAGATTTGTAGGGAACTGGCAACAGTTCTGGGAGCGAAAGTTCTTTAAATTTGATGGACTGCATCTAAGGAGGGAGTCAGTGCATTGGGGCAGAAGTCTGACGTCTTTGCAGAATATTTAAACTAGCAAATGGGGAGAGGGGTGCAGCACCCCATACGTCGAATGGGAAGAACACCCCTCCCCCCTCAGCTAGTGGTCAAACAGGGATTCAGCATGTTTGCAGTTCATTTGCATCACCAGGTAAGAAAAGGGTCCATCTCCCCACACGATGCACAGGAAATGCCAAACCTCACCCAACAACTAACACACGAAATCTGGCCAATGGAAAAATCATGTACACAAATTCTCACAGCCTGGGAAATAAGATCCCAGACCTGCAGGCAATAATGTCAGAGGCTAAACAGGACATAGTAGCAATTAGTGAGACATGATTTACCAGTAACCACACTTGGGAGACTTCAGCACCTGGCTATGTACTGTTCAGAAGAGACCAAGGTGCAAAAAGGGGGGGTGGAGTGGCGCTGTATGTCAATGAAAATATCAAAGCTACAGAAATTCAGAATACACATAAGGAGCCAGAAGAACTGTGGGTCACCCTGGAAACAGGAAATGGGACAGCCATAAGAACTGGGGTTGTCTACAGGCCCCCAGACCAGGGGGAGGACATAGACACATTACTGTTAGAAGATATACAAAACATGACAGCTAAAGGGAAGGTTCTGATAATGGGAGACTTCAACATGCCGGATACAGACTGGTCAATACCAGCAGGAACATCTGCCAGAACTAGACACATAATGGATTCCCTGCAGGGGGAGGGCCTCAAACAACTGGTACAACAACCCATAAGAGACAGGGCTATACTAGATCTAGTTCTGACTAACAGGGAAGGGATCACAGATCTCCAGGTAGAAGGTCCCCTGGGGGCCAGTGACCATCGCATGGTAAGGTTCAATTTGGCCACTACATCTAAATCATCCCATTCCAAGGCAAAAATATGAGACTTCAGAGGAGCTGACTTTGATAAGATGGCCAGCAGAGTTAAGCTAGCCTTGGTTACAAGAAACACAGGTGAGGGGGTACAGGCAAAGTGGGCAAGCATTAAGGATGCAATACTTGAAGCAACATCCCATTGTGTTAGACAGAAAAGGAAGTGCAAAAGAAGAAGGAAACCACTTTGGTTCTCAAATACAGTAGCAGAAAAGGTCAGAGCCAAAAGGCTGGCCTTAGGAAATATAAGAGAACACAGTGGGATGAAGATAGGGAGGCATACCAAACTGCCCTAAGGGAAGCAGGGAAGGCAGTAAGGCAGGCAAAGTCCCAAACTGAGAAAACACTAGCACGAACAGTAAAAGAAGGTGACAAGACTTTCTATAGATACATTAGTGAAAGGAGAGAAGTCCAGAGGGGTATGCTAAGCTCAAAGGAGAAAGGGGCATGTGAGGAGAGGACCCTGTAAAGCATCTATCCTAAATAGATACTTTTGCTCAGTATTTACTGAAGAGAAGGTAGGGCAGGGCCCACAGCTCACCACCATGGACACAGGGGGTAGGGAGGTGAGCACTACTCCCTTCACAAAAGAAAGGGTCCTACAAGAGCTCGCTAAGCTCAGAGTGGACAAAGCAATGGGACCTGCTGGCATACATCCCAGGGTACTTAAGGTGCTAAGGGTGGAACTAGCAGAGCCATCAGCAGAACTGTTTAGTGAGTCTCTGAGCACAGGAGAGGTCCCAGAAGACTGGAGAAGGGCTCATGTGATCCCACTCCACAAGAGTGGTAGCAGGGAGAAGGCAGGGAACAGTCAGTCTTACCACAGTAGTGGGCAAGATTATGAAGGCACTCCTTAAGAAAAGGGCAGTGCAACACCTGGAATCCATAGGGGCACAGGATCCAAGACAGCATGGGTTTACAAAAGGAAGGTCCTGTCAAACTAATCTCATAGATTTCTTTGACTGGGTAACCAGAGTGGTGGACCAAGGGGAAGCAGTTGATGTCACCTACCTTGTCTTCAGCAAAGCTTTTGACACTGTTCCACATAGAAGATCGATAAATAAGCTGGGTAGGCTCGGGGTGGGTCAGAAGTTGATCAACTGGGTGCAAACTGGTTGACAGGCAGAAAACAGAGAGTGGTGGTAAATGATACACAGTCAGAAGAGATGCAAGTCACAAGTGGGGTACCTCAAGGATCAGTCCTGAGGCCAGTCCTCTTCAATATCTTCATTAGTGACACTGTAGGTGGACTAGAGGGTAAGGCTTGTCTATTTGCAGATGACACCACGATCTGCAACTGAGCAGATGATCCAGATGGGGTGGGCAGAATGAGAAGAGATCTGGATAAACTAGCAAAATGGTCAGAAGAGTGGCAACTAGGATTTAATGCAAAGAAGTGCAAGATCATGCACATAGGAAAGAGAAACCCTGAAGCCACCTATAGGCTGGGAGGGGAGTTGTTGGCAGTCACAAAGGAAGAAAGAGACTTGGGCATCATCATCATCACTGATGACCTGAAGTCATCCAAGCAGGCGTCTAAAGCAGTAGGTAAGGCTAGGGGATGTTAGGATGTATTAGTAGGGGTATCACAAGTTGTAAGAGGGTGGTAATAATCCCTCTTTACAAGACACTGGTTAGGTCCCATCTGGAGTACTGCATGTAGTACTGGAGGCCACACCTTCACAAAGACATTAACCAAATTGAGGCAGTCCAGAGAAGGGCAACCAAATGGTGCAGGGACTGCATCAGAAGACATACGAGGACAGATTAACGGAGCTCAATATGTATACCCTTGAGCAAAGGAGGGAGAGAGGTGGTATGATCGAAACATTCAAACACCTTAAGGGCATTAACAAGATGAGAGAGTCTAACATGTTTAAATATAAGAAAAACAGCAGGACAAGAGGACGCAACATGAGATTAGAGGGAGGCTGATTAAGGGGGAATGTGAGGAAAATCTTTTCACAGAAAGGGTGGTGGATGCATGGAATGACCTACCTCAGGAAGTGGTGGCTATGAATACAGTGCAGGGCTTCAAACAGGGATGTGATAGGCATAATGGGAGCAATACAGATGAGTATGAATAGATAGGCCATGAGGCCATTGAGGCAGTATGGCGCAGTGGGTTAAGGCTGTGAGCTGCAAATCTGGAGACCTGGGTTTGAATCCCACAGCCCCCTAGGTGCATACTGTGTGACCCTGAGCAAGTCACTTAACTTCCTCTGCTCCCAGGTTGCACCTGCAAACAAGCTTTCAGCTTAGTGTGTCTCACCTGGTAAAATAATTAAAAAAAAAAGGCCACTGACACAGCAAAGGTCGATGGCACATTTATAAGGTAGAAAAAGAAATAGGCAGACTGGATGGGCCTTGCGGTCCTTATCTGCCGTCAACTTCTATGTTTCTATGTAATACTTATTTGTGGGGCATATAACTTCCATTTCCCATGATAGTTTCTGTCCCCTTACTGCATTAAGCAGAGCACAGAATTTCCATGTCTCTCTGACGGGACATTTTTTTTTGTCCACATACATGCAGGCACAGAATTTTCCACCTCCATGCTGTTCCATTCACATGGTATGGCTATTTAGTTTTACTTTTTATTTAGTTTCTTTTCTTGTGCAGCAAATGCTTAGTTCACGTTTTAGTCATGACTGACAGTTATTAGTCTGTTACCCCCTTCCCCCAAATTCTCTGTTCATGCTTTGTGTCCTGCCCTGCATGCCAAGGTCTCCCCCTTCCCACCAAAATAAATGAAACTGTTTCATTTCTTGGGATATTGATCATCCCTGATCGTCCATGCTGCTGCTCCGTGACTGGCCTGCTGTGTCGTTCCTCTGCTGTGCACCGGACCCTCGCAGCCTACTTGGCATCTCCCAGCCACCCCGCTCTCTGGCTCCTGGACTCTTCTCTGGTCCCCAGACCCCTAACTGGCTCCTACAAAAAAACAATTTAACAAACAGTAATGCTAAACCAACTTTGGCCATTGATGCAAAACCCTGACCACAGTGAACCAGACACTCGCCAGTAATTATTTGTTTCTCTTCCTCTGCCCGGCCAATGACCTTCTCCTGGATCAATGTTCGGCTCGATGAGGAGCACACTGCACTACAGGTCATATTTCTCCTGTGCAGAGTGGCTGGTGGGGAGACTCGCATAACAAGTTGGAGCACAAGTCGCCACTCCAGTCAGTAGTGGGGAGGAAGGGAGGGACCGGACGACACAGGAACAAAAAAAAACTTTGCTTGAAGACACAGTGCCAACAGTATGATTAGCAATCACTGTTTTAATCATGCTGGCAACTGACTCGTACATCTCATTTCTTGGGTTGCAAATTGTGATGCAAACCTGCTTATTTTATGCCTTGCACCTACACTGACAACACCCAGATCTATGGTCCAGTGATCAAACACTTTATAAGATACCCTAACTCAAACGTCCTTACGCCTTGCTGACATCCAGTCTTGGATGACAGCTAACTCTCTTCGTCCACACTGAACTTCTTGCATGTAACCCCAGAGTTAAGACAAAACAGCTTGACCTAGCCGACCTAGGTATACACTACTGCTCCTCTTCCATTTATTCATCTACAGCAGTCCAAAATCTTGGAGTTCAATTCGACCAAACTCTTCACATGGAATTCCATGTCAATAGCATAGACAGTTCTGCCTTTTACCACCTATGTACCATCACTAAGGTCTGTTCTTATTTAAGCAAATAAGAAAATAGGTCAGACTACATGGGCCTACTGGTCCTTCCGCAGACACATTTTATGTTTTTACGTTTGTTTGTTTGTTTAGTTTTTTAGCTTTTTTTATGCTTGAATTTTTGGTCCTCGGATGCTGCCAGGGAGAGGAGTTCCACTCCCAACCCCGTATCAGCTAGGTCCTGGCACATGCCAAAATCCCGGTGTCATGGGGCTCACGGCGAGGTTTTTTTTTCCCTTGTGCATCCTCCCTCCCCACCTGTCAAAGGCAAGGCCAGTCGTGCAATGACCTCAGCACAAGATCGTGCACACTCCCGCACCCAACATGCAGCGGTCCACCAGTCCCCACCCCGAAAGGATCCTAGTATGGTTCCGGGCTGTCCCTCCCCACCAACACCAGCTGTAGATAGGTGCCAGGTACCAAGTTCCCTCCCTCCCTCCCCAGAGAGGTTGCGCAGCCCTGGGACATAGCCTCCTTTCCCCTAGCCGACCTTCTGACATCTGAGGTCCACTACTGAATCCCGGTCAGCGGTGCCAGAGAAAGAAGCATTTCCGCTGCGATGGTGGGACAGCAATGTTTTTATGTTTCTAAGCTCTGAGGCTGCTGCTACCATGGTCCACTGTTTTATCTTCTTCTGACTGGACTACTGTAACACCTTCCTGTCTGGTCTCCCGACATAAACACTGCATTGTCTTCAGCTTGTCCAAAATGCTGCGGCTTAAGGCCTCTCTGGTGCCAGAAGTTAGAACTGACTATAAAACACACCTGCTTGTTTCAAAAGTTTTTGCCCCACTTCCCTTTTTAAATAAGCTAATTAAATGCTTCCAGCCCTGTTTAACTAATCCATACACCAAACCCATGGCTATGGTTTAACTGGGGCCAGTTCAATTTGGATACTTGCACTGTACTCATATTATGCCCTTACTTTACACTCAACTTCTTACCAACAGCCTTAGTTTACTTGCACTGCTCCAGATCTTAGGACCAGTGGTCTGTGTACTGTTTTCTGCACCATACCTACTGCCTGCCATCTGGTGCAATTTAGTTTAATCCCCTTCCATACCCCCAGTCAAAAATCACCTACGAAGGTGCCTGATCCTTACTCCCTCCTTGCATTCTAATCTTCTACCATCTGCTATCTTTTAAATCAAACCACTGTTAAAATGAATCAGCATAGTCTGGTAGTCTAACAGGTATTATCCTATAGTCCCCCTCTCCCGCATGTGCCAGTCATCTCAGGATTAGCCTCCTACTATAGCCCCCCTACCCATATCAGGATTATCCTCCTTTTCTTCAGTTTCTACCTGCATGTGGTCTGCTGCACCTGACCATCTCTTCAATATGCATTCATCCACATGCATCCTAGCCTATATTGTCTCCTTATATGCATTACTTGCCCTTACCTCTCTGATTCCCCCTCGACAGACCCTCCTCTTCCCCACTGGAGGCCAATAATAATGACTTCACTTTCTCTGACATGCTGACCACTACTACACAGTATTTCTCCCCGCAGCTGTATACCAGTCCTAGGTACCTCAGCTTCCTCACTAGATATCTTAACAAAAAGAAATACATTTCCTCCTCCCAAATGTCCATGGCAATAGTGATCGCCTCCCTCTGGATAACTGCCCTCTCTATATCCCTGTCTGATGATGTGGAATCTAAACCAGGTCCCATCTCCTTGCATCCCACCTAACTTTACTAGCCCAGTTCCTGGTCTCAAGCCCATGACCTGAAAATTGCACATCTTAATGTCAGGAGCTTGATGGCCAACCTCCCCAACCTTGAAGCATGCACCTCACTTCACAATCCTGACATCCTAGCCATCTCTGAAATGTGATTAAGATCATCTATCCCAGATAATGTGCTCTATCACTGGGTTTAATATACTGCATGTCAACTGTCCTTTGTCCAAAAGGGGTGGCGTCCTTGTTCTATGCTCATCTTAATCTCACTCTCTTGTCCTCCCCCACTCTTTAATCCTGTGAACTCCTCTATTCCCTACTACTTCTAGGTGGAACTAAAAAACTGCACATATTGTATGTCTACATACCCCCCAAGAAAGGTAAGCCCGGGCTAACAGAACTAGTTGACCACCACCCATCGGTTGTTCAAAAAAATGAAGTTAATTATCATGAGGGATTTTAATCTCAGTTGGCTTGGGCCTAGCATCAAAAGCCTTGATTCCATTATTAGCAAGGCTCACCTCTCCCAACTCATTAATGACCCCACCAGACATTCCGATAAAATTTCCCATCACACCAGTCTGGACTCGAACCTAACCAACAGGAAGGATAGGACTGCAGAATCCGGAATACTTTCTGATTAATCAGTAATCACTCCCCAGTATACTGTGTTTGAGATGCCCCCCTTCTTGCCCTCCAAAGGTTATTAACATAACTGACTTCTCAACTTTTAACTCTGACATCTTTCTTGAAGACCTTATTCACATTGATTGGTCCCCTTTCTTTTCTACGACTGAAGTAGACTTTGCAGCTAAATATCTTACCTCCACTATCGTCTCCCTACAAACAAATATATTCAGACTACTAGGCGCAGGGTCAGAGAACAGCCCACCAAATGGTTAAATCGCTCCCTCCTCTCCTTATTAAAGACCAGTAATAAACAATGGACTAAGTATAAAACCTTCTTACCTGCAGACTGGGTCACTTACTGTTCACTGCAAACGCGAAATTAGATCTGCAAAAAGCAAGTACTACAGAGACCTCCTTGCTAACAAGGCCAATGACCCTAGGAAATTCTGGTCTAGTATTAATGGTCTCCTAGGGAAAAATTGTAGCCAAATCCCTCATGAGATGTCATCTGGCAGTGTCAGCTTTAATAACCATTCCACTATTGCCAATGCATTTAATTACCTTCTCTCAGATGAAACAGAGAATTTGATGGCAGATAAGGACTGCTTGGTCCACCTAGTCTGTCCATTTCCCTACCTAATGGATAAGATGCAGATCCTAGTTATCCAACAGCTTACTTCCTCCTACCCCCCCACTAGAATTGCCTTATGTCTATCCCATGCATTCTTGGATTTCACCACTGTTTTTGACTCCACGACCTCCTCAGGAAGGCTGTTTCACGCATCCACAACCCTCTTCATGAAAAAATACTTCCTCACATTACCTCTGAGCCGTCCCCCCTCTATCTTCAAATTGTGCCCCCTTGTTCTTGCACATCTCTTTTTCTGAAAGATGCTACTCTCTTGGACTCTGTTGATTTCCTTGAGGTACTTGAAAATTTCTATCATGCCCACCCCCTTTCCTCGAGGGTATACATATTAAGCTACTTTAGCCTCTTTTCGTATGTTCTCTGGTGCAGACCCTGCACTATTTTGGTTCCCCTGCTCTGCGCAGACCCCACCCTGTCTATGTCTTTGCGGAGATGGGGTCTTTACCAACTGTCTGTACAGAGGAATAACAACTTCCTGTTTACTACTGGTGATGCCTCTCCCTATGCATCTCAATATCCCCCAAGCCCTCCTTACTGCCTTCTCACATTGCTTGCCCACCTTTAGGTCATCTGTTATAACTACCCCCAGGTCCCTTTCCATTTTTGTTGTTGTCAGTATCTCACCCCCCATTGTGTACTCTTCCCCTGGGTTTTTGTTTCCCAGGTGCATTACTTTGCACTTCTTTGCGTTGAATCTAAGCTGCCATACATTTGACCATTCCTCCAACATTGCCTAGTCCCTTCTCATCCTTTCCACCCCACCTTGTGTATTAACCCTGTTGAAGATCTTTGTGTCATCTGCAAAGAGACATACGTTTCCTTCCAGTCCCTCTGCAATGTCACTTATAAAGACATTAAAAAGGACCAGACCCAGTACTGAACCCTGCGGTAGCCCACTAGTAACTCCCCTTTCTTCACTGTGGACTCTTTTTACTATTACCCTCTGCATCCAGTTGTCTAGCCAATGTTTTACCCAGGCTACCACCCTGGGACCCACTCCCAGGCTGGCTAATTTGTTTATTAATCTTTTGTGTGGGACTGTGTCAAATGCCTTGCTAAAGTCTAGGTAGGCCATGTCCACAGCCCCTCTCTGGTCTACTACTTTGGTCACCCAGTCAAAGAAATCAATTAGATTCATCTAACATGACCTTCCCGCTGTGAATCCATGCTGCCTTGGCTCCTGTGCCCCACTGGCCTCTAGGTACTGAACAATTCTTTCCTTTAGAAGTGATTCCAGATGTACCGAGGGTTTAGGCCAGGGGAGCACGACAAGCAAGGAGGGACTAAACGGAGACAGGAAGGAAGGAAGGGAGGATGAGCCAGGCTAGTTTAGCGGAAGGGGAAAAGGACCAGTCACGAGCAGTGAGGGGAGTTAGCGACATACAGAGAGGATACTTGGGAGGAGGAGAGGCATAGGATCGGAGAGAGGGTGGCCAGAGTAAATAAGGAGGGGTGGCATGTGACACCCAGATAGGGGGAGGATCAAGGAGCCGGCTGGGTGGAGGGGCCGGTAGAAAGGACGAGAGACATGGAAGGGGGGGAAATGGAGGAAAAGGAGCGGTCAGAGTGCTCCTGTTGGGGGATTTTATGATCAGGGGTATCAAATGGGATAGGGAGGGAGAAGCCTGGCCAGTTAGAACAAAATGCTTCCCTGGATTAACGGTGCACAGGGCCAAGCACGAGGTATGTCAGCTGGCAAAGGATTGTGGGGGTTCCCCAGACATACTGGTCCACCTGGGTACAAATGACATTGAGGGAAATAGCAAGCTAGAGATACAGGCAAGATTCAGGGAGCTTGCCAGGGTCTGTCATAACATAGGATGCACAGTTTCCTTCTCAGAAATCCTGTCAGTGCCAAGGGCTAGTGGGGAACACAAAAGAAAGATTAGGGAGATAAACCAGTGGCTCAGGGGTGGTGTGAGGCCAGAGGGTATGGGTTGATGGGGATTGGGGGAGACCTGGGAGGATAAGGAGCTGTATGCTAGAGATAGGCTCCATCTCAATTTGGAGGAGGAATCCTAAGTTGAAAATAGAGGTTCATTGGTAAAAGTGGGTTTAAACTTGTGAAGGGGAGGATGGGAGAAAAGGCTGTCGAGGGTGTCGATAAGGAGGACTCTGTCTCTACCCCTGGGAGCTGGAGGAATGCGGAAAAGGCCGACTGGTAAAGTGCAGACCAGGAAAACAGAATCCCCATGGGAACATGAGCAGGGGAAATGGAAGTATAGGGAAAGGGTGGAAGGTAGTCCTGCTAAATGCCAGGAGCTTGGGCAATAAAATGCCTGAGCTCCAGGCGATGCTAACTGAGGGAGCGGTGGATCTGGCAGCGGTCACTGAGACCTGGGCCACTGCAGGACATGACTGGGACCTGAACCTGGGGGGTTACACTATGTTCAGGAAGGACAGGGGGGAAGGGTTGGAGGGGTAGCAATGATAGTCAAAAACTGCATTGGCATAGGGGGAGTAGAAGAGGCGGAGGGAACCGTGGAGGTGATTTGGGTCACCTTGATAACAAAGGGGGGGGCAAGAGAGTAAAAATAGGAGTGGTGTATAGACCCCCTGCACTGGCGGAGGAGCTGGAGGAGAGTCTGGTGGCAGATGTTGGGAGACACTGCATACTGGGCAGGGGAAGGGTGGTGATGTTGGGGGACTTAAGCTTGCCAGGAACAGACTGGGAGACTATGACATCCTCGGTGGCCAGGGAACAGAGGTTGTTGGATGTCTTTCAAGACGCGTTCCTAACTCAGCAGGTGGGGGAACCGACCAGGGAGGCGCGGGTACTGGATGTGATCCTGGCAGACAGTGACCAGATTGGGGGCCTGGAGGTAAGGGACCCATTGGCAGGGAGTGACCATGCCACAGTCTGGTTCTGCCTGGACCTAGGAGGGGTAGAAGGCTGCACAAACACAGAGGTAACTGACTTCAAGGGGGTGGATTTTAAGGAAATGGGAAGGATCCTTAAGGAGCATTTGGATGGGATCGGGTCAGACATGGACGCTGATAGTAGGTGGGAAATCATCAGGAGAGGGGTGCAGGATGCTACCAGCACCTGTGCAAGAGTAAGACGAAATTGCGGTAGGGCCCGAAAACCCTGCTGGTGAACCAGGGAGGTCCAGGTGGTGGTGCGGGGAAAGAAGGCAGCCTATAGGCAATTCAAGTGCTCAAGGAGTGAAAGGGATCGAGGTGCGAGGCTGATGGCTAGAAGGGCCACTTGGGTGGTGAGGGCGGCTAAGGCAAGGAAGGAGCAGAACCTGGCCAGGGAAATTAGGAGAGGGAACAAGGGGTTCTTTAGATACATTGGGGAAAAACGAAGGGTGAAGGGGCAGATTAGCAGGATTAAAACAGGGGAGAGATGGGCACAAGACCGGGGGGAGCAGGCTGAGGTATTAACTTCACCTCACTTTTCACCAAGGAAAATGGGGGTGCTACATCATACATGAGAGAAGACAGTGACACTGATGAAGGGGGGACCCTTACCGATCGGCGGGTCTGGGGAGAGGCATCACTGGCAGGAGGGGGGAAGGCTAAGCAAGGAGAAGAGGTAGCGGAAGTGGAAATCACAGCAGAGAGAGTGAGGGAAGCTCTCAGGTCCCTCAAGACGGAGAAAGCACTAGGACTGGATAAATTACATCCCAGAGTGCTGAAGGAATTTGCGGATGTCCTGGCGAAACCCCTGGCCGAGCTTTTCACCACCTCTCTGAGGGCAGGGTGTGTGCCCCAGGACTGGAAGGTGGCGCATATAGTGCCTATCCACAAAGGGGATCAAGGAGGTGGCGAGAACTACAGGCCTGTCAGCCTGACATGGTGGTGGGCAAGGTGATGGGCGGCATTGTCAAGGAGAGGCTGGGGGGACCTGGAAAAGTCAGGGTGCCTGGACGATAGACAGTATGGATTCGTCCCGGGGAAATTGTGTCAGACAAACCTTGTGGATTTCTATGACTGGGTGACGAGTGCCTTGGACCTGGGTAGACCAGTGGATGTCCTCTTTCTAGACTTCAGCAAGGCATTTGACTCTGTTCCTCACGTGGGCCTGTTGGATAAGCTGGGAGAAATGGGGGTGGGGAACCAGATAATCAGATGGATAGGCAGTTGTCTCTAGGATCGGACCCAGAGGGTCGTAGTTGGCAGGATAGTCTCATCCCAAGGAGATATTAGTGGGGTCCCACAGGGATCAGTCCTTGGGCCCTCATATTCAATGCCTCACGTTTCTGACATAAGGACAGGTATCAGGATGAGATGAGTCTCTTTGCAGATGACTCAAAACTGGGGCGGTGGTGGATGGGGAGGAGGAGGGTGGCCCTACAGGGGACCTGGAGGCTCTGGAAAGATGGTCTAGAAAGTGGAAGCTGAGGTTCAATGCAGGAAATGCAAGGTACTGCACCTGGGGCCAGAAACCCGGCCAAGTGTACACCCGGGGATGCTACAGGTCTCGATGGCTGAGAGGGACCTGGGGTGGTGGATGTCAAGATGAACAACTGGAGACTTGTAGGAGGGCAGCAGCCAAGACCAACAGGATGCTGGGATGCATCGCTAAGGGGATCACCTCCAGAAGGAGGGAAGTGATACTCCCTCTGTATAACTGCTTGGTGAGGCCGCACCTCGAGTACTGCATACAGTTTTAGAGGCCACACTTAAAGAGGGATGTTAAACTCCTGGAGAGGGTCGAGAGGAGGGCAACCAAAATGATTTGGGGCTTGGGGGACAGGACCTATGAGAAGAGGCTCAAGAGCTAATATGTACACATTGGAAGAGAGAAGGGACCGGGGGACATGATAGAGGTCTTCAGGTACATGAAGGGGTAAATAGGGAGGAACAGTCAGGGTGCTTCGAAGGAAGGAGGAGGGGGCCACTAGAGGGCATGGGTGGAAGCTGGAGGGGGGAATATTCAGGGGAGAAAGGAAGAGGTGCTACTTCACTGAGAGGGTGGTGGAGCCATGGAATGTGCTGCCTAGGGGGCTGGTGGAGGCAGAGGCGGTGGAGGGGTTCAAGAGGGGGTGGGACAGGTACAGGGGAAGGGTTCTGGAAGCAAAATCCAATGCAGCGAGAATATCCAGAAGTGGGAAGGGAGAAGCCAGAGAAGGCGAGGGGGGCAGCAAGGTCAGCTTCCAGGGTGAGGGCTGACCAAACGAGCAGACGCGAAAGACCGTTAGGCCTATTCTGCTGGCATTTTAGTATGTTAGTATATCTTGTTATGAATCCAAAATGTCTCACCTCATCTCTTCCACCTCTAGGACCCCCCCTTCCTCAGCTCCTCCCTTGCACTTTCGCTCAGTTTCACGTTATGAAGTCCTGTGTCTCCTTAAATGTATCATTCCCTATGGAAGTGTTGGTCCTGACGGCACAGAATCCAAAATCCTTAAGCTAGCTGCTCCTCTCCTCGCTACCCCAATCATGTGCATATTCAATCTATCTCTCCTCTCCTCTACAGTACCTACCATTCTGAAGTCTACCAGGATCGTTCCTGTGTTTAAAACGGGCGACCCTAGAGCCATCATACCACCCTATTACCATCCTGTCTACGCTCAGTAAACTCCCTGAAAAGATCGTACACTCCCAGGTCTCAGACTATTTACTAAAATCTAATATTCTCTCACCAGCCCAACATGGTTTTAGGCCAGGTCATAGTTCCACCGCCTTCACACAGTTCACCAGTAAAATCAAGTCCCATATGGATAAAGGCCTGCTTACTAGTGCTACTTTCATTGACTTAACCAAAGCTTTTGATCTGGTTCACCATCCCCTACTATTACATAAACTTGGATCCCTTGGTTTCTCTCACCCTGCTCTCCTTTGGTTCTCTAGCTACCTCTGCAATTGCTCTCAGATTGTCTCTTTTAACAAGTCTCTCTCTTCCCCTACCCGCATAAGTCTAGGTGTTCCTCAAGGCTGTATTCTGGGTCCGCTACTTTATTCATTGTTTATCAACGACCTACCAAATTCCCCTTCTCACTGCAGGACCCTACTGTATGCAGACAAACTAGTACTCTACCTTGGGTCAAAGTCCCTGAAGTACATCAATTCCAAACTTTCTGCTGACCCTCACTCTATTCAAACGTGGCTAACCCAAAACTGTCTCATCCTCAATTAAAGTAAAACTCAGCCTATGCTCTTCGGATCCCATCAAAAGATGTGCACCCTGGCCCCTGAACTAGCTATCCGCTGTCTTGATGGCTCCCTAGTTTCTTTGACCCTCTCCTTCGAATACCTGGGAGTCTCACTCGACCCAGCCCTAGACTTCTCCCAACACATAAATAACATATGCAAATCTGTCAACTCCAAGCTTGGCCTGGCTTATCGCATCCGCCATTCTCTCACCCCAGCAGACAGACTTGCAACTTCCCAGGCTGTTCTAATTCCAAAGCTATACTATGCGTTACCTTTGTTCTATCACGCCAATGCCAGCTGTCTCCGTAAATGGGATGTTGCCTATAATAATGTGTGTAGGTTCGCATCTTCCGCTCCTTGTCTAACACACCACTGTCTACTCTATACACACCTAAACTGGTTATCCCCCCCTCTACCAGGAGATCTTATATCCTAGGCTGTTTAACAGACATCATTAGATGCTTACAACCTGCCTTACTGGCTGCAATGTGCTCCCCAGTTGATCATCCCTATCCATTACGGTTTTCCACCCAGGCCCTCTTGGCTGTTCCAAAATGCTCCACTAAGATGGGCCACCAGGCGTTTGCCCACTGTGCCCCCACTTTCTGGAACTCCTTACCCCATCACCTCCGTATGTCAAAATCATATGCCATCTTCAAAAAAGAATTATTCCATCACCTTAGATCACATGATACATGTTCTTGTTTATAAATCCCTCAAGCTGTCTCCTTTCCCTTCCCTTGGACATTATTGCAGGTGCAGTATACCGTCCCACGCTTGTTATATGTCCAGTACTCCATTTGAGTTCAAGATAAACCGTATAGTATACATGCCTTGCACTTCTTCTCCTTGCCATACATTGTTGTCCTGCTATCCTAGGCGTTTAGCACTTCTCTTTCCCTGACATAGTTGTTAAGCTATCCCCTGCAATTAACTGTTTGTTCTAGTATCATTCACTTATGTTATCACTGTATTACTGTATGCTCAATTTTTATTAGGAAGTAGCTATTTGCAGTTTGTATGCTCAATTTATTTTTAGGAAGTAGTTACTGCAGTTTTTTGTACCCTGATGTTGTTATACCATTGTTCTAAATTGCCTATATTACATTCTTTGTACTACTATGTGTTATTCACCTGTATTCCAGTCTTTGCACTACTGTATGTAACCTATAATTTACTCTCTCAGGTTGTGCCTGAAAATAGGCAGGTCCTTGCCTAGTGCACTTACCCAGTAAACAAAAACGAAATAAATAAATAAAACAAAATAAATGGACTTGCTCTTCATACCTATCAGAACTGCTTCATCACTAACATCCATCCCGTCACCTTCATCATACTAATGCATATCTGTACAACTTCCCTACCACTAGACTGGCAACGTTTGGTGATCATACCTTTTGATCTGCGGCCCACATCTTTGGCATGGTCTACCTCTGGAAACTCAGGCCTGTTATGGTCTAGAACTATTTAAAATCAAACTGAAAACTCATGGGTTCCATCTAGCATGTAACACTCCTTAATCATTATGTATATTCATTCTGTCTAAGTGATTATACAGTGCCTTGAAATTCTTAAAGGCTCTTTAAAAATTCTCTTTATTTAATTTATTATTATTACAGGTAAAAATGGGAATTGGGGCTCCCGTTTCATTGTGGTCATTATGGGTTCTGGAAACAGCTCGGCACGTGAGGACGGTACTGAGTGCTTCAGGCAGGGAACCCCCACTGTTGCTGGCGTTGGTCCTTCAGTCGGTTGTAGCAAGATGACCAAGGATCACTCCCCTTGATGCTGACTGGGAGCAGGAGTCAAAACTGGCACCGGCCCACTAGCCACATGCTGGTAGATTCTGTATCAGACTAGTAAGACTTTCCTTTATCTAGCCCTGCAGGCATGTACTGGAGAAGGTAACATTTCAATAAATACACCAGCTGGGCTAGTGGAAAAGTCTGTGTGGCTAATGGATTTTTCCCAGTCACTAACCCTGCTGGCTAGTGGCTATAAAACGTAATTTTGACCCCCATGGGAGGGGAAAAAGATTACTGTTTTGGACATTCTCTGATCCTGTACATTTAATGGATGCTTGTAATCAGGTGAATGCCTAGTTCAAAATAAACTGAGGGCTCAATAACAGAGTTGCAGACACCTGTAGACAATTAGTGACTAGGTTCAAGCTTTAAATTGTTGATAACTCGTCCTCCGTTTGCACATACTCTTGAGGGCACAACTACTGAAACGATCAAGTGCCATTCCATTCTATTCCAGGTTGGGCCAGAATGATTTCTCCGGTGGTTCAATAAATGTGCAGCGTGTCTGTTTTGTAACTGCAAAAAGGCTGGCTAGTGTTACTAGTCTGCAAGGATTGTTGCTGGGGGCCATCATAGTGGAGATAAGTGGGATCTGCTATGCCTCTGCATGCCAAGGTGTGTTAAGGGGTTGCTGGGAAAAAATAGTTTGCTACAGAGAGTTCCTCAACAACCAAGTCCTGCCCGTCATAGCTCCATGGAGGGCATCAGCATAAGAACTCTGGTTCAGCTGTTCAGCTGTCTGAGGAGTCCCTCTCCCAACCTGAGAGCCCAGGTTAACTTAATTTTTAGATACCTTCAGAGACAGTCAAAGGGAGAAAAAGAATTCAGCCCAAAGAGTGACACACAGACTGCCAAACAGCTGAATAAGGATGGAGAACAATGAAAGTTCAGGAAAAGAGAAAATTATCAACACTGAGAAGGACAGCCCCTCCCCTCCAATGAAAGGGACCAGAGAGACAGAGATAAGACACCACCCAAGGAAATGGAAAAGATGAGACATGAGAGACCACAAGAAAAGAAGGGAAAAAAGGAGAAACATTAGTGATGAATGAAAGCAAAAGATGTAGCTAAAACAAAATTAACCCCTTTAGTGCCCCGAGTATCTGGCGCAGAACACTAAAGTGCATGGCCATAAAGACATACCTAGTACATCTTCCTGGAAAGGACGCCGGGGCATCGAATCCCCAGCCTACTTTCTGGGTTTGACCCATGGGGCCCTGAGAGGAGCCCTTAGTCTCACGATCCCACAGGTCCAGAGTGAAGCAGAGGTCATATGACTGCAGAAAGCAATATGAACGTGTAAATTGTCTACGTTCACTTTCTCTGCCCTGCTACACACGTGGTTTTTTTGAGACAGTATAGTATGGCAGACAGAGGAATAAAGCGCTGTGCATTAGTTTGCTTCTAGAGCACTGCACAGTTGCTGAAAGTAGTAAACTTAAAGAATTATTTCTCATAAAGGACATTTTAGTGTTTCTGGGCCAGTTTTGATAACTTTAGTTTAAAAAGTTTATTGTGTTTCCCTTTTCTTTTGTTGTATTAGCTTGTGCTTATCTGCACATTTAAAGCTTTTGGTTAGTTTTGTAAAACGCTTTTGATTTTGACCCCCCATTAATTTTTATAAATTGCTTTAGGGGCGTTTATAGGAATTTTGACTTTGTATAGTGCCTTTACTATACCCTAGGCACTCTGCAAGCCAGGGAGGCAGTATAGCATAGTGATTAAGCACACTGAGCTGCAGCAAGCCCATCAGTGCAGCAGTAGTGCTACCACTCATGACGCTGGTGAACTAGGTTTGAAAAAGAGCCTTGGTTGTCGGGGGGCCACCCAGGGTAAGAGGACTGAATGTCCCATGGGACCCTTTCCTCCTCTATACAGTAGAAGAAGGACAGTCAGTTCCAGTGCTGTACTGGAATCTAAATTAAGGGTGTGGGGGCAAAGTAACCACAAGGGAGGGTGCGCAAGAAAAACACTTTACTAAAAGTTTTGCGTTGCGGGTTCAGTGTCTTTGTGATGGTTCGCCGTTCCCCAATTGCCTTTCTGACATGGAACCAGTATTTTCTATTATGGAACCAAATGTTTCCCCTTTATAATACAATTAGCAACTTATATGTTTATGGCTTAGTTCTATTAGACCTCTGTAGTCAAGGAACACAAATGTGGTGCCAGTGTAACCATTACTCTGTAAAATCCACAAATGTGGTGTTTGTGCACCGGCTGCCTAGATTACATAGACGTTTCAGTTTGCTAAAGTGTGAAAATTATGCAAATCTCCACTATTTTGTAATACTTGCACCAAATGCTAAGGAGGATTATGGGTAGAAACATTTAGGTAGCAGACAGTGTTACCCCTATTTAAAACCAGAATTTTATGCAGATTCAGAAAATATATATTTTTCCTATGGTACCATAGTGTCCTGAATGTCTACAGGTCAGAGACTCGATGCTGTGCATTTTCCATTATGAGCCCACATTATTCCCTTTAAAATTCACTTAGCATCTAATATGTTTAGTGCTTATTTCTACCTGATTTTTGTGCTATGGGTACATAAATGTGGTACCGATGTAACCAGTCCTCTCTGTAGAATCCACAACAGTGGTGTTTGTGCACCTGCAGTCTATGTTACATAGATGTCTGGTTTGCTAAAATGTAAAAATTATGCAAATATCCAATATTTTTCACAGTTGTACCAAATGTAGTGGAGGAGTATGAGTAGCAAACATTTGACTAGCAGGTAACGTTACCCATGCATAAAACCAGTATCTTGTGTAGTTTCAGAAATTATCAGGTTGCTCTGCCCTTCTGGGCTGTTGCTTCCCGAGTCGAACCGCTATCTGCGGTCTCGATACCATGACCAGGACAGGACCAAACTGAAGGGCCTGAGGTGGTACTGTCTGAGGACGGCAGACTGCACTCCCCCAAGCTGCCAGGAAGAAAGCCACTACTGTTCACCGCAGCCTGCACCGAACCACACTGACCGGTGGTCCGGAGACAGAAAGCTGCTTGTGCAGGTTGCTCTACCCTTCTGGGCTGTTGCTTCCCAAGTAGAGCTGCTACGTGCGGTCTTGTTACCCTGACCAGGAGAGGACCGAACTGTGGGGTCTGAGGCAGTACTGTCCGAGGACAGCAGGCCGCGCTCCCTCAAGCCACCAGGAAGAAAGCTGCTACTGTTCACCGCAGCCTGCACTGAACTACACCGATCGTTGGTCTGGAGACAGAAAGCTGCTTGTGCAGGTCGCTCTGCCCTCCTGGGCTATTGCTTCCCGAGTTGAGCCACTGCCTGCGGTCTCGATACCCTGACCAGGAGAGGATCGAACTGAGGGGTCTGAGGCAGTACTGTTTGAGGATGGCAAACTGCACTCCCCCAAGCAGCCAGAAAGAAAGCGGCTACTGTTCACCACAGCCTGCACCAAACACCACTGACCAGTGGTCTGGAGACATAAAGCCGCTTGTGTATGTACATTTTGGCCGCTGCAAGCGTGGAGCTTGAGATAAGGAATTTGAAATTTTAGCACCTTCACTCCGATTGGTGCTTTTTTCAGGAGACTTCTTAGTGACTGGCTGCCATTTTTCCCTATAAGATATTGTGCTGTTTTCTAAGCTGGAGCCAATGCGTTTTCTTGCTGCTGTGTTTAAATTTTGCACTGCTTCCTAGCTAAAGGTAATGTATACTTATAAGGGAATTATTTCAAGTAGTTCTCAGCCCTTATTGAAATGATCTGTTTTGCTTTATGCTTGAGCGCTGTTAATGTACATTATAGCCCTGCTTAGAGTAAAGTTTCCTAAATTATTTAATGTACTAGTAGCCACATTTTAGAGCTAAATCATTTAATGTACTAGTGGCTGCGTTGTAGAGTTTAAGGCTTCCTAAATCATTTAATGTACTAGTGGTCACATTTTAGAGTTTAAGTCTTCCTAAATCTTTAAAGTACTAGCGGTCGCATCTTAGAGTTTAAGGTTTCCTGAATCAAAGAAATTATCAGTGGCTGCACTGTCTTTTCTATCCCTCTTGCCTGGGAGTAATCATATCAGATGACCTTAAGGCTGGCAAGCAATGTGAGAAGGCGGTGGGGAGGGCTGGGGGGATACTGGGATGTATAGGGAGAGGCATCACCAGCAGAAAACAGGAAGTTGTTATCCCCCTGTACAGACAGTTGGTGAGACCCCATCTGGAGTACTGCGTCCAGTTCTGGAGACCCCATCTCCACAAGGACATAGACAGGATGGAGGCGGTTCAGAGGAGGGCAACTAAAATGGTGCAGGGCCTGCAAGAGAAGCCATACGAGGAGAGACTAAAGGAGCTTAATATGTATACCCTTGAGGAAAGGAGGGAGAGAGGGACATGATAGAAATGTTTAAGTACCTCAGTGGAATCAACAAAGTCCAAGAGGGTAGCATCTTTCAGAAAAAGAGATGTGCAAGAACAAGGGGACACAATTTGAAGATAGAGGGGGGACAGCTCAGGGGCAATGTGAGGAAGTATTTTTTCACAGAGCGGGTGGTGGATGCATGGAATAGCCTTCCCGAGGAGGTTGTGGTGTCTAAAACTGTGGGAGAATTCAAGAATGCATGGGACAGACATAAGTCAATTTTTGTGGGGGGGGGGAGTAGGAAGAAATAGGCTGTTGGTTAAATAGAATCTGCAGCTTATCTTCTAGGTAGGGAAATGGGCAGACTAGGTGGGCCAAGCGGTCCTTATCTGCCGTCAAAGTCTATGTTTCTATGTTTCTTGCTTCCCACCCTGATCTAATCTGCTTCTGCTCCCCTCTCTGGCTCTCTCAGGCTGATCTTTGCCCTCTCTGGCTCGGATTACTCTGCTTTCTCCCACACCCTAGCCCGCCCTGATTCTCTGCCCTTCCCACACCTATTGTTCTGTTCTGCCTAACCCGCCCTGATTTCTTTCTTTACCTGAAGCCCTCCCTTTGCTAGCCCCTAGATAACCAAGCTCCCTTCTCTCTTCTCCTAGGTTGCTCTGTCCTTCTGGGCTGTTGTTTCCTGAGTCGAGCCTCTACCTGCGGTCTCAATACCCTGACCAGGAGAGGACCGAACTGAGGGGTCTGAGGCAGTACTGTCTGGGGACGGCAGACCGCACTCCCCCAAGCTGCCAGGAAGAAAGCCACAACTGTTCATCGCAGTCTGCACCGAACAACACTGCCCGGTGGTCCAGAGACAGAAAGCTGCTTGTGCAGGCATGTTTTGGCCACTGCAAATGCAGAGCTTGAACCCTGCCGGCACTTTGCACCAGCTCCCCACACCCTCCCGCCTGCCCAGGGTGGATGCTGCCTTATATAATTGAGCTTAGTTATACGATTAAGTGCCTAGGTTCCCATTCGCTCGTTATGTTCTCTGCCCGCTAGAGGCATTTCCCTTAAGTGTGCCGACTTATTCCACCTTCTTGCTAGTATAAGCTGGCAATCTCTCAGGTGCCTGTTGTCCACTAGAGGTACTCTTACTCTGTCACTTGACTCTATTTGCTCAGTTTCAAACCCTCACTTCTGCACTATACCTCTCCTGTTTAGGCTCTCACCAGCTTTAACCTTTTACTTCATTCTCATCTACTTTGCTTCCTAGCTCTTACTGTACTACAATTTCACTCTTCTTCAGCTTCTTTCCAATCTACTCCACTACTTCAAAACACAGCAGACTCTGTTGCACCTGGTTACTATCCACTATCCTTTATAGCACTACTCTCCCCTTAGCATATAGTTATGGCTCCCATTAACCTCCAAGAGTTACTGCCTGTTGTATTACTGCTGATCTCCCTCTCTATGCTCTCATCTCTCCCCTGCTCTCACTCTACTATATCCTTCTCCTCATCACCAAATGACTTTCACTTTTCCAGTCTTCTTCTATTACCACTTTGGTGGCTAGATCCCACCCCTATGCTGCTCCCAAGGGGTTTCATCTACCATGTGGCATTTGGTTTCAGAAAACATTATTCCTGTCATTTGCTTCCACATTCTTTTATCCACTGCAAGCTTTGGTATCTCTTTCTCTTGGCTCTCCTGCTCTCAGGAGATGCTGAGCTAAATCCGGGCCCACTGACCCTCCACTCCCATGCGGACGTGTCTTTTAATAACACTAAAGGGCTTTGTATTGTACATCACAACATTAGGAGCCTTGTCCATAACTTTGCAGACCTACAAGCATGGGTTGCACGCTACAAACCAGATATACTCTGCCTATCCGAGACTTGGCTAAAGCCCAACATTCCTGTCTCGGTCTGCTTCTTAGCTAACTATAATCTAATACAGAAGGACAGACTCACCTCTAAACGAGGGGGCGGGGTTGCCCTATTTTACAAAGAGCATCTCAATATCTCCACCAACCCTACCACTACGCCTTCCTTATGTGAGTCGCTTCACGTAACCTTTACCCTGGTTGCTAAAAAGTTACATATTGTTTGTGCCTGCAACCCTCCCCAATGTGGCCTATCTGGGCTAGAAGAACTTCTTACTAACATACTAAAATGCCAGCAGAATAGGCCTAATGGTCTTTCGTGTCTGCTCGTTTGGTCAGCCCCCACCCTGGGTGCTGACCTTGCTGTCCCCCTCGCCTTCTCTGGCTTCTCCCTTCCCAGTTCCGGATATTCTTGCTGCATTGGATTTTGCTTCCTGAACCCTTCCCCTGTTCTTGAGCTAACCTCCCTGCATACTGGACTAAATAAAGTTCTTATCCTCTGTGATCTTAATCTAAATTGGTTGGGTAAAAACACAGAGCACCTTCCACTCCCTGATCCAATGCCATAATATGCATCAACTACTAACAGAGTCTTCCAGGGTCACCTCCAAGTCCACCTCCAGCACCTTAATTGACTGGGTTTTAACAAACTGCCTAGACCACATCCCTGCCTCTAGTACCCTAGCTGGTGCTGTAAGTGATCACTCCCCTTTATTTTGCATATGGAGTCCCGTGACTGCTTCCTCCCCTCCGCCATGTTACTTCACTTTCAGGAACTTTGTTAGTCTTGATCAGAGTAAGTTTCTTCATGACCTCTTTTTAATCGACTGGTCAAGTCTCTACCCGGCTTGAAATGCTCAGTCCGCTCTCAGTATCTTTCGCATAGAATCTAGGGCTTTTCAGGATGTTCATACTCCCCTAAAAACCCAACGAGTTAGGGAAAACAAACGAGGTGGCTGCATAAGGACCTGCCTGCCTTACTCTGACAAAAGGATAACAGCTGGAGATGTTTCAAGACATCTGGCCTCCCAGCTGACTACAACTGCTACAGGGCCCAGTGCTCGGCTTGTAAAAAACAAATTAGAATTGCCAAAAGCACCTATTGCAAAGTACTTTTGCTGAATGCTACAGGAGACCCAGGAAACTTCTGGTCCCATGTCAAAACATTTCTGGGATCTACTGGATCACATACTACTAACAACATGGTCCTGAATGGGGTCCACTGCAATGATCCATAGGTGGAGGAGCTGGGGGGGGTCAGCGGGTCAAGCGACCCCTCACTTTTGTAGCAGAAGGGCCATACATTGAATTGAACAGTGCCCTGAGCTAAGGTGTTTTATGCAATTCTGACCCCCCACTTTTTGGTACACTCCTCCACTACTGCAATGATCTGTACACAACTGTGAACTCTCTTAATAGGCATTTTTCTGACTTATCTAAATATACAACCTCCTTCCCCCCGTGACACAAACCAACCCAAATGCATCTTCTTGCCCTGAGGCTGGGACCCCATCCTTCTGTTTTAAGGCTATCTCCAGGATTGATGTCCTAAAACTTATAAATACAATTTCAGAGTACTAGTACAGGTTGTGACTGTCTTGGGCCCAGGCTCTTAAAAATTGCCGCTCCAATAATAGCTTCTCCCTTGGCTAGAATCTTTACCCTGTCCCTGTGCCATGGCTAAGTCCCCGACATCTGGAAAATTGCCAGAGTAAAACCGGTCTTCAAGACAGGTGATCCTAAGGAGCTCTCAAACTACCGACCTATTGAGATCCTCCCTGTGTTAAGCAAAATACTTGAGAGACTTGTAGCCACCCAAGTTATATTTTTTTCTACTCAAAAATAGCCCCCTTTCGTAACCTCAGCATGGTTTCCGTAAAGGTCACAGCACCTTCACTGCCCTTCTCAAACTCACTTTAGATACTCTCTCCACAATGGACTCTGGCCTTCTGTCTGGGGCTGTCTTTATAGATCTAACAAAGGCCTTCGATCTGGTTGATCACACTCTACTCCTTGCCACCCTTTAGTGGGATTCTGGCCGCCTGCTGTTAACTGGTTCAACAGTTCTCTCTCTAATAGGGATCAAGTTGTAAATTTAATTCAGTTCTCGCAGAGCAAGCCACCTTTAATATTGGTGTTCTCCAGGGCTCCATCCTTGGCCCCCTTCTCTTCTCGGTATTCATCAACAATGTCAAATCTGGTTTCTCCTTCTGCTCATCCCTCCTCTACACTGATGATCTCATCCTGTACACAAGCTCTAGAAGCCTATCTGCCATTAACCATCAACTTACCTTGGACTTCCTCTCTATTCAAACCTGGCTAACTCGGCACAAATTTGTACTAAATGTAAGCAAAACCCAGGCCATGCTCTTTGGCACAGCCTCTAAACTCATATCCTGCCCTGACCAGTTCATACTAACTGACTCTAGTGGCTCTCCTCTTGAGACTGCCTCATCTTTTAAATATCTTGGCGTGGTCTTGGATCAGTCACTTGATTTCAACCTCCACGTTCAAACCATCCGCAAATCCGTGAACTCCAAAAGTACAGTTACGTAAGAACTTACCGTAACAGTAGATCTTCGAGAGAGGTTCCCTCAGTAGGTCATAACATGTAGGACTGCACCCCCTGGCATCAGGACCACAGAGCAAACTTTTGCTAGCACCTTCCAGTTCCCCTGCCAGAGATCCAAGGAGGATGAGACAGGAGAAAAGGATGAAGATCCTGGAGCTCAGTTCAGAATGATCTGTAAGAAATGCAGAAACTGGGGGAAGGAGGGAGGGAAAGTATGACCTACTGCAGGAACCTCTCCCGAAGATCTACTGTTATGGTAAGGTCTTATGTAACTGTACTATCTTACTTCAAGAGGGTTCCTGCAGTAGGTTATAACATGTAGGACTGAATTCCAAGCAGTCACTCTGAGACAGACTGAGAGAATCAAGGGAGGAGAAACAACTGAAAACAGACCAGGACCGGCCTAAGACAGTAGGTCCTGCAGGACGGCGAAGCCAAACCCGGCCCTACGTCCAGAGGCAATGTCCAGACTGTAATGTTTCATGAAGATATGGATCAAACTCCAGGTTGCTGCCGCACAAATCTCTGCTGCAGAAACATTCCTAAGGAATGCTGTCGAAGCAGCCATGCCTCTCGTAGAGTGACCTCTGACCTCCCCCAGAAGAGGTTTACTGTACTTCTGGTAGCAGAAGTGGATGCAGTTGGCCAGCCATTTGGAGAGGCACTGTTTAGAAAATTGCCGACCCCAAAGATTTGGGGGCAAAGGAAACAAAAAGCTGATCTGACTTGCATGTGTCTTTGGTCCTGTGGACATAACAATGCAAGATTCTATGTACATCCAATGTGTGAAGTAGAGTCTCACCTCCGTTAGAATGAACCAGATAATATACCGGGAGTTCAACCATTTGATTTAAGGTGAACTCGGAAACCACCATGGGAAGAAACTTAAGATTTGTACGCAGGACTGCCTGGTCCTTGTGAAAAATCAAATAAGGCTCCTTATGCATCAGGGCCTGAAGCTTGGAAATTACTTGAGTGGAAGTAATAGCAACCAAATAGAGCGCTTTCCAGGACAGGTAACGCAAATCACAGCTTACCACCAGTTCTAAAGGAGGGAGTGTAAACTTTTCTAAAATAAAATTTAGATCCCAAGGTGGGGTGGGGTCATGGATGGGGGGGTTTCAATGAAGGATCCCTTTCAGAAAGGTTTTTGAGACCTCCAATTGATCGATAGGTTTCCCGTCCACAAAGGAGTGATAGGCTGAAATAGCCGACAGGTGGACCTTAAGGGAGGAATAGCTTAGATCAGAGTCAGACAGGTGCAACAGGTACTCCATGACCTGAGGAGCTGAGCAAGAGAAGGGGTCCCATCCCTTGGATGCGGCCCAGATGGAGAAACGCTTCCATTTCATTTCGTAGGTGGACCTCGTGGAGGGTTCCTTGGCTTCAACCAGGACCTGAGCGACCCTCTGGGAAACTCCAAACCGTGATGCAATTATGTTTGAAGGAGCCACGCATGAAGATGCAGGGTCCTGAGTCCTGGATGTACTAGTCTGCCCTGATCCTGCATCAACAGGTTGTGTTGAAGAGGAAGGGGAACTGGGGGTTCCACTGCCAGCCGCTACATGAGTGGGAACCAGATCTGCCTCGGCCAGAGGGGGCCTATGAGGATCATCCAAGCCCCCTCTGCTTGAAGTTTTAGAAGGACATGCTGTAGAATGGGAAAGGGTGGGAAGACATACAAGTATTTCCCTGTCCAGCAGAGCGACAACGCGTCATGCCAGAAAGCACCACGCTCTGGAACGAGCGAGCAAAAACTGGGAAGTTTTGCGTTGTATGGGGAGGCTAAGAGATCTACTTCTGGTCATCTCCATCAGTGGAACAACAAATTGGCCACTTCCTGACTCAATTCCCATTCGTGAGCTTGGGACAACGTTCGACTGAGGCTGTCCGCCAGGACATTGTGGACACGCCTGCGATGTACACAACCATGAGAAATAGACATGCTGGACTGCCCAGAACCACACCCGCACCGCCTCCCTGCACAGGGGGTACGATCAGGTGCCTCCCTGCTTGTTGATGCACCAGACCACAGACATACTGACTGTCTGGACTAGCAGTGTTCCCGTCAACAGGATGGGCTGGAATGCCTGCAGGGCATACAGCACAGCCCTCATCTCTAATATTTATGTGGAGAGACATTTCCAGCTGAGACCACAATCCCTGTATTCTGTGATTCCCCAGGTGGGCTCCCCAACCCAGACGAGAGGCATCTGTGTTCAGGGTCCATAATGGAGGGGGGTGTCCTGAAAGGTAACCCAAAGACAAGATTCTGAGGATCCTGCCACCATATAAGGGCTTTCCTGAGTGCACTGGCCTCTAGGACAGGATGATCTAGGTCATCCGAGCTGTGATCCCACTGGATGCATAGTGTCCATTGGGTAATCCTTATATGTAATCTGGCCAAGGGAACCGTGCAGATGGTTGCCGCCATGAGGCCAAGAAGGCACGAGAACACTCTGGTGGGAATATGCCTGGAGGAAAGAACTAGACTGACCTGCTCCTGCAGAGTGTCTGCTCTGTCCAGGGGCAAGAAGGCTCTGCACTGGACCATGTCCAAGATGGCTTTGATGAATTGAAGCCTCTGGGAGGGGATCAGGGATGACTTGGGGAAGTTGATAGTAATCCCCAGTTGGGGAAAAAGGTCCAGTGTGACGGAAAGAGATTCCTCTAGGCTGGCCCTGAATGGGACCACTAAGAGCCAGTCGTACAGGTAAGGGAACACTGTGAATCCCCAATGGTGTAACGCGGCTGCCACCACCGCTAGGCACTTGGTGAAGACCCTGGGTGCCGAGGAAAGGCCAAAGGGGAGGGCTGTAAACTGGAAGTGCTCCCCTAGAAAAGGAAACAGGAAATGGCGGTGGCCCAGGAACCCTGGAATATGAAGGTAGGCATCCGGCATATCCAGTGCGCAAAGCCAGTGGTCCTTCTGCAGAAGGGGCAGAAGACCCTGTACAGTCAGTATGTGGAAACCTTTTGTACTCCACAAAAAGGTTCAGCCAGCTGAGGTCCAGGATGGGTCTGAGGTCGCCAGTCTTTTTCAGGACCAGGAAGAAGTGAGAGAAGAACCCTTTTCCTCTCTGGGATGGAGGGACTGGCTCTATAGCTGACTTCTGTCTTAGAGCCAGGATTTCCTCCTTGACCAGCAGCGCCTGGTTCGGAGAGTAATGGTAATGACCTGGAGGGGAGTTTGGAGGGAACTCCAGAAACTCTATGGTGTGTCCTCTTGAAACGAGTTGCAGGACCCATGCATCTGAGGTGATGCCCTTCCACTCCTGCAAGTGGAGGGCGAACCTTCCTCCCACTGGCTCCACATCATAGGGTGGAGGAGGGGAAGGGCTGGACAAGTCAGGAAGCAGAGGACCCTGTAGCTTTTCTTCTATTTTGGCACCTGTTAAAGAGCTGTTTTTATTCTGCCTCATTTTGGTGCCAAAAGGGCTTTCTTCTGAAAGTCTGTTTGGTATATTTACTTGACAGATCTCAGGGCCTGGCCGCTGTCCTGGAGACCCCTAATTAAGTGCTTGATGTCTCCCCAAAGAGGACTGATCCTCTGAAGGAAGCATCCTGGATAGCTGACTGGACATGCGCAGAGAGTCCAGAAATGCATAGCCAAGCATGTCTTCTGAGGGAGACAGCTGTGTCGGAGGAACGAGCCATTGCTTCCACCAAAACGTAAGTGGCTCTGAGTGTCTGTCTGTATGAGAATTTGAACAGGTGCAAGTCTTTGATTAGTTCCTCCTTGAGAGTCCGAAGCCCGCATAGTTGGATATGGGCCTCAAGCCTGACCATAGTTCCCTTCAGAAAAGAAACCTTGTGCGCCACATAGTTGAGGGAATGGAGGGTGCTCGCAGAGGATGAAAAATTTTCTTTCCAAATTGGTCGAGCTACCAAGATTCCTTATCTGGAGGAGAGGTGCTCATATGTTTTGGGATGGCCCAATGATTGCGAGCAGCCGCTATAACTATAGAGTCCGCCTCAGGATGAAAGTCCAGAAAGGAAATACCCTCAGGTGCATGGTATATTTGGTCTGCCTTCTTCGGGACGGCCGGAATAGTGTGGCAGCTGCCCAACAGTAGTTTTGAGGTCCTCATGAGGGGCTGTCCAAGGGGGGACAGAGGAAACAGTCTCCAAGTCTAGGTGCTCCGCTAGACGTTTCCTTTTCGGGTCCTGCTCCTCTGCATTCCAGCCACTGGTTTGTTGGATAATGCGGAGGAGCTCAGTAAAAGAAGGATCCTCCGAAGAGGATTTGGGTGATTCTTTGCCCTTGGCCACAGAGGACTGCTCATCTGATGAGGCTTCTGAGGAATTCTCCTCAGAGTCTGACGAATCTCCTCCCTCAGAGGTTCCAATCCCCGGCAGGGTGACCTGGGGGAATGTGCCCGAAATGTGCACCGTGGCAGAGTGGATAGAGCTGACTGGTGACATGGAACTGGGAAGGGGAGAGACCACCAGGCCTGGCAGTCATTGTTCCAAGTCAGAAATCAGCTGGGATCTGGCGTCCTTCCACCAAGACTGTATAAGGGTTTGAAAGTCCTGTTGAGGTGGAGGTGAAGGAGGTGGAGGAGTAGGGGTGGGCTGAGGGTGGTAAAAGGGTGTGCCCAACCCTGAATACTGAGGAGGAGGATACCCCTGATAATAGGGGTAGCTAGGGGTCTGAAACCCAGGGTAAAACATCTGGAACCCTGAATAGGGATGATACCTTCGTGGATGACCTTGTTCCGTCGGGGGTCTCAACGGACCTGGAAAAATATCCTGCGTCAGGTTGGCCGACGTCAGAGGGACTGACATCGGGACGGTCGACGTCCGGGGATCTGGTGTTAGGCCTGGCGTACTGATTGTCACAAACACACTCAGCTGGTCAGGCTCACTGCTCCCACAGTGTCAACCTCAGAGTGCAACGGTGTGAACAGGTAATAGACAGGGCAACCCTCCTGTCTGCTTTTGGGTCCGCAGCATCTTTAGTCTCAAGTTCTGAGGGGATTCAAACTGTGAACCTTATGCTAGCGTACCCAATGAACAGGCTCAGATACTTACCCTCTTCGGGGACTGCGGTACAATCTTACGCCAGGGGCACCCAGCCAGGCTTCCAAAATGAACCCTAAAAACTCTATAAGAGACCTTAGGTATATTCTGTCTTGTTCCCAGTTTAGTAACACCATCAAGCTGTTGAAAAATTTTGTCAGTCTTAACCCTCTATAAGTCACATGCAAACAAAAGAACTGGCAGACAGGCAGTCTCTTAGGAATAGGTTTACTAAAAATGGATAAAAACAGTAAGATAAAATACAGAACAAATATCAAAGAGCATCACAATCACATAAAAGAAAAACAAGGAAAACTACAGAACAAACTCCTACTAACATACAGTTTGATCTTTTCTGACTAATGTATTACCTCTTTAAGTGCAGTTAAATTAGAGATCTTGTTTCTTAAGAGCCCAAAAAGATACGACTATTCCCCAGTTACAAGGATAAATTTCAACCCCATCTCCCCACCCCCTTGGTGAGTCATCTAGCTCCTCCTTTTAAAATATAAAATTATACAAACATGATGTCATATCAGGATGTATATTAAATAATGTGACATCAGCAAAAACTAATTTCCCAAATTATGAGTCTTTAATCCCCCAGTTCCTTTTGAGGTTTACAACCCTGCAATCCATCACCTAAGTGCGATATAGCCAACAGGAATCAGCTAAATTATGTCCTGTCCTGTAATAAAATGTATGTTTAGCTTCCCAACTTCAAAGCAGCAACAGGTCATAAAAAAGGCCATAAAATGCAATTTTTCAAGGAAGTTAATTACATTACAGAGATCTCCTGGTCAGTGTAATATATCCTGTAGCTTCACAGAAACCTGGGGGGGGGGGGCACCCATGGAAGCACAGGCTGTCTTATGTGAGACAATCACATACTATATTTTTATATTACAAATACCATACAACAATCATAACCAGCTGGCCAAGCGTCACACTGATAGCCTGCATCGGAGGCAAACGTAAGGGCCCTGACTGAGGGAGGTTGAACAGAGTCTCCGGCAGTGCCCCATGCATCAGAGATGGGGCGCCCAGTGAAGGAGGCCCTGACGGCGGAGCTGTAGATAGGCCCAACGGAGGGGAAATGAGGCCAGGAGCCCTAGTGAGAATTGGGTCTGGCGTCAATATCCCTGGTAGAGTATCCACAAGAGGGACCTGGGGCACAGCCGCTGGAGTGGGAGAGGAGAAGACCACATCCAGGGGGCCCTCTTCCTCCTCCACCCCAGCTGTGATGTCTGAGGTAGGAGGTTCCACTGGGGGAGATGGAGAGGAAGGCTTCCGTTCAGGAGGGACCGGGGAGGAGGGCTAACCAACGGAGGTCGGTGGGCTCGACCAGGCGTCAGGTAAGGTTGGCGTCAGCCCCCGACGGGGGAGCTACATCCGGGCGGTCGTCCGAAGCATGAGCGACCTGCTTATCGAATAATAGAGGGACCGGGCAGAGGAGGGGAGGACCCTTGACCGACATATCGATCTGCGTCATGAGGATCCCTGCCTGGATTTTGGGATCCGGCTTATCGACTACCGGGTGGACCCCAGAGGAGCCATGGTCCGACTTAGCAGTAGAAACCGGGCATTCACCAGAGGAGCCGGGGGACAACTTACCAGTGGAGATAGGCTGGAAAGAAGTGGAGGAACCTGGAGAAGTCCGGGATGTGGCCTGGACAGCCACGAGGGCAGGTGGTGAGGGAACTGCCTTGCTGGTCGACGGCTTGCTGGAGGTAACTCAGACCCGATCCTCCGTACGTTCCCATTCCCTGGGCTTCCCTTTGTCCTTCTTTTTCTACTGTTTAGATTCTGAAGAAGGGGAAGAAGTGGTATCCCCTCAATTTCTGCATCTCCTTTTCAAGAACGGCCATTCTGTACTTCAGTAAATGGGCCTCCAAAGCCTGCTGCCAGCATCTGCGTGTGGCCTGACTGAAGGACTTGCAGTCAGGGCAGACCGCGGTGTCGTGGTTCGGGCCTAGGCAGAAGAGGCATCGACGATGGATGTCCTTGTGAGGGATCTGTGTGCTGCACTTCTTCTTAGTCTTCGAAGTCGGAGGTGGAGAAGACATAAAAGAATCGAAGAACGGTACTGAAAACTCGGTAAAATAAGGTACAAAATGGCGATCGACTGAGCAACGTTTACCACAAAGTTCTTGCGCAGGTCGATGGTGGGAAAGAACTGGAAGGCAGGCCTGGGACCGTCCACTATATAGGGTCACGCTGACGTCCATCACATGACATCGGGTGGGCAGTCCCCCACCAGACACTGCTAGCAAAAGCTTGCTGTGTGGTCCTGATGCCGGGGGCACAGTCCTACATCTTATGACCTACTGCAGGAACCCTCTCGAAGTAAGATCTAGGCATTGCCTACACCACTAGTTATGTACTAACCCCCTCTACAAGGCTGCCCATTGCCCGTGGTATCCTGCTCCCTGCCCTGACCTATGGTGTTCCTACCTATGCAGCTGTGCCTAAGACCACACTTCATAAATGGGACACTACTTACAACAACATTTGCAGGTATGCCTCATCATCCCCTCGGCTTAAACACCACTGCCAGCTATACGCAGACCTCAACTGGCTCTTCCCCTCCTCAACCAGACTTCTATCTCTTGGCTCCTTGGTAGATAACACTGTAAGATCTCAGACCCCCCTCAGTCCTTGCTGCCATGCCATGCTGGTTCCTCAATGCTCCTCCTATTGCCTACCTTCTGCGGAAAAATCTCTCCTCAGTGTTCACAGATGCAAAACTACATGTAACCCCCACCCCTGCCTTTTTGCCAAAATGACAGGTGGCATGCTGTTGGCGATGGCAGCAATACCTGGTGGGGACCTGGGTTCGGGGAGGATGAGGTTACCTGGCACAAGGGGACCTAGGTTTGGCTACTCTGCACAGGAGCACCCAAGTAAGTCCGAACACAGGAAGCAATAACTGTAATGTCCAGAACCAGGATTGGGATTTTTCAGTGTGGCTTTTATTCACAACTAGCTGAACACAACAAAGCATAGATGGACCCCCAAGGGGCTACGTTTACTGATAATGCAGATTAGAGACTACAAGGCGGTCCACTTGAAGAATGGACCAATTTCTACTGTTTTCAGGCTCTAGACCCACCAGGCACACAGCCCGGACTTGCATGCGCTTTGGATACACAGCCCGACTGGCCCGGCTCCCCTGCCGGCCACTTGACTGGCGGTTCATTGGAAGAATGAACCCATTTTACTTGTTGTGGCTCCCCACACCACTTAGAGTCTCGACCCTAGAGAGTTTTTCTTACTTCTTCGACTCCCATCTCACAAAGAGATTCTTTACCCATGTTGTGGCTCCCACACACCACTTAGAGTCTCACGACTCCTAGAGATTTCCATTGCGACCCATGTCTGGGTACCTACCTCATCACTGGCCAAGCGCATGAGGTAAGTAGCAATCACAGCAGAAACCGTAGAGGTGGACCTGGTTACTAACGATGGGGGGTGTTCCCACCTCCAGCTCCCACAGCCCATACCCGGCCATTTCTCTGGACAAACTGAAACTTCGAAATGTAGATTAAATGGTGGATGAACTGTCGCACCCCCTCTACAACATCACTTGAATCCACACAGCACTTTAGCTTTTGACACTACTCCATTTGATTGTCCTAGTACTATAGGCCTCCCAAATAGTAGTTCAAATCCCAGATTTCTTCACATTTCCCAAGCTAAAGAAACACATTTTGCCTCTCATGAGAGCAAACACTCACCCTTTTTTTTGCAGGTGCCCACAGGATAAGTACAACTTTTTCCACTTTTCAAGCACAAACCAGAACTGTAAAAGGTAGCTTTCTTTCTTTAGCAGAAATTAGGGGATTGCCCCTGGAATCTACATGGGGATACTTTACTTCCTCTACTCTCCCCCCCAGAGGGAGGGGGGCACTGAGACCTGGACAGCGGTCTCCACCACTTGAACACTGGACACCGACCTTCTTGCTTCAAAACAAACAGGAGACTGACTCTGAAAACTCCCAACGTTCTATCTCACTCCCTCTGCTGCAGATTCCAATGTGGCTTATGCAGCTGCGACAGTTCTATTGGTGATGTCATCTCTCAGTCTCAGCTGAGACTGAGAACAGAGTGAGACAGTGTGAAACCCATTTAACTGGAGTTTCACAAGCTGCCTTCCCTGCCTACCACTAGGTCTTACTGGGATTCTAGTAACCCCGGGTAACAAGGGGTTACATACAAAAGGATCCGGTGCCGTCTCTCATCATGCCCCGCAATACTGGAACTCCCTTCCTTTGGATGTTCGTCAATCTCCGTCTCATGCACGCTTTAAAAAGGGACTTCATCACTTCCTATCCATGTCTGACCTCTGCACTTGCTTTGACCCCCCCCTTGACTTCTCCAGTTATCACTAAACCACATTGCCTCCTCTTTTTTTATTTTCACCTCCTTCCCTTTCTACCTCCCAGTCCCACTACTCTCTCTCTCTCTCCTTCTCTCCCCACTGATCTGATCATAATCAGTTGGTATCCTACTGGTATATGTCTCCCACCTCCCTTATTCCCACCTCTGGCTGTCTGCTCTTGTCTCTTGCCTGCCAGTATCTTGATACTGTCATATTCTTCTCAGTTCTTTTACCCAATGTCGACATCCTATCTCTTCATAGTTGACTGTACTTCCACATTATTTCGTAGGCCTGTCCTGTATGTTTGGTGACCTATTGATTAATGCACATCTATTTGTTTTGACATGCTTGCAGCCTGTCTCTGAACACCAGTATAACTTGTCCTTAATATGTGTTGCTCACACTCTACACTGTGAAAATTATTCTCCTTGTATCATTTTGCTCTGTTGCTGTATTTGTTGTACTGCTTAACTTTTGTAACCTCCCATGTCGTGCCTGAAAATAGTCATTTTATGGCTAGCACACCTACCCAGTCAACAAAAACTAACTAAATAAATAAATATATATACTTTTCTTATGGTACCATGGTGTCCTGAATGTCTACAGGCCAGAAATACAGGTTACTCACCTGTAACAGGAGTTCTAGGAATGGTATATGTTGTTCATCCACACTTATTGGCAGGTTCCTTGCCGCTTTAAATCTTGCCGGAAGGTCTTCAAGCTGGCTCCTCCCACCCACCGGGTGGTAAAACTCTCGGCTCCTTCCCAAGGCAGAGATCTGGCCGCTGGAAGCTCAGGTTGTCGTCGAGGCCGGGGAGGTCGGGTGGGTCGTGTGGATGAACAACATATACCATTCCTAGAACTCCTGTTACAGGTGAGTAACCTGTATTTCTAGGGACATGGATATGTTGTTCATCCACACTTATTGGCAGACTCCTAGCAGTTCTCCGGGAGGAGGGAGGCAAGGCGCACACCCCCTACTTACGGAATAAAGACTGGAGAACCGAGGCCCCAAAACCAGCATCCCGGCGTGACTCAAGGTCGATGTGGTAATGGGTAATAAAGGTGTGTGCTGACTTCAGGTAGCAGCCCTGCAGATTTCCTGGATAGGGACGTCCCTGAAGCAGCCACCGATGCAGCAGTATAGCCGGTAGAATGAGCTCTTATCCTCTGGGAGGCCCCATGCCGCCAACTTATAGCAGAGATCTATGCAGGAGGTGACCCACCTGCCTATCGTCCGCTTGGCTGCAGGTCTGCCAGGTGCGGCTTCAGCGTAGGTGACAAACAGCTGGTGAACCTCTCGAATTTCAGCCGTGAGCTCCCTTATAATAAGCGAGCGCCCTTCTAGGGTCCAAAGTATGGAGCCTGTATTCGGTCTCCGAGGTGTGATTGGGGTAGAACACCGGCAGAGTCAACACCTAGTTAAGGTGAAACTCCGACACCACCTTTGGAAGGAATTTCGGGTGGGGGCGCAGGACAGCCTTGTCCCTGTGGAAGACCAGGTAAGGAGACTCAATGCAGAGCGCCTGGAGTTCTCCAATCCTTCTGGCTGACGGATAGCCACCAAGAAGGCGGTCTTCCACGACAGGTGAGAGAGATTCACACCTGTGCATTGGTTCGAATGAGCTTGCCCATGAGCTTTGCCAGTACCAGCAGTAAATCCACGGAGGTGGAGGTTCTCGCACGGAGAAATGTAATCAAGGCCTTTAAAAGCGCCCAGACCACCTTCTCCCTGCCACCGACTGCTCCCGGCCCGCGCCCGTAAGCAGAGAGATGGCTGCCAGGTGCACCTTTAGGGTCGTTGACCTAAGCCCTTGACTAGAAAGGGACCATAAATAGTCCAAAATGTTTGCCAAGGAACAGGAGGAAGGGTCCAAGCCCTTACCCTGACACCAAATGGAAAACCACTTCCATTTGAAGGCATAGCATTTCCTGGTCGACTCCTTACGGGACGCCTCAACAACATTGAGGACCTCGTCAGAAAGACCCAAGGCCTGGAACTCTAGCCGCTCAGGAACCAGGCCGTCAGGTGCAGGGATTGAAGGTCCGGATGGAACACCTTCCCCTGATTGACTGAGAGCAGGTCCGGGCGAGCTGGAAGCTGCCTCGGGAGCCTGGAGCTGAGGCTGAGGAGATCTGGGTACCAGAACTGGTGGGGCCAGTCTGGGGCTATCAGAATCACCTGTGCCTTGTCCCTCCTTGTCTTGAGAAGCACCTTGTGAATCAAGGGAAATGGGGGAAAGGCGTAAAAGAGGCCCGGGGTCCACAGCCTCGAGAAGGCATCCCCCTGCAGCGAGCCCTGCTGAGGGGGGCGGGCATGAAACAGCCTCAGCTTCGCATTCTCCCTGGAGGCAAACAGGTCCACCTGAGGTGTGCCCCAGTGGGAGAACAGATCTTGTACTACCTCCAGCAGGAGAGACCACTCATGAGATGCAGCCCCTATCCGGCTCAGGGCATCGGCCAGGGTGTTGGAGGCTCCTGCCACATGAATGGCTAGGAGATCCACCTCCAGGCTGCGACGAGTGACCAAATGCGGAGAGCTTCCTTGCATACAAGCATGGAGCGCGTCCCGCCCTGGCGGTTCAGGTAGTACATGGTCGTGGTATTGTCCATCTGGACTCGGACCACTTGACCCCGGAGAAACGGAGCAAAGGCGGTGAGAGCTAGGCGGACCGCCCGGAGCTCCAGCAGGTCGATGTGGCATCGGGACTCCTGCGGGGACCAGAGGCCGTGCACTCGGTGTTCCCCCAGATGGGCACCCCAACCCATCAGAGAGGCATCGGTCGATAGAGAGACCGCCGGCTCGGGGCGGACAAACGGGATGCCCTCCTGCAGATGGGATGGAACGGTCCACCACTGGAGAGCGTTCCACATCTCCTGGGTCACTATCACTAGCTGGTCCAATGGATCGCAGCGTTGTGACCACCGGCTGGCGAGTCCCCACTGAAGGGGGCGCATGTGCCAGCGTGCCCAATGGACCATGCTGGTACAGGCCGCCATGAGACCCAGGAGGCGCAGGAAGTCCCGGGCAGGGCGCGATTGCCCAACCAGAAATGATTGGGCAAAGGAGGTAAGAACCTCGGCCCTGTCCGCCGGGAGCCGTGCTCTGGCTCGAAGAGAGTCGAGCTCTGCCCCGATGAACAGGATCACCAGCTTTGGCTCGAGTTCCGACTTGGCCTCGTTGATGAGAAGGCCGACTTGAGAGCAAACCTGGAGGGCCAGATCTCTGGACCGCTCCACCTCCCGTCTGGAGGGGGCTGCTATCAGCCAATCCTCCAGGTAAGGGTACACCCGGACCCCTCAGCACCGCAGGAATGCTGTCACCACTGCCATGCATTTGGTGAAGACCCTGGGAGCTGGAGATAAGCCGAAGGGCATGGCTTGGAACTCGAAGAGGGATCCCTCCGCTCGCGGAGGAATCTCGATGTGACGGACGGATAGGGACGTGAAGAAACGCGTCCTGTAGGTCCAGAAGCAGAACCACATGCCGTGTTCCAGAGATGGTATTATCTGCGCCAGAGTGTCCATTCTGAAGGTCCGAGACCTTAGGAACTTGTTCAGGTCATGTAGGTTGAGAATGGGGCGCCAGCCCCCCGTCCGTTTCGGAACCAGGAAATACCTGGACACGAACCCCGGGTCTAAAGGGGGGTCCTCTACCTCCGTGATCACCTCCTTTTGGAGGAGGAGAGCGATGTCGGCTCGACGAGCCGCCAGTGGACTCACGGACCCGAGGCCCCGAGTGCGGCGGCTCTGAAGGCGGGCCTGCTCGAATTCTAGAGGTAGGCCTTTCCCACCACCTCCAGTACCCACCTGTCCGTGGTAACAGCGGACCAGGCGGAAAGGAAGTGTCTGAGCCGTCCCCCCACGGGGGGAACCAGGGGTGAGGTGACAGGGATGGGGGCGACACCCCTCAGCCCGTCACTGGGCAGGCTTGGAGGAGGGACTGGCCGAGGGACCTCCTGGGCCTTTACCTCCCTGCTTCCTGTTGGAGGAAGCCGACGGCTTGGGTTTGGGATGCCAAGCTCGAGCCTGCTGGCCCTGACGTTGCTGGGCCACAGGCGTCATGGGCGCAGAAGGACGAAAGGGTTTAGGCTGTGGCTTGGCGGCCTTGTCCTTCTGAGCGGAAGAGACCGAGTCCAAGGTAGCATTGGACTTCTCGATCCTCTGCAGGTGACCTTCCACCCAGGGCCGAAGAGGTCAGTCCCAAAAGGGAACATCCGCCAACTTGTGCTGGGTATCCGAGGTAAAGGTGGATATCCTCAGCCAAGCCTGATGACGCATGGCCACTGCGGCCGCCACAGACCTGGCACATGAGTCCCCAATGTCTAAAGCAGTCTGGAGCTGCTGTTTGGCCACTGCCCTGCCCTGGTCCCGCACCTGCCTGACCATAGTCTGCAGATCCGCAGGAAGATGAGGGACAACCTCATCCAGGGAGCCCAACAGGGCATGAGAAAAATGTCATGAGGGACGGCGAACTGGCCTGGCGAGAAGCCGAGAGAGGACCTCAGCATAGACTTTTCGCCCGCATAATCCAATTTCTTGATTCCTTTGTCGGGAGGTTTGTCCACATCCCTGGCGTTCCCGCAACGCCGGAAAACGCTGTCGGTAACCAACCCCTCTGCCGAGGGGTGTTCCGAAAAACCAGACAGGGAACCGGTAGGGACCGCATACTTCCTGGCCATTCTGGCCGAAGGCGCAGGGCAGGAAGCAGGGCGCTGCCAAAGTTCCAAGGACGGACCCACTATGGCTTCGGCCACCGGAAAGGCCTCCGTAGGAGAATCCCCTCAGTCCAGAATCTCCGTGAGGGGATACCTGGCCCGTTTAGAAACGGGTTCGAGCTTCATCCCGGTGGACTCCGAGATGAGCCAGGCAACCCTAAGAAGGACGAAGGGCTATCGCCCACTGACTGCCCTCCGGAGGACTCAAGTCCATGCGCTTGAGAAGAGGAGGAACCATCATCGGACTCAGAAGAGTCCTCAAAGAGCTGCCTCAGGCCTGAGCCACCTCCACCTGCCGAGGTTTATCGGGAGTGAGGGGCACAGACAGCCTATGGGGCAAACCCAAGGCCGAGCCGAGAATTTTGGCCTGGAGCCCCCAACTAATGGCTGTGGAGGCGGAGGTTCCACCAGAATCGGTGGGGCAGCTGGAATTGGCCAAACAACCAGCCTGGGAACAGGCTCCTCGGCTACAACAAGGGGTTGTTTGGCGCTCGGTGACAACCATAATGGCGAGGAAGGCGGCTGGGTTGGCTTGTTCCGGTCAAAGGCTGTTACCACATGAAGTTCTAGTACCTCCGGCGCTGAAGCCTCCCACAAAATCGAGGAGGAGGAAGAAGCGTGGCGCCCAGCTGCCTGTTGCGAGACCGAGACCGCCTATGGCGGCGGGATCGGTTGGACCATGAGGATGTCCGAGACCAAGAGTCTCGACTAGGCCGAGGAAGGCGAGGAGAAGTGTCGGAAATCGGCACTCTCCTCGGCTCGGACGATCCCACCGAAGGCTCCGGAACCGGAGGCACAGACGAGCCGACGGGATCCTCAACTCCCACCGGGGGAACCGGGGAGAGGGGATTCTCAGCTTCTCCAGCCGACAACCCGTCTAACGGGTCGAGAAAAATCTTGACCACGTCAGCGGGAGTCTCGGTCAACTGGCCTGATGGGGACACCGTGAAGCCAGTGGCGGAAGCTGAGGGGTCGACCGAAGTCGACTGTCGACAAGAAGGGGGGGATCTTTCCCGCTCCCAAGAGCGCCGACGGAGAGACTTACTTTTGCTCTTTTGGACCTGGAAAAAGGTCCCGAAGAAGTTGGACCCTCACCTTTCGTCGAGAGGGTCAGACAAAGCTCCTTAAAAGAAGCCGAGTACGAGGCACCGAGAGAGAGCGGGACAAATGCCGCAGCCGAGGTAGAAGCGGCCCGCGCCGCCTCCTCTTCGGGGCGATCATCTGCTCGAGCTGATCCGGCCGAGCCCGCCATCATGGGACACCGCCAACCGGCCTCTTTAGATTTCACCAGTGGAATTCTTTTCTCAGGCGTCCCAGTTGTAATCGGGCAGCACGGTCTTCAAGGGCGTGAGCCGAAAAAAGAGCACAAGTACGCGGGCCTGCGGGTCGTGCTCATGAGAGCCTGGACCAGTAGACGCGTGGAGTGCGGATCCGTCCCAGACATCTTCTGCCCGCAGGGCACCTCCGGAACCGGAGTCGTTTTGTCCATTGCAGCCAGCGAGAAGAAGACCAAGTCTTTTAGCAAAACTTTTGATGCTCGAACTTCAAGAATTAGGAAACTAGGCCTTAAACGAGGGATAAGGAGGGAACCTGAGTCGCCGTAAGGAAGATCTGGCGTCATGGGGTGGAGCCGAGAGTTTTACCACCCGGGTGGGTGGGAGGAGCCAGCATGAAGACCTTCCGGCAAGATTTAAAGCGGCAAGGAACCTGCCAATAAGTGTGGATGAACAACATATCCATGTCCCTAGAAAATCAATTCTGTGCACTTTCCATTATGAAAGTACAGTTACGGAAGAACTTACCATAACAGTAGATCTTTAAGAGAAGCTTTTGCAGCAGGTAACACGTGTCGGACTGACGCCACCTGGCGGCAGATCTTGGAAATCTTTTTTCCAGCAGGGGACCGCCCTTCCAATGTCGGCTCCACCCCCGACGTCCCCAGTATAAAGGGAGGCGACGGTCCCCACATGCTCCACTTCTTGCCCACCTGAAGGCAGGCCTGCATAAGGCAATATGCAGGAAACAGAGATCCCAGGTAAGCTATACTCAACCCTTACAGCATAAGGTCATGGCCATAGCAGGAGAGACCTGATCCTGGGGAAAAGAAGGAAGGGAAAACAATACCTGCTGCAAGAGCTTCTCTCGAAGATCTACTGTTATGGTAAGTTCTTGCGTAACTGTACTATCTTACTTCGAGAGGAAGCTCTTGAAGCAAGTAACACATATAGGACTGATTCCCAAGCAGTATAAAACTAAAGACAACCCTTGGGAGGGGGAAAGGAAAGGCAACACACTGGAACAGGAGGGATCCCTCAGGAGATCAGGCCCTGCAGTACCGCAAGGCCGAATCCTGCTCTTCGCATTGAATCCAACCCTGACCCTTTGGTCAATCCTAACCGAACCTATTCCAGCATTAACCATCTACTGCCCCAGGCTTGTCTTTTGTCCATCTAAATATCCGCAGTCTTCTTGCCAATCTCCCTGAACTGGAGGCCTAGGTTCAGGTCGGAGCTGCCCCTCAATCCTCCTTATCCAGGCTTGAACCTCTTTTTAACTCCTTCTGCCGGTTTGCCCTGGATGCCCCTGCTCTGATACATTACTGCACTTTTAACCGCTCTCTAAATTTTCCCTCACTTATTGACAGGAGAACACTGCACGTGGCAAAGTTTACCTCTAAATTCTGGCTAGGCTTGCTCCCCTCTTACCTGTCCGCCTCCTTATCTGCCCCTCACCCCACCAAATACACCCTACGATCTGATGACTCTCACTCACTGAATATACCCTACAGAAATACTACATCCGGAGCTGGCCCGGTGGCGCGGAGGTTTGAGGCGCAGGACGCCCCACTTCGCTCCATGCCGGCGACCCGGATTCAAGAGCAGACTCGGGTCGCTGGTGGGCCGGCCGGGGGGGGAGATAGGCTTGAGCATCCCACGACAGCTCGCCTACTCCGGGGAGGGATGAGGCCAATGTCCCGCGCTCTTGTACGAGTATTACAAGCCCCTAGAATCAAGGGGATGGGCAGCCGCTTCACAACAGCATGACCTCGGCGTTCTACGCCTTGACGTCAGGGTCTTACACTGTAGGGGGTGGGAGAAAAAAAAGGGAAAATGCCTGCCAGGACCGGGAAGATGAGCTGCTTGGAGCGTGCCTCCGATGTGCCCCCGCTCGCCCTGCCACCTCCAAAACCGATGAAATAAGTAGCTCGGGGCGTTGGGGCCTCGCCCAGTCCCCGCCTGGGGGGTAATCCAAGGCTCAATGGGGATACAGAGGTGGAGGTGAGTAGAGCGGAGGCAAGAGGATGACTCCTTAGCAGCCCTGAAGGGTCGGGGCTGACAGGATGAGGAGGGGATAAAGAGAAGGGGGAAAAAAAAAGAAATACTACATCCGGCCAAATGGCATTCTCCCATTGCTTACCTAAGCTCTGGAACCTACTACCGCCCCAAATCCACCACTCCTCATCAGCCTACACTCCCTCTCTCTCTACATCCCTAGCAAACTACCTAGTGATGAACTGCAACTGCGTCTAGCCCCGCGGGGCCCTGCCTAGCTGCTGGTCTATACATCCCCCTTCCTTCAGCTAGGCCAAATATCTGCCCCCTAGGTAGACAGGGTAGAGAAGGTTCAGAGGAGGGCAACAAAGATGGTACTTGGACTGCATCACAAGTCCTATGAGGACAGGTTGAAGGAACTGAATATGTACTCCCTGGAGGAGAGGAGGGAGAGAGGGGATATGATAGAGACATACAAGTATCTTACAGGGAGGAACAGGGTGCAGGATTACACTATTTTTAAGTGAAAAAGATGTTCCAGGACTAGAGGGCATGGGATGAAGTTGGAGGGAGGACGATTCAGAGGAAATGTGAGGAAAAATTTCTTCACAGAACGGGTGGTGGACAAGTGGAACACCCTGCCAGAGGAAGTGGTGGGGGCTGAAACAATCACAGGATTTAAGAATGCATGGGATAGACATAAAGGAATTCTGGAGGTCAGGGGTAAGGGGCAACAGACTTCTAGGAAAACATAAACTGAACTTACAAGCTCAAATGGGCAGACTGGGTGGGCCATAGGCCCTTATCTGCCAACACTGTCTGTGTATCTATGTATCCCAAACCCCTCTTGCAATCCTAGCACTTCTGCAACTTAGCACTTCTATCTCCCCTACTGTCCCCCTCCCGCCAAGTACCTCTTGACTACACCCCCTGTCAGCCACTCACAAATGTATCCTAATCTAGAAATATTATTAGCTATTGTTGGATGCTAAATGTACAGTCTGTCTATATGCTGCTAAGATGTGTGTATCCTGTTGTACTACTATTGTTCCCACTCCCCTTCCCCCAGGACGTACCGTGAGACGAGCATTGTTGCTCAGTGTAACCTTCCTGGAGAAACATTCAATAAATAAATAAATAAATAAATAAAGGTCAATAATCCTTATATCCTTGTACTATCTGCAACCTGGTTGAAACCCACTGTCTCGTACCTTAACTGCACTCTACCAGGCTATAATATGTTCCAGACCAACAGACTTTCCTCCAACAGAGGTGGGCGCTTGGCATTATACAACAAGTCCTGCCTGAACATTTCTCTTCAGCCCACCCAATCTCTGAATAATAGTAAGGTCTTATACTCATTCCTACTCCTGGATGGTGCCAAGAAACTTCACATCTTCAGAGTATATCTACCTCCCAGAAAAAGCAAGTTCGGTCTCGAGGAGCTTATTGAACTGACTCCTGCACTGTCCAAGAACAACGAGGTGATCTGTCTGGGCAATTTTAACCTCGACTGGCTTGGTCCAAACTCTGCTTCCCTTGCCTCTACCATCAGCAAGGCTAACCTTTTTCAGCTCATCTTGTTTCATACTAGGATCTTGCAGAAGAGTCCCAGCAATACTCTGATAGACTGGATCCTCACAAACCATAAGGACTGTTACTCGCCTGCTGGTGCCTTACTCGACTCAATCAGCGATCACTGCCCAGTGTACTGTGTGAAACTTAGACACATAGAATTTGATGGCAGATAAGGACTGCTTGGCCCACCTAATCTGCCCATTTCCCTACCTAACGGATAAGCTGCAGATCCTAGTTAACCAATAGCCTACTTCCTCCTAACCCCCACTAGAATTGCCTTACGTCTGTCCCATGCATTCTTGAATTCCCCCACTGTTTTTGACTCTACGACCTCCTCAGGCAGGCTGTTCCATGTATCCACAACCCTCTCTGTGAAGAAATACTTCCTCACATTGCCTCTGAGCCATCCCCCCTCTATCTTCAAATTGTGCCCCCTTGTTCTTGCACACCTCTTTTTCTGAAAGATGCCACCCTATTGGACTTTGTTGATTCCCCTGAGGTATTTAAAAGTTTCTATCATGTCCCCCCTCTCCTTCCTTTCCTCGAGGCTATACATCTTAAGCTCCTTTAGTCTTTCTTCATATGTCTTCTGGTGCAGACTCTGCACCATTTTGGTTGCTCTCCTCTGGACAGCCTCCACCTTGTCTATGTCTTTGTGGAGATGGGGTCTCCAGAACTGACTGCATGTAATACTCCAGATGTGGTCTTACCAACTGTCTGTACAGAGGGCCAACAACTTTCTGTTTTCTACTAGTGATGCCTCTCCCTATGCATCCCAGTATCCCCCCAGCCCCTCCTTACTGCCTTCTCACATTGCTGGCCCGCCTTTAGGTCATCTGATATGACTACTCCCAGGTCCCTTTACATTTTTGTTGTTGTCAGTATCTCACCCCCCATTGTGTACTCTTCCCCTGGATTTCTGCTTCCCAGGTGCATTACTTTGCACTTCTTTTTGTTGAATCTAAGCTGCCATACATTTGACCATTCCTCCGACCTTGCCAAGTCCCTTTTCATCTTTCCACCCCACCTTGCGTATCAACCCTGTTGCAGATCTGTGTGTCATCTGCAAAGAGACATACTTTTCCTTCCAGTCCCTGTGCAATGTCACTTACAAAGACATTAAAAAGGACTGGCCCCAGTACTGAACCCTGCGCTACCCCACTAGTAAGCCCCCTTTTTTTTACTGTGGACTCCATTTACTATTACCCTCTGTGTCCTGTTGTCCAGGCAGTGCTTCACCCAGGCTACCACCCTGGGACCCACTCCCAGGCTGGCTAATTTGTTTATTAATCTTTTGTGGGACTGTGTCAAATGCCTTGCTAAAGTCTAGGTAGGCCATGTCCACAGCCCCACCCTGGTCTACTACTTTGGTCACCCAGTCAAAAAATCAATTAGATTTGTCTGACATGACCTTCCTGCTGTGAATCCATGCTGCCTTGGGTCCTGTGCCCCACTGGCCTCTAGGTACTCAACAATTCTTTCCTTCAGAAGTGATTCCATCATTTTCCCTACCACTGAGGTCAAACTGACAGGTCTGTAGTTTCCTGCCTCCGTCTTGCTCCCACTTTTGTGAAGGGGAATCACATCCACCTTCCCCCAGTCCTCAGGTACCACACTATCCTCCCATGATTTATTAAAAAGTGTAGTCAGTGGTGTTACTAGTTCTTCCCTTAGTCCTTTTAGAAATCTGGGGTGAATCCCATCAGGCCCCATTGCTTCATCCACCTTTAGTTTTAAGAGTTCTTTCAGAACCCTTTCTTCTGTGAAGGGACTAATACCAACCCCCCTATCCAGAGTGCTTCTATTGACTGGATTAGGTATCTCCCCCTGCTTTTCCATTGTGAATACTGAGCAGAAGTATTCATTCAGTATCCCTGCTTTTTCACTGTCGCTCTCTGCCCAACCACCTTCCTCTTTATTCAGCCTCAGTATCCCTGCCTTAGTCTTTCTTTCCTCTCTAATGTACCTATAAAAGGTTTTATCCACCTTCTTAACTGAGTTGGCTATCTTTTCCTCGGTTTGGGCCTTTGCTATTCTGACTGCCTTCCCCGCTTCCTTCTGTTTTAATTGGTACAGTTCTCTGTCCTGCTCCTTCTGTGTTTCCTTATACTTCCTGAATGCCATCTTTTTCTCCCTAACCTTCCTCGCCACTTCTTTTGAGAACCATAGTGTTTTTTTCTTTCGTTTTGATTTATTTGCTTCACACAAAGACTTGTTGCCTCTGTGATGGCAGTTTTGATGTTTCCCCATTGTTGTTCCACCCCACCTTCTTGCCTGTTTGCTAGTGCTTTTCTGAGGCACTCTCTGAGTGGGTTCCAAAACTAACTGTCTGAGGCATGCCTCCTGTAGGGCATCAAGAATGGCTCTGCTCTTGGATGTGGCTGCAGCAAAGGTGCTCCAGTTAACATCTGCCATATTCAGATCCCCCATCAGCAATATCTTCCCTTTCTCTGTCATCCTAAGAATGCCTACTATCATTTCCTTGTCCATTTCCTCCCCCTGAGACGGGGGTCTGTATACAGCCCCTCTGCGGATTGTGGTGCCATTTCCAGTCTCCAGGGTGACCCACAGTGCCTCCTCTCCTCCCTGTTTACCCTTTAGTTCTGTTGCTTTGATCCCTTTCCTTACATAGAGAGCTACTCCTCCTCCTCTTCTTCTTCCCTCACTATCCCTCCTGTAGATAGGGGTATTTCCCCTCCCTCATATCCTCCCAAAGTATTATCCTTTGCTAACTTTTCCAAACTTGACCCGGCTATGTTCCTACATGATCTAAAGCAGGCTGGTTGGTCTCCCCTATTCAATACAAATGACATCAACCTAGCTACCAATTACTTCAGTGAGACTTTACTAGCCTTACTGAACAAGCATATTTCAGTCTCCGAGCACAGGGTCAGAGGGATGACGACCAAGTGGCTGAAGCGGCCACTCCTGCAACTGCTCAAGCTGTGTGACAAACTTTGGTCAAAATGGAAATCCTCCTCTATTCAGGCCGACTTTGATGAATACCGTACCTTGCACAATGCCTGCAGAAGGAGGTTCAGGCTGCCAAGAGCAACTACTACACTGAACTCCTTCACTCCTCTGCCCCTGACCCAAAGAAATCCTGGGCTCAAAAAAATGGGATCCTGGGGAATAGCAAGCCATAGCCTCCCAAGGATATGTTAATTAACGATACCCTTTGCAATAATAGCCACTCTATTGCCAATGCCTTCAACACCCTCTTCACCAAGGTTCCTGATATCCCCCCTCCTGCATCTTGTGGCCTTAGGTCCCCTCCTCCAACTCCCCTTGACATACCTCCTTCTATGGTGCTTACCCCTATCTCACGTCAGGAGGTTCTGAGGCTACTACAAACCATTTCTTCTCATAGCAGTGCCGGGCCAGATAGTCTCAAACCCAGGATACTAAGACTTGCTGCCCCTCTTCTTGCTACCCCTGTTACTCATCTTTTTAACTTGTCCATCAGCACCTCCACGGTGCCTTCAGCCTGGAAGACTGCCTGGATTATTCCTGTCTTCAAAAAAGGTGACCCTAAAATCCTATCTATCTATCGTCCCATTGCACTACTGCCTACCCTTAGCAAGATATTAGAGAAACGTATTTACCGCCAGATCTCTGCTCACTTACAAAATTTCAATCTTCAGTCTCCTGCTCAACACGGATTCAGGGCTGGTCATAGCACCACTACTGCTCTCACCCTATTTACCACTGAGGTCAAGTCCAACATGGATAAAGGCTTTCTTACGGGTGCTGTGTTCATTGACCTCACCAACGCCTCTGACCTGGTCAATCACCCTCTGCTCTTGAACAAACTGCAGTCATTTGGGGCCTCTGGATCCACCCTATCCTAGTTCTCCAGCTATCTCACTAACCGCTCACAATCCATTTCCTTCTGTAAGGTTCTTTCATCTCCGGCTCCTCTCTTCTGTGGTGCCCCGCAAGGGTCCATTTTGGGACCCCTGCTCTTCTCCATCTTCGTTAACGATAGTCCTACTTCCTTTCCCCACTGTCGCTCAATCATGTATGCAGATGACTTGGTGCTCTACACTGCCTCTCAATCTGTCCCTGACATCAATGCTCATCTGTCATCCAGGTTCCAACAGATTCAATTCTGGCTCTCCTCTAATCTCCTAATCTTAAATCTACCATAGACTCAGGCTATGCTTTTTGGGTCCTCTAGAAAAGTTTATACCGAGTCCCCCAAGCTCCATGTACACTGCTGCGATGGATCAGTAGTCCTGTCCACGGACTCTTTCAAATATCTTGGAGTGACACTGGATCTCACATTTCACTTCTCCTCACACATTACTGAAGTATGCAGATCCGTTAACATTAAGATTGGTGCCGCCAACCGCATACGTCACTCCCTAACCCTTGCTGCCAAGATCTCTGTGGCTAGAGGTGTCTTGCTCCCCAGGCTACAGTATGCCCTCCCTATCCTTTTCCACACCAATACTGGTATTCTCCGTAAATGGGACACCACTTACAACAGCATTTGTAGGTTTGCCCTGTCTGCCCCCTGCCTTACTCAGCACTGCCTCCTATACTCCTCCTTATGCTGGCTGTCTCCCAAATCCCTTCGCTCCTACTCCCTGGGTTGTTTTATAGACTCCATAACCAGAAACCCCCACCCGGACTGTCTCAGAGCTATGCTCACCCCGGTGCTTCACTCCTGTCCTCTGAGGTGCTCTGACTCCCCTCTGCTTTCAGTCCCGCACTGGCTCTACTATAATGGGGGAGCAAACATTCTCTCATTTTGCCCCCAAATTCTGGAACCCCCTCCCTCCTAGTTTCAAGTTCTCCCAATCTCACTCCTCCCTCAAAACTGCACTTTTCTCTTACTTCTATGCACTAGATACCTGTGAATGCACCTAACAGCACCTAGCACTCTGTTCAATGTTTTTTAATGTCTAGATATACTGGTGTTCTGAGCTACGTGTGTATTTGCCTGGCTAGTCTTGTCTGTTTGCACCACTGCGTGAATGGTCTCTGCTGTATGTATAATTTCCTGACAATCCCTGCATGGATATGTTGTAATCTATTCAATAACTGTATGTATCCTACCTGACTCTGTTTGTATGACAGTATCCTATACTCTCACGGGTCGTGTTTGAAAATAGGCAGGGTTATTGCCTAATACACTTACCCAGTCACCAAAAATTAATAAATAAATAACATTTCTGCCTGTACAAAATTAGTTAGAAATTAAACACGAGTACCACTGCTATTACATGTTTCTGCCTGTACAAAATACATTTTATTGCTGATATACTACAGGCATAGAGAAGTTCAGCAACATATAGTTTTCCATAATTTTCAGTTAAATAATATGTTTTCTGGAGCCTTTTCTGCAACATTTTTGAGTAGAAATAGCATTTTGTTTACATTTCAGGCAGCATTTCGCAGTCACATGACCAGATATTGGCTAAACATTACTACCTACAAAAAGGTCAAACTCTGCCAACAAAAAAAAAAATCATGGTTTCTCTTGAACAGAAAATACGAAATTTTGTAATTTTATATAATGAAGTGCAAAAATAGCAAAAATGGCCTGGCACACCAGTGTAAAATACCCTGGCAGCGAAAAGGTTAAAAAGAACCCAGAGAGAATGGAAACTAAAAACTTAGAAATTACAGAAATAAAACAGGGTGATAGAGAAACAGAGAGACAATAGAAACTTCGGAAAAAGGTAAAAGAAGCAGACAGAAAGTTGAAATGGGTAGCAATTGAGCAGTACTGAGGAGAAATAAAGGAACACAGGTGGAAAGTAAAATGCGGTTTGATAATTCCAATTTTAAGAGCACAGCCTGTGAAAACCTTAAGGCCATTCTGACTCCAAACTGCACACCTTTACAAAGTTGATCCATTAGAGTTTCTGCTAATGCCTTCTATATGGCAGCAAGGCCATACAAACCGTGTTTCCAGCTTGTCTTGATTGAGCCAAAGTCAGCTTGAGGACATCCAGATGCTGCAAATTTCTGTTAAGCACTGTGCCAGCTGTTGTACTCCTGTAATCTATGGAATCCCATTTGCATAGGTGGATTTATTTCCTTTACTGGCAGGATTTACACCATTACAATGAACAGTTTGCAGAGAATCTTTTTTTGTTTTACCCACTCCCCACTGTGCTTCCTAAAATCTTTTTTTTCTATTTTTTGTTTTCACCCTTGTTTCCCTGTTTTCCCAGGCCAATCTTTAAGGTTGCCTGGCAGCTCTCTTTCAATGACCGGTAAGGTGGGCAAGCAGTAGCCTTTACAAAAGATACCAACACCCTCCGTAACTGGACAACAGTGGGTACACAAATGCCCGGCTGCCCCCCCCAGGAGTCAAATGCCTCAACTCTACAATACAACTGATCCCCAAAGTCAGCTCCAGCACTGGATTCCAGGGCATAAATGCAAACCATTGTTTCCCACGTTGCAGCACAATATGCTGCCACAGCTCCACTAAGCAGGCCTTAAAAGCTTTTTCTATAAAACAGCATGGGGTGTTTAATACTCTCCTTGGAATAATTAACCAGGTGTTCCCTAGACATTTCATCTGTCCCATTAGGTGCCTTGACCTGAACATTGCCAGTATTACTAGGCTGCTCGAGTATGCTAACTTTTATCAACTACTGTAGTTTGTGAAGCAGTTTATAATAGTTTCTGTATATAAAACTGTATTTTTACTGTCCCTTACCCGACTGATCCACCTCATGGGTCTGCTCCTCACCCTCAGTGGCAACCAGTGAGGCCTGAGAGGTCTTCTCAGAATGAGGCTAGCCACAAATTGCAGTGTTTTCTTCCCTTGATGCCACCCCTTCCTTCCCTCCTGCACTCCATCCTCAGCAGCCTACCTACAGTATACTGCAGATGAAGTGATGCAGGCAAAAGCCTGGGCCCACAACAAATCATGAAGTCAGCATGAATGTGCAGTACAACCTTTCCCTTGTCAGCTATGTTCCCAACAGAGGCTGGATCCTTCCCCTGCACATTTACAGGCAAATGCTCAAACATCACCCTGCTCTGGCTCCACCCTGTCACACCCTCAGAACACCCCTGCCCTTGCCTTCTGATTGGTAAACACGTTTGGAGCTGCTTAGCCAACTCTGCCCTGTTTTAGAGATATTGGCTACCTGGATTAGGTTTCAGTGCAGCACCCCCTCCTCCTCACCCCAACCACCAGGGGGCAGCTATGCAGCAGTGAATGTATTCCTCCCATCTTCTGGAACATCACTCAAACTTTCAGCTGCTCCTACTATTACTGGGATCATAGATACATTGGTACATAGAAACGTGAGGATAAATAAGGATTTTTATCCATCTAGTCTGTCTTGTACTAAATATCTGCCTAGTCTTGTAAGCGCTCTGACAATTTCATACATTGAGGATCGCCTTTGGTCCTGATGACCCCATTATACCTATCCCATTTGTTCTTGAATCATGAGATGGAGTCTATATTCACTACCTCCTCCAGTAGCCTGTTCCATCTATCCACCACCCGCTCAGTAAAAAGACGAATTTCCTTACATCTTTCTAAAATTCTCCCACCACCACCACCCAGCTGAAGCTGTGACCCCTAGTGTTTGTCTGACCCTGTAATTTGAATGATGTACTCGCACCCACCCTGTTGAATCCTCGTATTTGTAGATCTCAGTCATGTCCCCCCTGTCCTCTGTCCTCTGGTGAGCAAATGCTGAGGTTCTGCACCTTTCCTTGTAGCTACTCTCCTTCTGCCCCTATATCAACTATTATCCTACACTATATCCTCTCTAACTTATCTATGCCTTTCTTAAGATGGGGTCCCAGAACTGCACACACTACACCAGATGGGGTCTGATCAGCAATCAGTACAGTGAGAAGATAACTGTCTTACTACGACGAGAGAACCCCCAACTAATACAACCCAGTATCCTTGTTGCTTTCACACAAGCTTTTTCACACTGGCTAGATGGCTTCAAGCTGCTGTGTATCACAGAAACATAGACTTTGGCAGCAGATAAAGACCGCCTGGCCCACCCGGTCTGCCCATTTCCCTACCTACTGGTTAAGCTGCAGATCCTAGTTATCCAACAGCCTACTTCTTCCTACCTCCCACCAGAGCTGCCTTATGTCTGTCCCATGCATTCTTGAATTCCCCCACTGTTTTTGATCCCACAACCTCCACAGGAAGGCCATTCCATGCATCCACCACCCTCTCTGTGAAAAAATACTTCCACACGATCCTCCTGAGCCACCCCCCAGTCTTCAGATTGTGCCCCCTTGTTCTTGCACATCTCTTTTTCTGAAAGATGCTACCCTCTTGGAATTTGTTGATTCCATTGAGATATTTGAAAGTTTCTATCATGTCCGCCCTCTCCCTCCTTTCCTCGAGGGTATACATATTAAGCTCCTTTAGTCTCTCTTTGTATAGCTTCTGGTGCAGACCCTGTACCATTTTAGTCACCCTCCTCTGGACTGCCTCCATCCTGTCCATGTCCTTGCGGAGATGGGGACTCCAGATGGGGTCTCACCAACTGCCTGTACAACAGGATAACAACTTCCTGTTTTCTACTGGTGATGCCTCTCCCTACACAACCCAGTATCACCCAGCCCTCCTTACTGCCTTCTCACATTGGTTGCTTAACTTTAGGTCATCTGATATGACTACCCCCAGGTCCCTTTCCATTTTTATTGTTGTTATCCCCCCCCCCATTGTGTACACTTCCCCTGGATTTTTGTTTCCCAGGTGCATTATTTTGCACTTCTTTGCACTGAATCAAAGATGCCATACTTTTGACCATTCCTCCAACCTTGCCAAGTCCCTTCTCATCCTTTCCACCCCCCCCCACGTGTATCAACCCTGTTGCGGATCTTTGTATTGTCTACAAAGAGGCACACTTTACCCACCAGTCCCTCCGCAATGTCACTTATAAAGACGTTAAAAAGGACCGGTCCCAGTACTGAACCCTGTGGTACCCCACTAGTAACCCCCCATTCTTCGGAGTGGACTCCATTTACTATTGCCCTCTGTGTCCTGTTGAAACTCCCAAGTCTCTTTTCTCTTTAGTGGCTTCCACCTTTATCCCATCAATGGTGCAGTCCACCTGGTGGGTTTGTTTTTTGCCAACATGCATCACCTTGCACTTATTGGCACTGGATTTTAGCTGCCAAGTGTCTGATCACTGTTCCACATCCATCCTCACGCTTTCCTCTCCCTCTGCTGAGTCCATCTTACAATAACAATGCTTCACTACTTTTAATGTGGGGTGCTATGCCCCCCTGTAACCCCCTTTGTGTGGAGCAAACCCCCAAACTTTTCAGAATTACCTCCGTGGGGGCATGATAACGGGAGAGAGAATACTTGGGGGGCCATCAAGACGTTGGGAGGTAACCTACTGGCCGTGGTGGTGGGGGAGAACAAAGTCAGGACGGTGGGGTACAGGACTTCAAAACAAATACAAAAACACCAACTATTAGTAAAAAAAAAAAAAAAAAAACCTTTAGCACAGCTAGTCATAAACCCAGGTTGCCCAAGTCGAATGTGGTGACTTTAGCCAGCACACCAGATGGCCAGCTCGGAACTGGCCCGACCAACAAATCTACAGATACTCTTTAAAACAACTGCAGAACATACATGCTCAAATTATAATGTTCTCTTAATGGCCGTAGCTATTAAGAGCTTATCGCCCAATTCACCTTTGTTATTTTGATTTTGCCCATACTGACTCACTCAAAAAGAGTCCCTCTATTCATGGGATACCGTTTGCTAAAGTGTGAATTCTATGCAAATTTCCATTATTTTTCAAAGTTGTACCAAATGTAGAGGAGGGTTATGGGTAGCAAAAGTATTGGTAGCAGGCAATGTTACCCATGTTTAAAACCAGTATTTGTGCAGTTTCAGAAAATATATAATTTTCCTATGGTATCATAGTGTCCTGGAAGATTTTGGTCATCTATGAATTTTGCTATTTCTTCCTCGAGTTCTGATTCCATTAGTTTTCCAGTGATGGACAACAAACTCACAGGCCTAAAGTTTCCTGTGTTGCTCCTATCCGCACTCTACAAAATGGGTACCATATTAGCAGTCCACCTGTCCGCAGGACCACTTCAGAATTTGCTGGCAATTTGTTGGCAACATCTAACAGACGTGCTGCCTATAACCCACACATCTCCCTCAGTATCCCTAGGTGCATTTCATCTGGACCTGGTTATGTGGATACTTTAAATCCCTGCAATCCCTTCCTACTCTATCAGCTGGGATGACCCCAACATCTAGCCTGTCCTCCTGCTTTCCCAGGTGCATGCTGATGCAGTCCGGCAGTGGCCCTGGCTTTTCCACAGTGAATACAGAGCTGAAGTATTCAGTAAGCATGGTGCCTTTATCCTTTCACCACCTCTGTGTATCCCATTTCTCTGCAGTCTCAATGCCTGCTGGAGTTTTCTTCTTCTCACATACAGAGGTAGCCAGTGCCACTGCCATAACATGCCACATGGTGCTGAATCCTGATACCACTCGCAAAAGCCGTATTCAACTGAATGTGGCTTTTGTGATATCCAGCAACCACCAGCAGCCATGGTGGTGCAAAATGCTTCTTGGTGGCATTAGCTACCACTGTATGTACCTAAAAAGTCTTACTGTTCAGTTTAACTCCCTTGTCTATCCCCTGCTCCATGTCTGATTTTGTTATTCTGATCACTTCTTTGCTGTCACCTTCTCCTGTTACCTTCTGACTGCCCCCTTATACTTCCTAAATGTCCTCTACTTATCCTTAACTGCCTTTTTCACTTGTCCTGTGAACCACAGTAGCTACCTATGCTTTTTGCCTTTTCTGAAATACATCATACATGGGACATGAACCTGGATGCCTTGCATGGAAGGTGTGTGCCTTGTTACTAAGCCAGCGAGACAGCCAAGTACAGTATGCTCAGTTTTAATCTGTTTTGATTCTAATGAACCCCCTTTGTTCATCCTTATAGATGTTGAAGTGCACCATCCAGACTAAAAGATTACCCTTTTGGCTGCTAGATTCCATATGTCTGCTAAACAGAACGGATTCCAGTATACAGCTTTGTTGTTATAATGAGAGATTTATTCTTAGAAGAAGCGGGATGTACAGTTTTTCCACGTAGCTCCTTTTTGGGATAACCCAGGTTTTTCAATACTGGATGGGAATTAGTTCCTACTACAGTATGTGGCAAGGCAAAAGAAAGGATCTATTTTACATTTTATTTATTTACTGCAGCAGAAGAAATGATTCTCCAAGTTTAAGCTCGTACACAAAATCCACTTGCATAACAAAATAAAAATGCAAGGGTACGGTACCAAAATACAACTGCTATAAATACATACATATTATTAAAAACTTCCACAAATATGGCATAAATAGCCTGAGCTACATAACAGATTTTTTTGTATGTGTATCAGGGGTACAGTGGCTATATCTTCCTCCGTACTCCCCACCTTATACTACTGCATTGTTATATATGGCCCCGCTGACCAGACAGCCTTAAACCACCTCAAAATCGCCCTGAACAAAGCTTGTCGCCTCATCAGAGGCTATGACTGACTAACCCATACCTCTGAACTCTATAGACAGTCCCAGTTGCTTAATTTCGACTCAAGGCTTAAATACCATACCTGTCTCCTAGCAAAGAAATGCGTTCATTCACATATATGGCCTGTGTAGTACAGTATGGGCTGCATGCCCATTGGTCCACGCAGACCGTACTGCACGCTGTCAGTCGGCGGGCGGCCAGGAAGCATGCGGTTGGGGTGCTGCCGCCTGCCGCTGACTGGGGGAGTGCTGGGTAGCGGGGGACCTCAGTAGATGGGTGGGGCGGGGGGTCCACTGGACCACCAGGGTTTCAGTTGCTATGTCCGCCCGTGATCGGGCAAGGGGAGGAGGTATCTTCTGGACCGCCAGGGATCATTCTTTCATATTTCTGCAATGGAAGGTGGTTACCATAGGACCACCAGGGTTTGTAGCATGCTAAATGCCCAAGATTGGGCATACAGGAGCAGGGGAACAGCCATGGGACCGCTGGGCGTCAGTTCCCGACGGCTACAGTCTGGCAGGGTGCCAGGTGCAAGTTGCCGGGGATCGGCGCACCACATGCAAATGGGGCCATAATGACATGCAAATGGCCCCATATGTGCCTTGCATGCATAATGGCCTCATCTGCATGCCCAGTGCTGAATATCGCAGTTGATGCACCTAGCAGAACTGCACTTGCGCTGGCGCATCGCCCTGCTCCCGTCCTGCCACTTGCGCTAGTGCAGTGCCACTGTGCCATGCGCAGTGCGTATGCCATCAGTGCCATATTCAACTGTGCTGTGCCATGGCGCAGCACAGCTGAATATCGCCCAGTCATGCCCCCATGGCAAGAGGCGCTGCGTTGCGCCTGGGCCTGCGCCCCTGCCCCACGCATTTGAATATCCAGCTCTAAATGTATGCCTCTATGTATAAGTTTCTACATAAAAGTGGGCTAAACCTTTTTATTCAGTGAAGGGACAAAATAAGGCCTGGCTAGACAGGCTGGTTCTGAGGTTGGCTCTAGCACGTAGATATGAAGCCAGACAAAATAATTAATGCCCAGCAAGCCACATGGGGAGTTACTGGCATTTTAAACCTCAGGCTTGGTGGCCAAAAGTCTGTCATTTCTTAAGATGATGCTTGGGGTAAGAAGTCTACTAAAAGGAGTATTAATAAGGTTTTTCTGTCCGCAATCCTTTGTTTCAAAAGATTTTTTTTTAAATTTCCTAGTGCTGTTGCATTTCCTTTAGTTCTCTGTATATCTTGTAAATTCAGTGTAAATATTAAATATGGTTTATTGAATAGGATTCTGTGACTGCTGTGCATTAAAGAATGTGGACAATTAAGTAATAACTCATGACAGGGTGTGCACTGTGGTGGGATGACACACTTCAGGTGTTGTGAGGCATGAGGCATCGTCAAGAGTGTTCAACCACCCTGAGATGTGCCATTACCCTATCACAAAGCAAACTCTATTGTGCCTTACTGCAATTATAAAATGAGTCCAAGATTTGTTTTGTAGTGTGGGAGTGAAAACAAGCATTTGTCAATGCCGAATGTTGCTTGCTTGTATGTGCTGTGTAGGTATTTGGAAGTCAGTGGAGTGCAAATATTGAAAATTTGTAAACTTACGAGCGTGCGTAGGAATTGCGCAACGCATGCTCGTGAAACAGTCACTTTTAGGAAGTTTGTGACCAATTTTTCAACATAGCCATTTTAAGACCTCTGCTCATGAACAGTGTCACTGTGATTTTCTTAATGTGTCCCATACATTGATTTCGCACACTGACTCCGCCATTGTGCACTAGATGGGCGGAAACACATTGTGGGCGAGATGTGAAAAATGACAGCTGTACTGCTCATAAGGAGGTGTGGTAAAATGGCAATATTGGAAATCTGGAATGAAAATATTGAAAATTTGCGAACTTACTTGTCGCATGAGGTGCGCAACGAGGTTCGTGAAAAACAGTCATTTTTAGGAATTTTGTCACCAAATTTTCAACATAGCCATTTTAAGACCTCTGCTCGTGAACAGTGTCACTGTGATTTTCTTAATGTGTCCCATAGTGATTGGCACGACGCCGACTGCCCATTGTGCGCCACATGGGCGGAAACACGTTTTGGGCAAGATGTGAAAATGACAGCTGTACTGCTCATAGGAGGTGTGGTAAAATGACAATGTTGAAAATCTGGAGTGAAAATATTGAAAATTCGCAAACTTACGTATGTCAGAGGAAGTGCGATGGCAGGCTCGTGAAAACAGTCATTTTAGGAATTTTCAACCAAATTTTCAACATAGTCATTTTAAGACCTCTGCTCATGAACAGTGTCACTGTAATTTTCTTTAATGTGTCCTATACAGTGATTTCAGACAATTAACTGCGCCATTGTAAGCGCCATATGGCGAAACATCGCTTGGGTGAGATGTGAAAATGACAGCTGTACTGCTCATAAGGAGGTGTAAAAAGAGGATGTTGAAAATCTGGAGTGAAAATATTTAAAATTCGGAAACTTATGAGTGTGCGTAGGAAGTGCGCAATGCAGGCTCGTAAAACAGTCATTTTAAGGAATTTTTCAACCAAATTTTCAACCTAGCCATTTTAGGACCTCTGCTCATGAACAGTATCACTGTGATTTTCTTAATGTGTCCCATACAGTGATTTCGCACACCGACTGCGCCATTGCGAGCTACATGGGTGGAAACACGTTTTGGGTGAGATATGAAAAATGACAGCTGTACTTCTCATAAGGAGGTGTGGTAAAAAGACGATGTTGAAACTCTGGAGTGAAAATATTGAAAATTCGCAAACTTGTGAGTGTGTGTAGGAACTGCGCAACGCAGGCTCGTAAAACAGTCATTTTTAAGAATTTTTCAACCAAATTTTCAACATAGTCATTTTAAGACCTCTGCGCATGAACAGTATCACTGTGATTTTCTTAATGTGTCCCATACAGTGATTTCGCACACCAACTGCGCCATTGTGCGTTACATGAGCGGAAACATGTTTTGGGCGAGATGTGAAAAATGACAGCTGTACTGCTCATAAGGAGGTGTGGTAAAATGACAATGTTGAAAATCTGGAGGAAAATATTGAAAATTACGAACTTACGAAGCCGCATGTAGGAACTGCGCAACGACGCCAGAAACATATATTTAGGATGCCCACCAATTTTTCAACATAGGCTTTTGAGAGCCCACCTTATGAACACTGGCAGTGTCGCTAATCGGTGCCGAAAGGTGATTTCTGCAGTGACTCAGAAATCACCCTTTGGGCCCGATTAACGCCATGACAGTGAGAGCATTCATGAGAAGGGTCCCAAAACCCAAAGTTAAAAATTTGGTGCAAAATTCCAAAATGCCTGAGATATGTAGCAAAGTTGAAAAACCCTATTTATTACATTATACAGCTTACCGGCATTTCCTCAGTTTGCGGTCGGCTTTGAAGAGTGCAGACATGTTCCTGGTTCATCAAGATTATCGCCCGAGGTCCGGAGGTGGGCATGGGGTGAGGGGGGCTGTGGGAGGCGGCGGAGTGGTGGGCCGGTGTGGCCCAGACAGTCGAGGGACCGCTTTTGTATTGCAGGTTGTTTTTTTCTTTTTTAAACAGGAGGACGACGCGACATTTGTCACGCTTGGGTGGGCTCCAGCTTGGCACAAGGATGCTGTTTTGGGGGCCGTGGAGCCAACGGGGATTGGGCACCTTTCCGGCAATAGCATCTGTTGTCACGCTGGGTGGGGCTCCAAGCGTGGCACCATGTACTTTCGGGGGGACAGTGGAGCCAACGAAACAGGAGGACGACGCGGGACGCTTGCCATGCGTTGGGTGGGCTCTAGCGTGGCACAAGGACGCCGTTTGGGACGTGGAGCCGACGGGGATTGGGCACTCACGGGCGAGCAGCATCTCATGCCACGCTAGTGGGCTCCTGTGTGGCACGTTGTGCTTCGGGGAAACCACAGTGGATCCGACAGTGTATTGGGCACCCCGCCGGCTATACAGTGTGTGGGGGGTGAGCACACAGTACACGCATGCGGTGTGTGTGTGTAGGGGTAGCGCTGAGCAGGCGATATCTATCGCTGCTCACTGAAGTGTAGCTCCCTTTCAACTGTACGCCACTGCATTTTAGACTGCTGTCATAGACAGCTCCAGCAGGCATTGGAGAACTGCAGCTGCGCCTGCAAACACACTGACTGAACTGGAAAAGGGATGCCACACCTCCGAAAACTCGGATGATGGCACTATGTTTCTTGCACATGCGTGCAAGCAACATAAAAATGCAAAAGAATAAAATGTTAAACATTTTAATGTTTTTTTTTTAATCCACCCCAACAAAACAGTTCATCCACCCCAACAAAACAGTCCACGCACATCCCACAACTGGCATTGCTATCTCAGTTTCAAGTATTATGCACAGCAAAATAAATGTTTTTAAAATTAGCCACAAACCCCTCTATTTTCCCCAACCAACCACCATATACCAATTTTCTCGCCATTCCTGATTCTTCTTTATATTATTTCCTCCCTTTCCTCCACTTTTCTATCTTTCCTAAATTCAACAGATGGAATGTTTACTATGGAGGATGGAATTCAAATCTCTGCTCTGTACTCCTGGCAGAAACATTTATCCCCCAAAAAAAAGTCATACAACAAAAGGTCTCAGAAGGAACCAGGGCTTCTGTTTCAACTGTTGCAGGTTAAACAGTAAAGATGTGCCTGGTAAGCAGACAAGGGCAGGGGAAAGATTTTTCATGGTCAGCAAAGAAACACCAGAAATTAAAACTGCAAGTACTACAGTACTTCTTTTTTTTTAATATGTGTATGTGCATATAAGAAGAGGATTATAAGGGCAAAGATTTAATTATTTTTTTTTATAATTCAAAGCAGTTTTAATTTTGAGACTAGTTGAAAGTTTTGGGGGAGTAAAGGTGGCTGCCATGTTTATGATGGCAATCAAAGATGTGTGATTACCTAGAGGCCAGTGGGGCACAGGACCCAAGGCAGCATGGGTTAACAGCGGGAAGGTCATGTCAGACGAATCTAATTGATTTCTTTGACTGGGTGACCAAAGTAGTAGACCAGGGAGGGGCTGTGGACATGGCCTACCTAGACTTTAGGAAGGCATTTGACACAGTCCCACACAAAAGATTAGCAGTCAAATTAACCAGCCTGGGAGTGGGTCCCAGGGTAGTAGCCTGGGTAAAACATTGGCTGAACAACAGGACACAGAAGGTAATTGTAAATGAAGTCCACTCTGAAGAAAGGGGTTATTAGTGGGCACCAAGGGTTCAGTACTGGTCCTGTCCTTTTAATGTCTTTATAAGTGACACTGCAGAGGACTGGAAGGAAAGTATGCCTCTTTGCAGATGACACAAAGATCTGCAACAGGGTTGATACACAAGGAGGCGTGGAAAGGATGAGAAGGGACTTGGCAAGGTTGGAGGAATGGTCAGAAGTATGGCAGCCTGGATTCAATGCAAAGAAGTGCAGTAATGCACCTGGGAAACAAAAACCCAGGGGAAGATTACACAATGGGGGTGGGGAGGTAGTAACAGCAACAAAAATGGAAAGGGACCTGGGGGTAATCAAATCAGATGACCTTAAGGTTGGCAAGCAACGTAAGAAGGCGGTCGAGAGGGCTGGGGGGATACTAGGAAGTATAGGGAGAGGTATCACCAGCAGAAAACAGGAAGTTATTATCCCCGTGTACAGACAGTTGGTGAAGCCCCATCTGGAGTACTGCGTCCAGTTCTGGAGACCCCATCTCTGCAAGGACATAGACAGGATGGAGGCAGTTCAGAGAAGGGCAACTAAAATGGTGCAGGGTCTGCAAGAGAAGCCATACGAGGAGAGACTAAAGGAGCTTAATATGTATACCTTGAGGAAAGGAGGGAGGGGGGGACATGATAGAAACGTTTAAGTACCTCAGTGGAATCAACAAAGTCCAAGAGGGTAGCATCTTTCAGAAAAAGAGATGTGCAAGAACAAGGGGACACAATCTGAAGATAGATGGGGAACGGCTCAAGGGCAATGTGAGGAAGTATTTTTTCACAGAGAGGGTGGTGGTGGACGCATGGAACAGCCTTCCTGAGGTGAGGTCTAAAACTGTGGGAGAATTCAAGAATGCATGGGACCGACATAAGGCAATTTTTGTGGGGGGCAGGAAGAAATAGGCTGTTGGTTAAATAGGATCTGCAGCTTATCTTCTAGGTAGGGAAATGGGCAGACTAGGTGGGCCAAGCGGTCCTTATCTGCCGTCAAAGTCTATGTTTCTATGATTAGTACTGATTTTATTGTGAACAGGCTGCTGGATTTTTATCCAGTGCTGTTGTGCTCAGATAACAGCATGGGTAAATATGGCCCTCAGTCAATCAGGTTTTACAATTTTTTTAAACAAAATTTATAGTAATTTTAATTGGGCAGTTCTGTGGTCCACTTCTGGAGAGAACACTAGCAAACTTAAAAAGTAGAGCTGGTTGAACCTCCTGAAGTTCAGCCTGGCGAACTCTGACCGTTGAACCATGTAAAGTTCGCCAAAGTACGCCAAAGGTCAAACTAGTTTGCACTGGTTTGACCATTAAAAAGCATGTTGACAGAAAGAATAAATAAATGACTGGGCTGACGAAGCACCCACCAAAACAGCAGATTATGCAGTGGGCCACGTTAAGGGGTACTGGTTCCAAAAATGGTGTCCATTAAGTCAGTACCAAACATGGACGATGTTAATACAAGTAATACACAAGAATCTGTGGCTAAGTAACAATGCTCAAATAAAATAAATTTTACATTTTTTGTAATTGTTCTTTATAAGGCCTACATGTATGCCAACAAAATATCAATATATAGTAAGGTGTAAGCAGCTAAGAAGCCTGGTGGCCCACACGTGCTCCCTGCCATTCACCCATAATAGGACAGAGCGTTTCCGTTTGAGATATAGTTGCTCAGTCGTTTTTCAAACTGTTTCTTATCTTTACTGATTATAACGTTTAGTGGTAGTTTATTCCACCGATTGACCACTCTCTGTGTATAAAAAGATTCCTTTTATTTGTTTTAAACTGCTTTGGTCTCATTTGCAGTGGGTGGCCCTTTGTATCTAACCTATCATTTTTTTTCTATCTTCCTTTTTGCTCTCCCGTTGCCACCTCACCTTCTTGGCAATGGCGAGACATTCTTATTTTGTATTTTTGCTCCATTAGTCCCAGGACCCTGAAACGCGACAGCCCTTGCGCATGGAGACATGCATGCGCACCGCGGCTCCAGTGACGCCCCCTTCCCGACCTAATGCCAGGTTCCCCCTGTGGCTTGGCACTGCTCCCTAGCCTCCATCGAGAAGCAGTCATGAGCCGGGAGAACCCCACATCCCTCCCAGGAGAGGAGAGGAGAGCTGCCTTGCAGCTGCTCCAGCCCTGACTCCTCGCCCTCTCTCCGGCCAATCCCTGGCAGCCCAGGCTCGCTTCCAAGCCTGGGTCACCGGCGTGGTGCGAGGTGTGGCGTCCAGAGCCTCAATCCTCAATGCCACTGGGCCGGCCCCCCTAATCTATCATTTTTAAACTCAAGACCCAGTTCAGTTATCAGACAGTCATCTTGCATTATGTCATTACATAGCAGTAGATCTCCTCGTACTCTTCTTGTTTCCAGGGACATCAGGTTTAAGTTTTTTAACCTTTCATTGTATGCCACAGTATTAAGATTGTATATCATTTTGGTTGCCTGTCTCTGTACTTTTTCTATTATATTTGTAGCACCACTAGTGATTGGTCCCCATACTGGGCTTCCATAGTCCAGCAGTGTTCTGACACAGGATCTGTACAGGGGTATTATTACCTCCACAGCCCTACTTTTAAAGTCTCCTTTTATGAATCCCACAGTGTGAGCTACTGGTTCCAAAGATTGTGCACCCTTTGGGGCAGTACCACACATGAACAGTGCATCTGGTTCTATTATAAGTAGGGTTTCCGGTTTTAGGTTATAAGCGATAAACACCGATAAAACACCACCGTGGTGAAAATCGGGAAATCAGTTATAACCGAAAAACACCGAATTTCATTGTGTCCCCACTCTTCCAGCTGACCAACTGTGAGCTGGATATGTGGGTGGATCGTGTTTTTTTTGTATTACACCTTTCACTTGTATAGTGGAACAGAGCTCTAATACTGTGCTGCTCCTAGCTCACCATCACCATCTACATATTTATATACGTATAGTTCTACAGTTATGGTGCACTATTTTGTAAAACTAACGCAATATTAATATGGTGCAATATCTATGGTGCTAACATGCAATAGTCATGGTACACAGTTTGAAAAAGTATAATATCTATTTTTTAACTTGAGTGAATAAACACTGATTTATAAAGATTTTTGTTGTCCGAGAACTTGATTACACCTAAAATAACAGATTTTAGCACTTCTAAAAGGGGGAGGAAAAATGCTGAAAATAAACACCTTTTTTTACAAAAAATAAACAACTAAAACCGGAAACCCTAATTATAAGTAAGTAAGTGGCGTACACACTGGTTTCATGGGCAAAGCTGCTCCCCCCAAAAAAAATATTATATATGTGGCATGCGTGTGACTGAAGACAGTGCAACATCCCACAGTGTGAGCTACTCATTCAAAAAAATTGTGCACCCATTGGGAGGGACAGTGGCACACATGGAAAAGGCATCTGGTTCTGCCATGGTTTTACATGAGCAATGTTGGCTCAAAAATTATTTATTCGCCCTGTGTAGGCCTATGAACAATTCACCAAACATTAAAGGCTTACTGAAGACACAGTATAGCATCCCACAGTGTGAGCTACTGGTTCCAAAAGTTGTGCAACCATGGGGGGTGGGACAGTGGCACACATGGACAAGCCGTCTAGTTCTGCCATGATTTCACACGGGCAATGCTGCCCCCCAAATTATTTATTCGTTAATTGTAATCCTCCTTCCCCCAGGACGCATCTGGAATCAAGCAGTAGTCTGCTCAGCATGTCTTCCTGGTTAAACCTTTAAATAAATAAATTTGGCCTATGTAGGCCTGTCAAAAATTCACCACACATTAAAGAGTGACTGAAGACAACAGTGCAGCATCCAACAGTGTCAGCTACTGGTTCAAAAGATTGTGTGCCCATTAGGACAGTACCACACTTGGCCAGTGCGTCAGATTCTTCCATGGATTACTGTCGTACACACTTCATGGGCAAAGTTGCTCCAAAAATTATGTATGCGGCCTCTGTAGGCCTGCCAAAAATTCAAACATTAACTCACTCAGCCCCAAGCTGACAATTTTTGAATAAGGTTAAGCATAGAACCTTTCGACTCCTTCATATGCTCAGGGGCGGAAAGAGCATATACAGGAGTCGAAACTAAAGGTTCAAGCGACGAAGACAACAGTGCAGCACCCCCACATAGTGTATATCTGTGTACATGATACTGGTTCAAAAAAAAAAAAAAACACAACTAATGGACACACAAGCCCTCCTCATCCACTTCATCATCCTCCTCCATTGGCCCAGCTGGAAGAGAAGGAGATTCATCCTCCATAAACTGCAGCAAAAAGGTGTTTGGAAAAAGGGAAAGGTTAATTTTTTTTAAAGTGAGAATCTCTACATTTTGGGTTGAAGGGCATATTCTCCTGTTGGTGACAGTATTGCCTGCAGTACTGAAAACTCTCTCTGAGTATGCACTTGCTGGTGGGCAACTGAGGTGCTTAACAGCTACTTGTTGCAAAGAGGACCTGGTACCAGTACAATAGAGGCTCATCTCCCTCTGCTAGTGGCACATTCTCATACAGGTAATCCTGTACCATTTTGTTTGCTGGTTTCTCAGGCACCACTGTATCAGAAAATGACTTGCCATGCTTTTTCATCATGCCATAGTCAGATAGTTGTACCCATAATGGTCTGTCATCAATGGCTGTCTTTCTGGGGGATGCAGCAGGAGCACTAGCAGGCTGACTTGGAGAAGGAGGCAAAAATGAGTGACCCCTGTAATGTTCATTAGTAGCAGTGGAAATACATGGAGCTCCTCCTCCTTCTTCCTTCTCCTCCACCTGGCCAGTCAGTGCAATTGATGAGTGCTGTTCTGCTCTATCTGCATTCCTGTTCTTGGTTTGTGCCATAGTACTAAGACCAGATGGATAAGCCAGGCTTTATAGGACTGCTGAGTCTTACCACATTCTTGTGCATCAAAGAATGTCTCAAATGTGTCTTTGAACCGAGGGTCCAAGAAGAGTGGCCAGGATGTAGTGATCATCTGCACTTGTTACGAGAGTGTCATTCCAGAAATGTGATCGTATCCTTTCTACGCGGTTGACAGCAGTCGTATCCTCCTTTTCCTCATAGTGAGGGGGAGTACTGTACATGGCTCAGATCAGCTGCATCAGCAGTTACCACCCTTGTGGCCTCCTCAAAGGGCTTCAGTGCAGTGCAGAGGGCCTCCATCAGGCGCCACTGGTTTGGGTGGATGCTGACATCTCTCTTGCCAATACCATGCTCAATGTCATACTGGTGGATAACCTTCTGTTGCTCTAGCTGCTGTTCCATCATGCTGCCACATTCTGCTTCAGGTGGAGGGGCAGGTGATTCCACCGCTGAATGTTACACAACAGCTCACGTGCCTTTATAGAATAACTAAAATGACCAAACTTTTTTGGACAGACCTACATGTCTGCACAGTACGGCCTTCCTCATCTAGCAAGCCAAGAACTATCAGATTTATACAGTGAGCAAAACATAGAACATGTATATAATTACCATTGTCAATTGCCTTCACAATGTTCTTTGCATTCTCTGTTACTATAAAACCTGGTGTCAATGAGTGTAGTGTCAGCCACTCCTCAAACTTCGGTTGAAGGAAGTGCAACAAGTGTTCTGCACAATGGTCATTGTCAAAGCCAGCAATACATAAAACTGCTTTCTTGTGGAGGTTGGGGGGCCCCAGTGACTTGCAGCTACTGCTACTACACTTAACCCAGAGGAGAGGAGAAGGAGGAGGAGGAAGATGATGAGGGGAACCAAGAGGGGAAACTCTGCAAATGGGTAGTCACTGCCATGTAATCAGTAGTCTAACCACTGGTCCACATGTCAGTGGTAATGTGAACAAGCAGAACAAATGATGATTTCAAGGCACATGAGCTAGTCTTGTAGACACTCTGATACAGATCAGGAAGAGCCACTGTGGAAAAGTAGGTATGGCTGGGCACTTAATACCTTGGCACTGCAACCTGCATTAGCAATAGAAAACCAGTGTTGCTCACAAAGGAGAATGGCAGCAAGTCGGTGGTTAGCATTTGCACAATTGCTCATTAACTTTTTTGCCTCTGGTCTGCTGACTTTATATTTCTGGCTCTTTCCCAGAGACTTGACCAGTGAGGGCTGAGTGCTTTTTCCCCCCTGGATGTGATAGTTGCCTACTATTTTTGCCACACGGGGAGGGGTGAAAGTGGCTGTGGATTTGTGGCCCCTCAGAGGTGTGGAGTCGGTGTGCTAAAGAACTGATGAATGGAAGATGTTGGAGTTGCACATCAGCTACCACCTGAAGGACTTTCTTCCATTTCCTCTCTACCTCGTCTCCCAGGAGTCTTGATATTCTCCTCCTCCGGCCATCATCACTATCATCAGCTTTACTTCTGCTGGTGCTTCTGCTGACATTGTGTGTTGGCATGCCTTCTCATACTGAGAGTGGTGGGACTTTAGCAAAATGCCTTTTCAGGTAGAGGTTCCCAGCCTTGTTCCCTGCTTACCCTGACTCAGCCTGTCTTTACATATAAGAGTCATTACATGTGTCCTTGATTCTTAGTCCTCTCTAAAGAAATCTCACCCCATCGAAGTCACCGGTTTGGCCTTTCCTACTGGCACTGTCAGCTTTTGCCTAATGGGTGGGCTGCTGGAGGCTGCTTCCAAATCATCACCCTCCTCTTCCTCTACCAGTTGTCCAGGGTCAGAGAATGGTTCTTCTTCTTCCTCCTCTATCATGTGTCCTGGGCCACCAGTTTTGCCTATGTCGTTGTCATCTGCCACTTTTGATCTTTTTGGATGTCTTATGTGCACCTGCCCCAAGTCAAACTCCCATCTGTTACACCTCCTCCTCTTTCCCAGTACTGCTGCTGCTATCACATGTATCAGACACATAACCACAATCCGAATCTCTGCCCCTAAAAAGGTCCACCAAATCACTTTCCTCCTCCTCCTCCACCTGTCTCACATACTGACACACTCCTTTCTTATTCCCTTTGTTTTCCTACAAGGATTGCTCATGTTGCAACCCATGCAGTGCCACTGCGAGTGGTTCTGGCAATGTGGGATACTCTATGACCACTACTGTCATCTTCCTCTGTACCTGTAGTTCCCACGGAGGCAGAGGGTTTATGACCAAGCCCACTCTGCTTTTGTATTTCTTTCATGTGACTGGAATCGGATAATCAAGTGCTGTCATCTCCTTGACCTATCTGTTGCTCTGTTTCCTAATGCTTGCCAAAGGACTCAGCCGAATGATGAAGACATATTTCTTTTAATTTTCCGATTTTTTTTATTTTGTTTTATTTTTTTTTTTAGATCAATGGAAGTCACATTTGTTATTTAATTTTGTGATATTTTTATTTGATCCATGGAAGATTTATTTTGTTTAATTTTGTGATATTTTAATTTTTTTTTTCCTTTTTTATGGGATGTCACAAAGATGCCATCTACAGGGGCCAGGCACCAGCACGCTGCAGTTGGTACACACTTGTTGCCACCATCCAGTTCACACTGCCCAGATCACACTGCAAAACAATGCTTCAAGACTCAGGAGGAGGAAGAAACCATTTTTCTTTAAGTTTTTTAAAGGATGCCACCAAGGTGCCAACTAGGGGGACGGGCACCAGCATGCTGCCAGCTGGTACACACTTGCGGCCCACCACACAGATCACACTGCAGCGATCACACTGCAAAAGGCTGCTTCAGGAATCAGGAGGAAGAGCAGGAAGAAACATTTTAAGGTTTTTTTTTATAGGATACCACCAAGGTGCCACCTACAGGGCTGGGCACCAGCATGCTGTCAGCTGGTGCACTGTGCTGCCCACATCACACTGCCCATGCTTTCCTTACAACCTCCTAGTTTTCTACACCTCCTTCCCCCCATTGGTCCTCCCTCCCCATGGGTCCTTCCCCCTCCACCTCGATTCTGCCTAGCCAGATACCATTCAGCGAAGGCCCACCCCTCTGTAAATCCACACATCCCCCATCTCCTCCCCTCAACCCATGTTTTTCTCTGTTGGTCACTCCCATCGCCCTCTGATCGCACCCCCTCACCTCCTATTCTTCCCTTTCTAGGTTCTGTCCTTCTCAACAGGTACTGGTTATAGCCACACCATCCAATAAAAAAATAAACCTTGTTTTCCCCACCTGCAGCACTGACGACAAGAACTGTGCCAACATATTCACATTTTTTACTCCTCTAGTATGTAACTAGCTAAGATCTTACGCTGTATCATCTGATTGCCTCCTTGTATATTATTACTGCTACTATGTATTATTTTTTGTCTCTGTATCTCTGTAATTACCTGACTGACAAGAAACCTTTGTAAACGAGCTCTTAGCTCAAAGGTAAATGTAATCCAATTCTTTCTAATAAATTTATAAAGTCTGCTTCAGGACTCAGGAGGAGGAAGCGGCAGAAACAATATTTTTTTTTTTTTTTAAGTTTTTTTCCTTTTTAGGATACCACCTAGGTATCACCTATCAAGGGATGGGCACCAGAACACTGCCAGCTCAGCTGCACACACTTGCTGCCCACTGCCCAGATCACACTGTAAAAGGCTGGTTCAGGACTCAGAAGGAGGAGAAAGATAATAATGACCAAAAAACTGCCATGTAAAGTTAAAACTAGTGAAGAGGGTGCCACCAAGATGCAAACTATCTGTGGCCAGGCACTGTCCTGCTGCCAGCTGCCACACACTTACTGCCCAGTCCAGTAAAACTGAATTTTTGGAGCAACTCTCAAAAGGCTCCTGCCAGGGGCTTATAACGCCCTGCTAAAATGCTACTTCTTCAACAAAACAGAAAATAAACCGACACTGGCAGACTACCACTTCATGTGCCCCATCTGCCCACTGCCCAGCCAAAAGCACTCTCCTCCAGTCCCACCAGTCAGTCACCCCCCTGATTCCCGAGGCGAGGCCTGCTGCAAACCTGCAAGCTGCAGCACTGCTGCCGCCGCCATTTCCCCCCCTTCTTTTTTCCTCCCCTACCCCAAGCTGCAGCCCCTTAACTTCAGACAACTGTCTAATCAAACTTTTCAGTGAAAACAGAAAAAAAATGTATTTTTTCCTAGCTAATCTAACTAGATTTGTACAACACCCTGCCTGAGCTACTTATCAGCCCAATGCTGAGTGCGCAAGTGAGCTCTCCCTTTGACTCGCGTTGGGTTGAGCTGTGTAGCTGTTTCAAAGAGGCTGGGCTAGCCTGAGAGTCACAGTACAGTTAGCTGTTGCAGGTGCTACCGTCTGATAAAGGCTAGGGGATGGGGATACCTGGAACGACTAAGGGGGTTCCTATGTCCAAGATACCTTGTAATGTGGGAGTAAGAGCCTGGCCGTGTTCTGTGTGAGCAGAAGTTTGCATTGAGACTCAAAAGGAGCAGCCCCAAGACAGCTGTAATCAAGCTGGTGGCAGCTTGATAGAGTAAATGATCCATTCCCTGATCACACCACCCAGGGTGTCATAGGCAAATTGCAACAGAGATCTTTCTCATAACTTCTTCTTAGAGACATTTAATTCCTTTGACCTAAATCTACTATAAGTTTAATTGGCAGTGGATCTTCTCAAGCTTAAGTTGGAGCAAGACACTGGTTTTTCCCCATGTCTGAGGAAGTCTGGAGTATGGCATGGACCAGTGAAGGACACAGACGCACCTGGAAGAAGGCTCAAATGTCCCTCCATCCTCCACTTCCCAAATTTTAGAACATTTTTAAAGGAAAACACAGCAGCCTGGATATCCAATGGGGGTGCGCCAGCGCAACACCGCATTGCACCCCGGTGGGATACTGAGAAGGCTGCCTGGCGCACCGCAAATCCCGATGCGCTGGGGTGCAATGATAATGTATGTGGCACAGATGCAGGGGGAGTTCCCATGCATATGCGGCACATCCCGATATTCAGCCCGGGATGTCCAGCGCATATGCCAGCGCACCGCCACACTGCGCTGCATAGGGGGGCTCAAAGTTGAACCTGTGCAGAGTATGAGCAAATCCCAGCCACCCACAGGCGGGCTGCTGTACTGCAGGATACAACACTGCAGCCCAGCCGTGGGTGGCCACCCCCCCACCTAGGACACCGTCTGCAAGCACACACAACCCTGGTGGTCTAGTGGAACGTCCCACCCGTAGCTGCAATTGCACGGTATATGTGTCTAAAGATACCACAATGTGTATGAAACACGACCATCCCTGGTGGTCTAATGGTCCCTCCCACCCTAGTCCCCGATTCCCCAATAAATTACATTAGGACATCCCTGGTGGTCTAGTGGACCCCCGCCCGTTGCCGTGATAGTGGTAAACTCATATTAGAAACACCTGGTGATACAATGGCACTAACCCACCCACGCACACAGAACCCTTGCCCACCGCTCCCTCCTCCGTCATTGGCGGGTGGCTGCATTCTGCCGCACTGCCGGCCGCCTGCTGAATGACAGGTACAGTATGGCTGTAAGCCCATTGGTCCCCAGTGTGGACCAATGGGCTTACAATAAACTCATACCCATCATTGATGGTGGGCGGTCGCAGTGTGCAGGATGCAGCCGCCTTACCGGCGATGGGGGGTGGGCAAGGGGTTCCGTGGGGGTGGGTGGTGGGAGGTGTCACGGGAGTTTACAGCGATCGCGGCAACAGGCGGAGGGTTTCACCAGACCACCAGGGACGCCTTAATGTCATTTATCGGGACTGGGTGGGAGGGGGGGACCACTAGACTACCAGGGATGGTCATGTTTCATACAAATCGGGGCATCGGGGACTGGGGGGGCCACTAGACTACCAGGGTTATCTTTAGTAACATATACCACGCGATCGCGGCTCTAGGGTGGGGGATACCCTGGGATCCCCACAGCACACGCCATGCTCTGCAGGGTGCCAGGCGCAAGTTGCCAGCCTACCCTGTGCAAGGCATGCAAATGGGGCCATAATGACATGCAAATGGCCCCATTTGCACCTTGCATATGTTATGGCCTCATTTGCATGCCCACTGCTGAATATCGCGGGTGATCCACCTAGCGCAACTGCACTTGCGCATCCCTGTGCTCCCTATCAGTGGTTTCACGCCAGCGCAGTGCCACCGCGCCATCGCCGCAGTTTGTGCACCGCGCCACGCGCAGTTTGTGCACTGCCCGTGCCATATTCGGCGCAGCACTGTTGAATATCACCTGAACCTGGCCCCGGCACATCACAGTTGCACGTCTGTCATGCCATAGCCCACTTGGTCATGTTGGGTCCAGGGCACCACTTGTGTGTAACTGAACAGTTCCATTTTGTGGGGTGTGGCACATGCTACTATAAAACTGTACTGGGGTTGTTTAGCATACGGCGGCATGGTGGTTGTTTGAGCACCATTTCTGCTACCAAAATTTATACCTTCACTGTGGGTTGGTGCACATGTAGCTCGGCAACTGTATGTGAGTATCTCCCCATGCATGGTGGTGCATATGGATAATGAGCTATGGTTCGGGCACCATTCCTGCCCTCAAAAATTGTACTCCTCAGTTTTGCTGGTGTGGGCCATGTGGTGCTACACTACTATACTCGACTGGCTTATCATGCAGTGTTCTGCATCTGGTAAATGATTTTGGTTTTGGTCAAAATAGTTTTTACTGAAGTTCAAACCTTGGCCTTGGGGAGGGGAACATGTTGCTAGACAACTGTACTACTGCTGTTCTGCATGCAAGTTGGTGCATACTGCTACTAGGCTGCCATTCGGTTACCATTTCTGTTACTAAGACTTACACTTTTGTTTGGTATGGGCACAAGTAGTGACACCACTGTGCTCAAGGTGCTCCACATGCATAATTCCGGTGAGCACTAAGACTGCCTAACATAGAAAGAGGTAGGATACTTTGTGTTTTTTTTTTTTTTCAACACTACATAAATCAGTGCTCTTTAAAAAGCAGCCGAGACTGCCAGAAAAACACCATAAACCATAATATTATACCTAACTCGGCCTAAAATTCATGTTTTCAATACTTGTCAGTCTTTGTTACTGAGTATCAGGGGTCAAAATAACCACCTGTCTGTCCCAGACAGCCATTTTCCCCCAGGCATAGCTGTTTTCATTTCTCTGTCTGCCCCAGGGACAGATACCAAGAGAAAAAGCATTAGTGGGCACTATGACCCAGGAGATGAAGTCTCATGTAAGGTTGGACTAATGGGATATCCCAACATCATGGCGTCACATGCTGAGGGATTTCCGTTTGACCCAGCATTCCCTTCTGTGCCACTGGTGGTTTCGTTAAGCAGCGGAAATTAAAACAGCACTATGGTAGGACTTGACTGTGCATCCATGTGCAGTTTTCGGTTGGTTTTCTGCACTGCATACCTCATTTCTCTATGTACTATACTTGAAGTAACAGTGCAATATGAGCTCTTGTGAGCCGGCACCGAGCAAAGGTGTTCATGCAACATACTGGCAACCCGGGTTTGTGTCCCGAGCCCGGGTGTCAGGAGCAGAGTTCGGCGGGGAGGGAGTTCAGAGTGTCCTTTTTACACTTCCCTCTGGTGGGGGGGCTTTCGACCACTGTTTGGCGGCCCCTGGAGGTGGCTTGGGGTGGCATTCTTGGTGACATGTGGCCTCAACATGCCGAAAAACACCCCCATGCCCAGCCTGTTGTGGGAGGCGGTGGGCAGGTCGGGAGAAAAGTGGAAAATCCACCCTAGGTCAGCCGGATGATGACCACTGGTCCTTGTTGCCACGGTAGCCCAAAAGTGTCTGTGTTGACCCCGCCGTGTCCGGGATACATATTAGACACCTGCAGGCGTTTCTCCTCTCCCAGTTCCCCCACAGGGAAGGGGCCCATACCTAGCAAAGGGCTGTGTCGGGTCACGGCAATGAAGGGGTGGTGGATGGTGACAGGGTGTGTGGAAGCAGTGGGCCTTGGTGGCCTGAAGGAGTGGCCAACCAGGGCTTGAGGAGGAGCAAAAAAAAAAAAGATGAGCTCTTGTTCACAGGCAGCAGAGTTTTGGGGTACAAATTTAAAACCCTTTACAGGACTGTCTACTGACAGAGTGGACTGAGTAAGGCTAATTAAAAGCAATTGTAAGGGCTATAAAACCGTTTTTGAAACAAGCCCCTTTTTAGGGCAGGTTGCTGAGGCAGAAAGGGTGGAGACTCAGTACTTAGAGAATAGGAGAAGAATTTAAGGCTGAAGCAGCCAATTAAAAGTCCTTGTTAGGGCAGGAAGGGCTCCATGGAGTCAGAGAGAAGGCAGGGAGGCTAGTTAAAAGCCCTTTTCAAGGTTACTATGTATGGGGAGGCACTTATAGTGCCAGGGCTACACACAGGAGCAGAGGGAGCTTGTCAGGGCAGAGTCAGAGAAGAAGGGAGTTAATTGACAGCCCTTGTCAAGGCTACTACTAAGCAGGAGGGGAAATAAACTAAAAGCCCTTATCAGGGCAGTGAACTGAGCGGGGTCATACTAGTGATAACTGGCTCCAATTCGGAAACAAAAATGTAAAATTAGTAAAACAAAATCAGTTGGACAGGTAAACATTCTGTGGGACAGGCAAAATAAACATTACACCTGTCACTTCTGATGGGCTCCTGCTGTCGGAAGGGGGGAAGGGAGCACTAGCGGGCCACCAGGGATGGGCTGCCGGTATTGGAATGGGGGGGCAGGCAGCACTAAAGAACCACCACGACAGGCTCACACTGGCCACATTTCTTTGGAGGGGAGGGGGTAAATCTGGAATAATGCTTGTCACCAGGTATGGCCTTTAAATGACCATATGTGTTTCACTGAGATCTGAAGGTCCTGGGTTCTAGCCCAACAAAAGGTACCTGGGGTAATACCCATAACCAACAAGAAAAAATTACTCACCTTAGTAATGTTGTTTCTTTTCATGGAGTCTTGCTATATTCTGACATATGCAGTGAGTCCCAACCTTCAAACTGCCCCGGAGATGAAAGAGTTAACTTTCCATGCCAGGCATGGAATGCTGAGCTCGAGCTCGGTTGAGACTCTGTCTGTTGTTCTTCAAACTCAAACCGTTAGATCTTTACGAGCTAAACTCATTAAGGTCCTGTGTGGAAGCTGTAAACCTACACTAGCCAACTGGCTACTAAACATAAAACACATTTTTGGTCCCAAAACAAAGACTCAAGTCAGGAGACCCAAAAATGAAAAAACACAACACCAACTCACTCCAAGAAGGAAGGGGTGAAAACAAAAAGGTGCCAACACTGCACTGCCCACCCACATCCCAAAAAACAGAGGTTCTGAGAGGGGCAGGCGGGGGGGAGGTCAGAATATAGCAAGACTCCATGAGAAGAAACAACATTACTAACGTGAGTAATTTTTTCTTCAAACACCATGAAGTCTTGCTATATTCTATTCTCTCTGGACTCTACAAGCAGTACCTCCATGGAGGAGGACAGAACCTACTAGGAATAGGCTCTGAAGCACAGCTGTGCCAAACCGAGCATCACTCCCAGCCTGGATGTCCAGGGAGTAATGCTTGTAAAAGTGTGAACTGTTTTCCAGGTAGCTGCTTGACATATCTCTAGAATAGGGATGTCCCTGGCAGCAGCCAGGGAAGCAGCTGTACCTCTGGTAGAGTGAGCCCTCAGGCCTGAGGGAGGAACCTTACCCAGTTTCTCATAGCAAAATTGGATACAAGAGACAATCCACCTGGCAATGGATCTTTTAGTGGCAGGTTTCCCTTTACCAACTTCACCATAAGTGAGGAATAGTTGGAGGGAGTCAAACCTGTGACCCTTGGTACGATCTATGTAGTAGCTAAGAGCTCTTTTGACATCTAAACTGTGCAGCCTCCTCTCGCCAGAGGAGGAATGGTCAGTGAAGTACACTGGAAGAGACATAGATTGATTAAGGTGGAAATCTGAAACCACCTTAGGCAAGAACTTCCTGTTAGTCCTGAGGACCACCTTATCTCTATGAAAGGAGATAAAATCAGGCTCCACTGACAAAGCTTGTAATTCACTTTTGCGCCTGGCAGAAGTGATGGTTACCAGAAACACAGTCTTCCAAGTCAAGTACTTAAGCTCTGCTGAAGATACAGGCTCAAAAGGGGGTTGCATAAGCTGAGCAATGCAAACATTGAGGTCCCAGGCAGGGGCAGGGTCCCTGAATGGAGGGTTGGTGTGAAGCAATCCCTTGAAAAACTTGGAGAATACAGGGTGGGCTGAAAAGAAGAGGGCTTACCAGCTGAAATAAAAGCAGACACAGCTGCCAGATGCACTTTCAGTGTAGCTGGTCTGAGCCCCAAGCTATTCAAGTGGACCATGTAATCAAGGACTGTGGGCAGATCAGCAGATTTTGGGGAAATATGCCTCCTAGAGCACCATATGGAAAATCTTTTCCATTTTGAATTATAAGTAGCCCTGGTGGAAGGTTTTCTAGAAGCCTTCAGGATATCCATTACACCTTGGGAGAGGTGTAAATTAGCAAACTCTAACTCTTCAAGAACCAGGCCTTGAGATTGAGAGATCTGAGGTTCGGGTACCAAACCCTCCCCTGAGCACAGGTTAACAGGTTGTAATTCCTGGGAAGGCACAGAGGAAGATGGACTGCTAAGGACAGTAGGAGTGGATACCAGGGCTGTCTGGTCCAGTCTGGAGCAATCAGGATCATTTTGCAGGGTTGAGATCCGATTTTGACTAGCACTTTGAATAGGAGAGGGAAGGGGGGGAAAGCATAGAGAAACTTCCCTTCCCAATTGAGAACTAAGGCATCCAGGTGGACTGAGCCCAACACTGGGGGCCTGCAGCAAAAAAGGGGAAGTTGATGATTGTCTGGGGCTGCAAAAAGATCTATCTGCGGGGTGCCCCATCTGGAAAATATCACCTCCAAAACTGGGGGTCCAGTGACCATTCTGATGGCCCTGGGAAATCCTGCTGAGAGCATCTGCCAGGACATTGTCCTTGCCTGGGAGGTGAACTGCCGTGAGGGAGGTGTTCAGGGAGTAAGCCAGAGACCACAACTTCATTGCTTCGGTGCACAAGGCCGTAGACCGAGTGCCTCCTTGCTTGTTGATGTACCACATTGTGGTGGTGTTGTCTGTTCTGACCTGTACAACTTTGTTCTGAACAGATTTGGAAAAAGCTTGAAGTGCTAGAAATACTGCTCTGAGTTCCAACAGATTGATATGGAGCAGAGATTCCTGAGGGGACCACAACCCCTGGGTGGTGAGTTCGCCCATGTGAGCCCCCCACCCCAAGAGGGAGGCATCTGTAGTAAGGATTAAAGAGTGAGACTGAGTGACAAAGGGAACCCCTTGTCTCAGATTGTTCTGATCCTGCCACCACTGGAGGGCTTGGATCAGGGTTCAAGTTACTGGGATCAATTTGGTCAGATGGTCCTTCCTTTGAGACCAAAAGGCCCTCAAATGGAACTGAATGTCCCTCATCTGAAATCTTGCTTCCTGTACTACTGCTGTAGAAGCAGCCATGTGCCCCAGGAGCTGTAGAAAATGCCTTGCTGGTCGAGACACCTGCAGGGTGAATGAGGAGGCCAGAGAGACCAGTGTCCTTGCCCTGTCCAGGGGAAGGAAGGCTCTGGCCTTTACAGTGTCTAGCTCTGCACATATGAAGGTGAGGAGCTGGACAGGCTCCAGAACTGACTTTGGAAGATTTAGAAGGAAACCCAAAGAAGTGAGCAGTTGCTGAGTTATCTGTAAGTGTAACTTGACTTGGTCCGGGGACTGGCCTACTATGAGCCAGTCATCCAGGTAAGGGAAGATGGCAATCTTCTGCCTTCTTAGAAAAGCAATTACTACTGCCAGGCATTTTGTGAATACCCTTGGAGCAGAAGTGAGGCCAAAGGGCATTGCTCTGAACTGATAATGGCCTGAGGGCAGCCTGAGGTACTTTCGATGGGAGCTTCTGACGAGAACATGGAAGTAGGCATCCTTGAGATCCAGGGACACTAGCCAGTCCCCTGGCCTTAGAGAGGGTAGAATAATTCCCAGAGTCACCATTCTGAATTTTGGCTTTAAAAGGTGCTTGTTTAAGTATCTGAGATCCAGGATGGGCCGCCATTCTCCTGTCTTTTTTGGGGTAAGGAAGTACCTGGAATACAACCCTTTGCCCTGGTGTAGGGGTGGAACCCTTTCCACAGCTCTGAGAGCTAGGAGGGAGGAGACCTCTGCCTCTAAGGCAAGTGCCTCTGATGGATTTGCAGGTGGAAAGGATCTGGTTCTCATCTTTGGAAACTTTTTGAAGCTGAGAACCAGTCCCTAGCTTACTACTTCCAGGACCCATTTGTCTGATGTCAGAGACTCCCAGTCCTGGACAAAGTAAGCCAGCCTGCCCCCTACAGGTAGCTGAGAATCGGCCCTGGCAACCCCATCAGGGTGCCTGTTTGGCAGGGGCTTTGGGCTGAGGGGTGGAAGCAGGTCTGCTTGTACCCCGTCTGCCTCTCCCTCTAAAGAACCCCCTCTGGGCAGAAGCAGAAGAGGAGGCCTGGGCTTGGTAAAAAGGCCTATGAAAGGGCCTGCCCCTGCCCCTGGGAAACTGCCTTTGAGGAGTGGCCTGCCTTTCCTTGGCCTGTGCACTCCTATAAGTGGTCCTATACTCGTCCATTTTTCTTCATGTAATTCTCTGTTTGCTCCCCGAACAGAGAATTACCCACAACAGGAAAATCCATGGCCTTAGTCTGGGTATCCTGTGACAGGCTAGTACATCTGAGCCAAGCCATTCTTCTAAGTGCCACAGATGTAGCCATGACTCTAGAAGACACATCATTGGAGTCCACTGCAGCATGGAATTGCACCTTGGATGCCTCAAAACCATCAGCAGCCACCTGTTCCAGCTCCCTGGCAAGCTGGCCAGGGACCTGTTTTGCTAGGGCCATAACAGTGTCCCATCTGGATTTTGATACCTAGCAGTATAGGCCATATAATTGGCCTGTCTGATCTCCAAAGATGCTGCCATGTACTGTTTCTTTGCCATGGCATCAATCTTCCTGGAGTCCTTGTCCGGGGGGTGTGAAGCCAAGGGAATGTTTGCCTTATCACAGGCTGCAGCCTGCACTACCCCAACATGGCTGCATTGTTGTGTAAGGAACTCCGCGTCAGAGCCTGACAATGTATACCTCTTGTCCATTCTCTTATCCACAGGAGGTATAGTGTTAGGAGTCTTCAAAATCTTAGATGTCTGTTTCCCAAAAGATTTGTGCAAGGGAACAGACAGCCTCCTAGACTCTGGGATATCCATCATTTCCACATAGTCAGGCTCCTCCTGGTCATCCACAGCTTCTTCCATAGGAAGCTGGAGGGTTTCAGCCACTTTTTTATAAAACATGAAATGGGAAGGGGACTCAGAAAGCCTAGGAGGAGAAACCCCTGAAGGTCTGTCTGGGGAGATGTCCGGGTCAATAGGCACATCCAGACTTTCAAATCCACATTCACATTCCTCATACTCCTCTTCCTCCTCCTCCTCCTCCGGTTCATAAAACTCCTCTAACTCATACTCTTGAACCCGTGGAACCGGCCAAACCGAGCGCCTGCCTGATGGTGCCGGTTCGGTCGGAACCGGGGAAAGCGACTGGACAATTTTGATCGCTTTGGCTATCTCTTCAGCGGTTGGAGGAAAGTTTTGGCCCCACACCAGCTGATTTTTCTTTTCTAGTTCTTTTAGTGGAACCGATTCCTCAGAATCGACTCTCCTTTGCCGAAGAAGTCTCGCCCTGGTCAGAGGCACTCCTTCTAGTTAGGTTGAGACCAAGCCGGGCACAGCCATCCGGTTCAGCGGACTTTTGGCCTCCTTTCCCGAAGCCTACCAGCTCTCTTATCTAGGGTAGCTGCAGGAAATTTTTGAAAATCTGGCAGTCTGCATTGGGTGGTCAAACCCCAGACAATAAACACAGGTGGTGTGGGGGTCAGCCTTGGCAAAGGCTTCACACACTACAGTGTTGAAACCCAGTGGGTCCGGTTTTTCTTTTGGGTTTCTCAGACATAATGCCAGTCCTAACCAAACTTGCCCTTTATGGCAATCCACCAGGCAAGACCCTCTTATCGGTTCCCAACCGTGTCACGGGTCGTGGAAAAAAACGTAATAAAATCCGGTTTTTTTAGAACCGATAAGAACCGGTAACCACACACTAAAATACACAATTTAAGATTTTAAGCAACTTGATCGGTTCAAGCTGAACCGATAAACCGTTTACAAGTTCCACACAGAATAGAATAAAATAAAACCTATCTAGTACTCACAATACCACAGACAGAGACTGAACCGACAGGTTACGGTTTAAATTCGGTCAAAAACCGAGAAAAGCAGTACTTTAACCGACAAATTAAACCGAGCAGCAGGAGAAATCTCCGGAGCTACTGTTCAGTGAGGCGGAGTAAAGAATCTGATGGTTTGAGTTTGAAGAACAACAGACAGAGTCTCAACCGAGCTCGAGCTCAGCATTCCATGCCTGGCATGGAAAGTTAACTCTTTCATCTCCGGGGCAGTTCGAAGGTTGGGACTCACTGCATATGTCAGAATATAGCAAGACTTCATGGTGTTTGAATAATCCAGTACAAGGTGGGTTACATAGAAACACAGACGTTGACGGCAGATAAGTACCGCAAGGCCCATCCAGTCTGCCCATTTTTTCTACCTTATGAATGTGCCATAGACCTTTACTCTGTCAATGGCCCATTTATTCATACTCATCTGTATTGCTCCCTTATGCCTATCCCATGCCTGTTTGAAGCCCTGCACTGTATTCATATCCACCACTTCCTGTGGTAGGCCATTCCATGCATCCACCACCCTTTCTGTGAAAAAGAACTTCCTCACATTACCCCTTAATTGGCCTCCCTCTAATCTAACGCTGTGTCCTCTTGTACTCCTTTTTTTTTTTTATACTGAAACATGTCAGACTCTTTCACCTTGTTACTGCCCTTAAGATGTTTGAATGTTTCGATCATATTACCTCTCTCCCTCCTTTGCTCTAGGGCATACATATTGAGCTCCGTTAATCTGTCCTTATATGTTTTCTGATGCAGTCCCTGCACCATTTTGGTTGCCCTTCTCTGGACTGCCTCCATTTTGTTAATGTCCTTGTGCAGGTGCGGCTTCCAGTACTGCACGCAGTACTCCAGATGGGGCCTAACCAGTGTCTTATAAAGAGGGATTATTACCTCCTTCTTATGACTTGTGATACCCCTACTAATACACCCTAACATCCCTCTACCCTTACCTACTGCTTTAGTGGTCTCCTTGGATGATTTCTGGTTATCTGTGATGGTGATGCCCAAGTCTCTGTCTTCCCTTGTGCTTGCCAGCAACTCCCCTCCCAACCTACAGGTAACTTCAGGGGTTTCTCTTCCCTATGTGCATGATCTTGCACTTCTTTGCGTTAAACCCCAGTTGCCACTCTTCCGACCATTTTGCCAGTTTTTCCAGATCTCTTCTCATTAACCTCAGTGATTGGGAAAATGATGGAATCACTTCTGAAGGAAAGAATTGTTGAGTACCTGGAGGCCAGAGGGGCACAGGACCCAAGGCAGCATGGATTCACAGCAGGAAAGTCATGTCAGACAAATCTAATAGATTTCTTTGACTGGGTGACCAAAGTAGTAGATCAGGGAAGGGCTGTAGACATGGCCTACCTAGACTTTAGCAAGGCATCTGACACAGTCCCACACAAAAAATTAATATACAAGTTGGCCAGCCTGGGAGTGTGTCCCAATATGGTAGACTGGATAAAAAATTGGCTGGAGAACAGGACACAGAGGGTAATAGTAAATGGAGTCCACTCTGAAGAAAGGGGGGGGTTACTAGTGGGGTACCGCAGGGTTCAGTACTAGGACTGGTCCTCTTTAATGTCTTTATAAGCGACATTACAGAGGAACTGGAAGGAAAAGTATGTCTCTTTGCAGACGACACAAAGATCTGCAACAGAGTTGATACACAAGGTGGGGTGGAAAGGATGAGAAGGGACTTGGCAAGGCTGGAGGAATGATCAAGTGTATGGCAGCTTAGATTCAATGCTAAGAAGTGCAAAGTAATGCACCTGGGAAACAGAAACCCAGGGGAAGAGTACACAATGGGGGATGAGATCCTAAGAACAACAAAAATGGAAAGGGACCTGGGGGTAGTCATATCAGATGACCTAAAGGTGAGCAAGCAATGTGAGAGGGCAGTAAATAGGGCTGGTGGGATACTGGGATGCACAGGGAGAGGCATCACCAGTAGAAAACAGGAAGTTGTTATCCCTCTGTACAGACAGCTAGTGAGACCCCATCTGGAATACTGCATGCAGTTCTGGAGACCCAATCTCTGCAAAGACATAGACAGGATGGAGGCTGTCCAAAGGTGGGCAACTAAAATCGTGCTGGGTCTGCACCAGAAGACATATCAAGAGAGACTTAAGGATCTTAATACTTATAGCCTCGAGGAGAGGAGGGAGAGGGGGGACATGATAGAAACTTTCAAATAACTCAAGGGAATCAACAAAGTCCAAGAGGGTAGCATCTTTCGGAAAAAGAGATGTGCAAGAACAAGGGGGCACAATTTGAAGATAGAAGGGGGACAGCTCAGAGGTAATGTGAGGAAGTAATTTTTCCACAGAGAGGGTTGTGGATGCATGGAACTACCTCCCTGAGGAGGTCGTGGAGTCAAGAACAGTGGGGGAATTCAAGAATGCATGGGACAGACATAAGGCAGTCCTAGTGGGGGGGTAGGAAGAAGTAAGCTGTTGGTTAACTAGGATCTGCAGGTTATCTGTTAGGTAGGAAAATGGGCAGACTAGGTGGGACAAGCGGTCCTTATCTGCAGTCAAATTCTATGTTTCTGTTGTAGTACCCACTGATATCAGGTTTGCCAGATGACCCATTTTACACAGGTAAAAATCATTCAGATTGTACCTGTATGTCACTGACTCTGTCCCTGTCCTGTAATTCCAAACATTAGATTATCATGAAGGATTGGCTTGTTCCATCCTTTTGTTACAGTGTCCCAAAAGTCCCTTACGAAGGAACATCCTACAAAACATGTTGTACAGTCTCTGGTTGTTTTCACTCTTATGCTTGTGGCTGTCTCTGATATTTAGCCACTCGAGGCAACAAGACCACAGGACATACCACACTTCAGTAAGTGTTCTGGGTTCCATTAAATGTTCCACTATACCTTCCTCAGGTATTCGTGGACTACAGAAAAACAGAGGAGACTCAAAAACAGAACTGTGACAAAATTAGAGAATACATTTGTTTTCGTGTCAGAGACAACTTGTCCATCATTAACGTTCCAGTGTCTGATCCTTAAACAGCATTCCCTAATATGAGATGGTGGTGCGCCTTCTCCCTGTCCCTGTATATGCAGCACTCCATGGGACCACCCAGACATAACAAAGTCACACCAATCTATGACCAGTTGAAGCCAAACTGGTGAGGTGTTTTTTTAGATCTGCAGTGATGCTGAATTTAATAAAAATGCTAAAAAAGAAAACTATGTGATTAACCATCCCCAAACCCTCTTCTTTTAGTGGTCTATATGTGTGGCATCTTTTTACACAGTTCAATCTTACTTTCCCACAACAGAAGTAAAAATACCCCACAAGGACAAACTTGCAGGGTACTAGGAGGTGGAAATAAATAGGCTATGCACAAGAAAAGAGGGATCATGAATGTTTTAATCAGATATAACCTTTTTTCCCCTTGTCATAGGCCAGTTTTTCCATCTGCCCACTTTGTCTTCTGCTCTATATTTAATCTGCCATTTTTTTATGCCTTGGCTCCTTTACCAAAGTGCACCCTTGGCACTTCAATTTGGTCATTAGATATTGAAATGCCCAAAATGTACTGAAGGGCCTGTTCACCCACAAAGAGACTTTTACTTTTATTTCTGCTTATCCCAGATGCTGAAATTTTGGAAAACCTATCCAATTCATTCAAAGCTTCTTCCCCTGATGTAACATCCTGTACCACAAGGACTACATTGTCTGCATAAGGAATAGTTTTACTTGTGCTGGTGCCATCCAGCATTTCCTTAACTTTAATCAAATGAAGCCAGTTTTGTTGCTCGAGTATTAGGTCAAGACATAAAACATATAAGAGAGGACTAAAGGGGCACTCCTGTCTTACCCCTTTCTTAATTGCACAGGCCCTTCCATTCCACTAACTAACCAGAGGGAGTAGCACCACCTCCTTATACAACGTCTTAATATTTTTAATGAAACCTTCTTGAATTCCATAACATTTTAAAGCTGTCCATAAATAATCATGCAATACTGAATCAAAGGCACGCTCTTAACCTAATGTCAGCACACAGCCTTGTACGTTTCCACTTTCCCTCTTTCTATGATTTCCCTGGTCTATATCAACTTGTCATGTATAAATCTCTTCCCGGTATTGAGCAGGACTGAGACGGGGATATCAGCTGTCCTGCCACAGTCTCCGACCTGTGACGCAATATTTTAGTAAATATTTTTGAGGTCACTATTCAAAAGGCTTAGAATTTGGCAATTAGTTAATTCTGAGACATCTCCTTTTTGTACAAAAAGAACAAAATCCCCCGATTCATGCATGCACTCAGGTACTCCTTTGTTATCATATCATTGAACAGAAAAGTGTCAGTTCCGGAACTAATAAGTTCAGACAGGTATATGTAGACCTCTCTTGATAGACCATCTGTTCCTGGTGTTGTCCTAGAGGATAATGAGGTGATAACCTGCCTGACCTCATCACTTCCCTAATGTCCTCCAGTGATACCTGGGCCTCCACATCAGTCAGCTGTGGCAAGGGTGTTGTGGACAACAACTCCTGGTTGTCCTGAAGAAGGACCAGGGGAATGTTTATTGCCAAACAACAAAGATTTACAATATTCATAAACATGCCATATTGTTCTATAAATTAAAATAACAGAGGTATCTCCCACTCAATTACAACAAATTTACATTACAAAAAATAAGACCATATCCCACTTATATACAAAAAACATATACACAAAGAAAAAAATAGATTAAATAACTATAACTGACATGGATACCACATCCTTCTAATTTTCCCTTACTGCTGTACCATTTCCGGAATTCCTTGCCACAAGCTTCTTACACAGCCTGGAGAAAATGTGAAACATTATTTTGATACACCTTATTCATCGCTTGAATTGCTAAGATTTACATTAATTTATATGTTTTTGTTGGATGGCTAGAACACACCACCTCCCCTGCCATACCTGATATTTCATAATAGCTACTATAATACTCAAAGTCCCTATATGTAACCCCTTCCACCTTACTGGAGCAAAACCATGAATTACATTTTCATATGTCATTTGGGTTTTTAAATCTCACTTCCATATTTCTGCAAAATAAATCCAAAAACATTTAACAAATGCACATTCCGTAAAGAGATGTTCCTGATACTCCTCTGTCTGGACACATTCTTGTCTATAGCAGTATCTTTCCTCAGGTCATATGTGGTTTCCATGCGCCCCTTATTCCCAGCCTCCCATGAATACACAACCACAGATTGCCCCACATACAATATATGCTAGAAGTCTCTTGTTTACGAACTGCCTCAAGGACCCTTGCCTCGGATTCTCTGGGCAATAGTGCAATTCTGGATTTATAAAAAATATGGGTCTCCATTACCACTGAATAGAAATTCTTCCTGGAGAGACTCAGTACTTTGTCCTTACTTACAGACCATTGTCCTATTTTTCATTAATACCATTTTGATAGAATCTGGGCATACTGCTCCTGAGGATTGTGTACAAAATCTAATATTTTTGTCTCACCACCCATGAAGAAAAGGATGTAACAAGATGTTCACTAATTATATCCATATTCTTGAATTGTTACATAACCATAATACTACCCTAAAATTAGAGCTGATAAAAATACTGGTAGAAAACACTACTGAACACCTCCCTTTTCTTCACATAAGTATGTAACTCCCCTTTTGATGGGGTTTAATCGATTACACCACAAAAATATGAAAAAAATTCTCAATAGTTTTGTTTTACTGTTGTACTGTGCTTGTTCGTTCCTTGGTTTGAGCTCTATTAATTCGTTTATTTTAATGGACCGGGCTCTGAATATCTGCTGGTATTGGATTGTGATTAGTTTGCACTATGAGTGAGAGACTGGACTACGAGGGGAAGACTGGCATGGATTGGATTGTTGGAGAGTCAGGAGAGAGGAGCTGGATTCGTTGGTTCCCTGGAGTGTTTCCTGACTGGTTTTTGGCATTGTTTAGCTCCCCTGCACTGGGACCTGGATTTGGGACTACTCGAGGTAACGTGAATCTTGGGGTAAGCTACCGGAGGCGGTCGCTGTTGTTGACTGGGTTCGGGACGGGTGATGCCAGTTTCGGGCCTGCTGAAAGGTGGGTGCGAGTTACCGGTGTCTCCTAGACTCACTGGGGGGAATCTGCTGGTGAGTGGATACTAGCCTGGGGGGCCATTGCTGCAGACCTGACCGGGGACAGTCACCTCTTGGAGAAGTGGTTATTTTCCCCTTCATGTTGCTGGTTTTTGAATTACCAGTGTTCTTGGATATGGAATTACTATTATTATTTGCTACTAACTCTCAGCATTTTTGAGAAGGCAGCCTACATTGTACTGGTCTGCAGTTCTCTCTTTTTACTGTATTTCTCCTGGACTCTTGGTGAGAGCAGAGTCTTAGAGTGAGAACTTTGGTTTGGGCTGAGGGACGTGAGAGATTGCTTGGCCCTTCAATAAAACATTTAAAAGCTGTCTGCCCGGATTTATTATTGAGGTGTGTTGGACTGCTGGTACTGCATTGAAGTTAAACAATCCTGAACTGTGAGAGGACTTACATGGATTGAATATGGACTCGAAATCTCTGCAGGACTTAAACTTCGACTGATGTTTTAAATAATTTGTCTATTTATTTTGATGTTGGGGTTATATTGTTTATTTTTGTGATTAGTATTTGTGTGTTGTTTATAAGTTGGATGGTGATTGTGACGAATGAATGGTTGACTGGACCTTTCTGTGGGGTTGTGTGAGAGACACCTTGCTGAAGGCAAGTGCATATGTGTGGTAACAAAATTGCAGTGTAAAACTGTGGTTGTAAAATTTTGGGTTTTATTTAATTATTCTTAATTAAGATGTGTTGGGAGAGTGTTAAGATAGTCAGGCTTTATTCTCCTACTATGCTCCAGGATCTACACCCCTTTGACTGTACCCCACTATCAGCTGAAGTCTATAAGAGATGTCGAGTGTTGGGGATAGTGAGGAGATGATTGAAGGAATGTGGACTGGGCATAGTGGGAGAATGGAGAGGGGTGGGCGGACAGAAGTAGTGAGGACTAGGAGATGCGCTGGGGCAAAATGGGGTCAGGAAAGGTGTGTTCCCTGCTTGATTTCCATACCCAAAGGCTCCACAAATGGTGGGCAAGTCCTGGATCTTCCTTGATAACCCATCCAACCGGGAGGTGTTGTGTAATGCCAGATCGATTAGAAACAAGAAAGCTATTACAGCTGATCTTGTTGGAACATCTGATTTGACATGCATTACCGAGACCTGGCTGGATGAGCATGCAGGCCCTATTTTGGCATCTGCTGCTCCAGCTGGGTTCTCTGTGATACACCGCCTGAGACTGGATCATAGGGCCGGGGGTGTAGCCATTTTGTTTAAAACGGAGTTGGGCCTTGCAGATGTGCCAGTGGGATGCACTCAATCCTTTGAGTGTATTCTGGGAGCAGATGTAGGGTTCAGGATACTCCTCATCTACCATCCACCCGGGTATGGTGGAGAATTCCTGAAGGAGTTTGCGGACTTCATTGTCAACGTGGCATTTGAGTCGCCCAGATCATTAATTCTAGGTGACTTCAATGCCTGGATCGACGATGAACTCTCGCAATTTGGAAATAACCTCCTCCAGCTTATGACTATGCTGGGCCTTACACAGCTGGTTACCTCTGCTACCCATATAGGGGGTCACTCATTGGATCTTGTGTTTCTCCTGGGGATGGATATCATGGGATTGGGGTGGAACAAAATGGTTGGTCAGACCATCACACCATAAGGTTCAGCTTTGGGGCACCCCCCAAATAGGCCTGCCCCTACGGAGATGGTCCAGTTGCGCCCTTTGAGGGGGGTTACCCCAGAGGTCCTATCGGCAGTGCCTATCGGGTTTATCAAGTGAATGCATGAGTCCAGGGGATCTTGTACTTGCCTATAATGAGGCGGTGGGTGATGCCCTGGACTTAATTGCTCCTGTTCGTGTTCGTCCACTTACTCTGCGCCCGAGGACCCCTTGGTTTGATGGGTCCTTGAAGCAGCTGAGAAGAGTGGGGTGAAGGCTAGAGAGAGCTTGGCAGAAATCCGGCCTGGATGCTGACAGACTTAGGTTGATGGACCATTATATGGCCTATCAATCAGTAATCACCCGTAAGAAGGCAGAATTCCTGTCCGGGGAGATTGCTGCTGTGAGAAATCAACCCGGCTCAGCTCTTCTGGACTGTGGATAGACTGTGCAATCCAGTCTGTCTTCATTCTGGAAGAGATTTTTCACAAATAAAGTGTGACGAGCTTGCTCCATTCTTTGCAGATAAGATTGCCAGCATTAGGTTGGTTATCGGCCTAGCTCTCTCTTTAAGGGATTGCGGAGATCGGCAGGAGGTGGCGAGCACCCGTGCTACCTGGTTTGACTTTAGTAGGCTGGAATTCATGGACATTGTGAGGATTGTCCAGACTGTGTGACCAAACAGCTGTAGTTTGGATCCGGGCCCTACACCACTACTGTTAGGCTGTGTAGATGTTATCTGCCCAATCCTTGCTGAAACTGTCTGGAAGTCCTTGGAGCAGGGAGTCCTTCCTGATCCCTTCAAGGAGGCAGTCATTTGACCACTCCTTAAAAAACCCTCCCTGGACCCAGACTGTCTAGCTAACTATAGACCTGTCTCTAACCTACCCTTTGCGGGTAAGGTTATTGAGAAGGTGGTTGCGTTGCAGCTGGATGACCATCTTACAATCCACAATGTCTATGATATTCTCCAATCCGGGTTTAGGAAAATACATGGCACTGAGACCACCCTGGTCCGGGTTTTAAATGATCTCCTAATTGCAAGAGATCGAAAGGCTCATACTATTCTTGTCCTTCTCAATCTCTCTGCAGCATTTGATACTGTGGACCATGGTGTGCTTTTGGAGTGCCTGCGGCTGCTTTGTGGACTGTCTGGTACAGTTCTAAACTGGTTTCGATCTTTCTTTACAGGCAGGACACAGAGGGTTGTCACTGGAATTTATTCCTCTGACACCATCTCCCTGTCCTGTGGGGGTGCTGCAGGGCTCCATTCTGGCGCCCATGTTGTTCGCAGTCTATATGCTGCCATTGGAAGATATCATTAGGTGAAACAGTTTGGGTTTTCACGGCTACGCAGATGATACCCAACTGTATCTGTCCTTTATTCCCAGACAGGATGATGCGATCTCCGTGCTTAACAGCTGTCTAGCCAAAATCAGAGATTGGATGAGCACTAGCTGGCTGAGGTTAAATCCGGATAAGATCGAGGTGTTGGTTGTGGACCTGGGTTGCCCTGAGGTGGATCTTAGGGCTGGGCTTCCATCAGGATTATGGCTTGATGGTGTCCAGCTCTTGACCTCAGACCGGGTCCATAACTTGGGTGTTATTTTTGATGATGGTTTGACCCTGAAATCACAGGTGTCTGCCGCTGTCAAATCTTCCTTTTATCATCTTAGGAATATCGCCCAGGTGAAACACCTGGTTCCTCTGGTTGACCTTCCTACATTGGTCTACGCCTTCGTAACCACCTGCCTTGATTACTGCAATGCCCTTTACCTAGGGCTTCCGGGGGTTGATACCCGTTGCTTGCAGCTAGTGCAGAACGCGGCGGCCAGGCTTTTGACTGGTACATCGAGGACTAGTCATATTATGCCTGTGCTGCGCGAACTGCACTGGCTGCCGGTTCAGTGGCGGATCACCTTAAAGGTCGGGTTACTGACCTATAAAGCCCTACATGAACAGGGACCCCAGTATCTGCAAGATCTCCTTACTCCCTACTGCCCCTCCCGCTCAATCCGATCCACCAACGAGGGATTGCTAGAGATTCCCAGGATTCGGTTAAAAACATCTGGGGCACGTGCATTTTCCTGTGCTGCCCCTTCCCTGTGGAATTCTCTACGTTGTCGGATAAGAGAATGCCTGACCGTCTCGAGTTTTAAATCTGAGCTCAAAACCTATTTGTTTTTTAAAGCTTTTTGTGAAAGTTTTTAATAACGTTCATGTATGTTTATCTGATTGTATGCTTTGATTTTTTGTTGTACAGTGCCTTGGTTTTTGAAAGGCGGTTAAAAAATAAAGTTTACATTTATATTTAATATTAACTGGGAAGGGTACACATAGCTGATATATAAAAATTTGGGGATCAACACTGTCTTTGTCAAAAAAGAAACGAATATTTCTAATAATCTCCAATGCTTCCACACCTGTACTTGTGCAGCTGTCGACTGTACCTAATTTCCCAATTTATAAGGGCCATATCCCGTTACATAAACTATTCCCAGGATGTCTATCTTTTCCCCTTCTATCATAACATGTGCAACCTGGATCTGGTCGCCTCTACAAGATCCTAAACCTATTCTTGTACTCTTGGGCTTGCTTTGTATTAGATGAGGAGGCTTAGGAGAAATTCCTCAGAGCTCTATCTAAATGATCAGATTCTGAAACTCCTTTTACAAAAACACTTCATTCACATAAGCTATTAATTTCATGGGAGGATGGTCATTTTTAATTATTACACCTTTAATATTCTCATTTATATGTATGGTTCTCAATAAATGATCTATCCCATAAACATACAATATAGGGCTCAAAGGGTACCCTTGTCATACACCCCTAAAAATACAAGTTTCTGATCCCAACCACCCATTCAAATATGAAGTTACACTGGCTTGTGTATATAGTATCTTTACCCAAGATACACATTTTTTTACAATACCATAAGTTTCAAGGACTCTAAACATAGATAATCATGTTTGGCCCAAAATCTGTCCAAAGATCCTACTGTCTTAAAGCTATCATCATATATTTCTTCATTTGAAATATGAATGGCAGCATATAATTCTGATGGTAAAAATCACAAAGAGTCCCTTAATAAAGTTCTAAGAACAAATGTTTGGGCTGGGGATACTCTTCTGCCCCCATGTACTATAGCTGTACTGCATTCCTCCTTGCTGTAGATTCTTCATTGTAGATTCTTCACTGTGAGAGAACAAATCAGCAAACCGAGGATTAAAGTTAGTAACAGCTTTAGGAGTTGTTTCTTGGAGGTGGGGAAGCTTGTTTGCTTTATCCTTGGCTTTCCTCGAGGGTAAAGGAGGCACAGACACAGAGTTATGAGCGAGTTCAGTATTCTGTAAATGTAAAGCATCAGAGGGAGGGACATGCTGAGGATCCCCAGACCATCCCCCTGAACCAGGATTAGAATCTGCAGCTACATATTCTGCAGGTTGTTAGTCAGATTTACTTTTACACTATTTCCTTCTTCAGTTTACATTTGCTTTCTGTTTTCTAATGTATGCCCCATACTCAGGGGACTGGGCTTTACAGAACCAAACTTTTCAACTTGTGCACTTTTATAACTTTCAGTCACCATTGCATCTTTTTTTTTTTTTTAGAAAATAACTTCCCCCATTTGCATACCCTCCCCCATCTGGATCGGAATAATACTTCCCATGTGTGTTGCAGAGTTCCCTTCTTGTGGATCAGAGTTCATAGTTACAGAGGTAGCAGCACTTGCATTTACTAGCATTGCTCAACTTTTTGTGCCGAAGTTCATAATTTCTGCAGCCACTGGAACTGCTCCAGCTTGCCATCGCCCGTCTGCAGACTGAACCTATCCCGCTCCTTTACGTGCCTTCTGCACAGACCAATCTACTTTCACTGGTGGTGTAGGGATGGGGTGGTCTTTACGCAGATCCAGCTGTCAGTCTGCGGGTGGCCATCTTTGAAGATCAACTGTTTTCAATGCTGTCATTTATCTTGACAGCTTGTCAAGGTTTCCTTGTTCTGTCAAAAAGCCGCCCGGGATACTACTGCTAGAGTTGCCTCCGTGAGTCCCACTTACTGCAGCCAATGCCTCATCCTCTTGAACCACTAACTGGAGTAGCAGGGCACGATGTTCTGAAATCTCTGCCAGTTGTCTTTGTCCGTTGGCATCCAGAGCTGCCAACACTGGGTCTCTTGCTATTGGCGTTCCCGCTTCAGGTACTGTATTTACCAAAGATTTTCTTCTTTCTACCATAACCTGGCATTCCCCATCCGATACTGAAACTGTGGATACTTACAGCTTTCCTGTCATATTATCATTCTGTCTACCGGTTTGTCTCAGCTCCATTCCCCTACCTCTCACTCCAACAGAGAAGGCTGCGAAATCAGTGGTAGCATGGTGCAGGAACAGGGTTTGGCAACCCTCACAAATAGTAGCTAAATTCTAGGGTAGTCCTGCACTCAATAGAAAATACGCCAAGTACTTCTGCTGGATTCACAGTTAAATGCTTTAATGCCTAGTAATTCCAGAAATACAGTGTTGGACACAGACGCCCACAACTTGCCCCGGTGCTTCGGGTCCCTAAACCCTTCCTCAGGGAGCATGGTCAAGTTGGAGATGTGTGTTACTTAAATATAGGTGCTCATTAATATTAAGTGACATACAATAAATGTACACAATCAAAATTTTTATTTTTTCAGCTAAGGAATTCTATGTTATGCCTGTTATATTCAATCATAAATGTTCCATCTTATTTATATCACAGGATGGGTCTATCAAACTCCACTTTTTATTATTATTATGTTGGAGCAATTATGCTTGCGCAAGTGACAAGAAAAGTCCAATTAGCTCGAATGGGGGCCATACGTAAAAAAGTCAAGATGGTTTACTTGCAAGGTTTTTTTAAGGCTAAATCCTTTTTTACATGCAGCAATGCCAAAATGAGTGGTAGAAGGATTGAGTACATCTGGCAAGGCCTGTATCAAACAGCAGCAACAGTTAGAGTATGGCAACAAAGTGAAGTTCCTGTGCAGAGAGACAAGAAGCATAACATGGTTCAGTATGCGAAAATGTGGGCCAATTTCTGGACTTCTTTTTGCAGCAGTATGTGGTAACATTGCTCTCAAATCTTAAAGATACAACTGATACCTTAAATAAGCTGGAAGGGGTCATATGGGATGCCAACTGTGTATGGATAGGTATAGATGCTGTATTGCTGTATACATCAATACCCCATAACAAAGGGCTGAACGCATGCCATTTTTTTCTTGAAAATATGCCAAACACAGACTGAATATAGCAGGCATAACATAGAATTCCTTAGCTGAAAAAATAACAATTTTGATTGATTTTTTTTACATGAAGCCTTGATTGTGCACATTCATTGTATGTCACTTAATATTAATGAGCACCTATATTTAAATAACACGTTTCCAACTTAGCCACACCCCCTGAGGATGGGTTTAGAGACCCAAAGAACCGGGGCAAGTTGTGGGCATCTGTGTCCAACACTGTATTTCTGGAATTACTTGGCATTGAAGCATTTAATTTTGAATCCAACAGAAGTACATGGCTTATTTTCCACTGAGTGCAGGATTCCCCTTCCTCTGCCTCCTCCTCCTCCTCTGTCATTCACTGGGTCAGCCATCTTGGAAGCAAGACAGCATCACAGTGCTCCCCTCAAAAACAGTAGGGGAGTTTCACCAGTGTCGTAATCAACATAACCTCTATCATTAGAACAAGTCCATTCAGCCCATACCCAGGATGCTTCTGTAAACAAGGTATTCCAGTTTAGTGTGCCTTTCCTAGTAAGAAAATTAAGCAATATACTACGAGAGGGTGTTGGTGATGCCAGGATTTACCCACGCCCTGGTGGTTGTGCCGAGTGGCCAAAATACACCAGGGCATGGGTAAATCCTGGCATCACCAACATTCTCGAGTGGCATACTGCGATTATACAATGGACATCTGTATGTTTTGTGTGTGAAAAAGTAAGAAAAAAATAAGTTGGTTTAGATGTTTTATTAGCTTTTATTAGATTTGTTGTTACATGTGGAAAAATAGTGCTTTGTTGGTAGGTATGCACATGTACAGTGGTGTCAGCAAGCGGAGGAGATAACCTTAATGGTTACAGTTTGGGGAAAACAGAGGCTTGAGGAAACCGCGGGTCCGGAGTCCAGCAATGTAAGCTGTAGGGCATATTTAATCGGAGCAAAAATGAAGAGAGGTAATTTTGTTGTGGGATGTTTTTTTACAGTGTCACTGACAAACTGTGAGTAAGAGCAGGGTTCTGAAAGTGAAATGGAAAGAGAGAGCCTGGGTAGAGAGCAACATGTTTTTTTTTTTTTTCAAAAGCCAGAAAAGAAAAAAAAATACATTTCCTATGACTGGACTCTTTTCTTGAATTCATAGCTGATTTACATTTTTGAAAGTTGCGGGTTTTTCATATTGTTTACTGGGACGGCAACATCATGGCTTTGTGGAGGTTTTGCCCAGCGATTGGTGGTGTTTTTGCCGGTCTTGCGTGTGTAATGGTCGCATTGATTTCAGCGGGGCCCTTGATGCGGCTGACTGGCAGCTGACACCTCTTCCCATGGGGTGATGCTAGGATTCACAACTGGAGAGGGGTGTCAGTCAGCCAATCAGGATGGAGGATTTGTGTTTTTTCCAGTGCCCATTGTATAATTAGAAATAAACTATACAGTACTGCTGCCAGCAGGGTGGGCCCCTGCTGTCAGAAATATATTAGTAGATAGACACACAGCTGATACCAGGGATGGCCTCTGGACGTCACCAAACCCTTGAAGACAACACTAGGAATGTGCTTCTGGTTTTGGAACGGCAGTTGGTGGAACACTGGTAATGGACTCCTGGAGCCCATATCATTCCTTTTTTTTTTTTGTTAAATTACTGCTTATCTCCTCCTACATCCTACAGACCCAGACCCTTCTGGACTGTCAAGGAGTCATCCTCCTGCCTCTCCAACCCTACCTATACTCACCTTACGGTTTCCATGGAGCTGTGGCTCCCCACCCGCGGGGACCGAGGTGGGGCGGGCAAGCACCCTGATACTGCTAGCTTCGTCAGACCAGAGGTAGTCTGGCAGACGAGGGCACATAGTCGGCACGCTCTGGGCGCTCCTTCTTCCTGGCATCTGCAGGCCTTTTTCCCCATTATCTAGTGGAGAAGTGGCATGCACCCCTACGCCAAGGCATCACCACTCCCCCTTCCCCCGACATCAGCTCTGCACTTGCCATGCCACTAGCTTCAGCTAGAGGCCAGGCAAGTGCATAGCGCGAACCCCCCTCCTTCCCGGGAGAGGAGAGTTGTCCTCTGGATGCTCAATCCTCTCCCGCCCCTGCCGACCACCGATGACCCAGGCTCGTTCCTGAACATGGGTCGTCGGCGTGGTGCAATGTGCAACATCCAGCACCTCAACCCTCAGCGCCACCAGGCCGCCCATATCATTCCTTTTTTATATATATTTTTTCTTTCAAGTACTTGAAACACAGGAAGCAAAAAATGTGTTCCCACATCTGCAAACACTCTTCTTTTGCTTCCTGGCTTGACTTGCAACCTCAGGTTAGCTGTGGTGGAAGGACTGCAACCACAGTTGCAGCAAGTGAAAACAGTTTATATATATTAAAAAAAAATACACTTTTTTTGTTATGTAAAAAAATACACTATTTTTTGTTTTGTGGCTGCACAACCAGCAGCAGTTTATTTTGTTAATAAAATTTTTGTTTACATTTTTTTTCATTCCAAAAACTGTTAAAGCACCACCCTTGGGACATAATGAACCTGAAAGTCTTAGGGCTTCAATGAAAAAAAAAAAAAAAAATCTTACTGGTATTTTTACGATTGTCTGCCACCCTATAACTCAATAAAAACAACCAGCTGACCATAAACTTACTAGATCAGACAGGTAACTAGATCCTGCCACAAATGGTGTGCCGGGCACTTTTTCAGGTGGTCTCTAGGTCTACAGACCACCGAGTTACAAGCGGCTGAAAATTGGGGTTTAACACAGAAATGAAAACGCAATCCTGAACCACTATAACAACAACAGAATCTTTATCACTTAATGTTCTTCTAATCCCACTGCATATTCTGTTTTTTTTCTTATCAATCTATTGGTTTTTTTTTCCCTGCCCTGCCATCCTACCAGAGATAAATAGTGCATCCTGAAATAAGGACTATACCTTGTTCAGGCTCTATGAGCCATCACTGAAACAGCAGAGTTTTTTTTCACGTGGCCTTCTCCCCAGATCCCTCTCTCCACCCCTGTGATGGTTGGTGCCTCTGTCAGCTCGACGTGACAGCGTCCCTACGGCAAGAGGTAAGGTCTCCAACCCAGCCACAGGAGTCACTGTGGCACCAGAATTCGCTTCCGCCCCTCCTGGACTGAGGGGCACTGCCGAGTGGCTGCCACCTCAGCCAGCCCCATCCCTTGACATGGCAACCCAACTCTACTCCCCAACCTAGGTTGCCTGTGCAGCAGGACGACATGCTGCCACTGGCTGATCGGGGTGGCCCTCTTCCTGCTGCATATTCCCCACCTGAAGTCACAGTCCTCTGCTTGTGACACCAGTCTGTTGCTATTGAAATAATCATGACGTCACAGGTGGAGGAGGCTTATGACTTCAAGTGGGGAATAAGCATAACGAGTAGATGAACACAGCAATACAAAAACAGAAATACAGAACAAGGGCCACCAGCCCATCCAGTCTGCCTAAAGATTCTGTTTTCACAAAAAAATACCCTTAATAATAAAGAATCAAGGGAAATATAGACAAATGTAAGCTAAAACGTGTTCACTATTCTATTTTTCAAAGTTTTGCTGAGGCATTAGCTGCTCTTTAAATTCAGCAATTACGACATCCCATTCTCAGTGAACATGGTCTACTTTTTTGAAATTTTGAAAGGTGCTGCAGCATGTAATGAGTAGCAGCTGCTAAACTGACAGCAATTCAGATATGTAAAACACTGTTACACTCCATATGCAAGTAGGTTTCATACTTTGCTTCAGTGCATTCACTGCTTCTACTTTCTTGTTACAGAAAGCATTCTGAATAAAACATTTTTCTTTGTAACACTCACTGATTTTGTGTTTTCTTATTTACTGAGTGAACTGACTGGATACTTCATAATTCTGAAGCTTCGACATGCACTGCTGTGAACACCTGTTTTGTACCACTCATGTAACTGGGACTGCCTAACAAAGTAGCGATGAAATAGAACATTTGTATTATCCTCAGTGTGGCTCAGTTGGTAGCACGTCCACCTCGGGCCAGGAGGTCGCAGGTCCCAGTCCCACACTGAGATTGGGCTCATACCTAAAACACTGGCACCCAAACGTGTATTGGGGGGGGGTGCTGTACTGTTGGGGTGTGCCGCCCTTTGGATGAGACATTAAAGTAAGGTCCCTTCTACCCATCTTGGTGCTGTCCTGGTGAGTGTCCAGGTGGAAGTAAAGAACCCAAGGCACTTTCGCGAAAAGCAAGGGACTTTCCCAGGTATCCTGGTAATACTCCCCTTCACATAAAACTAGTTCATGTAAAAATGTTCCCCTTCGCATAAAACCAGTTCATTTAATTGTCCAAGGCTGTGTGTGGGTGTTGCTGTGCAATATGGCTGCCACTACCCCATCCAGTCATTTCACTACCAGTCTAGCATTGCTGGTAAAGCTCTTTGGGATACAATGTGTATGAAAAGCACTATATATATGCTAATTCTTCTACTTCTACTATTACTACTACTGAAAATTATAACATTTTTTTTTTTTTTTTACAATTAATATGCTGCCTTATTTGAATAAACTAATAATGAAAATGTAGGTGTGCCACTGGTTGTGGCTGAGTACGTGGGACGGGGGCAGTGAGAAGGGGGCAACAGAAAGAAAAACAAAGTGAAATCATTCAAATTTTGATTTTCCACAAAAGATTTGTTCCTTTGTATCTGCTAAAAATTCAGATTTTTTTTTTATGAACTTTTTTTTTTTGTTTTTTTTTTTTAATATTTTTCTGTAACCAATTACCTTTACTTGGATTATTGTTTATTTTATATAGGATGTGCTAAAAAATTATGTAACCATAAACTGCAAGAACGGTATCTTGCAGACCAAAAGTAAACAAAACAAATGTGCTAATCCAACAAAGTCAACTGAGTAAAAATCACAAGGGGAGGGGAGTAAAAATCACAAGGGAGGGGGAGAAGATCACAAGGTGGAAGGGGAGTAAAAATCACAAGGGGAAGGGGAGTAAAAATCACAATGGGAGGGGGAATAAAAATCACAAGGGAGGGGAGTAAAATCACAAGGGGAAGGGGAGTAAAAATCACAAGGGAGGGGAGTAAAAATCAAAGGGAGGGGGAGAAAAATCACAAGGGGAAGGGGAGTAAAAATCACAAGGAGGGGAGTAAAATCAAAAGGGAGGGGGAGAAAATCACAAGGAGGGGGTAGTAAAATCACAAGGAGGAGGAGTAAAAATCACAAGGGGAAGGGGAGTAAAAATCACAAGGGAGGGGAGTAAAATCACAAGGGAGGGGAGAAAATCAAAAGGAGGGAGTAAAATCACAGGGAGGGAGAAGATCACAAGGGGAAGGGGAGTAAAATCACAAGGGAGGGGAGTAAAAATCACAAGGGGAGAGGAGTAAAATCACAAGGAGAGGGGGAGTAAAAATCACAATGGGGAGGGGGAATAAAAATCACAAGGGGGAGGCGGGAGTACAAATCACAAGGGAGGGGGGCTAAAGGCAAAGCCAGAAATGCCACTTTGGCAACCTACTCCATCTTCTTATTATATATGGTAAAATAAATGCAGTAACTATTTTTATAATGTAGGTAGGCACATTCTAACCATCTCACTGGCCAAAAGACAAATACAAGGCACTAATTATGTGGCCAGAGTTACATTCCTGTATGTGTTTAGCCTGAGCACCAGGGTTGGCTACAACAGCAATATGCCTCATGTGGAACTGTTCTTGTCTTTTCAGATGTCATGGAGCTGGATGTGCACTAAGGATCGTCACCATCACCAACGGCTAGTAACTCAGCTAGCTTTTTTATGTTCCCCATTGCCACTTGGGTGAAGGCATTTAGGTACAATGAATTTTTACTCCTTGCTTAATCTGATATAGTGGCTAATCTAGTTCATGTGTGTTTAGGGTTGCCACCTTTGGATGGGGCAAAAACCGGATCCTAAGCTCTGCCCCTAGTCCCACCCCTTTTTATGACTCATCATTAAGGCTGTATTTTTTTCACGGAAGAAACAGCATGATTTCACGGCTCATGCATGGGCAAAAGTCCGTTTTTCACGGGAAAACACGGAAATAGTTTTTTAAAAGATTTTAAAGATAGTTTACTTCATTCAAATGCATTAAAACACCATATGGACATCATGACAGCAAATATAAAGTGCAGGTGTGAATTAATCGACTTCACCTGCATGTTACTTGTAGCGTAGTGATTTACTTCATCAACTTCAGCAGACAAAATTAAACCATAACAATTAACTGACAATTAACTGAGTGCTGACACTGAATTAAATCAACTAGAATAATAAACCTGTCCTGTGTGAGTTACATGAACAGAAATGGAATAGCTGCAGTCGGAGAGTGGGAGGGACCGAAGCAGAGCAGAGCTGTTAATGTTTTTTTGCAGCACTCCCTCACGCACACCACTACAGTGAAAGGTCACTCACTCCAGTGTATGATTTAGTAAGCAGAAGCCACATCTCTTTATTTCTGTTTGGAAACAGTACTGTACTACTGGTATTTCACACAGGGTGGGGTGGGGGAGGCGAGGGCGAGAACTGAGTGGAAGCTGTCATACTTTCTGGTTGCAATATTTATTTTGTAAAGTCAAATGAACATATTTTGAATGTTATAAAATACAAATACAGCGAGGGAGCACTGTATTCCTGATTTGGCATAATTCACGGCACCCGCTGCTTTTCACGGAACCCGTGAATTCCGTGCATGCCGTGAATTAATTACAGCCCTACTCATCATGCATTGTTTCTCCTAGATGGCCATTTGTTATATCAATAAAAGACAACACTTAAAGCAGCAGTTCAACAAAAATGTTAAGATACCGTACTGTACCTGCTAAAATTACTTTCCTAGGTTCTTTCTACTTATTTATTTACTTATGTATTTATTTATCGACATTAGTTTACCAAATAAACATACAGAGATAAAAGAAATCTCATTTACAGATATCATCTGGGGGGGAAACAAGGAAAATACTGTAACTAGCATACAACAGTATACATGGCATATAATATATAAAACATTGTTTCCTGTATTGTGTACATTATTTTCTTTTTCTGGCTCCATTTCCTTCTCATGTCCACAGTACTATTTCAAAGCCATAGAAGTAACCATACTTTTTTTCTTTAGGAAAACAAACAATTAAAAACATTTTAAAATGCCTAAATTCTGTTAGAGATGAAACTGTTTACCAGCAAATGAAAGAGGTAGACAACTGGCTCTGTTACTGTTACAAAAGGTGGGGGCAGCTGTGCTGCTATGCCGTTTTGAGATGCAGTGGAAAAGGTTAGGTTAAGTAAGTGCAAATGGTGTTAATGGCCATACTTTACACCTCCCAGGCTGACTGCTTTCACAAACAAAGGGCTATACTGACAACATAACTTGTTTGTAAGCTGGACATGCAGCTGAAACAATGAATAATATGACATTTGTTTCAAAAGTATGTGAGCACTCAAAATGGCTCAAAAACCTGATCAGCACACAGCGAAACCGGATTACCTGAAAGGGACCCAGAAAACCTGATCACCAGGTAAAAAAACTGACAGGTGGCAACCCTATGTGTGTTAAAAAAATGGTGCATTTCAGCCACAATGGCAAAGCCAACAATTTTCTGTTTTCAATGGAAAACACTGGTAAAAAATTTATTTTGCACTTTTTAAACCAGCATTTGGGCATCAATTTTTCATGGAAAAAAACTATATTTGCACCACTTTATCATACAAACAAGCCCACTTTGCACCAGCTTTTTGTGCACCCCAACAATTTTGAGCCAAATGTTTGTGCAAAACATGCTCATTTGCCCTCAATTGTGAGGGGAAAACAGATTTTGAGATTTTGTCAAATGGAACTGTCCATTTTTGAAAACAGAAGATCATTGGCCCTACAATGGCTAAGATTGTTTAGACCTTAGCACTCACCCAAATAGAGGAAATAATAATTTCTTACTAGAAATATTTAAATTTTAAAACACTTTTATGAAAAACCCATGTTATAACTGCAATAAGACTTCAGGGACGTGTAATTATGGTCAAAAAATCACACTTTTCCTCCTGTGTGTTTAAAGGCCTTCAATGCAAGCACCTCGGTACAATACACTCAAGTCATATAATTACTGATCCATATACTCCTGCTCAGAAGTCATGATAGGGTGCATTAATTGAAAACACAACCAGTTGGGGTCAAAATGGTCAGTATGATAATTACATATACTCAGGGTCAAAAAGGTCACAATGCAAATCAAACAACCGAGCAACATCAAAAAGAAATCATGCAAATTAAAAAACACACACGACACACATGACCCCGGCCCCTCCCAGCAACACTGCTCAAAAGTCAAGCTGTAAAGGAAATCCATTCACCAACTTTAAAAAAAAACATACAGTTCTTTTTCTACTCAAAAATCCAAACCCAAAAAAGCCTCAGTGTTGTTCATGCAAGAAAAACATTTGAAACACCTAATAAAAACATGTTTCAAAACTATGATTCTACACAACCGACACATGCATACACACATCATGAAACTATCAGGAAAACTTCTACAAACAATACTCTAAAAACTAATTAAATATCCACTTACCTAGAAACAAAGCACAGCTCAAACTCTCCTCTTGAATGTCAGCTACTCAGCAGTGCACCTGAATGAGGTCACATGATACCTAATCAACAGTCTAGGCTAACAGGTTTGACTCAGATCACATGGAAAGAACAGAAAGCATGGCCCAGGCTTAAGGTCTACCAATCACATGGGAAGTACAGGAAGTTAAAAGTTAGGAATACCTACACAAAGCAGAAGTACTAGATAACCCAGAAGGGATTTTCAAAATTGTTTTTTTGGTGTTTTACTGTAGAGACAGCTCTCCGGTTCTGAAATCTGCTTTTATTTTCTAGATCCACCATGTACTTTTGTTGATTTAATGAAAAGTATTTCCATGGGGAATAGCCACAAAAAATATCTTCTCCTCTGCGTTTACTGCTCCATGTCCCCTGCATGTCTCGTCACATACTCTGTACACATCCGGTTCTGCAGTGTGGATGTGCATCCCCGAATGCATTTCTGAATAGGGCTGCAATTGCATGGTTTGGTTGCCGGTCACACAAGTTAGTATATTAAAGAAAAAAAAAATAACATTTACTCAAAAAGATGGACTGATTGACTATGACGCCCCATAAATGTGCCTGTATTAAAATGCCGGTGTTACAGATATAATCCTGTTTGTTCCGTATTAGCATACTGATGTTTTATAATACAAGCAACAATAATGGTTCATACATCCCATTCAAAATCCTTTACTATATTTTTATAACTTTTCTTTGGTGATCTCACGTGTGCCTGTTGCCCATCATTCAGGACACACTGATCTGACAATGCAACCTGCATATAGAGAGAAACGCTTTTTATTTCCGATCACACCAGAGGCAAACGTAAACTTCTGCAAACAAATATTTTTCTAATACTAATGTCTTGGTGTTATTTAAAAAGCACACCCACATTCTTTTGCATAGTGTCGGACCACAGTGTACATTTGTACACTATCCCGATGTGAGGACAGTCACTGTTCCCCTCCCCGCCGATCACCGGCCCGACGTGAAGGAAGAAACTCTCCTGGGGGAAGGGGGGCAGTGTCTTTCCTCACAGCAGGACAATCTACAAGGGTGTACTGTGGTCCAAGACTCTATCCAAAAGAATGTGCATGAACTTTTTAAATAGCAAAAGCAAGACATTATTATTAGAAAAAGATGTATTTGCAGAAGTTCATTTTTGCCTCTGGTGCGACTGTGAATAAAACAGCATTTCTCTCTATATGCAGGTTGCATTGCCTGATCAGTGACGTGTGATGAGTGCTGGGCAATGGGCACACAAGAAATCGCCAAAGAAAAGTTATAAAACTATAGTAACAGATTTTGAATGAGGTGTATGGACTGTTACAGTTGTTTACATTAAAAAACTCACTATACCAATACAGTGATACTGTTCCTACACTACTGTCTGTTGCCCACTCACTGTATGTTTTTCGCCTCCCTGTCCTATTCTGTATATGACAATGAGCCTTTGTAAATGAGTCTCTGACTCAAAGGGTTATAATTCTGATACTGTAGTAAATAAATAAATAAAAGAACCAACCTGATTATATCTGTAACACTGGCATTTTACTTTAGTCACATTCATGGTGCATCAGAGTCGATCAGTCCATCTTTTTCATTGAGTAATTTTTTAAATATATATATAATATATATATATATATATATATATATATATAACACTAAACTGTGTGAGTGGCAGTAAACTAGCATGACAGGGCTGGATGAGAGGTGTCACTGGAAATTATCACAGCGGCAGGGGTGGGGTGCAAGAATGGACCTTTTGTCTCTTAGCAAATACCTGATCAGTAGCACTGAAAATTCTGGTGCACTGGAAGCACACTTGATGAAGTTGCCATGCTTCCAGACTTCAAAACTGCACCAGATACTGTCAACAGGAGCGCACCCAACTCCCAGAAAACAAAACCTGAGGAAAATTTAACTGCGAGTCAGGGCACATGGGTGGTAGGCAGCAGAGAGTCTGTAACCAACATGGTGGGAGAGAGAGACAGGTAAACAAAAACAAGAACTCTTGTACTTGGAACTTTAAATTTAGGGTAAAAAAAAAAAAGTGTGTGTTTGTCTGAGTTAACTGAACTGAATGGTTTTCTGAACAGTTATCTAGGTGTAAATCTCAGGTGATTGAAAGGACTTGATAGCTGTGAGGTTTAAATTACTTGTAGAAAGATCTAGTAAGTAGGGGGAGTTGCTTAGCTAGAAGGAAGCTACATTTAAAGACTGCCTTAGAAAGATGTTGCTAGTAGCTTGGCAGAAGATACCAGGAGAAAGGACTGCTGTGTGACTGGACTTCTCTACTGGGACTATATTGCCCTCCTTCCCACCCAAAGCTAGTTCTAGTTGTATAGGCACAGAATTTGACTGACAACAGGAACTTCCTGCTTGAGAGCAGGAAGTGAGTGATCACAGAGCCACCAAAGACCCACCCTCCTAGAAGGGCAAGAGTAGCTCTCCAGCCCCCTCTAGCTGCTGGAGGTCTGCCTCTGAGCAAGTAAGGGGTCTACTGAGAAATATTGGATATTCTTTTCTCAGAACAGGACAATCAGGAGCTTAAAGGGCACACAGGCAGAAAGTAAGGAGAGAGAGAAAAAAAAAACAAAGGAAAGAGTAAGGATTGCAAACAGTTAAGGGGCCAGAAATAAGACATGATGGGAGTGGTGCAGTGCAGTGGCTGTGGAGCAGCAGTCTTCCCGGAGACGTTCTGGAGGATGCGGTGTTGTCCCATCTGCAGGCACCTCTCTGGGCTGAGGGAGGAAGTTGCTCATCTCCAGGCTGAGTTGGCCAGGATTTGTGGGACCTCCTCTTCCATCCAGGGACCACCGGTGCCACTGCCATTGCCTCAGAGGTTGCCAAGAAAGAGGAGCGGTTGGACCACAGTGGGCTCAGGGAGGGTGAGTGTGGTGGAACAGAAGCGCATCCCTCCAGCTGTACCTCTCTCCACAATTCCTATGCCATTCTGGCAAAGTGTGGTTCCTCTATGGAGGCACCCGCAGTGGAGACCAAGGAGGATGCTGGGAACCTTCACAAAGAAGACCCACAGGAGGGTGGCAGGGGACCCCGCAAGGGAAGGAAACAACTCCTGGTGGGGGACGCCATTGTTAGGAAGGTAGAACTGGGGGAGGAAGGGGAGAGGGAGGTAAGGTGCCTGCCAGGCACCATGGCTTGGAGGGACAGGGAGCGAATCCTCAGGATTGCCAGAGCAGCTGCACAGGGGAGGGAGCTGGATGTCACTGTCCACCTGGGGACAAATGACCTGGCTAAGAAAGGGATTAGAGAAGTGCAGGAAGAGTTTGTGGAATTGGGGAGGGGCCCTTAGACAAGCAGCACGCACGGTAACCTTCTCGGAGATGCTGCCCATCTATAGTGTAGGAGAGGCTAGAGTGTTCCGCACCATGGGATTCAATCAGTGGTTGAAAAACTGGTGTGGAGCTCAGGGATTTGGCTTCATTGGGGACTGGGGGTCCACCTGGAGTGATGCAAGCCTATACTGGCATGATGGGTTGCATCTGTCCAGGAGGGGAACCAGGATCCTAGGTGATAGGTTTAAATGCTTCATTGGCAAGCATTTAAACTAGCCAAGAGGGGAGGCACTGGAAAGGAGCAGGGAAATCCTAGCCCCCACCAAAAAAATCAGTAAGTGCGGTAAACACCAACATAGAGGTGTCGATAGGAAGAAGGGCAGGGGTAAATGGAGAAAATGACAAAGGCAAAAAGGACAGGGATGGGGCAAAAAGGAGTAAGGCCATCAGGAAATGGAGGGTAATGAGTACCAATGCCCGTAGTCTGGGCAACAAGCTCCCTGAGCTGGTGGCCTTGATGGAAGAGGGATGCCTGGATATCGTAGCAGTCACAGAAACATGGTACACAGAGAACCATGACTGGGATGTTCACATACCAGGGTACATAACCTACAGGAGAGACAGGCAGGGGAGAAGAGGGGGAGGAGTAGCTCTCTATGTAAAGGAAGGGATAAAAGCAAATGAACAAAAGAGTGAACAGGGAGGAGAGAAGGCACTGTGGATCACCTTGGAGACTGGAAAGGGCACCACAATCTGCACAGGGGTTGTGTACAGACCCCCATGTCAGGGGGAGGGAATGGACAAGGATATGATAGAAGGCATTCTTAGAATGGCAGAGAAAGGGGAGATACTGTTGATGGGAGACCTGAATATGCCAGATGTTAACTGGAGCACTTTGCTGCAGCCACATCCAAGAGCAGGGCAATTCTTGATGCCCTACAGGTGGCAGGCCTCAGACAGCTAGTTTCGAACCCACTGTGAGGGAGCAATCTTAGACCTCGCACTTCAAACGGGACAGTGAGAGGATCTCAGATCTAGAAGTGGGTTGCCATCTGGGAACAAGAGACCATCAAACAGTGTGGTTCACGTTCAAACTCAGCTACAGAGTCAAGCCATACAAAAGTGAGGGTACTGGACTTCAGGAGGCTGACTTTGGCAAGATAGGAGAGTGCCTCAGAAAAGCACTAGCAAACAGGCTAGAAGGAGGTGTGAATCATCAAAACTGCCATCACAGAGGCAACAAGCCTTTGTGTGAAGCAAATAAACAAATCAAAATGAAAGAAAAAGCCACTATGGTTCTCAAAAGAGGTGGCTGTGAAAGTCAGGCAAAAAAAAGATAGCATTCCGGAAGTATAAGGAAACACAGAAAGAGCAGGACAGAGAGCTGTACCAGCTAAGGCAGAAGGAAGCAGGGAGGGAAGTCAGAATAGCAAAGGCCCAAACGGAGAAAAAGATAGCCAACTCAGTTAAGAAGGGAGATAAAACCTTTTATAGGTACATCAGCGAGCGTAGAAAGACAAAGGGAGGGATAGTGAGGCTAAATATAATGAACGGTGGGTGGGCAGAGGGGGACAGTGAAAAAGCAGGGATACTGAACAAATATTTCTGCTCAATATTCACAAAAGAGGAGGGGGAAGTGCCTAATACAATTAACAGAAGCACTCTTGATAGGGGGCGTCGATCCCAGTCCTTTCACAGAAGAAAGGGTTCTGCAAGAACCCCTAAAACTGAAGGTGGACAAAGCAATGGGGCCTGATGGAATTCACCCCAGAATTCTAAAAGAATTAAGGGGGGAACTAGTGAAACCACTAGCAACTCTTTTAATAAATCATGGGACGATGTGTGGTACCCAAGGGCTGGAGGAAAGCAGATGTGATTCCCCTTCACAAAAGTGGGACCAAGACAGAGGCAGGAAACTACAGACCTGTCAGTCTGACCTCTGTGGTAGGGAAAGTGATGGAGTCACTTCTGAAGGAAAGAATAGTTGAGTACCTAGAGGCCAGTGGGGCAGAGGACCCAAGGCAGCATGGGTTCACAGCGGGAAGGTCATGTCAGACAAATCTAATAGATTTCTTTGACTGGGTGACCAAAGTAGTAGACCAGGGAGGGGCTATGGACATGGCCTACCTAGACTTTAGCAAGGCATCTGACACGGTCCCACACAGAAGATTAATAGTCAAATTAACCAGCCAGGGAGTGGGTCCCAGGGTGGTAGCCTGGGTAAAACATTGGCTGGACAACAGGACATAGAAGGTAATTGTAAATGGAGTCCACTCTGAAAAAAGAGGGGTTACTAGTGGGGTACCGCAGGATTCAGTATTGGGTCCAGTCCTTTTTAATGTCTTTATAAGTGACGTTGCAGAGGGAATGGAAGGAAAAATATGCCTCTTTGCAGATGACACAAAGATCTGCAACAGGGTTGATACACAAGGAGGCATGGAAAGGATGAGAAGAGACTTGGCATGGTTGGAGGAATGGTCAGAAGTATGGCAGCTAGGATTCAATGCAAAGAAGTGCAAAATAATGCACCTGGGAAACAAGAACCCAGGGGAAGAATACACAATGGGGGGGAGGTAGTAACAACAACAGAAAAGGAAATGGAGAAGGGTAATCATATCAGATGACCTTAAGGTTAGCAAGCAATGTAAGAAGGCAGTAGGGAGGGCTGGGGGTATACTGGGATGCATAGGGAGAGGCATCAGCAGCAGAAAACAGGAAGTTGTTATCCCTCTGTACAGACAGTTGGTGAGACCCCATCTGGAGTACTGTGTCCAGTTCTGGAGACCCCATCTCCGCAAGGACATAGACAGGATAGAGGCAGTCCAGAGGAGGGCAACTAAAATGGTGCAGGGTCTGCAAGAGAAGCCGTATGAGGAGAAACTAAAGGAGCTTAATATGTATACCCTTGAGGAAAGAAGGGAGAGGGGGACATGATAGAAACTTTTAAGTACCTCAGTGGAATCAACAAAGTCCAAGAGGGTAGCATCTTTCAGAAAAAGAGACGTGCAAGAACAAGGGGACACAATTTAAAGATGGGGGGGGGGTTCAGGGGCAATGTGAGGAAGTATTATTTCACAGAGAGGGTAGTGGATGCATGGAACAGCCTTCCTGAGGAGGTTGTGGGGTCTAAAACTGTGGGAGAATTCAAGAATGCACGGGACAGACATAAGGCAATTCTTGTTGGGGGTAGGAAGAAATAGGCTGTTGGTTAACTAGGATCTACGGCCTATCCTGTAGGTAGGGAAATGGGCAGACTAGATGGGCCAAGCGGTCCTTATCTGCCGTCAAAGTCTATGTTTCTATGTTTCTATGCTTCAAAAGGAGAACTGAGCATTTTCTAAGGCCCAGGATTATGGAGCAAAAGAATTACTAACGGATAAGTGCTCAGTGGAGCACAGGATACAACACCATGTAAGGTTTGTGATTTTTTTCTAACTAGTACTGCTGCTTTAAAGTGACAAATTAACGCACTCCTTTGCGCTGCAACCTCACCCAGCTAGTGCAGTTTACCAGTTGCAACCTAATCCCTGCCACATTATCTAATTATGCTAATGTCCTAAAGGCAACCATTTAATGAAACAGCATCAAATTACACTACAACTACTGCTAAAACACTAAAATTTCATAAGCAGAATAACGCCACTCCATCGCGGGGATTATGCCACGTCAATGTACCTCATGTTGGCTGAAGTCCCTCACCCTTTAGGCTTAGGATTCCAACCCACCACTCGTACATTAACACAGCATAATCCCTTCCCCATTGGTCATGCATTATTCCTTACAGAATTACACAATCAAGCATGTCTTACTGCATACTTATTGACTAGCAGCTGAATAAATATCAAGACATCACCACTAAAATACAGTATGAAACTATATTCTCTCACTTAGACCTCCTTTGATACAACACACCATGTTCTACGCACAAGGTATTTCCTGAAGATTAATGACCACTGAGGGGCTAAAGGCATTTGGCAAAGTCAAAGGTCATTCATTCTAGCATGTCAATAATTCTTAAAGAAATGCCTAGAGCTGAGGTCATTATTGCTACTACAAACCTTAAAGAAAAGGTTACCAATATAAAAATGTTTCAAGAGTCTCTTCTCCAATCCAGCCACCCTAATGAATATATTCACTTTGTGCCAGTATATAATTATCAGTGCTGCTGTTTGTTATTTTTTTCAGTGTATTTCCTGACACAGCAGCGGCACCATTGTTGGCTCAAACATATCCAGAGTGTGTGTTAAAGTTTTAAATTGTGGTTTCCCTGACATCCCATCAGAAGCCATCAGAAGAATAACTACACAATGCCACTTAGATGTCCTGAGAACACCCTATCAGATGCACTACACAATACCACGCAGGTGACCCGGGGATATCCCATCAGAAGCACTACAGAATGCTATGCAGGGGTCCCGGGGATATCACATTAGAAACACTATACAATACCACACAAGTGTCCCAGGGATATCCCATCAGAAGAACTACACAATACCAAGCAGGTGCCCGGGAATATCCCATCAGAAGCACTACACAATATCACCCAGGTGTCCCAGGGATATCCCATCAGAAGGACTAAACAATGCCATGCAGGTGTCGCGGGGATATCACTTCAGAAGCACTACACAACGCCACAGAGGTTTCCTGGGGATATCTCATCAGAAACTTTATACAGTACCACACAGGTGTCCAGAAGATATCTCATCAGCAGCACTACACAAGGCCATGCAGGTGTCACAGGAATATTCCATCAGAAGCACTCCACAATGCCACGCACATGTAGTGGCGATATTCCACCAGAAGCACTACACAATTCCACACAGGTGTCTCAGGAATATCCCACCAGAAGAACTACACAGTGCCACACAGGTGTCCCTTAAGAATCACTACAGAGGTGTACTGGGGATATCCCTTCAGCAGCACTACATAATGCCAGGCAGGTGCCCTGGGGATATCCCATCAGAAGCACTACACAGTACCAGAAAGGTGTCACAGGGAAATTCCATCGGAAACACTATACAATGCCATGCAGGTGTCCCAGGGATATCAAATCAGAAGCACTACACAAAGCCACGCAAGTGTCCCTGGTATATCCCATGAGCAGCACTACACAATGCCGTGCAGGTGTCCCGAGGATATCCCATCAGAGCACTACACAATACCACACAGGTCTCCCGGGGATATCCCATGAGCAGCACTACACAATGAAATACAAGCACCTCAGGGATATTCCACTAGATGCACTACACAATGCTACGCATGTGTCCCAGGGATATCCCCTTAGCAGCACTACACAATCCCATGCAGGTGTCCCTGGGATACCCATCGGAAGCACTACACAATCCCATGCAGGTGCCCTGGGGATATCAAATCAGAAGCACTACACAATGCCACGCAAGTGTCCCGGGGATATCCCATGTGCAGCACTACACAATATCAGGCAGGTGTCCGGAGGATGTCCCATCAGCAGCACTACACAATGCCACGCAGGTGTCCTGGGGATATCCCATCAGAAGCATTACACAATGCCATGCAGATGTCCTGAAGATATCCCATCAGCAGCACTACACAAGGACATGCAGGTGTACTGCAGATGTCCCATCAGAAGCACTACACAATGCCAAGCAGGCGTCTCAGAGATATTCCACCAGAAGCACTACACAATGTTATGCACGCATCTCAGGGATATCCCACTAGAAGCACTACACAATGCTACACAGGTGTACTGGGGATATCCCTTCAGAAGCACTACACAATACCACAAAGGTGTCCCAGGCATATTCCATCAGAAGCACTCACTATGCCATGCAGGTATCCTGGGGATAGCCCTTCAGTAGCACTGCACAAAGCCAGGCAGATATCCTGGGGATATCCCATCAGAAGCACTACACAATGCCACGCAGGTGTCCTGTTGATATCCCATCAGAAGCATTACACAAAACCACGCAAGTGCCCCAGGGATATCCCATCAGAAGCACTACACAATGCCATGCAGGTGTCCTGATGATATCCCATCAGCAGCACTACACAAGGCCACGCAGGTGTACTGGGGATATCCCATCAGAAGCACTATATAATGCCACACAGGCATCTCAGGGATATTCCACCAGAAGCACTACACAATGCTACGCAGGCATCTCAGGGATATCCCACTAGAAGCACTACACAGTGCTACATAGGTATACTGGGAATATCCCCTCAGAAGCCCTACACAATGCTACGCAGGCATCTCAAGGATATCCCACCAGAAGCACTACACAATGCTACACAGGTGTACTGGGGATATCCCTTCAGAAGCACTAAACAATACCACAAAGGTGTCCCAGGCATATCCCATAGGAAGCACTACACTATACCATGCAGGTATCCTGGGGTAACCCTTCAGAAGCACTACACAATGCCAGGTAAGTGTCCTGGGGATATCCCATCAGAAGCACTACACAGTGCCACGCAGGCGTCTCAGGGATATTCCACCAGGAGCACTACACAATGCTACGCAGGCATCTCAGGGATATTCCACTAGAAGCACTACACAATGCTACACAGGTGTACTGGGGATATCCCTTCAGAAGCACTAAACAATACCACAAAGGTGTCCCAGGCATATCCCACAGGAAGCACTACACTATACCATTCAGGTATCCTGGGGATAACCCTTCAGAAGCACTACACAATGCCAGGTAGGTGTCCTGGGGATATCCCATCAGAAGCACTACACAGTGCCACGCAGGTTTCTCAGGGATATTCCACCAGGAGCACTACACAATGCTACGCAGGCATCTCAGGGATATTCCACTAGAAGCACTACACAATGCTACACAGATGTACTGGGGATATCCCTTCAGAAGCACTACACAATGCCATGCAGGTGTCCTGGGCATACCCAATCAGAAGCACTACACAAAACCACGCAGGTGCCCTGGGGATATCCCATCAGAAGCACTACACAATGCCATGCAGGTGTCCTGAAGATATCCCATCAGCAGCACTACACAAGGCCATGCAGGTGTACTGGTGATATCCCATCAGAAGCACTACACAATGCCACGCAGGCGTCTCAGGAATATTCCACCAAAAGCACTACACAATGCCATGCAGGCATCTCAGGGATATCCCACTAGAAGCACTACACAATACTACACAGGTGTATTGGGGATATCCCTTCAGAAGCACTACACAATACCACAAAGATGTCCCAGGCATATCCCATCAGAAGCACTACACTATGCCATGCAGGTATCCTGGGGATAACCCTTCAGAAGCACTACACAATGCCAGGCAGGTGTCCTGGGGATATCCCATCAGAAGCACTACACAATGCCAGGCAGGTGTCCTGGGGATATCCCATCAGAAGCACTACACAAAACCACGCAGGTGCCCTGGGGATATCCCATCAAAAGCACTACACAATGCCAGGCAGGTGTCCTGGGGATATCCCATCAGAAGCACTACACAAAACCACGCAGGTGTCCTGGGGATATCCCATCAGAAGCACTATACACTACCATGAAGGTGTCATGGGGAAATTCTATCGGAAACACTACACAATGCCATGCAGGCGTCTCAGGGATATCAAGTCAGTAGCACTACACAATGCGAGGCAGGTGTCCTGGGGATATTCCATCAGAAGCACTACACAGTACCATGAAGGTGTCACGGGGAAATTCCATCGGAAACTCTACACAATGCCATGCAGGTGTCCCAGGGATCTCAAATCAGAAGCACTATACAATGCCACGCAAGTGTCTCTGGGATATCCGATGAGCAGTACTACACAATGCCATGCAGGTGTCACGAGGACATCCCATCAGAGCACTACACAATACCACGCAGGTCTCCCGGGGATATCCCATCAGAAGCACTACAAAATGCCACGCAGGTGCCTCAGGGATATTCCACCAGATGCACTACACAATGCCACGCATGTGTCCCAGAGATATCCCCTCAGCAGCACTGCACAATACCATGCAGGTGTCCCTGGGATATCCCATCGAAAGCACTCCACAATCCCACGCAGGTGCCCTGGGGATATCAAATCAGAAGCACTACACAATGCCACGCAAGTGTGCCGGGGATATCCCATGTGCAACACTACACAATATCAGGCAGGTGTTCTGAGGATTTCCCGTCAGCAGCACTACACAATGCCATGCAGGTGTCCTGGGGATATCCCATCAGAAACACTACACAATGCCATACAGGTATCCTGAAGATATCCCATCAGCAGCACTACACAAGGCCATGCAGGTGTACTGGGGATATCCTATCAGAAGCACTACACAATGCCACGCAGGCATCTCGGGGATATTCCACAAGAAACACTACACAATACTACGCAGGCATCGCAGGGATATCCCACTAGAAGCACTACACAATGCTACACAAGTGTACTGGGGATATCCCTTCAGAAGCACTACACAATACCACAAAGGTGTCCCAGGCATATCCCATCAGAAGCACTACACTATGCCATGCAGGTATCCTGGGGATAACCCATCAGAAGCACTACACAAAACCATGCAGGTGCCCCGGGGAGATCCCATCAGAAGCACTACACAGTGCCATGCAGGTGTCCTGAAGATATCCCATCAGCAGCACTACACAAGGCCATGCAGGTGTCCTGGGGATATCTTATCAGAAATACTACACGATACCACGCAGGCATCTCAGGGATATTCTACCAGAAGCACTACACAATGCTACGCAGGCATCTCAGCGATATCCCACAAGAACCACTACACAATACTACACAGGTGTACTGGTAATATCCCTTCTGAAGCACTACACAATACCACAAATGTGTCCCAGGCATATCCCATCGGAAGCACTACACTATGCCATGCAGGTATCCTGGGGATAACCGTTCAGAAGCACTACACAATGCCAGGCAGGTGTCCTGGGGACATCCCATCAAAAGCACTACACAATACCAGGCAGGTGTCCTGGGGATATCCCATCAGAAGCACTACACAGTACCATGAAGGTATCACGGGGAAATTCTATCGGAAACACTACACAATGCCATGCAGGTGTCCCAGGGTTATCAAATCAGAAGCACTGCACAATGCCAGGCAGCTGTCCTGGGGATATCCCATCAGAAGCACTACACAGTACCATGTAGGTGTCATGGGGAAATTCCATCGGAAACACTACATAATGTCATGAAGGTGTCCCAGGGATATCAAATCAGAAGCACTACACAATGCCACGCAAGTGTCCCTGGGATATCCCATGAGCAGCAGTACACAATGCCGTGTAGGTGTCCTGAGGATATCCCATCAGAGCACTACACAATACCACACAGGTCTCCCAGGGATATCCCATCAGAAGCACTACACAATACAATGCAGGTGTCCCAAAGATATCCCATTAGAAGCACTACATAATACCATTCAGGTATCCTGGGGATATCCCATCTGAAGCACTACACAATGCCACACAGGTATCCTGGGGATATCCCATCGGAAGCACTACACAGTGCCATGCAGGTGTCCCAGGGATAGCCCATCAGAAGCACTACATAATGCCATGCAGGTGTCCCGGGGATATCCCATCAGAAGCACTACACAACACCACTCAGGGATATCCCATCAGAAGCACTACACGGTGCCATGCAGGAGATATCCCACCAGAAGTGCTACACAATGCCACGCAGATGTCCCAGGGATATCCCATCAGAAGCACTACACAATGCCACACAGGTGTACTGGGAATATGCCATCAGAAGCACTATACAATGTCACACAGGTGTCCTGGGTTTGGAAGCAAGACCAGCTCTATGCATATCAGGTGACCCAGGAACAGAAATGCTACTAACTGTAGTGCTCTGTGTCAGGAGGAGGGAAGCTCTGTTACATCAGTCTACCTCCCAAGAAAGAACCACCATCTAGGCAACACAACTTTCTCCATAGGGTAGGACACTGTGGATGATGGGCAACATGGAGCATTTGGGGGAGGAGCATGGGCGCACACCTCATCAGAGTCGTGAGTTACAGGGCAGCACTGATGGTTCCTGGGAAAAGAACAAGTTAAACGAGGGAGGGGTAGAATAAAAGCTGCCACTCAGTACCCAGGCCCTCTCCACAACATAATACTGGATCTATTTCTCCTTGGTTGCCTCCCCTGAGGTCCCCATCTTAGGACCAAGCCATGAAGAGACCTGGTGAGTGATGATTCTAGAGAGAGACGAGTCAGTGGGCCTGAGAGGGTTCACCCTCCCACATGAAATTTATTCTCTTAAAAAAAAATAAATATATGTATGTATATATATATATATATATATATACGTATATATATATATATATATATACATATATATATATATATACACACACACACATTTTCTGTTTCGGTTTACTTTCAGCTTCTATGAAGTCTGTCTTTCTGTGTATGGTTTCTAACGTGTTTATCAAATTATTCAAGTCTAAGTAGGACATTAAAGAAAGGATATTGCCAAAAGCATTAAACTTAAAATTAGGACCAAACCACTCCTGAATTTGGTACATCATTTCTGTACAAAAATATCTGTCCTACAGCCCTTCTAAAATTTGTTTCCTATTAGTTTCTCAAAATGTGTGCCTCATGGCACCCTGAATTTTGTATCCTGCGTCCCTCTAAAGTACTGTACCCAAAACTTTTCCCATAAATCCCACCCCACACCCCTCCCAAAGTGCACATGCATCAGTTCTGAATTTTGCACACTGCAGCCCTGCTGAATTTTACACTTTTCAAGTCATAACCCTCCTATAATTAGTACCCAACACCCCCTTAACATTTGATCCAAACATCACTGAAAATCAGTGCCTTTACTCCCCAGTTTGTTCACAAAACCCTCCGAAACCAGTACTCCATACCAATCCCAAAATTTGCCCTTGCACACCACCTCCTGAAATTTGTTACCCACATTCATCCGAAAATGTATACCCACACCTCTCCCAAAATTTGGGCCTTCATCCCTCCCTAAACTAGCACCCCACACCTGTCCTGAAATTTCCACCCTGCACCCCTCCTGAAATGTATGCCCCATACCCGTCCCAAAATTTGCACCTTGTTCCCTTCCCAAATATTGGGTCCTTCAACACTCCTGAAATCTGAATCCTTCCCCTACTGCATTTGTGACCTGCTTCCCTACCGAAATCTGCACCCCACAACCCTCACATTTACTCCCTACATCACTTCTGAAATTTGTACCCTGTGTCTGTCACAAAATGTGCACCCCATATCCCTCATGACAGTTGTGCTCCATCCCCTTCTGAAATCTGTTTTTGTTCCCCTTCCAAAATCTGCACCTAGCACTCATCTTGATATATTCACACCCTGCACGCCCATCCCGAAATCTGCACCATGTACCTCTTCTAAAACCTGTCATAACCCCAAAATTTTCAACCCGTACACCTCCAAGAATTTGCACCCCTCTCAGAATTTTGTCCCCAGCACCGCATCCCAAATTTGTACAGGAGTATGGCATGTGAATTTCATGAAGTGTGTGAGGTGTCAATTTAAGCAGTGTGACTCAAAGAGTTTAGGAGTGTTGCAGGATATAAAATACAGGAGGGTTGCTGAGGTGCAGATTTCAGGAGGGGTATGGAGAGCACATATATGTAAGAATGTCAGGCATCGGAGTGCCGGCCTGATGGTGTAGAGGGCTGAGGCACTGGACACCTTACCTCACACAAGCAAACCGGGTTCAGGAACGACCTCGTGTCGTCGGGGAGCCAGCGCGTGGGGAGGGGGGAGGCGCTGCAGGATTGAGCAGCCGAAAGGCAGCTCTCCTCTCCCGGTTAGGTTGTCCACCCCACCCCATCCCCGTAGTTCTGCTCCCATCGGGTGAAGGTCAAATGGGTAGCGTAGGCAGGATGGGGTGGCAGCGATTGCCAGGGGTGGGGTGAAGGGGGCTGAGCCGGTGCCCAGAGTACGCGTGCGCCTCCACACACATGCACTGCCATGATTTCCGGGGTCCTGGGACAGGGATGAAAATGGAGAGGAAGATACAAAAAATATATATATATAAAAAAAAAAAGAATGTCACGCATCCATTAAAAGAGGTGTGTGGGGTGCAATATAGAAAATTCAGGAGGGGTGCAGTGTGTAAAATTCAGGAAGGTGGTGGAAACAAATCAAGCGAGAGCTGCAGAGAGTAATTTTGGGGAGTAGATTTCTGGCTCAAAAATGTAGGAGGGATGCCATGTGCAAAGCTGAGGAGATGTATCTGGCACAAATTTCAGGAAGCAAATTTTAGGAGGGCTGTGGGTTACAAGGGAGGGAACTGAGGTGCCAAATGTATGAGGGTACGGGGAGTACAAGGTGTCAGGATCACAAGGCACAAAATTCAGGAAGCATGGGGTTACACATTTTGGAAAGGCACCAGAGTGAACATTTCCAGAGAGGCAAGTACAAAGTTCTGTACTGGTGGAGAAAATTCTGTATAAGCCACTGAGCCAGTCGTCATACAGTGCTGCCGGCAGTGGGGGCTAGGCTGCAAGTGTCCTTGCTGACATCACACTACATCATCCCTTCACTGAAGTCAGCCTTTTTTTTTTTTAAACAGACTGAGAAATCAGGGTAACAAAAAGGCTTGTAACTTTTAAACAAAGCAGCTTAGAAATCTGAATGCCGATATGCTTTTTGGGACTCTCAATTTTAAATTTACCGCTATTGTAAAGATTAGAAATATCCACTGTTTAAGGACTGGTTCATCCATCAATAAGATTCCCATTTTTGAGCCACAAGACTCACTTTAAGCAGGCTGCTAGTTATAAGGATTTTTTTTTTGCCAAGCAAATTCAGTTTCTGATTATCATACTAACAGTATAATACAATTTATTATCCCGTCTTCATTCTATCCACAAGCCACACACTATTAGCCACACAGCCAAATGCTAACAGATTTCCTTAGTGGCTAAAGGAATTTCTAACCAGCTCACCACTGTGGTAACAGCAGGGATTATGGTACACTACATGCATTTTCTGTATCAGGACTGTGGCTACCGTTAAAGTATTTATGTGGGGCTAGTATTTTTAAATTGTTTGTGGTACAGCAGCTAAAACAGAAAAGTCCCAGTGGGAACACTCAATAGTAATTTTACATACAGAACTTAGAGTATCACAAACTCACAAAATGTTTCACAAGTTCTACAAAACTGTAATGGGCAGAGCCCAGGATAAGTCAAATGAAAGTTGCAAAACCTGCCATCAACAAGACAAGTATGCTTAGCCTCGGAGTTAAAAGTACAGAGATAGTCAAGTGGCAAGAGAATCAGGTATTTAGTACACTCAAATTAGCATGCCACAAAAAGGGAGTTTGGAAGAAGAGCAGTGTGTAGGATCCATACCAGGGTGCACTGAGAGACTAAATAACAGAATTGCCTGGTTTCTGTGCATCTAGCCAAACACCGGGCATACTCTAAAGCCTCAAACCCAGTATACAGCATCGTAGGTATGCAAATCCTCATGTGGGGAAGACTGGCAAGGCCTTAGAAGTAGAAAAGTCATCTTCTGAACAGGCTTTTACGTTTTACCATCCTGTACTGAAAATTACAAAGATCAGACATGTGCTTCATCCTGTTGCAACTTGTCAATAGGGCTAATTATTTCTCCTCCTTAGAGCCAGTACCCTGAGAATAAGAAATAAGGTATTCTGAAAGCAAATCTGGAAAGAAAGCCTTCCAAGCCATGCCAGCACCCTTGCAAGCATCCTGCTTCAGTGCAGTAGCGCACCTGGTGGCTTTTGCATCCCAACATCCTGGCAGCTGATAGAACATACAGAAGAACTCTGCACCCTAACATGCTGTTGGCTACATCACAATTCATCCCAGTCATTTTACTCCACAACAACTCGCCCTGGACTGTTATCTCCAGTGTCAATCGACTCCCACGTCAGCTCTTCCCCGAACAATTCGCCCCCCAAGTAAATATTATAAAATAAACTTCAGGTGAGCGCAATTTGCCAACCAGTTGAGGCAATATACTTGAGTGTTGCAGAAGTGGAAGTTGTATTGTAATTGTTGGAGTACAGTATGATATATAGTAGGAGCGAATTGTCTGGGGACGAATTGACGTGGGAGTCGATTGATGCCGGAGTGAACAGTCCTGGGTGAGTTGTCGTGGAGCGAAATAACCAGGACCAACAGACATGTTCCCCATGCTATCAGTGTGCAAAGAAGATGGGCCCCTTATCGTCAACAGACCACTATCAAAGCTCAAAAGGAGCGAAGTGCCAGGGTTTGAGCAGGCAGAGGACCAGGACTTGTGGTAACAGTTCTTCTGCACTTTTTTGAGCATTCTAAATGTTGGGAATGCTGGAATGTTACTATCAGTTTTTGGATATTTCTCTATCAGCCATGCCTACTGCACATGTCTTTGTGACTGTTTTGCATTTCTACCACTTTACTACCAAAAAGGCTATCATGATATCAGTTAACACAGCAGATTTCCGTGCACTAACTTTTAACAGAATAGGAACTCTAATGAATTATTGACGTGATACTGTCTCAGAAAGCCTTTCCTCACATACATCAGCAAGGTACCCATTTTTACTGTTACCACTAAATAGTGAGACAATCTTTTTTTTGGAAGCGATGGTAGTATTACAGTGCCAACTTGTTGTAACAGAGATATATGTGAACCAGTTTGTCTGTTATATTCAACAACCATTATATCCAGAGGGAGCAGAGACTAAGTGTTAGGTGTATCTGTGTGTTTGAGCAGGGGCTCAGAGTGAATGATAATCTATTATTTATTTATTTCAGGTTTGGAATAATACTTTTAAGCACACATGGCTCTTTTACAAAGGTTCCAAGTCAAATGGACACAAGCAATACATTACAGTACACATAATACAAAATATGTCACATTTGGCAGAGTCGTGCTCACACAAAGTAATTTGCCCCCCTAAATGGCCTGCTGCTGTAGCGCTACTGCTCCCATGCTAATTTTCCTGTGTCGGAGAGCCTAACGAGACAATGCGGCTCTCCCACTGGCAGACGCGTCAACGGCCTCTGTCCTGGAACCGTCGACGAGAGAGAGAGAAGCTCCGGGTGCCCGTCAACGAGCTGAATCCTCCTTGCTCATCGACGCGCGGTTGCTGTTTCTGGCGATGCCTGGGGACTAATTCTGGTCCGTGGTCCCAGGCGCGCCGCAACTGCAAGCACGATGCTCCAGGGAGGGTCCCAAGTGCAGGAAGTGGCTGCACGTGGTGAGGGAGAACAGGAAGCCAGCCTGTACAGCTTGCAAGGCTGAAACTGGGGTCCCTGCAGTAGCGCTCCAGAGCGCTAAGCAGTAGTTGAAGAAAAAACAGAAGTAAACTCACTGGTCTTCAGGTCTGTCACCCCTGTGACAGAGGTCCTGCAGAGCTCCTGCCACTAGACAGGCAGGAAGTAAACAGAAGTGATGAGCCCGGAGACCAACTTTAGGAGAGAGAGAAAGGAACAACATCATGTCTCATTTATAAGATAGAAGCTTATATTCACAGTTTAGTTTCTAAGTGCTGTTACTAAGGTGGTAACAGCCAAAGAGGGCTTTGTACTGGGGCAGGTTGGGAAGGGGTAAAGTGGCAGGGCTATTACGTGATTAGGTGAGACAGTCACAGTGGTTTGATTGGGCTAGGAATAATCGAAGCTCTCTTTTGAAAGGACCAATCTTTTCATGCTCCAGGAGGGAAGAGGGGAGGTAATTTACCCACTGAGGCCCACAGTAGGCAAGAGAACACTGGGCAAAGGAGGTGCACTTGAAGGGGACCTGGAACACAGCGTTAGCTGATCTTCTAGTCGTTTTAGTGGTTATTGTAAAACTTAACAGATCACTCAAGGCCCTGCATAGCAAATATGTTTCTGTAGTCTAAGCATTTTTAAAATTATTTACCAGTCAGATAACACAAGTTCTTTTAAGGAAGTTTACTCCTGAAGGAACGAGGAAATGGTAAATTTAGTGGCTGGCTGGTAAAGGTCCAGTACAGTTACAACTTTGTTTCTTTCTACACTTGTCAACTCTCACCAAGAGTTCTGAGGTTTTCAACCCTCCTTCCAAAAAAGCACTAGAAATGCCCATAAAGATTTCATAGTGTCTGTTATAAGTGATGTTTCTGCCTATTATAAATTTAGAAAAATGTACTGGATTTAATATATTTGGTTTGGGAAATCATTTTTTACCAATTCTAACCGTCTGTTATAATCACGTCCATTATAAGTGGAATGCACTGTATCACTTTGTGGTACATGATTATTAGAAAATGAGGAGTGTTCTGTTGACTTGAAATTATCTTTACCTTATGAATTACGTTAGAATTCTTCCCCACTCTCTGACCAAAATTTCTAGATAAGGAAAGGAAAACATTAAAGAAAACATTTTTCATTTTTAATATATCTAAAACAACAAAGAGGAAGCTCCATTACCTCAATCGGAGTTCCTCTGTGGCACCTTGTTAATTTTTTAAACAGCCCCCCGAAAGGGACTGTAATTTAATTTGCCCCGGAAGGGCTAGCCGCACAATGCCTTTCTACTTCTTTTGAGCCCGTTCCGCCCCCCGTGCTCCAACATTTTATGACATCTGTATAGGGAGAGCACAGGGGCATGCCTCGTTGAAGACTATGAAGCAGCATTTTCAATCACTGTTTTTTTTTTGACTGTTCAAGTGGACATTAGGTAAAATCGGAGTAAGCGGTCACCTAATCTTGTTAGTTAATCCCTGGTTCCATGCTCTCCCTATACAGACGTCACAAAATGCCAGATCGCAGGGGCAAAGCAGGCTGGTAGGAAGTGGAAAGAGACCGTGCAGCTAGCCCCACAGGAGCAAAATATGATCCATTCCCTTCCTTGGGGGGCTATTTAAAAACTAACAAAGTGCCACAGAGGAACTCCCATTGAGGTAAGGGTGCCTCCTCTTTGTTGTCTGCCTGATCAAGAAAGGTTCACTTTGATATTAAGACAGTGTTGACAGGCTGCATTTCAAAAATACGTTACACTCATAACAGTTAATCGGATCAAGTGGCACAATGGAACTGATTTCCCCAGGATAGCTCAACTGAGACGCAACATCCATAGAACAGTGGGGTGTTGCCACTATACTATTTTACAACTGAGAAGACTGAATGAGAGGGAAGTCAAGGGACTCTTACGTAGGGTCACAGGATGAATGTTTATGCTGGGGTTCAAACCAGTATCTCCTAAATCCCAGTTCTGAACCAAAAGCTGCTGGACCACATAACCTCTTGCAATACGGTATCTGAAGCTAACCTAGTCCCTATAAGCTCACTCAACGGAAAGATGGCCTGTAAAAAGCAAATCAGAACTTTGTGGCTCTCATGAATTTCCTGTACTGTTGGCCTTGGGAACTCGCACCTTGACTTTCTCAGCTTGCTTTATGAATAAGTCATAGCAGTCTCTAAGGGACTGACCTGACCTCTGACAAGTTTAGTGTGTAAATTCCAGCCACCAATCGCAATTCACATAGCCATTTCCTAAGAGCAAGCAATGAAAGGAATTTGCAGTTATATCACAAAAGCAATTTTATCTTAATTGTTTTGAAAACTGGTAAGTGGGAAGGGCACACTGAGCCAGAGCTCATTTCCAGGTGGACCTAGGGAAACGGGTAACATAGGGTACAAAGACAGTGAGCAATCTACAAGATGCACAAATGACAACATCAACAAGGTCAGGGGCAGTTATAAGACAGTCGTTGAAAGCACCCATTTGATTGATGGATTGCATGGTAAGAAAGTGAAAGTAAAGGTAAGAAACTGTCATTACAGTAAAACAGTAAATTAAAACAAAAACAAAAATAAAAACAGATTAGCTTAGTAATAGCATTAGAACACACACCAGGGGTTGGGCCCATTAAAGGAGAACTGTGTTGAGCCTGTAAGTCATTTTCCCCAGTACACTTTTTTTTGTTGATAATTCTGTTGCTGTTCCATCTCTACAGGCTTTTTAGTTATCCTCTGAGCCATTTTAGAACTTTATGATGTACTTTATGTCCTTGCTCAGCCCTTCCATTGCCACAATGCATCCATGTTCTACTACAGGACTCTGTGGATGAGACACACTACATTGTACAGTTTTAAAATGGCACTTTACACCTAAGTGTAAATCAGTAACACTCAAAAAAGGCTACTAATAAGTCTTCATACATGGAACTGGTATAAAAAAACAGCTTCCACTGAGAAAAATGACTAACAGGTTCAGCACAGGTCTCATTTAATATAACCATAGGGGCATAAGGCATTCAGCTTTGCCTCGTATTTCATGATCCCTCTAGGGTTTCATTAACTGATGGTATCCTAAACCCTGACTGTGCCTTACTGCTTAACTGACTTTTATGTCCCACAAAACAGTGTCCAGTTATTGGAACTTGGAAGCCAGTCTCTTGTGGCCAAATCAGGGGCCAGCCACAAAATGCATGTCTGTACAGTTGTGCAGGTGTACTGTAGGTAACTTAGCTGATAACTTCCAAATGCTTTATTCCAGTTCAGCCACTTTTTTCTCTACAAATAAGTGATGACTGAATGAACGTGGTGGACCAAAATAATTCCTTGAAGATACAAGACAAGGCTGGTATCTGCAGATACTTGTCTACTTAGTAGACAAGCATGAAGCATCTTCATGAAAACAGGGAAGTCCTTCTGCTATCTAGATATGCATCACACCACACACAAGATTTAAAATGGGCATGAACCCAAAGGCACACACCAACTCCATGGGTGCTGGGAAGCTCAGGCACCTTGAGGTCAGCCTCCAAAAAAGGATTACTAGGGAACCTGCCCATAGGAAAAAATACTATCCACTGGCAGCGAGCACCTGCAAAGATTCATAAAGGCTCGCACCCTTGTTTCCCACCTCTTACAAAACTGTATGCCTTCATGCACTTCTGTCATCTTTCTCCACTGAATACTACGGAAGTTTCACTGCCTACTAATGACAGATCACCCACCTAAAAATCTACAGATGAGAGTCCCCGCAGCTAAAGTTTAATTTACGAACTAGGCACACACCCTGCACTGCAGAACTCCCCTTACCTGGTATGCACTCGGGATGTTGACCGTCTCCCCGTGCTCAGCCACATAGCCAATGATGCCTTTGCCCCAGGGCACTTGCACCTCACTCGAGTTCTCCGTGCTGGAGGACGGCAACACCGTGGTCCCGGAGTGCACGTCGAAGAACTTGGACACCAGTGTCTTCTTCTCGGGAGAGCCCTCGACTAGGAACAGTGAGCACCTGTCGGCATTCACCATGATGCACACGTTGATGAGGATCTTGTAGCTGAGGCTGGTCAGGTCCAGGTCGTTGGAGATGTCCTTGACGAGTTCCAGGAAGAACTCGCGCTCGCCGGCTTCCTTGAGCCGGTACTTGCACTCGCTGGCGGCCGAGGCGCGCTGGGGGACGCTGACCCGGGACTCGAGCAGCGCGCTCAGCAGGTGCGCCGTGGTGGGTGGCAGCGAGCTCGCCTTCCTCAGCAGAGCGCGCCCGCCGCGCCTCATGCTGGACAGGGACTCGTCTTCGCGAGCCCGCGAGCTGGCCTGCTCGTCGTACGTGCGGTGCACCGTAAGGGCCCTCGAGCGCGCGAAGTTCCTCCTCATCTGCTCCCGCTGGTGCGAGGCGCCTGCTTGCTGTAGCTGCCCATCCTTGGTGTTAGACAGCCGGCCGCGGGGATCTCTGCACAAGTTGGCATTGCCATTCGCCGGCGCCCCCACAGTTGAAACTTTGTGCTCCGGCGGCTGGTGCACTGTTAGCCATTTGCTCACCGAGTCATACTTCCCCTTCCTTAGTAAGTAGTCCTCAAACAGTTCTGGGTTGCGGTCTAGGAAGGCTTCAACGTCCGAAAAGTCAAATGCAGTCATGTTTTTGTTCTGTAGCAGATTTTCTGTTTTTGTTTGAATATTACAAAGTGAGTGAGAGTGACAGAAGTTGCGTCGGGGGCTACGGAGCGATTTCTAGAATGCTGGACAGGTCATCGTTGTAAACATTTTTGGGGCCACGGTACTACCAGGCTTCTTCCAGATACTTAGCTTCTGGTCCCCAAAAGGGGACAGATTCTGCTGAAGTGAATGAGCAGAACAGAATTGCAGTTCTGTTGGCTGCGCCAAATTAGAGATCCCTGAAGCAGCAAGCAATTTATAGTGAGTCGAAATCAGATGGGAGATGGGGTGGACTCCAGAGAAATGAAATATCAATGCAGGGAAAAATCCTAACTCCGCGCTTTTCAGTTAAAATACAGCGTAACGTAGGTAACGGTACCCGGTATGAAAATTAATGATTTTTTTTTCCTTTTTCTGTTGGACGTTTTTGTAAATTGTGGGCATGAAGCTACAGTATATTGTACTGCATTGTTTTCTTAAGTGTTTTGTGTGCAGTACGTGTAACAATTTCCATATTGGAGGGTGATAGCGAAATGTATATCTGTCAGTCGGGTGGCTTTGCTGAAACTATTAAGTACAGATGCAGGCTTTGACTCATAAGAGGGAACTGTGCAAATTGTTAGGTAGCTGCAGTCCTGATTTACTTCGCTTTAAATATTGTAAATGTTCAGAATTAAAGCAGATCGGTTGCATTGAAACAATCCATTTTATTGCAACCATAGAGTGGCTAACGGTGTTGTTTGATCAAGAAGGTCCACAAAGTGGAGGAGTGCTCAGTACTGGAGGTTTCTACACACAGCTTGATAAAAGGATGTGTAAAGCAACCTGCGTATGCATAGTATAGTGTTATGTATGGCTTTCCATACACTCAAAATCCTTGCTGTGTAGGAACAAAAGTTGCTTTTCACAGTTCAAAGGTCATAAAGTTGTGCACAGTTCAAAGGTCATGACACGTTATGCACAGTTCAAAGGTCACATAAAGCTGCAGTGTATGGTTGTCTACTTTTAATAACCCCCCAACATAGTTATTTATCTTTAATGTAGTTACTGAGCATGAGTGATGAAAGGTGGGATGTGAGCAGATGGGTCTGACTTAATGCTGTGCATAAACTTAAATTTTCACGTTTGATGTGCAGCAAAACTATATACTGTAAAAAAAAAAAAATTAAGTCTAGGCAGCCATGCCTTATTTGGCTTGTGTTTCCATCTCAGAGTTGTGATATAACATCATAGACATCTCGAGCTTCACTCTTGAGGTCCATTTGATGTCACCTCAAACCCTCAGCTGAAACAAAAGTCTTGTTGTTTATGGATGCCCTGCATTATTCTCTGTATAGTGTATAGTTAGGGCTTATTGTGTATAGAAATATGTAGCTACATGTATAGAATAGTGTATGGGCAACCATACGCAACAAGGCTATGTTTCCATCGAGGGGTTGAGGTGATATCATAGGGACCTCGAGAGCAAAGCTGGAGAGGTCCCGATGTCCTCTCAACCCTGAGATGGAAACACAGTCCTTGTTTGTGTATGGTTGCCAGCTTGCTCATATACTGTTTTATATAGTATATGGTTAAAAAAACGATAGATACAACGTGCTGCCAGCTTGTCTTTCCCCGCCAGCTCGCTTGTCTCCCCCTCCCGCTCGCTCGTTCATCTCTCTCTGCTCACTCGTTCATTCATTTGTCCAACCGCAATAATGGGAACACATTTTTTAAAATAATTTTTTATCTAAAGTGAAGTGTTTGTTTACAGATAGCTATGATGCAGTATTCATCTGCAGCTCCCAACTGCAACAAGTGAACTGCTGCCGGCCCAGTCCGCTGAGACACACTTGCGGTACAAAAAAAAAAAAAAATCAGATACAGTATTTCACTACTGCTCTGAGGTTAACAGACATGGGTTGGTGAAGGGTGGTGCTATTACTGTAACTTGTGCACCTCAAAGCCACCTCCCTAACTCTGATGAGGAACGGGGGCAGTTCAGAGGTCACAAAAAGTTGTAGTATCATTGTGACATTACAACGATACTACAGCAACTTTCCGTGACCTTTGAAGTGTCCTACAACAGCTTTTAGAAATCCACTGAATTCCATACACAATAAGCCTTAACCATATACTATATAAGTTGTTGTGCACATTCGAAAAGTTGTTATGCATGTTCTATTATCAGTGCATGGTTCTGTTGGTGCTGACTCCCTCCTAGCATGCACTTTCATTTTCACTTAGCATGATTTGTGCAGACCATAGCCTGCCTTCACAGCGGCACTAGTGGTTTGCGATGCTCGCTGTTAGGGTGTGTGAAGGGATTCCCCTCAGAGTGCAGTAGTGCTTACTAGGCAGAGTCGCTCCTCGACTTGCTCTCTCTCTCTCTCTCTCTCTCTCTCTGTATCTCCCTCCCTCCTTGTACCGGCACTCGCTCACTCTCTCTGTACTGGATTTTAAATTTTTTTGATAAATAGGAAGTTCTAACTTAGCATAGCTACTCTTTGGCTCACTGTCTCTCTGTACTAACACTCTGTGCCGCTTGCTAGTTCCTATTGCAGAACCATGTACTATAAAAAATAAAATATGGGTGACCATAAACAACTCATCTTGCATTTCAGCTCAGGGTCGAGATAACAGCATGGTTCGCTATTGAGGTCCATTTGCTGTTATCTCAACCCTTTGATGGAAACAGGCATCTTGTGTATCATCCCCCATACATTTTTTTTATATAGTTTGCATTTTTCTGTTTATTGCATATACAGCTCTCTCTCTAAGTGTCATTCATTTATAAAGAGCGTCTCTTCAGTCATACACGTGTGCGGCCTTTTAATAAATCTAGCAGAAATTTGAAAAGCTAGTAAATCAATAATGTACAGTACTAATATCCTACATGTTTTATAGTGCTTCCTGTCAGTAGTTTTAAAATTGCAGTAGTGGTGACAAAAACTAGTTTGTCATTTTTTTCAGTATTTTTTTAAAAATGTTATAATTTTTCAAGTAGCCTTTTTAATGGGCAAAAGCTACAACATTTAAACCATTACAAGGGCGAGTTAACTGTAGCACAGAAAATATGGTTTAATTACAAAAGAATAGATATTTAAATTTAAACACGTTTTGCACATAGGCAGTCGTTTTTAAAAAAGTTGAGGTTTTAGCATGCTGTTAACCCCATATCTGATACAGTCTGGAGTGATAATCTCAGCTGTCCTTGGAAAACTGTCAGTAAATCTTGTCTGTATCTACCAATCCTGAGAATTACACAAAGCTCCACAGTGAAGTTAGGCAAACCATACCAGCAAGGTCTATGAATGTTGAACAGTTAGACCACAGCAAACTTCACCACCCTCTCACCAGATCATTAAGTAATGTATGTGTGGCATTTTGGTATTGGTCTGCCACCAGGACCCTCACCTTCTCTTTAGGTCTGTCATGTCCATCTTTTGCTGTTCCAGTGGATGCCATCTTGCTGGACCGTGTTAATAATTGAGTCGGATGCATGAAATGAAGGTAGACAATGTTTTATTCATCACAGGAAACATTTGTACATAATGAGGCTATGCCTCAGATGGAGGGGTTTTCTCAGACTGTCCTTGGAATAACATGACACTGCCAGGCAGTGCAACAGCTGGCAACATGTGTGTTCTAATTGGCTTTAAGGGGGCAGCTGCCTAAACATTAAGCACAATGCTTAATTGTGTACTTCACATCACCCCCGGGGTCGCAAAAATGAGTCCCACTCGAACAAGTAATAACACAACCGTATAAACATGAAAACTGTTGAAAAATATAAATCATTTACAAGACATAACCTGACCATAGGAGTACTTCACTGCAGGAGAGGTGGGGCGGGAGGGATCTGGACTACAGTGGTGACCAGTCAGAGTAGTATGGGGGGTAGACACCATAGCGACTTGAGGCTTGGTCAGAGCAACAAGTGCTTCAGGGAAGGGAAGGGAAGGAAGGGGTAGCAGCTGGAGAGTACCTGGACTTAAGATATGCAAACTTTCAGTAAAATGTTTCAGAACTTGAAAATAAAACAGAAATCTTGTTGTTTTGGAAGAAGACATTCCTGTGGAGGAAAATAAAAATGTTAATACAGTCTATGCAGCGTTTAGTACCATTAGCAGAAAAAGATTTCTGCATGGAAATAGGTATATTAGGCCATTTACTGCAGAAGAACAATTTAAATACAGGTAGTGAGGAATGCCACGGGCAATAGAACAAGTAGTCCCAAGAAACACTGAGTCTGGTTGCACAAAAGTTCAAGACTTGCATCAACTTTTTCGGTTAGTTAGAATGGTATGATGAGTTGCTTGAACTAGCTTTTGACAGGACAGGGTAAGGGCTGCAAAAGCAACTCAAGAATTCTGTGAACTGTTGAAATCACACCATTTGACTGTATAAGTCCAGGATCCATAAACACATTTGTTGTGGAGAATCTTCTCAGTCTGGTACACGGGTATGCACAAGTGAGTCCTGAGAAGAAGAGGGTTGAGAAGTCCCAGTAAGTTCATCTGAATGAAAGACAGGTGCAACAGCATCTGGCTGAAGAGAGTTAAGAGTATGAGGGTCTGAATGAATTGGTTGCAAGTTACTGGAAGGGGTTTCTGACTCTAAAAGGATGGCAGACTCAGCTTCATTACTGGGAGGACTGGTATCATCTGGGAGGGTGTTACTCAGGGTACCCATGCTTCAGACAATTCATGTGGACTTTTAGAACAGGCTTTCCATCTGACTTGCATCGCAGATGGACATGAACCAGAGAAAGCTTTTCCACAATGTAGAAAGGACCTGTACCAAGGCGGAGCAGTTTTTTTGTGGCACTCAGAACTAGGACAGGTCAATACAAGTAGACAGTGTTCCCCACAGAAAATGAAGGTTCATGTGACTTGGCTGCTGAAATTTTTGCATGGCAGATTTTCTCTGTCCCAGTGTGGTTATTACAGCACATCTGGCATGTTCAGGTTGTTGCAGTACAAGGATGATGTATGAGGAAGCTGATTTTGGACCTTCTAGCAGTGAAAGATCCATGTCCAGTGGAGTTCTTGGGTGGTGTCCATGGACCGTGAAGAGTGGAGTGTACTCTATACTGTCAGCACAAGGGCTTGTGTTGTAGGTGTAACCCCCTTGTTATCTGGGGTTACTAGAATCCCAGTAAGACCTAGTGGTAGGCAGGGAAGGCAGCTTGTGAAACTCCAGTTAAATGGGTTTCACACTGTCTCACTCTGGGTCAAGCCACTGCGCATCCGATTTACACAAGCTACCGATAACTTTTACTCAGACTGCACAACTTGCTCTGATCTGGCTTTAAACACATTCACAGGATTTTCCTTGGACTTTTTACATGCTGGTAACATTCATTTTATTCACGGTCCCTTAAAGCTTCAGGTTTTTTAGCACAGGATTGCCTGCTTTTACTAGTGCTGCATTTTGCTACAATCCACAGTCTTTCTCTGGCTGCAAACTTTAAACTGAGGCTAATTTCATTACTATGCACACAGTCAATGGCTTAACAGACTTGCACTTGCTGGCAGGACTTAACACAGTCGTAACTTGCAAAGCGACTACACTGCTGCACACACATTTTATATGGCATAAGCTGAAAATCACTGTTTGAGCAGTTTCTTGGATGTTTACTTACTGTTATCAGTAGCAATTTGCTGCGATGGGGAAAAACAGCCTGCAGCCAGTTCTTGAAGGCCTCGGTACACAAACGGGCGGGCAGTCCTAGCGATCGTCGTTTTAAACACCAAACTTGCAATTTCCACGATCGATTAGTGGGTTGAGCCCGATTTTAAACTAAAAAGTCTATTTTTGAACTGTTTACAATGCTTTGAACACTCCACGACGCTCCTCCACTACCAGTACACGCACTCCACTCTCACTCCCTCTCGAATGCTGGGGCAGTCTCTGTAGAGCTGGCTGAGGGTGGGACTGATTGCAGTCTGACCAACCACACGACGCCATGCAAATGAGCCTCTTCTTCCTCGCGAGGGCTCTTCTCCTCACGGCGATCGTCGAGCAGGCAAATTTAAACTGCAGAATGCAACTTTTTTTTTTTTCAACTGACTCCACGGCGGGAGCCCATTTCAGCCATATAACATAGCCATTTACTCTGCAGTCTCTCAATTCACTCAGAAAGCATTTCCAACATCCAGGGCATAGTTTTCTTTTTGCTACCCCTAGTCTTCCACACTTTCCTTCACAACAGTTCATTTTAAAAGCATTTCAAACATCCAGGGCACAATTTTCCTGTTGCTACCCCTAGTCTTCCACACTTTTCTTCACAACAGTTTATTTTAAAAGCAGGCAAAAATGCTGTAAACAATTTTTATGATGCAGGACAAGGGCACACTCTTTGGCTTTACAGCTCCTTGGTAAACAGTTGGCATTTTTAAACAGCAGCACAAGATTCACAGCACACAGCAACACACCAGGGAAATTGCTTCAGCTTTTTGGGCTACCCACTGCCATATAGCCAAAACGCTAGCCCCCCTTGCCCCAGCACCTTTCTCCCAGAACAAAATCCAAAGCAGTGCCTCCATTTTTGTAACCCCTCACCCCTGCCTTTTTGCCAAAACGACAGGTGGCATGCTGTTGAAGCTGACAGCAGTACCTGGTGGGGACCTGGGTTCGGGGAGGATGAGGTTACTCGGCACAGGGGGACTTAGGTTTGGCTACTCTGCACAGGGGCACCCAAGTAAATCCGAACACAGGAAGCAATAACTGTAATGTCCAGAACCAGGAATGGGATTCTTCAGTGTGGCTTTTATTCACAAACTAGCTGAACACAACAAAGCATAGACGGACCCCCATGGGGCTACATTTACTGGTAATGCAGATTAGAGACTACAACGCGGTCCACTGGAAGAATGAACCAATTATACTGTTTTCAGGCAGCAAGCACACAGCCCGGACTTGCACGCGCTTTGGGTACACAGCCCGACTGGCCCAGCTCCCCCGCCAGCCACTTGATTTACAGTCCATTGGAAGAATGAACCAGTTATCCTGTCGTGGCTCCCCACACCACTTAGAGTCTGCGACTCCTAGAGAGATTTCCTCCTTACTTCTTAAGACTCCCATCTCACAAAGAGAATTCTTCTTTACATTTGTTGTGGCTCCCTACACCACTTAGAGTCTGCGACTCCTAGAGAGATTTTCCCTTTTGCAACCCCACGTCTGGGTACTTCCCTCATCACTTGGCAAGTGCATGAGGCAAAGTAGCAACCACAGCAGAAATCCGTAGAGGTGGACCTGGTTACTAAAGATGGGGGGTTTGCCCACCTCCAGCTCCCACAGCCCATACCCGGCCATTTCTCTGGAAAACTGAAACTTCTGAATGTAGATTAAATGGTAGATGAACTGTCGCATCCCTCTACAATTTACTTGAAATTACACAACACTCTAGCATTTGACACTACTCCACTTGTTTGGCCTAGTCCTATAGGCTTCCCAAATTGTAGCTCAATTCCTAGATTTCCTCACATGTCCCAGGTTGAAGAAAACATTTTTGCCCTCTCATGTTAGAGCAAACACTCACCCTTTAGTTGCAGGTGCCCCACAGGCGAATCACAAATCTTCCAACTTTCCAAACAAAGGCTGAACTGAAATGGCAGCTTTTCTTCCTCCTGGCAGAATTAAGGGGATTGCCCCAGGAATCTGCATGGGGATCTTTACCTTCCCCCCCCCCGGAGGAAGGGGGCACTGAGACCCGAACAGCGGTCTCCACCACTTGACACTGACTCCTTCTTACTTGAAAGCAAACTGGAAACTCACTCCTAACCTTTGAAAACTCCCAACGTTCTATCTAACTCCCTCTGCTGCAGATTCCAATGTGGCTTATGCAGCTGTGAAAGTTCTATTGTTGATGTCATCCCTCAGTCTCAGCTGAGACTGAGAACAGAGTGAGACAGTGTGAAACCCATTTAACTGGAGTTTCACAAGCTGCCTTCCCTGCCTACCACTAGGTCTTACTGGGATTCTAGTAACCCCGGATAACAAGGGAGTTACATAGGTAAACTGAACAAAAGAAACAAAGTGGTCCCAAATGTCATGGGTTTCATCCAGGTAAATGGAGAATGTGGTGAGAGTGGTAGACGTAATTCTTTTGCTTTGTCCTTTACATTGCACGTGATAGCTTGTTGTACGAGTCTTTTTATGTTGAGGAGTTTGCATGTTTCTCGAACAAGGATAGAAAGTTAGTGCCTCCTTCTGAATGCAGGTATGAGGGGACACTGTGATCACAAATAACTGTGTTGAGGAAGGCATTTGCTGCTGTAATAGCTTTGATATCCGTTAGTGGAATTAGCTCTACATATTTTGTAAAGTACTCCACAAAAACAAGAATGTATTTGTTGCCAGAGTCAGTGCATGTTGGTGAAAGTCCAAGAATGTCTGCTGACTCACTGAAGTGGTTCTATGGCTACAGGCACTGGAATGAGGTGTGCCTTTGTCGGTTTGGCAGGAGGCTTTCTTTAGGAGCAGGGCTGGCAGGATTTGACAAATTGGACAACGTCTTTGTTCATGTGAGGCCAGAAGAAGTGAAGCCTTGTCTTTTCGAGAGTTCTGTGGATTCCCATATGACCTCCAGAAAGTGGAAAGGCATGGTTGGAGAGAAGAAGTTGATTGATTAGAGAGACAAGCACGGCTGACTGTACATGAGTTCCGTCTGTGCGATGGCCCTTGCCTTCCTTGGTCCAGATGTGGAAAAGTACACCGTCATTGAGGAAGTATTGCGTCTGTTGCAGAAGATTTCCAGACCAGTGACAGTGCTAGGGGGTTTAAAACATAGGTCAGATTACACACACAGATGTAAAAAATGTGGGTCAAAAAGAGAAACAACTGGGTCAAAACCTAATCACAAGTATAAATTTCACCAGTACAGAAGCTTAAATTTATCAAGTGAAAATAGTTTTCTATTATTTAGTTTTCTATCTTTCGGCTGTTGTTACAGACAGGTGCACCCCTTTGGACCCACTGTCATGTGGAATGTGGGTCATTTCTGGGCAAGCTGCAACTTTTTACCTTTTTGCCCTGTCTAGCACTGTCCGTGTTCTAGACTCTTAAGTAAGTGATTATGTCTGTGAACTGAGGATTTGCAAGAGTTTTGACAGTCGCCAGGGAGAGAGCTGATGCAGAGGAGGTGAGAAGCTCTTTGGCAGATTGCAGTAATTGAGGATTGGTCCTGCTTTCCAAAGAAGCAGTTGAGAGCAGCAAAGCAACTTGAGATGCTGTAGGAGTGTCCACAGGAAGCACATCTGTGGCATGGAAAGGGAAGAGTTTGTAAACAGGATTCCTAGTCTGTTGAGGGTGATTCAGAGAGACACTGTCATCGGCTAATGCCATTGGCATAAACTTGACCTGGTCTGTATTGAATTTGTAAGACTGGAGTGTGGCAATCCATCAGGCAGACTTTCCTACTGGTTCCTTCATTTCGAGTAACCATCTGAGGGCAGAATGATCAACAATAGCTGTGAATGAGGAGTGATAAAGATAGCAGTTAAATTTCTTTACAGCAGATACCATGGCTAGATATTCTTTTTCTTTGATGCCATAGTTGTGCTCAGCTGAGGAAAAAGAGTGCCCAGCAGAGGAAACAACTCTTTCTATTCCGTCTTGAACTTGACATAGCACCGCGCCCATTGAAAAAGAACTAGCATCTGTGTAGAGTTTAAAAGGTTGATCCAACCTTGGGTAGGCTAATACTGGAGTGGAGATCAGTTTTTCTTCTAAGGTATCAAATGCTTCTTTGCACTCAGAAGTCTACGTAAGTTTACATCCCTCTTTGGTAAGGGTATACAGTGGAGCTGCAATCTTGGCATAGTTACGGATGAACTTTCTGTAATATTCAGACAGGCCTAGTAAAGCTCTGAAGTCTTTGAGGTTTTTAGGATAGTCTTTGTAAAGAGCTTGTCCACATCTAGATACATTCCTTGAGTACTAACAACATGTCCCCAGGTAATGAATTTGATGCTATGTGAAACTGCTTTTCTGGGCGAAGCTTGTGGTTGGCTTGTTGGAGGCATTCAAACACTTCTTTGAGGTGTTCTGGAAAAGTTCTGCTGAAAACAGTAACATTGTCCAGGTAGACTAGGCAAGATTTCCAGGACAACCAACGTGGTATGGCTTCCATAATACACTGACTTGTGACTGGACTATTCCGAGGTCCCATAAGCAGTTGTTTGAATTGGAAAGGTCCAAAGTGACAGTGCCAAGGTGTGTATAGACAAGAAGTTGCTTCAGTGATGTCTTGGTAGAACTCACTTTGTAGATCTAGTGTAGTGAAGTAGGCTGGGCTGGCTGTGCCAAGACTCTCTAAGACATCCTCTGTTGTGGGTGAAGGATGAGCATCCAGCACCATGCCGACAGTGAGCTTCCTGTAGTCCACCACGAAATGATACCCCATGTCTTTCTTTACCACCAGCAGACATTGTGCACCTCAAGGACTTATAGATTCTTCAGTGATGTTTTGTTCAAGCATGTCTTTGCTCATGTCCTCTAGGACTTGTTTCTACTTGTGTCCCACTTTCTAGAATCGCTGATGTAGGGGTTTCTGACTGGGCTGCACCTCAGTGGTGTGGGTATCCTGTCGCAACAGTGACAGGAATACAGCGGAGACCATCACAGCGACAATACCAACAGTTTGCTGTGATGGTGTGCTGTATTCCTGACACTGCTGCCTCCGGGGTGTTCACCCCCTTCCCCGAACCAACTCCGACTTGGAATTGGTTATTTAAAGTCCGTTGGGGGGTGTTAATTGGTGGTGTTTTGCCATAGCTGTACTGACGGTCACTGTTCTCCATGTCACCGCAGCATGGCGGAACCCAGTGGTGTGTAATGTGTTACAGGATATCACTGGAAATCCAAAAGCTGTTGTTTCTCTGTTGGAGGTTCTGGAAACTTGGAAGAGGATAGTTAGAAATGTAGAATTTGACAGCAGATAAGGACCGCTTGGCCCACCCAGTCTGCCCATTTCCCCTACCTAATGGATAAGCTGCAGATCCTAGCTAACCAACAGCCTACTTCCTACCTCCACCCCCTATAATTGCCTTATGCCTGTCCCATGCATTCTTGAATTCCACCACTGTTTTTGACTCCACAACTTCCTCAGGAAGGCTGTTCCATGCATCCACAACCCTCTCTGTGAAAAAATATTTCCTCACATTACCTCTGAGCCATCCCCCCTCTAGCTTCAAATTCTGCCCCCTTGTTCTTGCACACCTCTTTTTCTGAAAGATGCTACCCTCTTGGACTTTGTTGATTCCCTTGAGGTACTTGAACGTTTCTGTCATGTCCCCCCTCTCCCTCCTCTCCACGAGGCTATACATATTAAGCTCCTAAAGTCTCTCTCGATATGTCTTCTGGTGCAGACCCTGCACCATTTTAGTTGCCCTCCTCTGGGACTGCCTCCTACCTGTCTATGTCTTTGCAGAGATTGGGTCTCCAGAACTGCACACAGTACTTCAGATGGGGTCTCACCAGCTGTCTGTACAGAGAGATAACAACTTCCTGTTTCCTACTGGTGATGCCTTTCCCTATGCATCCCAGTATCCCCCCAGCCCTCCTTACTGCCCTCTCACATTGCTTACTCACCTTTAGGTCATCTGATATGACTACCCCCAGGTCCCTTTCCATTTTTGTTAGTATTTCACCCCTGTTGTGTACTCTTCCCCTGGGTTTTTGTTTCCCAGGTACATTACTTTGCACTTCTTAGCATTGAATCTAAGCTGCCATACATTTTACCATTCCTCCAACCTTGCCAAGTCCCTTATCCTTTCCACCCCACCCCACCTTGTGTATCAACTGTGTTGCAGATCTTTGTGTTGTCTGCAAAGAGACATACTTTTCCTTCCAGTCTCTCTGCAATGTTGCTTATAAAGACATTAAAGAGGACCGGTTTTAGTACTGAACCCAGCGATACCCCACTAGTAACCCCCCTTTCTTCAGAGTGGACTCCGTTTACTATTACTCTCCATGTCCTGTTCTCCAGCCAGTTCTTTACCCAGGCTACCATCTTGGGACCCACTCCCAGGCTGGCCAACGTGTATATTAATCTTTTGTGTGGGACTGTGTCAGACGCCTTGCTAAAGTGTAGGTAGGCCATGTCCACAGCCCCTCTCTGATCTACTACTTTGGTCACCCAGTCAAAGAAATCTATTAGATTCGTCTGACATGACCTTCCCACTGTGAATCCATGCTGCCTTGGGTCCTGTGCTCCTCTGGCCTCTAGGTACTCAACAATTCTTTCCTTCGGAAGTGATTCCATCATTTTCCCTACCACTGAGGTTAAACTAACAGGTCTGTAGTTTCCTGCTTCTGCCCTGCTCCCACTTTTGTGAAGTAGGATAACATCTGTCCTCCTCCAGTCCTCAGGTACCATCCCATACTCCCATGATTTATTAAAGAGGGTAGTCAGTGGTTGCTTACTGAGGGATAACATTATCGATCTGCAGTAGTAGTGGTAGTACTGACAGGTGTAGGGATGGGGCGACCAGGCAGAGATTCTTGCTTGAGATGGAGCTGGTCCCCAGTAGACAGGCAGACAAACTTTCTGACGATGGCACACTTAGAGATGATGATTGGCTCATCTGTAAAGTTGCAGCATTTCTGGAATATTGTTCTGTCCTGCACAGCAGACAAGGTGTCTTCCAAGAGAAGACCTGAAGAAAATTCAGAGTGGGGGATCCTGTGACGATGCCAGCAACACCTTGTGGAAGTGGTTCACCTCAAATCTCGGCAGTCAAAACCATCGCTGTCTTAGGAGGCACAGTGACTGAGTCTAGACAACAAAAGAGCAGTGCGACTCAGACTGTTCTGAGGGTGCTATGGAATGGGCTGCTAACACTCTGGTTAACCAAGGTAAAAGAATGCAGCACTCCTACCTTTTGAATATGTCCTTTCAACTAAGGAATGATTTTGGCTGCAGCTTGAGTCTTGGACTTTTCTGCGACCGGGTGTGCTGGTTCTTTTGCCTTGGTACAGTGACTGAGTCTGCAGCTACAAGTAGCCTCTGTCAGTCCAGTGACAGTTTGCTCAAAGCAAAGTCCAGGATAGCTTTGTGATACTTGTGGAAGTCCATGCCAAGAATCATTGATGGTTGTGGATCAGAAACTAGGTACACCTTGGCAGTAGTAGCTTGCTTTGAGCCAAAGTGTAGCTTGAGGTGGACAATGCCTGTGATAGGTACTGTAATGGTGTTTGCTGTGATGATGCTTCTGAAACCAGCTCCTTTAGAGCTTAAACACTGCATAAGTGTAACCTCTACCACCTTGTGAAACTGTGTATTGCTGCTTAAAACGTTTACATATCTGGAGCCCTGCAGTTGTTAGATAGCAGGCAGAGGAGCTTTGTGGTGCATGTTAGCTAAAGCTAAGAACCACAAACCTCGGGGGAGACCTTTGCTTTTAAACTAATTTTGTCACTGTATACTTTTTGCTCTTTCTAAACAGCGATCAGCTGTTAAGGGACTTCCGGGGGCTCAGAGCTATAAACAGCGCTCTGCTGCGAGCAGGGCGAGCACGTGGCAACGCGCACGAACACGCGCGCAAAGACACGTGCGTCAGCGCATGTTTGGCAGTGTTGGTGGTGGTATAAGGGTGACAAACAACTTGTTTATATATACAATTTATTTAATTTAGAGATTAAAGTACTATGGATGCTTTAATAGCAACAAATAACAGTTCACAATTAAGGAGTGACTATCCCACTATTATGACCTTGGATGGAGAACTTGGGTAAAACATGTAATATGTATCTCTTGTTGAAAACAAAAACTACACCAACAAATGATTATATATGTGGAAAATGTATTGAAAATAAATGATTATTAGAGGATATTGCAATGTTTTCAGATAGATTAAAACAGCTTGAGGAGAGCCAATTGACCATGAGTGAATGTTTTAAAGCACTACACACCCCCTCCCCATATACTACGGGCAATATGATATTCTTTAATTCATCAATATGTCCAGTGATGAATACAATCCTAAATAAAGATGTATGTAGTAATAATGATACAGAAAATGATTCATTAACAATGAATAATGAGACTATGAATGCAAATTTGCAAAATAAAAAACGAATTAGAGAGGATGACTCTGAATGGACATTGATATCCAGCACAAGGGCATGTAAAAAAGGGCGAAGAGCTGATCAATTTTGTCTACCAACTCAAAATTCTTTTTCAACACTCCCTAAATTTGTCAGATAAAAACTGCCTAATTACAAACAACCTAGATTGCTTAGGAAATCAAATACAAACAAGGGACAGTGACAGCTTTAATAATACGCTCATTGATTTACAACCACCTATTAGTAAAACAACATGTAATTCTTTAAACTCTAAATGTAGGCTGGGGCAAACAAACACTGATACTTCAACAGTAGTAAATAAAAAAACTTTATATGAATCAAAAAGTAACTGTATTTTATCAATAAATGAGTGCTCAGGATCCCTAATTACAGATCATCATGTACCCGACCCTGCTTCCACTTTAACTAGGAATTTAGTTACATCTATGGATACCGCTGTATCAAATTTTCGGGACTTGCCACGTCAAGTTTATGTATTAGGAGACTCTATTATTAAACATTTAGATAGGGCAATCTGCAATCCAGATAAGGCCACAAGAACATGCTCCAGTTTTAGAGGAGCAAAAATTGCCGACATTACAAATATGGTCAACGATATACTAATGGATGCAGGAAGTAATCCCTTGGTTATTATCCATGTAGGCACAAATGATATAAATCAAAATAATATCGCACAGATTAAAAAAAATTTTGTGGCTTTAAACAATTTCCTTGTAGAGCGGGGATGCACCACATGCTTTTCAGAAATTTTGCCAGTACCAAGGGCAACAGATAATAAAATTTGTAAAATTAAAGAAATCAATGAATGGCTGAGGAAGTGGTGTTATGGACAGGGAATATATTGCATTCCACATTGGGAAAACTTTGATGGTAGGGAATCCTCTTCAGTTGGGATGGATTGCACCTCAGCAGGAGGGGAAGTGTCCTACTGGGTAAAACATTGAGTACTGTCATTAACAATCATTTAAACTAAATAACATGGGGGAGAATTGGACTATTCCAAATTCTCTTGATGGAGGAAAGAATATTGGAACTGACAAAGTGTTTAATTTTCTATCCTTTAACTCAAGATCTTTAAATTCCTTAAAAATGGCTGAACTTTCAATAAAATGCATCCAATTAGATTTAAGTATCTTTGCCGTTACCGAAACCTGGTGGGATCGCTCTTCTACGTATGCAAAATATTCCAGGTTATAACCTTTTTCATAAAGATAGAGTAGACACTAAAGGTGTCGGAGTTTGTCTTTTTGTTAAAGATGATATTTCTGCATATGAAATCACTACAAATAGTATGACAGAATCAATATGGATTTCTATCCAATCTATTGACCGTCCCAAAATTAATATAGGAGTGTGTTATAGACCATCATCAGCAGATATTCAATATACAACTGAATTATTGAACTTAATATCGGAATTCTCTAAAAAAAAACGATACTTTAATTTTTGGGTATTTCAACATGCCCGGTATAAATTGGAAATTAAATACAAGTAACACTAATCATGAAAGGTTATTTATGAATACAATCACTGACCTAGGTTTGGACCAACTGGTAAATGAGTCTACACGAGGTAATAATATGCTGGATCTAGTAATTGTTAGCGAAGGTTTTAATATTTCTGAGACTCAAATTATGTCACCAATTGGCAATAGCGATCATAATTCTATATTTGTTAGTTTACAATTACAAACACTTACAATTAAAAACAACTTTCAACGTAGGAATTACAATAAAGCTAACTTTACTATGATAAACCAGGAATTATCACATATTGATTGGTCCAAATTATTTAAAAACAAAGGAGTAAATGAAATATATACATGTCTTATAAATATTATTCGAGAACTAGAGAATAAATATATTCCCCTATTGTCAAATTGTAATAAAAAAGGTAAAATACCTGTCTGGTTCAACAATACTATTAAAAAAACAAATTAAAACTAAAAAATATTTATTTAAAAAATTAAAGACAAATTCTAACATATTACTTAGCGACAAATACAGAACTGCTCTGGCAACATAAAAAAAATCAATCAAAGTTGCAAAATTAAAATTTGAATTTAAATTAGCACACTCAAAAAACAACCTGAAATCCTTATTTTCTTATATGAATGGAAATAGAGTCAATAATAGAAATATAGGACCACTCTGTAATCATGGAATCACTATAAATACAAAGATATGGCAGATCACTTCAATAAGTACTTTTGTTCAGTCTTTAATCAATCAGGAAATTCTGTAATCAATACTAATAGTAATGATTCCTGTATTCCGTTATTTGAACCAAAAGAAATTAAAAATTCACTATCCAAATTTAAAAGATCAACTAGTTCCGGACCGGACAATATTAAGGCTGTATTTCTTTTGGAAACACTGAATTCAATCATTATTCCTTTACAAATATTATTCAATAAATCTTTATTGGATTGTAAGATACCTGAAGTATGGCGTACTGCTCTGGTTACAGCAGTTTATAAAAAGGGCCAAAATCTGACGTTCAAAACTATCGTCCAGTTAGTCTAACCTCTATTTTGGGGAAAACGATGGAACGATTAAGTAAAGATAGGTTGGAAAACAAATTGGAAAAATTGAACATTCAGGATTTATCTCAGCATGGATTCAAAGCCAGTTTCTCATGTACAACAAATCTCATATCATTCTACCAACATGTTGCTAAATTATTGGATAGCAATGTAGCTACTGATGTAGTGCTACTAGATTTTAGTAAAGCATTTGATCATATATCACATTCCTTACTAATAAATAAATTACATAATTTTAAAATTCCACTTTGTTTAGTAAACTGGATATCTGAATGGCTGTATAATCGTACTCAATCAGTTAGAATAAATGGAGCTCTTTCAACATCTGGAGCAGTTACAAGTGGGGTTCCACAGCGTTCCATTTTGGGCCCGATTTTGTTCAACTTTTTTCATTCATGATATGGTAATATAATCTAAAAATTACTTATCCAAGTTTGCTGATGATACTAAACTGGGTGGAAGAGTTGATACCATAGAAAAATTTAAAATTCTAGAACAAGACTTGTATACAATTGAGCAATGGGCTAAAAAAAATTGTAATGTTATTTAACATCAATAAATGCAAGATCTTGCATTTTGGTAAAAATAATACATTATACAACTACTATTTAAATAACCAGTTATTGGAATCATCCAGTTGTGAAAGAGACTTGGGTATATTAATAAATAATAAACTGACATCAGATGACCATTGTAGTAAAGCAGTTAGAGCCGCTAATATTGTAATAAGACAAATTAAAAAAACTTTCATTAGTAAATCAGAGCATAATTTGATCCTACTATATAGAGCATATGTCAGACCATGCCTGGATTATGGTTCTCCCTTATGGAGTCCTTATACAAAAAATGACATAAATCGCTTGGAGCAGATACAAAGAAGATTGACTAAATCTATTCCAAGATTAAAAAATAAGTGTTATGAGACCAGGTTACAACAAACTGGTCTCTACCCCTTAACATTAACAAGAGAAAGGGGAGATTTACTTCTAATGTATAAATTGGTTCACAATCCTAAATTACTTAATATATGTGGATTGGAATTTGCAGAAAAAAGAATTGTAGGAAGATTACACTCTAATCAACTAAAAGTAGAATGGGCCAATAACAAAAAATATGATAACTTTTTCAGTATAAGGGCAGCAAAATCTTGGAATTCTTTACCACCCACAGTCGGCTAATTTTGAGATTTTCAAAACTAGGCTTGAACTCTGGTTATTGGCCTAATAATAATAATATTTAACCAAATGTCCCACTATTGAGGGAGGACAATCTAGATGGGCCTTGAGCCTTCTTTTGTCCTGCTTTATCCAGTATCCAGTAAATGTACTTTAGGTCAGCTGGAGGGACATGAGGTGACTGATGAGCTCTGTTGTTCAGAATGTTACTATTGATGACTGAGATGTCAGCTCTTGCATCAGTAAAGGTATGTGTGGACCAATCACCAATGGTCACCGATACGTAATTTGCTGGAAATGGTGATCTGATGACAGGTGCAGCTGCTCCTGGAAGTGGAGTTAGCTCTTGGAGTTGGAGGATGCTGCTTTTGTGAGTTGAGAGAGTCAGAGGTGCAGTCATTTGAGATGTTCCCCATATCCTGTGAGTATCTGCATTCATCTTGCTGATGATGTTGCGGTGACTGTCCTTGGTTCCTGCTATTCCTGTTGTCATACTTTAGCTTTCTGCAAACTGCAGCAATGTGTTCTCTGAATCCAAACCACTGGCAGATAACAGGCTCTTGTGAAGGTGGTTGTTGAGGTGGATGTAGAGCTTTGTCAGAGGTAGCAGAGAAAGAAGTTGAGCTCAGCTCTAAATTATTGACAGATGTGATGAGCTTGTCTGTCATTGCTTGTTGCTGCTGGACACGTGTTGTGAATGGGTACTGGGTCAATTCGCTGTATGCTTAACAGCAAAGTCAAAACTGCGCACCGCATATAGCACTGGGAACTACAGCAACAGGGTACAAAACCCCTCAAGGCACAAATGTAGCAAGCACGATTTTGTACTCTGTCACTCATGGCTGGTGGGGAGGAGTTATGCAGAGGTCAAGACCCCTGCTAGGGAGGTGGTCTGCAGAGCAGCCCCCGTGGCTCAGAAGGATGAGCCGCTGCAGTGCAGGGCAGCTATGTGTCTGTGGATCGGGGCTCAAATCCAAATCCCAGTCCCAGACTTTTACAAACCGCATTGTGCATTTTTGGGGTCCCCTGCCAGTGTTTCTCCTCATCCCCATGTTGACCCCTCACCTGGAGTTGATTATATTAATAGGGGGGTTCGGGAGGCACATCCCCCTCAGAAAACAAAGAAGTATATTACGTTGTATGCCGATTTTGCTGTTGGCATTCTGTTAGACGCCGGTAGTGTAGCCGCTGTATTTACAACGTGGTACATTGCTGTGCTGTTTTTGTATACAGGGACATGACCCCATGCCTTGTGAATGCAGCCATTTGTGATAACTAAGGTTGTAGCACACTGGTAGCCTGGAACATTGATGAGGATTTCTGCACAAGTTTTGCAGCTTGGATAATGTCCATCCAGTTTGTTGGCTTCTGTTGTACAACATAAGGACAAAATTGTGGGAGCAGTCCCCAGACAAAGGCTGTGATTTGATCCTTTTCTGTTTTCTGCAGACATGTGCAGCGTGACTCAGTGTCCACTGTGAAGGTTTCCAGAAATTCCAAGGGCTGCATGGTGCATTCCCACAACTGTTGTTCAAGTAACCAGGGCCAAGGTGCTTTGACAGAGTGACCTTTAAAGAGTTGCATACATGATGGCAGTATTTTCTTTAACTTTTTCTGGAAGTGCTTTAAGCCAGGAAATGGTAGCCCCTCCCAGAAGTAAGCAAAAGGCATTGGAGATACGCAAGAGAGTTGGTCCAGCTGTTGAAAGCTATCCAGATTTGGAATTGCTGAAGCCAGTCAGCAGTGTCTTTGTCATGCAAGGCTGAGCAAGATGGCAGCTGTAGGCTGGTGTAACTCGGTAATAAAATTACATTTCTCAGGTTCTTGTTGGAACTGCTCAAAAGTGAAGAAACGACAGACAAGTGATGTCCAGCATGTAAAGTGAATTATTTCTGGTATATAAAACAGGCTTACAACCAAATCACAGTGATAAACACCAGGTAGAACACCTCCTATCTTTCCTACCTATAGGCAGCAATAAATTTCTTCTTCTCAGAGAAAAAGGTGCAATGCAAAGGGTCTTATACCCCTGATAATTACCATAGTAACTACTAAAAAGATATATAAAAGTCTCATCATTGGATAATGGCAAATAACCTTACTTCTCACTAGCCTGGGAAAGCGTGCTGAGCTAACAGAAAGACAAGATAACTAAACAAAGAACCTGTATTCATGAAGGCCATTTGTGGTTACACACATAATTACATAAGTAATTGCTGTTTTGCACTAGAACTAAATATGCCGTATTGTCTAACTAATGATTATATAATGGTATAAACAGAGGTGTCTCCCAAGTGGTACAATTATGATAGCAAATACATTATGATTCTTAGAAATACAGTAGAACTCAGATCCTGACACTTATGCTTATACTATAAGTGCCTGCACCCTAAGTATTACTGTCTGCAAGGTAGGGAGCCAATCAGGGGTTCTGGTCCATGGATAACATTCTCCCCCTTGTTGCCTCAGAAGGGGCAACAATCCCAAGTAAGCTGGTAGGAATGGAGCTAAAAAGTCATTTACAGGCCCGACACATGAGCCTTGTAAAGGAATTCAAGTTGTTCTCGATGTTTGAGGGTACGTTGCTGGCAGCAAAGTGTAAAAATCAGGAAAACAATCAAAAATGCTTGAATAATAATAAAAACCTTGAAGCTTAGTTCTGCCCAGTAATTGCCAACTGCAAGACTTAAATCACCATCATGAATTAAATCATTAAGTATATTGTTTGCTTTAGATGTATTATTGCTAATATAGATCAAATGAGCATCTTTTCTAGCTAAAAGTTATCGTAAGGAGAGAGTCAAGGGATCAATGTGCACATTAAAAATAGGCAAATATTGAGAGGGCAAGCAAGTATTGGGGATGAGTATCAGTAACGTCTGGTTCAGGGAGAGGAACAGGCGTGATGACAGTGTGACCTATCACTGTTTTTTTGCTGTGGAGTAAAACAGAAGTTAGGGTTAGTAATATTGCAAGTATGAGTCCCATAAGCAAAGCGCTGATAATTTGTTACCAGCAAAACTGTCCCTTAGAGGTATACGTGACTCTAAGTGTTGGTACACGCCAGCGATGTAAGCGTACAGGGCAGGTGAAAGTCTGATTTGTTAGCCGAGTGGTGAAGCGATGTATCTCTTCAAGATAGCTTCTGGAAGGTGTTGTTTCGGCATTGAACGCTGAACATGCAGCAGGAGGGACGTCATCTGGATCATCGTCAGTAAGGTTTTTCTGCAAATCATCACCCAATGTCAAAGCCCAGTCAAGATATTCTGTTCATGTGAGGAGCCACCAAAGCTTGCAGAATGGGGTGGTAAACCACCATAGAAGACAGTTCAGTTAATTCACAGAAAATGTCATTTTCAAGATGTCCAATGGAGTGGATATTGGCCAGCTTGTCGAAGACAGATGTAGCTGGAACAAAGCGTGATAGGGAGACAGTAAACGTCACAAACATATTGTCCTTAATTGAACAAGATTTGGTCAGGTAACATGGGGCTCTGTTAGGAAACCTGGAAATGTAACCAATATTACGTATGTAGGCAGTGAAATATTAAGAGAATTCTTTAAACACATAGAAATGCAATCCTCTGTTTGCACGATATGGGCAATACCATTTACACAATCTGAGATCATGAATAACATCTGGAATTTTGCCTGATTCCAAGTCCCTGAAGAGAGCGTTAACAGTAGAAATAACATAAGAACAATAAGCAGAACATAGAATTTCACGCCCAATATATTGCTTGTCCACCTCACAGTTATCCTGAAAGATAAGATCATTAGGTTTTCGTCTTGCATCATTGAACCCTTGAGCAATCTTCTTCATATTGTACACGGTATAATGTTCTTCCTCACTAAGAGAATTAACACCTTGCAAGATAGGGAACATAACATCATTGCCAAGTATTTGCTGAAACTTCAGTGTCTTGGCCTTAATGGAGGCAATATCTGCTGTATTCCAAATAACATTCCTGAGCCAAAAAGGCCAGTAACAGTGCCGGCTACTCTGGTTATACCAGAGACAGAACCGGCTGCACCAGCGATGTCTGAGGTTGTGTCCTGCTTGGTGCGTTTTGGTCTGGGTTCAGCATATTTATGGGCTGGTCTAAAAACACCAATATGGTCGGTGGTGTGAGGTCCACCAGTAGGATCATTTGTGCATGTTTGGTAAGCAGCTACAAGATCAGTAAGCATCATACTGTGAAACTTAGAAGTATTAGTTTGTTGACATAAACCAAATTCAGCCATATTCCAATGTGATAAATTGAAAATAACTGGGACATGCATAAATTGTACATTGTTTATCAAAGCTCCTGGGAGTGATGTGGCGGTCAAACCACTAGGAGCACCATCCTCCATACGAGGACAGGCAAGCAGTTCTTACTGACTGGGTGGGACTACAGAGAGATAGAGAGAAGAAGGTGCAGCATAGTTTTGGAGACAAAAGTCAGTGGCCTCCTGTGAAGGGAGTCTCTCACAAAAGGCAGGATCAATAAGTGCAGTAAGATTGTACTGACCAGTGTGTCATGGAGAAGCCTGTCTGATAGAAAAAGAACCATTTAGAGATATGTCGGTGTTAGGCCAGCCATGGAATGTACCTTTGGCCAGGGGAGCTACAGGAATTGTATAGCCCATTGCATCAGTTTGCCATTGGATAGAAAGTGAAGATTTATCCAGGGTAACCACTACAGCATCCAGAAAGGCGTCTTTGCCTTGAGTAACCCTAACATTTTTGTTTGGAATGTTAATCTGAACACCCATGGGAGTCGAATGTTCCATTTGACCAAGCAAGTGATCCAGTCATTCCTTGTAAGTCTGTGGGGGTGCTATAATGGTTAGAGACAGTAGTCCCACCAGTAGGAGAAGAGGGTGCAAGATAGCCATCTTGCCAATATCTGAAAAAGATAGAAAAGGATTACTTAGCTGAAAGTACTATTCCGCCTTATGGGGTTAGGAAAAGTAAGTTTTTAGTCACCTTTATATAGTTTGAGTTGGTTAACATGGAATCACTTGGCAGTCTTTTTCTGCTGCTGTACTCTGACCTGATACACAGCAGGGCTGAGCTTGTTGATAATGTGATAGGGACCTTCCCATTTACTGGCAAATGAGTGTCTGGGTTGTCTGTATTGGAGAAGCATTACTTGGTCTCCAACTTGCCAGTTGACTTTTTTGACATGCTTGTCAAAATGAGTTTTAGCTTGTTGTTGAGCCTTGCCCATTTGCTTGGCAGTGAAGAGGTGTGTCTTCATGTTGTTCATCATGAAGCTTTTCCACATACTTGTCTACAGATTCAGTGTCTGCAGTAAGGGTGTGGAGATCAATCAACAGGTGCTCAGGTAGTCTCATAGCTCTACCAGTCATAACCTCATAAGGTGTACACTGAATGGTAACTCTAATTGCCATCAGTAGTAGTGGCAAGAGGGAATCCCAATCCTTGGGTTTATCATCAATGAATTTGCATAACATCTGTTTTACACGTCTGTTGGCTCTTTCTACCTGACCTGATGATTGAGGATGGTAAGGGATGTGGAATTTCTGATCAGCTCCAAGGAGCTGGAGTGTCTGTTGCATCAGTTCAGCTGTAAAGCTGGTTCCCTGGTCTGAGTCCACCTTTAAAGGTAGGCCCCACCTGGAGAACAATTGATCCACCAGTATCTTGGCAGTTGTCTTTGCCATGTTGTTTTTGGTGGGAACTGCCTCTACCCACTTGGAGAACAAATCTGTGACAACAAGTGCATACTTGTTGTTCTTACTAGCATTAGTAAAAGGGCCGATGAAATCGATCCGTGTCGCATTCCATGGTCCAGACTGCCTTTGGGGCAGTAGCTTGGCATTTTTCTTCACTGTAATAGGATTGTTCTGAGCACGCACTATGCAGTTATCTACATAGTGTTCCACATCCTTGGCCATGCCAGGGCACCAGATGACTGTTTTGAGCCTCTGGAGGGTATTTTCTGTCCCCTGGTATCCACTAGTGGGAGTGTCATGAACCATATAAATGAATTCAGTTCACAGAGAATGTGGTGCAACCCACAATTTGTCACCTGTATCCTGTCTGTGATACCAGATGAGTTTCTGATCACCAGACAGATGTAAGTTGTTCAAGTGTCTTGTGTATGAACTGCCGACAGGCAGTGGCTGTTCAGTTCCCTTGTCTAAGAACTTAAGCACATCTCTGATCTCTGGATCTGATTTTTGTGCAGTGGATAGATCCAGAGGGGGCTCTGGTACTGGTTTTTTGGTGGCAGCAATTATGGATTGCACAATTGCTGCTATGCACTGTGGGTGAGTCATTTCCCATGTCTCCCCCCTCGAGCGCTTGCTTTGGCAAGCGAGTCCGCTCCTTCATTGAATTCATGGTAAGGGTCAGACTTGCAATGAGCCTTTACCTTGTGAATGTACAGCTTGTGGGTGAACATTTGTGTCACAGTGTGTATGTACACAAACAGTTCCCTATACTTGACGGGAGTTCCATCAGATGAGGTAGAGTTGTTCTTCTGCCAGAATGGGAAGGACTCAGTTAGGGATGAGCATACCCAATTGGAGTCCGCAAAAATGATAGCATCCTTGTCACCATGTGGCATGATTTCTAATGCACAGGCCACAGCAGCCAGTTCGGCATATTGTGAAGAGATGGTGCACTTTCTAGCAATGCGCCTGAAGTCACCTGCATGATCCCTAATGAGTACTTCAAGCCCTGCTACCTGTTCTCCTGCCATATAGGATGCAGAAGCATCTGTAAAGATGCGGAACATAGTTTTGTCTTCCAGGACCTCAAGTGTGGCTGGCAGCAAGGGTCCTGGATCAGGTGGTTGGAGGGCACAGTCATGGGGCTTACCTGTGTACAGTAGGCCATGGGCCAAGATTGATGGCATTTTGGCAGGCAACACCTTGATGTCTCTATCCTGCAAAAGCAAAGACCAATGAATGTCTGATGTAAGAGACTGATCCATCTTTTACTTTATCTGAAAGTAAAAAGTAAGTGGGAGTATGACAGGTATGCAGAATGATGGGAGCATACCCAATGATGTAGAGAAAGTGTTTGACAGCCCAGAAGGTTGCCAAGAGTGTCTGTTCACAGAGACTGTATTTTCTCTCAACTGGGGATAGCATCTGAAATGCATGGGAAATGCGCCTCTAGTACCCGTTGTATTTTTGGGCCAGCACTGCAGACATAGCCACATCAGAGGTGGCAGTTTCCAAATGGAAAGGTAGCCTTGGATTTGGGTTAATCAATCCTGGGGCTGAGGCCAAGGCTTGTTTGAGCTGGGCCACAGCTTCAGTGTGTGTGTGTGGGGCCCATATCCATGGGACATTCTTTTTCAGCAGTTAATACAGGGGAGCAGCCTTCAAAGCAAAATCAGGGATAAAATCCCTAGAGTAGTTTACCATTCCCAAAAAGCATCTCAGTGTTGCCACGCTAGTGGGAAGTGGCAGATCTTGTAAGCCCTGGAACTTCTTAACAGCTGGGCTGCTGCCGTGGTCTGTGATGCGTAGGCCAAGAAACATAACGTCCTTCTGACACAGCTGTGCCTTAGAGGGGTTGCACTTGAGGCCTGCTGTCCTGAGGAGAGTCAGTAGTTCATCCAAAAGGGTTAGGTGTTCTTCTTTGGTGGACGTTGCCAAGAGCAAATCATTCACATACTGCAAGAGACACTGGGTCATAGAAAACCCCTGCAGAGCATCCATCATGTGGAGATGGAGGAGGGAAGGGCTGTTGTGGAAGCCCTGGGGCAGACAGATCCAGGTGTACTGGTGCCCATCGAAGGTAAAAGCACATTTTATTGACTTTCTTGTGCTAATGGGAGTGACCAAAACCCACTAGAGATGTCAAGAGCTGAGAACCACTTTTTGTCAGGTGTCAGCAACTTGAGCACATCAAGGGTTGGTGCCACAGTTGGAGCACAGCTGGGGGTAACTTGATTAAGTTTTCTGTAGTCTATTGTAAGTCTTCAAGTTCCATTTGGCTTTTTCACAGGTGAATTCACAGTGGAAATACAAGTTCTAATCACTCCTTGTTGTAGCAATGATTGGATGGTCTCCCTCAATGAGGGTAAGGCTTCAGTAGGGAATGGATACTGCTTCTGCCTCACAAGATTAGGTCCTGGGATTTCAATGGTGGTGTGCATCCTACCACAATCATGCTTGTTGGTAGCAAACACATCAATATGTTCCTGTAGTAGTGGTTGTAGTTCAGGAAATGAGTCATGACTTTCAAACAGAGCCATGACGTCATACTCTTTGTTGTTGTGGGAGATGGCTGCCCCCGCATGGGAGTCTGGTATTTTGACAGCATGACGTCCCTTGATCTGTAACAATAACCTGTTAGCTAGGTCCACCACACAGCCATGCTGTGCAAGGAAATCAATTCCCAGTATGCTGGGGTGATGATGTAACACCATAAGGTCAGATACAAAGTTCATTTTGAGGTGGTCTACCTGCACAGGCAGAAACACAGATCGATAAGTTTGCAGTTGGGTGCCATCTAAACCCTGTGCACTGGTCTTCCATCTGGTAGACCAGGCCGACGTATCTGGGTTCTCATCATGGAGAACAGACATGGCTGCTCCTGTATCCAGAAGCATGTCCAGTTGGCGGCCCCGACCATGGCCCTTAGACAAGGCCGTCCGTTTGTGTCAACGAGCAGGTCAGGCCTGTAATTGTCAGTTGGTATGACTACCGGCTTCTTCCTCATCCTCCTGTCCCTGTGACCTGAGGCCTTTGGAGGATCTTTGGGCATCTTCTCAGTGCTTCACAGGGCACGAATACTGTACCTCTGACATCAGGGCCGAGATCTCAAACTGTTCAATGGGTGGTTTCCGGATCACCACATCAGCCTGGCCAGTGCCCGATGCCGTGAAAGGGTTTTTCCCTTGGCTTCTCAGTTGTTCGCTAGCCGAAGACCAGAAAGGGTTGGTGCTATTACTAGCTGGTGCCAGGGCCATCACAGAATGTGTGGACGTGACCTCCTTTGCAGCATGGGCCTCCTCCAGCTGTTTGCGGAGGGTCTCATTTTCGTCCTTTAAATCCCGATAGTGAGGCCCGTTACGGTACTTGCCATAGGAATTTGATTTCCCATTCCTGTTGTAGTTGTTATTGTTCCGGTTATTCTTGTAGTCCCCCCCCATGCGACTGTCGGTCATCAGAAGGGGCTTCCTGTTTATCGTTGTTGCCTTCCACCACAGAGTGGGTTGGGGCATTGCCTACCACGGCGACTTGGGCCGGGATGGCCTGGGCCGTTGGATTTTGGATGTCAGCGGCCTTGTTAGTGTTTTTGTCGGAAGCTAGGTTACACAGGTAGACCTGGAAGGCAGACTCCAACTTGGTGAATATCTCATCAAAGGTGTCGGACTACAGGTAGACATTGAGTTCAACTTTCTCCTGGAGAGCCGGAGTCATGTTCCAGATGTACAAATCATTGTACTCAATCTGGTTTTTGTTACCGTTCTCACCCGCTAGGCCTTTACCGGCCCCGTAGGTGAGCCACAACTGTTGATTGTAAGCCGCTGGGCTTTCCTTCACATTCTGCTTGACCTTGTAGGCCAAGCGGGCTCCAACAATACCTGGGGTGTTGGCAGCAAGGAGTGCCTGTGCGATATTGTTGTAGTTGAGCATTTCGCAATTGCGGACAACCTCTGGGAGTTTGGCCCAGAGGGTAGGCTCGATGGCTTGTCTTAGTACTTGGACCTGGTACTCGAGTTGGAGAGAAAGCTTCTCACAGAGGGAGCATACCGTCTCTAAATGACAGCTGAGGTTGTCAGTTGGGCCCATCTGTCCGATGCCTTGAGCAATTTGCTGAACAGAATGAGCGACCTGTAGGGGATTGGAAGTGGGCGAATGGGGAGTGGAGTTGAGTTCCCCACGACCCAAAGCTCCACGAAGGGCAGCTTCTATTGCTGCATTAGCGACTGCCTTGAATGCATTCTCTTGAGTTACAGTGTTTTCGAACATGCGTCCAATCTGCTCTTACATGGAAGAGCTTCCCTCAGGGGTGGATAGTCTAGTTAAGACGTCCTGTACAATGCCTCGAACTTCCGCACCGTCTTCCCGGGAAAGGGGAGCCAATGGAAACAGGCTCCTACTTGAAGGTTGTCGGCCTCCCGTATCATGGGGGCTGCAATGTTTGTTTTGACATGGCAACGTAGAAGGCATACCAACGTGACATGGGGGCGGGCTATAACGGCCGCCATCTTGGGAATGGCTGGCAAAGGCCACCGCCCTGTGGGGTGGGGTCCTAGATATGATGAGGCGTCCTAAGTCCACGTAATCAGAGTCATCATCACCTGATGAGGTAATGTCAATGGGTGTGTACTGAAAACCATTCATGGCTTTTATATGACTAGCGAGAATATCTTGCTGATGGCGCATTCTCCCCATTTTATCTCTACACTTCTTGTGACAAGCTTTAGCAGTGCCCTGCTCAATACCCTTCTCAACTTCATGCTGCAATACCCTGTATGCGGCACCCAATTCGACATTTTCCCTAAGCTCTTTGTCTAGCTCATGCATCAATCTCACATTCTCTTCCTTCAATTCAACATTATCCTCTCTCAGACTTTCATTCACATCACTCAAAATGTCATTCAAATAAGACAGCTGTTTCTTATCACGTTTTGACCTTTCATTGTCATCTCTTTAACATACACAATTGACGCTCAGAGTCTTGAGCAGTGTAATGCAACAGTCTGTTGTTATGATCACGGAGTGATTGTGTCTCCTCCACAAGTTTCTGTTCCGTTTTCAGTAATTCCAATGCCTGCAAGCCCATCTCTTTTTTTAGAGTAGTGTTTTGCAGTTCAAGGGAGGCACATCATGCTAGTAAATTTTCTACAGTTGTATGTAAAGCCGCTACCAAGAGACCTTTGGTGTGATATTTCTTGGCTTTTTACTTGGACTTGAGATATTGTTCAGAGACCGTAAGCAGGGGGTCTTCGGCTGATCTCGCATCCAGCGTAAAATCAGTCCATCCTCCATGGGAGGTGAGGTAGTTAGAGACATCGAGTCTCAATTCTGTGCACAGTTCAGGCATAACAAACAATGGGGTAAACAGACAAAGCAGTTGAAAGACTGGAATAAAATCCTTGGCGCCGTCACCCAACGGCTTTCCAGTCCCCCGTGGGCAAACAGTGGTGCCAAGGCGGTACGCTGCTACTCACAAAGGGAGTGTACCAGTGGTTCAGTGTGGGTCTGCCACGCCCGACACCGAGACGGAACAAGTCTCTAAAGGAACAACCACAGTAAGTTCGAATAGGTCCAAGTAGGCAAAAATGCACCACACTACTCGACACTCAGTTCAAAGAACTCGAATGGAATCCTCACTTTGTACATTCCAGCCTCCACATGGTCGCCAAATGTAACTGAGTAATAAAATTACCTTTCTCAGGTTCTTGTTGGAACTGCACAAAAGTGAAGAAATGACAGACAAGTAGTGTCCAGCACATAAGGTGATTTATTTCTGGTATATAAAGCAGGCTTACAACCAAATCACAGTGATAAACACTGGGGAGAACACTTCCAATCTTTCTTACCTGTAGGCAGCAATAAGTTTCTTCTTCTCAGAGAAAAAGGTGCAGTGCAAAGGGTCTTATTCCCCTGATAATTTCCCGAGTAGCTACTAAAAAGATATATAAAAGTCTCATCATTGGATAATGGCAAATAACCTGACTTCTCACTAGCCTGGGAAAGCATGCTTAGTTAGCAGAAAGACAAGATAACTAAACAAAGAACCTGTATTCGTGAAGGCCATTTGTGGTTACACACATAATTACATAAGTAATTGCTATTCTGCGCTAGAACTAAAGATGGCAATATTGTCGAACTAATGATTATACAGTGGTATAAACAGAGGTGTCTCCCAAGTGGTACAGTTATGATAGCAACTACATTATGATTCTTAGTAGAAATACAGTAGAACTCAGATCCTGACACTTATGCTTATACAATAAGTGCCTGTGCCCTAAGAATTACTGTCTGCGAGGTAGGGGGCCAGTCGGGGTGCTGGTCCATGGATAACACTGGTATACACCATGGAGTGCAGCGAGATAGTTTTAATGTAGGCAAGGTCATCCTGAATGGATTGCATAGCTGACATTCCCTGTGATGAGATTGTGGACTGGATGTCCTGCAGGAGGGTTTCTATTTTGTAACCCCATGGCCTCGAAGTGATTGAAGGCAGGCCTCCGAATGCTCCTGCATCCATATTTTTTTGTCGGACATGGTTGTCGTAGGAGAGCTTTGCTTGACAGAATGGAGATTGTAAGGATGAAAAGGAACTGCCATCATGCAGAGAACAGGACGTTGTGGATTAGGTGGAGTGTCATTGAGGAAATGTCATACACAAAGTACAATTATTTGTAAGTAGAGTCCATTGAGTGGCATCTTCAGTAAATGATTCTAGACCAAATCCTTGTTGCGCCATTATTTAATTAATGATTTCTTTGCAAATTCAGCTTTCTGTGTCAGTGTCCATCCATTTCAATAGGGTTTGCCCTTTTTGAAGATGGCCACCATTATTTTCTGTGGAGTGAAGCCATTTTGCAGCAAGTTGGTGCCCTTAACAAAGATGGCACCTGAATTTTGACATGCAGTTGGGAGCTTCCTGTTGGATTTGCCCCATGGCCACTACAGGTGTTAGAGGATTAGTTCCTGGCATGTACTCTGTGCCCAAACAAAGATAGCTGCTGGTTGTCACGAGGTTGCTGTAAGGGCTGTCTGTACACAAAATGTTGGTTCCCACCATTATCCTCCACCCCGGTTGCAGAGAAATGGCAGGCTGTAATCTGTTAAGTGGCAGTTGCTGGGGAAATTTTAATTTGATGGCTGCCACTGTTTTGTTTTGTTTTTGGGTTGGGGGGTTCTGTGCCCCTTTTGCTTTTGGCTCCATGGGCTGACTGCTTTGTGTACTTCTCTGTTTCTTTTTATATCAGCTATTAGCCTTTTTTTATTTTTGTAATTTTCTGCCGCTGGTTAGCCCTGGTGGTGCAAGAAATCCAGGATCCTGTGGCTCCATTTATTTATGGTGCCCCAATTGTATTTATTGTCCTGAACATAACATGGCCGAGCTGCGAGCAGGGAAAGGCTCTGTGCGGCAGAACCAGCGTGTTGCTGAGCTGCAGTAGTACAGAGCAGCAGAAATGCAGAGTGGAAGTCCTGAGTGACTTGGGAGTTGTGGTTGCTGCCTGGAAGAGGGAAGCCAGGAGAGTGGGTAGCCACGAGGTCCAGAGGAGTATTGGTCGGTGCAGCAACAGCCTAGAGTGCCAAACAGTAGAGGGGCGGTGTATGTTGTGTAGCTGGTGAAAAGGAGCTGTATTCAGTCTTGGGGCCTGCAGGTGATAAGAGACCACTTTTTGGAGGAACACCATGTTGACTGTGGTTTCTGGTGGCAGGGAGGCATCAGTGTGTGGGAGCAGAGTGGCTTGAGTTGCAGTCCTAAGCAGAGGTCCTTTGTGGCAGCAGCTGTGAGTTCGGGATCTGGGTCCTTTTGTAGCTGTGCTAGAGCTGAGCAGAGTTGTAGCTATGGCAGGTATTCCTGGAGGTCCTGAGCAGCCATTAGTGCAGGAAGCAGCAGGGTGTACCAAGGAGCAGCCAGTGTTAATGGACCTGCTCTGCTGCCAGGTGCTGTGTTTCATTGCAGGGTAGCTGGGTGCTCAGGACAAACGGAGCTGCAAATGAGGGTAGTTAGTGCAGTTGGATGGCTGTCTTGCCATTGTACTGTTTGTTTATTTGCTGTAGACTAGAGAAGCATGGGAAAATCATCAAGTGTAAAATGGAGCAGTTTGGAGTGGCAGGGAGTTCCATGCAGGCTTGCCACCACGAGGTAAATGGTGCAGCACATGGGGTGCGGGGTGCAAGTGTTCTCCTGGAGCATCAGAGATGTTTGACGCCTGGACAGATTAACTGCTGGCTGTACATTTACTCAGGAGCAAGTGTAGCAGTGTCCCCAGTTTTTTTATCTTTCGGTCTCAGTGCAGTAGGAGAGCTGATAGTAAAGCAGGAGACAGTTATTTTTTTTTCTGCAACCAGGTCTGTTGTGCAGGTGCCCAGAGGTATAGATCTTCTAGGTGCTGAACTGGAGGTGGGTGACTGGGAAGAAAGTGATGCACTTGGCAGTAGGGGCCAGCACAGGTGTTCGAGATAGGGCCAGGGTAGGAGAAGGACCATATACTCCACCATATGTGGCGTTTTGGTGTTGGTCTGCCACTAAGGTCCTTACATTCTCTTCAGGTCTGCCATGCCCAGCTCTTGCTACTCTTGTTACAAAAGACTGTCAATATAGTATCACGTCTATGTATAGTAGCAGTCTGGAAATTCAAAGTTCCTTGTTTTTAACAGGGAGTTCATTGGACATTTTGCATCATGCAGATACAGACGTGCATCCTAACAACAGTAAATACATTTCATTAGGCTGTTGGTTAACTAGGATCTGCAACTTATCCAATAGGTAGGGAAATGGGCAGACTAAGTGGGCCAAGCGGTCCTTATCTGCCATCAAAGTGTATGTTTCTATCAACTGGTTAGGTTGGGCTTCGGAGGAATCTCCCTGTAAAGGCTCGGATTTAGATGGGCTATATTGTCATCAGTACAGACCCCATATTTTAACATAATTTATTTATTGATTTGTTGATTGATTTTATCAGCTGTAACCCGGGGGAAGGAATAAGGATAGAGGGAGCAGAAGGAGAATATTGAGAAATAGGTAGCATCAAATTAACCACTACAATAATAACAGCATAGCAAAATGTACAATCAAGGAATACTGGTTCCACTACTTGATATCGTCGAGGATGACCTCAATATCCCCATCAGCGGCAGGAACAATGGTCCCGTCAGGACACAGAAAGCCCCCCGCACCCTCCCCCATCTCTAAATATACAGCTCTGGAGTTGTATCAGGGTTGGGGACGAAACACCAGGAGTCGCAGCGCCATTCCACAGCAGACCACCACAGCGACCTGCTGAGATCTGTTGCTGTGGTGGACTTCGTTGTGGGAATGTCGCTGTGGTGGGGTGATAGTGTACCAGGAATACCTATCTGTACAGTAGTGCACCTAGTAGTGCGAACGTGTGTATGACGATATACATGATTACAGGCATTGAGAGGGTGAAATCAGTTTTGGCAGGAAAGGACAGAGTGATGCTTCAATTTTAGCTTGGACATGTTTAAATTCAGTGAGCAAGTTATGTCAGATGGCAAGCTGTTCCAGATTTTGGGCAGCCTAAAACTGATTACAGCTTAACCACATTGCTTTTTATGCTAGAGAATCTACCTTCTGTCCTGTTGTGATCCCAGCATGTAGGATGGAGTTAGAGGCAGGGTTAAAGAGATTGTAGAGGTAGTCAGGTAGTTTACCGACTCAGAATATTGCACCTAAGAAGGCTGTGTGATTTATTTACCTGAGGTCCAGATTCAGCCAGCCTAGGTTGTCATACATAGAGCAATGGTAAGTACGGGAGACATCCTTTAAGATGACTCTGCTTAGTACATTATATACGCAGTTTTGGAGAGCAAGAAAATTTGGAAGCTGTGGTAACAAATTCTGGTCAGAGCAAATATGGCTGTGGAAAGCTTATAGGAGTGACAAGAGCGTGGAAAAGAATATGCAGTGCTTTTGCTGCAGCAGAGCCGTAAGTAATGCTGCAGCAATTACAGTACTACACATGTGTGATACTTGCACATGTGAAGTTTGCCCTGTAGTCAGCCCTGCACAACATGGCGATGCTGACATAACTATGTATGCACGATAGTCATGCATGCACAGTTTAAGTCGTCACCATGTTGCACATGGTGGGCGTCAGTCCTGTAGTTGCAGAACAGAAAAGTAGTGCACCAGGAAGTGGGTATGTTTATGTGGTCTGTCAAGGGGAAAGGCTGCATAAACAGAATCACTGGCAGCTATGTTGGAGCACTGTGGCAGCACATCAAACAGCGGTCTGGTTACATGATCCACAGTGCTGTTATACAAAAGTGATGATGGCATAACATCCGTAGAGCTTGGCCCATGCAGCCATACAAATCAGACTCCGGAGGAGTCTATTAACAAACTAGAGATCTGGTTTGGGACTTGCTCGTCATCACAGTCACTTTCTCATTCTTTTCTAAGCAGTGATTTCTGGCAAATGTGCCTTAACCATTTTTGATCTCTGTGCTGGTAGACTACTTCTGGTTTTCCCCTGATTGTATTAGGCGGGGGTAGTAGCAGTCTTGAAGTGGTAGCTGCCGGTGGTGGCATGCTCTGGAAAAAAGTGGTCCCCATGTTCGTCTGCACATTATAGAAATGATGCCTTTCCTTGTTTTTGCTGTAAACAAACTGACCCCTTTAACACAAAAACAAGGAGTCAGTTATGGCCTCCACCCCCCTTTTTGGCTCAAGTGAGAAACGTCATTATGGGTTTGCATCAGATGTACAGTGGCAGCCATAGATGCAAAATGTTGTTAAACAGTAATCAGCTGTATGTAAAAGCTTTTTTTTTTTTTTTAATGTGTGCTTCCTTAATGTTGTCAATACCACTCCACCCATGTGTACTCTGACCCTGGATTTTGGTACCCAAAGTGCAATATTTTACATTTTTGTGTTCAGGACAAAAATGTCTTTCAAATGAGGGTGGTCACTAATCTAAATTCCTTGCGTGTGTGCAAGAAACATCTTGTTGTAGAACGACATTTCAGAGGTGTGTCCGGGATGAGTCCAATGCACAGCAATCTACAGTGGGCTCGTCCCTGACAAACCAATGAGCATGCAACCAGACTGTGACACTAGTCACAGTTTCGCAAATGGAATCCGTTCTCTAATTGAAAGAAATAAAGTGCTCCAATGAGAGCGCTTCATTCCATTCATTCATGCCCTTACTGATCTTACTGCTTGTTTCCCCACCCATCCTGCAGATGTCCAGGTACCAAACCATACAGTGCATCACCCACTTTCTGTGCCATAAGCAGTAAACCGTCCTAGCAATAAAGAGCAAATAAATATTATTTATCATTCCCCAGACAGACATCCACATTGAACTTGTTTGTGTCTTTGTGTGAATGACAGTGCGTGTTCTTGTCCCTGAGCTCCTCTCTCTCTCTCTCTCTCTCTCTCTCTCCAGTGCTTCATATGTGCCACAATGCCCAACCTGAGCATTGCTTTCTGTGATGGTACCCATTGACCTGCCCCGTGGATCTCCTAGTGTCCATGCTGCCTCAGTGTGCCCCCCCACCCCACCGCACAATACAAGGAGCAAGAGTGCTGAGAAGTGAGGCAGCATTGCCAGCAGAGCTGTAGCTTAACCCTGGATGGCAGGGAGAGAGAGAGAGAGAGAGAGAGAGACACCGGCTTCAGGGACAGAAACCAAGAAGGAGATGCAGCAGCTTCCCCCGAAAGAGAGTGCAGGATCGAAAGAGGTGGAGAGTGGCACCAGTGTCAGAGACAGAGTGGCAAGAGAGCCCCCAAACAGTGACAGCAACATGCTGAGTTTTGGTGAGTAAGCAGAATGAGAGTGATCACCAGGTGACAGGCTTGTCATTATTGCAGCACAACCTTGGCAGTGTGAAACTGGGGGCAATGCAGTGTAGTGACCATAACCAAGATGATCGGTGGCTCCCAGATCTGCACCTGAACAAACATTCAATTAAATGGGTGGCCTGTCCCCTAGCAGTCTCCTCCCTTCCCTACCCCCAAGAGAGACACAGCAACAGTGAGAGCCGCTTCCAGTGTGGCATATATGTGCAGGTCCAATCTGTTCCATTCAGATGTCAACCCCCCCAAAACAGAGAAGTGGAGTACAGTGTGCGCCTAAGCTCGGTTGCCATCCATTTTATTTCCGCTCACTTTTCCGGCACCTTGCTGTTGGTTTGACTCTCTGTTTGTCCTTCTGAAGCTCAGTGGAAGCAGACTGCACATACAGGGAGGCAGAGAAAGTGGCAGCAAGAGTGCCATGACCAGGACAGAGAGCAGTGCTGCAGAGTTTTCCTTTCATCGTGGGGGAGTGGACGTTAGAGAGAGAGTGAGAGACCAGGAGAGAGACAGTGTAAAACAAACTTGGTGCATCTATTCCAGAACTGCACAAAAGGAGCACCCAGACAGAGCCAGAGACAATATGTGGGTCACATATCTGCCCCTTTACATTGACTAGCACAGTGTAGGGTGGGCACTGCATGGGCACCCCTGGGTAGTTGCTGCCCCCTACACTTCCAGCTGACATCAGTACATACGGAACAAACTGCAGTAGCCACAGACTGATGTAGGTTACTCATCTTCCTCTCCACACCCATCCCACTCCGCACAGGTTGGCATAGTGACAAGGTGACCTCCAGGTGGGCAGCCCAAGGTAAATGGTGGACTGTGGCCTGGTAGAAGTTGGTGATTGGTGCCCCCTTGACAACCATCCCACCACCACACATTGGCTGCCCCAGCCAGAGACAGAAATGTGAGTTGCACGTTTGCCATGCCACACCTGTTTCTGTCTAGCCTGGTGGGCGCCAGGTGGGTGAAAATGGGGTCACGGTCCAGATCCACTAGGTGGCCCGAGGCCATTGACACCCAACACATCTTCCTGCATTTCTGCACATGTAAAGCATTTTCTTCTTCCATTCCACCTCCTGCACGTTAGGAGCATTCTGCAGGAGCCAGTGACAGATGCGGTTCACACATCTGTCCATCTTTACCCATCCGAGTTCCATGAAAGCTGGCACTGGCATGGGGTGGGCTCCAGGCAGGTGGCAGAATGATGCTCAATCCCACCTCCACACAGGGGTAACACCCTGCAGCAGTCAGGGATAGAGATGCAAGTTGCACATCTGCCCCTTCATACTCGTCTCTGCGCCACCAGAGCTAGCATGAAGGTTGGCGTGGACTTTGGGTGACTGGCACTTCCTCCACCTGTGACACACCTCTGCACTTGCAGAACACTCTGCTTTAGCCAGAGGCTCTCCCACCTAACATGCTGTACCCATGGAGAGCACTCTGAGGTACTGAGATATAAAAATGTGGATTTTGTATATGCCCCTCCACAACTGTTCCCACTCTGCTGGGTAGCTGGGGGTAGGATACAATGGGTGCTCCTGAGTGACTGGTGCCCAATCCTGCACCCCCACCTATCAGCCCAATCCTTTACAGTAGCCAGAGAAGAGATGTGGATTGCACATCTGCCCCACCATAAACTGTGCCCATTCCAAAAAGGTTTCACACACAGGCTGGAGTATGGTCTAGGATGGTGGCCTTTAAGTGAGCACTCCAGCACTCCCCCCCCCCATTACACATTTGCATACAAGAGAGCACTCCTCCCCCTCCATGCCTTCTTTGCATATGGGGAGCAATTCTCCTTCTCTGCACTGCACTGGCTGCCAGTTCGGTGGCAGATCACCCTTAAAGTCTGCTTGCTGACTTTTAAAGCCCTACACGATCTGGGCCCCGTCTATGTGAAAGAACTTCTGGTTCCCTACTGCCCCGATCGATCACTCCGCTTGGCCGACGAAGGGTTGCTAGAGGTTCCAAGGGTGAATTTGAAATCTTCTGGTGCTCGGGCTTTTTCGTATGTTGCCCCCACCCTTTGGAACTCTCTACCCCGTTGGTTGCGGGACTGCACCTCTGTGGAGGGTTTTAAGAGGGGTTTGAAGACCTTTCTTTGGGAAAATGCATTTTCAGAATATTGATTGGTTTAACTGTCTTGGTTTGGCTGAATTCTGTTAATGACTTTTAACTGTTATTCATGTACGGCACCTTGATAATTGAAAGGCGCCATATAAATAAAAATTATTATTATTATTATTTTCCAGCCCTCTTCCACATGGTGGACATAGTGTCTTATGTAGTCATATTTGATCTCAATCCTTATTGAATGCAACATTGTTCATACTGTATAAAGTAATGTAAAGAAAATTGTTTAATTTTAATTTATGTTATGTGTCCTTACTTTTTGTATCTCACACCATGTATTGTCTTTATCATTGCTTGTACAAGGGACCTTCTTGCAAATGAGCTTGCTCAATGGATTTTATCCCTTCACAATAAACTTGAACTTGAACATGGAAAGCACTCTTCGCTCTATTCCGTCTCCACACATAGGTATCATTGCTCCACCTCCACCCTACCTTTATACATAGCGAGCACTCATCCCCTGACCCCTCCAGTGCTTCTCCCACTACATTTCACCTCCCCCACGTGGAGAGCACTTCTCCCACTGCATCCCACTTCCTGTACATAGGGAGCACTCATTCCCCTCCATTCAACAGAAGGGGAGCTTTCCTCCCACTTCATATCAGCTCTGTACATGGTGAGCACTCCACCCCTTCAACCCACTACCCCTACATGGGGAGCACTGCTCCCCATCCATCCCACTTCTACACATGGAGACACCTCCACACATTTGCATCACTCCTCCTCTACCACCATCCCACTTCTGCATAGAGAGTACTCCTAACCCCATTCCAGCTTTGCACATGGGAGCACTCTGCAACAGCCAGAGACAAAGTTGTCACTCAGGCATCTGCTTTTCCACACCTATTCACACTCCACATGATAAGCTCCAAGTTGGGCAGAACATCAGTGGGGTTAAGATGTAAAGAGTGGGTTGCCCTGGGAGATGGTGCCAATATCCTCACCACCTCTCTGAATGAGAGAATCCCCCCTTCCAGAATCAGTCTTTATTCTTTTCTCCACTCACCACTTTCGTGCTGATTATCCTCCTCTTTGCTTGCCTTACCCGTTGCTCCCCTCCGAAGACAGGACTACAGGACACTAGGCCAGGGCAGATTTTTCCTCGACCTCTCCTGTCTTCTCTTTGGACCACACCACCATTTCATCCAGTGTCCAGCACAGTCAAGAAGACGCACCATGTGTTACTCGCACTGGACGGGTCAGTTCTTTCTCTAGTAGACCATACTAAGTTCTCCCACAGTTCAGCTGAGGCTAGAGAAGAGCAGCACACAGTCCCACTGTACCACCACGACAGTCGACAGGACACCACAGCTTGCTTGGCGCTGCACAGACGATGCAGCACAGCAGCATGCTCACTAGTCTGTCTCACCAGGCTTCTACCACTCTCTCTGTTGATGATGTCTCCATCTCCCCTAGCCATCAACAGTCCCGTGCATGCACATTGTGTTGCAGCTAGCTCCAGCCGTAATGGAGACTGCTGAAACACTGAGTTTTTTAGCAGTTGAGCCTGACCCAACCCGAAAATACAGGAATTTGTAATTTTCTGAAGTAATTTTGGTGGGGGGGGGGGGTTGAACAACCTGATCCCCTCCACCTATGCCCATGCAATCCACAACAGTTCAGACACATGCAATGCTTACACTTAAAGGCACTCTTCCCAGCCCCCCCGCCTACCCCAGCACACAAATGAACACCAACCGCGACCCCTCCCACTTCCTCTGCAAGCAACAAGGATCCCTCACTCTCATGCGTTCATTCCTGTACAAGTAGCCGAGTTGTGGGTCTAGGGCTGCAGTCGGACCTTATGCTGTAATGGAGCTCGAGCCTGCTTCAGCACAACAGGACAGCTAAACTGAGTCCCCTTAATCGCTACAGATGGAGGGCTGCTGCACAGATGATTGCTACAGCCACTTAGGCACCACCGGGGATTTAAAACAAGAGCTGTACCATAGCAGGCAGCCTGCCATCTGCCTCCTCCTACATTGACTGCTTGCAGCACTTGCCCAGCTCCTCCTCTGCTACCAGTGGCTCCCGTTGGGAGTTGTCAGGCAAGCTCCACGACTTACTAGCCCTCGCAACCGATACTCTCTTCTGACTTTCTTCTGTGTCTGGTTGCATTTGCCTGTTTTTAAACGCCCAATAATTTTTTTTTCTGCTGTCTGCTTAGTTACAGAATATTAAATATATCAAAATAAAATATATTGCTTTGAAGAAGACAAAAACTTTTATTATGGCTCGACTTCAATGTATAGTTGGAGAATGATGAAATCTCATCTTGATTGTTTTACTTCCATATTGCTATTTTGTATTTTCAGTTTAAATCAGATATAATACAGTATATTTTTTGGTTTTTTTGAGAAGATAGAAGCTTTTATTATGGCTTTTTTTGGTTTGATCCACGCACACTGAAGCGTTGAAGCAGTGAGATCGCCACGATTTTGGCAGCCTTGCACCATTCTTCTGATCCTAAAAATATGTATCACAATGGTTGTATAATTGTAAGTCTATATTCAAATGGCTTTAATTCATTATAATTACACACTAAGAAAATTGGTCTTAATGAGTGCATTTAAGGTTTCATAATTTGACTATTTGCAATTAATGACCTTCCAATCCTGGAGTCTTCAAATGTGTTTTATCTAAACATTTCTTTGCTCAGTTCATCACTAGTCCAGTAAGATTTAGAATAAAATTACTTTAGAACAAAAACAGTATAAACTTTGGATTTGATTTTGCGCAGATATTAATTTCTCTCTGAGTTGAAAATGCATAGGAGATTAGTTGTATATACTTTGTATTTTTCCACACTTTTACTTCAGAAATTTATAAAAAAAAATATGAAAAATAATACTTAACAGTCCAATGAGATTTAGAATAGAATAACTTTAGAACAAAACTGTATAAACTCTGGGTTTGATTTTGCGCAAATATTACCTTCTCTCTGAGTTGAAAGTGTATAAGAGATTAGTTGTATATACTTTTCTGTTCCTCCACACTTTTCCTGTGGAAATTTGTAAAAAACAAAATGAAAAAATAACACTTGACCCTTTGCACAGGTCTTGACCTCCCATAAAGGGAATGGCTTAAAATTCATTTAGGAGTCATTCAAGAGTTATCACAAGGTCAAGATTTAGTAAACTATATATTGAGTGTGTTTTAATAATAGAAGATGCTAAAGCGAACATACTATAATAAATAAAAAAATCAGTGTTGCAGCATAGATGCCTAAAAGTTTTACAGACAACTATTGTTTTTTTTCTCTGTCTTCTTCCCCCTTCTCTGGTCAGCATCAGCTTCACAAGTGGCGTAGTGCTTTTGAGAAATGAGGCTGTTAATAAGTGCAACATGAGTTATGCCAAACAAATGTAAATATCTCTAAAAGTATACAAATTATGCATAAACCATCAGTATGAAAGTTGTTCAAGACAAAACAACCTTTCAAATGAGCTCATTCATTAAGTTGCACTAATTATATTTTTAAACTATGGCCATCTGATTATGTGAATTTTCATTTTTCTTCACAATTTTCACCTTTCGGATGGCTATATTTAAAAAAAATTTAATGAATTCAGATTAGTGACTACCCTAATTTGAAAGGCCATTTTGTCCTGAACAACTTTCATGTTGGTTGTATATTGGTAACTTTTATACTTTCGAGATATTTACATTTGTTTGGCATGACTCCTACTGCGTACACTCAGAGAGAAAAAATTTTGTTTGGAAGACCATATTTTACAAAATATAAAGAATTCAGATCATTGACTACCCTCATGTGAAAGGTCTTTTTTCTCTCTCCTAAGCTGGTCTCTGGGCTGCCATACAGATGGGCTGTACCTCCTGATGCAGATATGCAGGCAGGAGCTAAGCTCTGCAGCTGGGGATATCCAGTCCTCCATTTCCTGTTTCCACCAGTTTACTTCCTGCCTTCCAGCTAGCTGGTACTCTGCAGCAGAGCTCTGTCATCATATGGCAGGGCTGAAGACATCCGACTGTAAGTCACAAAATTTAATTCCTTTTGGATTTGCTGAAGAATTTTAGCACTTCAGAGCACTCTTGCGTGGGCCCCAGTCTTAGCCTTGCAAGCTGCACAGACTGGCCCCACTTTACCACGGAGGTTTTCCCTGTGATTCTGGGCCCAACCCAGTGTTCATTGTAGCCTTTGAGTTCATCTACTGGTGGATTTTGTCGACGGATGCCGTATTTACAGTGATCGGACAGTATTTGCTCTGAGAGGATTCTCTCCTCGTCAACGGCACGACCGTTTTTCTTCCGTCGATGGCTGGCTTCCTGACTCTTTCAGCTGCTCATCGATGGTGGGCCTGCAGCTCTAATTCAGTCGCTCATTGACATTCCAGTTCTAGCTTGTCGTCGAGCACTGCATTTTACAAGGAGTGCTGCTCAGTAATAAACAGAGTTTCTCACGCAAACTACAGGCCTTTCCCCCTTCCCCCGCACTAAGGGACCAAGAAAGCACTAAAGGAGCAAGAACATGTTAACTAATCAATGAACAGTTTAAACAGCTCAACTTTTTGCCCTTAAAGGGCCAGCAGCAATGTTCCATCGGGGCTTCAGCATTCTTCCAGACAGCCCCCCAGATTATCAGGAATCCTCCAGGGGGAGAAGGGAACGCGGAATCAAAGGGAATTAGAGCCATTTTCAGTCATAGCCTCAGACAAGCCTGCCAGTGGCAGAAAATGCCAGCACTGCAAATCCCCTCTTCTAATCACCTTTGCAGGTTCACTTTGCCTAAAATGTGAGATGAGAATACAGTGCCTGCACATGGGGAGGACGTGATGGGGGCCTCCCTTTCCTCGGCTCAGACAGATAGCCAACAGACAGGTCTGAGCAAGCAGTAGCCATCAGGTCTGAGAGAGCAGCGGCCACCAGGGAGACCCAGCAGTCCGCAGCCCCCTCTCTAGCCCCAGACCTCATAGACAAGCTAAATAAGGCCTTTGCTCTGGACCCTGCATGCTTCGACTGGCAACCTCCGGGATCACCAGATGTGAGGCCTCACAAAAAAGCAAAAAGAAAGAGGACCTCGTCCCCCTCCTCATCTGAAGGGGCAGTTGTCCTCACATCACTACAATAAAAAGAAAAAATCATGATACAGGAGCAAATCCTCAGACGAGGAGGATCAGCATTCCTCACTCTACAAGGAAAAAAAGAAGTTCTTGTTCTCGGAGTAGATCTAGGGGCACCCATAACAGGAAGCATTGTAGGGACTGTTCCCTGGACTCCTTAGACTCCAGTCCCTCTTCTTTTGAAGTGAGAGAGCTAGGGGACTGTGTAGGTTATGAACCTTGTAGGGACCCTAGGGGCGTTCTCACAACTCAGGACCCTGCCAGGGTGGCCATTTCCCTTACAGCCTGACCCAGTTGGTCTAGTACAGTTTTGCCTCCTTGAAAAGCATTTAAAGAGTGTAGTTGCCCCTCAGGGTAATGATAGTTTTTTATTTGCAACCTTCAACCCAGTTGGACCCCATTGGTATTTTTTTATGTACAATGTATTTTCTGTTGTAAAAATTTGAGACAGTGCCTGGTACGCCATCCAGTCAGGATAAATATTATGTTAATTTTAAGCTAATTGTAGATTTTCCCTTCGCGGGCGCTTCTCTCCACTCTGGCACCTTACTGTATTAGGTCCCACAGGAGAGGTGCCAAGTGGGGAGACTCTCCCTTGTGGGGTGCCAGTAGGCAAATTAGATAAAGTTGACACTGCTGTAGATGGAATAATCCTTAAGATGGTGACATTATAATGACCACATTAGTTACAGTGTTGCCCCAGAACATAAATGGCCTGGTAGCCTATGACAGTGGGGGGCGACTCAGTTGCGGTGTCTATCCACAGGGCTACCAGGCAGGGAGGGCAACTGGATAGGGGGTGTGCGAATATAATGACAGAATGTCACTATAAGTACACGTGCGGGGGGGGGAGCGAGCACGCCAAGTGACAGGAAGGAGGGTTTGTGAGGCATAGTGCGGCAGTGGGCTGCCGAGCTGGCCCCGTGATGGGTGGCAGGCTACGGTTGTGAGGGAGCTGGGTTTGGGTCTGGGTGCGCTTTCATTTTGCTGCGTCCTGCCGTGAATTTTTTATCGGTTTACCCCGACATACCTGGAATTGAGAATCCTTGTAGAGACGCAGGCAATCAACATAAGCAAAAAACGTCCCCAGCACCCTTTGCTGTGCTCCGGGTGTGTACATCGCCGAGGACGCTCACCCTAATGATGTTCGCCATTCCGTGTTCGCCGTTATCACATGGAACCAGTGGCCTCAATTACCTGGTCAAGCAGGCTGAGTATTTTGCTCTGTTGTATAGACATGCTCTGTATGTAATTTATTTACAGGAAACTCACCCCCTCAGAATATCAGAAGTTATCTTGGGGTGGGTGCTGTATGGTTTATTCTTCCTCCTATCCCACAGGGGAAAGGCATGGTACAGCTGTTTTGCTGATGATGACTACGCCTTCCAGGTACATAAAGAGTTTTCTGATCCTCAAGGCCGCTTTGTCTTACTCAGGGCACCCTTTACAGCACTGAGGTAACTTTGGCTAATGTCCATTTACCCCCTAACTTCACCCCTGGAGTCTTTTTATGTTTTATGACAAAACTTATGGATTTCTTAGTCGTCAGTTGGTTCTAGGAGGGGATTTAAATTTGATAGTGTCACCTGATTTAGAAACTTCTAATTCTTCCAAATTTCGGGCCTCCCCTGCACAAAGTTATATCCGAATTTTTTTTGCCCATTTGGGCATTGTTGGTATTTGACATACATTCTTTCCTACTGGGAGAGAGTACACTCATTTTCCGCCGAGGCACAATAGTTATGCTTATTTTGATTTTTTTTAATTTTTTTTTTTTTTTATTTCATGTGAACATTTTGTGTCAATCCAATGTCTCACCCATACTCCACAAATTATCTCAGAACATTCCTCCCTGCTACTTAAGCTTGACCTGGGGAAGGGTTCAACACCTCCCTTCTAAAAGACCCCTCTTTTCAAACTGTGGCGCATGAATGCATCCATTAAATAATATTGGAAAACATATCCAAGGGGTGCCATGCTTAGTTCCCATACCCAAGGGCTACCTTAGAGTGTGGGCAGACAGCTGGTCCGGTTGTCCCACCTCATCCTACTCAAGGTGTGTTATGCAGTGCCAGGTTGATGAGGAACAAGTCTGCCATAATGGCAGACCTGATATCCTCAGTCGATCTGGCTTGCATCACGGAGACCTGGCTGGATGAAAATGCTCTCCCATTCTGGAGGCGGCAGTGCCGGCCAAGTACTCCGTGATACACAGCCCGAGGAAGGATCGCGGGGGGGGGGTGGCCATTTGTTTTAAATCTGACCTGAACCTCACAGTGCTACCTGTAGGTCCTACACGGTCCTCTGAATGTGTGGTTGCCCGAGGTGGTGTTGGTGTGGGCTTCAGGATCCTCCTGCTCTATTGTCTCCCAGGAATATTTGGGGACTTTATGCGGGAGTTCGAGGAGCTCGTTGCCGGCATGGTTGGAGTCCCCCAGGTGGTTGATTCTGGGGGACTTCAATGCTTGGATCGACGGTGGGCTCTCGAAATTTGGAAATGATCTCATTGGGAGCATGGAGGCCTTGGGCCTAACACAAAAGGTAACAACAGCAGCACACTCAGGTGGCCACACATTGGTCTTTTTCTTTGGTTTAGATATTATCAATCTCAGTGTAGATCTGGTAGTTTGGTCAGATAATAGCACCGTGGGGTTCACATTTAGGACCCCCAGATGGTCCTGCCCCTGTGGAGATGTTCTGGTACCGACTGTTAAGAGGAGTTTCCTCAGTGGACTTGTTGGCTGTGCTGGACCTATCGGGTGTTGGGGCAGCTTGTGCGATTGGCTCAGAGGAGGCAATGGCGGCCTGTAATGTGGCTGTTGGTGCAGCCTTTGACTCAATTGCACCGTTTCGTGTCAGCCCCTGTCTTCTCGTCAGAGACCTCCTTGGTATAATGAGGATCTCCGAGGTTTAAAGATTAGGGGGCGGAGGTTAGAGAGGTGCTGGAGGAGATCTGGCTTGGTGAAGGACAAATTGGCCCGGAGGTCACATTATGCTGATTGTCGGGGGCGATCTCCCAAAAGAAGGCAGAATTTTTGTCTAGGGAGATTGCGGCAGTGAGAAATAGACCAGCTCATCTCTTCCACGCAGTGGACCGGCTTTTACATTCAGCCTGTATACGTGCTGGGGGGGGGGGCAAGTTCTACCAGTAGGTGCAAGGAGCTGGCTCTGTTTTTCACCAACAAGGTGTCCTCTATCAGGGCTGAGGTCTCCTCGAGCATCTCTTGAAAGGGATGCAGGGCCCAGCATGAGTCGTGCCGGAACACTTCTCCTGTATGGGATGAGTTTGAGGTGGGGGAAGTGGTGGAGATAATTTCAGAGCTGCGGCCTACACAATGTGATCTGGACCCAAGTCAAACTTGCCTTCTGGTTGGGTGTTTGGACCTGACTGAACCTGTGGTTGCTGAGGTCATCTGGAGTTCATTGAGGAGTGGGATCTTCCCACTGACCCTGAAAGAGGCCTTGGTTAGACCCCTTTTGAAAAAGCCCTCTTTGGACTCTGACTACCTCAGCAACCACAGACCGGTCTCAAACCTCCCATTTTAAGGGAAGGTTATAGAAAAGGTGGTGGCCGTGCAGCTTGAGAGACATCTCGCTGTTTCCTCTGCCTGTGAGCCTTTCCAGTCTGGGTTCCTTACGGGGCATAGTACAGAGACTGCCCTGGTGAGGGTGTTAAATGATCTCCTGATGGCGAGGGACAGGAGCGGCCATACCATCTTGGTCCTCCTGGACCTCTCTGCTGCGTTTGACACCGTGGATCATGAACCGCCTGTGGTTCTGGTGTGGCCTGCCCAGTAATGTCATCAACTGATTCAGGTCATATCTGACAGACAGAGTGCAAAGGGTGAAAATGGGAATTGTCTCATCTAACCCAAAGCCTCTGTGTTGGGGTGTTCCGCAGGGTTCAGTCTTGTAACCCTTAGTGTTCACGGTGTACATGCTGCCATTGGGGGAACGTTATCAGGAGGTACAGGCTGGGTTTTCACTGCTATGCAGATGATACCCAGCTGTATTTGTCTTGTGCACCCAATACCCAGGTGTCGGACTCTGTATTTAACAGCTGCCTCAAGGAAATGCAGTCGTGGATGACTCACAGCTGGCTTAAGCTTAACCCAGGCAAGACTGAGGTACTGGTTGTGGATCCAGGTCATCGGGTCAGGGGGGTAGGGGGTTACCCCCCCGACTTAGTGTTGGGGGGGGTGCCCCTAGCCCCCACTAGACAGGTGAAGAATTTGGGCGTGATCCTGAATGATGGCCTAACACTTGATGCTCAGGTGTCGGCCGTGGTTAGAAGTGGGTTTTATCATCTCAGGAATATCGCCCCTAATTCAAGCACTGATCCCGCCTGAGGACCTGACCACACTGGTGCATGCTTTCGTCACTTCCAGCTCGGACTACTGTAATACCCTGTACCTAGGGTTACCTGAAGGCAACCTCCACAGGCTGCAGCTAGTGCAGAACATGGTGGCGAGATTGTTGATGGGGGTGAAAGGTGTGAGTATATCACCCCGGTCCTCCATGGACTGCACTGGCTGCCAGTCCAGTGGAGGGTTGTCTTCAAGATAGGGCTGTTGATCTATAAGACCCTGCACAAAAGGGGTCCTGTCTATCTGCAAGATCTCTTTGTCCCTTATCGTCCGGCCCGGGCACTCCGTTCTGCCGGGGGAGGCCTCCTGGGAGTTCCTAGGGTTAGGTTGCAGCATTCTGGGGACAGAGCATTCTTGGTGGCTGCACCTACCTTGTGGAACTCCTTGCCTGGTTATTTAAAGGAGGCTCCCTCAGTTGAAGCCTTTAAAAATGGCCTTAAAACATATCTGTTCCAGCAAGTGTTTTATTGATTATGTTTTAAAATTATTTGGTTTTATGTGATAGATAGATAGGTAATGGTAATGGTATGTTCCCAGCTGTATTCTTTTATATATATATATATATATATATATATCTGTGTATGAAAGCTGGTTTCCCCCTCCATCTCAATCAGTAGAGAACCATCACTTCAGATGCCTGGATTCTTCAGATTATAGAGAGGGGTCACACTCTGGAACTCATAGAGGTGCCTCCAGAGACTCCTCCAGTACCCTCCACCTGTATCCTGGCCAATCTGTCCATCCTCTGGGAGGAGGTATAGTCCCTTCTACAGAAAAAGGCCATCAAGCCAGTGCCCAGGCGCCAAAAAAACAGGGGATTTCATTCCAGGTTCTTCCTGGTCCCCAAAAGAACCGAGGATCTGAGGCCCATTCTAGATCTCAAGTACCTCAATCTTTATAGCCAGTACAAAAAATTCTGCATGGTCACCCTGCCGGGCCTGCTGCCCCTACTCAAGCAGGGTGACTGGCTGTGCTCCCTTGATATGCAAGATGCTTGCTTGCATATTTGGTGTTGCCCCCACACAGGAAATTCCTCTGTTTTTTTTTTTCTCAGGGCGAGCGCTACCAATTCAAGGTGTTGCCCTTAGCACCTGGTTTGAGTTGTCCCAGAAAGCAGCGAGTGTTCTCATGGCAGCTTGGAAGCCCTCCACTAGAGCCATGTATGCCATGAAGTGGAAGAGGTTTGCCATCTGGGCTGCCAGACATAATCTGGACCCTTTTACTTGTCCTGTGAGCCAGATTCTAGACTATCTGATAGCTCTGTTGGCCTCAGGTCTTCAGTACTCCTCCTTCAAGGTGCACCTTTCGGTTATGTCTGCCTTTCATGAGCCTGTGGGTGGCTGCACTGTGGCTCAGTTGAATGGGTACCGTACCTTTCTCAGGGGCATCCTGCATCTGAAATCTCTAATCTGTTCCCCTGTCATGATTGTGATTTAAGTTTTGTTTTGGAGAAGTTGACCTGGTCTCCATTTCAACCACCCGCGACTTACGAGCTACGCTTTCTTTCTTGGAAAGCTTTATTTTTGATAGCTACAGTATTACTTCTCCTCAAAGGATTTCCAAGGTTCAGGCTCTCTGAAGTGAGGAGCCTTATTTGATTTTTCTCAAAGACAAGGTGTCTTTGTGCACGAATCCTAAGTTTCTCCCCAAGGTGGTGCCTGAGTTTACCCTGAACCAATCTATCCACCTACCTGTTTATTTCCCTGAATGTGCAAATCCAGGGGAAGCACTGCTCCATACATTTGACGTGCGCAGAATTTTGAAGTATTATCTGCTCCAGACAAGGGACTGCAGAAAGTCTAAGCAGCTTTTTGTTTTGCCCCAGGAAGAGAGGGCGTTCAAGTTTGTAAACAATGTTTGTCCAAGTGGTTGGCACATTGCATTGTGTTCAGCTACAGCAAGTATGCCAAAGAGTTGCCGGGGTGGTGAAGGCCCACTCCATAAGGGACATGGCTACCTCTGTGGCCTGTTTCAAGGTGGTCTCAGCTGCTGACATCTGTGTTGCTGCCACCTGGAGTATCACCCATACCTTCACTAAGCACTACAGTCTGGACATTGCCTCTAGAGCCCAAGCAGGCTTCGACCGGGCTGTCCTGCAGAGTCTCCTGTCCTAGACTTCAGTTGGCCTTCCTCCCAGATTGTCTTGCTGCACCTGTAACTGCTTGGGACTCATTCCTACAATGTGACCTGATGACTGAGAGACCCCCAGAAGAAGATAGAACTGTAGATCTTCGAGGGGATCTCAGTCATCAGGTCTGCCTTCCCTCCCACCATCTCACTGTTTTGGGTTCTCCTCTCAGAACTTGCTTACTTGTGTATCCAGCCTTTTATTTTGGTCTGGGTACGTCTGTCTCTTCTCAGTCCCCCATGGCATGGGTTTGCTCCCTAGTCTCCAGGAGAAAGAACTGAGGGGGGAGTAGGGCTGCTCTCACCTTTATAGGGTTGATGATGTCGGCAGGTGACATCAGCATGGGTGACCCCAGTGGTAGTGCTGAAAATCATCCGTGTGGCTTCTGCTTCACCAACTGTGACGTTCCTACAGTGTGACCTGATGACTGAGATCCCCTCGAAGATCTACTGTTATAAGTTCTTACATAACTGTCCTTTTTCTACTTCTTCCAGCTCCTGGCATCACCAGAATTTCTCCCCTCCCAAATTGACCAGACCTTTTTCTGTTGGAGGAGACTGGGCTTGGCACATATTTTTCAGTTTCTAGATACCCGGGGAGTGGTAGCTTTTGAATCACTCCAAACACAATATGGGTTAGCAGGTAGGGAACACTTTCATTGCCTGCAGATTCAAACTTACTTCATTCACTAAACATCAGAGCAAACCAGTCTACCAGATCCAACACCCTTGCTTTTGACCCTTCTCACAGGAGCCATTCAGTTTATCAGGTATTACAAGATTTACTGGTGGATTCTACTAAGAGTGTATTGGCTGAGTGGAACTCTGAATTGGAATGGCGATCTTCTGTGATACATGGCTCCACTACGCCCTTGCTGCATTGAAAATTATCTCTTCCCAGAGGTGGTGGGAATCTGCATGGAGATGCAGGTACAGATTATTTAGGACTGGCTGTGTTAGCCCATTTCCTTCCAGCTCAATATGGTGTGTGCTGGCATCGGTGTGGCCAACCTTTGGCCCATGTTACACGCATTTTATAGTTTTGCCCATCTCTTCAGACTTTTTGTCACGATCTGGCCCAACAAATGGTGCAATTATACCTTTTTGGAGATTTGTTATGTCCCACATGTAAAAGGTGATATTCTACACTGTCCACTGAGACTTGAAAACATAACTGAGCATCATAGCTGATTATAAATTATCAGCCAGTGTTATGTTTGATAAAATATCTGTTTGTCACACATTTGGCTAGGTGATGACAGATTGAGAGGTATGTGTTGGCCACAGTTTGTCCATACATACTAAGGCTGTCCTGATGTCTAGTCCTCACCGCAGTTCTTTTATTTTTTGTTAATGGCCACAGTACAGTCAATACGACCACTGCTGCAATGCACATTTCTTCCAGTCCCTGGTTTCCAGAACACCTTACCTGCTCTTTTATGCACTCTTTTATGCTCTTGGATCCCATAACACAACAATGGGCTAGCCAAGGCCAACTTCCATCCAAACTTACAGCCATCCCTCCTCCTACTGTTACTACACCGCTTCCTGCTCTCCTTGCTTGTGGTACGTACTACTGCTGTACCACCATATAAGTAAGGAGACAATTTTTCAGAATGTACACCTGCACTGAAATATTTTCAAATTTTGTAATGTTTATGTACACAAAAAATACTTGAATAATAGTAATAACACACTCCAAGGCGTGGTATATCATGGGTTATTGCCCCTTCTTGGGTGTAACAGTCACTTGACCTTTGGCCACATGACTCATATAACACACCTAGGGTGTGGTAATATCCCATGATATACCACACCCTAACATATGTTATTCCTTAATTATGATGTGTAAAAAGAATCAAGCATCCTGATTGGTTACAGCAGAAGTACAAGAGTGTAATTATCTGGTCATAATTATACTCCTGTATTTATTTAACTGTGCACCAGCCACACTACAGTATCAAAGCATGTCTCGTGCATGTATCCGTAACCAAGTGTCAGCAGATCTCACATTTACTGACAGTACAAGACCACTGTCCCACTCCTGCAGTCTTACTCCATTTTTTTTTATTTTCTTTAAACAATTTACACTCAGGCCGGCCCGTGGGTTGGTGATAGCACTATCACCCACTACTCTGGCGACTGTGGTCCAGAAGCAGACTCCGGTCCCTCAGGAGTAAGCCGTGGGGCGAGGATCGAACTTCCAGGGAATGCTCTCTTCTTAGGGTGAGGGGGTACATGCACTCTTCTCTATGGCTGTCACCTATGGGAGGCTGGGTGACAGGACTGTGAGAGGGACATTGGGGTTGGGCCACCGGCTGGTGTGAAGTGGGTGCTTGTCTCCCACGCACCTGCATCCTAGCTTGCTTAGTGGCCAGGGGGAAAATCAGTGAGAACCAAGCAAAGTGACAGCAGGGTCTGCCGCAGGCCCCATACCCACTGACTATGGTATCTTCTCCGAAGCTAATCTGGATTGTGCTCTGGAGGGGCCAGCCATGATGGCCCCGCAATGAGGGGCAATTCATGGGGGATCAAAGGAGGAGGTGGTAAGTCCTAGGGATAGTGGGGTACTGGGGTTGGGCAGAATGTAGCCTGATGGGGGAACGTCCCAAGGAGAGAAACAGCTTAATAGGGGGAATAAAAAAATCAGTTTACACTCAACTACTAACTACAAATCACAGCACTCTAAAACTTCTGGCCATACCAACTCAATCCCCACTGTCACTAAAGCGGAGTCCATGAGCATCACCAGTGTCAAACAAATACGAAACCGCTATCCATAACATCAGTGTATCATGCTGGTCTGAAAATGCAGTCCCACTTCTGACGTCTCAGTGACTAGTAAACAGAACACAGCGCCAACAGCAGAACCGAAATCTGCAAAATAAATAAGAAACCTTCAAAGAAAAAAAACAGTAGTGAAATCTAACTTTTATTTTATTATTTTTATTTTAGTCTTTGGTAACCGGGTAAGGCCCACTAGGCACAAGTGCCTGTTTTCTGGGGCGATCTGGGAGCACTGGGCAGTTAAGTGACTTGCTCAGAGTCACACAGTATGCAAGTGGAGGTTGTGAGAATCAAACTCCGGTCTGGTCTGCTGGATGTATCAAGCTCGTTCACACCTCGTTCCTCTAACCTCTAGGCTATACTGCCAGCCCGCTTTTTACCCACTTAACCTCTAGCAGGAGAGGGAGACTAAAAATGAACTATTTCTTTTTATTCTCCATGTACAGTATTTCCAAAATAAAATAGTATTTTCCAACTTACAATCATAAGCTCTTTTTTTTTTTTTTTTTACATTTTTAAGTAGGAGTTACGTTATAAGTGCAACAAGACTCTCCAGGACAGTGTGATTATGGTAATTAATTGCACTCATTTGTTTAAAGGCACATGGCAGAGGCTGGCCCAGTGGTGCTGAGGCACTGTATGCCACACCACCAACCCGGGGTCAGGAGCAAGCTCAGGTTGCCAGGGGTCAGCAGTGGAGGAAGAGGATCGAGGTTCCAATGGACAGCTCTCCTCTTCCTAGGAGAGAGGGAATGTTGTCCCGCTCCTTGGCTGCCTCCTGGTGGAGGCCGGGTGGTAGCACCTGAGTTGGGGAGGCAAGAACATGGCGCGCACACACTCACGGCCACAGAAGGGGAGGACGAAAATGGAGGGGCACTTATAGGCTGCATGATGCCCGCCCACACTCCGATCCATAGCTCAGCTCCTGGCAACCTGGATTGTGAACCGGGGTGAGCCTCTCCACTGCCTGGCTGCGCCACAGGGGAAATTCGGGAGATTCACCGGGATCTGGATTAGGGGTCAGGAGATGCACACGGTGATAGGGTGGATGTGAGCTCTCTCTCTCACGAGAGAGCCAGAGCCCGCCTGCTTGCAGCCCGGGGGAAAGAAAACAGAAGATAAATAAAATAAAGGCACATGGCACAAGTATCTCATGCCTAGCAGTACACTTAAGGCATGCGAGTATTCACCCATAATTACACACCTGGTGTAGCTTATTGCATATGTCCTACCAATGTTGATTGGTGTACATTATACATTACTTCTCAAGGAAAACTTTTTCCCTTTCCTTGGGGCTTAAAGGTAGTTACCATGCTCCAAGTATTTATCTCCTGTAGACTTTTTCTCTGTCATAGCTTGTAACTGAACCTTTCTAGACTATTTAGCCATTTCCTCTTTTTAGACTACTCATTATGCATGACAGTGAAAATGTTCTCCCATCCCGTAACTATAAGCCTTGCTGTCACCAAGGCCACCAACTCCAAAACAGTTTTCCCCGCACTGCAGATAATTAAAGTTATAGCCACATAAATAGAATTCAGATAAGCACCTTCTCTTGTTACCAAGAAAAACATTTGAAATGCAGTGAGAGTAGCTGGTTACCCATTTTTTAATTATTCTGGTGCTTTAGATATAAGGGGCCAGATTCCAAGACAACTTATACATGGCGATAAGCTGAGTTACGCCAAACCCCATGGCGTAAAATCGCAACTTGCGCAATGCGTTGCGCCGTTTGCTATTCCAGAAGGCCCCTTGTTTCATGCTAAATGTGGGTTACACAACCCACTACGCCCGCAGTGGCATGGCACAAAGGTGGGTTACGGCAGCAACTGCACCCTATTCCAAAAGGGCAGCTGCCATAACCCATGTACACTATTCCAGGAGCTGTAATGGCACAGTGGAGTTAGACCATCATGGAGATGGTCTAAGAGGCATCAGTCCATGCCAATCAGTGGATGCCCACTCCGCAGTGCCGCATTAAAGGACTGCAGTGCTCCCCGTGCCCCCAAACACATTCATGCCCCCAACCCCCTGAATGTCAGGGACCCCCGGGGGCCAATAAACAATGTGCCCCCTAATGCCAGTGCCACCTGGCCAGCTCCCCCCCACTGCCCTCTGGTGCATGTAGTGGTGTTCTGGGGCAGGGGCTCCGGAGAGCAGTTCACAGCGAGGAGCTGCGACTTGCGGCATCTGCATGGCCATTCTGCGCCATGTCTCATGGGCGTAACCCTCGCCTGTCGCCAGGACACAGGTGCGGGGACCCTGCCTGTCTTGGAAAATGGTGCAGGGTCCCTGGCATAGTGCCGCATGGCGCAACTCGCAGGCGCCCACGAGTTGCATCATGCATCTCGGAATTGGGCCCTAGGTATACATCATTGGAGAACATTAGTGTGGCTGTGCCACCAAAAACATCTTGTATAAATGACTTACAGAACTAAAATGGCATAGGCTTCGCCAAACTCAGTTAAATCAGCTTTTCTTCAGAAGTGCAGAGAGCAGTGCAGTCGTGAAAGCGGATTACAGATAGAGTTTGCAGTACCACTGGGTAGATATATACAGTTGCCACCTTCCCTCAGCCCCAGCGCTACGACCATCCTGGTCTTTATCAGGGGGTGTGGCTAAAGCACAGAGAGCAACTCCTCAAAGAGCACCTTTTCTGGTACTCCATGCTGAATCTCTGTAAGTGCCTTACCTGTCCCAAAGCCCACTATAGCCCAAATTACAGTTTTTCTGTAGCCAGAATTTGGGATGGAAGGGATTGTAATTTGGCTCCAAAGAGGCCAAGAGCCCGATCCCTTCCACTTCTCAATTTGAATACACCCTTTTTCATGGCGTAATACTATGGAAAGTGCAGGGGCGCGCATAATTTGTGTGTATAATTTAGAGTTGCATAGGGGCTCATTTTCAAGTCTTTTTTTTTTTTTTAAACATTTTAGAGTGCTGATTTCAACAAAAAGTACGGCCAAGGACCTTGTTAGCCGATCAGTGGCCTTAATATGTTGAAACCGGCACTCTAAAAATGTTTAAAAAAATACTTGAAAATGAGTCCCTATACAACTCGATGGATCGCGCCCCCACACTCTCCATATTACCACATCATGAAACGTGAGAGCACGGGGGGGGGGTCTTCAGACTGGGAAGTGGAAGGAATCAGGCTGTTGACTTCACAGAGCCAAGTTACGATCCCTTCCATCCCAAATTTTGGCTACAGAAAAATTGTAATGTGGGATTCAGTGGACTTTGGGGCAGGTAAGGCACCTATAGTGTTTCTGGCGGGAAATTATAAAAAGCCAGGAAAGGTGCTCTTTAAATAGTTGTAACCAGGTCACTGTGGATGTTGTGGTTACTACCCTTACCTTGTGGGCTCAACCAAGGTTGAGGGGCGTGGGTTCTTATTTTCCTGATTGGAGGGTTCAAATCCAGATCTTTTCAGTTTAGCACAATGCTTCCACCCAGAGTAAAATGTAAGTGGGCCTGGTGTCAGACTGGTACAACCCGTGGGATGCAATACCTACCCACCTTCCCACAGTGTCCCCCTCCACATACAAGATCACAGTGCAACCTTAAATTCAACAAAACTGTAATTAGTGACTCACACTAATAATAGGCACATCAGACAGAATGTGAAATAATATTTATTGGGGATATTCACAAGGGATGGTGGAATGCAAAGCAAAACTGATTTTAAAAGAATCGCGTGAACTGGATGTGCAGGGCTGAAATTAAGTGCCTGACTAGGCTCAGCCAGTAAATACGTTAAAATATAACAGTACCCACCCACCACCAGGCAAAGCAATGCAGCAGCATAGAAACTGTAAAACTTGTATTACGAGCTCACCTGTAGTGGGGGCACTACCAACTGGTACCAGTTTTACCCTTAAAGGGAACCCCCGCTGCTTAACTGGGTTCCCAGCTCTAGGAATGTTGCAGGCCCAGTGACACTGCAGCTGGTTGGCCAGCGTTGGTGCACTTTAGAACAAAACGGAACAGTTAAACCCAAAACCCTACAGGCCATGCAATTGCTTAAATAGCAGACCTCCAAATGGGATATTTGTAACTGGTTCCACCATGCCATGGCGACACGGAATTTGCCGACCGTCAGCACAGCACCGCCAGTTGATGTGCTGTCGCTGGGAGAACTGATGTTTTCTAAGCCCCTCACATCCCCCATGCGGGGGGCTCTACACCCTGCACTTAAATTAACCAACTCCGAATCGGAGTTGGTTCAGGGATGGGGCAAACACCCCAGAGGCAACAGTGTTGGGAATCCAGCAGGCCATCACTGCGAACTGCCAAAAATGTCGCTGTGATGGTCTTAGCTGTATTCCCGTCGCTGTTGCGACGTGTTACCTTTGTAACTCCTGGCCCATTGGCCAAATTGTATAGATTTTGTGGCAACTTTGTACAAACATCCCTCATTACAGGGCAAGCCCTGCGAGTACTCCTGGTTCTTTTGTACCATGCCCCTGTCAGCTGGGTTCCTTCTCTTCCTCTGTAGATGCAGTTCCTCTTAGGTTGATGATTCAGTTGCTGCAGTAGAGTGGGGGGGATAACTCAAAGATGCTTCTGGTCTCAGGTGCCGCTGGATGTAGCTCAGGCTCTATGCATCTGCAGTCTTCTGGACCTCTCGGGTTCTTCCCTCTTCCTCCTCCACAGCACAGATCAGTCTAAGGAGCAGAGGCCACACGACTCATACCCCTGTCCAGGCTTCGGAACCCTAATGTTAGCTAGTACCTGGCATTAGTACTAACCAGACATCTCCCACGCTATGTGCTGGATCGATGCAGGTTTTCTGTTTATGCAGGCTTTCTCCAAGACTGTCCCTTCCTCTCACATTTACCTTAACATGCTCTACACCAACACACTGCATTTTCTTTGGGTTCCCATTATCAAAACGACTCACCAACAGAATATCACTGCATCCCAGGGTAATGTCCCTGACATGTTCTTGCAACCATCTCTTGAACAGATGGACAGTTCTACACACATAATTTGTGGCAACTGCACACCAACAAATGTGCCACAAATGTGGTGTCGCATGTTATGTTTTTTATTAATATAATATCTTTCCTGGGTAACTGGTTGTACAGATTCCTTTCCTGATCTACAGTAACCACAAGTGTTGCAACTTCTGCAACAGTAAAACCCCTTTGGAGGTGGGTAGCCAGTTTCTTGGTGTCTCGTTTACAGTTGACTGATAGCTGCTCTGTACTGTTTTATCTTTTATATTGGCCACCCTTCACTATTGGTTTCTGTCCAAGCTCCCTTTTCAGTGTGGAGTCTAACATGAGGACATCCCAGTATTTATGAATAACTGCACCTATCTGTCCTGCCAGTGAAAACATTACTGATTCCTTACCCTCAACTCGATTCTGTCTGGGTTGTACTAGTAACTCCCTCCTATCCTTTCCTGCTACCCTGTGCTGTGCCTGATCCACTGTTCTTTTACTATAACCCCTACTCACAAATCTCTTAGACAAATCTTCTGCCTGTTTTTCAAACACAGCATCTTCGCTACAGTTCCTCCTGATATGAGGAACTGTGAGTATGCTACTGATTCCTTTAATCGTTGTGGGTGTACACTAGTGACAGAAGAGAATTAGTCGCTGTAGGCTTCCTATAGCAACTTGTAGATACTTTTTTCCCCCATTTTCTTCCTTCCAGGTAACACTAAGGAAGTCAGTTTTACTTACATCTAACTTAAAAATAAATCTGAGACTAAGACTGTTATTGTTAAGTTGCTCAACAAAGGCCACTGCCCCGTGCTGGTTGCCCATCCACCCAGAGACAATGTTGTTAATATATTGATACCACAAGACGACATTGTCTGCGTGTAGAAAGTCCTCACGGTACACAGTCTGAGGTTCCCAGAGGACCATAAATAGGTTCACATACGACGGAGCATACACATCCCTATCACTGTGCCACAAACGTGCAGAAAATGTTAAGCGAATTTGAAGGCATTATGTATTTATTTATTTTTACTTATTTATGTCTTTGGTAACCAGGTAAGCGCACTGATCCATTGGACCGTTTTCAGACACGACCTGGGCCACAGATGTAGGTACAAAATAACATAATCAACAGAGGAGATGCACAAAAATAGCAGTAGTACAGAGTAACCCTTATAATACATGATATACAATATAATACAAGATTTGGTAACGTACCTCCAGACGAGGTAATTAACACGTGATGGAGATAAAGCAGGTCTGCAAGCATAGTTTCAGTGTTCAGGGTCTATCTCAGATGCCTACCTGCTGTAACAGTGGGCAGTAGGCTAAATTAGTAGGTGCATGGAAATTTACATAGAGCATACAAGCTGAAAGTGATCTAGGATAATTAGGTGCATAGAAGCTCAGACTTGCTAGAGAAATATCAAAACAGTGGATCAGTAGTACTGCAAAGAGATAAGAACAGGTTAGTAGAGCAGAGTGCACCATGATGTATGATGCAGGTAGAGAAGGCTAGGGGGTAATAGGGAGGCAAGTTGGAGGAAGGGGAGGAGTCCCAAAAGATGGCACAGCAGGTCCTGGCGCCATGATGGCCCGCACCCACTGGTGATATCTTGGGGGGGAAATTGATGCTGGCAGAGAAAGATAAGGGACAAACAGAGTGGGAAAGGCCAGAAATGTAGGGCGATGGAGTTGTCCCAGCAGCTCACTAGGTCCTAGCATCTTGATGGCCTGCTCCCTCTGGTATTGTCTTGGGGGTAGTTACAACCTGACCCAGCTAGAAGCCAGTTGCGCAGATTTGTTTTGAAGGACAGATGGGTGGCAGAGGAGCAGATGGATGCAAGTAATTTATTCCACAGGGTGGGGGCAGAGACGGAGAAAGTTCGACCGCCCATGACAGAAGATATATGTGGCACTTCGAGTGGGGGAACAGAGGTTACCCTGAGGCTCCTAGGTACCACTCTGTCTGTGAGAAGAGAGGAATAGGGTGATGACTGATGGCTCCTGAGGGAGTTTGCAATTAGACAACCCATGGTATAGTCAAAGCGACCCTGTAATGGGAGCCATCCAAGAGACTGGCAGAGAGCACAGTGGTGGGTGGAGTAAGGAGTCTGAAGCACAAAGCGGCATATGGAATTGTAAGTGGAGTTTAAATGAGTGCACAATGAGGAGGACATGCGAGAGTAGACAGGAGAGCAGTAGTCCAGCAGGGGCAGAAGATTGCCTAGCGCGATGGCAAGGCAAGCTTCCATGGATAGTAGTTGCTTTAGTCTGTAGGCAGCAACAAGTCTTTGGTGGATTTTCCACACGGTGTTGTTGATGTGTTCCACAAAAGTAAGAGAGGGGTCGAGGGAAACACCAAGGTATTTGAAAGTGGGGACAATGTCAAGGGGGGGGGGCCTGTAGGGGTGTGAACAAGGAGGGACGAGTTGGCTTTGGCAGCCTTGGTCAGGAAAGGTTTGGAGCCAAAGTGCATAGCCTTAGTTTTCTTGTTATTGACTATCTGTTTGTTAGAGAGGAACCAGTTGTGAGCAGCGCCGTAGTTGACAGAGAGGGTGGATAAGATAGATTCAAGCGAGTTGTCACTATGGTAGAGGACGAAATCATCGGTGTAGAGGAGTGAATTACAGGTGAAGCTATCTGCTGGGAGCGCGTGTATAAACATGGAAAAAAGCAAATGGCTAGTTATTGAACCCTGGGGGACACCAGTACCAGAAGGTAAAGTGGAAGAGTGTACTTTGCCTATGATGACAGTCTGGGATCTACCAGATAGATAACTGTGGAACCAGGACGTAATGTTAGATGAGCAACCAAAACTGTGAAGAGTGGAGTTGAGAAGTCGGTGGTCCACTAGGTCTAACGCCTTGGAGAGATCCACTAAAACCACACCTGTGGCCTTCCCCTTGTCCATTTTTCTAAGTATGTGGTCTGTAAAAAAGTGTCAGGGCAGAAGAGGTACTATAATGTTTGCGAAAACCGTGTTGGAGGGTGCATAGGAGGTTGTACTTTTCTAGGTATTCAGATAACTGGTAGTGAATGATTTTTTCAAGTAATTTGCTGAGATTATCATGACGTATGAAGTCCATCGATGCTAGTAAAAAAGGCACTGGTAAACCCATAGTGCACCTTTCAAGATAAAAAAAAATGTATTGGACATAAGACCCTTTTCACGGTCAGTGGAGGAATATGGAGCCTCCACATCAAAGGATGATCAGTAATAGTCATCCTACCAAATGAACTTGCTTAACTTATTTAAAAGACCTCCTGTGTCCCTGAGGTGGGCTCTCAATGTCAAAACCTCTCCTTAGAGGAAAAAATCTACAAATTTGGCCAAGTTGGCGGTGAGAGACCCCACCCCAGAGACTGCCGGGTGACCTGGAGGGTGCTGCAAATTGTTGTGCACCTTGGGTAATGTGTAAAATACAGGGACAGTGCGATGTGGAGTCCAAAGGAATTTAAATTATTGTTCTGTGATAACCCCATTTGTACTGCACCTACGAGAAGCTCCAACAATTATGTTTTAAAAATATTTACAGGATTAGCTGTGAAGTACGAGGGACTAAATAATTTTGTTTCTATAGGGCAGACTAAATGGACTGAATGGTCTTTATCTGCCAACAAATACCATGTAACTATGTAGCTGGCAACTTCCTGTGGTTCTCCTCATTATTTAACAGCTCTCCTCCATCTCAGCATATCGCACTTCACCACTGAAACCAAATTACCGCCTTTGTCCACCAGTTTAAAACCACCCCTGCATCTCCTGTAAAACTTTCAAGGCATCATGTTCTTGTTAAAGTATTAACGTTAACAGTATTATTGTTGCACTTCATAAGATTACATTGATTTCATGTCTTACACACCTTTCAAATGTGGTAATTTAGCTATTCCGTATATTTGGAGAAAATATAGAAGGTGGTCTGAACAACTTTTTTCTTGCTGTCCACAGGTCCACATCAGCTCCCACACTCCTCACTTGATCAAGCATGCCATCACATCCTGAGTTCACACCACATAATCCTGTTGCTCATTTAACGTATTGATGTTAGTCTCTTGCTGTTCATTTAAAGTGTTGGTGTTTACGTAACACCCCATTTCTTTTTTTGCAGAAAAGTACTGAAGTTTGAGCCAAGGAAACATTTAAATGAATCACACTGAATGTCAGAATTACTGATCTTAGGGGTAGGAACAGATGAAATATTCAGACTTCCCAATCTGTGAATCCATTGGGATTCTCTTTGAAGCAGCTGTGTAAGATGGTCTCCTTCTCTCACATTTACCTTAACATGTTCTACCCAATTATCTAGACCCCTTTGTGTGTACCATGCTGCCAAGCTGACTTTCTGTCCAGCCATTTTTATGAGAGGAATCTACCGTAGAGAGGCTTGAAATAACCTGTTCATCATGACACACGGCTTGCATTAGCACAAGTAAAGCTGGGGTCAGTTTGACCCTCTGCTTGAAATGTGGGGATCAGCTCTGAAAATCTCAGGGTCAAAGATTTGCTGGAGTGTTGTACTACTGTAGATTACTGATACTTTTTTTTTTTGCTAATGATATCAGTGCAAACCTTTCTATATATAGAGGGTCAGTGCTGAAGCACTTCTTTTATTTTTGTGCTTCAAAATCCTCAAAAATGTCATTTGGGAACTTCAATAGGGGATTAACGCTAGCCCTGATGACACATCAAATCTAAACACTCTGTACCCCTGTGTTCAAATGTCACGCAGATACTGCACCACTGGATGTGGAGGTATCTGTGCTGTTTTGTAGAACAGGCAGGGGAGGAGGTGTTAATCTGTATCTTCTCTACCTGAACTAAGCCCAAGTTGATGCGGTTGGGTGGTGAAGGGCAGAGCTCTTATGCCATGAGCCAGGTAATAGTGTTAATACAGGAAATTGACTCCCCTTCTGCCTATAGGCAGCTATAGTCCCTCCAGCTTAATCCTAGTCCTCTTTGCACCCCAACCCCCCCCCAATAAAAAGGCCACTAGGACCTTGTCTCTAGTTTTAAATTTGGGGAATGCATGGGGAATCATTGTCATTTTCAAAGAGGAAATTTTGCCCCAAAAGGTTAAATTCAGTTTTTCTCATCTGCCTGTCTAACTGTATTTTGTTCATTGATTGGGATGATGTTCACGTCTACAGTCTTACCCAAGGCCTTGTGAAGTTTTAATCCTAGGTATGTAATTCCTGGTTCTGGTAAGCACAAAGGGAGTGGGGTGAATAGGTTGGCAAGACAATTGTCGGTGAAAGGGAGGACTTCTGACTTTCCGTTGGAAATTTGAAGTTAATGTTCAGAGTCCCTACTGCACAGTTCTTAGGCATACTAATGTAGGCTTATATTTATTTATATTACAGTACATCAGGCAAGTCTATGGTAAGAAAAAAAATGTTTCCAGCTGCATCCTGGAATGTAATAAAGGAGCACGATCAACAACAGCCAAACACACACATTGAGCCCTACCAAAATATTTAAAATAATATAAAGAACAGTTGCACTTATGATTTCAAGTTATCTTTCAGAAACTTTTTAAAGATCAATGGCAACCATTTTAGACATTGTTAAAAAAAAGCCTGAATTTAAGTCCCTGTGTCATGAGTAGTGTTTCCTAAAAATGTCATGCTAGTTGGTTTTGTGGTTTTATTTAAATCAGCGTTTGGTAACTTGTTCTGCACTAACTGGAAACAGTCAGGCTGTTTCTGTCCCACTGACTGTGCCCTGGAGAGTGATGACATCATACTGGAGTAAGCTACTGCTTCAGCAGTGCAAGTCCCTGCTTGACTAAAGAGCTAAAAAGCTGTTAGCTTCCTAATTAGAGCAGTCTGTAGAGTTAATTATGAACGGGATGCCGTAAATGGAGAAAGCTGATTGGCCGAGAGCTCTTTGAAGCTGTGATGATATTGGAGTACATACTCACAGCTTCAAAAATCCTCTAGCCACCAGCCTTCTCACTGCCCACAACTTCCTCGTGCAAAGTTAGCCATGTCCCACGGTCTGGGAACAGATTGAATATTAAAAGGGGCGTAAAAAAGGAAAAAAAAAGAAAATACACACACCACTGTAACTGCCGCCGACAGCAGCGCACATAAAAACACCCGCACTCCACAGAAAAGTGCCACAACTTCCATACCGCCACGCCAGTCAGAACACAGTAACAGCCAGTCACGAGCCAGCACCCCCGCTACCACAAGGCCCCTGCTACTTAAACAAGAACCTCTGCATTTCTAGTCCTGTTCCTCATACAATCTTAACTTTTTCATGCTCCTGAAAGCTGTGAAGTATATTCTCTACAGTTCCTCATCGCTTACAGTAAACACTGTGTGCTACTTACAGAGAGCAACCACAAAACCAAAAGAGTTCACCTGCATCATTTTTGCACTTCTCAGCACAGTGTGTGTGTTTTGTTTTTTTTCATGGAGAAGAAAACAAATAAAATTTCATACAGTTCTTCACCCAGTCTCCCAGCGGGCAGCAAGACAGGGTTAAACGCAGGGAAAAAAACAGAACTACTGGGCATGTAAGACCGATTACATCACCAACTGCTCTACGAACTCCACCTGCAAGAGCACCACCTGCTGCTCAGAGCACTCCAGGAACTATTTTTTTAAAAGATACTCCTCCAACATTCCCAAAAAGGCATTTTAAAAGGTTTTTTTTTTTTTGCTAATAAAACTTTTAAGCCAGTTCATAATAGCAGTAATGCACTCCAGGGTGTGGTATATCATGGGATATCGTCACTTATCGGCTGTTGGATGCACCCGGCCTGCGGCCTCGTGCCCAACAATATCCCATGATATACCACACCCTGTCGTGCATTATTACTTAATTGTTTGCTGTCCAGGGTTTTTACTAACTTAGTCTCTGGTTTGTGTTCAGATGAATTAGCTGAAAATCTATCATTTCTTTCTCATAAAAGCTGATCATTTGAGTTTCAGTGCTGAATGAAGTGATATGCATTTGAGAAATCAGCTTGTCTGTATCACAGCTGAGTTCTGTCCCATCAAAACTCTTGTGTTTTTTTTCTAACTATATAACACTGGGTTGTTTATTCAATAGATATAAAATAAATTTAACGTTTGTTAATTCGTACAGGTAGTTTGTCTTTCGTGTAGCCGCAATAAATCAGTTCATGTAAGAACAGCAGACGGGTAACCAGTGGGGTCCTGTAGTGCTCAGTCTTGTTCACTGTCTTCATCAGTGACATTGGAGATGACATTAAGGGCAAAATGTGTCTATTCGCGGATGACACCAAACTCTGTGGGAGAGTGGACACAGCTGAAGAGATACAGAACCTACAGGAAGATCTGGAAAAGCTAGGGAGGTGGTCCAGGATATGGCAGCTTGGCGTCAATGCCAAGAAATGCAAAGTTATGCATATTGGAGCCAAGAATCTTAGGACAGAGTACTACCTGGATGGAGTCTGAGTATCTGCATCAGAGGAGGAGGAGAAGGACCTGGGAGTGATGATCACTAGTGACCTGAAGCACTCCACGCAGTGCAAGAAAGCAGCAGCAAAGGCAAACAAGATGCTGGGGTGCATATCAAGGGTGATCAGTAGTAGGAGAGAGGAGGTTATACTGCCCTTGTACAGAGCACTGGTAAGGCCGCATATAGAGTATGTATTTCAGTACTGGTGCCCACACCTCAAAAAGGACATTAACCTGCTGGAGAAGGTCCAGAGGAAGGCTACAAAGATGATAGCCGGTTAGCAGGGTAAGTCATATGAGGAGAGGTTGAGGGCACTGAACATGTACTCCCTGGAAGACAGGAGAGAGAGACAGAGAGAGGGGACATTATTGAGACCTTCAGGTACTTGAAAGGGATAAATAAGGTTGATAAGGAGAGTCTCTTTAAGCTGAGTGGCAACCATAACACGAGGGGTCACAGTCTTAAGCTGGAGGGTGGGAGGCTTAGGAGGGAGGTCAGGAAGCACTTCTTCATAGAGAGGGTGGTGGACACTTGGAATGCGCTACCAGAAGAGGTAATCTTGTTGAAGACAGTGGGCAGCTTTAAGAGAGGCTGGGACAGGCATAGGAGGAGGGTAAGGGTCATGGATAGGGAGAATGGGAGGAGTGAGGAGGGAGGACAGGGATATTAGCTTCAGCTATGAACCCTGCAATACGAGCAGACTTGGTAGAGTAAATGGCTTTCTTCTGCTGGCTTCTTCGTATGTTCGTATGTAACAAACGTTTTCCTCTCAGATTGAAAAACAGGTGCCTGCCACATTCTGCTATATTAGGCACATGTACTATATGAACTCACAAATTTCAGTTATTTGATGGTTTCTGCGTGAAAATACATAATGTATAACTAGAAACAGTATAGAACATCCTGATGCCCACTGTCTCCTGCGCCATAGTTGAGGCAGCTGCAGTCTGCTGCCCCACAAACCCCCTGTCTCTTGCCCACATTCAAGGCTGCTCGAGGAAACTGAAATGATCAACTTTTTAGAAGAACAAAGTGATAGATTTTCAGCTAATTCATCTGAATACATACCAGAGACTGAGTTAGTAAAAACCCTGGACAGCAAACAGTTAACCCTACAGAATGTTCTAGGAAATTTACAGCTCTTCAGTCAAGCAGGGATTTGCACTGCTGAAGCAGTAGCCCCACCGGCCTCTCACTGGGGGGGCAAATTGCCGACGGCACCCAAGAGGGTGTGGGCTAGGAGGGCCGCCCACACGCCTGGAGGAGGCGGCCCCGAGCAAGGTGGCCCAATCCGAGGGCCCTCGGATAAGGCTGGCCAGTGGGCGCCCGTCGATTTGCCTTCCTGTCCAGGTGATGTTTCTCTTTATTCATTCTGGTCTTTTGGGCCCTGGCTGTTCTTGGGGGGTTTGCTGGGCCCCTGCCCTCGTGTCATGGCGTTTTTTCCCCTTGGCTCCAGCCTCGCCACCTATTATCCCAGCAAGTGGACCACGTGTTCTCCTCGGTATTTCCTCCGAGGGGGAGCAGGGGCCTGGGCGTTTTGGCCGGTTCCTTTTGTGAATGGGTCGCGGTTGGGGTCTGTGGTTGGCAGGACACATGGTCCCTTTTTCGCCCCCTCTTTCTACTGCCCCGTTTTCTGCTCGGGGTTTTTTATGGGTTCTCTCCTGGCTTCCTCTTTCTGTGGGGCTCTTTTCGCCTGCTTTAATTTTTCCATTCCTGCGCCCTATTCAATTGCACTCACTGTGCGCCATAAATTTTCTGAGTTTCTCGGGGATGCTTTGGCTTTGTTCTTGGGGTTGTGCACCTTTGTTTTGTATTTGATTTCTTTTGGCGGCGGTTTGGGCAGGTCTGTTTGCGGTCGCATGGAGGTCGTCCCCGCCCTTTTGCATCCGGAGAGAGCGGCATTTCTGTTGGGCCTGCTCCAGCCTCCACTTTGGTGGGTGTTCTCGGAGACAACTGTTTGGAGTCTCTGGTGCTATTTGGAGTTTTATGAGATCGGATTAGTTTTTGAATTGTTGTGTAGGCTGTTCCTGTTGGCTGGTGTTTTAGGGGAGGCCTTTTGGTTCGTGGGCGTGTTTTCTTTCCTGCGGGGACACCTCGGTGTCCAGGTTGTTTTGTTAGGGGTTGTATTGGGCTTTTGTTGGCCTCGCGCCCCCCCTTTCTTCATGCCCCCGTTTGGCTTTTATCAGCAGCTTCCACTTCGAGTTGGTTTTCTCAGGTTTGGGCAACAAAAAAAAAAGGAAAGAGAGTCCATCCTTTTCTCTTGGCAAGCTGTTTGCTGGGGCTGTTTTGGGCTCAATGGGGGCTGATTTTCAGCCTTGTGTTTTCTTCCCGAGTGGGGGTGTGTTCCTGGCTCTTTCCTTTTCCTTGGGAGGGGGTGATGTTGTGGGTTTTTTTCTGAGTTTCAGCGAGTGGAGGTGTTCCTGACATCAGATGTTTTTGGAAAGAGAGAAAAGAATGTACATCGCTTGGTGCGGGGCTGGGCTTTTTCTCTTTGGTGGTGTGGAAGTTTCTTGGGCTTCCTTTTGTGCAGTGGCTTTTCCTTGTGGACTGGGTTCGGTCATGTGGTCTCTGTCCCTGTTTTGGTGTGAATCGAGCATGTTCTTTTGGTCCGGTATGGATGTCCCAGCCTGGTGTTGTGGGGGGGGTAGAGAGTTGGGAAGGGGAGGAAAGAAGAAGAAAGGAGAAGGGGAAAGGAGAAGAAGAAAAAAAAAAGTTTTTCTTTCCTCCCCCCCCTTGCTGGCTATGGGGGGGGTCTGTGGCTGCGGTAGAAACAATCTATCATTAGGAGTAGCTGTATAGAGAGGGAGTGGCACTAGAGTGTATTTTTTTTTTTTTCCCTAAGGGGGGGAAGTCAACTTGGTTTAGTTCTATCAGGAGGGGGTACAGCAGCATAGAAGAGCCTGGGGCAAATTCAGACAGGCTAGGATAGGGCATTCAGTTAGAGAGAGGATATAGGGGTAGAACGTTAACTTATAAAGGGCAGGATGAAGGTGTATTAACTAATGTTTTGTCTTATAGGTATTGCATCGTTGAACACTGCCTTGCCCCTTAATATCAATAGCTAAAATGTCCGAAATGCAGAATAACCACTTTCTGGACAACCAGTCCACCCAAACCCCCACGCAGGCGCAGGGCACCGGTCAAGACCTTACAGTGCCGGGAAGCCAGTCACAATATGTGGCACATGCTATCCCAGTGCAAGGGCAAGACCAAGCCTTCCGCGAGGCCCTGCAATGCCTTAAGGACATTGGGGGATCTGATTGGCTGTCATCCATGTCCAGGTTAGAACCAGAAATACTAGTAGCCCATCAAAACGGGCAACAGAAAACAGTGGCAGACCCCCTTAACATGCCAGAACACAGGCCACAAGAACCAGTGGATGATGTGGGGCGGCAGCCTAGGCGTAGCCAGCCATCGGCCCGATGGTTAGAATCCATGGCTCAGAAAAAATCTGTTGCTAAAAAGGGGCAGGGCAGGCAGACTAAGCGCTAGTCTTCACCAGTGGCAGAGGCAGAGAAAAAACGGACGGAGAAAAAACGGAACAGAGCGGAGGGGAATGCACCTAGGGCACAACCAGGAGAGGAGAACGATGAAGTGGAACAAGTAACGGTGGCCCAGCCACAGAGGGGTGAGTATGAGGGAGATCAGGCCAGCGATGTATCAATAGATTTAGTGTGGTCTGAATCTGATAGTGAGGGAACGCAATATAGTGACAGCATAGAAAGGCTGCCATTGGAATCGACAACAGAGGAAGCAAAGCACAAGAAAGAGATAAAGAACCTTGAGGACATGATCAAGGCCAAAAAGATAAGGGAACGTAAACAGAAGAGGGCAGGGCACAAGGGGGACAGGAGGGGAGGACGTGACCAAAAAACAGTCGGTAAGGAACTCCTAGGAAGAAAAAGGGGGAGAAAGGTAAGCAACCAGTCAAGTCACCAGGGGGCTCCAGGGTTCAATCCCGGGCCGGTGATAACGGGGCATCAAACATGGCAACATAACCCCTTTATGTGGCCCTTTTTGTATGGGTCACCGGGAAATATGCCCTTCACTTGGCCAGCAGTGACCCCTTGGGGCTCCTTACCCCCTGGTTTCACAACAACCCCACAGGGTGGAATGCCCCCACCATTGGGGCCCGGCATATCCAACTAATGAACCTGGTCAGGGTACCTCACTGGGCACGGCCGGGCTGCTGGGTCAAGAGAGGATGATAGCTTAGGGACACACCACTTGGACAAATCTGCAATGGCAGGAACCCGATGCAGCTCAGGTAAGTCACAAGGGCGCAAACAGAACACCATGGTGTTTGAGCCTCGCTCGAGTCAGCCTCCTCCATTTTCTCCCAAAGTTATAGGGGAAGGGGAATGCACAAAGGGCAGCGGTTCACGTATGGACAGGTGCTGGGCCTCCCACATTACAACCCTCCCAACTAACACGGAGAACAGGACATCAGGCTCACAAGAGCAAGAGATTATAGCCACTAGAATGGATAGCACTCCAAATACTGCAATGGGAGATAAGTCAACCAGCGCAGTATCTGGATCCCCAGAGCGTTGCGATGCTGAGGTAGAAGACCCATTAGGGATCACTTATCCGACACAGTCCGGGAGAAAATCTGGAAAGGGGAATTCATAGACATGTTCTCTTTACTGCATAGGGAAATCCCAGAGGTGAGCGACGAAAAAGGGTATAAACAAGAGAGGCCACGGCGACCAAAGGTACCATTCACATTTGAGAACTGGGCAGCCGCCTTTGACATATTTATGTCAGTTTATGGGATGAAGCACCCTGATAAACTAATTGCACTTTTAAAATACAGGGATACCATAAAATTTGCACACCTCTCATTTGATGGATATGCATGGTTGAAATACGATGAGCAATTTAGTCTAAAACTATCTAGGCAACCCAATCTCAAATGGGAAAACACACACATAGACCTGTGGGTTCGTGATGTGACGTGGGGCCGGCCTAATGTTGTGACATACACAGATAGTGGCCATGTTATTGCAAGGCAAACGAGTGGAGAACACAGGAAAGAGCAGAAAAAAGGGGCAGGGAGGAAGGCCTGTTACGACTACAATAGAGGGAAATGTTTTCGTTCCTTTTGTAAGTACGGGCACATCTGCAAGTCATGCGGAGGAGAGCACAGGTTCTCTGAATGTACACGGCAATCCCCCAGGACATCAAGCATCGAGGCAGCAAGCAGCGAAAAGGGAAAGGGGTCTGGGAAATTTAGCTAACTCACCAGTACGATTAGATAGGATGGCCCCCTGGCTCGACTGCTACCCCAAAAAATCAGCTGCAAAATATATACATGATGGTTTCAGGTATGGTTTTAGGATACCATACAAGGGCCCAAGGGTAGAAACCACAGCACGCAATCTGAAGTCTGCAATTTTGCTTCCCAACATCCTGGAGGAAAAAATTGCTAAGGAAGTGGAGGCAGGCAGGGTGGCTGGACCATTTGACCACCCCCCAGTGCACAACCTCAGAGTATCCCCATTGGGGCTGGTTCCCAAAAAGGAAGCGGGGGAGTATAGGCTCATACATCACCTGTCCTACCCAAAAGGTAATTCAGTAAATGACTTCATCAACCCGGAGGCTTGCACAGTGCAATATACAACATTTGATGAGGCTCTGCGCCACATACAACAGCTAGGCCAAGGTGCAGTGATAGCAAAGAGCGACATCAACTCCTTTTTCCGTCTGCTACCTGTACATCTAAGTGACCAGGATTTACTGGGTTTCAAAGTGGGAGGTCGATGGTATATGGACAAGGCTATGCCTATGGGATGCTCCGTCAGCTGCTCAGCCTTCGAAGCATTCTCAACCTTTTTGGAGTGGGCCACCAGAGAACACACAAAAAACATACATGTAGTCCATTATCTCGATGATTTCCTATTTATGGGGCCAAAGGGGGGAACCACGTGTGGGGAGACACTGCAAGGCTTCACCTCACTGATGGGTTATTATGGTGTCCCTCTCGCTGGGGAAAAAACGGAGGGCCCGGCGACTTGTCTCTCATACCTGGGCATAGAAATAGACTCCGAGGCCATGGTTTCCCGGCTACCGCAAGACAAGGTGGCACTTTTGTGCAAAATATTGGGTGAGATGGGAAAAGCAAGGAAGGTGACCCTACAACAGCTGCAATCTGTTATAGGCCACTTGAATTTTGCATGCCGTGCAATTCGCCCAGGCAGGCCATTCCTTAGGCGGATGGCATCTGCCACGGTGGGGCTTTAAAACCATATCACCACATCAGATTGACACAGGGCATAAAAGCAGACCTACAGGTTTGGGAACTTTTCCTGAAAGATTTTAATGGTATCACCATCTGGCAGACACCAACAGACCAGTTTTGGACCTGCATATGGTAACCGATGCTCAGGGGCATTGGTTTTGGGGCATTCTGGCAGGGAGCATGGTTTGCGGGACACTGGCCACAGGAGTGGGTGTTGACGGGACTCACAAAGAATATTACCCTTTTGGAACTGTTCCCCATCATGGTAGCCGTAAGGGCGTAGGGACACAAACTTCAGAATAAGAAAGTGCTGTTTCGCACAGACAACAGGGCAGTAGTGGACATATTGAACTCGCAGACATCTCGCTCTGAAGATGTGATGAAGGTCTTGCGGGTCTTTGTGTTATGCTGCTTACGGTACAACATCTCTTTTAAGGCACGTCATCTGCCAGGAAAAGAAAATGTTATAGCTGATGCCCTGTCTCGATTTCAGCTCGAGCACTTCAGGCAGTTAGCCCCGTGGGCAGACCAGTTCCCAACAGAAATACCGGAAGCAGTCTGGAGACTAGGGAACCAAGATTGCAGCAACTGGTACAGCTCGCTGTGGCCCCCCATGGGGAAGTATGTAGGTAGCTATGAATCTTTCCAGCAATTTTGTGGTCACGAGGTAGCGTGGAATTACACAATACCCAGAGACAGGTTCAAAGCTACATCCTACATAGAATGCCTGGGAAAATCCCGGCTACTCGCCTCCAACTAGCAGGCATTGCCTTTCTTCGGAAATACGAAGGTTTCCCCGACCCAACCAACAATTTCATTACAAAGAAAATGGTGCAGGGCATGTCTAGACTCGCGGGGAAAAAGGTGGACACAAGGAAGCCCATAGGATTACCGGAATTGTCCAACCTCCTGACAGCACTGGCGGTCACTTGCAGCTCTGGCTATGAAACCAAGCTGTTCAGGGCCCTATGCACATGTGCATTTTTAGGGCCTTCCGGGTGTCTGAGTTGGTACCGCAGTCCAACTCTCCGAGCCAGAACACCAATCTCCAGTTGAGTGATTTCGTCATCTGGCAAGACAGACTGTGTCTTCAGCTGCGGAAATCAAAACTAACCAGTGCGCCCCCGCTATGATTACACTGTTTAAGGCCCACCCAGGAATATCTGCCCATGGATGGCAATGAGGGAGTATTGATGGTCAGTCCTAATGAACAGGTCATTTGTTTGTGCACGGGATGGAAAAGCGGTCACAAGACGGCAATTCACTGCGTCCTCACTGAAAGGTTTATGGATGGCGGGAAAAACCCGACCTCATTATAACACCTTATTCATTCCGAATCGGACAGCCACTGAGGCTGCCAGGTGCGAGTTTAAACGAGATCAGATAAAGTGTTAGATGGGCTTCAAAGGCGCATGGGTTACATAAGGCCTCAGCAGAGAACAGCAGCAAGTGATGTTGGGAACCCAGCACAAGTTAGGACTGATAGTTCAAACCGAGAACACTCACATGTTTCTACTTTTGTTTTACAGGCATGTCGACATCCCCTCAGATATGGATCGTGGGTCATTCGCACGTGAGGGAGGCGTACAGGAGGGCGAAAACACGGCCATATACAACTCAGCTGCTCATTCCAAGAAGTAGAGCTGTGATAAAATGGGCAGGAAAAGGGGGGATGAGGTGGGGGGCATTGTGTAAAACAATCATGGCATTGGGTCTACTTCGCCGACCACCGCTCGCGCTGGTGATTCACCTGGGAGGGAATGACTTGGTCACCTAGGGGCAAGAGATTATTGGGGATATGATGAGGACTTGTCCGCTTAAAACAGTTATTGCCTTGCACCATTCAGCATGGTCTCGAATGTTACCACGCGGCATTGGCAGGGTGAGCGGAAGGCAGGGGCTATGGATAAAGCGCGGAGGTCCGTGAATAGGGAGGTGTCCCATTTTGCGGCCTCACTGGGCGTGGAAGTAATCAGGCACTTCACGATTACAAAAACAGATTTGGGATTTTATAGCCGGGATGGGGTTCATTTATCAGGGATGGGAAACGATGTCCTTAACAATACACTTAATGATTTTTGCGAGACAGTGCTGTTTGGGAAAAGTAAGATCCCTTGGGCATTAGTGGGAGATACTGGTTGTCACAGTATGAAGTGGCAGTAAATTCATGGCTGACCCTGGGTAAGAGGCTCTGGACATAAGAGCTGCGATTGGGTGTCACCTGGGAGAGGCACAACCCTAGGACGGGTATGCCTCGGAGGATCGGGAGAGGAAGACACCCAGGCTGGGCCGTGCACCAAACGCTGGGATCCAAGACTCCAGAGGAGGAGTGAGGTGCCCCGGGACGGCACCTCGGCCAGGGTGGAGGCCCTAAATTCGAAGGGGAACTGTTCATGAGGCAACAGCCCTCAACGGGTCTGTTGGACTAAAGGGCCAGAGTTCCCCAAAACAAGCGGATGAAGGAGCTGGGGGTTTCAGCAGTACATGAATTAGGGCTGCCCAAGGGGTCTTACAGGATGGGACATGTAATGTACATATGTTACAATTTTCTGTATAGCTTGGTGTATGTATATAATATATGTAAAGTGCATATCTGTAAATTGTGACGTACCTATTAGGCTCGTAAAAGCCAAGTGTCCCATGTAATGTATGCAATTTTGTTTAAGTAAAAAGAGCTGCGGCCCCTTTTTTATACCAAAAACAGTGTGGTGTCTTGATTGAATTGGGGGTCCGCTTTGGGCAATAGACTGTTCCCATATGATGTCATCACTTTCCAAGGCTCAGTCAGAGGGACAGAAACAGCCTGTTTCCAGTTAGTGCAGAACAAGTTATCAAATGCTGATTTAAAGAAAGCCACAAAACCAAATAGCATGACATTTTCAGGAAATACTACTCATGACACAGGGACTTGAATTCAGGCTTTTTTTTTTTTAGCAATGAGTAAAATGGTTGCTACTGATCTTTAACAGTGGACAATGAACCTGCAGTAGTAATTGAATTTGGGAGAGTTTATGTAGCGCAGGAGCTCTGTAAGAAAATGAGGCAAGGCCTAAGACTTTATAAAGCCTAGGCCGATGCTCAGAGTTTACATATGAGGCCATTTTATTCTGAATGTATTAATCAGAGTGTCTGTGTGACTGATTATGTCAGAGAGAAAAGACCAATATAATTGATTGTCCTAATAACAGTAATGCATTATAAATTCACCTTGCAAGATAAACCTACAGAAAGAAGTATACAGAGTACAGTGGTCAATACCTATAGGAATAGAACAACATCTATAATGTCAATAAATCATGGATTCTCCTAACAAGAATCCAAATGGGTTTTCACACTATAGGTTCTTATCCCAGCAATCTTAATGACAGTATAGGTGTTGTTCCTTTCCTATTAATGGAAACCCTTCCCTAGAAATTATTGACCATTGTGCACTAACACCATGTTCGGCATGTTAAATTGAGATCCCATGTAACATGGTATATTTATTTATATAATTTTAAGTTAGTGCTTAACACGTAGATATTTTTTTTCTGTTTTATTTATTTATTTGTCTTGTTCACCAGGTTAGTGCATTAGGCATAAAGATGCCTGTTTTCAGGCACAACCTGGAAGAGTACAGCAAAATAAAAACAGTGGCAGCATGATATGGTAATACAGCAGTGCAAGACAGGGTATTGTGATCAGAGTTGATAATTGACAGTTACAACAAAAAGCAGAGCACGATTAACATAGCAGCATCTGTAGTACTGTTTAACCAACTTTATGTTTTACATAAACAGGGGTATTCCAGATCCTCCACTATTTCTCTCCCCTGGTGGCCTACAGATCCAGGGGGCTGGAGGGTATTGAGGAGGGAAACAGGGGCCAGAACAAAGGCTGAGGCTAATGATAGCTGGCCTGTGATCATGACTGCAAACCGTTTTGCACCCTTGGAAGAGACACAGGTACCCGATTCTCCAAGGGAAACTGTGAGCTGGCCATGAAGCAGAAACTGCCAACAAGACACCATCACAGAGGGGGACATAAAGAAGGCAGCGAGTACAACAGGCAAGTTACTGATGGCTGAGGATTCCATGATTAGGGGAGTTGAGAAGGTTTGGGCATGGGTGAGAAATTGAGGGAGGTCAGATGCCTGCCAGGGGCCTCGACTTGTAAGGACTCTGAGTAAAGGGTATGGTTAGATAAATGGAGTGTTGCAATCTGACCAGCGAGGAGATGGAGTTAACTAAGGAAAACATGTAAGCTGGGGAGCAAGCTGGGTGGGGCAGCAGCATCATTAGCCTTCTCCAAGGTCCTACCAGTGTGGGACAGAGTGAAGCAGGAAAAGATGGAGGCTTTTAATGAATGGTTGAAGGATTGTGTAATTAGGAGGGATTTAGATTTGTGAGGGACTTGGGTAATTTCTGCGACTAAGGGCTCTTCAAGGGAGATGGCCTTCATCTCATGAAGGAGGGAAAAAGTGCCCTAGGACAAAAGTTTGATATCTACATGGCTAGGTAATTAAACTCCAGAAAGGGGCCAAAGGAGCTGGGGAACTAGGGACTGCATAGGCAGGAGGGGGGATAGGACCAAGGGGGTGGGTGTAGGAACAGGAGGAAGCTCGGGAAGGCAACTGGGGTCGACAGGACAGGAAGGGAAGGAAGAGAAATGCAGGTAAAAGATGGAGTGCAGCATCTGATAGGGGTACCAAGAAGGGCAGCTAAAGGGTGGCATGCCTGAACACCAGGAATTTGGGAAAACAGTTTAACAAGCTCCAAGTGAAAGTGGCGGCAGTCGGTCTAGACTTAGTGGCCATAACAGAAACATGGGCATCAGAAAATAACAAATGGGGTCTTGCCATCCCAAGTTGTACAGTATCTTGTTCAGGAGGGATGGGGTAAGGTCCTGAGATGTTAAACCAAGGACCCGTCTGCCTGTTGTAGTGGTCATTCAGATGGGCATTAAAGATCCCATGGCACTTCTCGAAAGTAGGGACATTTTTCCCTGTGTCCTTACCAAGTTTCCCAACTTAGTAAAACCACCAACAGCTTAATCTTGTTCAGTTTCAGTTGGTTTGCATCTGTAGTTCCCCTGCCTCCCCTAGGATGAGGCTAAAAATAGGTAATATTTATTTAGCTTTTATTTAACAGGTAAATGCACTAGACAAAAAAAGTTGTTTATTTTCAGGCACAACCTGGGAGATCACAGCATTAAAGATTAGCGACACGGTAATGTACGTACATAAGGTGCAGAGAGGCAGTACAATTTCACAGAGTTAACACAAAGAACACAGTTAAAGAAACAGATGCATTACAGATGTCTAGAAGTGATACAGAGCAAGACCAAAACACAAGTACAGTAATGTGGTAACCATAAAACAAACGATATACAGGAGAAGGCTCAACAATGGAAGAACAAGTAATAGCATACACACAAAGAAGAAAATCCACAAATAAGCAATATACACAAGTGCAGTAACTCTGTAAATTAACACTGGGTCCTCCTTTCCCAGCGACAGTGCTGAATAACATCTGGCCCTGTACATTAAGGCGGGCATAGTGGCCACAGAGGATTGTGCTGTTAAGGGGCGGGGAGGAGGTAGAGTCAATTTGGATACAGATGAGAGGGAAAAATACAAGTATGGGAGTGGTTTACATGCCACCAGGACAGAAAGACGAATAGAGAATCACTGGTGAATTTAGGAGGGGGCAGCAAAAGGGGAGGTGGTGCTGAGGGTGACCTAAATATGTAAAACCAATCCAAAAGGGCCAGCCTGACGCTGCAGAGGCAAGGCGTCCGTCTGTGATGCCAACATCCCGGGTTTGGGAATGGATTCAGGAGTCGAAGGGCCAGCCGGGGGAGAAAGATTGAGCATCCAGAGGACTGCTCTCCTTCTCCAGGGGGAGGGTGGCTGAGTATCCAACACACTACGGACCCCTGGCGGAGGCCGGGGGTTCCACAGCAGCCGGCGCCATCACGTATGGGGGCAGACGCTGGACGTCATTGCACGTCCCCGTCCTGGGGGCTTTAGCATCAGAAAAAAAGCCATCCCCCATGTACGACACCTGCTCTGCAGCCATCCTCACTGCCCACCAGTGTCCGCTGGGGGTAAGTCCCGTTCCTGTGGCCCCGACCCAGGGGATAAGCTGGGTCTTGCCTACCCCAGTGTCTCTCAGGAGGGGGTGCCTGCCCACTCGGGGCAAGCCTGAGCATGGGGGGTGTGGTCGATGGAGCAGGGCTGAGCTCTGATCCGAGGTTCGGAACAAAAAAAAAAAAACAGTCCAAAAGGATCGCAGTCTGGATTGTGACACGGTCAGGCAAAACAGAAGAGTTCTAGGAGAGAAAGTCCAGGCACTATGCTCCAAAAATAAAGAGTTGAATGTTAACATGTAGTTCAAATCCAAGCAATTTATTTAAGTGCTTGAAATTCACCAAGCAAGACAGGGCAAGGGCAGACCGATGTTTCATGCAATTGCAGTGTGCTTTGTCAAGTTGCCTTCCTACTACTGATACAAGTTAAATACTATCAGGTGGAAGCGCAAAAATTTTAAAAAAGTGCATAAATTAGAAATAAACAAGCATGTGGGCTGGTCATACATTTGTATACATAGAATTAATTAAAAAGACCACATAATGTAAACTTTTTTCAAGATTCACTACAAATGTGAAAACAAAAGATTACTGATTAGCAGATAAATCCATAGTTTGCTACTTGATATTCTTTCACAACAACAGAGGATGACCCCATGGGAGGCAGACTGGGGAGAATTGGTGGGGGGGTGGAAGGAAGGGGGGGTTGCGGAAGAAAGAAGCATATGGCCAATTGACACAGACAAATTATACAATCAAACAGTGTGATTCTAAGTCAGGAGAGGAGCTGATTCCATTCTATTCTGTCTTTAAGCCCTGGGTACTGAAGGTGTTCAAGTTTAAACATCCAAAAGGATTCACATCTTATGAAAAAGTTGTTTAAATTACCTCCTCTGGGCCCAGTGCATAACCTGTCAATGCAAATAAACATAAAGCCATGTTCATTTCTACTGTTGCTGTGTTGCTTAATGCGGTCAGCTAAAACGCTCTTTTCTACTTCATTTTCTGTGTCTCTCACTTGCAGATGCTCACCTATTCTTCTCTTAAAGGCACAGGTAGCCTTGCTTGGCGAGTTTGGAGCATTTAATAAATTGCTTGCAGTTGAACTATAAGTCAGTGTTCAGCGCTTTTATTTTTGGAGCGTAGTGCCTGTACCTGAACTTTATCCAGTTTTTTGAAGTAGAAAGGTGGGGCAGTACCAGTATGGTTATTCTGCCTGTTATTTAGATTTGTGTCACTTGGGGGAGTCTAGGAAATCAGGGGGAAGTACACCACTTTAAGTCAGTAAATGCATTATTAAAGGAGTTTGCTATGATTTTGGGGCCCTGGGTTGTGGTTTCTTCAAGATTTAGCATAGTCGGAGGTGTCTTGTTTGATTTCCGTTAGGGTCCTGATATTGTCCCAGAACGTGCGGCTGTCCCCCCAGGAGTTAGCCAGCTCGTTTTTGACTAATCGGCTTTTTGCTTGATGAATAGCCCAGGTACATCTATTTTGGGCGGTTTTATAGTTCTGATTATCTGTTTGAGAGCCAGTGCTTCTAGCTTTATGCCAGAGGTTGCCTCTTTGCTTCATAAGTTCGATGAGGGGTGGAGTGATCCAGGACTTACAAGCCCCATGAACTTTCCGCACAGAGCAGGGGGCATATATATTGGATGCCACAGGGTAGGTCTTGATGAAATGGTCAAGTGCTTCATCATTGTCATTTGCAGCATATAGGTCTGTCCAGTCTTGCTGACTGAGGTGCGCTTTAAGTGAGGTAAGTTGCCCTTTCTTTAGCACTCTAGATGTGAGTGTTTTAGCTGGGGTTCTGGGGGACTTATTTGACCAGATACAGAGGATAGGGGTGTGATCGCTGATGGAGTCAGGGAGGACAGCTGATTGGGTTATTCTGTCTTGCCGGTTGGTAATCATCCAGCAGTGTACTGGTTCCAGTATGATAATTCGGTCACGTGGGAAAGTCCACCAATTGGGCCATGTATATTGAGGAGATTACATCCTTGTAGGGTGCTGCCTCAGGAGATGGCCAGTTTATATTGAAATCCCCCAACATTAGTACCTCTGAGTTGTGGCGCAGGTTGGAGAGGTAGTCTGAGTACTTTAAATCCACTAGACTGCTCTTTTGGGAGAATGTAGACAGAGACAAGTGTTAATCCTTCACCTCAAGCACCTAGTAGTAGTTTTATTGCCAGTAATTTCACATTATTGCTAGTGGCAAGGTGAGGTAGGACTCAACCCTGGATGGTATCCTTGATGTATATGACACATCCACCATCTCGCTTACCAATCCTGTCCAACCTAAAAGAGGTGTACCCCTCCAGCTGGATTGCCATATCTGTAACCCTCAGTGTGAACCATGTTTCAGCCACTGAGGGCACGTCTGGTTTATGTTGGGCTACCCAAACTTGTAGCCAGTCAAACTTAGCCATGAGACTGCAGATGTTAATGGAGGCTACCGTGATACCACTGTGCTTCTTTAAGGATTCAGGTTAGTGGAGTGGGTCCAGGGTTGGGATGAACGTTGCCTGATAGAAGCAGTAGTAGCCTTGCCATTCTGATTGCTTGCCATTTTAGTTGTTTTAACACCTGCTTGTGGTTTCAAACTTTTGCACATTCTTTTCTGCTTTTGTAAGAGATTGTGATCATATTTAAAGTCATGGGAGTGAGGGGATAAGTGGTCTAGTCCTGAGCTAATTGCCACTTATGCAAGCACAACTTCGTACCAAGACTGGCAAAGACACTGGGTGAATGTGATTTTATGGCACCGCTGATGGTGCGTCAGTGTGCCCTTTACTTCGTTTCCAATAAGACTGGCTTCACTATGCGTGAGGGGTGGATTTACTGGGACGAGTGTGAAAATGAGCCGAACGTAAAGTGGGCTCATGGTCCAGGAGGACTGGGTTATATACGAACATACGAATACAAACATCCGAAATTGCCAGCAGAAAAAGGCCCACAGGTCTATCAAGTCTGCCTGAGTGTGCAGCTCTTAGTTTCATATCACTACAGCTGCCCCACCCCAACCCAAACCCCTCTTTTCCGGTCCTCCCCCCCCTTTGTGTTTTTGTCTGCACTAACCCTGCCCTTGACTCTATCCCAACCCGCTTAAAGCTATCCACTGTCCTTTGAGTGATTAACTCCTCCAGCAGTGTGTTCCAACCTGTCACCACTCTCTCTGTGAAGTAGTGCCTCCTCATCTCCCTCCTAAACCTTCCCCCTTCCAACTTCAGACTGTGCCCTCTAGTGACCCTTCCCCCCTTTAAGTGGAACAATCCTGCCTCCCTAATTTTGTTTATGCCTTTCAAGTACTTAAAGGTCTCTGTCATGTCCCCTTTTACCTTTCTGTCTTCCTGCGAGTACATGTTGAGCTCTTTCAACCTTTCCTCATATGGCAACTCCCCTAGTCCTATGATAATTTTTGTAGCCATACGCTACACCCCTCCAGTAATCTCACATCCTTTTTGAGGTATGGGCACCAGTACTGTACACAGTATTCCAAGTGTGGCCTCACCAGTGATCTATACAATGGCAGGATGACCTCCCCCTTTCAAGAGGTAATCCATCTGGCAATGCACCCCAGCATCCTATTTGCCCTTGCTGCAGCTCTCCTACACTGTGCAGATACCTTCATGTCCCCTGTGACTATTACCCCCAGGTCCCTTTCCTCCTCTGAAGCCATTACCTGCACTCCCCTCAGCCAGTAGCTGTTCTTGGGATGTTTGGCTCCAAGGTGCATGACCTTGCACTTCTTAGCATTAAACCCCAACTGCCACTCCCTAGACCAGTGTTCATGTATAGCTAGATCCTCTCTGAGTGCCTGCCTCTCTTCCTCATTGTCCACTTTTGCACAAATCTTAGTGTCATCCGCAAACAGGCAGATCTTACTCTTGACCCCCTCTGCAATGTCTCCAGTAAAGACATTGAACAAAACAGGGCCCAGCTCTGAACCCTGCAGTACTCCACTCATTACTTTCTTTCTTTTTTTTTTACCAGGAGAGACTCACTAAGCTGAAAGCTTGTTTACAGGTACGACCTGGGAGCACAAGGAAGTTAAGTGACTTGCTCAGGATCACACAAGTATGCAAGTGGGGGCTGTGGGATTCAAACCCAGGTCTCCAGGTTTGCAGCTCAGAGCCTTAAACCATTACACTATACTGGCCATGGCGTGGATGTCCCCCCCTTACAACTACCCTCTGTTGTCTGCCCTGCAGCCAGCTCTCCACCCACCCCACCAGTTTTTCCCCCACCCCCATGTCCCTCAGCTTGCTCATTAACCTCCTGTGTGGCACCAAGTCAAAAGCCTTGCTGAAGTCCAGGTACAGGACATCCACAGCATGGCCTTCGTCAACCGCCCTAGTAACCCAGTCGAAGAAGTCAATCAGGTTAGTTTGCCAAGATCTTCCCATGACAAACCCATGCTGTCTGTCATCCTGCAGGCCATTGCTATCAAGAAAGGTTATCAACGTCTCCTTCAGAATGGTTTCCGTCAACTTCCCCACTACGGAAGTCAAGCTCACCGGTCTGTAGTTACCCGGTAGGTCCTTGGGTCCACTCTTGTGAAGGGGCACCACGTGAGCCATCCTCCAGTCTCTGGATACATTCCCCGTCTCCAAGGAGGTGTTGAACAGGTCCGTCAGAGGGCTTGGGTTGTCTGCAGCTACATTGTCCTGTTAGGACCAGGGATGGCAATGAGTGCAGTACCAGCTATGGCCTCAGGATTAGAGGTCGGGAGGCTTATACGGGGGTGGAGAATGTGAGGTCTGTTATCACCCTTTCAGTATGTAATGAAAATAAGGGAGAAAAATGCAGCAGGAATTAGAAGGGCTGCTGGAATAGCACAGTGGTTAGGGTGACTGCCTCTAGTGTAGTTGGTCAGGGGTTCAAATCCTGCAACGGTACTGTGAGGGTGAGAAGAATAAATAGGTGATTGTGGAGGGCTTCACTAGAGGGTGGATGAACAAGCATTTGTCAATGCCAAGTGTTGCTTGCTGTCATTAGCCATGGAAGTGCAGGAGTTAGACAGATGCAGTATAGAAATGGCAGTGAAGTATTGAACTGACACCCCACAGAGATGGACAGGCATTGGGGTGTGCCTTTGGGTCATCGCCCAGAACGGCCACAACATTTCACCTCACCTCACCCTACCATGCAGACACTTACAAGTGTCAAAGTGTGCTATGGAGTATTTGTGCTTTACACTCCCCGCATTCCATAAGGAAATACACTGAAATGGGTGCAGTATAGGAGAATGGGGTAAACTCTGGGTCCAAAGCGTATTTCAGTGCCTGCCACTGGCTGCAGGGTGGGGGTGGAATGGCATGAGCATTACTGTCGACAATCCCAAATCACACCCCTGACACCTGTCAGTCCCTACAGGGTAGGGCATTATGGTCGAAAACCCTAACACCCAGGGCGTTTCTTGGTATTTTTACTCCCAAGTTTTCAACATGGGCTTTTTGTGACCCCAATGCATGAACAGTGACACTATCAGTTTGTTAGACGAAAGGTGATTTTGCACAGCGACTACGCCACTTGGCACCACAGGTGCGAAAACACATTTCGAACAGGATGTGAAAAATGACACCTGTACTGTTCATGAAGAGGTGTAAAAAATGGCAATGTTGAAAATCTGGAGGGAAAATGTAAAAAAACTGGTGAAGTCACGAGTGTGCATAGAAACTGCACAACGCACTCCTGTAATGTAATTAGTTTGGGGATAATTTACACCAGATTTTCAACGCAGGTATTTTGGGACCTCCGCCCATGAACACCGTCACTGTGATTTTCTTAATCTGTCCCGAACACTGATTTCCCACAGCAACCGCGATATTCTGCGCTGGAAGTGTGAAACACATTTCAGCCAGGGTGTGGAAAATGACAGCTGTACTGTTCATAAGGAGGTGTGGAAAAATGCCAGTGTTGAAAATCTGGACTGAAAATATTACAGATTCATGAACTTACAAGGGTACGTGGAAATTGCACAATGCACGCTCGTAACACAGCCATTTTATGGACATTTGTCACCAAATTTTCAACATAGCCAGTTTAAGACCTCTGCTCATGAACAGTGTCACTGTGATTTTCGTAATTTGTCCCGAACATTGATTTCACACACCTACCGCGCCACTGTGCGCTACATGTGCGAAAACACAATTCGTGCAAGATGTGAAAAATGACAGCTGTACTGTTCATAAGGAGGTGTGGTAAAATGGCAATGTTGAAAATCTGGAGTGAAAATATTAAAAATCCTCGGAGTTATGAGCGCGCGTAGGAACTGCAATATGCATGCTCGTAAAACAGTCATTTTTGGGAATTTTTTCACCAAATTTTCAACATAGGGTTTTTGGGGGCCTACTTCATGAACAGTGTCACTGTGTTTTTCTTAATCTGTCCTGAACATTGATTTTACACACCGACCATGCCATTGTGCGCTACATGTGCGAAAACACATTTCAGGTGAGATGTGAAAAATGACAGCTGTACTGTTCATAAGAAGGTGTGGAAAAATGGCAATGTTGAAAATCTGGAGTGAAAATATTAAAAATGCTCGAAGTTACGAGCGTGCATATGAACTGCGCAATGCACGATCCTAAAACAGTCATTTTTGGGAATGTTTTCACCAAATTTTCAACATAGGGTTTTTGGGGGCCTACCTCATAAACTATGGCACTGTCATTTCGTTAATCGGTCCCGAAAGGTGGTTCCACGCAGTGACAGCGAAATCACCTTTCGGGATCGAATAACAAAATGGCAGTGACCGAGTTCATGAGGTGGGGTCCCAAGAACCCCATGTTGAATATTTGGTGAAAAATTCTCCAAAATGGCCGAGATATGCACCAAAGTTGAAAAAACCTATTTATGCAATTCCAGCCAGGTACTCGGTGATTCACCGCCCGAGATTGGATTGGGGGGGGGGGGGCAGTCTGTTCAGGACCGAGTTAGGCCTCACAAGTGTACTAGTTGAGGAGGCTCAATCATTTGACTGCTCAGTCGTGGCTGGTGTAGGTTGCAGGATAGCTCTCGTCTACCATCCACCAGGGGACGAGATGCGTTTCCTGCAGGAAGTTGCAGACTTCGTCGCCGACATGACACTGGAATCACCCAGGTTTATGGTGCTGGGCGATGCCTGTCGACGACGAACTCTCGCAATTTGGACAACACTTCCTCCAGCTCATGACATCTCTGGGCCTTACACAGGTGGTTACCTCTGCCACCCATAAACATGATCACTCTCTTGATTTGATCTTCCTCCTGGGGATTGAGGCCTCCGACTTGGAGGTGGAACCATTTGGTTGGTCTGATCACTACACTGTGAGGTTCAATTTTTGCACCCCCCCCCTTAGAAGGCCTGCCCCTGTGGAGATGGTCAGTTACCGCCCTTTGCGGGAAGTGAGTCCCGAAGGCCTAGCGGCAGTGATTGATCTCTCGCAGTTTCCTATGGCCAGCTCAAGTCCAGAGACTCTAGTGGTGGCTTATAATAAGGCCATTTCTGTAGCCCTGGACTTGATTGCTCCTGTCCGTGTTTGTCCTCTTCCCCCTTCGCCATCGGGCCCTGTGGATTGATGGGTCCTTGAGGGAGTTGCAGTAAGTAGGACGTAGGATAGAGCAGCGTTGGCGTAAATCCACCTTGGAGGCCGACCATCTTAGATTGGTTGAACACGATCAGATCTACCAATCAGCCATCTCCCATAAAAAGGCAGAATTCCTGTCTGGGGAGATAGCTGCCACTCAGAACTGACCAGCTCATCTCTTCCGAACTGTGGACAGGCTGTGCAACCCAGCCTGTCTACAGTTCTGAAGACCTTTTTCGCAGTTAGAGTTCAATGAACATGCTCGGTTCTTTGCGGATAAGGTGGCCGACATCAGGTCGGAAATTCTTTCGACCCGCTGTACTGGGGTTGTGGATGATCGGTGCTTGGTCACCTCGCCTCCGACTTCCTGGAGTTCCTTTGCCTTGCCCGAACCTGTGGATGTCATGCGGATTGTCCAGGGTATGCGCCCTGTGACCTGTAGTTTGGATCCAGGCCCAACTTCCTTAATTATGGGTTGTTGGGATTTGCTCGGCCCGGTCTTGGTGTAGATAGTCCAGTGCTCCTTGGAATCCAGTGAGTTTCCAAGCTCCCCTGAAGGAGGCGGTGGTTATCCCCCTCCTAAAGAAAGCTTCTTTGGACCCGGATATTTCTGCCAACTACAGACCAATCTCAAACCTTCCCTTTGTAGGGAAGGTGATTGAGAAAGTAGTTGCAGTACAGCTGGACGACCACGTGACCATCCATAACATCTATGAACCTCTCCAGTCTGGTTTTCGAAAGAGGCAGAGTACTGAGACGGCACTGGTTCGGGTGCTCAGTGATCTCCTGATGGCAAGAGAGGTCGGAGATGCCGTTCTATCTTGGTGCTCCTTGATCTCTCCTCAGCCTCTTACACTGTAGACCATGGGGTGCTGCTTGGACGCCTGAGGTCTGTCTGTGGATTAACGGATATAATCCTCAGATGGTTTATGTCTTACCTCTCCCGCAGGAATCAGAGAGTGGTGTCTGGGATTTTTTCCTGGGATCCATTCTCCCTGCCATGTGGGGTTCCTCAGGGTTCAGTGCTGTCCCCCATGTTGTTTGCAATGTACATGCTGCCCCTTGGAGACATTGTAAGACGGTATGGGCTGAGGTTTCACTGTTATGCTGATGATACCGAGCTCTACCTGTCTTTGGCCCCCGACCAGGATAGAGCTGTCTCTGTATTTAACTCCTCCCTCGCTGAAATCCAAGACTGGATGACTTCGAGCTGGTTAAAGTTGAACTCCGGAAAAACGGAGGCGATGGTAGTGGACCCAGGTCACCAGATAGAGGGGTTGAAGGCTGGTCAGCCCTCTGGACTTGTTCTTGGGGGCTTGCAGCTCCTTTCCTCTGAACGGGTGCGAAACCTGGGGGCAGTGCTTGACGACCAGCTGACGTTACGAGCTCACGTGTGAGCCGTCGTCAAGTCTTCCTTTTATCATTTTAGGAATATCTCCAGGATTAAGCACCTTGTTCCGTCCGGGGATCTATCTACCTTGGTCCATGCTTTTGTGACCTCGCACCTAGATTATTACAACTTCCTGTACTTAGGGCTGGGTGGGATTGATATCCGCCACCTGCAGCTCATGCAGAACACAGCAGCATGATTGTTGATGGGAATTCCTTAATCCTGTCATATTACACCTGTGCGGCGCAATCTGCACTGGCTGCCGATTAGGTGGCGGATCATCTTTAAAGTCGGTTTACTGACTTATAAAGCCCTACATGGACAGGGCCCTGACTACTTGAAAGAGCTCCTTGTTCCCTGCTGCCCGGTGCGACAGCTGTGCTTGGCTGACGAGGGGTTGCTAGAGATTCCGAGAGTGTCTTTGAAATCTTCAGGGGACCGTGCATTTGTGCACGCAACCCCCATCCCTCTGGAATTCTCTACCCCGCCAGCTTCGGGAGTGCATGACTTTGGGGGGGTTTAAGCAGGCAATGAAAACATATCTGTAGTGCCATGCTTTTGGTGGCACAGTTTAATCTTGGACCCTCTGACTATTTCATTGTTTTTCTGAGCTTTTATTTGATTCCTTATTTTTTGTACAGCACCTTGATAGCTGAAAGGCGCTTTTGAGAAATAAAATTTATTATTATTATTATGCCATTATACAGCTTACCGGCATGTCTTCAGTTCGCAGTCAGCTTTGAAGAGTGCAGACGTGTTCCCAGTCCACCGAAGATCATTGCGCTGGGCTCCGGAGGTAATTTGGGGGTGTGGGGAGGTGATGCATGAGAGGGTGGTAGCGGGTTGGCGAGGGGGCAAGAGAATCAACGAGGGACTGTTTTTTCTTGTAGATTTTTTTTTTTTTTTACACAGACGACGGGGGATTTTTGCCATGTGGGTGGGCTCCCAACGTGGCACCAGGCAGTTTGTTTGGGGGGGCAGTGGACCCGATGGGGGATTGTTCACCTCCGTTGGCCAAAGAGACTTTTACCATGCTGGGGTGGGCTCCCAGCGTGGCAGATGGAAGTTTGTTTGGGGAGCAGTGGAGCCAACGGGGATTGGGCACCCCGCTGACCATACAGTGTGCTGGGGAAGGGGAACGATGAGTGGGGGATTGGGCACCCCCGTAAACAACAAATGAGGGGAGTGCATTATGCCGACGAGATTGGGCCACCTCGTCGGCACATAGACTTTGATGGCAGATAAGGAACGCTAGGCCCACCCAGTCTGCCCATTTCCCTACCTATTGGATAAGCTGCAGATTCTAGTTAACTGGGGAGGGGTCATGCCGACAGGGGGATTGGGCACCCCGTTGACGTTTTTTTTTTATTATTATTGAAATGTTTCACCAGGAAGGCACACTGAACGGCGGGCAACGGCTTTCCGTCGGCTTCCTGGGGACTGTGAGAGGCCGACGGAGAAGCCGTCACCATGGGGACACCAGTCAGCTGTTTTGGTAGCTTGTAACAGCCGATTGCGTGGTGACGTGGCCTGAAGTTCCTGACACATTTAGGCATTCTCCCTAACTGCTGAAAGCAATGTGTTTCTTGCACATGTGTGCAAGCAACACAAACATCGGCTTGGTGAATGCTAGTAGAAGTGGCTAAATTATGCTTATACTAAATTAAATTATGCATAAAATGATGTGTGGCTAAGATGAGGTATAAGGAGTGGAAAAAATTGGACAAAAGTGTGGCTGACGGGATGGCTTGGAGGTTAGAGTTCTCGACTACAGTGTGATGGGTCGGGTTTGAATCCCAATAATGGATTCTTGGAGAAAGTAGATAAAATTCACTTGGGATATGGTTGAAAGGTAGGGTATCAGAGAGGAGGGCTCAGAAATGGCTAGAAAGGAGATACGTTATGCTGAGGATACTAGGTGATTAGGGGCATAGCAGTGACTCCTGGTGGTCATGCAGTATAATGAACAATATAGAAACTAGGGATATTGGTGAGGAAGGGGACATGTCATGTGACATGTCATATGACCTAGACTACCTATAAGGGTAGAGCCTACCCAGGGTGGGTGGGGCAGTCACTGCTTATACAGTTCACAGGAGTTGGCTGTAGTTATCTTGTGCAGTGCTGCAGGGAGCTCTGTGGGCTGGGAAGAGGAGGCTTGTGAAGAGCAAACAGCCTGCAACGAGGAAGTATTACACAGGTTAGATAGGGAGGGAGGGAGGGAGGGACAAAGACAAAAGGAATCCAGAGACAGACAGGGCAGGGGAAGTGAGACAAGATGGAAGGGAAGGGGGTCCTGCACCTGGCCATGGAGAAGCTGAGCACGTGAAGTGTGATTCACCAGCAATGGATTCTGTAACAGGATCAAGGGGAACACGCAAGGATACCCCTCCACACACAGCACAATGTGGTAATAAGGGGATACGTGATGGTAAGGGGTTTGATATGTGTAATATCACAACAAGTGGCAAGTGAACTCGGGGAAATATCACAAGTGGCTCCATGTAGAACTACAAGTGATTTTCGAGCTCACCTACAAACTCTATCAAGCCCTTTACCATCATCGGATGCATTCTATACTGTAGGGGCTTTTAGTTATGTTTGTATTTGTTAATTTATTTAGTAGAGTTTTTGTGGTACCTGTGTATTTTTTTCTTCACGGTCTTCTTCCCAGTGTTCCGTGTTTCTTGTTTGGTTGTATGAATGGATTTCATTGTGGTATGTGGTTGGTTCGTTTGATGAATGATGATGTTTCTGGTTATGTGTGTATGATGGGTTGGATGTGTTTTGGTATTGGTTGGTTTTTCTGATATTTTGATTGGTTGGTTGTTTATTTGGTGGTCTGTGATTGATTAGTTTCAGTATTTCCAGGTTTAGTGTCTTGTTTTGCGATGTGTGGTGGTCAGTGTTTCATTTTTTGGTCTGAATTTTATGTTTATTAATTTGTGTACTTTCTTTTTTGGGGGTGGGATGTGCTTTGTTTGGGTCACTCAGTGCCGTTCCATGTTTTCTTTTTGTTGTTGTTACCGAACAGAAGTAGTTCGACTGCTAGAGTAGCTGACATAGAGAGAGTACTGATATTTTGTGCTGACGTGTACACAGTATATCTGGTGCATTTTCTCACTGTGTACACGTCAGCTTGCTGATATTGGGATGCGGTGAGAATACTATTATTTACTTAGCGGATTATCAGAAAACCCCTGTTGTATAAGCAGAAATAACATCAGGTGATGTTAGCCTACTAAAAGTCCAGAAATCTTCTTTTATAACAGTTCACAGGTGTTGGCTGTAGTTACCTTGTGCAGTGCTGCAGGGAACATTGTGGACTGAGAAGAGGAGGCTTGTGAAGAGCTAACAGCCTTGTGCAGTGCTGCAGAGAGCTCTGTGGGCTGGGAAGAGGAGGCTTGTGAAGAGCTAACAGCCTTGTGCAGTGCTGCAGGGAGCTCTGTGGGCTAGGAAGAGGAGGCTTGTGAAGAGCTAACAGCCTTGTGCAGTGCTGCAGGGAGCTCTGTGGGCTGGGAAGAGGAGGCTTGTGAAGAGTTAACAGCCTTGTGCAGTGCTGCAGGGAGCTCTGTGGGCTAGGAAGAGGAGGCTTGTGAAGAGCTAACAGTCTTGTGCAGTGCTGCAGGGAGCTCTGTGGGCTAGGAAGAGGCTTGTGAAGAGCTAACAGCCTTGTGCAGTGCTGCAGGGAGCCCTGTGGGCTGGGAAGAGGAAGCTTGTGAAGAGCTAACAGCCTTGTGCAGTGCTGCTGGGAGCTCTGTGGGCTGAGAAGAGGAGGCTTGTGAAGAGCTAACAGCCTTGTGCAGTGCTGCAGGGAGCTCTGTGGGCTGGGAAGAGGAGGCTTGTGAGGAGCTAACAGCCTTGTGCAGTGCTGCAGGGAGCTCTGTGGGCTGGGAAGAGGAGGCTTGTGAAGAGCTAACAGCCTTGTGCAGTGCTGCAGGGAGCTCTGTGGACTGAGAAGAGGAGGCTTGTGAAGAGCTAACAGCCTTGTGCAGTGCTGCAGGGAGCTCTGTGGGCTAGGAAGAGGCTTGTGAAGAGCTAACAGCCTTGTGCAGTGCTGCAGAGAGCCCTGTGGGCTGAGAAGAGGAGGCTTGTGAAGAGCTAACAGCCTTGTGCAGTGCTGCAGGGAGCTCTGTGGGCTGGGAAGAGGAGGCTTGTGAAGAGCTAACAGCCTTGTGCAGTGCTGCAGGGAGCTCTGTGGGCTGGGAAGAGGAGGCTTGTGAAGAGCTGACAGCCTTGTGTAGTGCTACAGGGAGCTCTGTGGACTGGGAAGAGGAGGCTTGTGAAGAGCTGACAGCCTTGTGCAGTGCTGCAGGGAGCTCTGTGGACTGGGAAGAGGAGGCTTGTGAAAAGCTGACAGCCTTGTGCAGTGCTGCAGGGAGCTCTGTAGGCTGGGAAAAGGAGGCTTGTGAAGAGCTAGTAGCCTTGTGCAGTGCTGCAGGGAGCTCTGTGGGCTGGGAAGAGGAGGCTTGTGAAGAGCTAACAGCCTTGTGCAGTGCTTTTTTTCTTTAATTCAATATACTTTAATAAAGTTTTAAACAATACATGAGAACATGTGGAGGGATAACATTCTGGTACAAACAGCAGACACTTACACTACCCTCCTTTAGGAGTAGTAGAATGATAACAACAACCCCCCCCAGTCCACCCAAGACCCTCCTGTCCCCCAAGTACCCCCACCCCACATTGAGAACCTTGAGGAGCCCCAAAGATGGAGGAGCATTTTACATGTAACAGATTGGGGATTAGAGGATAGATATTCGAGTTGGGTAAGTGAGTAATTACCTGCTTAGTTGAATTGTTATGAAGTTGCATAGTTGTAATAGCTATGGATACAACCAGTAAGGACTCTGGTCAAAAGATTGTCCAGACATATATTTCAGGAAACCGAGGGGAGTGAGTACAAAGTTTTTATTTATTTATTTTTATTTAGAAAATGTTTCACCAGGAAAGACAACATGAGCTGTAAACAGCTTGTTTCCAGAAGTGTTGGGGGGGGGGGGGACAAGAGTTGGGAGAACACGCAAACACATAGCAATACAAGTACAATTTCTAAAACAAAATAGTGTAATACAATTACACAATAACCCAGACCAACCGGCCAGGGTAAACAAAACATACTCGGATATAGCATACATTACAACAACTCAAGAGCAGGTGGGTGATCTAGTAGGGTAAAGGTTAGAGGATGGATAGCATATTTGAAGTGCTAGAAGTAGTAGGCTGAGCACAAGATTCAACGTGCTATTGTATACCTAAGGGAGGGCAGTTATTAGATAAGTGGGGAAGTGGACAGGTGAGGGGTAAAGGGTGGGGATGGAAGAGGGAGAGAGAGGTACAGCCAAGATCTGTACCCATCCAGGTTACTGAGAACCCTGCAGGGAGGTTAGGACCGGGCAGAAGGGAAGGGAGAGAAACAGACCAGGGTGGTAGAGAAGAGAGGGGCAGGGGAACAGGCGGGAGGAATGGGATAAGGAAGAAGTTAGGTGGAAGGTGATGGATTTGAAAGTGGGGGAGAGGGAGGGGAAAGAGTGGACAATGTATACCCTTCAGGATGCAGAGAACCTTGCCGGGGGGTCAGGATTGGAAAGTGGGGAAAGGAAGAAGGGCAGAAGAGTGGGAGCCAAGATCTATACCCCTTCAGGATGGCAGAGAACCCTGCAAGGGGGACAGGACAAGGCAGAAAAGGAGGGGAGAGAAGGGGGGTGGAGAGGAGAAGTGGAGTGTAGCGGTTGACTGGAGGAGAAGAGGGATAAGGAATAGGGAGGCTGGAGAAAATAGGGGTAAACTAGGAATGGAAAAGGGGAGCGCATCAGTGGGGGGAGAGTGGATTGTGGGAGAAAGACAGCTGTAGAGTGTTGAAATAGAACAGTAGCTTGTGGATGATAGTAGAGTGTCGAAATGGTGCAATAGGTTGTGGTAGGGGGTGGGAGGAGGGGGTATAATGGGGTAGCATGTGAGGAAGTAATCAGAGGAAGGGTTCAGTTAGGAGACAGGAGGTAAGTCAGGGATAGAGGAGTAGGGGATAGCGTGCAAGGGATTGGGAGGGTTGTGAAGGGGGGTTAAGAACAAGTACAGTTAGGAGACTAGAAGTAGGGCTAAAGGATAATGTGCCAAGGTGGGGATTGTTGAAAGGGGGACTAAGAACAAGTGCAGTTGGGAGCAGCACTGTAGACTATGTCACAATAGTTAAAAATAGGGTGTATCATTTTCTGAACTAGATCACGCCTAACCGGTAGTGGTAAGGAACTACGATTCCTGTAAAGGGCACCGAGAGTGGGGTGCAGTTTTTTCAGGATGGCGTCAGTATGTACAGAAAAGTTAAGATGTTGGTCAAGCCAGACACCCAGGTATTTGAAAGAGGTGGCATCCTCTAGTGTTGTCCTGTCAAGGGTGTGGAAGGAGGGAATGAAAGGCAGCCTAGAGAGTCTCTGCCTAGTGCCAGTGGTCATGGAGACTGTTTTCTTGTCATTTAGGAAAAGTTGATGCGAGCTTGGCCAGCACTGAACATTATTGAAGTCAAGCTGTAGTCTGGAAGTCACATCGGAAGGAAATTGGCCAGAGGTGAACAAGACCGTGTCGTCAGCATACATATGGATGGAGGATGAGGAGCATACTGACGGTAGGTCATTAAGAAAAATTGAGAATAAGAGAGGGCCAAGTACGGAGCCTTGAGGCACACCAGTAGAGATGGGCAGTGGGGGGGGGACATAGCGTCAGCTATTTTAACAGATTGAGTTCTACCTGCCAGATAGGCTCTGAACCAGTTGCAGGCAGACAGAGACAAGCCAGCTGACGAGAGAGTTTCGAGGAGGAGGAAGTGGGAAAGTGTGTTGAAAGCCTTGGCAAGGTCAATAAAGATAGCAGAAGTGATGTGACCTCTATCCATGGCTGAATGGACAGAGTCAGTGAGTCTAAGTAGGAAAGTGGTTGTGGAGCAATTCTTCTGAAAACCAGATTGAAAGGGAGTGAAGAAGGAGTCGTCATCAAGAAAGGAGGAGTGTTGGGAAAGAACAAGGTGTTCCTGAAGTTTAGCCAGGGTGGGTAGAAGCAAGATGGAGTGGTAATTCCCAGGAGATGAGAGATCACCTCCCTTTGGTAGTGGTAGAACTGTAGCATGTTTCCAGGCTTCAGGGATAGTCGCAGTGTAGAACGACAGGCTGAGGAGATCAGAGAAGGAGAGGGAAATAGCAGGAGCAGAGAGGTACAGCAGCTTAGGTTCTAGGCCGTCAGGGGAGCTGCCCTTAGCTGGGTTGATAGAGACTAGTGCCTTTAAGGTGTCGTTGGGAGAGATTAGTGAAAAGGCAAAACTCTCCACTAATTGGTTGTGTTGGGAGGAATCAGGAGGAGGGAAGAGGTAGTGGGTGGGGTGGGAGGGAGGCTAACACAGTGGAAGCACAGGAAGTAAAGTAGTATTTGAATTCTGCTGCTACTGTAGGATGGTCAGCAATGATTTGGTTGTTTATTTTGAGCAGTGAAGATGGGGGTTTAGTTTGGGGAGAGAAAAGTGAGTGAACTACTTTCCAAAACTTTGATGGATTGTTTATGTTAGTATTAAAGGTGGACTGGAAATATTCCACTTTGGCCAGGTGGATGGCTTTGGTACAGGCATTTCAGAGAGTCCGGTAGATAGCATAGTCACAAGGGAGTTTGGAGGATTTGTGGGTTTTCCATGCTTTATCACACGCTTGCTGACAGGCCAGGAGTTCAGTGGTTACCCAGGGGAGGTAATATACTACGCGCTCTAACTTGCTTCAGGGGAGCATGTGTGTTCCAGACATTGATGAAGTTATCTTTGAAATAAGCCAGGGCATGATTGATAGTTTTGGCTGAGGATATAGGGACCCAGTCAACATGAGTTAAGTCATGATGTAGAGGGGCAAGGTCTAATGTTTTGTAAGAGTGGATTGTCATTAGTTTGTGGGGTGCCTTAGGTCTGTGTACTTTCCTAACTGTGTAGGTCATATGATCGCTAAGAGCATCTGGCAGTAGGCCCGACTGGATTACCCTGTGAGGATGGGAGGTAAGGGCCCAGTCTATGAGAGTGTGATTATGGGATTTCTGGTTTAGGTGAGTAGCTTCTGTGATTAATTGGGGCAGGTTAAGTGCAGGTATTTCAGTATGAGTCTTATCTAGGGCGGGTGACAAGTTCAGGTTTAGATCCCCTAACGGTAATTTTGGGACATTACCAAAAAATGTGAAGCAGGGTACCAGGCGCTTGGTTACACCTGAAACATAGCGGATTGGTTATCTTCCTCATCCCCGCCAGCTTGGCAGGAGTAAGGTATATATTATGTAGTATGTAGAATTGCATCAGGTGAAGTCTGTCATTGGAGGACTAAGTATAGAGGTCCCGCCATATCCGTTCCCACTGGAATGTTATAGTGGGAAATTGGGAGCACCAGTATGAGGATTGCCTTGTAAGTCAGGATAAAGCTTGGAAAATAGAGTGGATGCCAGTTGGGAAACTGCATGCGGTTGCCAAGCTATGTCTTGGAATTTGCTGAGGAGAGCTCTGTGATTAGTACACCAAGGAGCTGGGCCAAACCAACTAAGTAACATGTGTCGAATCTGGTAAATATTAAATACGTATTTGGGTGGAAGGTGAAGTCGAGCCAGTAGCTCTGGGGTAGTTCTACTTTTCCCTTGGGTGACCAGAGTACTAATCCTGAGGTCTACATCAAGTGGCAGTCCTCCAGAGGTTAACATCTGACCTCCAATCTGAAGATTGGGATTGGAGCATAGTGGTTGAGAAATATCTTTAAGGGTGTCATATCTGAGGGATTTGCAGAATTGGGTGTGGACTTTGAGCAGAGTGTTAATCACAGTATTCCAAAAGGGCAGCGGGAAATTCGTGGGGGTGAGAAATTGAAGGCTGTTGGGAGAAATAGCTGATTCAGATATCATATGGCGCTCTATTTTAAGCCAGAGGGGAAGATATTTGGGTTCATCAAATGGGGAAGGGGGTGTAGAACAGCGAAAATATTTCACCATATGGCTAACCAGATAGTAGTGATAAAAGTTGGGCAGTTTAAGTCCGCTCGATTGTTTGGGGGGCTCCCAGATGTTGATAAGATCGCCTCAGAGGCTTCTTGGACCAAAGGAAACCAGAGATAATGTTGTGGACTTTTTTGAAACAAGTTAGAGGAAGATAAAGGTTCAACATGTTTAAAGGATAGAACAGACAAGGAAGGATGTTCAGTTTAAAGACACTGATTTTACCTTGAAGGGAAAGGTGAAGTGGGGACCATCTACCTAAATCCTGGTGGATTACTGTAAGGAGGTCATCTAAGCTGAATTTTCTTAGTTGGGCCACATTTGAAGTCAGAATGATACCAAGATATATGATTCAGGAAGCCCAAGCTAGATGAAATTATTGATATCTGACCGAAAGAGTCAGGAATTTAATGGCATGACCATTGACTTTTCTAGGTTTAATTTATAATTGGACAGGGTACCAAATTGTTCAATTATAGATATTACTACCGGTATTGAGGTTGTTGGATCAGTGAGGTGAAGTAGAATGTCATCAGCATACGCAGAGAGCCTAAGGTCGAAATTGTTGACTGGGATGCCTTTAAGATGGGGGAGGTGTTAAGCTGGTATAGCAGAGGTTCAAGATATAGATTAAACAATAATGGAGACAACGGGCACCCTTGTCTTGTGCCTGAACAAAGAGGGAACGCAGCAGTGAACACTCCATTACAGTAAACTTTAGCAGCGGGTTGTGAATATAGGACTCAAATCCATTGAATAAAGTCCAAGGGAAAACCAAATTTGGCTAAAACTTCGGACATAAAAGGCCCGCTAACTCTATTGAATGCCTTCTCCACATCCAGTGACACTAAAGCCAAGCCTTGTGCAGTGCCGCAGGGAGCTCTGTGGGCTGCAGTTGCTAACCAATGTGCCAGGCTGGGCTGTGTTCAAAATGTGTTTTTTTTTTTTTTTTTGTATTTATTGTGTTGCCAGACTCCATTTGTGGCCGCTGGTTGTCCCCATCCTAACCCCCCGCCCTCGGTCTTGCTACTTCATAATAGCCTGTTGTTCCCTTCACCAATCAACAAATGGGTAGAGATGGTGGCATTGCATATGGGAGAAAGTCTCTAGTGCACAGCAATATCGTTAACACAGCATGTCTAACTTAGAGCATCAAGACTCCCGACCTGTGACTGCATCAGTTGATTTTGTGGCACTTGACAATATCCTGAGCTTACAGAGATGATCGACAGAGCATCACCAGAGCATCGGTCAAACTCTGAGGTATTTGGGCAATTTGTCAGTGTTTGCAGAGTAGTCAGGCCAGGTTTGCACAGCAAAAATTCTATTGTATAGTATTACTTTTGGTTACTCTGCTCAGTAACATTCATTTAGTAAACTAAGCTGTACTAGCGTCGCTGTTGTGGGAGCAGAATGGAGACTGAATATTTGGGCTTTGCTGGAGCCAGAAAGAAAAGAGCTGCAGCACGTGGCTGAGTGCAGAGAGGCTGAGGAGGAGCACAGGAGGAACGCTGGCTGCTTGAATGCTGACTTGGGGTGGGGGTTAACAATTGAAATGAAAAGTAAAATGCCCTGCATTTATCTAGTAACTGGGGGGGGGGGGATGAGCATTGATTAAAGATGATCTCTGGCATTTCAAATTCTCATTTTTCTGAAGTTTTCAGGGTTATTTTCTGGCACAAGAACATTCTTAAATATATGGAAGCATTATCAGAATAATGATTTATCCTATTATGGTATTGTCCAGCTAAGGATATATACAGAATGGCAGCAAATAAATTAGCTTCCACAATTGCAGCGGTTGGTATCATTCAAGGCACTTTACCTAAATATCTGTCAGTCTTTGGTTACACTGTTTATTTTATGTGAAATTCCTTGCCATTCTGCATGTACTTTTGAATTGTTTGAATAGCTTTCTTGCAAGTTTTATTTTTTTATTGAGATGTTTACATTATTTTTGTCCTGAGCTGACCACCTCTGAAACTGCAACTTCAAAAGCAGATATAACCAAAAAAAAATGGCAACTCCAATATTTATTTTTCTATATTCATAACCATATTCTGCTTCTATCAAAAACATTTTATCAAAATGACATAGGTTTGAAATGGTTTTATATATAAAAATATTCAAATATTTCACCCTTTTTTGGGGAATATTCGTTCAAGAGGGTGTCATAGTACTGGTAATTTACTCTTTAGTTTTGCATTTGTGGAAAAAATGAAGCAAGCATCATGACAAATGATGTGTCCTCGTTTCACTTTTTCTTTCACACTCATGTTGACATCTAAAATATTGATGCTGTAACCCCATGAAACAATCTGACCCCCTCTGGATTTTTTCCATTAAGAGGGATTAAGCCTTGCCAATTTAACTTAAAAACAAGGATCGCAACCCATGTTTTTGTTGTGGATTTTAAATGTTTAGATGACCATCATGTACTGGGCAAAATATTATGATTTTGACATGGGGTTCTGAAACAGCAGGGAACATCCTTAACTGCTGTATGTGAAGATCCCTACAGTACAAGACTGTTGGGGGGGGGGTGCTGGAATATTAAAAATCCACTCATACAGTATGTGTTCCAAAGAGGCCTGCAGTAAGTGAACTGCCCTTGCTGATAGAACAAAGCTGAGCTGTGTCTGTGCCTTGGTGGGTGGGGGATAATCATTGGTCTGCCTTAAAAGAAGAAAGTCATTAGGAAAAATAAATAGAAAACTGACTCAAACCGTGGTCCAATATGTTTATTTTATTATTACATAACAGATACAATCAGTATTGATATGATATTTGCTCCTCAAAACAGACTAATTGTTTATTTTTGTTTTGATTAGCAATGCCGCTAATCAACTTCCCAACACTAATTTATGCCTTGTTAAACACAATGCTGGAATAGTTGGCACACAAGTTGGCCCTGCTTCAAGGGCAACACATACCCAAAAGACCCTCGTGACAGCAGTTTGGTGCCCTCCTGCGAGGAGTGCATGACATGGCAGCCATGTCAATGGTAGCCGTGTTAATGGCATATATTCCCTGGGTGGTGGAAACCTGGACTTAGGCTCTGTATCCAGCTTTAGATAATAAGAAAAGGAAAGATAACAAGGTCAGGCAAACCAAGAAAAAGCTGAACAGGGCCCTTGCCTTCCTAGCAGATGCAGCTTCGGATGCTGTATACCTGGCCAGCAGGTTGGAGGCCACTAGCTTTACTGTAAGGCAAACAGTCTGGCTTAAGCTATGGACCATTGATCAGACCTTAAAAATGCATCTAATCCAGCTCCTGTTCAGTGGTGTCACCCTTTTCAGGGAAGCATTGGACAGGTGCATTAAGAACTTGGGGGGAGGGGGGGGTCTAGAAAAGGTCGCTATGAACCCATTCCTAGGGTTTCACAGGGGAAACCCAAGGGTCTTGCAGGAAGAAGCAATTTGGACAAGGGCAGTCCTTTCGGGTGGGAACAGTTGGTTGACAGTTGTGAAATGTCATGAAAAGGCAGGGTCTTTCACTCCTCCTAAGGGGAAGGCCAGCAGTGCAAACAGCCTGGCTTCTGAACATGTGCCAGCCCACTCCAATAACAAGTTAGGGGGCCATCTTCTGGAGTTTGCGGCCTCCTTTTCAGGCAGGTGGTTCATGAACACATTGACAAGAGGCTGCTACAGAGTTCTGCCAGAGCCCACCGAGAAGTCACTTCAGATCCTCTCTGCTATTGAAAGAAAAACCAAAAAGAAAGGGCCACATTACAGTGTGTCAGAAAATTGTTGGATATGGAAGCTGTGTGCCTGGCCCTGATCAGAATAAGGCAAAGGGGTATATGCCATATTTGTGTTGCCTCCAAAAAACAGGAGGATTCCACCCAGTATTGAACCTAAAATATCTAAACAAGTTTCTTCAAAGGAAAAAGTTCTGCTGGGAGACATTCCAGGCTAGCATTCAACTCTCATTCAGGTGTCCAGCTGAAAAGCTGCATTTGATCTGCGGACTTAAAAGAGGCACATCCCTATCACCCCACTGGACTGGAAGTATTCATGGTGGGAGGCCAGCATTACCAATACGTAACTCTCCCATTTGACTTGGCCTGTGCCCTGCAGCTGTTCACTAAACTAATAGCTGCCAGAGTCAGAGAAATGAGCTTCAGTGTATACCTGTACCTGGACGATTGACTCTTGTGGGCAGTGTTCAAACCACAAGCCCTACTAGACAGTCAAAGGTGGATTCAAGAAGTCATAGGTTGATAATAAATTGGGGCAAAATGTCTGTGACCCAAGTCCAAGCTTACTACGTCTAGTAGGAATGTTTTTGATAGACTTTGTCAGTCAGAATGCAGATTTATCAATCTTCAGTCCACCCTAGAGGAACTACTGAGGGATGTATGTCCATCTCTTTCTGGGCCTGCAGGTCCTGGGGAAAATGGTAGCTTATATGGACCTAGTCCTGAAAGTGATGTTTCACTGCAAAGGTTTCCAGAGGTGGCTCTTAGGGATGGGCTGCCATACACATCCCCTCTCACTGTGGATAGCAGTGTTACCAAGCTGGCTGAAGGAACAGTTTTACTGGTGGTTCAGTGACAGAAATTGAACAAAACGAAGAAGTCTTAACCCACCTCCACAGCTAGTGATTTAGTCAGATACCATTCTCAAAGGCTGGGAGGGGGACGGAGGACATCAGTGGGCACAAGGTGAGTGCAAGGCCACTGGGCTCTTTTTGAGCACAAAAAGTGCATAAATATTCTGGAGACTAGGAAGATTAGAAAGGTGCTGTAGTACTTTGCTCCACTAATAAAAGGAGGGGCAATCCTCATCCAGTCAGTTGGATAGTGGTAACATACACAAGACACAAAGGAGGGATTCAGAGTTCAGCAATGGCAATGGAGATTTCTCCCCTTCTGGCATGGGCAGAGTCCAGTATGTTCTCTCTAACAGTAGTACCACTCCCAAGGTTAGAGAATGTTAGAACAGACAGGTTCAGCCGGGAGTCTTTCTCACCATCAGAAAGGCTGTTGAACCCAGAAGTACCTGCATGGATTTGCAAACTGAGGGGGCATTCAACACTAGCTCTGTTTGCAACCAGGAAAATTTACTTACTGAATACATTTTGCTCCAAAACTTGTGATCAAATAGTTTAGAAAGTGGATGCCCTGTTGTTCAAATGGGCAGGGAATATACAGTACTTTATGCATTCCCTTCTCTGGCGTTGCTGCCGGGTACTTCAGAAGGTCAGGAAGGATGGGACTCACACCCTTCTGGTAGCTTTCTACTGGCCCAGGAGACTCTGGTTTTCAGATCTAGTGGAGCTGTCGACTGAGCCAAACCTCCCATTACCAGACAGGCTGGACCTGCTAGTGACCCGGGTTCAGAAGCAAGCCAGAGTTATCTGGGGCCAGCAGGGGAGGAGGAGGATTGAGCATCCAAGAGGACGCTAGGCTCCTCCTGAGAGGGAGTGCAGTATGCTCTGCTGCAACAGCACCACCTAGGTGACCATTGGTGGTGATATGAGCAGAGCAGCGGGTTGGGAGGGGGGGCACCCCCCAACAAAAGACATCAGCATACTTGCCATGCTTACATCAAGCTGTTGGTTCCATGGAGAGTCCAAGGGTCGGGGTGCAAAGGGAGGAAGATACCACCAGGTGGCAGGATGATACCTGCAGTTCCTCATAGATCTCACACCACCTACTGGTCACAAGGACCCACCAACCAAGTGAGGCATCAGAAGTGGGCTTGGTATACCCGCAGTGGCCCCACCACAGGGAGAAAGCTGTGGAAGACCAGGTGGGTCCCTCAGGTAAGTCCAAAAGATGGCGGGTGATGGGGTTGGGAGGACCGCAGGACACAAGGGAACCAGCCTGATGAGGGGGGAAACAGACTGGACCTTCTGCAGCAGGGTCCCTGGAGAGTGAGGACCCCAGAGGCCTAGTCAGAGCCAATCATGAGGTTTCCCTCTGGCACAATGACCTCAGAAAGCTCAAGCCTCAGGGTCTGGTGACTGAGAGGAGAAAAATCTGGGCTGTAGGATTTCCACAAAAGTAGTAGCCTTGTTAAAAGAAAGCATCAACTATGCTCTGTATGTCATAGAGTGTGGAGATCCTTTGCTTCCTGGGCATCCAGGAAGAGCATTTGAGTCTTAAAACTGAAAATGTTGTATCTCCTAGAGTATTTACAGGATTGCTTGAACATGGGTCTGGAACTAGCAACAAACCAGCACTGTCAGACATCCTTCCAGAAAGTGGGGGAAGGATTTCCTTAGGAGCACATCTCAGGTGGTGCATCTTTTCAAATCTGCAGCCCTACAAAAAACCCAGAGTCAAGGAGATTGTCCATACACCGAATCTTAATCTGGTTCTGGACAAGTTGACTGAAACTGTTTGTGCAATTAGTGCAAGGAGAGCTGCTGCCTCATTTAGCCTTAATTTTTTTCCAGCAGCCATAGCCACAATTTCAGCAAAAAGGGTTGTGAATTGGCAGCCCTCCGCTGTAGAGAACCATATTACAGTGTTTTCTCAGACAGAGCAGCCCAATCAGCAGTGAAGGGTTTTGTTCCAAACGTAAATGTCTTGATCCACAGTAGCCAAGAGCTAAAAAATGTCATACTCTAAATGTTTGTAGGGCCTTGAACTGTTATTTTGATCAAAAGGAAAGTTGGAGGCAGATTTCTTCCCTATTTATCCTGAAGGGCAAAGCAATTGGGAAGAAAAGTATCCTCCTTCACCTAAAGGAGATAGTACTATTGGCATATAGCAAAGCAGGTTAGCCAATACCTGAGGGTTTGAAGGTACAGTCAGCCAGAGCCGTGGCAGCCTTCTGGGCAGAGAGAGAGCGATGGCATCGCCAGTGGACATCTGTAGAACAACTAATTGGCCATCAATTCACACCTTTGTGAAACACGACAGGTTTAGCTGTTCAGTAGTCGTTAGCAGGCTCATTTAGTACAAAGGTACTTCAGGTGCCAGTACCTTAGCAGTCTGTGATAGTTGCCCGAGTTCAAGTGCAGAAAAAGGATTGTTGATCACTGATAGATACCACCTTATGGCAGCTGTAACGTTTGGTAATGGGGAGAGATTACTTGATATTGTCCTAATGCTATAACTGCTGGAATTGAACAATATGAGAAAAACTGGGAATGGGAAATTTCTTACTTTGGAAACTCAGTTTCCCTGAATTTTTCATATCCCTCCATCCCATTCCCTGTATGCGGTAATTGAGGGTTTTTTATTGGTAGTTTTTTTTTTCCCCTAGTATGGTATAATACTGTTTGGACCAATAGGTTAGTTGCTGATAAAGTTTTTAGATTATTAAACTTGTTGTCTAATGCTGTGATGGCAGTGGTTTCCTGCTTGGCATACACAGCTGAAGGTTTTGACGGGAACAGCAGAGCATAACCTGCGAAGAGACCCACCTGTGTGTCAATCAGTTAGAGTATGCCTCCAGTCCACATGGTGGGGGTGATAGCCCTAATGTCACAGCTACTGGGATGGAAAGCTGTGGAGAGCTGTGGGAAACACAATTTCAGACAACATGAAGTCTTGCTATATTATGACATATGCAGTGAGTCCCAACCTTCGAACTGCTCCGGAGGTGAAAGAGTTAACTTTCTATGCCAGGCATGGAACTTTGAGCACGAGCTCGGTTGAAAACTCTGTCTCTTGTTCTTCAAACTCAAACTGTCAGATTCTTTACTCCGCCTCACTGAACAATCGCTCTGGAGATTTCTCCTTCTGCTCGGTTCATTTTGTTGGTTAAAGTATTAATTTTTCGGTTTTTTAACCGAATTTAAACCGCAACCGGTCGGTTCAAGCTCTGTCTGTGGTATCGTAAGTACTAGATAGATTTTACATTTACTTTCTGTGTGGAACTTGTAAACGGTATTATCGGTTCGGTTTGAACCGATCAGGTTGTTGTAAATACATTAAATCTGTCTTTTAGAGTGCGGTTCCGGTTCTTATAGGTTCTAAAAAAGCAGTTTCATTCGTTTTTCCACACGACGTGACACGGTTGGGAACCGATAAAGAGAGTCTTAGCGGCGGATTGCCATAAACGGGCAAGTTTTGGTTAGGCTGGCACTATGTCTGGGAAACCCAAAAGAAAAACCGGGCCACTGGGTTTCAACACTGCAGTGTTTGTGGGAAGCCTTTGCCAGGGCTGACCCCCCACCACCTGTGTTTATTGTCTGAGGTTTGACCACCTCGGTGCAGACTGCCAGATTTGCAAAATTTTCCTGCAGCTACCCTGGATTAAGAGAGTTGGTAGGCTCAGGGAAAGAGAGGCCAAGATGTCCGCTGACCCGGATGGCCAGCCCGGTTCGGTTGTAACCGAACCGGAGGGCGTGCCTTCTGACCAGGGCGAGACTTCCTCGGACAAAAGGACAGCCGACTCGGAGGAGTCGGTTCAAGCAAAAAGGACTAGAAAATCAGCAGGTGTGGAGCCAAAATTTCCATCTCCAACCGCTGAAGAAATAGCCAAAGCAATTAAAATTGTCCAGTCGGTTTCCCCGGTTCCGACCGAACCGGCACCATCAGGTAAGCGTACAGTTCAGTCGGTTCCACCAGTTCAAGAATATGAGTTAGAGGAATTTTATGAACCGGAGGAGGGGGAAGAGGAGTATGAGGAGAGTGAATGTGGATTTGAAAGTCTGGATGTGCCCATTGAACCGGACATCTCCCCAGACAGACCTTCAGGAGTGTCTCCCTCAGGCTTTCTGAGTCCCCTCTCATTTTATTTTTTAAAAAGTGGTTGAAACCTCCAGCTCCCTATGGAGGAAGCTGTGGATGATCAAGAGGAGCCTGACTATGTAGAAATGATGGATATCCCAGAGTCTAGGAGGCTGTCTATTCCTTTGCATAAATCTTTGGGAAACAGACAGTAAAAATTCTAAAACTCCTCACACTATACCTCCTGTGGATAAAAGAATGGACAAGAGGTACACATGTCAGGCTCTGATATGGAGTTCCATACACAACAATGCAGCCATGTTGGGGTAGTGCAGGCTGCAGCCTGTGACAAGGCAAATATTCCCTTGGCTTCACACCCCTGACAAAGACTCCAGGAGGATTGATGCCATGGCAAAGAAACAGTACATGGCAGCATCCTTGGGACTCAGACAGGCAAATTATATGGCTTATGTTGCTAGATATCAGAACCAGATGGGATACTGTTATGGCTCTAGCAAAACAGGTCCCTGCCAGCTTGCCAAGGAGCTGGAGCAGGTGGCTGCTGATGGTATTGAGGCATCCAAGGTGCAATTCCATGCTGCAGTGGACTCTAATGATGTGTCATCAAGAGTCATGGCTACATCTGTGGCACTCGCAGAATGGCTGGCTCAGATGTACTAGCCTGTCACAGGATACCCAGACTAAGGCCATGGATTTTCCTGGTTGGGTAATTCTCTGTTTGGGGAGCAGACAGAGAATTACATGAAGAAAATGGATGAGTATAGGACCACCTATAGGAGTGCACAGGCCAATGAAAGGCAGGCCACTCCTCAAAGGCAGCCTTCCAGGGGCAGGGGCAGACCTTTTCATAGGCCTTTTTACCAAGCCCAGGCCTCCTCTTCAGCTTATGCCCAGAGGGGGTTCTTTAGAGGGAGAGGCAGATGGGGTACAAGCAGACCTGCTTCCACCCCTCAGCCTAAAGCCCCTGCCAAGCAGGCACCCTGATGGGGTGGCCAGGGCTGATTCTACACTACCTGTAGGGGGTAGGCTGGCTTACTTTGTCCAGGACTGGAAGTCTTCAACATCAGACAAGTGGGTCCTGGAAGTAGTAAGCCAGGGACTGGTTCTCAGCTTCAAAAAATTTCCAAAGATGAGAACCAGGTCCTTTCTACCTGCAAATCCATCAGAGGCACTTGCCCTAGAAACAGAAGTTTCTACCCTCCTGGCTCTCAGAGCTGTGGAAAGGGTTCCACCCCTACACCAGGGCAAAGGGTTGTACTCCAGGTACTTCCTTACCCCAAAAAAGACAGGAGAATGGCAGCCCATCCTGGATCTCAGATACCTAAACAAGCACCTTTTAAAACCAAAATTCAAAATGGTGACTCTGGGAATTATTTTACCCTCTCTAAGGCCAGGGACTGGCTAGCCCCTGGACCTCCAGGATGCCTACTTCCGTGTTCTTATCAGAAGCTCCCATCGAAAGTACCTCAGATTCGAACTGCCCTCAGGCCATTACCAGTTCAGAGCAATGCCCTTCGGCCTCACCTCTGCCCCGGGGGTATTCACAAAATGCCTGGCAGTAGCAGTTGCCCACTTAAGAAGGCAAAAGATTGCCATCTTTCCTTACCTGGACGACTGGCTCATAGTAGGCCAGTCTCCAGACCAAGTCAAACTACACCTTCAGGTAACTCAGCAACTGCTCACACCTCTAGGTTTCCTTCTCAATCTTCCAAAGTCAGTTCTAGAGCCTGTCCAGCTTCTCACCTTCTTAGGTGCAGAACTGAACACAAAAGAGGCCAGAGCCTTCCTTCCTCTGGAAAGAGCAAGGACCCTGGTCTCTCTGGCCTCTCTTTACCCTGCAGGTCTCGACCAGCAAGGCATTTTCTGCAGCTCCTGGGGCACATGGCTGCTTCTACAGCAGTAGTGCAGGGAGCAAGATTTCAGATGAGGGACATCCAGTTCCATTTGAGAGCCTTTGGTCTCAAAGGAGAGACCTCTAACCAAATTGATCCCAGTGACTCGAACCCTGATCCAAGCCCTTCAGTGGTGGCAGGACCAGAGCAATCTGAGACAGGGGGTCCCCTTCACCCCTCAGTCTCACTCCTTAATCCTTACTACAGATGCGTCCCTCTTGGGGTGGGGAGCTCACATGGGCGACCTCACTACCCAGGGATTGTGGTCCCCTCAGGAATCTCTGCTCCACATCAGTCTGTTGGAACTCAGAGCAGTTTTTCTAGCACTTCAAGTTTTTTCCACATCTGTTCAGAACAAAGTTGTACAGGTCAGAACAGACAACACCACTACAATGTGGTACATCCAACAAGCAGGAGGCACTCGGTCTACAGCCTTGTGCACCGAAGCAATGAAGTTGTGGTCTCTGGCTTATTCCCTGAACACCTCCCTTACGGCAGTTCACCTCCCAGGCAAGGACAATGTGCTGGCAGATGTCTCAGCAGGATTTCCCAGGGCATCACTAATGGTCACTGGATCCCCTAGTACTGGAGGTAGTATTTGCCAGATGGGGCACCCCGCAGATAGATCTTTTTGCAGCCCCAGACAATCACCAACTTCCCCTTTTTTGCTGCAGGCCCCCAGTGTTGGGCTCAGTCCCTCTGGATGCCTTCCTTCTCAGTTGGGAAGGGAAGTTTCTCTATGCTTTTCCCCTTCCTCTTCTGTTCAAGGTGCTAGTCAAAATCAGATCTCAACCCTGCAAGATGATCCTGATTGCTCCAGATTGGGCCAGACAGCCCTGGTACCCAGTCCTTATGTCCTTAGCAGTCCACCTTCCCCTGTGTCTTCCCAGGAATCACAACCTGTTAACCTGTGCTCAGGGGAGAGTTTGGTACACGAATCTCAAATCTCTCAATCTCAAGGCCTGGCTCTTGAAGAGTTAGAGTTTGCTGACCTACACCTCTCCCAAGGTGTATTGGATATCTTGAAGGCTTCTAGGAAGCCTTCCACCAGGGCTACTTATAATTCCAAATGGATGAGATTTTCCATATGGTGTTCTGGCAAGCATATTTCCCCAGAATCTGCTGACTTACCCTCAGTCCTGGATTATATGGTGCATTTGAATACTTTGGGGCTGAGACCAGCTACCCTGAAAGTGCACCTGGCAGCTGTGTCTGCTTTCTTATCAGCAGGTAAACCCTCTTCTCTTTCAGCTCATCCTGTATTCTCCAAGTTTTTCAAGGGTTGCTTCACACCAACCCTCCATTCAGGACCCTGCCCTGCCTGGGATCTTAATATTTGCATTGCCCAGCTTATGCAACCCCTTTGAGCCCTTGTCTTCAGCAGAGCTTAAGTACTTGACTTGAAAACTGTGTTTTGTAGCCATCACTTCTGCCAGGCGCATAAGTGAATTACAAGCATTGTCAGTGGAGCCTGATTTTATCTCCTTTCATAGAGATAAGGTGGTCCTCAGGACTAACAGAAAGTTCTTGCCTAAGGTGGTTTCAGACTTCCACCTTAATCAATCTGTGTCTCTTCCTGTGTACTTCACTGACCATTCCTCCTCTGGCGAGAGGAGACTGCACAGTTTAGATGTCAAAAGAGCCCTTAGTTACTACACAGAATGTACCAAGGGCCACAGGTTTGACTCCCTCCAACTGTTCCTCACTTATGGTGAGGTTGGTAAAGGGAAACCTGCCACTAAAAGATCCATTGCTAGGTGGATTGTCTCTTGTATCCAATTTTGCTATGAAAAACTGGGTAAGTTTCCTCCCTCAGGCCTGAGGGCTCACTCTACCAGAGGTACAGCTACGTCTCTGGCTGCTGCCAGGGACATCCCTATCCTAGAGATATGTCAAGCAGCTACCTGGAAAACAGTTCACACTTTTACCAAGCATTACTCTCTGGACATCCAGGCTAGGAGTGATGTTCGGTTTGGCACAGCTGTGCTTCAGAGCCTATTTCCTAAGTAGGTTCTGTCCCTCCTCCATGGAGGTACTGCTGTGTAGTCTGCATATGTCATAATATAGCAAGACTTCATGTTGTTTGAAGAAAAAATTACTCACCTTAGTAATGTTGTTTCTTCTAATGGAGTCTTGCTATATTCTGACCTCCCCCCCTGCCTGCCCCTCTCAGAACCTCTGCTTTTGGGATGTGGGTGGGCAGTGCAGTGTTGGCACTTAATAGATGCCCACCTTTTTTTTTTTTTTCACCCCTCCTTTTTGGGGTGTTTGGGTGTTGTGTTTTTCATTTTTTGGATCCCCTGACTTGAGTCTTTGTTTTGGGACCAAAAAATGTGTTCTTATATTTAGTAGCCAGTTGGCTAGTGTAGGTTTACAGCTTCCACACAGAACCTTAGTGAGTTTTGCTCATAAAGATCTGACAGTTTGAGTTTGAAGAACAACAGACAGAGTTTTCAACCGAGTTCGTGCTCAAAGTTCCATGCCTGGCATGGAAAGTTAACTCTTTCACCTCCGGAGCAGTTCGAAGGTTGGGACTGACTGCATATGTCATAATATAGCAAGACTCCATTAGAAGAAACAACATTACCAAGGTGAGTAATTTTTTCTTCCAGGGTAAGAAATTTACCATTCTCCGTAATGTATGAACTAAAATATACAGTCTAAAACCGTAGCTTATTAGTAGACTTAGGCACTGGCTGTATCCAACAAAGAAATGGGAAACCTACTATATTCCAGTCTGCCCTTTGGTGTGGTCCAACATCTGCTGGTAGTCTTTGATGTGGCAATCCATTTTATTGTGGTACTCCAGTACACAGCACTGGTGTGTGCAGGCTGCCAGTGAAAAAAGTAGCGGGACACAGCTGCACTCCAATTCAGACACACCAGTCAAACACAAGAGTCACTGGAGGTGCCAGCCCACCAGCACAGTGATTGGATTTCCACTTGCGATGCCAACGACCCGGCTTTGGGAATGGACCCAGGAGCCGGAGGGCCAGCCGGGGGGAGAAGGATCGAGTGTCCTAGGGACTGCTCTCCTTCTCCAGGGGAAGGGGGGAAAGAGTGTCCTGTGCTTTATGGACCCCTGACGGAGGCTGGGGGTACTGCTGCAGCCAGCGCCATTCTCTTGGGCAGGGGGGACGCTGGACATCATTGCACATCCCCGCCCCTGGGAATCCGGCCCTCGGAAAAAGACGGCCCCGGGCATGACGCCACTACTCTGCCGCCATCTGCACTGCTTCTGCCGTCCACCGGGGGGGTCCCACTCTCATGGCCCCAACCTGGGGGGTAAGCCGGGACTTGCCTGTAGTGTCTGTGGGAAGGGGGGCAAGCCTGGGCATGGGGGGACGGCAGGCAGGGTAGAGGGGCTGACCTCCGAACAGAGGATCGTGGGGGCCAGCCTGTTAGCAAAAATAGTGAACATTCATTTAAACTACCGGGTGCCTATCACACAAACACGACGACATAGCCACTCTAGGGAATGTGCTTTTTCACCAGTCTGGTTGTGGTTACTCTGTGGTATTTGTGTAATGTTCAATCTGTGCTCTGCATTTTGCTACAGTAATTTGCCTTCAGTGTGTCTTTCGTTCAGTTGGTGAGTCTACATTGGAGTGCAGCTGTATCCTGTTGCTTCTTCCTGTTTGTTGGGGTTTGCTACCCATGCATCTGCACCCATACCCTGCACCACTTAGTGCAGGCTCATCTCCCTGGACTTTTGCTGGTTGCAGTGAGACTGTCATCAAGTACAAGTTGTTGGTTCTAGTATTTCAGACCAGATACAGCTTGGGACCTGTGTTCCTCTTTGATCTCTTGGTGCCATATATTCTGTTCCATCTGCTTCAGTCCTTTGATGAGGGGTTGTTGGTTCAGCTGTATACCTCTCGGAGCAGTGGGGGCTATAGTGCCATGGATCAGGACTGTATGGTTAGTGGTGGTGAGGACAATGCCCTTATGTGCATTTCAGTGTCTTTTGAAAATCCATCTGCTACTAAACACTATGTAAAAAACTGTGCCATGGCCCAAGCCTGGGATGTTATGAGCAGAGGCTGGCAGAGAGGGCTCAGGAGCATCCTCTGGATGCTCTTCTTCTGGGGTGGGGGGGTCAAGGATGCATCGCCCTTTGGCGGCTCCTCTTGGCTGGGCTCGGCATCATGATTTGCTGTGTGGCTGACCAGACGTCGCATGCGCAAGTGCCAGGAACGCCACAGCATGCATCCTAATGGGCAGGGGAACAATACCAGAAAAATGGCCACCCATGCCAGCTGGATGATGGCAGCCCACCTCCCCTCTCCATGAAGCCCCCGAGCTGCACCCTTGCCATCCGACACAGATGCGAGTAAGTGTCTATCGGCATTTCGATCTCCCCTCCCAGTTGCCCCCACAGCTAAGGGCCCCCCCCGACGAAGGGGTATATTAGGTCAGGTGGACGGCGGTTGAGGCACAGCGGAATGGAGAGAGCGTTGGAAGTGATAATTGGCCACCTGAAGAAGAGGGTGACTGGGTTGGCAAGGGGATAAAAAGATAATGCAAAAAAGAAAAACTGTGCCATGAAGGGTGCCTAAGAAAACTAATAAATCAACCAGTTAAACTATTCCATGTGACAGTTTGATGGCATCAAACCTTTTTCCACAGGAACTAAACTGTTGCTGTATTCTATCTTGTAATAAAGTTACACAGGTCTCACCCTAAAGAATAGTTATTTAAAGAATAGTTATAGTTAAACCACTAGTCAGTCTGCCCTTAACCAGTATAACATTATCCCCTTTCTGCCCAAAGTTGATGAAGCAGGCGTGTTCTCGTTCTGAGACCTCTGAACACATTTGTGTATCATAAATATCATTTTTTTCCCAGAAAAGATTGCTTGGTCAAACTGCATCTAAAGTGCACATTATTTTATGACTTCATTATTCTTATCATCCAGAGCTTTCTAGCAACTGCAATAGAAATTACTTTTTGCAGTAATAAAAGTAATGATTATTTACATTGCTGTACAAGTATTTCCTTGGCTCTGAGCCCAGTAGTCAGTCGTGATTCTAGAATGTTACTTTTTGGCCTTAATAAATGTCAACTTTATGGACACTCCTGGCTCAACTGGAGACTACAGGTCATCTCCTAAAAGGCCTTTAGGTTCAAAATATAGTCTTCTTCCATGAATGCCTGTGGGGTCTGGCGTATACAGACCCCCATGTTTTGAAATCCTATTTTGCGAGACATAATCTGCGGGGATCACTATAAAGAGTTTAGGAATTGGCACATCCATCTCAGAAGCAGGTGGATGCTTGTGTAGGTCTCTTGATGGCTTTCCTTCCAGACTTGCAGTCAGTCTTTGTGTTTCACTGGAATATTGAGATTTGACTATTGGGAGCCTATTTATCCAACAGGAACAACAACTTCTTTACAAACTGTCCTCTTGCTCTCCAGTCTGGCTCTTAGTTTCTAGACTGTCTCCCTTTTTCACAAGACAGCAGTTCCAAAATAGGCATCCCTTCTGGACTGTAAGCCCAAACTGTAATGCTTTGTGAAGGTGTACTGTTTTCCAGGTAACTACTTTACAAATATCTTTTCTTTTTTTTTCCACAAAACATTTTACTCATTGGGCAGCTCTTTCGACACCTTGACCCCACCCCCCGCGGCTGACACTCACCTTTCATGTACTTACCTGGAGTGCGACTCCCATGGAATCCACCCCCCCTCAAATACATATCCAGTAACTGCAGGTATCCGGGTGGTGATGTGGGTCTGGGGGGATGTGCAGGAGTGTCATACATCCATTGGATCCTGTTTTCCATTTTTCTACCCTCTGCCCCAGCTGCAACATCACATCAGTATGTGCATGTGGAGGCGCAAAATGTCATGCAGATCCGTGGCCCCACCCATTCGAGCAGTTGGGTGTGCACTGCCACTGGGCCTCCACCCGCTGGTAGTCATGGGCTGAGACAGCTGACCACCCCTCCCGGGAGAGGAGAGCAATCCCTGGGATGTTCGATCCTCTCCCGTCCTCTCCCACCCTGCCGAGCTCCGGCAACCCGTGCTCATTCCCAAACATGGTCACCGGTGTGACAGGAGGTAAACACTCAACACCTTGGCCCTCCACACCACCGGGCCACTTTACAGATTTCCTGAGGGGGATGCCAGCCCCCACACCACCGGGCCACTTTACAGATTTCTTGAGGGGGATGCCCCTTAAGGCTGGCACAGAGATAGAGGTGCCCCTTGTGAAATGTGCTCATGGGCCTCTAGGGAATACCTTTCCAGCTTTTTTAAAACAGAACTGTATGCAGGAGACTGTCCAATGAGATATCGTTTTCCTAGCTGCAGGTCTACCTTTGCCAACCTCTCCATAGGTAATAAAAAGCGTTGTATTCTGGGACGTGACATCCCTTGTCCAGTCCATGTAACAACTTAGTCCCCTTTGTACATCCAGACAGTGACATTTTTGTTCACCTGTACCGTAATGTTAGGGATAAAGTACAGGGCTGGTAACTGGTTTAAGTGGAATTCTGACACTGGCTTAGGTAGGAACTTCCTATTGGTTTGAAGGACTACCTTATCTCTGTGGAAGATTATAGTTTTGATCTTACAAAGGGCTTGCAGTTTGCTTCCCCTCCTAGCAGATGTCATGGGTATCAGGAAAACTATTTTCCATGTGACATTTTTTTAGTGAGCCATGACCATAGGCTCAAAAGGGGACTCCATCACCTGGAAAGACAGAGGTTAGGTCCCAGGGAGGGTCTGGGTCCCGGGGGTGGGGGATACAGATGGTTGGTTTGAAGCTCATTCAGGCCTAGATACGCCTGTAGGTGGCGTCTGAAAGCGTAGCCACTCAGGCCAATAACGACTGTAGACGTACTCAGCTGACTTTCATTCAGGCCTGGAAATGTCTGAGGGAGTCAGCAGTTTTTACCTAAATATTAAACAAACCGAATTGCTTAGAATTGATTGCATAGCACCGTTAGGTAATTTTGTGCTGAACAACTTTGCCTCTGATACTTTCTTCTATCACGTATACTTTAGGAGTTATTCACATTTGTTTATGGTATGGTGTGCATGGCTGACATTTATCTTTCAAGCCTCACCTAAGCTCCTTGAATAAATCCGAAAAAAATCCCACAGTATTTTGGTATTTCAGCTAGTATAAAGTAAAAAACAAATTGATTGCAACTGATTGCATAGCACCGTTAGAAAGGTTATTTTGTGCTGAACAACTTTGCCACTGATACTTTGTGTCTGTCACGTATATTTTAGGAGTTATTCACATTTGTTTGTGATATGGTGTGCATGACTGACATTTGTCTCTCAAGCCTCACCTAAGCACCTTGAAAAAATCAGAAAAAACCTGTTTGGTATTTCAGCAAGTATAAAATAAAAACTGAATTGATTACAATTGATTGCATAGCACCACTGGAAAGGTAATTTTGTGCTGAACAACTTTGCCACTCGTATGTTGTGTGTAGCACTTACGGTTCAATAGGTATTTGTATTTGTTTGTGGCATGCAGATAATGGCTTGATTTTGCTTAGAAAGGCCCAGGATGCAGTGCTAAGAGTATACAGGACACAAGTGGTAGAAGTCTCAAAGAGCTCTTGTGGTGTGATGAGTTAAAAAAAAAACTTTCAGAATGGGTTGTGAGGCCAAGGACTTGTCTTTCTTGCCCCCTCAGGGGTTCTGGTGGTTCCCAGTATTTTGTGTTAAGTTGTAGATTTATTTGATATTTGTGCAATAAAACTTTTCACTTTGCATAATTTTTGAGTTTATCTTATCCTTGGGAGTGCGACCATTCCAGGTTTTGTTAAGGACTTGTCTTTGCCTGCTAATGCATAGGCTGACACAGCTGCCAGGGTACTTCAGGGTTGAAGGTCTCCGACTTAAGGACAGTAGTCCAGTACTGTTGATAGTCTGCCTGCACTGGGATTTTCTTTCTGGGAACACACCCATATAAGAATCTCTTCCACTTAGAAGGGTAAGCTTTCCTTGCTGCTGGTTTTCTGGAAACCTTCAGCACCCTCAGCACTTCCTCAGACAGAATCAAAATAGAGAATTCTAGCTCTTCGAGAACCACATCCTCCGACATCCTCAGACATACTGTTCTGAGGTCTGGGAATGTTATTCTGCCCTGAAACAGAGTCAGCAGGTTGTATCTCAGTGGCAGATTGATTGGAATCCAGCTGTACATGGTCAGCAGCACTGAGTGCCAAGCTTGCCTGGCCCAGTCTGGGACTATCAGTATCATTGTACTGGCTTTCTCCTGACCTTTATGAGCACTCTCGGTAGGAGTGGGAACGAATGGTGGGAAGGCATACAGGAATGTTCGTGTCCAATCCAGGGCTAGGGCATTCTCTGGGACTGTGCCCCTTCCTGGTGGCCTACAGCAAAACCTCAGGAGCTGATTGTTCTCCCTCCCAGGAGGCAAATAGATCTTTTTCTGAAGTATCCCATCTTCTGAAGGCTTACACCAGCACTTGCTGGTTCATGATCCACTTGTGGTTTGCCTGGCTGATTCTTCTTAGGGAGTCTGCTAGCTCATTGTCCTTGCCTGGAAGATGTACTGCAGAAATCGTTGTGTTCAGGTAATAAGTCAGATCCCAAATCCTCATAGCTTCTGTACACAGTTTTGAGGATCTTGTTCCTCCCTGTCTATGTAGTACGTTGTAGTATTATCTGTCTAAATGTGGGTAGACTGACCATATAGCTGGGAGGAAAAGGATTGCGTTGTCAGCAGTACTGCCCCAACCTCGAGGAGATTTCCTTCTGAGGGCTCCAGATGCCACTTAGTGTGAGGTCCAACAGGTGGGCGCCTCACCCTAGGATAGAAGCAGCTGTTGTGAAAACTCTTGTAGGGGATTGCCAGAGGAAGGGAATGCACTCTCTGAGGTTGTTTTCCTCCTACCACTCTAGTGCTCGCATAAAAGCCTTGGACTGCTTGGAAAGGAGCCTGCTTGGACAGTGAATCTGACCTTTTAGACCAGTGACCTCTTAGATGGTACTGTATGTCCCTCATCTGAAATCTGGCCCATGGCATTACGGCTGTGGATGAGGCCATGTGGCCCAAAAACTGCAGAAAAATCCTTTTAGGCCTTGGATGGCCCAGTGAAAAGCATTCTGCACTGGCAATCAGATCCGAAACAGTTTCCTGTGGAAATAAATCTTTACCATGCAAGGTATCCAGTTCTGCACCTATGAAGTCTAGCACCTGCACTGGTTCTGTCTGAGATGTCTACAGATTTATTAGGAATCCCAGGTTCTACAGGGTGCTCTTTACCTGCTGTATGGAGCACATTGGCTCTTGATTTGTTTTCCCTAAGACTAGCCAGTCATCTGGGTAGGGAAAAACTACCACACCTTGTTTTCTTAGGTGAGCTGCCACCACTGCTTGGCACTTTTTGAATACCCTTGATGCTGAAATGAGACTGAAGAAACGGGCTGCAGTCTGATATTGGCAGCTCCCCAGTCTGAACCTGAGGTATTTTCTGTGGCTGGGTGTCTCAGAAATGTGGAAATGGGCATCCTTCTGATCCACTTACTCCAACCAATCTCCTAACTGTACAGATGGTGTCACTGTGCCCAGTGTGACCTTCTTAAACTTTCATGTGTTGATTTGTTTGCTCAGGTATTGTAAGTCTAAAATGGGTCGTCATTCCCCATTTTTCTTGTGGGTAGGAAGTATCTGGAAGACAGGCCTGTGCCCACTGTGGGACAGGGACATTTTACTGCTGCCTTTGCATGCAGTAGTTTCTTTACATCCAGTTCCAGCAAAATTATTTCTGTTGGTGAATGGGCTGGGAAGTTTTTTGGTCTCTGCAGTTTTGGTAACCTTTGGAATCGCAGAGACAATCCCTGACCCACTACTTCCAGGACCCACTTGTCTGTGTTAGTTTCTACATAATCCTGGAAGTAGTGGGTCAGCCTTCCCCCACTGGCAGTGATTGTCTGGTGACCTCAGCAGAATTGTCAGGGATTTGTTTTTGCTGTGGCTTAGGAGCTGGTGCTGCAGCACGCCTGGAGCCCCTCCTGCCTCTGCCTCTGTAGTAACCTCTCTGTGGAGTGGCAGGACATTCTGTGCTTTATGTTTTTTAATAAGCCAGCACTTGATCTGGGGCTCTTTTTTTTTTAATCATGGTTTCCCTTATTGAACACCCTGATGTCTTTTCCATGCCTTCCTGATGGCTGAGCAGCTTTATCGTTTTTTCTGTCTCCTTTGACAGACACTGCTGCTTTTGAGGAGAAGAACCCTCTGGTGCGTGCTTTCCACCACAACTAGGAACTTCCAGTGAGTCCTTGTTGTGCTTTTAGTGAAATAAAGGCAGACTGAAAAGCCATAAATTCTTCTCTTTTTAAAGCCCTTTTCTTTTGGGTTTTAGGGCAAAACTTTTTACAGAGTTCACAATTAATAAAATCATTTTATTTTATTTATTGAAATGTTTCACCAGGAATGCACACTGAGCAACAGGTTGCTCGTCTCCCAGTGCAACCTGCGGGGAAGGGGAACATGAGGATAGCGTACATAGTTTTGGAGCACTAACAAAGATTTACATATGATTACATTCAAATAAAAGTGAGTAAACTGTAATGACGCAATGAAACAGCAGGGTACTAACACTTAAGAGCTATATAGGTAACAGTGATAACAGTTTAGTACTTGGTACAGGCAATAGCACAAAATGACATTTAATGGTATATTCTACATGACACATAAATGAGCAGCTAGCTTATGGCTGAATGGAGTACAAGTAGTTGATCTAGGGGTAACTAGTTGATAACACAGACAGTACAAGTTAGCTAGGGTAGACAGAAGTGCTAATTTGTCTAGAAGTGCAAAGGATTAGGGTTAGCCAGCGCTAAGGCTAACAAATGGAGGGGGGGGGAGGGGGGAGTGCAGAGGGAAAGGGAGGTGAGGGGCATTTAAGAAACATAACTCACAGGGTAGTAAGAATCCAGTCAGAGGTCGATGTAGGGCAAGGGAGGGTGCTAAGTAGAGAGAGGACTTGACCCATTCTAACCAGTTCCAGCTGTTGAGGACCCTGCTAGGGGAATGGTGCAGGGCAAGCGTTAGGTCAAATATAGGGAGGAAGTAAGAGAGCGGGGAGAGGGAAAATAGAGAAAGGTGGAGAAAAGGTAACAGCTTAGCAAGAGCTAAGACCCTAGGGGAGCTGAGAACTCACTCAGAGGACTAGCATTGGAGGAGAAGGGGAAAGGGAGAGGGAGTAGGAGAGAGGTCTGCCAGGGGCCTGCCCACTCCAGTGTGCTGAGAAACCCTGCCTGCACGAGTCAGAGGTAAAGCACAGTAGGATGGAGGCAGGCTGTCAAGCAGTGAGGGGGAGTATGCTTCTGGATGTAGGGAGCCCGATTGGGTTTGAGGAGGGCCACAAGGGAGGTAAGTGAGAGAAAGAGGTCAAGAACCAGAAGGAGCCCTTTCAGGGAAAAAGAGAAACCCTGCAAGGGGACAGGGGTGGCAGGAGACTTTGGGGGGAGGAGGTGGAAGGGTGGAGAGGGGCAAGCTCTTGGAACATCTTGTGTGTACGAGAGGAACACAGTAAGAGTGCAAGGGAGGCCAGTAGGGGAGGGAGGGAGTTGGGGGAAGGGCAGATGAGCTGGGATTTGGGGGAAGAGGGGAGGAGATGTGTCAGGGAACAGAGTGAAGGTACTGATAGGGTAGGGTTTGTCTAGGGCTTAGAGGGGGGAATTAGGGATGGTCATGGCAGGAACAGCTAGGTGCTAGGTAGTTTTTGAGGGCAAAGCTGATGGAGTAGGAGGAGGAGGATGAGTGACTGATTTCAGGGGGGAGGAAATTCCAGATTTTTGGGGAGATGGTGAGAGTAACCAGATTGGCCAATAAGGGTGGTTCTACGGGGGACTACCAGGGTACAGGAGTTGGTAGATCTTAGGGAGTGGGGGGTGCTATAAATGAGGAGGAGAGGGAGGAAGGGAGCTTACCCAGCCAGTGCTTGGAGGTAAATTTAGCACAGTGGGAGAGTCTCCTATTAGTAAGGGAGGGGAAGGATAGGGTATGATAAAGATCGCAGTGGTGGATGCGAGAGGGAGCATCCAGGGCATAGCAGCAGAAGGAATTGAAGAGGATATCCAATCTGGCCAGGGAGGACTTGGGAGCAGCACTGTAGACTATGCCACAGTAGTCAGAAATGGGCAGGATCATCTTCTGAACGAAGTTCATGCCTAGCCATAGGAGGGTTGCAGCTGTGGTTCTTGAACAAGGCACCAAGCTTGGGGTGCAGCTTTTTCTGGATGGTGTCAATATGTTCAGAGAAGTTTAGGTGTTGGTCCAACCAGACACCTAGGTACCTAAAGAAGGATGTGACCTCCAATAAAGTCCCATCAAGGGTGTGGAAAGTAGGCTGGGAGGGAAGCCTAGAGAGTCTCTGCCTTGTGCAAAAGATCATGAAGACAGTCTTCTTAGCATTGAGGAAAAGTTGATGGTTGGCAAACCAGAGCTGAACTTTGTCGAAGTCTTGCTGCAGTCTGACTGTAACCTCAGCCGGACAGAAGCCAGATGCTACAGGACCGTATCATCGGCATACATGTGGATATCGGATGAGGGGGAGCAAACAGAGGGAAGGTCATTTAAGAAGATGGAAAATAGGAGAGGCCCAAGTACAGAGCCCTGGGGGATGCCATTGCTAATCAGGAGGGGAGGGGAAATAACATCCAAGATCTTAACTGATTGGGTGCGGCCAGTAAGGTAGGCCTTGAACCAGTTATGGTGGAGGGGGACAGACCAGCTGCTGGAAGGCAGTCAATGAGAAGGGAGTGGGAGACTGTGTTGAAGGCTTTGGCCAGCTCGACAAAAATGGCAGAGGCGATTTGGCCATTGTCCACCCCAGTTAGGATGGAGTCAGTGAGCCGTAGGAGAGAGGTGGTGATTAAGTGTTTTTTTCCTAAAACCAAATTGGGAAGGGGTGAAAAAGGAGGTGTCAGATAGAAAGGTGGTGAGCTGGGAGAGGACAATATGCTCTTGTAGCTTGACAAGGGTAGGGAGGAGAGAGATGGGATGATAGTTGCCAGGGGAAGAGGGGTCACCCCCTTTGGGTAGAGGGAGGACCACTGCATGTTTCCAAGGAGAGGGGACAGAGGCAGTTGAGAATGAGAGATTTAGGATAATTGAGAGGGGATAGGCAATGGCCGGGGCAGAGAGTGAGAGGAGTTTTGGGTCGAGACCGTCGTGGGAGGCACCTTTAGAGGGGTTGATGGTGAGGAGGGCACTTAGGGCATCATTTGGGGTTACTGAAGCGAAGGAGAAGAGTGAGAGGGTGGGGGGGGGGGGATAGATGGGAGGGATTTGTAACTCAGAGGCACAGGAGGTATAATAGGAGTTAAGTTCTGCAGCTATGGTAGGTGGGTTAGCCACAAGTGAGCCATTTACTTTAAGCACGGGGGGGTGAGATGGGGGGGCAAATAGGGCGTGGACCACCTTCCAGAACTTTGAAGGGGAATTTATGTTAGTGATGAAGGCAGATTTGAAGTATTCGGACTTGACTAGCCTTGTAGCTTTGGTGCAGGCATTTCAGAGTATGCGGTAGTTTATGAGGTTACTAGGAAGTCGGGTAACTTTATGACGCTTCCAGGCTCGAGCTTTAGCCCTGAGGCATGCCAGGAGTTCTGGGGTAATCCAAGGGAGGTGGTTACCTCTGACTCTGGTTTGCTTGAGTGGGGCAAAGGTATTCCAGTTTACAAGAAAGATTTTTTTGAAGTAGGCAAGGGCCTTATTAACTGAGGGGAAGGAGGTTTGGGGGGGGGACCAGTCCAAGAGGGCAAGGTTACTCAGGAGATGTTCAAGGTCAGGAGACTTGAAAGAGCGTGGTTGTATTGTTTTGTGTGGTGGTTTAGGTCTGTGGATTTTCCTAACTACGAATATTGGGTTGTGGTTGCTGAGAGCATCAGGGAGGATGCCAGAGGAGATCATATGGTGGGGGTGGGAGGTAAGAGCCCAGTCAAGTAGGGAGTGTTGTTGTTACTTGTGGTTGGAATGGGTGGGTTCAGAGATCAGTTGAGAGAGGTTTAGGGCTCTGATATTGTTTTTAATTTTTGTAGTCTTAGGTGACAACCAATTTAAATTGAAGTCACCTAGGTTGAATAGTTACCCAGAGGAAGAAAGTGCAGTGATGGAGGTTTGCAGGTCAAGTGTGACCGAGGACAGGACATTTGGGTGGCAGTAAATGCCGGCTACGAAGATAAGGAGAGTGAAGGGCATGATCACATGAATAGCTAGGGCATCGTGGGTCTCAGGACTGGAGGATGAGTAGATGGAGTACTGGATGGAGGCTAGGACATATATGGCCACACCACCTCCCCTGCCAGCACGGTCTTGCCTCAGCAGTGTGTAACCAGGAATGGAGATCGAGTGGTCTGGGATAGTAATTTTTAGCCAAGTTTCTGAGATGATTAGAATGTCTAGATTTACAGAGCTTGCCATGATCTGAAGGTGGTCTATTTCTTTGCAACAAACTACAGAAGTTTAGATGTAAGATTTTTTAAACCCTTAGGCAGGGTGGAGAGGGGAGAGCTTGGGGGGTGGTAGTAGGGGAGGAAGCACCAGAGGAGCATGGGGCAGTTGGGCCAGGGTTAGGGTGGATATACCTAGCGGAGAGCAAGAGGAGAGCGAGTATGATGAAGTGGAGCTTAGGGAATTTGGAAGGGTCTGGTGAGGAAGTTAGGAGCTTAAAGGAAAAGGGAGAGGATGAATGTAGAAGCAGAAGATGGAGAACCATGGTGAAAGTGGACATCATTAGCAAAGCCGCCCCACCAAAATTCTAAGCTTAAAAATCATGATCTGAACTGAGGCACTTTACACAAAGGTCATGGCAGTCTGCCTTTGCAGGAGCTGAAAACAATACACATTTTAAAACCTGTAGGTCCTGCTCTCTTTTTAGGTCTATTAGTCATGCCAAACACTGAGAGGACCTGAAAAACTCAATATACAGTTCCCATACACAAAAGTGATAAAATTGAAAAAGACTTTTAGTTAGAAAGCACCTAAGCCACTTTTAAAAATATATAAAAACATGAGTAAATCACAGTTTTTACACAAAATGCATTCAATTCCCTCAGGCAGGAACTGCATTGTGAAGTGGCCTTCTTCAGTTCCTGGGAACCGACCAGGAACCAGAGAACCATTAAAAATTTATAAAATCATTAAATACCCTAACTAATGCAGAGTTATTGAAAACTAACTTTTTAAAACACAAATACCCTCATGCAGAGTTATGAAAACTGTGTTTAACACAAACTAATATTGCTATTAGTAAAGTAAATGAATTGAAGACCAGAAGACTGGAGATGACTTCAGGGTGACTGCTGTCTTCGAGCTGAGAAACAGATTAGATGTTAGAACCGCAAGGGGAGTGTGACCACAGTGCAGAGTGTGAATTGATATTCTACATTCCATAATTAGCATACAGTGCTATCTCAGGTGCAGCAAACTCCTGCAGAGTGATGCCATTTGTAAGGCACCTCATTGATGGCTTCCTGTTGTTTGAACCAAAATGACTCAGGACTAGCAGGGCAGATCCAATGCGGATCAGCTAAAGGGGAACTGGACATGTATTTCCTAGAGGCAAGAAGGTAGGGGACGACTTGATAGAGACCTTCAGGTTCTTGAAAGGAATAAAGGTAAACTGCGAGGAAATAGCAGGAGTGGAGGATCAAAAACAAGGGTACATAAACATAAGCTGGGGGGTGATTTAGGAGGGATGCGAGAAAGTTTTCCTGTATGGAGAGAGTGGTCGAGTCATGGAACAGCTTACTGGCAAAGGTGGTGAGTGCAAAACCCATAAAGAGATTTAGACGTGGCTGGGGCAGAATAAAGGGCTTAATAGTTACTGGGGGGGTAAGGCAGGGAGTGGGGGCAAGGTGAAAACCCTGTTTAGGCAGTAGGTCACGGGATACCGTAGGGTAAACCCGGGCAGACTGGATGGATCAATGTTTTTTTCTGCCAACACTGTTTATGTTTCTATGAGTTCTTGCATTAGACTAGGAATTTAATGTTGTCACTGATAATAACTCCCAGGTCCCATTCCTTGGTAGCCTTAACCACCCTCACTCCCCACCCAATAGTCAGTTCTAGGGTTTTCCCCATCAGTATGAGTAACCTAATATATCTTGGCACTGAATTTGTCTCCTAGGAGGTTCCAGCTCAGCCAATCTCAAAGTAAAAGATAAGAGAATAACATTTTTAGGGAATAGCTTGGTTCCAATCAAAGCTATCAACCAGTGAAATTCAGACTGGAAAATATAGACCCACTCACCCAGTGTAATACATTAAACAGATATTTATTATGTAGAAAGAACAGTGTATAGTTACAGAAATGAATCTGTCCTCTTCCTACGTTTATTCCTTCTTCAGGGATACACTGTTAATTAATCTAAAATGAAAGTAAACAGATATCTGTAGTCATATAATTCTTTTATATAATGAGAAAATCACGAAATCCATGTTCAACACCTGGATAATTGGGCTAACTCATACTTACACAATGCTATTAGCAATCTCTGGTTAGCGCCATTAATACTTTATTAGTCCCGTTGTTCCCTCTATATTTTCAAGCCCCAAATCACAAACTTTATTTAGTCTTTTACATGGTACATTTAAGACAAAATCTGAATAATGGTATGCATACACTTAAGTAGTTACATCAAGCATTGTACTTGTCTTAAATATCTTGTAACTCTCTCTGTGGATGCCAAGTTCTGTAAAATACAGATTAATTATCTGGGGGGTAAATCCTGCCCCTTTTATTTATATCTTTAACACCATATTACTGAAGACGCATTCCTCAGTGTGCCTCTGAAGAAAAAGACTTGGGCCCGGATATTCAAAGCAGTTGCAAATGGCGCAACTGAGTTGCACCAGCGCAAGTGCGGACTTGCGCCAAGGAGCGATACTCAGCGGGAGCCAGTGCGCAGCGCAAATCTCATTGCTCGAGTACACAACTATAATGAATGCAGTCGCAAGTGCAGGGGGCGAGCCCATAAATATACAGCGCAGTGCAATATGAAACCATGGCCCAAGTGCAGAGCAAATCAGAGATGCACTGAGCAGACTTGTTCCTGTAACTACAGGGTGCAAGCACACAGAAAGCACTTGCGCCAGGCGACGAAGTGAGAGAGAGAGAGAGAGAGAGAGAGAGAGAGACAGACAGAGAGAGACAGAGTGAGAGACAGACCAAGGTAGACACAGAGGGAGAGGGACAGAGGTGGCAGTGGAGAGGGAGACAGGGACAGATAGAGTGTGACAGAAAGGCAGACACACTGCCAGGCAGTGCACCAGGGTGGCACACAGCCCGCAGCAGCCAACCGCCCAGGGGGATATAGGACAGCAAGGGCCATGGATAGTGCGCCCTTCATGATGGAGACCATAATGAGGGGTACCCGTGACCCTGCTTCAGCCACGCCCATGTCATGCACCTCCGAGACCGCGCGATGGGCGGACACACGTATCTGACATGCCGCGCTGGCTACGCGCCATTGACGCCATTTTGCTCACCGGCTACTACTCGCAGCATGGCGCAGCAAATTGGATGCAGGTGGAGCTGGTGAACCTGGTTGCCTGCATCCAACCCCAAACTCCCCAACTCTTTGGCCAGGTGCCCCTGCAGCAGCGGACCGGGGTGGCCAGGACGGGGGAGCAGTGCCGCAACCGATATGGAGACCTGCCGAGTAGGGACCCAGAGGGCCTTAGGAGGCTGGAGGCGTGAGTCGGGCATAGTGCTGTGCGACAGCCAGGTGAGTAGGCCCATACTGCATGTGTACCCTGGTGCTGTGCTGTGGTGTTGGCTAGGCTGCCTGGCATGCCCTGCAGAGCGGTGCACTGCCAACGTGCACATCACGGGGGTGGCATCGCCAGCCGCCGCTTGTGTAGCGATGCAGCTGTGCGGGATGTGTCGGGCAGGGGCTCACCCTGTGCACAGGAGTGGGGCTGGTGGGCAGCTGCTGTGGATGTTTACTGATGTGTACCTGTCTATGTTCTATTCCCAGGGCCTGAAAATGGCAGGAGAGTGGCAGTGGCAGGGTGGCAGTGGCAGGGTGGCAGGCCGCAGTGGGCCAGGGAGGCAGCGCAAGAGCGGCTCCGGCACCAGTGGGCCACAGAGGGCAGGTAGACACTGTCATGGTCCTTTGCACTGTACATGGGGGGTGGCGGGGGATTTGGGTGTGGGCATGGCTGCCTGTGCCGTGGCAGCTGTTTGTGTGTCACACTGTGCGTGGTGCTTGCCACTGTGGCGCATCCATTGGACACGTGCCATCTGTTGGTGGGGTGGGTGTGCGCCTGGCTGCCACTGACGTTGCTGTGGTGCTGCCAGTGCACTGTGCCATGTGACTGCCATTGCACAGTGGGGTGGCCACTGTGCAGTGGGGACCACCACTGTGTGTTGTCGTGGTGTGCCATGTTGCTGGCTGGCATTGGCCCACCCCCCTGCGGGTGGCCGGTACAGGCCCTCTGGGGGGTGTATTCCCACTGCCCATTGCACACTGTGGGTGGGCATGGTTCCTTGGGACATTGCACTGATCACCTGTCCTGTCCCTTGTCATAGGTGTCCGTTGGAGGAGGCGGAGGCCCATGTACTGCCTGCTGCTCTAGCAGCTGATTCTCATATGTTCCACCACCATGGAGGCTGTGTTGCATGTGCGCTGCATGCTCCTCAGAGATCGGAGGCAGAGAGGGTGCCAATGGGTGGCAGGCCGTGGCCACTGATGGATGGACCCCAGAATTCCCCTGTGTTCCCTGCTGTACCTCCCCCTACAGTCCCTCATCCCACTGTACAGTCCCTGTTCCCTTCTCTCGCTATCCTACCCTTTCCCACCTACCCTTTCCCACCCCCTGTTACATAGTTTTTTGAATATATCTCTATTTTGACTTACCTGCCTGTGTCAGTGTCTGCTTTGCAGATGGCGTGAGGAGCCATGCTGCAGTGGCCCAGTGCCTGTCCGTGTGGTGTGCGTGTGTCGGGGCACGTGTTGTGCTTCTGTGGTTTACTGCTGTGTGCTGTGGTGTGTCCCACTGTGGTGGTGTCCTTCCCTGTGGTCATTGGCTGTGCCCTGGGGTGCCCATGGGGCGGCTGTCAGGGGTGTGTGGCAGGTATGTGCATGGTGATGGCACACGGCCATGGTCTTTGGTCGGGTTCTGGCCGCACACTGTGTTGGGGCCCCGCTTGGCGTTGTGCGGCCTGTCCCATGTGATCTGCTGTGCTACATCGCTCCCAGCACGTTCCGTGCCTCCTCTCTGGGCCGCCTGTGTGGTGTGTGTGTGTGCTTGGCTACGTGGTCCTGGGTGTGTGGGGGGGCACGGCCTGCAGCCTGGAAGGGGGGGGCTCCCTTGGTAGCCCTCCATTGGCCATTGGCACCTTCTGTTGCCTACTATCTGTGCCACTGTTGTGTCCGGGGGGGTCTGGGTGCATCTGTGCACCCTGGTGTGCCCTGCTGGTGGTGGCCTCCTGTAGCCTGTCACTGTGCTTCCTTGGCTCTGTCCCTGGGTCTCTTCTCTGTGCCGTGCCCCCCTCTGTTGCTCTGCTCCCACAGTTGCGCTGGGGCATCTCTTTCTGCATCATGGCGCAACTGTGTTTACGCCATGGCACATCTCTGGTTGCGCCATGGCGTATTCCTGGTTGCGTCATAGTGCAACTGTGCCATATTCAGCCAGGTTGCACTGGCGCAGTGCAGCCAGACCAACCTCTGAATATGGCTCCTGTTGCACCATGGCACATCGGATTTGCGTTGCGCTGGACTTGCGCCGGCCTTTGGCGCATTTCTGAATATCTGGGCCTTACTGTTTAGTAGCTTAACAGTTGCTTATTTGTCTTTTAGTATCTTCTAATGTTACTTACTGTATATCTCACTGTGTTAGTATCTAGGAGTAACCAGAAATACATATGTTTTATTTTTATTATCAATTCATTCTATTATAAACCTCTCTTCAGTGTTTAAAAGTTTCTACTTACAGTCTTAGGTGTGGAGGGTAGCATGGCCCCCTGCTCTCTCAATATACTGAGGAATGTGTCTTTAGTAATATGGTGTTAACTATATAAATAAAAGGGTCAGGATTTATATTCAGATTTTATCTTTTAAATGTACCTGAATAATTTTGTGTGTTAAAAACCATCTCTGGGCCTGACACAGGTAATTACCTCTGCGACCCACCAACACGGCCACACATTGGACTTGGTATTCTAACTGGGACTTGACATTACTGACATCAAGATTGATCGGGTCATCTGGTCCGATCACTGCACGGTAGAGTTCTTGTTTGCCCCCCCCACCCCGAGAGTCCCCCTCCCCTGTCAAGATGATCTACTATCGCCCTTCAAGGGGATTGTCCCTAGAGGGCCTTTCAGCGGTAGTGGACTTTTCTGGCATGAGTACTGCCTGCAGTTGGTACAGGTGAGGCAGTGGCAGCCTATAATGGGGCGGTCACCAAGGCAGTCGCACCAGTCCGTATATGACCCAGATCTTTTCATTTGAGACCCCCATGGTTTGATGGCGCTCTCAAAATGAAACCAAGGGTCGAAAGTTGGAGCGTTGCTGGTGGAGGACCCAGGCTATGGAGGACAGACTGGCCCTGAGAAATTGTTATCATACTATTAAGAGGCAATCAACCGCAAGAAGGCAGAATTCCTGTTCAGGGAGATAGCTGCTGGGAAGAACAGACCAGCTCAGCTGTTCGGACCGTGGACAGGCTGCTACATCCAGTCTGTCTACAGCTGAAAAAAGCGTTTTCAGTCGCATTGTGCGAAGAGTTTGCTCTATTCTTCTCAGATAGGGTGTCCTTCATTCAGGCTGGGATCTCTCCCTAGTGGGGCAAAATTCGTCCCGCAGTAGTAGGCCTGGTTCGAGCATAGACATTCCAGTTGCCTGGTGGGAGTTTTGGCTAGTTGAGGTGGCTAAGGTTGTTCAGGTGATTTCAAAGCTGCAGCCTACATACTGTGAACTGGACCTTGGCCCAGCCCGTCTCCTATTGGGGGGGGGGGGCGAGGCTGTTGGTCCAGTGTTTGCTGGGATAATCCGGTGCTCGCTGTCAGAGGGGTGCTTCCCCAGCATCTTGAAGGAGGCGCTGGTGAGGCCCCTCCTGAAGAAACCATTGCTTAACCCAGATGTTCTGATGAATTATAGACCTATCTACAACCTCCCATTTGTAGGGAAGGTTGTTGAGAAAGTAGTGGCTCTGCAGCTTGAGGGACATCTATATGCCATTCCAGTCCGGCTTCAGAGCCAGGCATAGCACTGAGACAACATTAGTTCAGGTGCAGAATGACCTGGGCAAGGGATAGAGGATAACGGTCAGTTCTCGGTAGCCTTGATTTCTCCTCAGCATTTGACACCATGGTTCACATTGTGCTTCTGGATCGTCTGAGAGTGTACTGTGGACTCATCGGAACAGTCATCAAATGGTTTGAGTCCTATCTCACTGACAGGAGGCAAAGCGTGGTGATGTGGAATTTCTCCTCCTTGAAGCCCCTGTCATGTGGAGTGCCCCAAGGTTCAATCCTTTTGCTGATGCTGTTCACGGTGTACATGCTGCCCCTGGAAGAGCTCATTAGACAATACAGTCTGGGGTTTTACTGCTATGCAAATGATACCCAGCTGTATTTGTCATTTGCCCCGGAACTGAAAATGCCGTTGAAGTGCTAAATAAATGCCTGGCTGAGATTCAGGATTGGATGTCCTCAAACTGGTGAGGCTGAACCCTGACAAGACAGAAGTGCTGGTGATTGAGCCTGGCCAACAGCGTGATGGTGGGGAGGCTTCCGGGGTGGCAACAGGTTTAGTCCTGAGGGCCACCCCGTTGATGGCATGATCCTTGATGATGGTTTGGATAAACCAATATGCAGATGATAGCAAAATCGGCTGTATTACAAACAACATGTATTTTATTCAAACATTACAAAATAATTTGGACCAACTGGTAGCATGGGCTACACAAAACAAAATGACATTTAATACTGCCAAATGTAAGGTAATGCACCTTGGAAATAACAATAGGTTATCTAACTACACTTTGAATAATTGTCAACTACAAGTTGTTACCTCAGAAAAAGACTTGGGTGCTACCATCACAAATGACATGAAATTAAATACCCATATAAACAAAACGGTCAAGAAGTGTCATGGAACAATAGCATGCATTCTTAAACATATTAAAAGTCGTACTGCTGAAGTCTTAATTGCTTTATATACCAGCATAATGAGATCACAAATTGATTTCTGTGCCCCTACAACATCAGGAGATAAAATAATTATAGAGAGAGTGCAGAGGAGAATGACAAACAATATCAATAACTTAAGGAATTTTAAATATGAATAAAGGTTAAGTACACTGGGGCTTTACTCTCTTGAATACAGGTCTCTTAGAGGTGACCTGTGCCTTACTTATCGCCCCTTTAATGATTCAGCTTTGTTTGAAACATTATGCCTTGAAAGGAAACAAATAAAAATACAAGATCTCATAAATTACAACTACAGGCTCAAACCAATAAAACTACAAAGGAATAATTTTGTAACTCAAAGAATTCCTCCTATATGGAACTCATTACCTATGGCAGTAGTAACAAGTGCTACTATAGAACTATTTAAAATTAGACTAGAGCAATACATGGGTAATAGAAAATTCCTTTACCACCATTAGGCAAAATGGCAGTGAGTTCTATACGGGTTCGCCCCCGAACTCGTTACCTATGAACCTATGACTCAGGAAGCTCAGGTGTTTTCGTCGTCAAAAGTGGGTTTTACCAGTTAAGGAATATCGCCCAAATTAAACTCCTGATCCGCCTAAAGACCTGCCATCACTGGTACACGCTTTTGTGACTTCCAGATTGGACTACTGTAACACTCTGTATTTCCAGGTCTCAATGGAGGGATCCTCCGCCAACTGCAGCTAGTGCAGAATGCAGCAGCCAGGCTGCTGGTGGGCCTACCTAAGTCCTGCCATGTGACCTCGGTCCTGCGAAATCTGCACTGGCTGCCTGTCAGGTGGAGGATCATCTTCAAGATGGGCTCACTCGCCTACAAGGCTCCTAGAGTGTCCATCCGCTCAGAGCTCCTAAGGTATCCCGGTGTACCCCCAGTGGGGCGGGGGAAGGGACCTCCTGACCTCCCCCTAGTAACAGTAGAGTCGGTGGGACACAGTGGAGTCTGCCCTGGTGAGCACCGGTGACGTAGAACGGCATCAGAGGAGTCGTCACCTAGGAGTGACGGGCTCCATTTTCTCCTGTGCTGGTGAGCCCCTATCCCCGCAGTCACTGGCACACTAGGATGGCCAATGAGGAGGCTGCATGAAGACGCTGCTTCTCCTCAGGCTTTCGGCTGGCACTGCCCCTCACGCTGTATGTCCCAACCTGCGTCGCCACTCCCGGGTTCACCCAGGAGGTGGCGATATAGCAGCGAGACAGACCTGTAACCCTCCCCAGAGAGGGAGAGCCGCCGTTGGGTGCTCAATCCCTCTCTTCCCCTGCCGACCCTCCGGCAGCCCGAGTCCGTCCCCGAACCCAGGTCGCCGGCATGGAGCAAGCTGTGGTGTCCAGTGCCTCAGCGCCACCGGGCCAGCCTAGTCCGACTCTTTCAATGCTCCTGATAACTACTGCACAGGGTTTCTGTCTGCACAGATGAGAGGGACACTCTCGGCACAACAAAAAAAAAAAGTCAAATAACATACTCTGTGCAGTGTAACTGTGCAGGACACAGATGATCCTTGTCTGCAGTCCACTATGCAACACATACTTCCATGTGTGGAGTGCAACTGTACAACTTACAGCTAAGGTTATGCACCATGTGGTAGACTCCATTGCAGACAGGAGAGTGCAGCAACTGTTATTTACACACTGTACTTTACTGTGTGTAACATGCTGTGGGTCTGTCAGACACCCGGACTGTCCTGTACCAGCAGCACGCCACTATTTCCAATGTGTGACAGCCAGGAACTCGCCCGATATACAAGATCAGGAGCGTCTCACACAATGAAGGCAAGTCTGCTTTGCAAGACAGGAGCACATTTCAAACATAAGGGCTCCTGTTGGTGTCAGCAAATCATTTTGTGCAGCTTATGCTTCAGGGAGTTACTGATGGCCTTCCGCTGCCATACTATACATGGGGAAGGGGGAATTCTGGACAACTTCTTCCCCAGCACTCTCTCTGTCTCTCTCTCTCTCTCTTCCATGGAGACAGATGCTGTGGGTAACAGACACGCAAATGACACTGACTCAGTATCAGGAATGCTGCTCACGCTTCACTCCCTGTGTCTTCTGCTGCGTTCTCTCTGTGGTACATCACAGGATGGGAGGGGGCAGCCCGGAGCCCGAGGACTCACTGACCGGGAATGTACCTCAGGAGCGGCTGTTGTGCCCCCTGGCCACGGAGACAGCAACCAGGACTGCACCTCACGAGCGACTACTCTGCACTGTTGCTAATTCTCTGTTTCTCCCTGCCATGCTGCTTACCTGTCACACTCCCTTAGCTGTCACTGTCTCTGTGGCTCTCTGTCTGGGATGGTTCAGGAAGCCGTGACGGGAGAGTATGTGAAGCTGTCTCTCTCTTTCTCACTGATGCTTGCTGCCATGACGATTAGTGGGCGCAAGTATGCCTACATGTCCCGCTCTCCATTATGGGGTGGGGGGGCACTGCACCAGATCGGTTCTCGGGGGACTGTCACTTGTGCTGTCTTACCACATGTACTGTGTATGTCCGACCCGCACCTGCAGCATTCCACAATTCCATGTCTCGCTGTCTCTATCTCTCGCCCTGTCAGAGCACAGCTGAACTGCTTGTGGTGTGTCTCTGGTGTTACTGGGAGAATTCAGTGACTGTGCGGGGAACTGTAAGATCCACAGGGCGGGTGGGTGAGTAGTCCCAACTTCTGTACCATCACAACATAAGGGTACGTGTAATGTTAGTAGGATGTCAGTTGTGCAAAGCTGCTGCTGTGGCTCTCGCTACTCGAGGATAGTGACGGATTTCATGGCTGCTACCCAGAGCAGTACCTCTCGTGACTTACACTGCGCTGGGTTGTGCGAGATCCACGAGGTGGGTGGGTTGCACTCTGGCACTCTCTAAGGTGCCAGAAAACAAATGGCTGGTTTGCACGTTTTGTTCCGTATGGGGAAAAAAAAGAAGACCCGATATGCCCACTGATTCACACTGTTACCGACTTTCATGAACAGCGAGTATGTTGTGCATTAATGCACGGTCAGGTGGCTGCAATCCACCAATCATCTTACTAATAGTACTATCCCCATGTTATAATTACAGTTAAATGACCACTAGCTGGCATGGTACTACTACACAGGAGGGATTCGGAACTGATGCCAACAAGCAAGTAGTATACGCCATTATGAAAAGACAGCTGGTCATTTACATGAAAAAACGATCTATAACAGTATAAGAGAAATTTCACTGGCACTGAAGCATGAAGGAAACTATTACAGATTTAATAAGAACAGTTTAAAATCAGTATCGTGGTTGAGGCCACGTAGTCCTAATGTCATATATTTTGTAATTCAGTATGTCTTTTTTTTTGTAGGAGGAGCTTCATGCGGTCTCCCCCTTTAAAATGCACTGGGATAAAGGCCTCTAAATTTGAATTCATTTGAATTGCTGTTATGCACTTGTTTGAAGTGCTGCCCTAAGAAGTTTTCATCTTTCCCTGTCCATGTTGCTCTAACATGTTCCTGAATTCTTTCTTTTAATGGTTGAATGGTGCAAGCCACATATAGTTGTCAACAGGGGCACCAACCCACATACATCACAGACGGAACCTTACAATCAGTGTAATGCAGGATTTTGAATTCTTCTCCTGTGAGTTGATGTTTAAAGCTAGGGCAAATAAAGTGCCCTGGTCTGTTCGCTTTCACTTTTTATGTTTGCTTGCATGCATGTGCAAGAAACATAGTGCCACCATACGAGTCTTCGTAGGTGTGCCTCCCCCACTTCCAATGTCCTGCTCCCTTTTGCAGGCGTAGCCGCACCACGCCAATGAATGTCCAAGCTGTCTATGAAAGCCATTCAGAATGCAGTGGCGTACAGTTGAAAACAAAAAACCGCTTCAGTCAGCGTAACGTGTAGGCAGTTTGCATACTGGCGTCGGCAGGCACTGCATCCTAAACAGCTGTCATAGCCAGCTTCCTTTGTGTCTACTCTCCTCCCTCCCCAAACACTCAAGTAGCATGCTGGGAGCCCACCCCAGTGTGCTCGTGCGCTCCCCCCCCCCACTGCACACAATATGGCTGACGGGGTGTCCAATCCCATCGGCTCCACGCCCCAGACTTTAGGTGCCACCCTGGGAGCCCATCCCAGTGTGGCAAAAGTCAGAATGGCGACGGGGTGCCCAATCCCCGCCAGCTTAATTGACCCCAAAACAAACAGACTTCCAGTTGCAACGCTGAGAGCCCTCCCCAGCATGGCAAACGCCTGTATGGCTGAGGGGTCCCCAATCCCCATCAGCTCCACTGACTCCCCCCTCAAAAAAAATCTTCCCGCTGCCACGCTGGGAGCCCACCCCAGTGTGGCACAAGTCTCGCGTCATCTTCCTAAAACGAAAAGAAACGCCTGAAAAGAAAAAAAGTTCCCTCGTTGATTGTCTTGCCCCCCCAACCCATGCCCACCCTCTGCGCATCCATCTCCCCACACCCCCCACCCCATACTTACCTCCAGAGTCTGGCACGACGATCTTCGGTGGACTGGGAACACGTCTGCACTCTTCAAAGCCGACCGCGATCTGAAGAAATGCCGTGAGCTGTATAATGGCATAAATGGTTTTTCAACTTATGTGCATATCTCAGCCATTTTAGAAATTTCTTCACAAATTTTCAACATGAGGTTCTTGGGCCCACCTCATGAATTCTGTCACTGTCATTTTGTTATTCGGTCCCCGAAGATACTTTATGTCACGGTGCAGAACCACCTTCAGGACCAAGTAATGAAACGACAGTGTCACAGTTCATGAGGTACGCCCCTAAACCCTTTGTTGAAAATTTGATGAAGAAATTCTCAAAAATGACTGTTTTATGAGCATGCGTTGCGCAGTTCCTATGCACGCTCGTAACTTCGCAAATTTTAATATTTTCACTCCAGATTTTCAACATTGCCATTTTACAACACCTACTTATGAGCAGTACAGCTGTCATTTTTCATATCTTGCCCAAAATGTGTTTTTGCGCATGTAGCGCCCAATGGCGCGGTCGGTGTGCGAAATCAATGTTGAGGACAGATTAAGAAAATCATGGTGATACTGTTCATGAGCAGAGGTCTTAAAATGGCTGTGTTGAAAATTTGGTGACAGAAGTCCATAAAATGACTGTGTTACGAGCGTGCATTGCGAAGTTTCCACGCACCCTCGTATGTTCTCAAATTTGTACTATTTTCAGTCCAGATTTTCAACACTGGCATTGTTTCGCACCTCCTTATGAACAGTACAGCTGTCATTTTTCACACCCTGGCCGAAATGTGTTTTCGCACATCCGGCACAGAAATGCATGGTTGCTGTGGGAAATCAGTGTTCGGGACAGATTAAGAAAATCACAGTGACACTGTTCATGAGCGGAGGTCCCAAAATGCCTGCATTGACAATCTGCTGTACAGTATCCCCAAAGTAATTACATTATGGGTGTGCGGTGCACAGTTTCTACGCACGCTCGTGACTTCAGTTTTTTTATATTTTCACTACAGATTTTCAACATTGCCAATTTTTACATCCTGTTTGAAATGTGTTTTTGCACCTGTGGTGCCAGATGGTGTAGTCACTGTGCAAAATCAGCTCTCGGCTAACAAACTGATATTGCCACTGTTCATGAGGTGGGGGTTACAAAAAACCCATGTTGAAAATGTGGAGTGAAAACACTAGTGAATGCCTGGGGCATTAGGGTTTCCGACCATAACGCCCCACCCTGTAGAGACTGACAGGCATCAGGGGTGTGACTTGGGATTGCCACCTGTAATGCTCATGCCATTCCACCCCCACCACCCACACCGTGCAGCCAGTGACAGGCATTGAGGTGTGCCTTGGACTCTTCAGCCCCAAAGTTCACCCCATTCTCCTATACTGCACCCATCTCACCGTATTTCCATATGGAATGGGGTGAGCATAAGGCCCAAAGATCCCAAGGCACACAGTGACACTTGTCGGAGTCTGCAGGGTAGGGTGTGATGAAGTGGTGTGGCCGTTATGCCTGGCGACCCAAAGGCACACCCCAATGCCTGTCAGTCTCTGCAGGGTGGTGGTGGGGTTGGCTTCAGTTCAATACTTCACTGCCATTCCTATTATGCATCTCTCTAACTCCTACACTACCAGTGCGAATGCCAGCAAGCAAACATTCGGCATTGACAAATGCTTGTTTCTGTTGGACTGATAAAATGGCTATTAGTCAAAGCATCTCCAAGATTTCTCCCTCTCCAGAAAGTAATGGGTGGGGTATTACTAACAGTTTTGCCCATTTCTGGGTCAGATGTCAGAACACTCCACCTTTCCCTAATGATGTGACTGATTGCTTGCTTGAGACTTGTGGTTATAGTCCAAGACTACTGTTATCTGGTTGCTATTTCCCATCTCTTCCCAGGTTTGAGAAGCTCCTTTCTGGGGACTTTCTGTGCCTTGGTATAGGCTCTGTTTACAATCTCGGCAGAGTAACCCCGAGCTTTAAACCTGGCCGACAGTATACCTGCTTCCTTCTCAATTGTTTCAGCAAGTTTGGAATTTCCTTTTATTCAAAGGAATTATCCATATGAGATGTTGTTGACTAGGGTCCTTGGGTGCGCACTCTCTGTTCTTAGTATGTTGCCTGCAATATCTTTGCTGTATGAGAACAGATAACTACACTGCCCCCCCAACCCCTGTTTTCACTTCCAAATAATTGATTCCACATTGATATTGTACTGTAGTACATTTTAAATTCAGATTGTTGCTGTTTAGTCACTCGGTGAACTCAGGCACACTGCTGACACCCCCACCCAAGAAACACATGATGTCATCAATAAATTGATAGCAGTGGATTATGTGTCTGAAGTCTAAGGTGGGGGTTGTCCTGGCTATAAATCTTATCATTTTCCCATCTTGAGAGAAATGCTGGCCCCCACCTCTTCCTCTTTCCCCGCCTTGTACTCCTCCTCTTCCTTTTCCCATCCCCTCTTGGTCCACAGTTATTGTTATCTCTAAAAAAATTAAAGGGACACTTTCGACCTCCTTAGGCCTCAAAGTGTCCCTAGTATAAACGTGTTATAAATGTTCACATTCTATAGAGAGTTTGATTCTGATTTCTTTTTTCTTTTAAAAAGTAAAAAACAGACTGATCACCACACTGGTGTTACCACACAAAAACATGTTTGTTTATGTAACCCCCGTTACCCGGGGTTACTAGAATCCCAGTAAGACCTAGTGGTAGGCAGGGAAGGCAGCTTGTGAAACTCCAGTTAAATGGATTTCACAGTCTCACTCTGTTCTCAGTCTCAGCTGAGACTGAGGGATGACATCATTTAGAACTGTCACAGCTGCATAAGCCACACTGGAATGTTGCAGTTGGAGGTTAGAGTAGAATGTTGGGGAATTTGAAGTAGAGTCTCTAGTGTTCAGTAGAGTGTGTGCAGTCTGAAAGAGGTGCTCTGCTGTAAGCAGGCCCTCAGAGCTCTAAGCTCTGACAAAGAGCTATTATTTTGGTATAGGTGTGTGTTCTCACCTGAAGAGGAACACAAGAAGAGCATATTGAAGTGGTGGAGACTGCTTTCAATGGTTCAGGGCCCCATCCCTGTGGGGATGGGGGAAGGTATCAGCCTATTTCCGGGGGCAACCCCCTTGGTCCGGCTAGGGAAAAGAAGCTGCCTAGTTTAAGTTCGTGCTGAGGCACCAGAAGTTCTGGACGAGATTCCTTTAGAAGGAAATGCCTGTGGGGCACCTGCAACCAAAGGGTGAGTTCGCTTTGCTAAAGGGCCAAGTGTTTTCACCTGCATCAAGATGAAACTAAAGGGACTGTTACTGTGGGGTCTGGAAAAGACAGCCAAGTACAGTTTGGAAGATGTGGGGACTGGACTGCTTGACTCTGTGGGTGGTCTAGAGTAATGGACAAAGCCACTTATTAAGTATGTTCAAGTCCAGCACAAATGGGATGTAAAGACAGTAGATTGAAAGTGAAATACATTTAAAAGGAATCTAAACAGCAAAGTGTGTTAAAGGATGAGGTGTTAAGAGTTCAGAGAAATGGCCGGATATAAATTATGGGAGCGAGAGGTGGGAGACCCCCCCATCAGTAGTAACCAAATTCACCTCTACGGATTTGCTCTGGGACACCTGTTTCTTTCTCTCAGGTACTTGGCCAGTGCCTGGGAAAAGTACCCAGATGTGGCATTTATGAGGAAGATTCCCTGATGGAGCAGAAGTGCTCATAGGTGGTTTAGGGAGCCACCAGTAAATGTTTCCATGCTATATGGAAAGTGTCCAAGTGGCTGGCAAGGGAGCCGAGCCAGGGAAAACGCAGAGCAGCGTACAGGTTCGGGCTGTGTGCCCAGTGTGTTTCAGAGCCTGAGGGCTAAAGTGATGAGGATGTGTTCTGGTCTCCTTAAATCTGCATTACCAGGAGTGTAGCCCTGTGGGGGTCCATCTATGCTTTGTTTATTCTGTTGGATGTGAATAAAAGCCACACTTTAGAATCCCACTTCTGGTATTGGACATTAGTTATTGCTTCCTTTGTCCGGAGTTACTTGGGTGCCCCTGTTGCAGAGTAGCCAAACCTAGCCAATGTGCCGAGTGACATATTCCTCCCCGAACCCAGCCCACCAGGTAGTACTGTCAGATAGAAACGGCATACCTGGGTGGGGGTTACATTTACATTCCTTGATCAGCTCCCCTTGCATCATTCCTGGACTTGGGAATACCCCCGAACATAGTCTAGACACTCGTTATGCAGTTGGAGGAGAGGATGCAGTGTATCATGAGTGGCTGCACTGTTTGTTTTTTTTCCTAATGTTCAGGAAGTAAGCAGTAAGAGTAGAGCAAGGATTTAAACGAAACAATGTTGGGTACATTGGGTACAACTATTCCATTTGCATGCACCTCGGTTCTACTAAGAAAGAAGGCACATAAAACAACCAGCAGTATCAATGAATTTTAGAGAATGTAAACAGTCATAAAATATGGGATTTTAATATGATGCAAAAAAGGTTGACGGTGTCCCTTTAACTTGATGCTTTGGTTCATTTTCTGTTTCTTCCTCGTTTTCATTATAATTGTTATTTGTTTGGTTTTTGTTTGATCTGTTTCAGGATCTGCCTCTGCTTCTGGACGTTCACTTTTTGTCCTAGGAGAAGACACCCCCTTCCTCATACTCACATTTCTACCTTTCAGATTTTGAGCACTTTCTCTCCTCTTCCTCCTTTTCATATTTCTGTGTTTTGCTTTTTAGATTAAGACCTAGTGCTCTGAATTCTGGACAGTCTTTAAACAGCTGTAGTTCAGTTCTTACTGTAGCTAATGTGCCCTTTGTATTTTGGTAGCACCTTTTATCTTGTTCGATTAGCATTCTGATTAGTTCCTGTGAGCAAATAGCTAATGCCCCTTCCCACCTTTCCTCAAGGTCGCTGTCCAGGGTCCCTGATGATGATCCTTATGGACTCTAAGGCCTTGTGGGACTTTGTCTAGTTCATGATACTGTACTGTTCAAGTGTTACTCGGTCAAACCACTGGTTGTTTAACAGTTCCTTTAACTGGTTGCCGAAAGCAATTGCAGTTTTGGTACAGTATTTTAAAAAAAGTTAATCTAAAATTTCTTTCAAAAAATAGCCATGGCTTTTTTCTGTCCCTTTCTCCCCCATTTTGTGTCTTCCCCTGGCTTTCTATCTTTTATGCATCTTTGTAATTTTTTGTCTAGTAGCCAGTCAACTAAAATTGCATAGGAGTTTTGACTAGCTCTAATGGAATAAATTTGAGACTTTACTGACTGCAAGTAGAATCTGAACTGTTATGAAATTTGTTCAGCAATGGTAGTAGGAGTTTTTCACTTAGATTACTGTTACACAGGCTTTTTTGCACTTTTGTACATATCTCTGCATGTAAGAGCACTTTCACACATGGGAATGTGTTCATTGATATGTAAATGAAATATATGTTTATTCATGACTTGCACTTTATAAACCACCATGTTTGCATTTTATCGCCACTCTCTTATGAAGCCCGATATGTAGGGTAATACATTGGGAGGACGACACTACGTCTTCATGTTGCTGCTAATAAAGGTTTTTCCACAGTCTCTGGTAAATATGTAACCCTTTTTACAGCTGTGGACGGAGCTTACAGCTGTTTTGGGATTGATCATAGTTTACAAAAACAGCCGATCGTAGAACCTTCCATTGGACTTTTGGAAGTATCCTTCCGAAGGTCCAATGGGGCTTGAAACACTCCGCCACGATCGGCCGTTAAGGAATAACAGCCACACTATTTTGGCTGTTACTTACGCATTCTGGGGCAAGAAATGAGCATGCACGACTCGCACACATGCACAGTTCTACTGGTGCCACCATGTTGTGATTGGCAAAAGGCCATTCACCGCAGCTATGCATGCATGAGTGGCACGCATGCACAGTTGCATTGCCGCCGCCATCTTTCGGATGGCACTGTTCCCACACCCTCCCACTGCTCCTGTCCTCCCCGCTCCCTCCCAACACCGGCAGGAAAGAAAACCCTCCCGCACCCTCCCACTGCTGCTGTCCTCCCCGCTCCCTCTGTTCCCCGTCCCCATGCCAACATTGGGGTGCCCAGTTCCCATGTCGGCATTATGTACTCCCCCCAACTCATGTGGCACACTGGGAGCCCACCCCAGTGTACCCAGATGTATTTATGTTCCCTGTGCCAACATCGGGGTGCCCAAATGTATGTTTCTTTTTTTTTTTCCTTTTTCCTCATGCCAGAGTCAGGGTGCCCAATCCCCGTGTCGGCATCATGTACCCACCCCCCAACTCATGTGGCACACTGGGAGCCCACCCCAGTGTGCCTAAATGTGTGTTTTTTTTTCCTGTAAATAAAGACAACCTTCCTTCAACGTGTTTTTTTTTTTTTGTACCTGTAAAAGAAAACAGTCCTCGTCGTCGCTCCAGTCCCCTCCCCATCCCCACCCTCCCACTGAGCACCCACCTCCTGGCACCCCTTACTCCATACTTACCTCCAGGTGTCGGTGCTGTCATCTTCTCTGGACCAGGACACATCTGCACTCTTCATAGCCGAACCGCAAACTGAAGAATCAAAGGTAAGCATGCTATAATGGTAGTCAATGGGGTTTTCAGCTTATGTTGATAAATCAGCCATTTTTGGGAATTTTGGCTCCCAGTATTCTACATGGGATTCTTAAGACCCCACCTCATTAACACTGTCACTGTCATTTCGTTACTCAATCCCAAAAGGTAATTTCGTAGTCGCTGCGCAGAATCACCTTTTGGGACTGATTAACAAAATGACAGTGCCCACTGTTCATGAGGTGGGGTCCCAAAAAGCCCATGTTGCAAGTGTGATGAAACAATTCCAAAAAATGACTACGTTACGAGCGTGTGTTGCACAGTTTCTACACAGGCTCCTAACTTCGTCAATTTTTAATATTTTCACTCCAGATTTTCAACATTGTCATTTTTGCATACTTCCTTATTATCAATACAGCTGTCATTTTTGACATTGTGCCGGAAACATGTTTTCGCACCAGTGGCACTGAATGGCGCGGTTGTGCTGCAAAATCATCTTTCGGGATAAATGAACAAAATGACACTTGCACTTTTCATGAGGTGGGGTCCCAAAAAGGCCATGTTGAAAATTTGGTGCAGTACCTCCACAAAATGGCCAAGTATTGGGACAGGGTGGGCATCAGTAGATGGGAAGAGCAGTAGGAATAACAATTCTGGGGCAGTTGAGAGGAGGGACAGTAATATTTGTATTGAAAAGGGTGTGCATACTGTGGCAGGGTGTACATACTGGGCTAGTGTGGGTGTTAGCTGACAGGAGGGGATCAAGGGTCTTCTGCATACTGAGGAGGAGGAGAGGATATCATCAGATGGGAGGGGCTGAGGATATGCATAGTTACTGTGGCAGGATGGGGGGCTTGGGATAAGTTTAATCAGAGGTACCATACCCTGCACAGAAAGGGTAAGGAAAAAAATACAAGTGGATTATCAGTAGCCTTCAGACGAATGCATAGCATGGAATCAGAAACACAGACCGACACACAGGTAAGAAGAAATACTTTATTTTCAATGTTTTACTGTATTTGGGATTATATTCAGATATTATTTATAAATTATTCATCATTGACTCTGTGCTTTCTGTGCCCAGTAACTATACAGCAAATACAGCACAGCAGACAGCAGATCCTAAACATCACCCCAGACACATGCTCTAGCTTCTTATCTCTTGGACTTCATCTGCCCCTGCCTTATGTCTACACGTCATGTCATAATCCTGTTTATTAATCACAGTTGGTTACCACCGTAGAAGTACTGTTGATGTCATAAGCAGGACATTATGACATCACATGTAGACAAGTAGCAAGAGCTAATGAGGTGCAAAAGACAAAGATCTGTTTCCATACGAACTTGTTTAGTAACAGAAAATAAAGAGAGACAGAAATAGGGAATCTTAACCATACTGTCTGCCTTGGGGTCAGGAGCAACTGTCCCATCAGTCATGATTGGCGGCTCTCATGTCCCGGCCCCACTGCCTGTCTTGCAGTCAAGAGCAACTGTCCATTAGCTGTGATTGTCAAATATAAGCAAGCAAACATTCAGCATTGACAATTGCTTGTTTTCTTTGGCCAGACAAAGACATCTTACTTCGAGAGGGTTCCTGCAGTAGGTCATCACATATTGGACTGTGCCCTCTGGCATCAGGACCACACGGCAAGCTTTTCCAGCAGTGTCTGGCAGGGGACCGCCCACCCAGCGTCACATGACGGTTGTCAGCATGACCCTATATAGTGGGCGGTCCCCATGCCCGCCTTCCAGTTCTTACCCGCCGTCGACCAGCACTAGTACCTCACGGTAACTCCAGCATCATGTCGAACGCCATTTCCTTTATTTTCTAGCAATTTCAGTTTGAAATTCGCAGTATATGTCTTCTCAGTCGCCGCCTCTTAAGACTAAGAAGAAGTGTACCCAGTGTGGGGTGCAAATACCACACAAAGATGGCCACTGTCTCTGCCTCCTTTGTCTAGACCCGGATCACGACATCGCAGCCTGCCCCGACTGCCAGCCTTTCAACCAGGCCTCATGCAAGCGACGCCAACAGGCTTTAGAAGCCCATCTCTTTAAATCTAGGATGGATTCCCTGGAGAAGGAGATGCAAAAGATCTAGGACTCAGCTTCTTCCCCTTCGGATAAACAAAAGAAGAAGAAAGACAAGGAGAGGCACAAAGAGAAGGAGCTTCATGAGGACCGGGACCGATCCTCATTTAGCAAGCCTTCGACCAGCAAGGCCCTTTCCCCACTGCCGACCCTCTTGGTGACTCAGGCAGCTTCTGGGATGACCTCCAGTGCCGCAGTTTTTCAACCAATTACCGCCGGTAAGTTGCCTGCCAGCTCCTCTGGCGAATGCCCAGTACTTCCTGGTAAGTCGGACCCAACTCCTCCGGGGCCTGCCCGGCTGCCGATAAGTTGGACCCTGCCAAGCAGTCTAGGGTCCACCCGGCACTGACCGATAAGCTGGTCGAGGGTTCTGCCCTCCACTGCCTGGTCACTCTTTCGCCTGGTAAGTCTGCCATCTCCGACGACCGCCCAGGTATCGCTCTCCTGTCGGGGGCTCATGCCGCATCACCCGATGTTTGGCAGAGCAGTCTGACTTCTTCCAATCAGCCCTCCCCCCGGGCCCTGCCCGGGTGGGAGACTTCCTCTCTACCTCTTCCGGTGGTTTCCCCTGACCAGCAGCCTACGCCTAGGACAGAGGAGGAAGAAGGGTGCCTAGAAGTTGTTATTTCATCACCCACTACTAAGGCGATCCCTCAGGTCCTCCCGAAGGATCCTATCCCTTTGTCAGCTATTCAGACGTCGGGCCACCTCACGTCTGCTGCCCCCATTCTAACAACAGCAGCACCATCGGGTATCTTTCATCAGCCCCCTCTGTCAGGGCCTACTGACAGGCCTGTCACGCAGGGTCTGACACCCTTGGGGCTCACGTCGGGTACCCTCATGTCTGGAACCACAACGTTCATACCATTTTCGTCAGCTATCCTGATGATGGCTATCCCGACGTCCACTATCATGACGGGTATCTATCCTGGTCCTTCCAGGCCCTTGGGTCAAGACCTACTGCCCGGAGTTTTTTCTGGGCATCCAGCCTTTCACTCAGCGCTGTCGGGCCCGTCGATGCCCCATTACTTCCAGGGCTATTTCCACTGGATACCAACAGGGTTACCCATATTACCAAGGGTACCCCATCCTCATTTTATGGGTTCGGGAGCTCATTTTTATTCTGCCCATCTAACCCAACTCCTCCTCCTCCATCTCCTCCCCAACCTGACTTTCAGACGGTGATCCAGTCATGGTGGAAGGATGCGAAGTCCCAGCCCTTTTCAGACCTGGAAAGTAGGCTCTCCACTCCAGTGGCAGTACCCCCCCGACCCCTGTCCATCAACAGACAATACATGTCTCTGGTACTACTCCTCAGGACATTTCCTTACCAGATTTTCAATGTCCAGAGAGCGAGGATCCACCCGACTCAGACGAGGATACGTCCGAATCTTCTTCAGATGAGCTATCCACCCCACCTAGGGGCAAGGAGTCTCCTAAGTCTCCCCCAGAGGACCCTTCCTTTACGGATCTCCACAACATTATTCAGCAAGCCAGTGACTGGCATGCGGAGGACCTGGACCCTATGTGCCAGCGTCTGGCAGAACATCTGGATCTAGATACAGCCACCCTCATCCCAGTCACTCCCTGGAAAGCTCCTCATGAAGACCTTACATTCACTGTTTGGAAACTGCCACACTTCATCCCTGCTGTCCCTAAAAAGGCAGACAGGATCTGTTGTTCCACTGAAGGTGTTCCCTTCCTGAACTCACATCCAAAGACAGATTCAGTAGTAATTACTGCCGCTCGTGATCGCTCCGCTAACCCCAAGCACATGAGTCGTTCCCCGGACAAGGAGTCCAGACAGATGGAGCAGTACGGCAAAAGGTCTGTGCCCTACGCCGTTGAACTGTGGCACAGATGGTGTCTTACCAAAAAGCAACTTTGGCCAAGTTGGAGGACAAGATTTCCTCTTTGGAGAATTCAGGCCTGAAGACGGAACTCGCCAAGGATCACCGTCTGTCCAAAATTTCTTGTAGGCACACCCTTGGGGCAGTCTATGACTCTGTGAACTCTGTAGCCCTCTCTTCGGCTACGGCCATTAATCTCAGGAGGCACGCCTGGCTGCGGATTTCTGATCTTGCTTCAGATGTCCAGGCATCCCTAGTGGATGTCCCTTTTAGGGGATCGGTCCTCTTTGGAGGGGGATACCAAGGACTTGATCATGGGCCTCCAAGACAGTGGTCAGGCCCTTAGGTCAGTCCGCTTTATGTGCAGGGCTGGTACCCCCAAGAAGCAGCCCTTTCGGCGTCATTTCAAATGCCAAGGGAAGCAAGCGGCCCCCAAGAAATAAAACAAAAGGAGAGCAGCGAGCTCTTCCTTTTCCTCTCCACTGGTCACCAAAAACCAGAGACAGGCAGGAGGGCCTATGGCCCTCCCACCCCTCTGCCTCCTGACTTGCCCAGTCTTCCCTCCCCTCCACTGCAAAGTGTGGAGCCAGTGGGAGGAAGATTCGCACATCACATCCAGGCATGGGAGGACATCACCTTGGTGCTTCAGCTCGTCTCACAAGGTTACACATTCGAGTTTCTGGAACTCCCTCCGGAATCTCCTCCCAGTCGCTAGCACTACTCCCCGCTTCATTGGTTGAGGATGAGATCAGGTCTCTGGTGTGAAAGGCTACACTAGAACCCATGCCTGCCGCCCAGAGAGGAAAGGGGTTTTACTCCCACTTCTTCCTGGTCCCAAAGAATATGGGCTACCTCAGACCAATCCTGGACCTCAGCAGTCTGAACCTCTTCATCGAATACAAGAAGGTTCCGCATGTTGACCGTTCAGAGCCTTCTGCCACTGCTACAGCAGGACCACTGGCTTTGTGTCCTGGACATGCAGGATGCTTACTTGCGTATCCCGATCTTCCCAGGCCACTGCCATTTTCTGAGATTTCATTTCTAGGGGGGAGCACTTTCAGTTCACAGCTCTCCCCCTTTGGCCTGTCCTCGGCACCCAGGGTTTTTACCAAGTGCCTAGCAGTGGGAGCAGTGGCCATACACTGTCAGGGTATAACGGTGTCCTCGTACCTGGACAATTGGCTAATTTCAGCTCTGTCCAGGGACACCCTTCTGGACTCAATCTCAGTTATCCCGGACCTTTTTTCCCAACTGGGGATCACAGTCAGTTTCCCCAAGTCATCTTTAACCCTCTCTCAGAACCTACAGTTTATAGGGGTAGTTTTGAACACAGTCCAGTGCAGAGCATTTCTCCCCTCAGACAGAGCAGAGACTGTCCGGGAGCAGGTCAATCTGGTGATCTCGTCCAGATCTCTTCTGGCCAGAGCATTGCTATGCTTGCTGGGCCATATGGCAGCCTCTATCTCCACAGTTCCTTTAGCCAGGTTGCATATGCGGATTTCCCAGTGGACTCTTCAAGTCCAGTGGGATCAGCATTTGGACGATCAGGACCAGTCTGTTCTGGTCTGTAGAGCAGTTCAGAGTGATCTCCAGTGGTGACTAGACCCTCTCAATCTGTCCAAGGATTTACGTTCAGAAGTCCCCCCCCCCCATGGACCCTCACCATGGATGCTTTGTGCTTGGGTTGGGGAGCACACCTGGGGGACCATCAGACCCAGGGTTCATGGTCCAAATCGGAGATGTTGTTACACATCAACATTATTATTATATACATCCTTCAGGCCTTTCAGACCATTCTTTCAAAGGGAGCACTGCTAATCCAGTCAGACAGTATGTCAGTTGTCTGGTACATCAACAAACAGGGAGGCACCCGATCGTACCCCCCTATGCAGGGAGGCAATGCGGGTGTGGAATTGGGCAGTCCAGCACGACCCGTTTCTTACAGCCGTGCATGTCCCAGGCGTTCTCAACGTCCTGGTGGATAGTCTCAGTCGGACGTCGTCCCTCGCCCACAAATGGGAATTAAGTCAGGAAGTAGCAGACACTCTATTCCAGAGGTGGGGTCACCCAGAAATAGATCTGTTCACCTCCCCATCCAACGCAAAACTTCACAACTTTTGCTTGCTTGTTCCAGAGCCTGGAGCTTTCTGGCATGACGCGTTGTCTCTATGCTGGACAGGGAAGTTCTTGTATGCCTTCCCTCCCTTTCCCATTCTTCAGAGGGTACTTCTCAAACTACAGGCAGAGAGTGCTCAAATGATCCTAGTGGCCCTTCTCTGGCCGAGACAAATTTGGTTTCCATGCTGCAGCAGCTTTCAGTGGAACCCCCGATTCCTTTACCTCTCAAACACAACTTATTAACTCGGGATCAAGGTAGGCTGGTACATCCAGGACTCAGGACATTGCATCTGCATGCGTGGCTCCTTCAAACATGGTTAGCGCTCGCTTTGGGGTCTCCCTTAAGGTTGCTCAAGTACTGGTGGAAGCCAGAAAACCATCTACTAGATCCACCTATGCCATGAAATGTAAGCATTTTTCCATTTGGGCGGCTTCTAAAGAGTTAGATCCCTTTACCTGCTCTGCTCCTCAGATCATGGAGTATCTCCTTCACCTGTCTGATTTGGGTCTGTCATACTCATCCCTTAAAGTCCACTTGTCGGCCATTTCGGCCTACCACATGCCAGTGGAAGGGAAAACCGTAGCTCAGTTGGAGGTCTCTAAGACCTTCTTGAAGGGGATCCTCCATCTCATACGTCCCATTTGTAACCCTTCCCCACCTTGGAATTTGAGTTTTGTGTTAGAGAAGCTCATGCTTCCTCCTTTTAAACCAGCGATGAGCTGTGACATGCACTACCTTTCTTGGAAGACGCTATTTTTAGTTGCTATTACTTCTGCTGGTAGGATTTCTGCGCTTCAGACCCTGATGCATAAGGAGCCGTATTTGATTTTTCACAAGGACCTGGCGGTCCTGCGCACAAATCCTAAGTTTCTTCTTAAGGTGGTTTCTGAGTTCATGTTGAATCAAACGGTTGAACTCCCGGTTTATTACCCTAACATTCGAATGGGGGGAGGGTCTCCTTCACACTCTGGATGTTCACAGAGCTCTCAGTTGCTGTGTTCACCGTACTAAGGAGTGCAGTAAATCTGATCAGCTTTTTGTCTCCTTCGCACCCAAATCCTTGGGATCGGCAGTTTCTAAACAGTGCCTCTCTAAATGGCTAGGTAATTGTATTCACTTCTGTTACCAGAAGTACAACAAACCTCTTCCAAGGGAGGTCAGAGGTCACTCTACTAGAGGAATGGCTACCTCTGCGGCGTTCCTGCGGAATGTTTCTACAGCAGAAATCTGTGCAGCAGCAACCTGGAGTTCCGTCCGTACCTTCATGAAGCATTACAGTCTGGACGTTGCCTCTAGATGTAGGGCTGGGTTTGGACTTGCCGTCTTGCAGGGCCTACTGTCCTAGGCTGGTCCTGTGCTGTCTTTCTGTTGCTCCTCCTCCTCCTCCGGTGACTCTCTAGGTCTCTCTATGAGTGACTGCTTGGGATTCAGTCCTATATGTGATGACCTACTGCAGGAACCCTCGCGAAGTAAGATAGTACGGTTACGTAAGAACTTACCGTAACAGTACATCTTCGAGAGAGGTTTCTGCAGTAGGTCACAATTTCCCTCCCTCCTTCCCCCAGTTCTTTTGCATTTTCTTTCTGTCATTTTGAACTGGGCTCCAGGATGTCATCCTTTCTCCTGTCCTATCCTCCTTGGATCTCCGGTGGGCGAACTGGAAGGCGGGCGTGGGGACCGCCCACTATATAGGGTTACCCTGCCGGCCATCACATGATGTCGGGTGGGCGGTCCCCCGCCAGACACTGCTGGAAAAGCTTGCCATGCGGTCCTGATGCCAGAGGGTGCAGTCTAATATGTGATGACCTACTGCAGGAACCTCTCTCGAAGATCTACTGTTACGGTAAGTTCTTACGTAACCGTACTTTCTTGCTGATTGGAGATTGCTGTTTGGAGATTTACCTGACAGTAACCCTTGAAAAGCCATTGCAGACTTCTAGTGATGTCATGAACTGAGGAGCGGCATGCCTTCATAGCTCTGAGACCCTGATCTGATAAAATTATAAAACGAGTCAGTTACATGTCAACCCCCCCCTCCCCCCAAAGAAAATCACACCGGACTAATTGGCTTGATGTCGGGAAAACTGCAGCAGGAGAAGTCAGTGACACTGGCTGGGAAATTGAAACAAATGGCCGCAGAAGTACGCTGAGGTGCAGTGGCCACACATGCCGTACTTCACACTCGTAGTCCCCTGCCTTGATTTCTTTGATGGAGCCAGAAATGGAGTTTGATGGAGAAGGTGAACCTATCTCGGCTTCAGATCACACCGTACAACAGGTTCACAAGACAGAGTTGGCATTTGCCGACTTTAAGGTGCAACAAAAGGCAATCGATAAATGATAAGTGCCACAGAAAAACAAGTGGGAAAGATAATGGAGATCTAGGGAACTCATGACAGGCTCATACTATATCTGCTACTACGGAGATAGAGAGAAAAAGAGAACTGCAAGACTGTGTAGAGGATCTGGAGAACTGAGCGAGGAAAAATAATTTTTAAATACACCCATTAAAAGAGGGATCAGAAGACTCATTTGCCTCAGTGCCCCTGTTTGTAGAACACCTGCTCAAGAAAGTGCTACAGTTACCATCAGACCTTTCACTCACTATTGAAAGAGCACACATATCACTTGGCCCATGACCCAAGGCCCATGGACCCTGCAATTAAACCACGATCAGTAGTTGTCCACATATTACACTGCCAAATGAAAGACGTGATTTTGGCTGCAGCCAGGAAACAAAAAGAGAGAATTTATGAAAAGCAACAAATAAATTTTAATCAAGATTTTTCATGGGCATTGCAGTTGAAACATCAGGCAGCTAGAAAGGTTATCAAATTGCCAAAAGAGAAGAACATCAAGGCACAAATAAATTACCCAGCCAAACTAAAGATTGTCACAGAAAAGGGCGCACAGGTCTATGATAGTGTGGCAGCAGCAACACCGCAACTGAGAGAATGGGGAATAGAATGTCCTGGCACAGAAGTGGAGGAGCTACAACATGGCAAGTGACAGGAAAAGGACAAAAACGGACCCAAGCAGATGACACCTTACCACAACATTTGCTGAAAGACATCACTGATTTACTGGGGCAACCGAAAAATGGCAGGCAGAACAACAATGAAAAATGACTGCAGCCAGGTGAATGAGAATTAAGTTGTGCTAAAGAACTGAACTGAGAAGGTTTGATAGACTTTTTTCTGTTGTGGTACTTTTTTTTGACCTGGCATATAGAGACACGCATAAAGGGAAAGGCAGAGACTTGAATCAAAGTGGCGAAGAGACTGATGAATGGCTAGAACTACAGACTGAATGTCTGGCTTGCAACCATCATTATCAGGGGTGAGAGAGCATCCAGTTGATAGAGAGTAACGCGTACAGCCATTGATCCTGGAATAGGTATGGGGGCATTGGTTTTTCGATTTGTCTGGTGGGGGGTTGGGGGGACTGGGGGGCAGGGGCCTCCACTATTACTGTAATGAACTCAGACTAAGAGGGTGAGGAGATCTGTGACAAGCTAACGGACCGGGAGATGTGGAGAGCATGTTCACCTTCAGGATACCATGGATCCGGAAACATTGATCACATGACAAACAGCCTCCGAAGCAAAAGGCCTTCCACAGATAATGGGCTACTAGCCCCGGCAGTCATTTAGCAGCAATACCAAGTGCTCCAAGATGAGGCACCCTGCTCAAGGGGGGCAGCAGTTTCGATCACAGTCATCATGACATTGTGTTGGCAGGTACACAGATGGAAGAAATTGTCCCGTAGCAGTATACCCAGAGACTAAGTATTGGCGCTGGATGGCCCCAAGCATAAAAGAAAGGGAGAGGAGGGACCCACTCCGCTTCACCAATGGCTAAGATATCCATGCTCAGTGGATGCAGGGATAGAGCTCCTAAACCAGATGGCACAGTAGTCTTGAAATAGGGGAGGCACTGGGCTCGGGGCTGCGAGGCACTGGGCTTGGGGCTGCCCTCCCGAAACTCCAGAGAAGGGGAAATGAGGGGATAGTTGCAGATGCCCGTGATCAGGATCAGCTCTTAGTCAGCGAATAGAAGCCAGCCAGACATAGATTATAAAATATATTCAATTGTAATGCTAAATATTGATAGTTGCTACAAGGAAAGAAGGGAAGGGGGACTCGAACCAAGAAAAAGAAATAGGTAAACAACCTCATTTCAACCTCTGGCAGTTGCGCTGCACCTCACGTTTGTGAAGGGATTTCTGACTCCTACCAGATAGGAGCCAGTCTCTAAAGTTAGAGGAGAGACTCGGACAAGAGAGGTTAGTCCAGGCAGCTAAGGTCTAGGAATTTGATCATACTGGGCCTTACACTTAATCCTTAAGGTCACCTTGAGGATGATCTATACTGCCTGTGAGCTGAACAAGAAGGTTTGAGTAGACTCATCCCAAGAATCTAGTTCATGTTCACTTGTAAATATATTGTTCAGAATTTGAAATGTTAGTTAAAGTTTGCAATGTTTGTTGTGCTGCATGCAGGTTATATTATAATAAAAAAGGAAAACAGCAAAAAAGATGGATAAGGGGTAACTATAACAGTAGGAGAAAACATGAGTGGCATAATGGGGGCCATTACAATAGTCTCATTTAATGTAAAAGGGATTAATTCTGTGGTGAAAAGGGCAAACATTCTTATGGAACTACGAAAATTACAGTTTGATGTAGTGTTCATACAAGAATCACATTTATCAGATTCAGAGCATGCAAAGCTTAGAAGGAACTGGGTAGACAAGGTTATAGCATCATCACACCCATCGTTAAAAAAATGGTACAGCTATACTATTAAGAAAGGACCTAGGCCTTGGTTATTCAACATACAGAAACAGATAAGAAGGGGCGGTGGGTAACGGTGTCAGGAGAAATACAGGGGTTCAGAATACATTTAGTTAACCTCTATGCCCCAAATAGTAATGCAGCCCCCTTTTTGAAAAATCTTTTACACAAAGTATCCTCTCTGTCACAAGACTGTGTCATAATGAGAGGTGACTTTAGTTGTATAATTAATCCCCATCAGGATAGGTCCTCTGGCAACTGAAGCATGAACAAGGCTGCCAGTAAAACACTTAGGGACTGCATGGCAGAACAGGGACTTGTTGATGTCTGGAGACACCAACATCAAAGTCAAAAAGGCTGCTCCTTCTTTTCAAACCCTCATCAAGACTACTCGAGGATAGATAAGGTTTTAATACACAAAACAGACTTGCATAGGATGATAGAAAGCAAAATCCATCAAATAATCCACTCACAGTTTGGGACTCTTGCGGGATATAAAATAAACTTACAGAAATCTGAGGCAGTGATTTTGAGTGGCTCTCCTCTGCCTGTGTTCCAAAAGACATTCCCGTTTGCCTGGGCCAAGAGGAATATGTTTAGATATTTGGGAATATTGATCTCAGCAGATCTCTCTCTATTATTTAGTAATAACTGTAACAGACTTTACCAAACCCTACAGGCGGATCTGTCCAGATGGAATTTATTATCCATCACCCTATATGGTCAGGTAAAAACTATTAAGATGAATTTGTTGCCCCTGCTCTTGTTTTTATTTCAATCTCTCCCTATCACAATTCCCAGCTCATTCTGGAATAATTTGCATAGACAAATCCTCCGCTTCCTATGGTCAGGCACACAACCTCGGATAAAAGAAAATATACTTCAGGCGCCACGGTCTACTGGAGGGTTGGCTCTTCCAAATTTAAATCTTTATTATCTAGCAGCTCAGGGTGCCTACCTGTGTACATGGGCCGAACGTAGAACCAGCTCTGGCTGATATTTACTAGAAGAGGAGGCCTTGAGGGACTGGGTTTTGTGGGCACTACCGACTAACGGTAATCCCCTCCCAGATCTGGAAACAGACATCCTGTCCTTGGGTCAAACATACAGTCAGAATCCTATTGAAGCTTAGGAAGCTTACACACACCCCAAACACTGTGGGTCCCTTTTCCCTTATTAGATATGAAGGCGCTTTCAGACCTCCCACTTTGAATCTGGGATATAAATACTGGGCGCAACAAAAACTAGCAACTTTTCTAAAATGCATAGACGAACATGGGTCTCTTCCGTTCAACCAGTTGAAAGATACATATGCCCTCTGAAAAGAAGACCACTATATTTACAAGGAAGGCACTTTATAATATCTTCCGACACCTGTATTATAATCCAGCGAGTCTGGACAGCCATTGAATCCTTTTTTTACTTTGTCATTTCCTTCAAAGCTCATTTTTGATACCTGTCAGAACTTTATTCTACGTTAATAAATTCAGAGACCCCACCCTTGGAACAGGTACGGCTAAGGTGAGAACAGGAGCCGGGGACCCCAATAAACCAGAAACAATGGGAAAGGTGGCTAACACTGGGCTGGCCGGTGACTTCCTCCCCCACTTGGAGGGAGTTTAACTGGAAAGCTTTAATTAGATTCTTTTGTACACCGACTATAACTAAACACTTTATTGCAACATACACTGATCTCTGATGGAGGGGGTGTAAAGACATAGGCTCTTACTATCACATATTTTGGGGTTGCCCAAAGTTACCAGGATACTGGCAAGCGGTACATTTCGAAATCCAAACATTAACCGGTGTTATGATACCCTTTACATGCAGAGACTTAGTGTTAGGATTTCCAACCTTATTGTCTTGCGCTCCTAATGTGAGGCGCTTAGGCCAAATACTTAGAGTAGCATTGAAGGGTATCACCTCCAGATGGCTTACTCCCATGATACCCACCCTGGGGAATTGGAGAGCTAGGGTATCAGAACTAGAAAGACTAGAAAGAATAACAAGTCAATTAAGGCTCACGCATGAGACATTCGTAGAGATATGGCACCCTTGGCATCAGGCACAGGCATCCTGAAAGGGAGCACAAAGGGAATGTTGTTGAAAATAACAGGAGGCAGAAGAATTATACAAGGAATAAAAAAAAAGAGAGGGAAAAAAGGAACTAAATGATTATAGCATTGAGGGGTGGGGCATTGGGGAAGACGGGAACAACATACCTATGTTTTCTGGTTTATTACGTTTAAGTTCTTGCTTACAAAATAGGTATGTTAACAGCTAGTGCCTAGATTGGCATTTTCTGTTTCTTTTTTATCTTTTATGTACATCAAGAGCTGGAATCCGAAGTCTACATCTATACATAATAGAATGCGCCATCTGCTATCTTATAGCCTATACATGAAGACTCTTATTTCTATGGATAATCAGAAGATGGACTCTTATGGACCTTAGGTATTTAACAAAGACAGAACTACTATAAGTATTGGTGACCCCCTTGGGTACATTGTAATGTTCACCAATATGCCTAGCTGTGTAATTATTACTAAGGCACAATACCTGGATTTATTTTCTGTAGAATCAGTGAAATGTTACCAAATTTTTTTTTTACAATGTTCAAACTTTGTATGGAAGTTGAGAGCTTGCATTTTTATCTGAATAAAATAAAGAAGTTAAAAAAATCCACTCACACCTTGCCCCCATACCCCTAAAACTAAATAGTAGCTCAACCAAAAAGACAACAACATGGTGAATAAATATTTGGCGACTAAATAATGAATATGTGGGGAGTGACTGTATGATAATTCATTTATCTGGTACAGTTGTAAGTGATCTCAAATAACCTAACAAGTGGTAAAGCCACGAGTGATGGTTACAAGAGGTCACGGGCAAGTGTACCAGATAAATGAGTTATCACACAGTCACCACCGCATATTGCATTTATGCAACAGGCTTTTCTTGGTTTAGATCCGTTTTGTTGAAGACTGAGATGTTGATCGTTAGCGCAGTATAGCACACGCTTGAATAACATGTATTGGGCTATCGAGCAAATCAAATTTGTGCAACTTGTAACATAGTAATTTGTGCAACTTTGCACAACTTGTGACATAGTAACTGTGTAGATTAATAAATTTATCTACACAGTGACTCAGATAAATGGATTTATCACACACTTTTTATACGGATGCCTGTTGCATAAATACTTCTTTATTAAACATCAAGCTTTTAAAGAAATTATATAAGCAGAGATCCGATCATGCAGGCAGCTCAATGCGGGGAAGGGGGAGTAGCTGAACAGGGAGTGTGGGATGCAGTGAAAACTGTATTGAGAGGCAAAATCATCAGTTGGTCTTCGATGGGGAAAAAAAGCAGCATTCAGCAAAGCAGGAGACCCTGGAAAAAATATTGGCTGAGTTAGAAAAATAAACATAAACAAAATCATAATGCTAATAAGATGAAGAAAATAAAATCAATCAGACAGGCATTGCAAGATATGCTGCAAAAAAGGTAGAAGGTAATTTGCGTTACACAGCTCATAGATATTACGGAACAGAAGGAAGAGCAGCGGCATTATTGGCGTACAGGCTAGGAAAAGCTGTGGCAGAGAAAATTATAACCAAAATCAAGCTCCTATCTCAAGACCAGACATATATAACAGATCCCAATAAAATTGCTCAAACCTTTGCAGAATTCTACTCGGAATTATAGAAAGAGGACAACACAGAAGAACAGGTAGGCTGCTCGCTTGCAAAAGGTAGTTACAAAATTAACTGACACAGATCAGACAGGCTTTACACCAGGTAGGCATCCAACAGATAACATAAGGATATTTAATATCTTAGAAGAAGGGAAAAGGACATAGAAAACAAAAATAACCATACTGATCGACGCAGAAAATAGGCTTAATTGGAAATATCTGCTCACCACGATGGGGGCAATGGAGTTTGGTCAAGAATTTATGAAGTTGGTGGCAATGCTGTATACCACCCCAAAAGCAAGAGTAAGAGTTAATGGTACCCTTTCGAATTACTTTGATACCAGGAGAGGAATGAGGCAAGGATGCCCCCTGTCCACTCTTCTTTTTGCATTGAGTATGGAGCCATTGGCGGTGGCAGTTAGAACAAGTGCAGAAATTCAAGGAGTAATGGGGGGGTGAAAATAGAATATCTCTATATGCAAGTGGCACTGTCATATACCTAAGAAACTTCTGGTCTACTTCCCAGTGCTGTTTGGCCCTAATCCCACAATCTGGAAGTGGCCCACCTTCTTTCACAGAAAAAAACAAAAATATTCCTTCAGTGAAAATCATACTTCAGTCAGTGGTGGTTGATCGGGCAAAAATGTAGGTTTTCTGCCTGAAAGCACACTTTTCAAAAGAGTTTCACTGCTTCAGTTAGTGTTCTACATTTTGCCATTTTGATGATGCTGTGCACCAACACCCCTTGTATGACTCTCTGCCCCACCCACATTGCCACTTCCTTTCACATTCAAGGCTGAGCTTATTGACACCAGTGGTGGCTCCTTGATTGCCAGCTGAGCAGGCTGAGTGTAGCCACCCTCTTCCCCGTCCACGATCTCAGCAGCATCCCCACCACCACCTCCAATATCACTGCACATAGAATTACTGGCGCAGGTGCCCAATCCCACTGTTGATATCCCCCTTCCACCAAACCTTAAAAAATAACCCCTCACCTTGAGGCGCCCTACCGCCCACCTCCCCTGCACTGGAAGCGACCTCTGTGTCTTGCTGCAGCTCCTCTGTCCTGCAGTGCTGACTCCTCAAGGTCTCTTGATGCTCTTCTCTTCTGGCCGCTAACCACATTGAAATGAATAGGGCTCATTCATTTCAATCATGTTCTTTAAGTTATAACTTTTTATTTTTTAATATTTTTACCTACTTTTTTCTGTCAAGGTCTTTTATAGCTCCACCCTTACAAATCCTGTGTCAACTTTCAAAGTGCCCCCTGTCCCCCCCCCCAAAAAAAAGGTGTTAGTGGGTGGATGCGGTAAATGCCCATTTCATGGGATTTGAAAGTAACCCGTAAGTTCATGAGGTGGAGCTAAAAAGACTAACAAAAAAAGTAGTAGTAATAATGAAAAACAAAAATGTTATGACTTCTGGCACTTGGGTTAATATCCCAGTACTGACACTGTAGTGCAGCATGAGTGGGGTGCTGCACTTCTGAGGTGCTTGCTGTCTTTTGGATGAGACGCTAAATCGAGGTCCCATCTGCCTGGATTGGTGGTAGTTCAGGTGGATGTTAAAGATCCCATGGCACTTATCGAAAAGAGTAAGGGAATTTCCCCGGTGTCCTGGCCAAATTTCCCTCATTCACTAAAAATACCACTAACAGCTTAATCTGGTTCAAGGTCAGTTGGCATTCATCTGTACCCCCTTCCCCAGGGTCGTGCCTGAAAATAGGCAGGATTTGTCTAGTGCACTTACCCGGTCAACAAAAAAACTAAAAGTGCAAAGTGTATACGTTAACATAGCACAAGTGCAGCAACAAACAGTAAGAGGAGCCAAATGATGATGCAGTTACCGACTTTGATAAAGTGACCAGAGCAGGTAGAAAAAATGGCAGTGCAAAAGTTGTTGGGAGTAGACTCTACCCAGTAGCGGTGGAACCATGCCAACAACAGGGGTGGTAAGGGCCCCACAGGAGAGGATAAGGCGGAGGGCTGGTAGGAGGGGCAGGTAGGAGTTTTAGCTGGTGCCTAGGGGGCAGGGAGAGAGAGATGGAGTGGAGCAGGTTCCAGAGGAGAAAAGGAGACAGGATAAGGCTGACTGCCCCACACAGGACTGCTGGTGGGAATAGGAAAAAGTGTGGAGGATCCCTGTTCTGTTGCATGCATGTTTCTGTTTTGTTTTACTTCATTCCTTGCACAAGTCAGTTTGGTACAATACTTGTCTGACACACTCAAGTTGGTCACTGCTTTTTTTTTATGCAACCATTTGTGATTTCTTCTGATTTGTAAGCTGCCTTTCACTGTCCTAAAAACAAAGGCAAGACCCGTTTTTGAAAATAAATGTTTATCATGTGATGTTCTAATGTTCCGAAGGCCACCTTCCATATACTTTTTTAGCGTTCAATCTGTTTTTTGACACTCCAGCAAGGTGTACAGTCTGCTGTGTAGAAGGTGAAATAATCAGCACTGGAGACCAGCCAGATTAAATCTGAATAGCTTCTCTGTACACTTCTTAATTACTATTGATCATTTATCACTGCCCATTGTCACAGAAGCATCTTCAAGTATTCTGATTGACAAAAACAGCCATCAGGGAGTGTTCATGCTTCAATGGCAATTCAGTAAGCCTTTGGAAATCATAGCAATGTACAATTAAAAGAAACCAACATACCTTGGGACCAGTTAACATTAGGAAGGATGTCACATTATGATGCAACATTACTTTTTTCCCCCATAAAATCACATATTGCTACAGACAACAACAGATCACCTCATTCCCGAGTCGATAGACGCATGTATATTTTCTTTTCTGATAAACATAACCATTCCTCATTTTAGAAAGAAAGGTTAAGGGGGATCAATCATTTGTGCGCTCAAGGGTGATGGCTACCTAGAGTGAGAGCTCTCTCCTGCACTGCCATTATGCAACATAATTCTGGAGTTTGCGGATCCCAAAAACCTGAAATCTTTGTGCGGTTGCTTGTTAGATGGACCCAGAAATACCAGGTACTATACTGGTCCTCGGATGGAAAATAAAGACATTGTAATTTTGTCTTGCCTCTCCGACTCTGAGATGGCATCTTCCTCTGATTTTGCTAATCCGAAAGGCCTGATATCATCACAAACTGCAGACATAAAGGCAGTGCATAAAAACATTTACAGAGCAAGCCATCCACACCACTTTGATCAGGGAACAACTGCGTAGACGTGGCCCAAAGACGTGTCGGCCAGAGCGGGGGAGGGTGCCAGCACCATTTATTTAGTTTTTGTTTACCAGGTAGGTGTGCTAGTCGTAGGAATTACTATTTTCAGGCATGACCTGGGAGGTTACAGAGTGGAATTACATAAAACACAGAAACAAAACAAGGTTTTACAGTAAAAATACAAGCAAGGTGATGAGAGCAAGGTACAAAACAGCGTGATTCATGACAAAATATGCAATGGCGGATTACGCGGCAGAGATCCAGTGGATGAGCTGAAAAATATACATCTTATTCAGCTCCCCAAAGAGTGTGAGGGAAGATATATGTCAGCCTTTCTTCAGGAGCACCTCCTGGTGTTTCTGAACCTGGGACCAGAGTACGTCTTTGAGATTTAGCGGGCCCACAACACCTCAAAGACTAAGCCATGCTAAACTTTCTGTCCTCCTCACCTGGTTGTCATCCATTATTTGCGCTGTCCTTTTTTCAAATTATTATTTTATCTCCTGTACTGCTTACCTGGCCCCTCTCTGGACTAGTCTCCCCAGACCCATCATTCAGCTTTTCTGGAACTTAGCTATTGTTGTTGTTGCCTGTCTCCTCTGCCAGAGGACCAAGTTGCCAATATGGGGCCTGCAGAGGACTGGACCTTCATTCTGTCACCATCGAGGGTTTTCCTCTGATGTTTTCTGCCTGAGCAAACAGCATGTGCATGATGTGTTGTACAAGCTCCACCTCCGTGGAGATGCCCCCAGCATCAAGTGGGCAGGACACCTTCCCTGCTATCTGACTGCACTGCCACTCAGATCCTCTAAGTAGCAGCCACTTAGCAGGATGCACATTTTCCCCTCCCCAAAGTAGGAGCAGTGTCCTTGGGACATGCAATCCTCCCTCCCCGGGTAGCCCCCAAGCGACCCACGTCTGTTCCCGAACCCAGGTTTCCAGCGTGGCAGGAGATGAGGCCTCCAGCACCTCAGCCCTCCACACCACTGGGCCAGGCTGTCTGCAGTATCCTGACTGGGAAAGTGTGATACGGTGAGGCCAGGAGTTGAAGACAGGCACTTATAAGAACTGCTATCTGTCGTTTTACCTTGACTACTCAAAGCTGGTGGTGGAAAAGTGGGAGACCTTCCATCGTACTAAACAACTTGGTTTACAGCAGCGTGTGCATCTGCTACTGCCTGGGCTTTTTGGTGGTCTTATCAGTGTTTATTGAAGGCTGCAGTCACCAGTTTAAGACCAGTTTAAGACCCCGGATAAGGCGACTCAACCCCTGCAGCGTCCATGCCTGCTTCTAGTAGACCAACTGCAACTTCTGTGCTCACCAGTAATAAAGATACTGACTTAGATCTAGGAGGTACTTTATCGAATCCAGAACTTCTTCCCATCACCCTAGCATTGAGCCTGCTGGTTTTTATGGTACGTGGCCTTGGCCTGCCAGATTTCCCACGTACACCTGTTATGGACCGCTATGTATATCTGCAATTGCCCCTGTCTCCCTGGCACGGTGCCAGAGCATGTCTCGCTGCTGCATCATACTGAGCAGTTGAGGGGTGACTCAATCCATATTACCACCCTTTATTATTTTCTTGCAATAAGGAGCAAACTTGTCCGCAGCTGTGTTGAAGTGGGAGATGAATAGCTGAAGTGCTGAATAAACAGCGGGGCATTTATCAATGAAGCTCCAGTCTTTGCCTGCGAGGTAGTTCTTGAAGTGAGTCATGGCACTTTTTTTATAACCCTATTCCTCAACAATCTTGGGGAAGGGGGCCTGGCCTGTTTGGCCAACCACTCACATTGGACCGGCGAATGATCACTCATGGCATCAGGGAGAACCTTGACATTAGATAGCTTTTCTGGGTTTGGTGTTAGAACCCAGTCTATTAGGATGCTTATATCTGTGCGGTAGTTAGTCCTAGTGTTGCTTGAGACCATCTGCATTAGGTAAAGTCCAGAGACCAGATCCCTGTGCATGGCACTGGAGTTGGCAAGCCAGCTGGAGTTAAAATTCCCCAGGATAATTGTCTCCTTTTTTTTGTTAACTCGGGAGTAGTAATTAGCAAAGGCTTTAATCCCTGCTTTCTGGTGCACGGGAGGGATGTAGGTGACCATAACATTTAGATACTTGCGCCCTTTGCCAAGTATGATTTTTACTGTTAAGCATTCGCGGTCCTTGCTGGCCAGAGCCAGTGGGACTTTGTGGCATTGCAGGTGGCTGCGAGTGTAGATTATGCAACCATCCTCACCTTTACCAGTGCGGTCCAGCCTGTTCATGTTGTAGCCAGGAAGGGAGACTACCGAGTCCGCATTACGCGGGGAGAGCCAGGTTTCTGTTAGAGCAGTAACATCTGGCTGAGTGTGTTCCACCCAAGCTTCAAGTTGAGTTAGTTTAGGTAACAGACTACAGATGTTCAAGGCGACAGTCTTTAATCTCCCCTTAGTAGCTGTGGCCTGTGGGTTAGAAGGCAGTGGTCCAAGGTTAGGGTTGGTGTTACTTGAGATCAGCAATAGGATTAGGATAAGTTTTCTGCATAACTTTGGGTAGATTAGTTTTGCTTGTGGCCTCAGTGGATTCCAGAGGTGTATTTGGCAGGTGGGCCTAGTGCTAGGTGAAGGCCGTGGACTAGACATAAGGCCAAAATAGGGCTTATCCTTAGAGTAGAGGCCCATATGTGTGGTAGCCCTGGGTACATAAGAGAAGGTTAAGTATTGGGTACATAAGAGAAGGTTAAGTATTGCAGGTCTCCCATTGAGCCAGTTTGCTGCACTGGAAGAGGTATTCTTGGTGGCTGTTTGTGTTGGTAGTTGCTGTGGCAGGGTATCTGGGAAATAAGGCAAGCACCAGGGTTAGGATCAGCTGTAAAGGGATACCTTCTAGCGTAATGTGCCTGCTAATTTTGGCATCCGTTTCAAATAGAATAGTATGCTAGGTGGGAGAAATAATATGTTAGGTGCAGGGGCCGTCTCGACCACCACCTATACGCTGGGTTTGCAACCTGGTGTTGGATCAGACCTCAAGAGATGCAGAGTATCCTGATGACAGTGAGACGTAAAGATTTAGGACTGTCACTTTAAGGTGTGTTTGCTAATGAGACAGTGTACTCCTGTAGGCTGTCTCCGAGGGAGGACAGGAAGTCTGTTTAATAAAGGTGGGGGAGGGTGGGTGGACCAAAAACTTCACCCCAGAGTATCACTTAATCAGAAAAGCACTGTAATCACTTAGTTATAAAGTGCTGTAAAAATACAGTCAGAGCAGCACTGTTTTACTGCCTAGGACAGTGTACTATCAAGCACTTTTGAAACACTGAGTACCACCAGTTTCTAGCTCTAATTTAAACAGAAGTGCTGCTTTATACAGTTTGGAAGTCTCCGTGGATAGGGCTTTCAAAAAAAATCAGCACCAGACTGAGAGGCAGTCCAGTGAGCCAATGAGGAGCCTGTAAAGTCATGGGCGGCCATATGAAATTTGCGGCTTTCAAGCCATGCTTGTACAAAGGCAGAGGCTGTACCTGGGTCTGTGTGGGCTGGCAGGATGGATCATGCGGCCAGCCTGAGCATGGGCTGGGGCCGCCGGTCAGCAGGAGCCCATTCTGGGCAGTAGCAAGTCCTGGATCTGTGTGGGCTGGCAGGAGGGATCGCATGGCTGGCCTGAGCATGGACTGGGGCCGCCAGTCAGCAGGAGCCCGTTCTGGGCAGGAGCAAGTCCTGGATCTGTGTAGGCTGGCAGGAGGGATCGCATGGCCGGCCTGAGCATGGACTGGGGCCGCCAGTCAGCAGGAGCCCGTTCTGGGCAGGAGCAAGTCCTGGATCTGTGTGGGCTGGCAGGAGGGATCGCATGGCTGGCCTGAGCATGGACTGGGGCTGCCAGTCAGCAGGAGCCCGTTCTGGGCAGGAGCAAGTCCTGGATCTGTGTAGGCTGGCAGGACAGATCATGCGGCCAACCTGAACATGGGCCGGGGCCGCCGGTCAGCAGAAGCCTGTTCTGGGCAGGAGCAAGTCCTGGATCTGTGTGGGCTGGCAGGAGGGATTGCATGGCTGGCCTGAGCATGGACTGGGGCCGCCGGTCAGCAGGAGCCTGTTCTGGGCAGGAACAAGTCCTGGATCTGTGTGGGCTGGCAGGAGGGATTGCTTGGCTGGCCTGAGCATGGACTGGGGCCGCCGGTCAGCAGGAGCCTGTTCTGGGCAGGAGCAAGTCCTGGATCTGTGTGGGCTGGCAGGAGGGATCGCATGGCTGGCCTGAGCATGGACTAGGGCCACCAGTCAGCAGGAGCCCGTTCTGGGCAGGAGCAAGTCCTGGATCTGTGTGGGCTGGCAGGAGGGATCGCATGGCTGGCCTGAGCATGGACTGGGGCCGCCAGTCAGCAGGAGCCCGTTCTGGGCAGGAGCAAGTCCTGGATCTGTGTGGGCTGGCAGGAGGGATCACATGGCTGGCCTGAGCATGAACTAGGGCCGCCAGTCAGCAGGAGCCCGTTCTGGGCAGGAGCAAGTCCTGGATCTGTGTGGCCTGGCAGGAGGGATCGCATGGCTGGCCTGAGCATGGACTGGGGCCGCCAGTCAGCAGGAGCCCGTTCTGGGCAGGAGCAAGTCCTGGATCTGTGTGGGCTGGCAGGAGGGATCGCATGGCTGGCCTGAGCATGGACTGGGGCCGCCAGTCAGCAGGAGCCCATTCTGGGCAGGAGCAAGTCCTGGATCTGTGTAGGCTGGCAGGACAGATCATGCGGCCAACCTGAATATGGGCCGGGGCCGCCGGTCAGCAGGAGCCCGTTCTCGGCAGGAGCAAGTCCTGGATCTGTGTGGGCTGGCAGGAGGGATTGCATGGCTGGCCTGAGCATGAACTGGGGCCGCCGGTCAGCAGGAGCCCGTTCTGGGCAGGTGCAAGTCCTGGATCTGTGTGGGCTGGCAGGAGGGATCGCATGGCTGGCCTGAGCATGGGCCGGGGCCGCCAGTCAGCAGGAGCCCATTCTGGGAAGGAGCAAGTCCTGGATCTGTGTGGGCTGGCAGGAGGGATCGCATGGCTGGCCTGAGCATGGACTAGGGCCGCCAGTCAGCAGGAGCCCGTTCTGGGCAGGAGCAAGTCCTGGATCTGTGTAGACTGGCAGGACAGATCATGCGGCCAACCTGAATATGAGCCGGGGCCGCCGGTCAGCATGAGCCTGTTCTGGGCAGGAGCAAGTCCTGGATCTGTGTGGGCTGGCAGGAGGGATTGCATGGCTGGCCTGAGCATGGACTGGGGCCGCCGGTCAGCAGGAGCCCGTTCTGGGCAGGAGCAAGCCCTGGATCTGTGTGGGCTGGCAGGAGGGATCGCATGGCTGGCCTGAGCATGGGCCGGGGCCGCCAGTCAGCAGGAGCCCATTCTGGGAAGGAGCAAGTCCTGGATCTGTGTGGGCTGGCAGGAGGGATCGCATGGCTGGCCTGAGCATGGACTGGGGCCGCCAGTCAGCAGGAGCCCATTCTGGGCAGGAGCAAGTCCTGGATCTGTGTGGGCTGGCAGGAGGGATCGCATGGCTGGCCTGAGCATGAACTGGGGCCGCCGGTCAGCAGGAGCCCGTTCTGGGCAGGAGCAAGTCCTGGATCTGTGTGGGCTGGCAGGAGGGATCGCATGGCTGGCCTGAGCATGGGCCGGGGCCGCCAGTCAGCAGGAGCCCATTCTGGGAAGGAGCAAGTCCTGGATCTGTGTGGGCTGGCAGGAGGGATCGCATGGCTGGCCTGAGCATGGACTAGGGCCGCCAGTCAGCAGGAGCCCGTTCTGGGCAGGAGCAAGTCCTGGATCTGTGTGGGTTGGCAGGACAGATCATGCGGCCAACCTGAATATGGGCCAGGGCCGCCGGTCAGCAGGAGCCCGTTCTGGGCAGGAGCAAGTCCTGGATCTGTGTGGGCTGGCAGGAGGGATTGCATGGCTGGCCTGAGCATGGACTGGGGCCGCCAGTCAGCAGGAGCCCATTCTGGGCAGGAGCAAGTCCTGGATCTGTGTGGGCTGGCAGGAGGGATCACATGGCTGGCCTGAGCATGGGCCGGGGCCGCCAGTCAGCAGGAGCCGTTCTGGGAAGGAGCAAGTCCTGGATCTGTGTGGGCTGGCAGGAGGGATCACATAGCTGGCCTGAGCATGGACTGGGGCCGCCAGTCAGCAGGAGCCCGTTCTGGGAAGGAGCAAGTCCTGGATCTGTGTGGGCTGGCAGGAGGGATCACATGGCCGGCCTGAGCATGGACTGGGGCCGCCAGTCAGCAGGAGCCCGTTCTGGGCAGGAGCAAGTCCTTCAAGTGCAGTGGGACCTAAATGGCCTTTGTAGCCTAAAAGGAAGGCTTTCCCCATTGAGGGAGCCAGTAAATGGGCCCATTTTTGTAATTGGTGAGGGTATAGGAGACACCTCTTCAGTGTTCTGGCCAGGTTAAAGGCTGACTGCCTGGAATTATGGCATCCTCAAGTAGTGCATGACTGGGGTTGTGGTTAAGACTCCCTCGAACAGGAACAGAAAATATGTTTCTTAAATGGGAATGCCTATTGTGTATTGCTTTTTTCCTGATGTAGCCAGTGCTGTTTTTGGATATTATAAAAAGGGTCTCAGAAATGCTGCAATCTGATTGGCTGTTAGGATTCCAACAGCCTTACATTAATCCATGTTATACTGTCATGTACAGCCTGATCACCATGGAACATGGATTCTTCCTGTCAGCATTCCATCCTCTAGCCCTGCTGAATGTGTGGAATGATGCATTCTGATTTTGAACCAGCATTCTTAAACTGTTGGTGAAAGAACTATTTTATTAAAAATCTCCCTCTAAATGAGGAAAACATTGAAAAAGTATACTTTAAACTCTTTTCTTTTGGTGTGTTTTTTATAATAGCAATAAGGCACTCCCAGGAGTTAGATTAACAGTCAGTTAATCACCCCCTAGGGGCAATATGGCACTCGGCTGTGCCTCGTGCCACATTACACCCCTAGTGGGTGATTAACAGACTGTTAATCTAACCCCTGGTCATGCCTTATTGCTTAATTATAAAAAGGTTCTCAGAAATGCTGCAAAGTGATTGGCTGTTAGGATTCCAACAGCCTTACATTAATCCATGTTATACTGTCATGTACAGCCTGATCACAATGGCACATGGATTCTTCCTGTCAGCATTCCATCCTCTAGCACTGCTGAATGACTGGAATGATGCATTCTGATTTTGAACCAGCATTCTTAAACTGTTGGTGGAAGAACTATTTTGTTAAAAATCTCCCTCTAAATGAGGAAAAATTTCAAAAAGTATTCATTTAACCCTCTTCTTTTGGAACAATTTTTTATAATAGCAATAAGGCACTCCCAGGAGTTAGATTAACAGTCAGTTAATCACCCCCTAGGGGCAATATGGTACTCGGCTGTGCCTTGTGCCACATTACACCCCTAGGGGGTGATTAACAGACTGTTAATCTAACCCCTGGTCATGCCTTATTGCTTAATTGTTCCGGGGAACTCAGGATAGTAATTGAGGAAAACCTTAGCTATTTAAAACATGCTTTATAAAAAGGATGGAAAGTGTTCATCGGGTATCAAAGAGAACATATATTACAGTCCTCCTCCCCTTTAGAACTGTTTATGAAATATGGTTTATGGATGCGTCTAGCTTTATAAATGTTTAACATATTACAGTGTTCGCTTTCATGAGCAGAATGCTACAGTAAATTTGAAAACAAAATGTTATACAATTTTTCATGAGCCTTGAGTACCTACAGGTTATGATAAAACTGTATTAATTGAAATTACTGATTGAACTTTATCTTATTATTATAAGAGCTTGAATGAAATTAATATACATGCTTTGTACATTTTTGCATGTTTTGCTTGTCTTAAGACTGTAAAATGTTTTTGTATCGAATTGTTTCGTAATGACGTAAAGTCGATCGAATAAACAAACTTGAAGATCCTACACCGCCCCTACAACACCCTAACAGCTCTCTATCCCTGGGGTCTTCTCTCTCACAACAATTGCTTGTGGTGTGGCACTGTGTGAGCATCTCTACATCACATGTTGTGGGCATTCCCATCTCTGCAACACCACTGGGATGAGCTCTGGGTTCTGTGTGAACAGGCAGTGGTCCTCTCAATTTCCCATACTCCTAAACTCGCTATCCTGTGAATGTATCTGGGAAATTTCCAAGGCCACCTAAACTGGAAGTCTGGCTCTCTTGGGTGTTTCTAACAGTAAAGTCCTACAGCACAGTCGAGACAAAGTCATTCCCACTGTGACCAAATGGTAGCAAGTCCTGTCGCAGAAAGCAGCGTAAAGAACATACTGCTGTTTCATATAGAATGGCCACGAAACTGGCCTTGTATGAACTGACATGGGTTACCTGTATGAAAAATCTATTGGAACAGCCACTGTAAATATCCTGAGTGGAAAATATAGGTTCTAGGGATGTGGATATGTTGTTCAAGCCACACTTATTGGCAGGTTCCTTGCTGCTTTAAATGTTGCCAGAAGGTCTTCAAGCTGGCTCCTTCCACCCACCCGGGTGGTAAAACCCTCGGCTCCACCCCATGATGCCAGATCTTTCTTACTGCTTGGAAGCTCAGGTTACCTCCTTAGTGCTCTGCGTTTTAGGCCTGGATCCAGACTCTTCGGTTTACCCGAAACTAATTTTAAAGTTTACAAGACTTCAGTCTTTGTCTTCCCTCTCGGCTGCAATGGACAAATCGACTCCCGGCTTTCATCATTGCCCTTGTTGGGAGAAGATGTCCCAGACCGATCCGCACTCCACGTGCGTCTGCTGCCTGGGGCTTGGTCACGATTCGCAGGCTTGCGATGTGCAGCTCCTTCTCAAACCCGGTCTTGGAGGACGCTGCTCGACTTCTTTGGCGCCCTGAAAAACTGTATCCACCGGTCAAGTCGAAGGAGGCCCGTTGGGCGGTGTCCATGGCGTCGGGCTCCGTGAAACAGTTGGAGCAGATGATCATCCTCGCCGCTTCTTCTTCCTCCTCGGCTGCAGCATTTATCCCTCTCTCTTTGGGCTCCTCCAACACGGCTTCATTTAAGGAGCTTTGCCAGTCCCTCTCCACCAAGGGAGAAGGGTCATCTGGACATTCCAGTCGGTCCAAGATGAAGGACTCAAAAGGTAAGTCCCACTGTCGACGTTTGTGGGAGTGAGAGAGATCCCCTTCACTGGACCGTCGACTTTCGACTTCGGTCGAGTTTTCGGCTAAAGCCACTGGCTTCACATCGTCCCTGTCAGGTCAGCAGGTCGAGACAACTGTCGACGCAGTCAAGATTTTTCTCGACCCATCGGACGGTTTGTCGACTGGTGATGCCGACAACCCTACTTCACCAGTTCCCCCGGTGATTACCGAACACTTGCCTGTGCCTCCTGTGCCAGAGTCCCCAGTTAAGGTCCCCGAACTGAAGGAAGGGTGGGTTTCCCCCTTTCCCTCTCTGACCTACCCTCGGAAACCTTGAAGGTCTCATTCTCTGTCCTTTTCCAGGTCCAGCCGGTCCAGCCAACATCGGCGGTCTCGGTCTCGGCACCATGGAAAGCGGCGTCGCTGCTCATCCTCATCATCCTCTTCGGAGGATAGGCTCCGGCGCAAGTTGCGTCGGCGCTACGAGGATTTAATGTAGCAGCAGCTCTTATTGTCCGGGAATAAGCCGACTCCGTTGCCTTCTCCGGCCATTAAATGGCTGTCACCGGAGTGGCCGAAACAACCCCTCGTAGTGGTCGAGGAACCAACTCCGGCACCGGTTGTTCAACCGAAGCCGGCTGCTCCGCCCATTGTGGTGGAACCCCCTCCTCCACAACCGAAAACTGGGGCCCCAACCAAGGATTCTCGGTTAGGTCAGGGCTTGCCCCACAGGTTGTTGGTCACTCTCACTCCTGATCGATCTCGGCAGGTGGAGGGTAACTCAGGCGCCCAGCAGCTGTTTGCAGACTCCTCAGAGTCTGATGATGATTCCTCCCTGTTCTCCAGGCCGCTTGACCTGGAGTCTGCGGGGGGTCAGTTGGTGGACTCATGGCGGCCTGCACCAGCATGGTCCGTTGGGTCCGCTGGCATATGTGTCCCCTACAGTGGGGGCTGGCCCGCCAATGGTCACAGCGCTCCGGTCCTCTGGACCAGCTAGTGGCAGTGACCCAGGAGATGTGGGATGGCCTACAGTGGTGGCTCATTCCAGCTCATCTGCAGGAGAGTTTCCCGTTTGTCCGCCCCAAGCCGACGGTCACTCTGACGACCGACGCCTCTCTGATGGGTTGGGGTGCCCATCTGGGGGAGCTCAGAGCCCACGGCCTCTGGTCCCCTCAGGAGTCTTGATACCACATCAACCTGCTGGAGCTTGAGGCGGTCTGACCTAGCCCTCACACCGCCTAGCTCCGTTTATGCGGGGTCAAGTGGTCAGGTCAGGCGGACAACACCACGACCATGTACTACCTCAACCGACAGGGCGGGACACACTCCTTGCCCCTGTGCAAGGAAGCTCTCCGCACTTGGTCTCTCGTGATCAGCCTGGAGGCGGATCTCCTAGCTGTTCATGTGGCAGGAGCCTCCAACAGTCTGGCCGATGCCCTTAGCCAGATAGGCGCTGCATCTCACGAGTGGTCTCTCCTGCCGTAAATAGTACAAGAGCTGTTCTCCCACTGGGGCACCCCTCAGGTGGACCTGTTCGCCTCCAAGGAGAATGCGAAGCTGAGGCTGTTTCACGCCTGCCCCCCTCAGCAGGGCTTGCTGCAGGGGGATGCCTTCTCGAGGCTGTGGACCCTGAGCCTCTTCTACGCCTTCTCTCCATTTCCCTTGATCCACAAGGTCCTTCTCAAGGCGAAGAGGGACAAGGCGTAGGTGATTCTGGTAGCCCCAGACTGGCCCCGCCAGTTCTGGTATCCACATCTCCTCAGCCTCAGCTCCAGGCTCCCGAGGCAGCTTCCAGCCCGCCCGGACCTGATCTCAGTCAACAAGGGGAAGGTCAGAGCACAAACTACCAGGCTGTTTTGGGGCTGGGGAGGTTTACCTGTGTCTGACTTGGATGTCTGGATTTTTCTCTGTTCGATTAGCAGGGTATTTTCTCTGTCAAATTGTTGTGTAGGGCATCTTGCTGACAGGAAGGCACTCATCGCAGTGGTGGGTCAGAGCTTTTAGCTGATTGTTTTGTGAGGGCACTGTTTAGGCCCAACCCCTACCCTCACCCCACCCACCCCTGGAAATAGTTCCTTTATACCTGGGGTTCTGACATCATTTCCTCAAGAGTGCAAGGTGCATATCACTGTCATATCCTCTCTAGCACACTGCACTGACAATATAAGCATACACATTGTATAATATATATATTTCTATAAAACACGCCAATCACACACACTGCACACACACAAAAAAAAAGTAGATAAACATGTGGGGAGTAGTGCAATGTAATGGCTGTGGGGCAGCAGTCTTCCGGGAGTCTTTCTGGAGGCTGAGATGCTGCCCTATTTGCAGACAACTCTCTGCCCTGAGGGAGGAAGTTGCCCGTCTTCAGGCCACACTGGGCCGTGGGAGGAACCTCCCCATCCAGGGAGCACCAGAGCCACTACCACTACCTCAGAGGTTGCGTGAAAGCACAGCAGTTGGACCACAGTGGGCTCAGGGAGGGTGAGGATGGTGGAACAGAGGCACACCCAGTCAGTTGTTCCACTCCATAATCCATACACCATTCTGGGGAGCATAGCTCCCTATGGATGCACCCGCAGAGGAGACTATGGAGGCTGAGGACAACTGTCACAAGGGAGGCCCACAGGAAGGAAGCAGAGGACACCACAGGGAAAGGAAGCAGCTCCTGGTGGGGGACTCAGTTATTGGGGGATAGAACTGGGAGGAGCAGGGAAAACTGAAGTAAGGTGCCTGCCTGGTGCCATGGCTTGGAGGGACAGGAAGCGCATCCTCAGGATCACGAGAACAGCTGCACAGGAGTCTGAGCTGGATGTCATTGTCCACCTAGGGACAAATGACTTGGCTCATCATGAGATTAGAGCAGTGCAGAAGGACTTTGTAGAATTGGGAGGGCCTAAGACAAGTAGCACACACAGTATTCTTCTCAGAGGTGCTGCCTGTCAATGTCATGAGTGAGGCGGTACTTGCACCATGCAGTTTAATGAATGGTTGAAGAAATGGTGTGGAGCACAGGGGTTTGGCTTCATTGGGGACTGGGGTTCCACCTGAGGGACACCAGCCTATACTGGCAGGATGGTCTGCATCTGTCCAGGAAGGAACAAGTCTTTTGAGCAATCGGTTTAAATGCTTCATTGGCAAGCTTTTAAACTAGTCAAGGGGAGGCACTGATAAGCAGCAGGAAAATCCCAGCCTTCCTACAAAACAGGGTACTAAATGAGAAAAAGACCGAGGTAGAAAAGGTCAGTGGGGATGCTGCAACAGAAGGTAAGCCATCAAGAAATGGAGAGCAATGAGTACCAATGCCCATAGTCTAAGTAACAAGCTTCCTGAATTAGTGACCTTGATGGAGGAGGAACATCTGGATATCATGGCAGTCACAGTAACATAGTACACACAAACCATGACTGGGACATAAACATACCAGGATACACTATCTACAGGAGGGACAGGGAGGGTAAAAGAGGAGGAGTAGCTCTTTGCATAAGGGAAGGAATCAAAGCAACAGAACAAAAGGGAAAACAGGAAAGAGAAGAAGCACTGTGGGTAGATTTGGAGACCGGCAATGGCACCACAATCCGCACAGGGGTTGTATACAGACCCCCTTCTCAAGGGGAGGAAATGGACAAGGAAATGATAGAAAGTATACTTAGAATGGCAGAAAAAGGGAAGATATTGCTGATAGGTGATCTGAATATGCCAGATGTTAACTGGAGTGCAGTTGCAGCAGCCACTTCGAAGAGTGGGGTTATCCTAGATGCCCTACAAGGGGCATGCCTTAGACAACTAGTATTGGAGCCCACTCGAGAGGGAGCAATCTTAGACCCGATTCTCTCAAATGGAGATGAAGAGAAGATCACAGATGTAGAAGTGGGTAGCCATCTGGGAACTAGCGACCTTCGAACAGTATGGTTCACAATAAACACAGCAACAGAGTCAAACCATACAAAGGCAAAAGTACTGGACTTTAGGAAGGCTGACTTTGCCAAAATGGGTGAGTGCCTAAGGAATTCACTAGCAAATGGGAAGGAAGGAGGGGTGGAAGAACAATGGGGAATAATAAAAACTGCCATCACAGAGGTAACAAGCATTTGTGTGAAGCAAATAAAACAAAAGGATGTAAGAAACCACAATGGTTCTCAAAGGAAGTGGCAGTGAAGGTTCAAGAGAAAAAGAAAGCATTCAGGAAGTACAAGGAATCACAGAAGGAGCAGGACAGAGAACTGTATCAGTTAAAGCAAAAGGAAGCTGGGAAGGCAGTCAGAACAGCAAAGGCCCAAACCGAGGAAAAGATAGCCAACTCAGTTAAGAAGGGGATAAAACCTTTATAGGACCATCAGGGAGTGAAGGAAGACCAAGGGAGGGATAGTGAGGCTTAATAAAGGGGAGGAGGGTGGGCAGAGGGTGACTGTGAAAGGCAGAGATACTAAACAAATATTTTTGCTCAGTATTTACAAAGGAAGAGGGGGAGGTACCTAAAACAAACAGTAGAAACACTCTGGATACAGAAGTTGATACCAGCTAATTTACAGAAGAAAGGGTTCTGAAAGAACTCTTAAAACTGAAGGTGGACAAAGCAATGGGGCCTGATGGGATTCATCCCAGAATTTTAAAAGAACTAAGGGTAGAACTACTGACACCACTGACTACCCTCTTTAACAAATCATGGGAGGATGGGGTGGTACCCGAGGACTGGAGGAGGGCAGATGTGATTCCCCTTCACAAAAGTGGGAGCAAGCAGAAGCAGGAAACTACAGACCTGTTAGTTTAACCTCAGTGGTAGGAAATGATGGAATCACTTCTGAAGGAAAGAATTGTCAGTATCTAGAGGCTAGAGGGGACAGGACCCAAGGCAACATGGATTCACAGCGGGAAGGTCATGCCAGACAAATCTGATAGATTTCTTTAACTGGGTGACCAAAGTAGTAGATCAGGGAGGGGCTGTGGACATGGCCTACCTAGACTTTAGCAAGGCATTTGACACAGTCCCACACAAAAGATTAATATACAAGTTAGCCAGCCTGGGAGTGGGTCCCAAGATGACAGCCTGGGTAAAGAATTGGCTGGAGAATAGGACACAGAGAGTAATAGTAAATGGAGTCCACTCTGAAGAAAGGGGGGTTACTAGTGGCGTACCGCAGAGTTCAGTATTGGGACCGGTCCTCTTCAATGTCTTTATAAGCGACATTGCAGAGGGACTGGAAGGAAAAGTATGTCTCTTTGCAGATGACACAAAGATCTGCAACAGAGTTGATGCACAAGGTGGGGTGGAAAGGATGAGAAGGGACTTGGCAAGGTTAGAGGAATGGTCAAATGTATGGCAGCTTAGATTCAGTGCTAAGAAGTGCAAGGTAATGCACCTGGGAAACAAAAACCCAGGGGAAGAGTACACAATGGGAGATGAGATACTAACAACAACAAAAACGGAAAGGGACCTGGGGGTAGTCATATCAGATGACCTAAAGGTGGGCAAGCAATGTGAGAGGGCAGCAAGGAGGGCTGGGGTGATACTGGGATGCATAGGGAGAGGCATCACCAGTAGAAAACAGGAAGTTATTATACCTCTGTACAGACAGCTGGTCAAACCCCATCTGGAGTACTGCGTGCAGTTCTGGAGACCCAATCTCCGCAAAGACATAGACAGGATGGAAGCTGTCCAGAGGAGGGCAACTAAAGTGGTGCAGGGTCTGCACCGGAAGACATATGAAGAGAGACTTAAGGAGCTTAATATGTATAGCCTCGAGGAAAGGAGGGAGAGGGGGGACATGATAGAAACTTTCAAGTACCTCGAGGGAATCATCAAAGTCCAGGAGGGTAGCATCTTTCAAAAAAAGAGGTGAGCAAGAACAAGAGGGCACAATTTGAAGATAGAGGGGGGATGGCTCAGAGGTAATTTAAGGAAGTATTTTTTCACAGAGAGGGTTGTGGATGCATGGAACGGCCTTCCGGAGGAGGTTGTGTAGTCAAAAACAGTGGTGGAATTCAAGCATGCATGGGACAGTCATAAGGCAATTCTAGGGGGTGAGGGTAGGAAGAAGTAGGCTGCTGGTTAACTAGGATCTGCAGCTTATCCATTAGGTAGGGAAATGAGCAGACTGGGTGGGCCAAGCGGTCCTTATCTGCCGTCAAATTCTATGTTTCTAAGGTACTACATCCGGACCAACAATCCCTGCACCTGATGGCCTGGTTCCTGAGCGGCTAGAGTTCCAGGCCTTGGGTCTTTCCGACGAGCTCCTCAACATCGTTGAGGCGTCCTGTAAGGGGTCTACCAGCAAATGCTATGCCTTCAAATGGAAGAGATTCTCCATTTGGTGTCAGAACAAGGGCTTGGACCCTTCTTCCTGTTCCTTGGATAGCATTCTGGACTACATGTGGTCCCTTTTTCAGCTAGGGCATCGGTCGTCGACCCTTAAGGTGCACCTAGCAGCCATGTTTGCTTACCGGGCGTGGGCCGGCAAGCAGTCGGTGGCGCAGGAGAAGGTGGTCGGGTGCTTTTTCAAAGGCCTTGATCACATATCCCTTCCGGTGCAAGAACCTCCACCTCCGTGGGATCTACTGCTGGTATTAGCTAAGCTCATGGGCAAGCCATTTGAACCGATGCACAGGTGTGACATCTCTCACCTGTCATGGAAGACCGCCTTCTTGGTGGCTATTACGTCAGCCAGAAGGATGGGAGAGATGCAGGTGCTTTCCATCGAGTCTCCTTATGTGGTCTTCCTTTGTGACAAGGTTGTCCTGCGCCCCCACCCGAAATTCCTTCCAAAGATGGTGTCGGAGTTTCACCTTAACCAGGTGTTGACTGCCGGTGTTCTACCCCAATCACACCTCGAGGCCGAATATAGGCTCCATACTTTGGACACTAGAAGAGCGCTCTCTTATTATAAGGAGCGAACGGCTGAAGTTCGGGGAGAGGTTTGCCAGCTGTTTTTCACCTACACTGAAGCCGCACCTGGCAGACCTGCAGCCAGGCGGACGATAGGCAGGTGGGTCACCTCCTGCATAGATCTGTGCTATAGGTTGGCAGGCATGGAGCCTTCCAAAGGGATAAGAACTCATTCTACCCACCATACCGCTGCTTCGGTGGCTGCTTCTAGGGACGTCCCTATCCAGGAAATCTGCAGGACTGCTACCTGGAAGTCAGCACACACCTTTATTTCCTGTTACCTCATTGACCTAGAATCATGCTGGGATGCTGGTTTTGGGACCTCGGTTCTCCAGTCCTTATTTCCCAAGTAAGTATAAGGGGTTGCGCGCCTTGCCTCCCTCCTCCTGGAGAACTGCTAGGAGTCTGCCAATAAGTGTGGATTGAACAACATATCCACGTCCCTAGAAATACAGGTTACTCACCTGTAACAGGAGTTCTAGGAGTGGTATATGTTGTTCATCCACATGACCCACCCGACCTCCCTGGCTTCACAGAACATAGAAACATAGAATTTGACGGCAGATAAGGACCGCTTGGCCCACCCAGTCTGCCCATTTCCCTACCTACTGGATAAGCTGCAGATCCTAGTTAACCAGCAGCCTACTTCTTCCTACCCCCACCCCCCAGAACTGCCTTATGACTACCCCATGCATGCTTGAATTCCACCACTGATTTTGACTCCACAACCTCCTCCGGAAGGCCGTTCCATGCATCCACAACCCTCTCTGTGAAAAAATACTTCCTTAAATTACCTCTGAGCTGCCCCCCCTCTATCTTCAAATTGTGCCCTCTTGTTCTTGCACACCTCTATTTTTGAAAGATGCTACCCTCTTGGACTTTGTTGATTCCCTTGAGGTAATTGAAAGTTTCTATCGCTTCGACGTGCAGCCTGGCTTCCAGCGGGCTAGATCTGACGTCATGGGGCAGAGCCGAGGGTTTTACCACCCGGGTGGGTGGGAGGAGCCAGCTTGAAGACCTTCCGGCAACATTTAAAGCGGCAAGGAACCTGCCAATAAGTGTGGATGAACAACATATACCACTCCTAGAACTTCTGTTACAGGTGAGTAACCTGTATTTTTCTGCAGCTGCACAGAGTAAGGTGTAATGTGAAAGTTATACTTGTCACATGATAGCTGGAGTCTGCTAGACCTGACGATAACCTCTGCCCATTGAGAAATCTGTAATTATTCATATATTTTCCCCTAGGCTATCATTGATGCTGTATACTTTTGCCAGGTTGATACCAGTATGTTACTGCTGCTCTACTCTGTGTGTACACCATCAGTGTAAATTTTATAATTATTTCCTGTCCCCACCCTTGAGCTAGCACTGATGCGCCAAACTTTTAAGTCTGGGGAGTGTTCTACTATCCTTTGTATGTTCACCTCGGGGATGAAGATACAGGATCTGTTAAAGATACAATATATTAATGGCTTTAACTACCTCTGCATACTCTAACTAGAGAAAGAATGTACACTTCTTTTGGTGATGGACCTTTGGTGACTTATGTTTACGTTTGTTTTGTCTGGTGCCTATGGTTCTTTTCCTAGTTCAGCATGTGGGGTCGCGAGGGGGGGGGCGGCTCAGAGGTAATTTAAGGAAGTATTTTTTCACAGAGAGAGTTGTGGATGCGTGGAACGGCCTTCCAGGAGAGGTTGTGGAGTCAAAAACAGTGGTGAAATTCAAGCATGCATGGGACAGTCATAAGGCAATTCTAGGGGTTGGGGGTAGGAAGAAGTAGGCTGCTGGTTAACTAGGATTTGCAGCTTATCCACTAGGTAAGGAAATGGGCAGACTGAGTGGGCCAAGCGGTCCTTATCTGCCGTCAAATTCTATGGTTCTATGTCAAATTCTATGTAAGTAGCCCTCCTCAGCCGTTGTCCAATGACACTCCCCCTCTCCCGAAGCAGCAAGGGACAAGTTGTGGGGCCGCGAGGGCTTTTGATGCAGTAGCTCTCCCCAGCCGTTGACCGCCGACGCCCCCACCCCGAAGCAGCAAGAGACAAATGCACGGACGCCACTCTCAGTGCAGCAGTGAAAGAATCCAGGCAGTGTTAGCCCCGCCCGTTGCTGCGCGCCGGCTGCCCTGCCACCCCCACCACCACCCTTGGTGAGCTCCTAGCTTTATAGCGATCGCTCACGTGACTCCACAGCTTATCAGCCCACTCTCCCATTTGCAGCTTATCAGCTGCAGCCTCTAGTACGCTATTCCTCTGCTCCTACTTGCTCTACTCCTTTGTCACAATGATACCTTTTCTGATCTTATTTTCATAATAGCCCCACTAGCCTCCCTCCCCAGCTATCCACCATAGCCAAGCATACACTCTCCCATGTGCCCTCCACTATCTCTAAGCGCACTTCTGTCAACACCCCCCCAATGGCTGTCCCACGTTCAGTTGCACAACTGGGGCATTAGCGCTACCATCCTGCCCCCCTCTTTCCACCCAGGTCAAACGGTCCTCCACCTCCCAGCCCTATGCAGTCCTCCGTCTACCTCTCTAGGTCCCACCTCAGCCCCTAGACCCAAATCCCTCTTGCATAAATCCAAACAATATACCGTGCTGCTACTCCTCCTAGCAGGGGATATCGAAGCCAACCCTGGACCCACCCCTCCCAACTCCTCCACTCCGTTTTCTTTTCCCAAAGGCCTCAGACTCCTGCACCTCATCTCCTGCAGTATACTAAACAAAATAACCGCACTGCAACCCATGGTCCTATCACTACACCCTGATATCCTGTTCATATCGGAAACCTGGCTAAAGCCCCATCACACTGATGCTGAGGTATCCATCGCTGGCTACTCAGTCATTAGACATGATCGGCAAGGTAAAAAGAGTGGAGGGGGAACTGCCATGTATATCTCCTCCAGGCTGCAGTATACCATAGTGCAAATTCCCTCCCTCACAGCTCATATTGACTCTCTACTAATCAAACTCTCACTTCTGCACGCCACCCGGTGTATGTTACAGGCTCCTACTGCGCCCCCGGAACCCCCTGCCCAACATCCTAGATCACCTGGACACGCTAAAGACCTCAGCTTCTGAAGGCGAGCTTCACACCCTCTGTGATTTTAACTACAACTGGCTAGCCAAAGAAAATGCCAAGCTCCAGACCAAAATTCATGCACTGAACCTCTCCCAACTAATCGTGGACCCCACCTGGCTGAACCACAAAGCGCAAAATCACTCACTCCTGGACTGGGTCCTATCCTCTCACCCTCACAGGATTCTAAGAGCTGGCCTGCTCCCAGACTTTCTAAGTGACCACCACATGATCTACATGATCAGAAAAGTGCACAGGCCCACTGCACCCCCCCCCAGGATACTGCTCACAAGGTCATATAATTCCTTAGACCTAGTATCGCTTTTGCAAGACCTAGCACACGTAGACTGGTCCTTCATCCCAATGGCTCCATCTATTGACTCCGCATTCGCAACCTTCAAGGCCAGATTCCTAAAAGTGTGGGACTTCCATGCCCCCTTGCGTGCAGAAAGGGTCAGAGGCACCCACCTTCCCTGGATCTCCGCTGATATCATCAGCCAGTGCCATTCCAGGGACCAGGCTTGGAAAGCTCACAAGAAACTGGGCACCCAAGCATCTCTCCAATGTTACCGAGCCCGCCGCAACTCCTGCACAAAACTCATTCTCCAGGACAAAAAGAATGACTTCCTATCGGCCTTCAGCACAAACCTTAACCACCCAACTAAGTTCTGGAAATCGTTCAAATCCTCTTCCCAAGTCCAACCGCCATCACCAGCACTGTCCATCCAGGGTGTTACCATCACTGATCCCTCATGCGAGGTTGCCGCCGCTTTCAATACCTACTTCTCCAGCTGTGTGGACTCTCTCTTATCGACTCTTCAGCACCCACCCACTCCGTGCACCACCCCCCCCCGCACCAAGGGCACATCTGTCGGCCATCTAGCTTCTCCTTTCGCCCTGTATCCCCGGCCGAAGTACTAAAATCCCTACTGGCCCTGAACCCTAACAAAGGGAAATGTCCCACAGCCCTGGACGCTAAGATGTTATACTTGTCTGCTCCTGCCATAGCCGCCCCACTAGCCGACCTTTTCAGCCTCTCCTTTTCACTAGCCAAATTACCAACTGAATGGAAGCGGGCTACTGTCATACCCCTCCCTAAAGACAGTGACCCCTCCTCACCGGGTAACTATCGACCCATCTCCCCCCCTCCCAATTCTGGCCAAACTACAGGAACATCTTGTTCTTGCCCAACTCTCTCTCCCTGCCTAGATGCATCCTCCTTCACCCCCTACCAATCTGGCTTTCGCAAATCGCACTCAACTGTCACCTCCCTACTAAGAATCACTGATGCCATACACACCGGAATGGACAATGGGCACATCACCTCGGCCATCTTTATCGACTTGGCCAAGGCATTCGACACAGTCTCCCATACTCTGCTCCTATCTAAACTAAGAGCTGCCAGCCTCTCCGAACCGGCCTCCAGCTGGTTTCACGATTATCTGGTAGGTAGGCACCACTCTGTTAAAATCACCTCCCACATCTCTAGACCCCTACCAGTCACTGCCGGTGTCCCCTAAGGCTCAGTCTTGGGTCCACTGCTCTTCTCCGTATTTTTAAATGATCTTCCATCAGCTTGCCTACACTCATCCATCCAAATGTACGCGGATGACACAGTGCTGTATGCCATGGGCCCCTCCGCAGGTGATGTGGCTAATATACTCCAGCAGGACTTCAACGCAATCCAACAGTGGTTCCGCTCCAACCAGCTGTTCCTAAACCCAAAGAAGACCGCTTCGCTAACCTTCGGCTCACAGTCAAGACTCTCCAGCCAAGCCACTTGCCCCCCCTTCCAAACTTTGGACGTGACCCCCGAAACATGCACCTCCTTCAGATACTTAGGTGTCTGGCTCGACCAGCACCTAGATTTCTCCACCCATATTGATTCCATCCACAAGAAACTACTCCCTAAACTCAGCGCCCTATATCGGAATAAAGGTTGTGTAACCCAGGGCCGGTATGCCGTTTGTATCTGACAGCAATACCAGGTGGGCTGGGTTCGGGGAGGAATAGGTCACTCGGCACAAAGGCTAGGTTTGGCTACTTTGCACAGGGGCACCCAAGTAACTCCGAACACAGGAAGCAATAACTGTAATGTCCAGTACCAGAAGTGGGATTCTAAAGAGTGGCTTTTTATTCTCATCCAAACAGAATAAACAAAGCATAGATGGACCCCAACGGTGCTACACTTCTGGTAACTCAGATTAAAAGAGACTAGAACACTTCCTCAACACTTTAGCCCTCAGGCTCTGAACCCACTGGGAACACAGCCCGGACTTGCACGCTGCTTTGGGTTACACAGCCCGAACTTGTACACTGTTCTGGATTTTCCCTGGCTTGGCTCCCTTGCCAGCCACTTGGACACCTTCCATACGTCACGGAAACCTTTTCTGGTGGCTCCCTAAACCACCTAAGAGCACCTTGGCTCCATCAGGGAATTCTTCCTATCAACCCCACGTCTGGGTACTTTCCTCAGGCACTGGCCAAGTTCCTGAGAGAAAGTAAAAGGTGTCTCAGAGCAAATCCATAGAGGTGAATTTGGTTACTACTGATGGGGGGGGGTCTCCCACCTCTCGCTCCCACAATTCATACCTGGCCATTTCTCTGGACAGTAAACACCTCATCATGTAAAGCCCTGCAATGTAGATTCTTGCTAAATGTATTTCACATTCCATCTACTTGTCTTGCTTCCCATTTATGCTGGACTTGAACATACTTTTAAGTGGCATTGTCCAGTACTCTAGACCCCCCCCCACTGAGTTAAGCAGTCCAATCCCCAAGTTCCTTCACTCTTTGTGCTGGACTTGAACATACTTGAATTAAGTGGCAATGTCCATTACTCTAGACCTTCCACAAAATAAACAGTCCAATCCCCACTTTCCAACTGTACTTGGCTGTCTTTTCCTGACCCACAGTAACAGTCCCTTTAGTTTCCTTCTGTTCAGGTGAAAAACACTTGGCCCTTTTTCAGAGCGAACTCACCCTTTGGTTGCAGGTGCCCCACAGGCGTTTCCTCCACAAGGAATTTCTCTCTCAGAGCTTCTGGTGCTTCAGCACAACTTGAACAGGCAGCTTCTTTCCCTTAGGCGGACCCAGGGGGGTTGCCCCTGGAATACAGGCAAAAACCTTCTCCGGATGGGGCTCTTGAACCACAGAAAGCAGTCTCCACCACTTCAATTACCAGTTCCTGTGTTCTTCTTCAGGTGGAAACACACGCCTTCCAAAAGTAGCTCTAAAACAGAGCTTAAAGCTCTGAAAGCCTGCACACACTCAGCTGTACTACTGTGTCTCATTCAGACTGCACACAGACTGAATTCAAAATCCCCAACGTTCTACACTAACCTCCAACTGCAGCATTCCAGTGTTGCTTTTGCAGCTGCGAAAGTTCTATAATGATGTCATCCCTCAGTCTCAGCTGAGACTGAGAACAGAGTGAGACAGTGTGAAATCCATTTAACTGGAGTTTCACAAGCTGCCTTCCCTGCCTACCACTAGGTCTTACTGGGATTCTAGTAACCCCAGGTAACAGTGGGGTTACAGTTGCATCCCCTCTCCAGCCCGGAAGGAAATTGTTCAAAAGATGATTCTCCCACTACTCGACTATGGCGATGTTGCTTATGGCACTGCTCCCTCCTCCTCCCTAGCCAGCCTAGACACACTTGTCCACTCCTTCTGTCGCTTTATCCTGGACTGCCCACAAACAACTCACCACTGCGCCTTATAGAGCTTCCTAGCCCTGCCATCCCTCCAGGACCACAGACAGACCCACTGCGCTAGGACCACAACCAAATTCTGGTCCCAGTCCCTTCCCTCCTACATGGCCTCTGTCCTCTCACCACAACCTCCTCCTGCCTACTCCCTCAGAAGCACGGACCCCAGGCTCCTCCGCGTCCCTTTCATGCATACAATCAAAGGTCAAGCCGCCTTCAAATACCATATACCCAAGCTCTGGAATGCCTTGCCTGACGATATTAGACACTCTACTAACCCCATCACCTCAACCTCCTCCTCAGCACCCACTTCTCAACCCGCTGCTCTTGCTTTTAGCTAGCTCCCATTCTGAACCTACCCCTATGGGTCACTGCATACCTACCATACTGTGTTTCCAGGTGGTAAATTGTCTAATTGTATCCAGTAGTATTTCCCCATCTCCTTTGTATCTACCTGCCTATTGTCTATTTTTGTCCAGGTCTGCCTCCACATGTGTTGTATAAAATGTTGGGATTTGTCCCCCAGGACGCATCTGGAATCGAGCAGCCCTGCTCAGCATGCCTTCCTGGTTAAACTCGTAAATAAATAAATAAATATGACACTCCCAGTGGCTATACCTTACAGTGTTGCCCTGTTTGAACCTGGTGGATGGTACTGTGTCAGGCTGCACTTCCGGTTACTGTAACACATGCAAAGTGAAAATTAATAAAAAAAAATCTTTATTGCAAAAAAAAAAGAAAGAACCTTACACAGAATACAAGCCACTTATGCATCCTCCAGACTCAAATATTTTTACATAAACAAGAAGTTGAACATCAAGGGGACAGATACTCAAAACATGCATATGCAATGGTGTTACTCCTGCAAATTTCTAAACCCTTTTTCTTGGTAGACGGTTGCTTGTCCAGAATTGCTAGGGACATCACTTGAACTAACAATACTTATAAATTCTGTCAATATCCCTGGATACTATGGAAAGTCATTTTTCTGCCCATAAATGTGAGCAATCTAATTCTCACCACAGGAGTCCTTTAGCATCAGTAACAAATGCAGCTAGCAGCAGGGTACAGCTGCCCCGGAGGCGTGGCCTTAGATAATGATCTTAGGGAATTAGCCAGTCAGAATTTAGAAGGGGAGTATGCTGAGAGGGAACTGTCTGAAGTACCTCAGAATGCTTTCTCTGCTGACTGAACAACAGTGCCCCTGAGGTATCTTTCAACTTTCCTGGTTTATAGCCTAATTCAGCTTTTCCTGGTAGTTTTTTCTCATATTTTCTTAGTGTGCCGAGTTAGGTTTTTTTTTGCGGTTCCCTTCTGTTCCCGAGAACCGCTATTTTCAATTGGCTCCGCAGTTCCCCGTGGTTCCCTCCATTTTATTTTTATTTTGTTTTAATCGCGTCTAAGTATATTCAATGGTTCCTTCTTTATTTTTGCTGGGACTGATGATTTTGATAGTTTTTCACTACTTTTTACCTCTGTAAATGCGGTTCCATACTGCAAGGGAACCGGCCTTTTTTCTCTTACTTCTGACAATAGGTTATAGGGTTCTCTGTGTATTGGCATGTCAGAGATCCCAAGAACAAAAAAAAAAAGAGAACTGGACCTACAGATTTTAAAAATTGTGTCAACTGTCACAGGATTCTGGCTAAAGCAGATTCTCATAACCTGTGCCTTAAGTGCTTAGGTCCAGATCATACTTGTTCTCTGCACCAAATTTTGTAAGAAAACTTTGAGAAACAGAGCAAAGAGACTGAAAATAATTGTGGCTGAGGAGAAATCTAAGGCTTCTGATGAAATCCGATTATCTAAAAATAATACAAATTCAAACTGGGTTGCTGATGTGGCATCCAAATCCCAGCCAAGAAAAGGAGGTGCCAATCAGGTGCCTAAGACTAAAGCTAACAAAGGGGCTGATGAAGTTCCTGTTAAACCAAAGAATAACAGAGGCACTGATGAGGTGCCTGTATCAAAAAGGAAGCCTGAAGCCACGGTTGAGGTGGCTAAAAATAATTTTTGCAAAGACAAAAATGCTCCTGTTCCTCCTGGGAAAGCCATTAGTGAGACAGCAGGTAGCAAAAAGCACAAAGAAAAAACTAAGCATACACAGCCACAGCCTGGCAGCCCACCTGATTTTTCTCAGGAGCTCCCTTCTGTGAACATGGCAAAAGCCTGGCACCTCTTCCAGAACCTACAAAGCATGGGGTCTATGTTTTCTTGTAGTTCTGCTGGTAAACACTCTTCCACAGTTCTCACTGCAGAAGACTGTGAGGGTGATGAAGAAGAGGATGAACATTATTATGATGCACCAGATGTACATTCAGAGGGCCTGGAACCAGATGTGTCCCCTGACCCATATTTTGGGGCTTCCCCTGCTAACCTGGAGGATCCCTCCTCTGTGTTTACTTTTATTCAGAATATGCTGGACACCCTGGACCTCCCGACCCAGGAGACCAACCAGGATGATGACGAGGACCAAGATTACAGGGAGATGAAAGGTCTTCCACCTCCCAGGAGACTGGTCTTACCTGTTTATAATGCTTTCAGAAAAAATACAATGAAGCTGCTTCAGACACCCACTTCCCTAGCAGGCGTTGACAAGTGCTGTGACAAAAAATACCAATTGTCAAAAAATGATGCCGAGTTCCTGTCTGTACACCCCAGCCATGGGAGTTTTGTATAGCAGGCAGCATGTGAAAAGCTGGAGTCTCTTTGTCTTCCCTGTCTCCTGACAAGGACTCCAGAAAAATGGATTTTATTGCAAAGAAGATGTACAATACAGCTTTTCTGCTTATCTGATTTTCCTCTTTTATGGCTTTCACAGCTAAGTATCAGAAAGCATTATGGAATTCTGTTCTGGCTATTGCCCAGAACGAATCAGACACAGTGGTGCAGGACCTCATCGACACTGCAAAAATTGCCCTAGAAGCTACGAAATACCAGTTCCACCTGGCAGACAACAACAGTGATGTTGCCTCTTGAGCAATGGCCTATGCCATCTCTTTGAGGCATTTTGCCTGGCTTACAACAACCAGTCTTACTCCAGATGCCCAGTCTAAAGCCATGGATTTTCCTTGTGATCAAAACATGTTGTTTGATTCCAGGACCACAGACCATATGAAAAAGGTTGATGAGTACAAGGCTTCCTGGCAAAGTCATTCTTCTAAACCTAAACCTGCTGCCCCACAAAAAACCCACTCCAGGGGAAATGGGGGGGGGGGAGCAGAGGTTATTATCCCAAACCTTATGCTTCCTATCCTCAGCCTGACTACTCTCAGTACAGAGGATTTTACAGAGGGAGAGGGAGAGGGAGAGGCAGAAGGGGCCAAAGAAGAGCCACCTCTGCCCAGCCAGCTGCCTCCCAGCCTAAGCCCTGATGTGAGTGCCCAGGTTGCCTCCCCTCTGCCAGTAGGGGGCAAACTCTCTCACTGTCTTCAAGCCTGGACCCTTATTACTGCAGACAAGTGGGTCCTGGAGATGGTGGAAAAGGGTCTGCCTCTACAATTCAAGCAGACGCCAGACCTCAGGCGTACCCAGGTGTCAAGGCCCCTAACCCCAACACAGGTACTTCTGTTGGAGTTAGAGGTAAAAAAACCTTCTAGCTGTACAAGCAGTGGAGAGGGTCCCTGCCCACGAAAGGGGAAAAGGCCTCTACTCCAGGTACTTCCTGACACAAACAAGAACTGGGGAGTAGCGACCTATTTTGGATCTCAGATATCTGAGCAAACATCTGCAAAAACCAAAATTCAAAATGGTCACTCTGTCAATGGTTATTCAGTCCTTACAGCAGGAAGACTGGCTAGCCTCCCTGGATTTAAAGGACGCTTACTTCCACATACCCATAAGGAAGTCTCACAGAAAGTTTCTCAGATTCAAGCTTTGTTCGGCTCACTATCAGTTTGCTGCAGTGTGCTTCAGCCTGTCCTTGGCTCCAAGGGTTTGCACCAAGTTTCTTGCAGTGGTAGCAGCATACCTCCGAAAGCAAGGCGTTTCTGTCTACCCTTACTTGGATGACTGGCTAGTGGTGGCAAAGTCTCCTCAGCAAGTGCAGGAGTCCCTCTTACTCACACAGCAGACCTTGCAATCACTTGGGTTCCTGGTAAATCTAAAGAAATCCCACCTGGAGCCTTCTCAGATTCTTACCTTCATAGGAGCCCAGCTGAACACCTTGAAGGGGTCTGCCTTCTTCCCTCCTGAGGGAATTCGAAACTTCTTGTTAGTGGCAGATTATTTCGTCCTGGGCCAGCCAAGCCCAGCCAGAGACTTTCTCAGACTCCTGGGACACATGGCATCAATGACAGCAGTGATCCCAGGTGTCGGGTACAGAATGCGAGAACTGCAATTTTACCTGAGTACTCGCTGGTCTCAAAGGAGCAATGCCTTAACAAAGCTGATACCAGTCACAGATCAGTTTCAGCAGGCTCTGCTCTGGTGGAAGAACCCAGCAAACCTGTATGTGGGGGTTCCCTTTCAGGGCTCTCTTCCCACAAAAGTGATTACCACAGATGCCTCCCTGCTAGGCTGGGGAGCTCATTTGGACAGTGCCTCAATAAATGCCACTTGGACTACCCAGGAGTCTCAGTCACACATAAACCTTCTGGAGCTCAGAGCCATTTTTCTAGCAATCAAGGCCTTCGCTCCTCTCATAAAAGAACAGATTGTTCAAATAAGGACAGACAACACTACTGCAACATTTTACATAAACAAGCAGAGTGGCACCAAATCAGGGATACTCACTTCAGAGGCTCTAAAGATTTGGTCTCTTGCCTATTCTCTAGGGGTCAGCCTTTCAGCCATTCACCGCCCTGGCAAGGACAACACCCTGGCAGATGCTCTCAGTTGCATCAGTCAGGGCCAAAGTGAATGTACTCTGAACAAGCAAGTGCTAGCCACAGTCTTCAGAAGGTGGGGTACACCAGAAGTGGACCGGTTTGCATCCCCCCTCAATTTTTAACTTCCTCCGTACTGCTGCAGGCCTCCAGTCAAGGGGTCACTACCACTGGATGCCCTGATCCTGGACTGGTCAGGAAGGTTCCTCTATGCCTTCCCTCCCTGCCCTCTGATATTCAGGGTGTTGCTGAAACTCTGACAACAGCCTGCATCAATGATCCTGGAAGCACCGGATTGGTCCAGACAAGCCTGATGCCCTCTCCTACTCTCTTTATCCAGCAGCAGGCCTATTCAGCTTCCTCCAGCTCACTTTCTGCTGACTCTACCCCAGACAGGAGCGAACTACCAAGACATACACTCTCTTCACCTCAAAGCTTGGCTCTTGAGTTAGTTTCCAACTTCTCACTACTCGGAGCAGATCCTGAAGATCCTGAGAATGGCCAAAAAACCTAATACTAAGAAGACCTATGCAACCAAGTGGAAAAGGTTTTCCTTGTGGTGTAAGGGCACAAGGGTAAATCCTCTAGCAGCCTCAGACTCTCAGCTACTGGATTACCTGGCACACCTACAGCTCTCTGGCTTGAAGCCTTCTTCTCTGAAGCTACACCTGAGTGCTATTTCGGCCTACCTTTCTGTGGGAAAGGAAAAATCTATTTTTTCCCACTCTGTGTTCAAGCAGTTTTTTTAAAGGCCTCCTTCACCTTCGGCCTCCAGTCAGGGAGCCTGTTCCTCCTTGGAGCCTGAATCTCTGTATTGCCAAGCTCATGGAGCCCCCCTTTTTAGCCCATGGCTATGGCCCACCTTAAATTTGTGACCTGGAAATCTGTCTTTTTGGTGGCCATTACCTTTGCAAAAGAATCTCAGAGTTACAGGCCCAATGCGCTGAGCCATATTACATCATCCCTCACAGGGACAAAATTGAGCTCAGGACAAATAGAAAATTCCTGCCTAAGGTGGTCTCTGAGTTTCACCTTAATTAGTCCATCACTTTGCCTGTATTTTTTACTGAAAAATCCACTCCTGCCGAGCAGAAGCTGCACAGCCTAGATGTCAAAAGAGCTCTCTTTTACTACCTAGAGCACACTAGGCAGTTCAGAGGTACTTCCACCCAGTTATTCCTTACCTGTGAGGAAGTAGGTAAAGGAAAACCAGCAACCAAGAGAACAATGTCCTGCTGGTTAGTCTTTTGTATTAGATTTTGCTATGAGAAAGCTGGTCAGCAACCTCCTGAAGGGCTCAGGGCCCACTCTACTAGAGGCACCGCAGCCTCTGTGGCAGCTGTAAGAGTCATACCCCTCCTGGATGTTTGCAAGGCAGCTACTTGGAAAACTGTACACCATTCATTAAGCATTACTGCCTTGATGTACAGTCCATATCTGATGCCAGATTTGGTTAGGTGGTACTGCAGAGCCGCTTTCTTAAGTAGGTTCTCTGCCCACCTCCCAGTTTTGTACTGCTTTGGAATCTGCATTTGTTACTGATGCTGAAGGACTCCTGGGGTGAGAAGGAACAATTACCATAGTAATCTTCTTTCTTCCAGGGGGTCCTTTAGAATCAGTAACCTCCCACCCTTCCTCCCATATTCACCTTCTAGGGGTAAGGGCTATGCTTTCAGTTTATTAACAGATTTGCCTATTTATCTTAAGGTAATAGATCTTGAGGTTGTTGAAATTGTGTTTTTAAATTCTCGATATTTGCATGTTTCTTTTTAAATCCTGTTGGTTCATTCTTCGGGCATGTGCCCATCCATCTTCGAAAAAAGTCTGAGGTACTTCAGGCAGTTCCCTGTCAGCACACTTCTCTCCTAAATTCTGGTTGACTAATTCCCTAAGCTCATTATATAATGCCACACCTCTGGGGCAGCTGTACCCAGCCAGCTAGCTGCATTTGTTACTGATGCTAAAGAACCCTCTGGAAGAAAGAAGATTACCACGGTGAGTAATTTTTTCTTATGTGTCCAAGTGTTTTAAATAGCTGTCCCTAGTTCCTGTTGTACATTGGTGATCAAAAAAAGCTTCCGATTGGCGTGGAATGTTGCAGCAAATGAGGCCCAATATGCCTGCTGCACTGGGCTGCTGCAGCAGCTCCAATGTTTTCAGTGAGAGTTTAATCCATTTAGTTTGTGTTACCATAAGGCACGCTGCAGTAAGAGATAATCTGGGGCCCCATGCACAGTCATAAGTGTGTGTTGCTGGGTGATTACAGTGGCCACTTAGCTGCAGTCCATTATCTATGCATGATGGGGGTTACGGACCTTCCCTGTACTGTTGCTAAACATATTGTGACCACAGCAAGAGAGGTGGGGTAACCATACAGATGACCCACAGGTCAATCCCCTTTTTTCATTAGCATTGTTATTTTGTTTCCCATATCATGTGCAGTTTTTTCTCTTGCCATCCCTTGGTCTCACCAGAACCCCACCAGCCCTGTCACCAACTTTTTCATTACCTTACCAGCTAACCATTACTTACATGGAACTTTTAAGTGGCGGCCCACCATGTTCTTCACGGAGAGGGAGGGTGTGTGTAATAGGCCCAGGCATTTCCTCCTGTGTTTCCCTCCTAGAGTGTCAGTGTGCAAATGCCGTGCAAGTACGTGTCAGGGCACTTGCGTGCCAGCATCCACTCAACAGCCCTGGCCCACATTGCTGTACTCACCCCTTCCATGTGGCAGTCTAGTGGCAAGAAGCAGGATCTCCCCACTCCACGGGAGGAGAGTTGTCCCCAGAACACTCAATCCTGCCTCCTCCGGCTGTCCCACAGCGACCCATGGTTGTTCCTGAACACTGATGCCAGCATTGCGAACAGTAAATCTAACACTGTGCTGACAGGTCAGCCCTGTCTGCATTGTTTTTATGCTCCATTTCCTTCTTTGATACTGCCCTCTTCTAGTCCATGCAACCACCCAGCCTGATCACCCCCCTCAGTTTCGCCCCCTCCCAAGATTCAGGGCCGGAGAGTACAACCTGTCTAGAACATTCACTGGTGGAAGTGACAGGTGGCTGTATCAGAGTTTTTTTTTATTTTCTCACTCCCAACCCTTAGGACGCTAGACACACAGGCATGCCGATGCAGAGCCCTACCAGCATCCTTCTTCCCACAACACTTTCGCTGGGCACTGTGACGTAGATAGCCAGCTCTGAGTGCTGTATCATTTTTTTTTTCATATGAAATGTATTACTAACTGTCTCTGCTGAAAAATCTGGTGCTCTTAGAATGACCTCACTCACCCCCCAGATTTTAGCTAAAAGATGAAAGCCATAAGAAAAATGCTGACAGCATGTGAGTTCACACACACTCAGTTTTTAGAGACCATGTGTTACATATAAGGCCTTAATTAAGGATCCCGTCTGTCTGAGTTAATTACAACCATAGTTGCTAGAACATATCCATTTTATGACATTGGAAGGAAAACCCAGGTTATTACATAGAAGTGCGAAAATCATAAAGATGCTGTCTTGTCCTGGAAGGAGGAAGCTTATTATGAGATCAAAAGATGTGTCATTTGAAGGACCTGAATTATGCTGACGTTGCAGAATGTAATACTTCTGTATAAGATATATATTTTTTTATACATAATCTGACAGAGGAGGAGCTAGCTGACCTCACACAAAAATGGGTTGTCCCATACAGTTGTTTAAGGAATACTCTGTTTTACTTACACATTTTTTTTCTACCTAAACTCTGACTGAGGAAAGATCTTTGGAGCACTTGTAAACAGATATTTAAAAAGATTTCAAGTCTAAGTAATGCAAGTAGGAATTTGTACTATTTAAACCTTGTTTCTTTTAAAAGATTTGCATGTCTTGTGATATGAGTTCTGTATTTTGTGCTTTACATGTTTTTAACTATTTTAGTAAAATTCTTTTTATAACTTACTTGGTCTGCCTTTGACTTCTTTTTAGTTGTAAGAAAAGTATATGGTTATTGCAGATACTAAACATAAGCTTGAATGGTGGTACCAAACTGGAAAAAGAAGCGTTTTAAATTTGAGGTCTTTATTCAAGTTTTTAAGGGTTCATCTCTGTATACCTGGTTAGGTGCCCGTAGGCAAAGATATCTGGCCCCCCGAAGACAGAAATATCTGAGGCTGTGCATTGGGTACGCTAGCAAGAGGTTCACAGTTTGAATCCCTCCAGAACTTGAGACCAAAGGTAGAGCCGAACTCACAAAAACAGACAAGAGGGTTACCTTGTCTGTTACACTGTTCACAAGACTGCGCTCAGAGGTTGGCACTTTGGGAGTAGAGGGCCTGACCTGCTGAGTGGGTTTATGACAGGCACCACCACCCATGGTCAACCAGGTGGCACTGCAGCAGCGGTGGTCAGGACCCTCCCTCCCACCCACTGTCAGCCCTCTGATACCCTGGGCTCAGGAGGCAAACCCAGGTCACCAGCATAGTGATTGACAATGCTGCTGATGCACTAGCAGACTAGCACCTCAAGACCATTCTTTTTTTTTTTTTTATTCTGTTTATTCTCCCCCTTACCCCATTAGCCTCTCTCCAGCGTGGTCTCTCAGTATGCTGGCTCCTCCCATTCTGCCTGAAGGCCAGACACCTGACTTCGGTTGTGGGGACCCCTCGCTCCATGTGCAGCCGTGCCCAAATCCTTTGAATCTGAGCCCCCTCCCGAGGAAGGACTGCCATACTCCATGCCGGTACTCTATCTACAGGACTGCTGCTACTGGAGGAGGGACCGGAGCCGACGTCCTAGTGCCTGGCAGTGAATGTGGGACTGCATCCACTGGACCCACCTTCGCCTGCCAGTGGGGGTGTCCTTTTATTGTCCCTGGAGCTTGGATGTGCAATAGCGTCAGTGGGCGTCCGCACCTCTCCGCCCCGCATTTGCTTGCTCCGCAGGTACCATCGTGGTGCCCCCGACTGCCGCCAGAGGTCACTCAGGAGCAGCGCAGACCCCCAAACCCTCCCCGGGAAGAGAGAGCAGTCCTCTGGATGCTGAATCCCTTCCCTCCTGTGCTGACCCCCGACGGCTTAATGTATGATGATGCGCACTGTCCTGGCTATAATCTTCAGTGGCAGCCCCTGTCTGCTTGTAGAACTGTTACAGGCAGGATCTACGGATCTGGCAGGGGATGGCAGTCGCTGTGTGACCAGATTGTAAGCAGCACTTTGTAGAGGTTTAGAAGGTTCCACTAGACACGAGAGTGGCAACACAGAGTGGGCATCATATGAGAGACCACCAGATCAGGATCTACAGTATGACACCAGGGGAAGCACATTATGCTTCAGCCCAGAAGTGGTCCTCAGGGTGAGGGTCAGGTGTGGGGGGCATTCAGCAGTACTGCTTGTCCCCACAGGCACTGTGCTTAGAATAGCACCATAAGACTGCAGTAACCAGGGTGTTAGCACCCACTAACATCTGACAGCCTATTTAAGTTGTGACTAACCCTTTACCAGTGACTAAATTAACCTTTTGCATGTAGAATAAATTATTAGTAGCACAGTGAGGAGCCAGTTTGCACCGCATTTTTGTGTCATCCCAACTGTGACTGAATGGAGCCCCTGGCATTTTAATCCCATAAAATTGTATAAGCTGTTTCCAGAATTAGTTTCTAAAAATATGCACAGTTGTTAAAACCTCGTTCATATTCTGAAACACTATAGACAGTTTACATGTAGGGCAATATTTTAGAAGACTCTTGCTTGCATATAAAATGAGGAATAGTTTCAGAGGTCTTTCAGTCATACAAAGAAAGAAGAAGAGGTTCGTTTAGCACAGGCATATGCATAAAATAGTACCCACCTATGGGGAAAGAGCATTAATCTACAACCTGAGAGCTGATGCATGTCTGAATTTAATAAAGGCAGTAGAAAATGGAAGATAAAAACAAGAATGCTTTCCAGTTTAGCTCATATTTCTTTTACGTCCACATGAAAGTAAGAGACTATACCTTTAAATTTTCTTCTTATTCTTTGCTAGAAAAAAAAAAAACAAGCAGATAGTGTTATGCCTTTATCACAAAATCCCTGACACAGAAGAATCTTGCAGTACATTTCCAGTTAACCTTAAATTCTAATTGATGTGTCATGAAGAAACTGTAGGCAAGTTAGGATTGGAATGTCAGAGAGGCTATTAAGTAGCTCTGGTCCCAGGAGCTCTCAATTAGAATGAAAGTGAGATACAAGATGCTGAATGTGCACCGGGTTTAATTAAGGTATATTACTGTGTAGGAGTTAAGGGGTTAACTTAAGAGCAACTGCCTTGGTTAGCGTGCCTTTAATTAGCGAGTGATTTAAGAAACTTGCTGAATAGAAAGAGGACTTGTGAGTGGGAGAAAGATTCATGATGATCAGTCCATTGGCTTCCAGAAGTTTTAGCATTTTTTAGTAATCCTTAGAGGTTGAGTCCTTCTCCCTGCCCCTCCCAGATGTTTTGGTCTGGTGTTTTACAGAATGGCCAGTCAGAAATTTCTGCAGTTTGACTGGTAAGATAAGCCGATTGGACTGAATAATGAGGAACTCAGATCCAGACTATAGAAGTGACCAAGACCACTGATCTTGTACAGGAAAGGAATTTAGTTTTGTACAGTGCCTTTCATGCATCCTATATCCAGGAGCGCTTGACATGACATGAGCAGTTGTATCGGCCAGTAGGTGAGCTCAGAGAGGCTGAGAAAGAGAGAGTGGTTAAGGAAAGCTTGGAGGGTGGGGTAGTGCTGTACAGAAATTAAGCAGAGAGCAGTCAAGTGACATGCTTGAGGTCATATACTGGATAAGTGATGTTGGTGGGATTCATACTTGGGTCTCCACTTTCATAACTGCACTCTAAACACTAAGTCACACTGCCTAACTGACACTGTTTAATATGGTGATGAACTATTTCCTATGCACCTATGACAGGGGTCAAAGTAACCACCTGTCTGCCTGTCCCAGACAACCAGTTTTCCCCAGGGACGGTTGTTTTCATTTCTCTGTCCATCCCAGGAGCAGACACCAAATGAAAAACATTAGCAGGCACTGTGACCCAGGAGGTGCAGTCGCATGGACATCCCAACGTCATGGCGTCGTCTTGTGGAATGTTTGTTTAACTCAGCATCTCATGATGGGTTCTTCTGTGCTGTTAGTGGTTTTGTCAAGCAGCAGAAATGTAAACAGGGATTTGGTAGGACTAGACTAAGCATCCATGTGTTCCTTGTCATCCGGCAGTTGCCATTTTCCATGGACTTTTTGCATGGCATACCTCATTTCTCTATGTACTACACGTGAAGCAGCAGTGGAAGATCAGCTGTTGCTCACAGGCATCAGAGTTTTGGGGATGCAAATATAAAACCCTAGTCAGGACTGTCTACCAACAGAGATGGCCCGAGTAAGGCTAATTAAAAGCAGTTGTAAGGGCTAGACAACAGCATCTGAAAGCCCTCTTTAGGACAGGTTGTCGAGGCAGAAAGAGGGGAAGACTCAGTATTTAGAGAGCAGGCAAATTTAGGGCTCAGGTAGGTAATTAAAACTCCTTGTCGTGGTAGGAAGGGCTCCAAAGAGTCAGAGAGGAGGTGGGGAGACCCTTGTCAGAGCTACTACTGAACAGGAGTGGAAGTAAACAAAAGCCCTTATCAGGGCAGTGAACTAGCAGCACACCAAGTCCTTTTGAGGGTACTGTAGCAGTGAGGGGGGGCATACTACTGTAGTTATTAACTCTGATTCAGAAACAGGAATGTAAAATTAGTAAAACAGTCAGTTGGACAGGTACAAATTCTGTGGGATAGGTAAAATGAACATTACACCTGTCCATTGGACAGGCATCTACAAAACATTATTTCTAGCCCTGACCTACGAGCCAAACAACAAGACATTACAGAGCCGCGGTTCCTGATTTCACAGGCAGCCTGCATAATGCCAAATGTGCCATAATATTTGCATGCTATTTTCAGATGGTTTGACACAGTTGCAACAGTTTCCGCATTTTATTTTTTATACTTTATTTTTATTATGTCAGTAAATAGCATACACAATATGCATTTCCAAGGCATTTATTTATTTATTTGTAGGTATCGGAATTATAATCCTTTGAGTCATAGACTCATTTCCAAAGGCTCCATGTCATATCAACATAACATACAGTACAGCAGGAGTATACAGTTACATATGGTTACAATAAGTTACCACGCCAACATATATACTATATAATACTAATGCATATAAAGTGACAGTTACTTACAATATGTTACAACAGTTTATGGAGTTAGAACTGTCACCTTGCCATCGATTGGGCTGCATGTAAGAAGTACAGAGGAGACAGTGTGCCTATGCATGGCCTAAACAAGATGTTAGCTGGCACATTGTCACATTACATTGCAGAGACATATTGACAGGCACTGTAGAGTCTGAAGCAGTCTAGCAGTTAGAATTTGTCATTAACCTAGCCTGTATAAATAATACAGTTGAGATGTCATTGGTAACATATCAGTTGTGGCAGTCTGGTGGCTTGGCTTTGATTGTAGACCCAGTCAGGTTCTACGTGGGTAGTTGCCTGGCCCTTGGGAGCCTCTGCCACTTTATTGCTGTGGACACGAACATGCGCGGGTAGTGAGGAGGTGGTTTCTAAGGGCTGCTTTAAATGCACCTAGTTTTTGCAGACTGGCGATAGACACAGGTAGGGAGATGAACCAGTTTGGAGCCCTGACATGGAAGGATCTCTGAGCTAGGGAGGTCTTCACCCTTGGAATGGTTAATGTGGGTTTATCGGCACTGTGAGTGGAAACAGTGGGGTTGGATGGATGGAGGAAGGATGCAACTCCAGGTGGTGTTGCCTGAGGAGGGACTTTTTGGCCATGAGGCAGGACTGGTACATGAGTCTTTCTTTGAAATTGACTGTCTGCGCAAGGGAATAAAGGGTGCAGGTGTGCGTTGATCGGTCAGCACCGGAGAGAAGCCTGCATGCTTTATTGGTGACCACTTTTATGTTACTGATGGCTGTGGCTTCCGCAGCAGCATAGACCAACAGACCGTAATCGATTAGGGACATGACAGATGAGATGATTGCTATCCACAGTGCTTCAGGTGGCAGGCAGTCTTTGTGCTGGTATAGGAGGCTGACACGTGTTAGCCACAGATGTGAGTGCGTTGATATGTGCATGGAATGCGAGAGCTGGGTCAAAGGTTATACCCAGGTATTTATATGAAGAGACCTGTTCCAGGGGGTGGAGGGAGTTGGGGGTGATCTGCAGCTGGGTGTTTTTGAATTTGCTTTGGTGGTGTGCAAATATCATGGTCTTGTTTTTTTTTTAGATTTATGACCAGCCTGCGTTCAACAAACCAGTGCTCGGTCAGACTAAACGAGTGTTGAAATGAGGCCTGCAGACTGGTGGGGTTAGAGTGGGAGGCACAGAGGGCGGCGTCATCTGCACAGAGTAGGACCTTTCCTGGGCATGAGGTGGGTAGTGCGTTGAGGAACACACTGAAAAGTAGCGGTCCCAATATGTAGCCCTGCAGGACTCCCAGGTGGATGGGGAGGGTACTGGAGAGTGTTGTATTTATTTTCACACATTGTGTCCTGGAGGACAGGTAGCTTGTGAACCAGTCCAAAGGTCCTTGGGAGAAACCCACCTGCAGGAGAGAGTCGAGCAGGAGGGGGTGACCTGACTGTGCTAAAGGCCTTGAAAAGATCAGTAAACACAGCACCGGCTAGGTGGCCCTTGTCTAGCGCAGTGTGGATGAAGTTGGAGAATTTGATTAGTACCATGGTTGTGCTATGGTCTGAGCGGAAATCATGCTGTTCCTTGCAGAGCAGGTCACGGGTTTCAAGGTAGGACATCAGTTGGGCTGCTACTAACTTTTCAGAGGCTTTGGGGGGGGGGTGGAGATTGGCTGGTAGTTCCCAGAAGATAAACGGTCCCCTCCTTTGCGGATGGGTGTTATGACTGCATTTTTCCAGATACTGGGAAACTGCCCGAGGCAGGGGGAGCGGTTTAGCAGGCCAGTAAGTGGGAGGAGCAGCACGTCCAGGGCCAGGCAGAGAACCCTTATATCCAGGGGTAATTTGGGGGCTTGACCCATTTAGGGCTTTAAAGAGGCAAGGCTCAGCTTCCGGGGTGATGGTCCAAGGTGGAAGTGTGGGTGTGAGAGGGCGGATGATTCTGAGACAGTTATTGGATTGAAGAAGGTTTTTGGGAGCACTGAGCTCAGGTCTGTGAAATTAGTGTTGAGACTGTCTGCTATTTTCTTCGTGTCGGTAGTGATAGTTCCGTTTGATGTGATCTGTGAAGGGGAGGAGCCCAAGACTTGCCGTTCAGGGTTTTTATGTTGTCCCAGAAATTACGGGACGACCCCCAGGAGGCCATTAGGGTGGACCTTTAGTATTCGGCTTTTGCTTTTCGGATGGCCTATGTGCATTTATTTCTTTCGGCTCTGTATGTTTGCCAGAGTCGGAGGCTCTATGCCACAGGTTGTCTCTGTTTTTGAGTTACTGGAGGACGGTTGGGGTGATCCAGGGTGCATTGCATTGCTTAGTGTGGGTCTTTTTAAGGGGTGTGAAGGTATCACAGGCCCGGGTAAAAGAGCTGGTGAAGTAGTCCAGTGCTGCATCAATGCTGGTGGCACTGTATATTGGGAACCAGTCCCAGAGGGCAAGATATTGCTTAAAATTTTGGATGTTCCCTGGGTGGAGGTGCCACCGGAGTGTAACCTTAGGTGTTTGTGAAGCTTGCCTGCCAGACCATGAGAATATTACTGAGGAGCGGTCACTGAGGGAGTTTGGTAGGACCATGATGTCCATAATTTTGTGGGGCTGGTTGGAGAGTATAATGTCCAGCAATGTGCGACTGCCAGTAGCGGGGTTGCATCGAGTTGGTTGGGTTACCATCTGATGGAGATCTAGGGCTGCAAGAGCATCTTTGGCTGTGGCAGCAGTATTGGCGAGCCAGTTTAGTTGAGGTCACCCAGCAGGATGTGCTCAGCTTTGTTGGGGAGGCTGGCAATGTATTCAGTGAGGAAGTGTAGTGCCTGGGTTTGTTTGTGTGATGGGATATAGGCCACTGTGATTATCAGGGGGACCTTTGAGGTGGTCTGGGGTAATCTTTAGGGACATGACTTGTGCTTCGTGCTCTGGTGCTGGCGGGGGTATGGTTTGGACCAGCAAGGTATCACATAGATATATTGCACACCCACCACCTCTTTTTCCTACTCTGTCCACCTTGTAGAGGGTGTATTCGGGAAACGAGATGAAAGTGTTGGGGTGGACTTCTAGAGTCAAGTCTTGACCAGTGCAGGGACATTGGGATGGTGCAGGGTCATCCAGCTGTGTAGTGCAGCTGACCTTTTTAGTATACTGCATGATGCATTGTGGAGGCCATTGACTGGGGGGGATAGGCCAGTGACGCCGGGGCCTGGGTTGGGGTGGATGTTTCCAGCAGCATGAGGAGCATAGTGATAACTCTAAACAGTGGGAGACATCTTTTTTTTAGTCCAGGTGGCGGGTTTCTGGTGCTACCCCTTGGCCTGGTGCACGGTATTGGGAGGGAGCATACAATGGGAATAGCAAGGAAGAGGGGGGGCCATGGTGAGCTTGGAAAAGATAAAGGTGGGGGTAAGCATGTTGGTAGGTGGGGAGGAGGTAAGGGTGTGGCCAGTGTGGGGGAGCTACTGGTGTGGTGTATGGGGAGGGGTGGCTGCGGTGTGATATTTTGGGGTATGGATGGTGGGTGTAGTAGTGGGAGGGACAGTGTTAACAGTAGTAGAGTAGCCAGGTTGTGAGGGCAGATGGGACTGGCCATTGTATTGGGTTGAGTGCCATTTCTGTGTGGGTATAAGGGGATCATGTTGGCACCCTTGAGTGAGGAAGTCTCAGTGGTGCAGCAGTAGGGTGACAGACTTTGGTGCAGGAGGTACCATGTTCGAAACCGGGGACACCTTGAGAACTGCCTGGTGAAACCCAGTGGAGCCGTGGGGGTGCCTCCTAAGCAGTGGGCGGCAGGCTGTAAGATCAGGGTTCGGTAGTGACTCTTAGTGGTGACTAGGGGAAAGGCAGTGAGAATTAGGGGGGAAGGCAGGTCCAGTAGGGCTGAGGTGAGCAGGAAGTGGTGGGAGGAAGAAAGAGGTGAAATTGGTAGTGGGCAAGGTGTAAAGTAGTAGTAGTCTTGGTGTATAGTAGTAGGGAGGAGAGGAGTAAGAGTGGGGTAGTCTAGAGAGGCAGGCTCTCAGTGAGGAAGTAAAGCCCTCTAGTGGGAGTTTGTATAATCTGCAAATGGGAAACTAGGGACTTAGTTAATAGCAGGGCAGGAAGTCACATGATCAGGGTGGTCCTTAAAATTGAGGGCCAGCCTTAGGGTGGGAGGGTGGCTGGGGTGGGGCAGTCGATGTGCAGCGTTGATGGGCTAACACCCCCAACAAACAAGCTTGCTAGGAGGCTGCAGGCAATAACCTCTTGGAACCTCTTGGAGTGTCCAGCCCTTGGCTGTTGTTGCTTCCTATCTGCGATGCTGACTATTGGGGACATTAGTTGTCACCGTCAGAAAAGCTGTACACAAGATATAAATTTTCATCTCTCGCTGATGCATTGAGGAGTATTGCAGTATTACTAAGTCAAAGTATTTAGACTTCAGTGTCCAATAATGTCCCAAAATAGCCATTTGTACCATGACCATGGACTAGAATTCGATGAGTTATAATCAAGAAGTCCCTGAATGAGCCACTCTTGAAATGGTTACAGGACCACTCAAAACTCCATGTACTTGATAACACATCCCAATTAGGTAGTTTACCATTGTCAACAAAGCTCCTCCTGCAACAGTTTAATTTGGAGAATAATAATTAGGGTAAAACAGACAGAATAACCAAAAGAGAATTTTATTTATTTATTTATTAAACTCTTGGATTACAAATACCTTTGAGCAAGAACTGCTCGTTTACCAAGGTTCCATGTCAAAGGATGGAAGGTTAACTTACAAACAAAGGTAAACATTAATACAGAGTCTCAGAAAACAAAATACTGTATTTCAAGCAGAGAGACAGCAAAAGGATAGTAAGGTCAGATGAGCAACCAGTAGGGATGGGGAGGGTGGGTGGGTGGGGTCAGGAAGGAATGGGCAGACTGAAGGGCCATTGTCTGGGGGTTGGTATGAGAAGTGCAAGGTAGAGGGACAGAAGTCTGAAGTGCTAAAAGTTGGGAGGGTGTAGGTGAGGTAGGGGAAGAATGGGGGGAGGGGTAAGGTGAGAGGGAGGAAAGTGAAGGACGAGGATAATTGGCCAGAGGGAGTTTAGGGCCACACAATGCCAGGTGTGAGTGTAGAGGTTGACCAGTTAGGAGAAGCAGTCACATTGGCTGGTAGTAGAGAGGTGAAGTCGTAGTTGCCTTTTAAATGGGCTGAGCATTGTAGTTGAAACAGATTCCTTGTTGAGTGAATTAAACCACTGGGGGCTCCTGTGGGCGAATGACCTCTGGCCTGTAGTGGTCCGGCATCTGAGGACCTGGAAGGTTTGACTTAGCGTACTTCGGGTGTTGCAGTGGGCAGTCAGAAGCTTTTCAATCCCAGGCGGCATGAGCCCAAGGAGAACCTTTTTGGTTAAGAGACAGGCCTGGTATTTGATCCTGCTGTTGAGAGGGAACCACCCAGACTAGGCGTACAAGTCACAAGTATGTGTTAGGCAGGCAGTGCCCGTAAGAAGTCTGCATGCTTTGTTGAGCGCCACAGATATCCTACAGAGGGCTGTAGGAGAAGCAGAGCTATAGATGGCGAGCCCATAGTCTATGATGGAGGTGAGAGAACTGTAGATAGCCAGTCTAAGGGCCTCTGTGGTCATACAGTGTTTGTGCCTGTGGAGCAGGCCAATCCGTATGTTAGTGGCCTTTGCAACATTGTCAATGTGCTAAGCGTAGGAGAGGGAACAGTCCAATGTAATGCTGAGGTATTTGAACTGAGAAACCTGCTCCAGTGTAACCCCAGAATGGTTAGTGATGATGAAGGGTAGAGAGTTATGTTTGTTTCTTGCTTTGCAGAAAGTCATAACTTTTGTCTTGCTGTAGTTCATGACAAGTTTGTGCAAGCTGAACCATTCCTCAACTCGTTTGAAGTCACGCTGCAGCTGCCCTTCTAGATGCTTGATGTTGCGATGGCTAGAAAACAGGACCGCGTCATCCGCGTAGAGAAATATTTTCTGATGGCAGACACTAGGGAGGCCATTCAGGAAGAGACTAAAGAGTAGGGGTCCAAGGATGGACCCCTGCAGTACTCCTGAGAGGACCAGTTTCTTATCAGAGGTGACATCAGCAATCTTAACTTGCTGGACCCTTCCCTCAAGGTAGCTTGTTATCCAGAGCAGGGCATCCTTAGAGAGCCCAATAGTTGACAGTTGCCTGAGTAGGCGTGGATGAGTGACGGTATCAAATGCCTTCGTAAGGTCAATGAATATTGCACCCACACAGTTTCCTTGGTCAAGGGTGGTGTGGATGAATCCCGTAAATTCCAGTAGTAGTGCTGTGCCATTTTCTAAATCCATGTTTTTCAGGGCACTGAATATCATATTTTACCAGTTACTCAGTTAGCTGGTCCGAAACAATTCATTCCAAGGCTTTAGATGGGGGGGGATAGAGATGGGTCTGTAGTTGGTATGCAATGACCTATCACCGCTTTTGTGTACAGCTGTAATGGCTGCCTGTTTCCAGAGAGATGGAAATTGGGCCAGCAATGGAGACAGGTTGAAGATCTTTGTCAGGGGTTCAAGGATTTCATCTAGGACAAGTGCAGTCAGCGTCAGGTTGAGGGAGTCACCGCTGTACCCTGAATTGTGGATGGCTTTGCGAATATATGTATGGGCTAAGTGCATTGGGATCACTTTGAAGAAGAATTTCGGGAATAAGCAATCGTTGCCAGCTGTGTCATGGTGAGTGCTGGTGGAAGGGGCTTGGAAAAAGTCCGGTGGTAGTACACTGTCCAGGTTTGAAAACGCATTGTTGAAGGTGTTGGTGATTGTACCAAGGTCAAGCGTAGGAGTTCCATCGATGTTTAGCATGGTGGGTGGAGAGTTAGGGTCTTTCCCTGTGAGGTCTTTCATGTTACTTCAGAATTTTTCCATCCCCCCGTGTGTTGAAGAGTGCCTCCCTGAAATATTTGCTTTTCGCGTTCCGTATGGCACGTGTACATTCATTTCAAACTGTTTCATATTTAATTATATCCCCAAGCGTAGATGTGGATCGAGAACGGAGCTCAAGGTGGTCCCTATGTTTGAGACATCTTATGAGCTTGGAGGTTATCCATGGGTTGGACCTTCCTTTGACTTTAAACTTCTTCACAGGTGCATATATGTCTCAGACCGCAGTAAAGCGGTTGATGGACATGTCCAGGGCTTGGTTGATATCAGTGCCTGAGTCATGTGTAGACCAATCCAGTCTGCATAGATGGGTTTTTAGTAGCTCTGGGTTCTCATGCTTATTCACCATGGTGTAGATTACTTTAGGAGGGGTTAGTTAGTTTTTGTTGACCACGACAGGAAGGCTAGGCAGTGCTGCCTAGTTTCAGCCTCATCCCAGTGGGGGTTGGGGGGGGCAGATGGAAACCAACTGAAATTGAAACAGATTAAGCTGTTGGTGGTATTTTAGTGAACGTGGGGAATTTGGCCAGGACACTGAGGAAATTCCCTTGCTCTATTCAAGAAGTGTCATGGGATCTTTAACATCCATCTGAACAAGGCTGGCCCAGTGGAGTGGATGGCAGAGGCACTGGCGCCTTACCTCCTGCCACACCGGCGACCCATGTTTGATGACGAGCACGGGTTGCCGGGGGTCATTTGGAGGGGACGGCTGGGTGAGGATCAAGCAGCCGCCAGGCAGCTGTCCTTTCCCAGATCAGGGCGATTGGCTTTTGACCGCCGCCATATGGAGCCTTGATAGTAGTGTGGGCATCAGGGGAGCTAGGTGCTAGGCTGGGTGGGGTGAGTGGGGTCGGTTCAGGCCAAGGCATACGTGCGCACCTCCTTGTGCATGCACAACCTTGCACTGGGGGCTCTGGGGAAGTAAGGGGAGAAATTCGGTGGAAGAACTGGGGGTTGGGGGCTTCATGAAGCCCCCTCAGCTGGCGCCGGTGGTCTGCCTAGCCTTGGAGAGGAAGGAGGTCAAGAAACTCGGGACATCCGTGTTACCAATGAGAGACAGGCTGATACAGCCGCCTAGCCTGCTACAGGAGAAAAAAGGAAAATATGGTGAAAAAAAAAATCCATCTGAACAACCACCAGAACAGGCCTTGGTTTAACGTCTCATCGAAAAGATGGCACCTCAAGAGTACAGCATCCCCCTCATGCTGCACTACAGTGCCAGTATTGAGTTTAACCCCAGTTTCCTGGTGTGGGGCTGGAACCCACAACCTTTTGATCTTCCAGCCTCAGAGGAAAGTGTGCAACCTGCTGAGCCACTGACACTGTTAAGATATAACAGCGTACAGCTATAGAAATAAGTCCTACTATAACTTGAAAGTAATTAGATGGATTAAACATTATATTAATGCAACTAATATATTTATATTGCAACTAAATCATGCTGGGTTATCCCCCCCAAAAAAGCCCAGTAATGGTGAAAAAACAGATCCATTTATAACAACAGTTTACACTAATCCATATACTACTTGCCAGGAAACAGACTGGGGGTCTACCGGCTACTTGCAAGATTTGGCCTGTGTGGTGCCCTTTGCACTATTAAGAAACTACCCTAGGGTCGTCACCATCTTAATGCCACTGATCTACACGAGGGGTTCCAAATGGCTACTTCAGAATCGATGCAAAGTTCCTTACCCCAATACTGCACAAACCTAGCACCAGAAGGAGGTTAACTTACCCATCTAAAAACACCACCAGTCGGCCACTGGTCGCAGCAGTCAAAACAGCAGTACAAATTACAACCATGATTAACTTTTCAGTTGAATGAGAATAGGTAAAGCATTACTGATACAGGAGTATAGTCCCCAACCATCAGTCCTGCCCACCCTCAGTGTCCTCCACATTACTCCTGCTTGCAGAGTCTGCTTTAAATTTTAACAGCCGCTTTCCTGCCTCAGCAGGGAGCAGCAGTGAGTGGGGAATCCACAGAGAATTTCCTCTGTTGTCTAATCACAAAGGAAAGGTCGGGGAAACAGAAGATCTGAGTGCCATCCCTGAGTTGTAACTGTCCCTTGCCCTTTGCTTCTTGCAGTATCTTTTACCATGGATCCCAATGTGATGATAATTGCCTAAGACATCCCTTCCTGTGCTGGTCGGTTTGTGGGTTTATTCAACCCTGATGAGTGCTTCCTCCTGGTAGAATCCAGTTGTGGTAGACAGGGTTGATATGAAAAAAAAAAAGCCAGCAGATCCTGCCCCTGTCACTCTTCTGGAACCCCCAGCATACCACTGTTAGCTTGGCAAGCACTATTCTCAAGCTGCTCGAGACGAAGATGCAACAGCCAGTTTTCCTGAACTAGGCCTGACTTCATGGTAACTGCTTTCCCTGCTAGCAGTTTGGACTGCTGCAAATCTGTGGCTACCAAGTCTAACTGTGTTACCACTGTAGATACCCTCAAGATAAAATTGTCCACCTTTTTATCAAGTTCTTTGTCGAAGGCTTCCAATTCCTTGGCTACCTGAATTTCAAGACCGTTGTTGTTCGAGAGTTCTCTGGTCGCTTCATGGCTGCCCCTGCTGCCGCGCATTCTTGGGTTTTCCCATATTTAAAGTCCAAAAACTGCTGTAAAAGAATTAAAGATAGCTCTGTACGGTAAATGGAAGTGAGGAAAATGATTTTGGAGAATATAGTTATTAAAAATCGTCCATAGACTTCCGGTGACGTCACCTAGATGGTAGCAGCTTAAAGAGATCAAGCTCAGGACCCCCCCAGCTACAACAAACTAGAATTTGTACCTCATTTGTGTAGTAAAGTTCTGAAATACACAGCTGTCGATAGTCTTAATGTCAGCAAAGCAAAATAAATCGAAAAGGTCGAAACAGGACCCGAAAGGCAGTAAATTGAAGCAACTTATGCTCCTCAAAAGAATGGAAGACCTAGCGGCCTCAATGAGAGCACGGTCTCCCTCGGTTTCGTCAGTCGATTTAGAAGACAACGATTCTCAAGCCACAATACCGATGGGAGTTGCAGTGAACTAGATTTTAAAGTCGGTGCAGAAAACAGAGACTTCGATCGCGGACTTAAAAATGGAAGTCAAAAATATTAATCGGAAGGTCGAGAGTGTCGAAAAGCGAGTGGCACAAATAACGGAGAGACAGGACGCATCGGACAGACTGCTTATTCACCTCCTTCATCGAGAGAGACTCACGCCCGACTTGAAGATTCGGAAAACAGGGCATGGCGGAATAATTTTCGCATTTATGGGATCAAAGAAGGAGGGGAGGAAGGCTGCCCTTCTACAGCAGACTTTATCCAACACATGCTGAAATCAATAATGACTATACCCTCAGACTACTCCTTAACAATCGAGCGGGCTTATAGAGCATTGGGACCAAGGCTGACTGAGTCTGGTGCCAGACCGCACTCTTGGATGGTCAGGATGTTGAATTATCTAGAAAAGGATTATATCCTTAAAGAAGCCTGGCGTATAAAAAACCTTACGTTTGCAGGCAAACAGGTGTTTCTCGAGTAAGATTTTTCTACAGAGCTGCAATACCGACGAAATCAGGTCAGGGCAGTCATAAGAGAATTAAAGGAAAAACACCAAATTAAAGCCCAGTTTAATTACCCAGCAAAATTTAAAGTGTTTACAGGCTCTTCAATTAAAATATTTCCTACCCTGGTGGATGCGGTCCCATATTTGAAAGAGCGACAAATCTCGCTACCTAATCTGTATACTGACCTCCTCGAGCAGAAACTCTTAGATGGAGCCTGGGGCCTAGTTAGTCGGGGGGAAGAAAAAGGGTCCAGCCTGGTCTTGGCCTAAATATTTGATACCGGATCTTACTAGGATACTCGATACAGTAGACGGACAAGGAGCAGGAAAGCTACCAGCTGACTGAGAGCGGCGTCTGCAAACAGAAGAGGATCCTGCGGAGCTCAGAGCAGATTGTTGGGGCTGAAGACTGGCTTATTGAGGGACTGTGAAATAAACGGACATGGCTTATAAGAGTTATCAAGGGGAATAAGTGTTCCATGGACAGGTTCTAGAGGGACTATAGATAATCTATAAGGGGACTTATTAGCTATATGGGGTAAAGGTAAGATGTGGTGCCAAATGAGCTGGAGGGGTGGGTTACTGAGCTGCTACTTTTTCACTCTCTGCTCCCAGAGTTTTGGCTGGGAGTGAAAGGACTAGGGGACTGCTTTCGTTTACTTTAACATCTGGTGCAAACCTCTCCTTGAGGGATAAGCAGGGTAGTGGCCTAATGAGCCCACCCATTCATGCTACTGAAAAAGAAAAGAAGGTAGCAAGAACGAGCAGAACCACTTAGGAAGCACAATGGAGGAGGTATATTTAAGACGAGAGGCAAGCTCAAAGAGGCAGCTGCCACTGAGTTATAGGTGTTATGAAAAAAGTTTTATAGATGTTAGTAAATTGTTGGTTAATTGTTTATTAGGTTTATATGCACAAGCAGAACGGAGTTTGGTGAGAGATATAATAAGGGGATTGAGAAGATGGAAAGGGATACATCAAGGTAATGGTTAAATTAAGGGTAATAACATACAGTGTTAAGGGAATACATGCCCCAGTGAAACGTACAAAAATTTTAACAGAATTAAAACGAATGGGGTGTGACGTGGCCCTCCTTCAAGAAACACATTTGAGGGAAGTAGAGGGTTTGAAACTGAGAAAGTCGTGGGTGGGAGAGGTGTTTACCTCGCCGAGCAGGGATGGAAGAAAAGCTGGAGTAGCGATCTTAGTGAAAAGAGGGTGCCCCCTGGTGGTCAATCAGATGGATACAGATGGGGAAGGGAGGTATATCAGAATTACTGGTACAGTTATTGATGTCCCTTTCCATATTACCAATCTTTATGCCCCGGATGCTAAAGGGGGTATTTTTTTCAGAGGAATTCTGGACAAGTTGATAATGTTGCCACAATGCCGAATTCTTATTGGGGGGATTTTAATTGTGTGCTGTGTCCATTTAGGGACAGATCCTCTGGTTGTACCCTGACTAATAAAGGGGCGATGAAAATGGTAAAATATTTGGTGAGAATTTTAGACATGGCTGATGTTTAGCGATCATATTTCCCCAAGACTCATGACTATACCTACTATTCGGTAGTCCAGAGGTCATATTCCAGGATTGATCTGTTTCTTTTGCAGAAGTTGTGTATGTATATGACCTCTGGCTCCCAAATACATCCAATTACAAATTCAGACCATGCACCAGTCGAGATGATTTTGGTAGTGGAGCAAGAAGCTAGACATCCCATATGGCGATTGAATGTCTCCTTACTGTCAGATATGTCTTTAATTAAAGTAATAGAAGATAGGTTCAGAGAGATATTCTATGCAGAAGAAAATAGAGTGTCAGCCTATAATCAGATGGGATACAGCAAAGGTAGTAGTCAGAGGAGAGCCGATTAGTGCAGCTTCTAGGAACAAAAAGTTGGTTTACCTTACTCAGGAAAGACTCTTACAAGAAGTTCAACTGAAAGAAAGAGAACATAAAATCCAGAGGATAGGGGAAGCCTGCAACAGCTAAAAATGGGCAGAAAGAAATTAAATGAATATGAGGAAAAACAAGTAGAAAGATGGATAAGATGGCTAGGGTATAAGTACTCAGAGGTGGGGCACAAGGCTACGCATACTTTGGCACTCAGACTAAAACAGCAGGAAGCACAGCACACAATTAAAAAAATAACAGTAGATGGGAAAACAGGTGAGAGCCGAAGTAAGCCAGAGGATATTGCACAAACTTTCAGGAATTTTTATCAGGCATTGTATACAGAGACAGCAGTTCCGGAGCAGGTTGGAAAGGAAACCCATCAATTCCTTAAAGATCTCGACCTGCCGTAGTTGAGTCAGGAGGACAGAATTGGTTTGGGGGCCAAAATTACTCAGAAGGAAGTAGTCCAGGTAGCAAAAGAATTGAAACAGGGGAAAGCACCAGGACCAGATGAGTTCAGCTGCGAAATATATACAAAATGTTGTAAGACATTAGCACCCATCTTGACAGAAGTTTTTAATAATTGCCTCGAAGAACAAGCCCTTCCCCCAACTTGGTATTCGGCCATTATAACATTAATACCGACAGAGGGGAAACCAAGAGATAAGTGTGCCTCCTACAGACCCACCTCCCTCCTGAATCAGGACTGCAAAATACTGATTAAGATATTGGCTAATAGATTACAAAAGGTAATCACTAAATTGATCCACAAAGATAAAACAGGGTTCATTTGGGGTAGGCATCTCACAGATACTGTCCAGAGATTACTAAATGTTATCTCGGGTACAAGGGAATCAAAAGAACCAGGAGTGGCCATTTTCATAGATGCCGAAAAGACGTTCGACTGTTTGAATTGGCAGTTCTTGGTTTCGGTTTTGGGGAGATGGGTCTGGGGGATGAGTTTCTGAGTTGGATAAACTTACTATATAATAAACCAACTACACAGGTTAAGGTAAACGGAGTGTTGTCTTCACAGATCCAGATACAAAGGGGGACGAGACAAGGTTGCCCCTTATCCCCACTTCTATTTTCTATTAGTATCGAGCCTCTGGCCTAGCCCATAAGAAGTCATCCCAAGATTACAGGGATAATGGTGGAGAGGATCTTAAAATCTCACTTTACGCGGACGACGCGTTAATTTATATGTCCAATCCTATACAAGCTATACCCCACCTGTTGGCCCTTACACAAAAATTCAGAAAGATCTCCGGGTATAAAATTAACCAGGAGAAGACAGAGATAAAATTAATTTCAGGGGAATGGACCAAGGAATTAAAGGATATCTTACCATTCAAACATACAAAAAAAACAATAAGATATTTAGGAATTAGGATTCCATATGACATAAGAGATCTATATAAGACTAACCATGGGGCCCTGCAAACACAAATTTCAAGGGATCTAGACAGATGGAAATTAATATCCCTTAGTCTCACCCAGAAAATAGATACTATCAGGATGAACATCCTCCCCCGCTGGTTGTTTCTTTTTAACACCCTTCCGGTAGACATACCATGCAAGGATTGGCAGGATTTGGAGAAGGAGTTGGCCAACTTTATTTGGGCAGGGAAGAAACCTCAGATCAGGAAGCAGGTACTGATAGCGCCTAAACAAGAAGGTGGGATGGGTATGCCATACCTACAGATGTATTATTACACAGCACAGGTTATGACACTTTTAAAATTTGTTATACAGGGAGAACCTCCAGACTGGGTTGAAATGGAGAGGAGTGCCCACATAGGCCTTCCAGCGCAGCTTCTCCCATGGGCCATAATGAAACCTGGTCTTTCCGAGATCAGGAATGGTTGGACGAGACATATCCTCACTGTTTGGCTTCAAATCCGGCAAAAATGGGAGATACCCACACCAATATGGCAAAAATTCCCACTTCATTATGTACTGAATATAGTTGGTAAAAAATAATTTATTTTCTTCAAGTCGTGGACTAGAAGAGGAATATCTACACTGGCCCATCTGGTGGAAGGGAAGGGGGTTAAATCCTTTATAAAGTTGCAGCAGGAATTCCAGCTGCAGTCTGGGGAGTTATTTAAATTTTTGCAATGTGGACATATGTTAATGGTAGACATAGGAGTGGCAGAGGTTAGTCGCCCCCTAACAGATGAGGTAATCATGATACAGAATAGAATACATTTTAAAAACACCAAAGGGGTAGTTTCACAAATGTATACTATGTTATGCCAGGGAGAAAGTCAGATATATATGGGGAATATACAAGCAAAATGGGAGAAAGAAATGGGGTATACAGTTCCACCGGTAAGATGGGGCTGTAACTGGGGGGGGGGCATTCAGAAAACTATTAGTTTACAAACATGGAGGGAATTCAGATGGAAGGTGGGCATCCAATTTTTTAGGGTTCCAACAATCACAAAACACTTTGGGGGACAAAATTCTGATAAATGTTAGAGAGGTTGTAAAGAAGTTGGCTCTCATTACATATCTTTTGGGGATGTCCAGTAATAGTCGAATACTGGATCCGGCTGGGAGAAATTCTTATGAAAATATTTAGATTATATTTGCTTCCCCAATTCGAAAACCTAGTCCTAGGTCTCCCTCCAACAGAACTCACAAGGAAGGAGAGTAGATATTTATATTATATCTGTGTGGCAGCGGCCACCAAAGCAATTACACAGAAATGGCTTACACTGATCTCACCTTCAGTAGATACTTGGGAACATACTATGGAAAGAATTAAGCAGCTAGAAGGTATAGTTGTAAAAATACAATTGAGAACGGAAAGAATTAATGCCAGATGGTTACCTTATTACGGATATATCCAAGTAAAAACTCAAATTCCAGTGCTGGAACAATATTTAAAATGGGGGTTGAGAGGAAGGGAAGAAAGGGCTGAGAACAGAGTATGTAACAAAACATGAGGATGCGGGGCTCAGTTTGAGAAGAGAATGTAGAGATAGAGGGGGCATTTGGAATGTAGACCTTAAAATAAATAGTGAAAAGGTATATTAACTCACAAACACGTCTTGCTTAGTTTTGTAAAGTTGATTTTATTATATTAGATAAAATGTTAGTTATGGATAAATTACACTGTTGTAATATAGAAACTGAGGACATGGTACAGTAGGAGGTACGATTTTCTGTAGAGTTGCAGGTTGACTGTTGAAGGGCTGAGAAGAAAACTGATGGAGATGTTGGAGAGAGCAGATATTAGACCAGAGATGGAACAGAGGGTAACCTGGTTCCTTCGGACATCGTGTAACATGGTTCAGGAATGGTCTAAAAAAAAAAGGGTGGGGAAGAGATGAAAATCAGTATTGTATGAAATTAATAAACTGGGACTTGCGTGCTCAGAGAGATTAATAAAAGCTCTACCTGTCAGGGGTATTAAAAACTGATAATGTACTTACCTGTAATAAACTGATTATGTACCATGAATATCTTAAATAAAAAGATACAAGTTAAAAAAAATAATCCAGAAAGGTCCCAAAAGTAGTTTAAATAGCTGTAGAAAGCTATAGCTTCTATGAAAGATGCCTGGCACTGTCAGCTGCTGGCCACATCCCCCAGTTTCATCAGTTCATGGTACAGAAATTATGCATGCATCATATTTGTGATGCATACATCATAACTGAGTGCAGTTTGTGGCAAATGCGGCTGAAAGACCACCTTATTTCAGTCTAACTTTCGGGCACAAATAGTGAGAATGCGTTGGAATTATGACAGGAGAGCTCTGAAAATCCTGTCTATGCCTGTTATTCACAAGGGAATGGTGGGGCTGCTCAAAGCCCAAAATAGGCCTCAACACCAGGAACGTGAGTACATGCATATTTATTAAAAATACCCCAACGTTTCGCCTTATAGCTTTTTCCTGGGGACACTACAAATGTAAAATTAAAAAAAAAACTTTTTAGTCAGTGTTCAGTAATTGTATTCATAAATATTACATGCTTCCAAGTACATCCAAAATTCCTCATGTACTGTACCAGTACTTCCTTGTGTGTAATTTTCTTTTGTTCAATTCATAGTTTAATTGTAGTAACTTACCTAAATAAATAGAAACATAGAAACATAGAAGTTGACGGCAGATAAGGACCGCAAGGCCCATCCAGTCTGCCCATTTCTTTTTCTACCTTATAAATGTGCCATCGGCCTTTGCTCTGTCAGTGACCTATCTATTCATAGTCATTTGTATTGCTCCCTTATGCCTATCCCATGCCTGTTTGAAGCCCTGCACTGTATTCATAGCCACCACTTCTTGTGGTAAGCCATTCCATGCATCCACCACCCTTTCTGTGAAAAAGAATTTCCTCACATTCCCCCTTAATCGGCCTCCCTCTAATCTCATGCTGTGTCCTCTTGTCCTGCTTTTTTCTTATATTTAAACATGTTAGACTCTTTCACCTTGTTTATGCCCTTAAGGTGTTTGAATGCCTCGATCATATCACCTCTCTCCCTCCTTTGTTGGGTATACATATTGAGCTCCATTAATCTGTCCTCATATGTCTTCGATGCAGTCCCTGACCATTTTGGTTGCCCTTCTCTGGACTGCCTCAATTTGGTTAATGTCCTTGTGAAGGTGTGATCCAATACTGCATGATACTCAGATGGGGCCTAACCAGTGTCTTGTACAGAGGATTATTACCTCCTCTACGACTTGTGATACTCCTACTAATACACCCTAACACCCCTAGCCTTACCTACTGCTTTAGAGGTCTGCTTGATGATTTTAGGTCATCAGTGATGATGATGCCCAAGTCTCTTTCTTCCTTTTGACTGCTAGCAACTCCTCCCAGCCTATAGGTAGCTTCAGGGTTTCTCTTCCCTATGTGCATAATTTTGCACTTCTTTGCATTAAATCCCAGTTGCCACTTTTCTGACCATTCTGCTAGTTTATCCAGATCTCTTCTCATTCTGCCCACCCCATCTGGATCATCTACTCTGTTGCAGATCTTGGTGTCATCTGCAAACAGACAAACCTTACCCTCTAGTCCATCTGCAAGGTCACTAATGAAGATGTTGAAGAGGACTGGCCCCAGGACTGATCCCTGAGGTACCCCACTTGTGACTTGCATCTCTTCTGACTGTATACCATTTACCACCACTCTTTGTTTTCTGCCCGTCAACCAGTTTGCCACCCAGTTGACCAACTTCTGACCCACCCCGAGCCTACCCAGCTTATTTATCAGTCTTCTATGTGGAACAGTGTCAAAAGCTTTGCTGAAGTCAAGGCAGGCGACATCAACTGCTCCCCCTTGGTCCACCACTCTGGTTACCCAGTCAAAGAAATCTATGAGATTAGTTTGACAGGACCTTCCTTTCGTAAACCCATGCTGTCTTGGATCCTGTGCCCCTATGGATTCCAGGTGTTGCACTATCCTTTCCTTAAGGAGTGCCTCCATAATCTTGCCCACTACTGAGGTAAGACTGACCGGTCTGTAGTTCCCCGCCTCCTGCTACCACTCTTGTGGGCGGGATCACATAAACCCTTCTCCAGTCTTCTGGGACCTCTCCTGTCGCAGAGACTCACTAAACAATTCTGCTAATGGCTCTGCTAGTTCCTCCTTTAGCTCCTTAAGTACCCTGGGACGTATGCCATCAGGTCCCATTGCCTTATCCACCCTGAGCTTAGAAGCTCTTGTAGGACCCTTTCTTTGTGAAGGGTAGTGCTCACCTCCCTCCCCTGTGTCCATGATGCTGAGCTGTGGGCCCTGCCCTACCTTCTCTTCAGTAAATACTGAGCAAAAGTATCTATTTAGGATAGATGCCTTTACAGGGTCCTCCTCCTCACATGCTCCCTTTCTCCATTAAGCTTAGCAATACCCCTCTGGACTTTCTCCTTTCACTAATGTATCTATAGAAAGTCTTGTCACCTTCTTTTACTGTTCGTGCTAGTGTTTCCTCAGTTTGGGACTTTGCCTGCCTTACTGCCTTCCCTGCTTCCCTTAGGGCAGTTTGGTATGCCTCCTATCTTCATCATGTGTTCCTTGTATTTCCTGAAGGCCAGCCTTTTGGCTCTGACCTTTTCTGCTACTGTATTTGAGAACCAAAGTGGTTTCCTTCTTCTTTTGCACTTCCTTTTCTGTCTAACACAATGGGATGTTGCTTCAAGTATTGCATCCTTAATGCTTGCCCTCTGCCTGTACCCCCTCACCTGTGTTTCTTTTTGCCAGGGCTAGCTTAACTCTGTTGGCCATCTTATCAAAGTCAGCTCCTCTGAAGTCCCATATTTTTGCCTTGGAATTTGATGATTTAGATGTAGTAGCCAAATTGAACCATACCATGTGATGGTCACTGGCCCCCAGGTGACCTTCTACCTGGAGATCTGTGATCCCTTCTTTGTTAGTCAGTACTAGATCTAGGATAGCCCTGTCTCTTGTCGGTTGCTGTACCAGTTGTTTGAAGCCCTCCCCCTGCAGGGAATCCACTATGAGTCTAGTTCTGGCAGATGTTCCTGCTGGTATTGACCAATCTGTATCCGGCATGTTGAAGTCTCCATTATCAGAACCTCCCTTTAGCTGTCATGTTTTGTATATCTTCTAACAGTAATGTGTCTATGTCCTCCCTCTGGTCTGGGGCCTGTAGACAACCCCAGTTCTTATGGCTGTCCCATTTCCTGTTTCCAGGGTGACCCACAGTTCTTCTGGCTCCTTATGTGTATTCTGAATTTCTGTAGCTTTGATATTTTCATTAACATACAGGGCCACTCCTCCCCCCCTTTTTGCACCTCGGTCTCTTCTGAACAATACATAGCCAGGTACTGAAGTCTCCCAAGTGTGGTTACTGGTAAACCACGTCTCACTAATTGCTACTATGTCCAGTTTAGCCTCTGACATTATTGCCTGCAGGTCTGGGATCTTATTTCCCAGGCTGTGAGCATTTGTGTACATGATTTTCCATTGGCCAGATTTTGGTGTGTTAGTTGTTGGGTGAAGTTTGGCATTACCCTCTAAACGTCGTATGGGGAGACAAACCTTTTTCTTACCTGGTGATGCAAATGAACAGCAAACACGCTGAATTCCTGTTTGACCACTAGCTGAGGGGGGTGTTCTTCCCATTCGACGTATGGGTGCTGCACCCCTCTCCATTTGCTAGTTTAAATATTCTGCAAAGACGTCAAACTTCTGCCCCAATGCACTGACTCCTCTTTAGTCAGATGCAGTCCATCAAATTTAAAGAACTTCGCTCCCAGAACTGTTGCCAGTTCCCTACAAATCTGTGTCCTTTTTCCTGGCACCAGTCCTTGAGCCACGTGTTTAGCTCCCCTATCTCCCCTTCTCTGACCTTCCGTCCATCTGCTCCCCTCTCCCAGACTGGCAGGATCTCAGAGAAGGAGATGTCGGACGAAATAGATGATAGTTTGTCACCCAGCCTAGTCAGGTGTTCCTTGGTCTCCACAACTGACCGGCTGGCGAGATCATTAGTCCCTATGTGTACTAGGACATCAATGTTTTCTCCTGCTGTGTGAACAATTTTAGCAATGCGGTCAGTGTCTCTCCATGCTGATGTACCTGGGAGACATCTGACCATTACCCCTAGCTGGAGATGGGTATCAACTCCCGAATCATGGAGTCTCCTATGATCAAGTTTTTGGATTTCCTTTGTGCTTGTTTAGTTTTGGTTCCTGATTGGGTGAGTTTTGTTGTGCTAGCTCCTTTGCGCAGTGTCCTGCTCTGCAGTGTCTTCTGCCTCTTTATTTGATTTCAGAGATAGAGGCAGATACCTGTTTGTAGTGTTTATATGGTTTTGGAGGTAATGTGTTTGGAGAGCAGAGAGTGATGGGGTACCTGATTTGCTCCTCCTAACCACCTGCCAACCTCCTGGACCAACTACCCTCTGCGGTCGAGGTTTTTCTGTTGGATGCTGGGGAAATGGCGGGTGGTTCTTATAATGTATTTCCTCTTCAATATGAAATTTGAGGTGCGCAATCTCTGCCCATGCTGCCCAGAGCTGAGCCCTAAGATCTCCAAAGGCCCAGCATGTAGGACAGTGTCCTAAATCCTGTAAGACTGTCCTTCTGAAAATTGTTCCACAGTACCTGCAGTTAATGAAATCCATTCCAAATAAGTTGCTGGGTTTGTAACCTAGTCAGAGTAATTAGAAGGAAAGAAAAGGGGAAAAAAATGCAAGTAATGGTTTAATTGTGCTTTGTTTAACTTGTCATAACAAGTTAAATTACTAGTGCCCTGTAAATGAGATCACCTTGTGGAGCCCCACTGATCGCGCTTCCTGCTGTGCATGAAAATGTCACAACTGTGGTACCTATAAAGGAGTGTAGCGTGGGGTGGTTGGGGATGGGGTGGGTGGCTGGGCCCTTCCTGCCTAAAAAAGAACCACAGGACGAAAGAACAAGGAGGTAAGAGCAGAAACAATCGGTCAACAACAAATGCAGTAACCCTGAAAGCTTATCCTAATGTTAGATAAAACTGTAAAGCACCACCTGTAATAATTTCAGAGAAGATATACCCTGTAAGAAACACTTTGCTCCAGAGAAAAATAAAGCAGTAACAGAAGATATACCTTGCAAAAGACAATTTGAATTGCCGTGAAGTAAGTTTCTTAATATAAATGCATGAACCCACCACCACACCAATTTACAGTATTCACACTTGTGTTAAAACCTCTACACGGTTTACCCACCATCCTATTGTTCCAACATATGGCTGCCAGACCAGTAGGATAATCTCAAATGATTTCTGTAACAATATTGCAGCAATTAATATTTTAAATTTCTGTGATGCCTCAATAGCTGTTATCCAGTGATCTAATTAACATATCTTTGATTAAATTTCTGTAGTTGCATATATAAAGTCACAGATTAATGCCTCATAATGTAATTTTGCGCTAAATGTACATAATGCTCACTTGATACAGTCCTTGTGCATATACTGACTGTAAAATGCCAAAACGCCCGGCTTCAAGAATTAACATATACAGTATACTCCATAATGTATATGCTGCTATCTTAAATCCATTTTTTAATTACAGCGGTAGTGATAATGGCTGTGGTGCCTTTAAAAACTCTCATTATGAATTTTGCAAGTTTCAGAACTCAATTATGAAATCACAGTAAGCAACTGCAACATCTTTAAATGTTTCTTGTACCCATATTGTAATGGTAACTTCAGTAATCTGTTAGTGATAACAGTTGCAGTGTCTTTAGGATGAATAACTTTCAGCCTACTGAGTAAAATAGCACTCTGCATGTATCATTAATTATACAATACTCTGGTGAGCATCATGTTCCTGAAACAGTATTAGAGAACTTTAAAATCTCAATATACTTTTCAGTAAGCTAGCAAACATTTTTTAGACAAGCGTTTACACATGCTAATGTAGCCACTGAAATACAAAAAGTAAATGCTTACCATGCTTTTTCCTACTGCTGGTCAGACTGTCAGCAAAAGCACAATGGGTGGTTCCTGCTCTTACACTTGCTACCGAGCTGTTTGCCGCTGTAGCATACGTCCGCTAGCATTTCAAAAGGAAGCCGTTGCCATAGCAACACCCAACCCGGCGGCGGGTATAAACTGATGGAGCCTCTGCACTTCTGTAGAGTTTATTACTGCACTCTACATGCTCACATTTGTGTCAAATTGTACATCTATGCAGGTGACTGGCGCTGATAATTCTGTAGCCCTATTGTTTGGGATTTGTGAAAACATTTTTAAGAGAGTACTGGTACATAAGGAATTTTTCATGTACTTGGAAGCACGTAACATTTACGAATATAATAACTGAACGTTGACAAAAACATTTTTCTTAGTGTTTCTTTGTTTTAATTTTACATTTGTAGTGTCCCAGAAAGAAGCCATAAGGTGAAACGTTGGGGTATTTTGATTAAACGCACACATACTTAGTGTTGAGGCCTATTTTTTGGCTCGGAGCAGCACAACCATTCCCTTGTGACGAGATTCTCCAGGCTGAGGGTTTCCTCCACTAAACTGTAGCAGCTTTAAAGCAGCTGGTGATTGCCAGCCAGCACATCAAACATGTCTGTTATTCGCTAGTTTATTAGGCAACCTCTCTGCCAACCCTACAAATAGAAAAAGTGGCAGCTAGAGATGACTTTCTGTACGCATTATTTTCTTGTCAGAATACAGAAGATTGTTTGCTTCAGGGATTTATTAGTATCTTTTTCTTAATATTCCTTTAGGAAACTTGTGAAGGCACTAGTAGGTTTAAATTACCTGTAATACATAAAAGATAATGCCTGATGTACAGGTGATAACCACGATGTAATCACCTCGAGTGGTTGCTAGGGCATGAGTAAACCTTCGGAGCGCAGCTTGAGAGGTTTACCGCTAAAACAAAAGCACCATAGCATTAGCCCATCAGCACAGCAGTAGCACTACTCACGATGCCAGTAACTTGAGTTTGGTAACCAGTCTAGGTTATGGGGGTCTGGTTGGGGGGTCAAGGAGGATTGAGCATCCAAATAGATGCTTTCCTCCAGGGAGGAAGGGCTGTTCCATCTTGCTACTGTACTGCCACCTATAGTTGTATGGGGGGAGGTGCAACTGTTGAGCTGTAATGGAGGGACATTAAGATGCAGTAAGCAGAATGTGTGTCAGCACATTCTTCCCAAGATCTTGGACCCCTCGCTGGTGTCCCTGTAAGGCTGGGGATCTGCAGCTCTGGGGGGGGGGGACTAGGGGTACATTCCCTCTGCCCATGCTCCATAATGGCCGGTATATTTGGTCTAATGGCAGTATATCCGTGGTACTGGGCATAGGAGCTGAAAATGCCATTTGAAAAAGAACACAAGCACTCTGTTTTAAAGATACACTCATGTTTTTGCAATGGTTTCTATGATTTACAGTAGTTTGGTTAAAAAAATGGTATATGGGTCATTTGCTGTCATTTTTGTCTGATATGTTTACGCAGTTGCACCAAAAGTTAACTGCCTTAAATTTAGTCTAGCTGCAGTGTAACATCGGATGTAGCTGTGCTAAAAATGAAGCACAATTCTTTGAAAATCAGCAGAGGGAAGGATTTCCAAAGAGTTGCGCTGTTTGTAGTGCAGATGTGCTGGCAAATGTTATGTTGCAGCTAGACTGCATAAAAGGTGGTTTAACTTTTGGCGTAATGGTGTAAAATTGCAGCACAAATTGTGATGCTTCCATTGTGCCATTTTTTTAATCCTAAAGTGCCATAAGTAGTGGAAACTGTCACAAAACAAGGGCCTTTGAAATAGCATGCTTCAAACCCCAGGAATCACTCGGTCTGCTTAACTAATGTCTTCAGTGTTGAACTGTCCTGGAGAGAATGGAATGTATGTAAATGACGGAACTCTCATTGGCTCATGCCAATTTCAAACTGCTACCCGTAGTAACTGCTGCACTTTGAAGTGCTCAGATTAATTTCTCCACCTGCCAGCTTGGATGCCTCGAAGAGCTCGCCTCAACTTCTTTAAAAACTCATTTATTTATGAAGAAGTTCATTCTTTTACTTTTATTTTAACATTGCTGCCCATATTTAAGGTATTTAATAAGTTATAATGGGTTCTTTCTGTAGTTACAGTGGTACTTCACGGTTCCACAGAACCACGGTGAACCGCTGTTTTTGTGGTAAATTCTACCACTTTTTATTGTTTTTACTGTTTTACTCTTGGTTCCTCCTTGGGACCGTAGCATTTTATTCTTTAATTGTTTACTGTTCGCCCGGTTCCTTTTCCTGTCAGGAACTGAGTGAGTAGGTTGGTTCCCTCTGTTTTTCATCTGTAGGGAGCCAACCTTTTTTTCTCTCTCATATTTAAAAAAAAGTCTTATTGCACTTTTGGAACCGAACATTCTTTTTGTGGGCGCATTTGTTGTTCCTGACATTAATGTCAGAAACACCTAAAAAAAAGAAAAGGACAGGACCAACTGGTTTTAAAAACTATGCTAGTAGTGGACATTTAGTAGTCAAAGCAGATGGACGTAACTTGTGTATTTTCTTCTGGGAACTAGTCATATTTTTGTTAGCTGTGATATCTGCAAAATCTTCTGCCTCAAACTGTCTCAAGAAAAGGGCCAACAAGTTGGAAGAGATGGCTACCCGTGCTTCGCCACCTAAGTCTTTGGAGGAGCCCTCCTCTTCTAAAAAAGATAAGAGTAAGGAACTGGTGGAAAAATCCATGGGCAAACCCAACTTGGCTAAAGCAAAAAGACCAGTGGAAATGGCTTTGGAACCAGTTCTGGCAAAAAGAAAACATAAGGAAAAGCATACCACTGCACCCTTTGCTGAAAAAGCAAAGAAGCTCTCAGCAAGTAGACCAACCATGCCCTCTGAGGAGAAAATTGCCAAAGCCCTGCAAGTATTACAGGCCCTTCAGGCTGCTGGTCCATTGGTTCTTCCTCCTCCAGTTACCCTGGTTTCTCCTGTTCCTGCTTCGGTTCAGGGTTAGGGGATCCTAAACCAGGCTTTGTTTCCAAACCCAAGCACTGACAGACTACCAGCAGATCAGGGGGTACTTCAGAGGTAGGTGCAGTAGGACAGTTAGATGGGCAGAGCCAGTCCCTCAGGCCAAGGCTCAACCCAAGCAGAACCCCTGACGTGTTTGTACAGGTCATCTCTCCCCTACCAGTAGGTGGCAGGCTGGCTCACTTCCTCCAAGCTTGGCAGTCCATCACCACAGACAAGTTGGTCTTGGAGGTAGTAAGCAAGGGTCTGTCCCTAAGCTTCAAAACATTCCAGAAACTGAGAAGCAATAGTTTTCTTCCAGTAACCTCACCAGAAAGGGTGCTTCTGGAGACAGAAGTGGCCAACCTGTTGCTGATCAGAGCAATGGAACCTGTCCCTCCATCACAGAGGACAAGGGGTTCTACTCCAGATGTTTCCTCACACAAAAGAAGAATGGGGACTGTCAACCAATACTAGATCTCAGACTCCTGAATAAACATGTGACAAAGCCAAAGTTAAGAATGGTCACCTTGACTGTGATAATATCCACTCTCCAGCAGGGAGACTGGCTGCCATCCTTGGACCTCAAGGGTGCCTATTTCCACATCCTCATCTGACCCAGCCACATAAAGTATCTGAGGTTTAGACTTCCCTCAGTCCATAGTTCAAAGCCATGTCCTTTGGTCTAACCTCAGCCCCAAGGGCATTCACAAAGTGCCTGGCTGTGGTAGTGGCTTACCTGAGAAGGCAAGGGGTCACGGTAGTTCCTTACCTAGATGACTGGCTAGTCATGGGACAGTCCCCTCAACACACCAGAGTTTCTCTTGCTCGAATTTAGAGCACCTTGGAATCTCTAGGGTTCCTGATAAATTCTCAGAAATCACAGCTAGAACTGGTCCAGGTGCTGGACTTCATAGGGGCAGAGCTGGACACCCTGCAAGGAAAGGCATTTCTCCATCAGGACAGGGTAGACAGAATTTTGCAGTTGGCAGGATCTTTCACACTGAACAGACCTAGGCCAGTCAGACATTTCCTGCAACTACTAGGCTACATGGCGGCAGCCACAGCCGTAGTGCCAGGATCAAGATTTCAGATGAGGGACATTCAGTTCAACCTAAGGGCTCACTGGTTCCAAAGGAGGGATCCTCTGGCCAAGCCGGTACCTATCTCAAAAACTCTCATACAGGCACTGCAGCGGTGGATGGACAGGCAGAACCTCGGAGAGGGAATCCCCTTCAAAAAAGAGAGCCCCTCGCTGGTTTTCGCTACATATGCTTCCCTGTTGGGGTGGGGGGCACACATGCTCGACCTCACAGCCAGTGGCATATGATCCGCTCAGGAATCATTCCTACACATCAGCCTGTTCGAACTCGGGGCAGTGTATCTGGCCCTTAAGCATTTGCACCTCAGCTAAAGGGCAAGGTGGCACAGGTCAGAACAGACAACAACACCGCCATGTATTACATCAGCAAGCAGGGAAGCACCGCATCAACCCTACTTTGCACAGACGCCACGAAGGTCTGGAACCTGGCCTACTCCCTGCAGATGTCCCTGTCTGCCAGCCATCTACCAGGCAAGGACAATATTCTGGCAGACTCCCTAAGCAGGATAAGCCAGAACCATCACGAGTGGTCCATCAACGCACAGATGCTACACTCACTGTTCAGAAGGTGGGGAACACCAGAGATAGAACTCTTTGCCTCCCCAGACAACTACCAGCTGCCATAGTTCTGCTGCAGACCTCCAGCAAAGGGGACTGTGCGAGTGGATGCCCTGACATTGGATTGATCGGGTAGATTTCTTTCCATCTTTCCTGTTTTGCTCAGGGTCCTGATAAAACTCAGGTCCCAGTCAGCAACTATGATCTTGCTGATTCCAGATTGGGCGAGACATCCATGGTACTCGCTGCTGTTGACCCTGTCAGTGGCACAGCCAGTTCACCTCCCTCAGAGGCACAACCAGCTGACAGCCTCTCAGGGCAGGATACTGTACCCCAACCTCAAGTCCCTTCGCCTCAGGAGTTGGTTCTTGAAGACTTAGAGTTTGTCAGTTTGAACCTCTTTGAAGAGGTCCTGACTGTCCTTAGGGTTTCTCAGAAACCCTCAACCAGGAAAACTTATGCTTCCAAATGGAAGAGATTTTCCATATGGTGTGGCCACAAGAGTATCCACCCTGCTACTGCCAGGTTGTCTGTCCTTTCTGACTACCTGACACACTTAAATTCTCTAGGCCTTAGACCGTTTTCCTTGAAGGTACACCTAGATGCAGTCTCTGCCTATATCTCAGCTGGTAAAGACAGATCCCTGGCATCTCATTCTGTCTTTCAAAAGTTCTTTAAAGGTCTGCTTCACCTCCACCCTCCCTTGAGGGAGCCTGTGCCAGGCTGAGATCTGAACATTTGCATTGCCAGGCTAATGGAACCCCCTCTTTGAGCCAAAGGCAACTGCAGATCTAAAGTGTGTTACTTGGAAAGCTGTTTTCTTAGTAGCCATTACTTCAGCTAGGCAAGTAAGTGACCTTCAGGCCCTGTGCACAGATCTGAACTATATATCTTTCCACAGGGATAAGGTGGTACTCAGGACCAATAGGAAATTCCTACACAAGGTAGTCTCAGAATCAGTCTATTACACTGCCAACTCTAGCTCAGGAGAGCAGAAATTGCATAGCCTGGATGTCAAGAGGGCATTTGGCCACTATCTTGACAGGACCAAGGCCCATAGGCCAGAGGTTACCCAGTTATTCCTTACCTATGGGGAAATCAGTAAAGGTAAACCAGCATCTAGATGAACCATTGCACGCTGGATAGTGGCCTGCATTCAGTTCTGTTACAGCAAAGCCGTTAAGCAGCCTCGTGGGCCTCAGGGAACACTCTACCAGGGGGCACAGCTGCATCAGTAGCTGCAGCAAGGGACATACCCGTGCTGGAAATTTGCAAAGCAGCTACGTGGAAAACTGTTCACACATTCACCAAGCCCTGTTGCTTAGACATACAGTCCAGAAGTGATGCCAGATTTGGCACAGCAGTTCTGCAGAGCCTTTTTCCCAAATAGGTTCTCTGCCTTTCCTCCAAAGGTACTGCTTGGTAGTCTGCATTAGTTAAGCAGACTGAGTAATTCCTGGGGTTTGAAGAAAAAAATTACTCACCATAGTAATTATGTTTCTTCCAGGGGATCACTCGGTCTGTTCAAGCTCCCACCCTGCCTCCCCTACCAGGAAAAAGGGATCTCTTGTCTTGCATCCCTACTGGTCACTATATGTCCTACTATTTTTTTAAGCTTGATGGTTAAAGTTTTTTTTTTTAATCCAGTTGTGTTTTATTGTTGTCCCTTCTTACAGGGAGCATTGTTTAGGGGCTCCCTTATGGGGGAAGGCGTTAGGTAGTTAGTTAGGGTGTCTTCACTTTGTTAGGCTTTGTAATAAATCTGAGCACTTGAGAGTGCAGCAGTTACAAGGGGCAGCAGTTTGAAATTGGCATGAGCCAATGAGAATTCCAGCATTTACATACATTCCATGTTATCCAGGGCAGTTCAACACTGAAGGCTGACTGCATTAGTTAAGCAGACTGAGTGATTCCCTGGAAGAAACATAATTACTGTGGTGAGTAATTTTTTCTTGTGTTTTGACACAATTGGAAGTACTCTGATGGATGCAAACATCACATTTGTGTCAGCCTCCTCCAGTTTTGGAAATACTGCCCAGTGTATGTTGTTTGAGGGTGTTGGTTAAGCCTCCGTGTTCTTCAAAACCAACAACTCTTAGGGATAACCATTCCTTTATTTAAAATGTTAGTGTCTCATCCTTTGAACTCCTACAGTGAGGGAGGGATATACCCCATTACTGAAATTTGCTGCTTTATGATATTGGGTGCAAGTGGGTGTAAGACCTGACCAGTGTGCCTCGACATTGAGTGATGAGGTTGAGATCCAAATGACTGCAGCCAGTCAGCAGACATCCTTTTGGTAGCTAATCAGGAAGCCTGCATCCCCTTCAACATTGCATGAAAGCAGCCCACAAGCCTGGAAACAGTTAGTTCAGAGATAGAGGGCGAAGGGGTTTGAACAGCTGTAAAAGCAGAGCATCCCAAAGCAGTAAGAGAAGCTGCAAAGGAAATCACTTTTAGTGGCCAGGGAGTGCTGCTGAGAGGAAGTCCTGCCTGTCTGGTAGCCCTTGTAAGGGCTGAAAGAGCTGAAAAGGCAAGGCAGTGAACTTGGGGCCAGTACCATTAGGCAGCTCACCCTGGAGGCTTCCAGGCGCCCTGTGAGCTTGAATGGCAAGTTGACCAACAGTGAAGGGTTCTGGAGCAGCCTTGTGAAGAGTTTGAGAGGGGTAGCCTACCAGCAGGTGCACTTAGCTTGTAGATTAGCCAGTGATGAAGAGCTGGAGCCCAAGTGGAATGGCCCAAGAAGAGTCTAAAGGACATGGCTTGCCTTCAGGAACCCCAAGGCGTACTTGGCAGGAAGGTTACACACCAACCAAGGGACAGAATGAGGAGTGTGAATCCACCTGCAGAAGCCTCAGCTGATTGGTTTTGGTCTGCACTGGAAGGACAGAGTATGCAAGCTGTGGCCCTCTGAACAAGGGTAGGGTATTACCTGCAATTAGATACCTCCTACTCAGGCAGATTTGATTGGCACACCAGCTAGTGGTGTTTGGTATAACTATCCTCCCAGAACCCCAGAAGAGCACAGAATCAGATCCTGATTGGTGTCAGGTCACCTTCCATGGCTGCAGAAGGAGAGGAAAGATGACGTTGCATGAGTACAGCAATGTCATCTGCTGACTTGTTTGGAAGACATAACCTGCTGCAGACTACTCTACCTTGGCATGCTGACCCATGACCATTGTATCAGCCATGTGAACTATTCAGTAGTCCCAAGTGCAGCTCTGGATTGCAAAGCCTAAGATGCAAGAAGAAGTGGTACACCTTGTGAACAAATTTGGGGCAATTCTAGAATTTGAACGCTCTAATTGGTGATGAAGCAGATTCCTTCACATGGTGTGCCAGCAAATGGGTACGTAGGAAGATACCCCCCCACAAGACAGAGGCACACTGGAACATTTGACTGGAAAAATGGAGACCGTGAAAACCAGTACTGATGCCCCATCCTCTGAGAATTCTGAAGGACCAACTGAAATCAAAGAAAATAAGAATGACATCCAACCTTAGAAGAATGGCATAACAGGGTGAGGACAGCAGGTACACAAATCCATAGGACTACTGGAGTATGTGGAAGTTCAGATAATTTACTATGGGATTGCCTGCAGCAACCTCTAAAAGGAAATTGGCTGGGGGGTAGAGGGCCAAGTACTAGTTCTGACAATTGAGATCCACAGTAATTGATTATTAACACCTGTTGCCGAAAAGGCATGTATAGTGTATGGTCCTGCATTGTTGTGTATGGAATTCCATACACTGTAAAAAAGTCGTTCTGCTTCAGTAGTGACATGGCTACTGCAGCAGAACAATTTTTCATTCTACTGAAGTAGCTACGTCAAAGTATGAGTCTCCCGATCAGTGCGGTTCATTGGAGAGCAGACAGTTGAACCGTTGCGCAGGAGAGATGCCACCACACACATCCCTGAAGAGCCGTTCTCAGACCACAGATGCTGACTGTACTGACAAGAAAAAGTAAGCCCTTCTTCATTTCAAGGGACCATACATGCCAAGGCTATGCACTCTTGAGGTCCTCCTCGTCAAGGAAACCTTGTGTATGGGCTACCATACCCTATCCTCTATATCTTGTGGAAAAGACTGAAGAAAATCCAAAATACTAATTAACTCTGGAATGTAGATCTCACTGATTAACCATGACTTGTGGGACAATGTCACCAGTCACCCGAACTGAGAGCTCTGACCTTACCGTGGCACTGTGAACATAATCATCAACAGGCACGTTATAAGGATCCTGGGAATATGGGATGCTGTTTTCAAGACTGGAGATTTTGCACTAAGAGATCTTCAGTAGCAAGGTTAGCTCTCAGGGTCAGGTCAGCATAGACTTCTTCATGGAGTTCGTCGCTATCCTGGACCCGAAGAACAAATTTGCCAAGTTATGGGATGGCAGTTTCCGCTGCTCAGGCAAAAAGATGGAGGTGCTCTTCAGGTCGCAGTGTCCAAGAAAGTGTTTATTCCACCGTGAAGTGAAATCATAATATAGTCAAAAAACTGGAGTTCGCACTAGGATGGTGGTGCTTCAGACTAAAACATAAATACAAACAGCAAAAAAGTCGGGCACTCACCAACCTCTAAAAATTCAAAGGCACAGGTCTCAAATTAAGAATGTAGCTTTATTTAAGGCATAAAATTAAGCGCCATCTGTTTGACGTGTTTTTGGATGAAACAGCATCCTTTATCAAAGGCATGAAGAGCTGGAGCCCAAGTGGATATGAGTGCCCAACTTTTGCTGTTTGAAATCATAATATTCAGCGTCATTATGGAATGGGTTGGATCACAGGAGGAGGAGAGTTTTTTATTTATTTATTTATAGTCTTGGATTACAATACCTTTGAGCACAAACAGCTCTTTTACAAAGGCCCCACGTCAAAAGGGGGGATACAGACAAACAGGGAAGGCAAAAAAATACTTGTTACAAAATACAGAAAATTAATACAGTCAAACAGAGTAAGTAAACAGCTATAACTGTCAAAGAGACATGACTAAAGGGTGAAACTAGGTGAAGCAGAGGAGGGTAAGCAATGGAAACTGGAAAGTTGGAGGAGGCAGCCAGAGGCCCTTTCAAGCTAAAAGTAGAGGTTAGAGGGGCTGGGAAAGGCGGGGGTAGGAAGGAGGCGTTGGGGTGTGTGTGGAAGAGGCAGCCAAAAGCCTTGTTCAAGGTGGAGAGGAGAATGATGTAGCTGGGTGGTAAGGCCAAACGAGAGCCCGATAGGTAGGACAATTGCTTGCAAGTAGGGGGAATTAGACATAACAGTCGCAGGTGCTGTTAGAGGTGAGATGCTGGCAGAGCATGAGTTTGAACGTGCCCATGTAGGGAAGCAATGATATATCACTACCAAGTGCATTTAACCAAAGAGGAGCCCTGTAGGCAAATGAGCGTTGCTTCTGAGATGTCCAGCATTTTAGTACATGGAGAAGCTGACTACCAGAATTTTACATATGTTGAGAAGTGCGGTGGTGGCTGAGCAGGTTTTCCATACCAGGAGGCATGAGGCCGAGAAGTGCTTTTTTTGGCTAAAAGACAGGTATGATATTGAATACTTCCACTAAGCTGAAGCTAGCCTTTCTGGGCATAGAGCTCACATGTGTGGGTGAGACGTGCAGCACCAGTGAGCAGCCTGCATGCCTTATTCAGAGCTGTGGATATTCTCCAGAGGGATGATGAGGATGCAGTGCAGTCGATTACCAGACCGTAGTCTGCAATGGATAAAACAGAGCTGTGAATAGCAAGTCTAAGGGCATTCAGTGTCAGGCAATGTTTGTGCCTGTGTAGTAGGCCGATCTTGATGTTTACTGCCCTGGCGATGGTGTCAATGTGATGGGCATAAGTAAGGCAGCTGTCAAGGGTGACCCCCCAGGTATTTCAAGTGCTGTACTTGTTTGAGTGGAACGCCAAGGCGATTTCTGATGCTCAGTGAATGGGATTTGTGCTTATTCCGGATGCTGCTGAGCAGCATGACTTTTGTTTTCTTGTAGTTCAGGATCAATTTGTGTTTGTGGAACCAGTCCTCCAATTCCTCAAAGCTTCGTTGAAGGTGTTCCAGTTGCACTGGGTCAGGGTTGCTGGTGTATATGATGGCGTCATCCGCATACAGGAGAATCCGTTGGTTGCAGAAATGAGTCAGATTATTGAGAAACAAGTTCTTCTGCTCCGTTTTCACAATAGAGGACAGTGGAAAAGGTCTTCCACCAAAGCAGATGGAACACAATAACAAGGAGGCAGACACGAGCCCCTTCACAAGAGAAAGATTCCCAGAAGAGCTAAACAAACTTAGAGTTGATAAAGCAATGGGGCTGGATGGAATTCACCCAAGAGTGTTGAAGGAACTAAGGGAAGAAATTGCAGCAGAATTATTCAGTGGATCACTGGAGAGCGGCACAGTACCTCAGGACTGGAGAACAGCAACAGTAGTACCCCTGCACAAGGGAGGAAGTAAGGAGAATACTGGGAACTATCACCCAGTCAGCCTAACCTCAATAGTGGGCAAAATGATGGAAGCACTACTAAAGGAGAGAATAGTGGAATACCTGAGGGAAAATAGAAAACTAGAACCCAGGCAACATGGTTTCATGGCAGGAAGATCATGTCAGACAAACATGACACATTTCTTTGACTGGGTTACCAAAACAATGGACCAGGGTGGCTCGGTGGACATAGTGTACCTAGACTTCAGTAAAGCCTTTGACACCATCCCCCACAGGAGGCTGGGAAATAAGCTGGAGCACAATGGGTTAGGGCACAAGATAGTCAACTGGGTTAGGAATTGGCTATGGAATAGAAAACAGAGAGTCTTGGTGAATGGGGTTATGTCACAGGAAGGGGAGGTGACCAGCAGTGTGCCACAGGTGTCAGTGCTGGGTCCAATACACTTCAACATATTCATCAGTGATATTGCAGAGGAATTGGAGGGAAAGGTATGCCTGTTTGCAGACAATACAAAGCTCTGCAACAGGGTGGGCACACAGGAGGGGGCCACAAGCATGGTGGCCGACCTCATGAAACTAGAGGAGTGGTCAAAACTATGGCAGTTAAAGTTTAACGCCAAGAAATGCAAGGTCATGCACCTAGGAAAACAAAACCCAGAAGAAAAGTACACACTGGATGGCACCAATTGGAGGTAACAGAGATGGAAAGGGACCTGGGTGTACTCATTACCAATGACTTAAAAGTCACAAAACAGTGCGAAAAGGTGGCACTGAGAGTAAATGGCATCCTAGGATGTATAGGTAGGGGCATTACGAGCAGAAAGCAAGAGGTAACCATGCCACTGTACAGATCCTTGGTGAGGCCACACTTGGAGTACTATATCTAGTTCTGGAGGCCACACCTGAAAAAGGACAAAAACAGATTCTAGGGACATGGATATGTTGTTCATCCACACTCATTGGCAGTATCCTTGCCGCTTTAAATCTTGCCGGAAGGTCTTCAAGCTTGCTCCTCCCACCCACCCGGGTGGTATAACTCTCGGCTCCGCCCCATGACGCCAGATCTTCCTTACCGCTTGGAAGCTCAGGTTCCCTCCTTAACGCTCTGCGTTTGTGACTGGTTCCTATTTCTCCGTTTGCGGATTTAAAAATAATATTTTGCAAAAAGACTTCAGTCTTCGATCCCTCGCGGCTGCGATGGATAAATCGACTCCCGGATTTCGGAGATGCCCATGCGGTCAGAAGATGTCTCGGACGGATCCACACTCCACGTGTGTCTACTGCTTAGGCCTTGAGCACGACCCGCAGGCTTGCGACCTGTGCTCATCTTTCCCGGCTCGTCCTCGAAGACCGTGCTGCCCGGTGCAACTGGCCGTCAGAAGCGTTCCCTCGGTGAAGTCAAGGAGGCCGGTTAAGCGGTGTCCAGCGGTAGCATTCGGCGGATCAACTCGGCGGATGGTCGCCCTCGAGAAGAGGGAAGCTGGCCCGGGCGATATCTTCCACCGGCCGCGGCATTTATCCGCTCTCTCTGGGTTCTTCCTACCGGCTTCCTTTAGGAGCTTTGTCTGTCCTCTCCACTAAAGGAGAAGGGCCTGCGTGCTGGACCTTTTCTCGGTCCAAAAGAAGGACAAGGTAAGTCCCTCCGTCGGCGCTCTTGGGAGGCGGGAAGGTCCCTCTCCCGGGCCGTCGACCGTCGGCCGTGTCGGCGGCCGCCACTGGCCTCACGGTGTCCCGTCAGGTCAGTTGACCGAGACTCCCACTGATGAAGTCGAGATTTTCTCGACCCATTGACGGACTGTCGCCTTTAGCAGCCGAGATTCCCTCTCCCAGTTCCCCGGGAAGAGTTGAGATCCCGTGGGCTCGCCTGTGCCTCGGTTCCGGAGCCCTCGGATGGACCTTCCGAGCCGAAGGGAGTGTCGGTTTCGACGAACCTCCTGCACCGACCGAGAATTCCGGGACTCTCGGTCTCGGTCTCGGACCTCTTCAGCGGTCCAGCCGTTCCCACGCTCATAAGCGGTCGGTCGGCCGGCAGCGGTAGCGGCCGTCGCCGATCGTCCTCGTCCTCCTCCTCGGATGAGGAGGCTTCGGCGTGAATTACGTCGGCCGTGCGAGGACCTTATGTTACTTACAACTCCTCCTGGCAGGAATAAGCCGACTCCGGCGCCTTCCCGACCATTAAGTGGCTGTCACCGGAACGGCCGACACAACCCCTCGACTTGCCGAGGAGCCTATACCCAGGCCGGTTGTTCGGCCAAAACCAGCTGCTCCACCGATTGCGGTGGAACCTCCGCCTCCACAGCCATCAATTGGGGCTCCGACCAAGGATTCTCGGTCGGCTAAGGGTTTACCCCATCGGCTGTCAGTTACCTCACTCCCGACCGACCTCGGCTGGTGAAGGGTGGTTCAGGCCAGAGGCAGCTCTTGAGAGACTCTTCCGAGTCGAAGATGATTCCTCCTTCTTCTCAAGCACTGGACTTGGAGTCTTCAGGAGGTCAGCCAATGGGCGATAGCCGTCGTCTTCCTAGGACTGCTTCGGCTCATCTCGGAGTCTACGGGATGGAGCTCGAACCCGTTCCAAAGCGGGCCAGGTATCCCTCACGGAGATTCTGGACCGAGGGATTCTCGGCGGAGGCCTTTCCGGTGGCGGCGAGGCCATAGTGGGTCCAGCACTGGAACTTTGGCAGCGCCTGCTTCCCTGCCCTCGCCTTCGGCCAGGATGGCCAGGAAGTATCACGGTCCCTACCGGTTCCTTGTCGGTTTTCGGAACACCCCTCTGCTGAGGGTTGGTTACCGACAGCGTTTTCAGCGCGCCCGGCACGCCAGGATGTGGACAAACCTCCTGACAAAGAGTCCAAGAAATTGGACTATAGCCGGGCGAAAAGTCTCGCTGCGTCCTCTCGGCCTTCGTCAGGCCAGTTCGCCGTCCTCATGGCACATTTTCTCATGCCTGTTGGGCTCCCTGGATGAGTCATCCCTCATCTTCCGCCGATCTGCAGACTACGGTTAAGCAGGTGCGGGACCAGGGCAGGGCAGTGGCCAAACAGCAGCTCCAGACTGCTTTGGATGTAGGGACTCATGTGCCAGATCGGTGGCGGCCGCGGTGGCTATCGTCGAGAGGCTTGGCTGAGATATCCACCTTTACTTCGGATACCCAGCACAAGTTGGCGGATGTTCCTTTTTGGGGACTGACCTCTTGACCCTGGGGTGGAAGGTCACCTGCAGAGGATCGAGAAGTCCAATGCCACCTTGGACTCGGTCTCTTCCGCTCAGAAGGACAAAGGCCGCCAAACCACAGCCTAAGCCCTTTCGTCCTTCTGCCCCAGTAGCCGGCCCAACAACGTCAGGGGCCAGCAGGCTCGACCTTGGCATCAAACCCAAGCACGGCTTCCTCTAACAGGAGGCAGGGAGGAAAGGGCCCAGGAGGTCCCTCGGCCGGTCCCTCCTCCAAGCCTGCCCAGTGACGGGCTGAGGGGTGTCGCCCCCATCCCCGTCACCTTACCCTAGGTCCCCGTGAGAGGCAGCTCCAGCACTCCGTTCCGCCTGGTCCGCTGTTACCACGGACAGGTGGGTCTTGAGAGGTGGTGGGAAGAGGCCTGCCTCTGGAATTCGAGCAGGCACCACCCTTCAGGCCGTCGCCCCTCGGGACTTGGGATCCCCAGCCTCACTGGCGGCTCGTCGAGCGACAGCTAGCTCCTCCTCCAGAAGGAGGTGGTAAGAAGGTGGTGGACCCTCTTTCAGACCCAGGGTTTGTGTCCAGGTACTTCCTGGTTCGAAGCAGACCGGGGCTGGCGCCACTCACTCGACCTACGGCCTAAACAAGTTCCTAGAGCTCGAACCTTCAGGATGGTCACTCTGGCTCAGATAATACCATCCTTGGGCAGCGTGTGGTTCTGCTCTCTGGACTTGCAGGGCGCGTTTTCACGTCCCTATCCGTCCGTCTCACCAGAGATTCCTTAAACTTCAGCGGAAGGATCTCTCTTGAGTTCAAGCCATGCCCTTGACATTCTCCAGCTCCCAGGTCTTCACCAAATGCATGGCAGTGGTGACAGCATTCCCTCTTGGCCCGAGGGTCGGGTGTACCCTTACCTGGACGACTGGCTGATAGCAGCTCCCCCCAGGAAGGAGGCGGAGTGGTCCAGAGATCTGGCCCTCCAGGTCTGCTCTCAACTGGGCCTCCTTATCAGCGAGGCCAAGTCGGAACTCGAGCGAAGCAGGTGATTTTATTCATCGGGCAGCTACGACTCTCTTGAGCCAAGCGCGGCTCGGCGGACAGGGCCGAGGTTCTTTCCTCCTTTGCCCGATCATTTCTGGTTGGGCAATTGCCCTGCCGGGACTTCCTCGCCTCCTGGGTCTCATGGCGGCCTGTACCAGCGTGGTCCGTTGGGCCCGCTGGAACATGCGTCCCTTCCAGTGAGGGACTAGCCCGGCCAGTGGTCCCTGCGCTGCGATCCCTTGGACCAGCAGCCGCCGGTGACACGGGGATGTGGAAACGCTCTCCAGTGGTGGACGTTCCAGATCATTTGCAGGAGGGCATCCCGTTTATCCGCCCCAGGCAGACGGTCTCTCTGTCGACCGATGCCTCTCTGATGGGTTGGGGTGCCCATCTGGGGAACACCGGGCTCATGGCCTCTGGTCCCGCAGGGAGTCGATGCCACATCAACCTGCTGGAGCTCGAGCGGTCCGCCTAAGCTCTCACCGCCTTTGCTCCGTTCCTCGGTCAAGTGGTCCGGTCCAGGCGGACAATACCACGACCATGTACTATCTAAACCGCCAGGGGCGGGGCAGCTCCATGCTTCTATGCAAGGAAGCTCTCCGCATTTGGTCACTCTGCGCAGCCTGGAGGCGGATCTCCTAGCCATTCACGTGGCAGGAGCCTCCAACACCCTGGCCGATGCCCTGAGCCGGATAGGGGCTGCATCCCAGTGGTCTCTCCTACCGGAGGTAGTACAGCATCTGTTCTCCTTTGGGGCACACCTCAGGTGGACCTGTTTGCCTCCATGGAGGCAGCAGCTGAGTCTGTTTCATGCCGCCCCCTCAGCAGGGCTCGCTGCAGGGGGATGCCTTCTCGAGGCAATGGACCCCGGGCCTCTTTTACGCCTTTCCCCCATTTCCCTTGATCCACAAGGTGCTTCTCAAGGCGAGGAGGGACAAGGCGCAGGTGATTCTGATAGCCCCAGACTGGCCTCGCCAGTTCTGGTACCCAGATCTCCTCAGTCTCAGCTCCAGGACTCCGCGGCAGCTTCCAGCTCGCCCGGACCTGCTCTCAGTCAATCAGGGGAAGGTGTTCCATCCGGACCTTCAATCCCTGCACCTGACGGCCTGGTTCCTGGCTGGCTAGAGTTCCAGGCTTTGGGTCTTTCCGACGAGGTCCTCAATATAGTTGGGCGTCCCGTGAGAGTCGACCAGAAAATGCTATGCCTTCAAATGGAAAAGGTTTTCCATTTGGTGTCAGAACAAGGGCTTGGACCCTTCCTCCTGTTCCTTGGCAAGCATCTTGGACTATTTATGGTCCTTTCTAGTCAAGGGCTTAGGTCGGCTGACCCTAAGGGTGCACCTGGCAGCCATCTCTGCTTACAGGCGCGGGCGGGAAGCGAGTCAGTGGCGCAGGGAGAAGGTGGTCTGGCGCGCTTTCAAGGCCTTGATCACATTTCCCTCCAGTCCGGGAACCCCCACCTCCGTGGGATCTACTGCTGGTACTGGCAAAGCTCATGGGCAGCCATTCGAACCTATGCACAGGTGTGCTCTCTCTCACCTGTCGTGGAAGACCGCCTTCTTGGTGGCTATCCGTCAGCCAGAAGGATGGGAGAGCTCCAGGCGCTTTCCATCGAGTCTCCTTACCTGGTCTTCCACAGGGACAAGGTTGTCCTGCCCCCCACCAGAAATTCCTTCCGAAGGTGGTGTGGAGTTTCACCTTAACCAGGTGTTGACTCTGCGGTGTTCTACCCCAATCACACCTCGGAGGCGAATATAGGCTCCATACTCTGGACCTAGAAGGCGCTAGCTTATAAGGGCTACGGCTGAAATTCGGGAGAGGTTCGCAGCTGTTTGTCACTTAGCTGAAGCCGCATCTGGCAGACCTGCAGCCAAGCGGACGATAAGCAGGTGGGTAACCTCCTGCATAGATCTCTGCTATAAGTTGGCGGGCATGGAGCCTCCCAGAGGGATAAGAGCTCATTCTACCCGCCATACTGCTGCAACGGTGGCTGCTTCCAGGGACGTCCCTATCCAGGAAATCTGCAGGGCTGCTACCTGGAAGTCAGCAAACACCTTCATTACCCACTACCACATCGACCTTGAGTCACGCGGGATGCTGGTTTTGGGGCCTCGGTTCTCCAGTCTCTCTTCCCAAGTAAGTATATGGGGTGTCGTCTTGCCTCCCTCCTCGGAGAACTGCTAGGAGTCTGCCAATGAGTGTGGATGAACAACATATCCATGTCCTAGAAATACAGGTTACTCACCTGTAACAGGAGTTCTAGGAATGGTATATGTTGTTCATCCACATCACCCACCCGACCTCCCCGGCTTCGACGCACAACCTGAGCTTCCAGCGGGCCAGATCTGGCGTCATGGGGCGGAGCCGAGAGTTATACCACCCGGGTGGGTGGGAGGAGCAAGCTTGAAGACCTTCCGGCAAGATTTAAAGCGGCAAGGATACTGCCAATGAGTGTGGATGAACAACATATACCATTCCTAGAACTCCTGTTACAGGTGAGTAACCTGTATTTAAAGATGGTGCAGAGAAGCGCCACTAAAATGGTGCAGGGGCTGCACCATGAGACATATGAAACTAGGCTCAGGGAACTGAAGTTGTACTCACTAGAACAGAGAAGAAACAGAGGTGACATGATATAAACGTTCAAATATGCCAAGGGAATAAACAAGACGGAGAACCTCTTCCAAGAAAACAATGGAACTCGGACAAGGGGGCACAACTTGCGTCTGGTGGGAGGCAAGTTCAGTAGCAACTATAGAAAGTACTTCTTTACGGAGAGGGTGATAGAGCCACGGAACAGCCTGCTGGCACAGGTGATGGTAGCTAAAACAGAGAATTTAAGCTAGTGTCGGACAGACAGTGTGGACAGCTTGGCTGGAATAATTAAAGGGGGGGGTAGCCACTTTGGGCAGACTAGATGGATCAAGTGGTCCCCATCTGCCGACACCATTCTTATGTTCTTATGAGAAAGATGCTGAACAGGAGTGGTCCCAAAATAAAGCCCTGAGGGACACCAGAGCGAACGGACTGCCAAGCAGAGATGACATTGACTATTTTTACACTTTGAGAGTGGTCTTCAAAATAGCTTTTAACCCAAAGTGTAGAGTCAGCAGACAGGTCTATGGAGGACAGTTGTCTGAGGAGTAGTGAGCGGTACACAGTATCACAGGCCTTTGTGAGGTTTATGAAGATTGCCCCTACTAAAGTGCCTTTTTTTTATTCAAATTTATTAAACCTTTAGGCGTCTTCTCAATTACAGCATCTTATACATTTCATAGATTTTAGTCGGCTATTACCATTTTATCACCTTTTAGTACTTTACATTCTGCAATTCAGATTCCATCGTTCAGCTTAGTACAATACCAAGAGAATTTATTTACCTTGAAGACATTTCACATGGGGCCGATGAACTAAATTTCCCCCAGTTATGCAATAGAAGGAGCTAGTCTAAGTCTTTCTCTCTGCTGGGGCCTTCAGTATTTTCTGACTCCAATAGTCATCCCTCTCTAGGCCCCTCCCTCTCCTCCTGTTCCTCATCCTCGTCCTCCCCTTCCCTTCTAATGATCCACCTTGTCCATCTATTCAGGTATTGAGGAGTCCTAGAATTAAATTTGTGTGTTAATGCCTCCATTTCCTGAATTTCCTTAATCACCCCATACCACTGCCTTAGTGTAGGTGGATCTGGTGACAGCCATCTCCTTGTAACAGCTTTATGGGCGGCCGTCACCAGAACATTCCACAGATGCACCTGTTCCTTACTCCCGACCCCTCTTGGGACTGGGGGAATTTCACCAGGGTCTGGGGTTATTTAAGCAATAAGGCATGATCAGGCGTGACATTAATTGTATGTTAATCACCTCCTAGGGGTGTTTCACCAAGTTCCAGATATACCTAGATGTGATTAACATACAATTAAAATCTCACCCCTGGGAGTAGCTTATTGCTTTTTTGCCAGTGGGAACCCTTGATTCTTTTTCTGTACTGTCTCTTCAGCTTTCTTTTTTTTTTTTTGAAAATACCTCATTGATGAAGAGAAATAGTCCGTCCACCATTCTGAGATACGAGTTGGAGCTGGAGACATGCTGGAATGCAGCATGTCAGTTCCAAACATTCTTGAAGTTGTTCTTTCTGTCATGCAGTCTGTGGCTTACTAGCTTCGGGGATCATGTCTTTCTTATGACACCAATTGGCTTCTTGTACAAAACAAAACAAAACAAGACCTTACATCCGATTGTATTAATAATTTTCCCAATAGTGTTCTAAGCAGAATATCGTGGTCACTCTTTACAGAAGCTCTTTGCTGTGTTGCCATGACTACACAGTCTCCCACTAGAAAAGGTGTATTGACCAATGAGTTGAGCATTTGTCATGGCAGTGGTGCATAAACTAAGCAAGAAAGCCACTGTAACATAATGGATTCATGGCAAATTAGGAGATCACATATTTATTATGTCACAGACTGGCCTCTTACAACAAAACTAACTTTATTAACATCCCAGTATATATACGTTCTACAAGCATGGATATGTTGTTCATCCACACTCTTTGGCACGTTCCCCTTCCACTTTAAATTCTACTGGAAGTCTTCAAGCTGGCTCCTCCCACTCACCCGGGTGGTATATACCTCGGCTCTGCCCCATGACGCCAGATCTTCCTTTCCGCTAGAAGATTCAAGTTGCCTACCTCGTGCTCATGCATTTTGTAGGCCCTGGCTCTAAAACCTTCGGTTATTCTGAAAATCCGTCTCGTTCGCATTAGCGACCGCAAGTTTATTTCTTCGATTATGGAAAACAAGTCTTCCCCCGGATTTCATCGGTGCCCTTGCGGCCAGAAGATGTCGCACACTGATCCCCACACCACGTGCATTTATTGCTTCGGTGTCGAACATGACACCTTGAAATGCGATGTGTCTTGCCTTTCATCCTAACGTCCTCGACGTCCGCCTCGCATGCCTGAAGCTGGGGAGGCCGGAGAGATAGAACCCTCCGATGAAATCCAAGGAGGCTCGTGGATGGTTTCCGCGGCTGCGGGATCCGCCGAGCACTTGGAACGCATGCAAGCATTCGAGGAGGAAGCGACTCAGGCTGCAGAAACTACTCGGAGCTTCTGTGTTCCGCTCAACCTGGGCTCCACCTTCTCGGGTTCCTTCCGAGAGTTGTGCCAGTCTCTCCCGACCAAAGGAGAGGTTCCTGTGGGCAAGCACGCCTCTTGATCCCTTAAGCAGAAGAAGGATCCGGGATTGTCTTCGTCTCGACGGAGATGCTGTTGGGAGCGAGAGAGATCTCGGTCCCAGGAACATGCGGTCTCAACTTTAGTCGAGATTGCTTCTTCACTGCTGCTGGCTTTTCAGCTTTGCCGTCTGTTCAGTCAACCGAACAGTCAATCGATGATGTAGAGATCATCATCGACCCGATCGATCCTTTATCTCCGACTCCAGTCGATGATTCCCTCGATCAAACTCCTAATTTGGTTTTCCCAGATGACGAGACCCAGCCTGCTGGGACTCCCATCGAGGAAGCGGTCCCCGACCCTGGGAAATCTGCGGTCCCACCGGTGTCTCCTGAGCAACGGAATCGGCCTGCCTGATCTTGATCGCAGTCTCGGACCCCCTCGACCGACTGGCCGAGGAAGAGCCATAAATGCTCTAAAAAGAGGTGACACCATCGGTCGTCCTCATCCTCCTTGGATGAGGAGAGGCTCCGGTGAAAATTCCGACAGCGCTACGAGGACCTCAAGTGGTAACAGCTAATTTTGACTGGGCACAAGCCAACTCCGGCTTCCACATCGGCCATTACTTGGCTTTCGCCTCCTAAGCCAAAGCTGACTCCTTCGGAAACGATTAAGTCGGTTCCCCAGCCAGCAGCGCCAGTAAAACCTCCAGTTCAGCCTAAAACAGTCTCTCCACCAATTATGGTGGAACCACTGCCCAAACAGCCTGTGGGAGGGTCTCCTTCCAAGGAAAATAGACTGGACACCGGGCTTCCCCGGCGTTTGTCAGTCATGGTCACCCCGGACTGCCCTCGGCAGGTCGAAGGTGACCAGGGCGGTTTGCCGTTATACCCGGATTCCTCGGATTCGGACATCACCAGCCTGCATTCTCATCCTGGGGATAACAAATCAGCTATTGGCTTAGAGATGGAGGAAGGTACCTCGTCTTTTCAGGGCATTCGTCGCCTCATCTCTGAGTCCACAGGGATGCCCCTGGAGCCAATCCAGAAAAAGGCAGAGTACCCTCTCACAGACATCCTTAAGAGGGAGGATACCCGACGGAGGCTTTTTCTGTGGCCGAGTCTATTGTTGGCCCGGCCTTAGAACTTTGGCAGCACCCCGCCTCTTGTCCAGCTCCATCTGCCCGCATGGCCTACAAATATGTGGTGCCCATGGGGTCCCTTGTCGGGTTCACAGAGCACCCTTCGGCTGAGAGCCTGATGACCACCTCTGTGTTCAGGCGTACTGGCAGTTCTGCTGACACTGATTGACCTCCTGACAAAGAGTCCAAGCTTTTGGTCGATTGAGCCAGGAAGGTCTATGCGGCTTCTTCCTTGGGCTTCATCAGGCAAGTTCGGCCGTCATCATGGCACACTTCTCTCACGTCCTTCTAGGGTCGCTGGATAAAGTCCTCCCACATCTCCCTGTGAACATGCAGACCACGGTCAAGCAGGTCCGGGATCAGGGCAGAGCTGTTACCAAACAGCAGCTTCAGATAGCTGTGGACATTGGGGATTCTTGTGCCCGTTCGATGGCAGCCACACTTGCCTCTCATTGCAGGGCTTGGCTGAGGCTCTCCTACTTCCCGGCAGATACCCAGCATAAACTAGCTGACATGCCCTTCCTGGGGACCGAACTGTTCTGCCCAGGAGTGGCTGGTCACCTTCAGCGCATTGAGCAGTCCAATGCCACCTTGGATGCTACTTCTGCTAAGGGTTCTTCGAGCAAGAACCAGCAGAAGAAAAATAAGCCTTTTTGGCATTCTTCCCCTGTGGCTCAGCAGTCCTTCTTTCAAGGTGGACAGCAGCAGGCTCGACTTGGCGCCCAACCCAAACTTCGGGCCCTCAGGCCAATAAAGAACGAGTTCAGGGCGGGGCTGTCAGCCCCTCTCCCGTCACCTCAGCTCTGGGTCCTCCCGTGGGGGGCCGGCTCCACCACTTCCTTTCCGCCTGGTCCTCTGTCACCTCGGACAGGTGGGTTCTCGAAGTGGTCAGTCAGGGACTACCTCTGTAATTCGAGCAGTACCCCCCAAGCCAAGCCCGTGCCCCTCGGGAGGAAAGAGTATTTGCTCAGACTCAGTCAGCTGTCTGAGATGATGTTGCTTAGCTCCTCCTCAAGGAGGCAGTAGCTCCGGTGGCAGATTCTCCAGCAGACCCAGGCTTTGTCTCCAGGTATTTCTTGGTGCCCAAGCGGATTGGGGGGGGGGCTGGACACCCCATTCTAGATCTGCATGAACTGAATCAATATCTCGGGTCATGCACCTTCTGGATGGTCACTCTGTCCCAGATCATTCCATCCTTGGAGTGAAACATGTGGTTCTGTTCACTGGATCTACAGGGCGCATTCTTTCACATTCCAATCCATCTGTCCCATCAGCAGTTCCTCTGCTTCAGGGTCGAAGGAACCCTGTACGAGTCCCGAGCCATGCCGTTTGGCCTGTTATCGGCCCCATGGGTCTTCAAATACATTGCAGTGGTGGCGGCCCATCTCAGGTTTCATGGGGTCAGGATTTATCCTTACCTCGTCGATTGGCTCCTAGCAGGTTCAACCCAACAGGAGGTGGAGAGGTCCGGGGACCTGGCCCTCCAGACCTGCTTTCAACTCGGCCTCCTGATCAATGAGGCCAAGTCAGAACTCATGCCTATCAGGTGATGGGCTTCATCGGGGCAGAGCCCGACTCTTGTCAAGCCAGAGCTCGGCTTCCGGCGGACAGGGTGGAGGTTCTTCCTCCTTTGCCCAGTCATTTCTGGTTGGGCAATTGCTCCCTGCCTGGGACTTTCTGCGCCTTCTGGGTTACATGGTGGCATGCACTTCAGTGGTCCTTTGGGCCCAGTTGGACATGCACCTTCTCCAGTGGGAGCTGGCCGCTCAGTGGACTCAGCACCATGGTCATTTTGACCAGCTGATCACTGTAACCCAGAAGATGTGGGACGCTCTCCACTGGTGGACCGCCACAGACCGGTTGCAGGAAGGGATCACGTTTGTCTGCCCCGAGTCGACGGTTGTCCTCATGACTGATGCCTCTCTCATGGGCTGGGGAGTCCACATGGGGAACAAAAGGGCCCACGGGCTCTGGACCCCTGAGGAATCACTATGCCACATCAACCTGTTGGAGCTCAGAGCAGTCAGACTGGCACTGTCAGCTTTCGCTCCTCAGCTCCGGGGTCAGGTGGTTCAAGTCCAGATGGACAATACCACGACCATGTACTGCTGCTACAAACAGGGCGGCACGCACTCCCATCTGCTGTGCAGTGAGGCGCTCTGCATCTGGACCCTCATGAGCCGATTAGAGGCAGATCTCCTAGCCATCCATGTGGCAGGAGCCTCAAACCATCTGGCGGATGCCCTCAGCCGCTTAGGCCAGACATCCCGTAAGTGGTCTTTCCACCCAGAGGTAGCTTACAGCCTGTTCTCCCACTGGGGCAAAGCGATGGTGGACCTGTTTGCCTCCAGGGACAACACCAAGCTGAGGCTGTTCAGTGCCTGCCCCCCTCAGCAGGGCTTGCTGCAGGGGATGCCTTCTCAAGGCCATGGACCCCAGGCCTCCTCTACGCCTTCCCTCCATTTCGCTTGATCCACAAGGTGCTCCTTAAGGTGAGGAGGGACAAGGTGAAGGTGATCCTGGTAGTCCCAGACTGGCCGCACCAGTTCTGGTATCCAGATCTCCTCAGCCTCAGCTACAGGCCCCTGGAACAGCTTCCAGCACAACCGGACCTGATAGCACTCTGTCAGGGGAAGGTATTCTATCCGGACCTTCAGTCCCTGCACCTCACAGCCTGGTACCTGAGTGGCTAGAGTTTCAGGCTTTGGGACTTTCGGAAGATGTCTACACCGTGGTGGAGGCATCCAGAAAGGAACTGACCAGGAAATGTTATGCCTTCAGATGGAAAAGGTTTTCCATTTGGTGTCAGGGCAAGGGCCTGGACTCTGTCCTGTCCTGTCCAGTGGCTAACATTCTTGACTACCTTTGGTCTCTCTCCAAAGGGGGTCTACGGTCATTGACCCTTAGGGTGCATCTGGCAGCCATCTCTGCTTACCGGGTGTGGGCCGGTCAGCCGACGTTGGCACAGGAGACAGTGGTCAGGTGCTTTTCCAAAGGCCTGGATCACAGATCCCCTCCGGTGCATGAACCTTCACCTCCATGGGATCTGCTGCTGGTACTGGCAAAGCTCATGGGCAAGCCATTCGAACCAATGCACAAGTGTGAGTTGTCACACTTGTCGTGGAAGACGGCCTTCCTGGTGGCTATCATGTCTGCCAGAAGGACAGGGGAGCTTTAGGCACTTTTGGTGGACTCCCCTTATCTGGTCTTCCACAGGGACAAGGTTGTCCTACGCCCCCACCCAAAATTCCTTCCGAAGGTGGTGTCAGAGTTTCATCTTATCCAGGTGTTAACTCTGCCAGTATACTAGCCTAATTACACCTCGGTGGCCAAGTACAGGCTCCATACTTTTGACCTGAGACGTGCTCTCTCCTATTACAAGGAGAGGACAGCGGAAATTCGGGGAGAGGTTCGCCAGCTGTTTGTCACTTACGCAGAAGCCGCATCTGACAGACCTGCAGCAAAGTGGACTATTGCAAGATGGATCACATCATGCATAGGTCTGTGTTATGAGTTGGCGGGCAAGGAGCCTCCCAGAGGGATGAGCGCTCATTCTACCCACCATACCACTGCAGGGGGTTGAGGAGAGTGGGGCGAAGGTTGGAACGCTGTTGGTGGAAATCTGGCCGGGAGGAGGACAGACTTAGGTTGATGGCCCAGTATTTGGACTATCAATCAGCAATCTCCCGTAAGAAGGCAGAGTTCCTGTCCAGGGAGATTGCTGCAGCAAAGAATCGACCGGCTCGGCTCAGCTCTTCCAGACCGTGGACAGGCTATGCAATCCAGCCTGTCTCCAGGGCCGGAGAGCTTTTTCACAATTAAAGTGTGATGAGTTTGCTCAATGCTTTGCAGATAAGGTGTCCTCCATCAGGTCGGAGATCTGCTTTACTCGTTCAAATGAGCACGTCGTTGGTCAATGTGAGGGCACAGGCACCCGGTCTGTCTGGACTGATTTCGACCAGCTAGCGATTGTGGATATTGTGAAGATTGTTCAGAGCTTGCGACTGACTTACTGTAGTTTGGATCCCGGTCCAACTCACCTCCTTATGGGGTGTATGGATGTCATCGGACCAATCCTTGCTGAGATAGTTTGGTGTTCGCTGGACCGGGGGTGTTCCTGGAACTCCTGAAGGAGGCTGTGGTGACACCCCTTTTAAAGAAACCTTCCTGTGACCCAGACTGTCTTGCGAACTACAGACCGGTCTGTAACCTACCCTTTTTGGGGAAGGTTATTGAGAAGGTAGTCGCGCTGCAGCTCGAGAGCTTTCTTACCACCCACGAAGTCTATGATCTTCTCCAGTCTGGTTTCAGGAAGAGGCATAGTACCGAGACGGCGTTAGTTCGAGTACTTAATGATCTCCTGATAGCGAGAGATCGGAGGAGTCGTTCGATTCTGATCCTCCTTGATCTCTCTGCAGCATTTGACACTATGGATCATGGGGTGCTGCTAGAATGCCTGTGGCTTCTCTGTGGACTGTCAGGGACAGTCCTCAGGTGGTTTCATTCTTTCCTCACAGACAGGACTCAAAGGGTGGTGTCGGGGATGATTTTTTCCTCGGCCTCCTCTCTGCCTTGTGGGGTGCCGCAGGGTTCGGTGCTCTCCCCCATGTTGTTCACAGTGTATATGTTGCCATTGGGAGACATTATAAGGTGGTATGGGCTGAGTTTTCACTGCTATGCAGATGATACTCGGCTCTACATGACCTTTGTACCTGTACAGGACAGTGCGATCTCGGTCTTTAACAACTGCCTCGTTGAGATCCAAGACTGGACGAGTGCTAACTGGTTGAGACTGAATCCAGATAAGACTGAGGTGTCTGTGGTGGACCCAGATCAGCGGGTAGGGAAGTTGACTCCTGGTCAACCATCTGGCCTTGTGCTAGGGGGGTAACCAGTTGAGACCTTCTGAACAGGTGTGGAATCCGGGCTTTGTGCTTGATAATGAACTGACGCTAAAAGCGCAGGTGTCAGCAGTTGTCAAGGCCTCATTTTATCATCTGAGGAACATCAACTGGATAAAACACCTAGTTCTGCCTGAGGACCTTCCTACATTGGTTCACACCTTTGTGTCCTCCCGTCTGGATTACTGCCATGCTCTATACCTAGGGTTACGGGGGGGGGGGGACCTCCATCGCCTGCAATTGGTGCAGAACACTGCGGCCAAGTTGTTGACAGGGTTGTCGAGAACTAGCCATGTCACACCTGTGCTTCGCGAACTGTACTGGCTGCCGGTGCGATGGAGGATCACCTTCAAGATCATGTTGCTGACCTGTAAGACCCTACACGGACAGGGACCGGGTTACTTGCAAGACCTCCTTCAGCCCTACTGCCCCCTCCGCTCTCTCCCTTCTGCTGATGAGGGATTGCTAGAGGTTCTGAGGGTTCACTTGCAGACATCAGGTGCTAGGGCTTTTTCTTTTGTAGCCCCGACCCTTTGGAACTCTACCTCGTCGGATTAGAGAGTGCCTGTCCACCGAGACCTTTAAATCCCTATTAAAGACCTATTTATTTGAAAAGGCTTTTGGGGATAATGTTTAGCTTTGGGATTACTGCTGTTTATTTTACATTTTATTAGATTTGATGTTTTATATTGTATATGTGCTTTGGTTTGTAGAAAAGCGCTTTAAAAATAAATTTGACTTGACTTGACTTGCATCGATGGCTGCCTCCAGGGACATTCCTATCCAGGAAATTGCGGGTCTGCAACCTGGAAGTCAGCAAACACCTTCTTCACCCACTATCACATCAACTTTGTGTCATGCCGGGATGCTGGTTTTGGGGCCTCAGTTCTCCAATCTCTGTTCCCTAAGTAAGGGGTGTGCGCCTTGCCTCCCTCCTCCCAGAGAAATGCTAGGAGTCCACTAAAGAGTGTGGATGAACGACATATCCACACTCCTAGAAAAATAGGTTACTGACCTGTAACAGTAGTTCTAGGAGTGTCCGTCTCCCCATACGACTCACAGGGGAAATGCCAAACCTCACCCAACAACTAACACACTGAAATCTGGCCAATGGAAAATCATGTACACAAATGCTCACAGCCTGGGAAATAAGATCCCAGACCTGCAGGCAATAATGTCAGAGGCTAAACTGGACATAAGTGGCAATTAATGAGACATGGTTTACCAGTAACCACACTTGGGAGACTTTAGTACCTGCATATGTACTTTTCAGAAGAGACCAAGGTACGAAAGGGGGGTGGAGTGGTCCTGTATGTCAATGAAAATATCAAAGCTACAGAAATTCAGAATACACATAAGGAGCCAGAAGAACTGTGGGTCACCCTGGAAACAGGAAATGGGACAGCCATAAGTACTGTGGTTGTCTACAGCCCCCCAGACCAGGGGGAGGACATAGCCACATTACTGTTAGAAGATATACAAAACATGACAGCTAAAGGGGAGGTTCTGATAATGGGAGACTTCAACATGCCAGATACAGATTGGTCAATACCCGCAGGAACATCTCCCAGAACTAGACACATGGTAGATTCCCTGCAGGGGGAGGGCCTCAAACAACTGGTACAACAACCCACAAGAGACAGGGCTATCCTAGATCTAGTACTGACTAACAGGGAAGGGGTCACAGATATTCAGGTAGAAGGTCACCTGGGGGCCAGTGACCATCACATGGTATGGTTCAATTTGGCCACTACATCTAAATCATCCCATTCCAAGGCAAAATATGGGACTTCAGAGGAGCTGACTTTGATAAGATGGCCAACAGAGTTAAGCTAGCCCTGGCAAAAGAAACACAGGTGAGGGGTACAGGCAAAGTGGGCAAGCATTAAGGATGCAATACTCGAGCAACATCCTATTGTGTTAGACAGAAAAGGTCGTGCAAAAGAAGAAGAAGGAAACCACTTTGGTTCTGAAATACAGTAGCAGAAAAGGTCACAGCCAAAGGCTGGCCTTCAGGAAATATGAGGAACACAGTGGGATGAAGATAAGGAGGCATACCAAACTGCCTAAGGGAAGCAGGGAGGCAGTAAGGCAGGCAAAGTCCCAAACTGAGGAAGCACTATACGAACAGTAAAGAAGGTGACAAGACTTTCTATAGATATATTAGTGAAAGGAGAAAGTCCAGAGGGGTATTGCTAAGCTCAAAGGAGAAAAGGGGCATGTGAGGAGGAGGACCCTGTAAAAGCATCTATCCTAAATAGATACTTTGCTCAGTATTTACTGAAGAGAAGGTAGGGCAGGGCCCACAGCTCAGCACCATGGACACGGGGAAGGGAGGTGAGCACTACTCCCTTCACAAAAGAAAGGGTTCTACAAGAGCTCGCTAAGCTCAGGGTGGACAAGACAATGGGACCTGATGGCATACATGCCAGGGTACTTAAGGAGCTAAGGGTGGAACTAGCAGAGCCATTAGCAGAACTGTTTAGTGAGTCTCTGAGCACAGGAGAGGTCCCAGAAGACTGGAGAAGGGTTCATGTGATCCCGCTCCACAAGAGTGGTAGCAGGGAACTACAGACCAGTCAGTCTTTACCTCAGTAGTGGGCAAGATTATGGAGGCATTGCTTAAGGAAAGGATAGTGCAACACCTGGAATCCATAGGGGCACAGGATCCAAGACAGCATGGGTTTACAAAAGGAAGGTCTTGTCAAACTAACCTCATAGATTTCTTTGACTGGGTAACCAGAGTGGTGGACCAAGGGGGAGCAGTTGATGTCGCCTACCTTGACTTCAGCAAACCTTTTGACACTGTTCCACATAGAAGATTGATAAACAAGCTGGATAGGCTCGGGGTGGATCAGACGTTGGTCAACTGGGTGTCAAACTGGTTGATGGGCAGAAAATAGAGAGTGGTGGTAAATGTTATACAGTCAGAAGAGATGCAAGTCACAAGTGGGGTACCTCAGGGATCAGTCCTGGGGCCAGTCCTCTTCAGTATCTTCATTAGTGACATTGCAGATGGACTAGAGGGCAAGGCTTGTCTGTTTGCAGATGACATCAAGATCTGCAACAGAGTAGATGATCCAGATGGGGTGGACAGAATGAGAAGAGATCTGGATAAACTAGCAAAATGGTCAAAAGAGTGGCAACTGGATTTAATGCAAAGAAGTGCAAGATCATGCACATAGGGAAGAGAGAAACCTGAAGCCACCTATGGCTGGGAGGGAGTTGCTGGCAGTCACAAAGGAAGAAAGAGACTTGGGCATCATCATCACCAATGACCTGAAATCATCCAAGCAGACCTCTAAAGCAGTAGGTAAGGCTAAGGAGGATGTTGAGTGTATTAGTAGAGGTATCACAAGTCAAGAGGAGGTAATGATCCTCTTTACAAGACACTAGTTAGGCTCCCATCTGGAGTACTGCTTGCAGTACTGGAGGCCACACCTTCACAAGGACATTAACCAAATTGAGGCAGTCCAGAGAAGGGCAACAAAATGGTGCAGGGACTGCATCAGAAGACATATGAGGACAGATTAACGGAGCTCAATATGTATACCCTTGAGCAAAGGAGGGAGAGGCGTGATATGATCGAAACATTCAAACACCTTAAGGGCATTAACAAGGTGAAAGAGTCTAACATGTTTAAATATAAGAAAAATAGCAGGACAGGAGGACACAGCATGAGATTAGAGGGAGGCGGTTAAGGGGAATGTGAGGAAATTCTTTTCACAGAAAGAGTGGTGGATGCATGGAACGTCCTACCTCAGGAAGTGGTGGCTATGAAGACACAGTGGGGCTTCAAACAGGCATGGAATAGGCATAAGGGGAGCAATACAGATGAGTATGAATAGATGGGCCACTAACAGAGCAAAGGCCGATGGCACATTTACAAGGTAGAAAAAGAAATGGGCAGACTGGATGGGCCTTGTGGTCCTTATCTGCTGTCAACCTCTATGTTTCTATATGTTGTTCATCCATATGACCCACCTGACCTCCCTGGCTGCGGACGCACAACACCTGGCTTCCAGCTGGCTAATATCTAGCGTCATGGGGCGGAGCTGAGGTATGTACCACCCGGATGGGTGGGAGGAGCCAGCTTGAAGACTTGTGGTAAAATTTAAAGTGGAAGGGGACATGCCAAAGAGTGTAGATGAACAACATATACCACTCCTAGAACTACTGTTACAGGTGAGTAACCTGTTTTTTTTAAGGACAACATGCAAATGCGCTAGGAGTACTGTGCTGAAGATGTGAGTATTGTTTTAAAATGAAATGTAATGCTTAAGGCTAATTTCGCTGAAACCACCAACAGACTAAATTGAAATTCAAGTAGTTCATGATTGTGACAGACATAACAATGACGACTTCACACAGCTGTCATGGAATGCAACTGAACAGTCAAAGCTGTTCATTCTCATTTCATGATGGACTTCATATTTGGATTTTGCTGCAGTGTAAAGAAGCTGTACGTGGCAATTAACTAAAGATTAATGTCAACTGTACTAGCCAGTCACATTGCAGTATTTTTAAGCCCATTGCTATAAACCTTTTTGGTGTGGAGGGATAAGCATTATTTCACCACTCGCCTATTTACCCATACCAGTACATTTGTTCCGATTTCCCCAGTGTGCCTTCTTCCTGCTTCTATGGGGATCTTTTTCTTGGGTCACTCGCCGAGATTTGTCATGGATTCTGCTCTTCTTGGTGGTCTCTGGTTTTTCAGCTTCCAGAAAATGCTGATTTTCACTGTTGTGGCCAGAGTGGTCTGCTTATATTGACTTACCCTGTCATGGACATGATCTGGCATAATGTTCTGATACTGCTCCAGTACAGTCAAATACATAATTTTCTCTTGAAAGCATACCTCTGTCTTTAACAACGGGTAGCCAAGTCTGCTAGATCATCCAAGATTCAGTCTTCACCATTGATTCCCACTTATGCATCTGGGTCGGAGGTACTAGGACCACGTGGGAGCAAAGCTTTGGCCACTGGGCTGGCAGTGGCTACTGGGCATGGCACCTGTACACCCCCATTTGGTGCCATGCACTACTCAATAACCATTGCCAGCTCCCTTGCCAACCTCAGTTCTGTTTTTCCTGTTGTTGAGAGCACACCATGGGAGTGCTCCTCAGTTAGCCACCTCTTCACTGAAGTACTTTACTGTGTCACTGTGTTTCTTTTCAGTTTATGGTGCCATTTTAGTTATGTGTCTTTTCTGCACAGTGCAGAAACCAGAGAAGGAACCACATTGAAGAAGAATTTCCCAAAGCCTCCCATCATACGTCAGTGCCCCCTGTTGGCACAAAATGTCTATGGCAGATTGGTATTAAATCTGTGTGGCCTGCCTTGGACCAGAGCATGACATGGATGCCTGTGATGCCTGCTTCTCCGTGGATGTACATAAAGGTTGTAAAAAAAGAGGGAAAAATGAAGCAGGACACAAGGGAGGAAGGGATGTTACAGGCATAGTGGGAGCAAGGTGTGGAGGACCATGTGTGCAAATGCAAGGAGTCTTGAAAATAAAATAAAATTCCAGACCTGGAGGCCATCTTGGCAGAGGCAGACCCGAATCTTGAGGCCATTACTGAGTCATGGTGCGCAGGAAGCCATGACTGGGACATGGCCATACCAGGCTACACTGTTCAGAAAAGATGAGGGGAGGAAGGGTGGAGGGGTTGTGCTGTATGTGAGGGAGGGTATCAAAGTGAGGGAAATGCAAGGGAGCCATGGGGAATGGAGGAGTTGGAGGTGCTGAGGGTCACCCTGGAGACAGGAGCCAGAGTCATTGTTTGCACTGGGTTGATATACAGACCTCCAAACCCAGGAGGAAGAACCAGATAAGTCACTGGAAGAAGCCATCAATACGATGGCAGAAAATTTGGAAGTGCTGCTGCTGGGGGACTTCAGTCTGCTAGATGTAAATTGGAGCCTCCCAGCCGTGACCTCGGCTAGAAGCAGGGCCATCCTAGACTCCCTGCAAGGGGCATTTCTCAGGCAACTAGTCAAGAGAGCCCACTTGTGATGGGGCAGTACTGGACCTTGTGCTCACATATGGGGACACTATTGTGGACGTCAAGGTGGTATGCCACCCGGGCACCAGCGATCACTTTATAGTATTGTTTAACATAAGGACAGCAGCAGAGGCAAACCACACAAGAGCAAGGGTCTTGAACTTCAGGAGGGCAGATTTAAAGAAAGTGGGTGAATGCCTCAGAGGACTGGGATTGTCTGGTTGGGGTGGAGGAATGGTAGGCCAAATTAAGGGATGGCATATTGAAAGCAACAAACCTGTGTGCGAAAGAAGTGAGCAAAAACAGGAGGAAAAAGAGACAACTATGGTTCTCGAGGGAAATGGCTGCAAAGGTAAAGGCTAAAAGGTTAGCATTCAGGATGTTCAAGGAGACACAGAGGGAAGTGAATAGGGAGGTGTACCAGAAAAGCAGAGGAGAGTAGGGAAGGTAGCGAGTGGCACAGAGGCACAGACTGAGGAATGGATAGCCAAAGGGGTAATTTATGGAGATAAGAACTTTTTTAATACACAGTAGATAAACAAAAAGGGGAAGACAAGGGCAGGGGGAGACTGCATAGGAGGGTCAGAAATAAGCAGATATCCTGACCAGGTACTTTTGCTTGGTCTTCACAGTAGAGGGAGGGGGGAAGGATTACATAAAAGCAGCAGGAACCCTGGGTGGAGGGAGGGAGTCACAAGTCCATTCGCAGAGGAAGAGTCCTGAGAGGACTTGAGAATCTGAAAGTGGAGAAGGCAATGGGGCCAGACGGGTACACCCAAGGGTGGTGAGGGAGCTCAGGGAGGTACTGGCTACGCTTCTGACAGCCCTATTCAACAACTCACCGGAAACGGGGGTGGTTCCAGAGGACTGGAGGAGAGCAGATGTAGTCCCCCTTCATAAAAGGGGCAGCAAGGAGGAGGCTGGCAACTATTGGCTAGTCAGTTTGACGTCAATGTTGGAGGGAGTTAGTGGAGACACTTTTAAAAGAAAGGCTAGTGGAGTATCTTGAATCCAGCAGGCTACAAGACCCAAGGCAGAACAGAATCACGGGGAGAGGGCTTGTTTAATGAATCTGATTGATTTCTTCAACTGCATGACCAGAAAAATAGATTGGGATGAGGAAGTGGATGTTGCCTACATGGACTTCAGCAAGTCCGAGAGGCCTCTCACACAGTCTGAAAATGTGTCTTCTGTTGGCACCCTTTGCAGACTGTGTGAGAGGCCTTTTGGCACCATGCATTTCTGCTGAAAGTTGAACCAGCATAATATTTGTGGTGATTTCCATATACAGCCCATGATTCTTTGCATTATGGGGGTATGTGTGATTTTGTTTCTTGTTTAGGTAGGGTCACCAATACTGTACGCTATATTCCAGGTGCATTTGCACCAAGGATCTGTAGAGGGGCAATATAACCTCCTACCACCTGCTTGTGATTCCCCTGGCAATACAGCCAAGCATTTTGTTTGCTTTGACTTCCACCTTCCTACATTGCAACAAATGTTTTGAGTCACTAGTGACGGTCACCCCCAAGTTCTTTTCTTCCTCTGATTAGTTACCAGGACCTCCTAGGCTGTACTCATTCCTCGGATTCCTTCCTCCTATGTGCAGTAACTTGTGCTGCTTTGCATTGAACCCTATTTGCCATATTCCTGACTACTTCTCTAGGCTGGCTAGATCTTCCTTAAAGTCCTGTGTCTCCTCCATTGTATCAGCCCTGCCACTGAGTTTGGTGTCTGTAAATAGGCAGATTTTGCCTTTTATGCCCTTTCCAGTGTTGTTTATCAATACATTAAACACAGCGGGCAAAGCTCCAAACCCTGTGGAACCCTGCTGGTGGCTTTCCTTGCATCTAAACGCCCCCCCCCCCCCACTACTACCTTCTAGGTACTACTCTTTAACCAGTTCCCATAACTAGGGAGATGGATATATCTCGACTTTTGGGGATTGAGCAGCCCTGCAATTTCAGATGCAACCATGGTATTTTGCTGCAGTCATTGTCATTGCCTGTGGTGTCATGCTACTTGCTAATTAGGAGTCATTTGCAGCTTTGCTGCTTTATGGCACATTTGTGCATCTCATTTACAAGGGGGTCCCAACCTTTTTGCTTACCCTGCTTGACTTGACTGCCAAAGTCACGTTACAGGGCTGCTGCCTTAATATCACTACTAATCTGCTTTCTGTTTAGTGGTGTTAAGGATTTGGCTCCATACGCAACTACCTTTCTGTGCCACATAGTGTGCCCTTTCCTCCCTGCCTTGAGGTTGGTAGTTGTGTTTTATTTTGTTGTTTCTTTATTTTTCCTGTATCCTTTTTCCTGTCCCATTGAGCTATGGAATTTTTTAAGCCCTCTCTCATTTTTCCCAATTTTGTTTTTTTCCTCTCTCTTTCTCTGTCCTGGCAAACAGAACTGAGGTTGGTGAGGGAGCCAGCAACAGTTATTATCTAGTGCACGGCATCACTTGGGGGTGCACTGGTACTGTGCCCAGTAGCCGTTGTTGACCCCCTGGCCAACGTTTTGCTCCTGCGGGGTCCTAGGACCTCCGGCCCAGACCCATAACTGGTAATCAGCTGTGAAGATATTCTGGAAGCTCAACAGTTCCAGTAAGCACATAACTTTCATTTTTTGTGCCAACGCTTTAAGCCATATTCCTACCTTGAAACCCAAGGTGAAGAAGTTCTGTCGGTGACTCTTTTCAGTTATTCCGACTTGATCTGGGATCGCAACCTTTACATGATCATAGTCTGTGGTGGTGTCATCATCTAGGCTCCTGTAAATAGCTTGGTTGTCTCTGGTCAGGTATGGCACAGTGAGAGTGGCCCAACTTTCTCATGGCCAGGCAGTAGTAGTGGTGATGCTCTCAGAAGTTGTAATGTAGGCCTCAGGGTCATCTGTAAGACCTATTTTCATTTGCGGGAGTGGGGTCCTATACTGGTTCGATTCCCCAAGATCTGGAACTGGGGCTTAATCTGTTTTTTTTTAATTGAATTATTAAAATTTGTAAGTGTATGAGAATTACAAAGATATAATTAGAAATTTGCAGCTTAAAACACTGTAGGAATTACATAATTACAGCACTGATTGTCCATAATGAGGTGTAAGTAAAGTCTATTGTTCATCGTGATACTGATCCTAAAGAAATGGTGACCAGAAGGGGTCAACTGGTTTGCTTGTAGTAGAGATTGGCTAACATGCCCATTGCTATTGAACAGTTATGAATAACATCAGTGTTTAGGATGCAATAGTAGGACCACCTGGGGTATTGTCTTTGCAAGAACAAAATATACCTTTTTATTATTGCATAGTTTGTGCTGTCACCCTCTCAAGGTACAAATAGGGGGGTCTGTTTTCAACTGATAAATGACACACCTGCACTAGAATTCTTCACATTTGGTTTGACGTCCCCTAAGGTTCGACCTTAGTTTTTCCATTTTAGTAGTGAAATGTACTGTTGCCTGCCAGTGTACGGTTATGGGGGGTTTGGTAGCTAGTGACAGATTAATGGCTTCTTTTCTGCTACCATCAGTATTAACAAAAGCTGGAGAATTTTCCCCCCGAATCTGCCTGAGTGGAATAGATAATGGCACTGTGGCTGGGTCACTCTCGAAGTTGGAGGGAATCAGAACCCCCTCTGTGGCAGAACACACTGATTTACATAGTTGCCTATTCTGTATTATCTATATAGTTGAAATGACTGGAGAAAGATATTTGGAATTCTTAAATAATCTGTAATACAGGGGATTGACCTTGAGATGCATTTTGACCTTCACAAGCTTGTTAAGAGAATTGTCAACAGGAGATCACCTCTGGGACAGAGTGTTCTGTTTTGCTGCACCTGTTAAGACTGTATGTACTTTTCAGGCTGACCTCAGGAAAGAAACTGACAACATTTGTTTCATTTTGTGAAAGACAGGAGATGAAACTAGCAAGAACAAAATGCAAAGTTTAAACTGCCAGGAAAAGATATCTTATAAAAAGAGAGCAATGTTTTATTGAGAGATAGAGTTGAGATTTTTTGAGAGCAGCTTAGAGGAAGGATGTTTGTTTGCACTGCCTGTATGAAGAGCTATCCTGTACATTGTTTTTTTATTGTATTGAGAATAATAAAATGCTACCTGTGACTTTTCAAACTTCTCCTGGTCTGCCTGTGTTTCCTGAATTATACCTCTATGATAGTTGGTGTGTGATGTGGGATTTGAACCTGGAAGTCCAGGAAAGAAAGATATCTGAAAAAACTGTGGCAGCAAAAGACTAATTGGCATTAAGGGGCTGATATGTGAAAATGCTGAAACTAAAGTGATCTCTGATTGTGAATTTTTTCTGAGCAAACTAACCATATTTCTTTCCAAGGTTATTTTAAGCAGCTGGGGTGAAACAAGAGCAGTGTGAACCAATGTTTAAAAAACGTAATGGGCTACTGTACAGAATCTGGGTTAATCCTCAGGTGCAGGAACTGATAGAGCAGTTGGTTATACCAAAGAAGTAGAGAACTGAGTTGTTACAAATAGACAAATAGCACATGATAGTCCTATGGCTGGTCACTTGGGGAAGGATTGCACTCTAGGCAGATTGCTGTACAGGTTTACTGACCTGGGATTCATGAGAATGTTGTTGCCTATTGCAGTTCTTGTGCTAAATGTTAGAAAGTAGCCCTAGTGACTTAAAAAAAGCCAAGGTGCCCCTACCCTTGATAGAGTTGCCTTTTGAGACAGTTGCAATGGATGCAGTTGGCCCCTTAGACAAAAGTAAAAAGGCTAATTGACTCATTTTGGTACTATGTGACTATACTACTCGATACCCAGAGGCACTTCCAATGTGTACTGTCACAGCCACAAAAGTGGCAGCAGAGCTTGCCAAAATTTTCAGCAGGGTGGGCATACCTAAAGAGATTATTACTGGTTAGAGTAGTAATTTTGGTGCTGCATTGCTGAAGGAGCTGTACCAACTACTAGGTATCATTGGCATAAGAACCTCCCCTTATCACCCTCAGAGTGACAGTTTTGTTGAACGTTTTAATCCCTAAAATGCATGTTTACAAGGTCTGTGAAAGGTGAAGGGAAAGACTGGGACCAGTACTTATCTTACCTGCTTTTTGCTTACAGAAGTACCACAAGCATCAACAGGTTTTTCACCCTTTGAAATATAGTATGATAGACAACCTAGAGGCAACTAGATGTAAAAGAAATGGGTCTGGTGCGATTGCCCGACACGGAGTAACCCGACTGCCAACTTCCCGATTCTGCTTGCCCGACTTACAAAATACCGACTGCAGTAATTGCCCGAGTTATCAAAATCCTGACATGCAGTGTGTGGTATAAGCATGACTGAACACCCTCCCCGGACCCAAGCATCGTGGCTAGAAGCTGCAAAGAAAGTTCAAACTCCATGCTCCTATGCACACTTGGTATCAGATTCTCTCTTCTTTAGGACCTGATTTCATTTTGCATTCCAAACATAGTTTATCTTGTTAGCATTATTAGTTGGGGAGAAAATTAATGTTTTATTGTTTGTCACTTCTAAAACATAATTTTGGACAGACAACTGTGTATGTATTCTAATCTAGAGGATCCCTGTTTAAGTTGTATAAATTCCATACATATGGATATTTCAACTTACGCTTCGGCATATCAGCTTGTGCAGCAGCAGGGTGAGTGCTTTCGTAGTCAGTTCTCTCTTTCTGGGTTGCAGGTGCACTGCTCGCTGTGGCTTATCTCGCACAACCCGATGACGTGCTGAAGACAGAGCAAGAGAGAGAGAGCAGTCAGTAAAAGCTAACAACAGTTTCCTCTGCCGCTGTCACTCCCTGCATTTGGTTGTATAGCAAGTGCAGCATTGGTGATAGGACCGGATCAGCTGGAATCAGCTGCTTGCTTTCTTTCTCCACCTTTCTGATTTGACTCCAGCAGGTAATTTTCCTGACACTGTCTCTCTGTAGCCGCACAGTTACTGTTGGGATTTCAATGGTCGAACAATGCTGTCGGTAACACAAATGTTGGGCACTGATATGTGTCAGGTTTGTGGAGTCGGGAAATTTTCATGTCGGGCAAATCCATATCGGGAATTAGTATGGATCCCACAGAAACAAAGGAAGATAACCTTGCTCAGAAAGAATATATTACACATCTTATATAGTATATGGTTGGCCTTTGTTCTGAATAAAAATCAGCCTGCTCAAAAACCTTGTTGTGCACATTCAAAACAGTTGTGCGCATTCCAAGGTGCTGTTGTGCGCATTCCAAGCAGTTGTTCATCACAATTCAAAAGTCATAAACTTTTAAATCCCTCATTCACCCAGCACCTAGCCGATTATTAACCACCCGGTGCCTAAATTTGTACCTTTTAACTTGTAAAAGTCAATAAATTTTATTTCAGTCATAAAACAGAACAAAGAAATGGCAATTTTGTGTGTTTTCTCTTTGGTTTTTATTTAGGGAGGTAACACTTCTGTGATTTCTGTGTAGAAAACCATATATTATATAAAGTAAAATATGTGCAACCACACGCAACTCGGTATGTGCTTCCATCTTGGGGTTGAGATGACAGCATGGACCTCTCGAGCTTTGCTCTCGAGGTCCATATGCTGTCATCTCAACCCCTTCATGGAACCACAGCCTTGTCGTGTATGGTTGCCCATACATTATTCTCTATATGTGTGCACTGAGAAAGAAATTGGCAGAATATCTTGAAATTCTTCACAGTAATCATGAAGAAGCCCCAAAACAGCAGAAGGTGTATTATGACCATGGGCTAAGAGAAAAAGTTTTTGAGCAAGGTGAAAATGTCTTGATTGTCAGGATATCTCTGTCATCAGGTCACACCTATGAACTTTACCGTCAGGATCCCATGGAAGCTTTTTTCTGCAGCAGTCTATTAAGGGCCACCCATGCCAAAGTCAGGCTTCGACTTCACACACCATATATAAGCGCGGGCAGCCCTGCTCCCTCAGTTCTTTCCCACTGTCGACCATTCATGCAAGGACTCTGCAGAAGCTTTGTCGCTCAGTTTGACCTCCTTTGTGCTTTTTACTTTTGAATCACTGTAGTTTAAAGTGATTCCTTTGTCTTTTATATGCTGAGAACTGTGCCTTCATTGGCTCTCTTCCATCGCTGTTGCTGCAGAAAGAAGATTTCCTCCACTGACAAACATGAAATCTGTGTCTACTGTCTTGGGCCTAGCCACAACGTCCTCACCTGTGAGTCCTGCCAGAAGTTGAGCCTCACTTCCTGGCACCGGCACAAGAAAGCCCTGCAGGAGTTCCTCATGGAGCAATAGGCAGTCAGCGGAGAGCAGGGTCCTCCGGAGCCCCGCCCAGTTGCCCGGCATCTTCGGGCTGTGAGGCCACCAATGCCAGGGACAAATTGTTGGCGAAACATTCTCATCGGGACAAGGAGCGGCCTAAAGACTGTTCCCCCTGCCGATGATCCCAGTCCCTGCTGAATTCTTCTTCCTCATCTCCTGAAATCCCACCGTTGACTGCTCTGGTATGGGCACCTCACCCCCTGCAAGCCTCTGCTCCTACCGGGTATGGTGGTTTCATCTCCCAACCATCATACAGCTGCAGAAGGGCCATCGGTCTTTGTGCCATTGGCCCCTGCCCCGCCATCGAGATCTCTTGAGCCTCGAGATCCACCGGCACTGGGCCCAACCGCTACCACTACAGCTAGCGGTTCATTGTCATATCAGGGCCACGTGCCCCCTCTGTCGACATCTGTGTTGTCGACCATTCCTATTCCTGCCATTGACCCTAATTCCGTACTTACTTCTATTACTATGTTTCTCATTCAGCAGCTAGCTCCACGGCCCGGGCCATAGTCACCTGCACCATAGATGGCTGCTTCAGTGTCAACACCAGTTCGACCCACGTGCCCTGAGCCCTCCAGAGAGCTGTCGGTATTACATTCATTGGTCCCTGCTTCAGAGCCGGTCGACGTTGAAAAGGAATACCATTCTGATCTCATCCTCCCTGAGGAAGAGGATGAGGAGGAAATCGTGATGTGGAATCCTCTGACAGATCCATGGTCTCCTCCAGGAGTGAGGAGTCTGTCAAGCACATTCCCAGGTCCACCCCCCCCGAGGACCCCTCCTTCTACAATATTATAAAGCAGCTCTCCTCCACCATAGGATTCCACACTGAGGAGGAGGAGGAATCTGGTGGATTTCCTGGAGACATCCGAGTCTTCACCCAAGGTTGTTCCTCCCCTGCTGCCAGCCCTGAATGATGCTGCCGCAGCCACCTGGCGCAGGCCCAACGTGGTACCAGCCATGTGCAGGAAGGCCAGCAAGCTCTATCATGCACCTCACGGGTTTCCCTTCTATGCGCCACAGCCTGAAACTAACTCAGTGGCTATCAAGTCTGCTCATGACAGAACTAAGACTCCTAAGCACCTTAGTTCCCTGTCCCCCTGACTGGGAGTCGAGGAGGCTAGACTCCTGGGGCAAGAGGACTTTCACCTCTGCCACTCTGGGCATTAGCACTGCCAGTTATTTGTCCCACCTGATTAAGTACCAAAACACCCTCTGGAGGAAGGGCAAAGCTGATGTGCAGGTCTTCTTTGAAGGTACCCAAAGACAAGAGCTTATCAAAGTGCTCCAGGCCTCAGAAGATGTCAGTAACCATCTCCTCAGAGCCACCTGTGATATTGCTGATACTACGGCCAGGGCAGCTGCCTCCAGCATTTGCCTTAGAAGACATTCCTGGCTTAGGGTCTCTGTCTTTGCGACTGATGTCCAACAAAAGGTGTTGATTGCCCCTTTTTTGGATGAGACGTGCAGGATATTATTAATGAACTGCAGGCCTCTGGCAGGGCTGTTTGGTCTGCCCACTCCCTGTACCATACCCAGCCCAGGAGTAGACCAAGGCCCTTCTTTCGTAAGGTCTCTTACAAGTCAGGTTCTGTAACCAAGCTTTAGGGTAAACACAGAGCCAGCTCTGGCTTGCCTGCCCCCCTTCATCCTATGGTTCCTCTGCCAAGCAACCCAGAGGAGGAGGAGGTGCAGCCCTGGTCACCGGTTCAGCTTCAGCCTGACTCCTTGACAGACCCCCTTCCTCTTGTCCCAGGCCAGGAGGTGGTGGTCAGAGGTTGGTTCTCCCTCCATTTGTCCCAGTGGAGAACCATCACAACAGATACTTGGATCCTGCAGATAATCAAACAGGGCTATGATCTAGAGATTTTTGAACAGCCTCCTGATGTTCCCCAGGCCCCACCTTTTACCCTTCAGACCACACAGAGGTGCTCATAGAGGAGGTCCTCCCCTCACCTTGCTGCACAAGCGGGCCACGGAACCAGTTCCCAGGTGGCAAAGGAACAAGGGGTTCTACTCCAGGTCCTTCCTGTATCCCAAAAGAACAGGGGACTTGAGGCCCATTAGAGACTTCAAGGAGCTGAACCTTTTTTTTGTTTGTTTTTTTTTTTGCTTAAAACTTTAATTAGAGTTTTGCACATATACAAACAGTTACATACATCAAATAAAAAAAGACAATTCATACAGACACTATACACTAACATAAAACAAAGAAAGACTCTACTAACTATTTACATACAGTATGTCCACATACTCCTAGTAAATCATATACTCTAATCCATTCCAATCACTCCATATCTTTTATCCATTTCATAAGCTTTCATTTAGGTTTCGAAATCCATTTATGCCACATTTCCGCGTTTTTCACTTTAGATTATACGCCCTTAACCCCTACTTTCGTATCTCAGGACCCCGTCTGTAAGATCACTGCTTCTTCCATAGTTAATGTTGTTAGGAAAAGGTTCCACAGAAACCCAAAAGTCTCTATTCTACCTTTAATTTGGTAAGACCTCTTTTCCATTACCAGGGCCCCAATGACCAAAGCACGCCACTGCTCAGTAGAGGGGTCCTTTGCCAACACCCAAGTGTTCAAGATGACCTGTCTGGCCTGTGAGAGTAGAACTCTAACTCACTTCCTATATGGGGCCCACGCCTCTTCCCCTCTCGTCTTTATACCAAACAGTAGGTCAGTTGGGTGGAAAGGGATGTCCACCCCCATACTCCTCCTCATATTCTGTGCTACCTTTTTCCAAAATATTTGCAGTCGGGGGCAAGTCCAAAAGCAGTGCAGGTATGTGCCCTTCTGTTCCTTGCATCTGTTGCAGGTATCCAACACTTCCGGCTGGTGTCTATGTACAGTAGTACCAACGGAGGGCAGTAGAGTCTATGTATACATTTATAGGCTGATTCCTTATATTTGTTTGACAGCAAAAGGCCCATATGTGTTTTTAATATGATTCCCCAGTTGTGATCAGAAATTGGGAGTCCTAGGTCCCTTTCCCACAGCCCCTTGGTGTTACTTGTCCCATCCGGTAAACTGTCTCGGATTACATGGGCCACAGTCCTTACCATTCCTTTAGGGTCCCTCCTGGCTCTACAAATCAAGGTGTCTACCTGTTCCAGTGAAGATGACTGTGGCCCCTGCTTCCTTAGCTGCTTACAATAATCCCTGGCTTGAAAGAATCTAAATAAATGATTAGGTACCCCTCTACTCTCCTTAAGCTCCTGAAAAGAGCTTATGTCCTTCCCTTTGAGGAGGTCCCCTATGCAGTGCACCCCTCTAGTATTCCACTCCTCAAATCCTTGGTCTTCCAGCCTGGGACAAAAGAAGGGGTTCCCATCTAACGGTAGAAGTATCGTTTCAGCCTCTGTACTTCCCAAAGCTTTCTTGATCTGCTCCCAGCTCTCCAAAACCATGAGCACCAGCAGGTTTATCTGACCCTGTGCCACATATGCTTTTTCCCCCGTCTAGCTAAGTATGCCGATAGTCTGCCCCGGCCCTCCATTTCTTCCAGGTCTATCCAACTGGCTGCTTCAGGTTTGGCAACCCAATCCTTAATAACTCTCACTTGCTCGGCCAAATAATAGTTCTTTATATCAGGAAAATTTAAACCCCCCTCCTTTGTATTTAGCTTTAATCTGCCGAGACTGATCCTGGCCCTTTTCCCTTGCCATAAAAATTCAGAGAAGCCCCTTTCCAGTTTCTTAGTGTCTTTCTTGTTCAGGCCCATTGGGAGCATCTGCAGCAGGTAGAGGATCCTTGGCAAAATATTTATCTTTATAAGGTTCATGCGTCCAATCCAAGATAGCGGTAATGCTCTCCACCTCCTGATTTCTGCTACCATGCCCCCAACCAGCGAGGTATAATTCAATCCATACAGTTCCAGTACAGTCTTTCCAATATTTACCCCCAGATATTTAAAGGATGACCTAACTTCTGTCAGCCCCTAAGACTCCTTCCCTCTTACCCTCCCCTTCCCCAGATACATTATCTCTGACTTATCTAGGTTTATCTTGTATCCTGAAAAGGTAGCAAACTCCTGTATAAGTTCTAATAGCGGGGGCATAGAGTTCTCCGGGTTACTTGGGTACAAGATCATGTTGTCCGCATAGAGCGACAATTTATGTTGTTTGTCTCCCGACCCCCCTACTCCTTTAATGTTTGGGTTTTGCCTTATGGCTATGGCCAAAGCTTCAATTGCCAAATCAAATAGTAGTGGGGAAAGTGGTCATCCCTGCCTCGTCCCCCTAGACAGGGCGAACCGCTCCAATAACATTCCATTGGTCAGCACCGCCACCTGCGGAGAGGCATACAGAGCCCTCACCATTGCCACAAATCTTTCACCCAGTCAAATCTGTTCAGCACCTCAAAGAGGTATGCCCATTCAATTTGGTCGAAAGCCTTCTCGGCGTCCAGGGACAGAACAGCTGTCATCCCCAGATGCCAAGAGGAGCAATGCACCACATTTAGGACCTTCCTCACATTATGATAGGAGTGCCTACCCTGTACAAAGCCCGTCTGGTCCAGATGCACCATCTGCGGTAGCAACCGGTCCAAGTGACCGGCCAGTACCCTAGCGTAAATCTTAGCATCTACATTCAACAAGGATATAGGCTGGTATGCGGCACAGTCATGTGGGTCCCTTCCAGGCTTCGGTATGACTCAAATCGTCGCCATCTCCATGGTAGGCGGGAGTGGGTTCCCCTCTCTGGGCTCCCAAAACAGCTCCCAAAGCAAGTCCACCACCTCCTGACCCATTCCTTTATAAAACTCAGCTGGGAGGCCATCTGGTCCAGACGCCTTACCCGGCTTCATACATTGTATGGCCCTTCTGATCTCTTCCTTAGAAATTTCTTTATTCAACTCCTCCCCCTGCTTCTCGGTAATTCTTTGAATTTTGGCCCTGTCTAGAAATTCTCTTGCTCTGTCCAGTTTACCTTCACACTCTGTCTTATATAGGGCCTGGTAGAACTTCCTGAACCTTTCCCCTATGGCCTGGAGCTCTCTAATTAGGATTCCTCCCTCTCCATGTACCTCCTGAATTCTCGCTATCCCCCTTCTACCTCTAATAAGGTTCACCAGCATGGGCCCTGGTTTATTACCCCATTCATAAAACTTTTGTTTCACGAACCATGTCTGATTTCTTGCCTGCTCAGCCAGCATATTATTAAGTGTTATTAAGTGTCCCTCTTGCCGTTGCCAGCATCTGCATAACCTCCCCCCCCCCCAGCTAACCTGCGCTCCAATTTTTTGACCTGTCGGTGTAACTCCTCATAACGCTTGGTCTGTTCCTTCTTATATCCTGCTACATATCCTAAAATAGCCCCTCTTAAATAGGCCTTTCCCACGTCCCAGAACACCTGTCTGGATGGTGCTGTCTCTCTATTGAGCTCCACATACCTCCCCAGCTGTTCCTTTAGGAAAGTCCGAAACTCTTCCTTTCCCGTCAGGTATAGAGGAAACCTCCACAAGGCAGGCTTTGACCTATGAGCCTCAAGTTCTAGTGTCATGGTCACCATGGCATGATCTGAAATGTGTATGGGTCCATGTCTCACTTCTGCCATCTTATGATACCAGCCCCCTCGATGTAGATGTGGTCTGATCTGGACCACGTCTTGTTGGGGTTGGAAAAAAAGGTATATTCTTTGAGAGTCGGGTTAGCTGTTCTCCAAGCGTCTAATAAATCTAGCTCCACTATGCCTTCCCTCCACTGTTTCATGCAGCTTCCCCCCTATCCCTACCTCCCGAGTGGTCCATGAATGGGTCCGGCGTGCAATTAAAATCCCCCCCTCCAATATCAGCCCCTGAAACTGCTCCCTTGTAAGCAAATCTAGAATATTCCTGTAGAACGAGGGCTCAAACACAGCTTGGGGCATGTATACTCCCAAATGTAACCTGTGTCTCCTGCAGCATTCCCTCTACAAACACATATCTCCCCTCCTTTTTATCTTGTAGCACTCTTAAAACCTTAAATGGGAGGTGCTTGTGTATCAGTATTGCCACCACCCCTGTTATGTGAAGAAAAGGATGCAGCATGGCAAGATCCGACCCAATTCCTCACCAGCTTCTGGTGCTCTAAGGGAGTCAAATGTGTCTCTTGTAACAAAGCAACTTGAGCCCGTACCCTCTTGAGGGCTGTAAGAATACTGGTGCATTTAATCGGGGAGGAGACGCCTCACACATTCCACGAGACCACATTCACCCTCTCCTTTTGATTCATCCTGCTAATAACAGCCAGAGCTCTCCATCCCTCAAACCTGAGTTCGCCTCTGTGGCCAACATAATATGCAGCATGTCTATCCATATTTTATCTCTTACTGTGGACTTGACATACAATTCTACATCAAAAAACATAACATATAACTTGAACTTTATCCCCCCCAACCTATATACAGTATAAGCTCCACTTCCTCCTTTCATAACATACAACATTTCTGCAATTAGTATGTTCTCACCTCTATGATATTCTAAAGGGCTTGATTCAAAAAACATTTTGATCAACCTTTTCTCTCCTCCCTCCCCACCGGGTTATTACCTTCTTTTACCCACCTGTCCCTCAATCCACTATCCCTTTAAGCATATAGTTAGACTTATTTGCTTATTATACCCTATTCTCCTCACTCAAGTCAGAATGGTACCGTGCCTAGTCCCCTGCCTTTTCCTTTGGCTAACCCTCCTTGTCTCTTAACTGTCCTTTTCCTTCCCTCTATCAATCCCCCACACATATAACTTCCTTTGTGTGTCCAATCCCCCACATTCTTATATCTAGGTTGCCGTTCTCTTAATCTTCACTCTATTCCCCCCCCTTCCCTATTGACAAGGCTAGGCCCCGCAATTCAGACATAACTCGCAGGCCCCCCTCAGCAGTCGCTTCTCTATCCCCTTCTCCTTAAAAGCACATGGAACCGACAAAGTAAGGACCACTTTAAAAAAAATAAATAACCTCCCCCCATGTCCCCCGTTCCCTCATCAAAGTTTGGACCAGATCGGTCGTATCTCACCACCCATCTTCCATTATCACCCACTTTTACTTCCTGTTAGCATTAGCATTAACTCCCCTCCCCTCTCCTGCCCCCTTCTAGCCATCCTTTCCCTTTGGTTCCAGTATCTAGGATCCTCTCTCCCAGTCGATCAAGCGAGACTGCATACCTTTTTTTTTTCCTCCTCCACCAGGCTAGGCCACACGAGTCAGCATCAACGTGTAGGCTCTCCTCGTGGATCGGATCTCCACGGCTTTTCCTTTCAGTGGCATCAAGTCTGGACTTGCAACTGTCCCAGCTAACAAACAGTCCTTAATGACAGACTCGGGTAGCTCGCTCTCAGTTCATTCTTCGTGCTGTACACTCAAGGCTCATGTGATCCCACTCCACAAGAGTGGTAGCAGGGAGGAGGCGGGGAACTACAGACCGGTCAGTCTTACCTCAGTAGTGGGCAAGATTATGGAGGCACTCCTTAAGGAAAGGATAGTGCAACACCTGGAATCCATAGGGGCACAGGATCCAAGACAGCATGGGTTTACAAAAGGAAGGTCCTGTCAAACTAATCTCATAGATTTCTTTGACTGGGTAACCAGAGTGGTGGACCAAGGGGGAGCAGTTGATGTCGCCTACCTTGACTTCAGCAAAGCTTTTGACACTATTCCACATAGAAGATTGATAAATAAGCTAGGTAGGCTCGGGGTGGTCAGAAGTTGGTCAACTGGGTGGCAAACTGGTTGACTGGCAGAAAACAGAGAGTGGTGGTAAATGGTATACAGTCAGAAGAGATGCAAGTCACAAGTGGGGTACCTCAGGGATCAGTCCTGGGGCAGTCTATTCAACATCTTCATTGAGTGACCTAGGATGGACTAGAGGTAAGGCTTGTCTGTTTGCAGATGACACCAAGATCTGCAACAGAGTAGATAATCCAGATGGGGTGGGCAGAATGAGAAGAGATCTGGATAAACTAGCAGAATGGTCAGAAGAGTGGCAACTGGGTTTAATGCAAAGTGCAAAATCATGCACATGGGAAGAAACCCTGAAGCCACTTATAGGCTGGGAGGAGTTGCTAGCAGTCACAAAGGAAGAAAGAGACTTGGGCATCATCATCACTGATGACCTAAAATCATCCAAGCAGACCTCTAAAGCAGTAGGTAAGGCTAGGGGGTGTTAGGGTGTATTAGTAGGGGTATCACAAGTCGTAAGAGGGAGGTAATAATCCTCTGTACAAGACATTGGTTAGAATCCATCTGGAGTACTACGTGCAGTATTGGAGGCCACACCTTCACAAGGACATTAACCAAATTGAGGCAGTCCAGAGAAGGGCAACAAAATGGTGCAGGACTGCATCAGAAGACATATAAGGACAGATTAACGGAGCTCAATATGTATACCTTGAGCAAAGGAGGGAGAGAGGTGATATGATCGAGACATTTAAACACCTTAAGGGCATAAACAAGGTGAAAGAGTCTAACATGTTTAAATATAAGAAAAATAGCAGGACAAGAGGACACAGCATGAGATTAGAGGGAGGCCGATTAAGGGGAATGTGAAATTCTTTTCACAGAAAGGGTGGTAGATGCATGGAATGGCTTACCACAAGAAGTGGTGGCTATGAATACAGTGCAGGGCTTCAAACAGGCATGGGATAGGCATAAGGAGCAATACAAATGACTATGAATAGATGGGTCACTGACAGAGCAAAGGCCGATGGCACATTTATAAGGTAGAAAAGGAAATGGGCAGACTGGATGGGCCTTGCGGTCCTTATCTGCCGTCAACTTCTATGTTTCTATGTTTCTATGTTACATTTTCTCCCCAGGCACAGTCGCAATTAATTCACAGGGGAACAAGGAGGTTTCAAACCAGCCAAACGCTCTTAAAGGGGAATTCCCTTCGACTGCACCTCTCATCCCTAGAGGCAGTGTCCAGGCTAGGCACTCTCATTCCTCCTCCAAGTTACTGCCACCAAATTTAACTCGGCATACTAAGAAAAGTCTGAAACTATTTACAGGGCAAAACCGCAAATCTTCTCGTCGCGATCCCCATGGGCTCTCCTCCTTCTTCCCTTAAAGGCAGTCATCCAATCTTCTTTTTGCAACTCCATCACAAATTTATTTGCTTTCTTAGCTTCCCAGAAACTGTACATTGCTCCCTCATGCCTGATCTTCATTGTAGCCAGGAAAACCATATACCATTCCAACTTTAAATGTTGACATACAGCAATCGCCTCATTAAATTCCCTCCTCTTTTTACCGACCCTCACAGAGTGATCCTGGGAAATGTATAGCTGCGCTCCCTCAAATTTCAGCTCAGGCATACCCTTATACGCCTTCCACATTTCTTGTCTGTCCTGAAAGTTGTGGAATCGGAATATCACCTGAATCGGAATATCACCTGCCTTGGGGGTGTCCCTCTTGGGGTCGTGGCTGGACTGCCCGGTGCAATTTATAGCCACCTCCTTTTGGTTTTAGGCCCATTAGCGCTGGCAAGATCTTCGCACAGAACCCCAGCATGTCTGTACCTTCTTTACCTTCGATGAGGGCCCAGAGCCGAAGACTGGACCTCCTTTGATAATTTTCCTGGTAGTCCAGGGCCTCCCTCATGTCTTGCAACTGCTTCTCCAGTTCCCCGACTTGCCTCTCCATGGGGTGCAGTGTGTCCTCCGTGGCCGAGATGCGACCCTCCGCCTCCTCCATTCGTTCCTGTTTTCTCTCTAATTGTACCTCCATCGTGACTAGCCTGCCCTCAATTTTGTTCTCCAGCCTCTCTAACTGTGGAGATAAGGCATTCATGAGCTGATTTTTAAGCTCTCTGCCTATCGCTGTCATCTCAGCCGCTGAAATCGAGGTAGGGCCCACATTTCCCATCTGTCCCATAGCTGGCAGCTTTCTGTTATTTTTAGCGCCCGACCGTTGCGATTTGCTCGCCGCTGACACGATATATTCATCCATGTTATACTGTATATCAAATACACTGTTGCCCGCATTTGATATATGAGGGATTTCGGTGGATTCTCAACTTAATTTACCGGGGGATCGGAGCTCGAGAAAGGCACGTCCTCACGCTCATGAAGTGGTCATGGACTTCCCCCACTTTTTTATTTTTATTAGTACTTTTTCCCCCACTGTCAACCCAGAACAGTGCCGCAATGACGGGACTAGGTCCGAGGGCTGGTCCTGAAGGCTAATCAAAGCTGAGGCAGGCATCATCAAGGGCGGACGGTAGGAAGTATTTTTTGGTGTCTGTGTTTCTTGAGCGGGCAGGGCCTGCAGTGACATCTTGCGTCCACCCCACCCCCTGAATCATTCTAATGCCGGTTGCTGCAGTACCTCCAGCCTCCACCAGGGGTCCGTCAAGCACTGGACATTCTCCTTGCCCTCCCCCTGGAGAAGGAGAGTAGTCCTTGGGATGCTCTGTCCTTCTCCTGGCTGGCCCTCCGATGACCCAGCTCTGTCCCCCGAACCCGAGTCACCGGTGTCACAAGTGGAAATCCAACCACTGCGCCGATGGGCTGGCTAAGGAGCGGAACCTTTTATCCAGTACAAAAAGTTCCAGATGGTCACCTTACACGGCCTTCATCCTGTACTCAAGCAGGGCGACAGGTTATGCATCCTCGATATGCAAGATGCCTATTTGCATATCATGGTTTGCCTACCCTCACAGATGATACCTGCGGTTCCTGTTCCAGGGGGAGAATTACCAGTTCAGGGTATTGTCCTTTGGCTTCTCCTCTGTGCCACAGGTATTTACAAAGTGTTTAGCAGCAATAGCAGCAGCCCTCCGGTGCAAAGGCCTCTATGTGTTCCCATACCTGGACAATTGGTTACTGAAAGCCCTGTCCAGGGATCCCCCTATTATTAACTCTAGAACACACCCTGCAGTTATTCCAGTCCTTGGGCATCACTGTCAATTGGCCTAAGTCTGTGCTGACCCCTTCTCAGCAACTGCAGTACATGGGGCAGTCCTGTGCTCTACTCAGGGCAAGGCCTTCCTCCCCCAAGACAAGGTGGTCTGCCTTATTACCCAGGTCCAGGAGATGGCTCAGTACCAGCATGCCCCAGCCAGGACATTCCTCAAGCTACTAGGCCTCATGGCTGTGGCCATTGTTATGGTCCTGCTGGCCAGGTTGCACATGAGGATTCCACAGTGGACCCTCAGAGTTCAATGGGATCAGTGCTCAGATTATCTAGATCAACTGGTCCTTGTCTCTTTGCCAGTACACAAAGTGCTTCACTGGTGCATGCATCGGATCTGGGTTGGGGAGCCCGTCTAGGTCCTTATCAGACCCAGGGTCTCTGGTCCCACTGGGAGACTCACCTCCACATAAACGTTTTAGAGATGAGAGCAGTTCTATATGCCTTCAAGGCCTTCAAGAACCATCTCTCTCTGGGCCCTCTATTGGTGCAGTCAGACAGTCTCAGTGTGGTTTATTATATCAACAAGTAAGGGGGGGACCCATTTCTACCCTCTTGTGTCGGGAAGCAATGAGAGTCTGGTACTGGGCTCTAGACCGTTGTCTAGAACTGTCAGCCGTACATGTGCCAGGCACCCAAAATGCCTTGGTGGACAGCCTCAGATGGTCATAGTCCAAAGTGCAAGAGTGGGAGCTGCTGACCTCGGTCACCGAAGACCTGTTCAACAGGTGGGGTCATCCAGAGTTGAACCTTTTTGGATCCCCACTCAATGCAAAACTGTCATATTTTTACTCACTGTTTCCAGGGCCTGGAGTTTTCTGGTGAGACACGTTGTCCCTCTTCTGGAAAGGGAGGTTTCTTTACGCATTCCTTCCCTTCCCTCTGATTCAGAGGGTTCTTAAGTTTCAGATGGAGGGTGCCACCCTAATTCTGGTGGCCTCTGTTTGGCCTCGGCAGATATGGTTCCAATTATGCAACAGTAGGCTGTGGAACCTCCAGTTACCCTGCCCCTTTGCTGGGACCTGCTGACTCAGGCCCAGGGAACCCTGGTCCATCCAGACCTCAGGGCCCTCCACCAGCAAGCATGGTTCCTGAGGACATAGCTATTGCTTGGTTTGGGGTGTCTCAGAAGGTGGCTGCCAGAAAACCTTCCACCAGGGCCACTTACTCTACGAAATGGAAGCAGTGTGCTATCTGGTCCGCTTCTCGTAGCCTGGACCCTTTCACCTGCCTGGTGAACCAGGGTTTTGGAGTACCTGCTGATCTTGCCTGATGCAGGACTCAAATACTCCTCCCTTAAAGTGCACCTGTCGGCTATATTAGCCTGTGATGTGCCCATTGATGGCCGTACTGTGGAACAGCTAGATGTGACCTGTACTTTTCTGAGAGGCATTCTCCATTTGAAACTTCCTATCCATAACCCATTTCCAGCTTGGGACCTGAATTTTGTTTTGGAAAAGCTGACCCTGCCTCCTTTTGAGCCATCCGTGTCTTGTGAGCTACACTTTCTGTCATGGAAAGCATTATTTTTAGTTGCCATTACTTCTGTTCAAAAGATTCAGAGCTACAGGCTGTCTTGTGTGAGCAGCCTCATTTAATTTTCCACAAAGACAGGGTCTCTTTGCGTACTAACCGTAAGTTTCTTCCTAAGGTAGTGTCTGAGTTTGCCTTAAATCAGTCCATCCAGCTGTCTGTTTATTACCCAGAGCATGCCAGTCCGGGAAAGCATTGCTCCATATGTTGGATGTGCATAGAATTTTGCGTTACTATGCACACCATACAAGGGACTGCAGGAAGTCCTTATGCACACCATACAAGGGACTGCAGGAAGTCCTTATGCACACCATACAAGGGACTACAGGAAGTCCTCTCAGTTTATTTCTTTCATCCCTGGCAGAGAGAGTGCTCCAGTTTCGAAACAGTGCTTGTCCAAATGGTTGGCCAACTGTATTATTTTTTGTTACAGGAAGTATGGTAAGGAACTTTCTGGGGTTGTTAATGGCCATTCCACCAGGGTTATGGCCACTTCAGTTGCCTGTTTCAGGGACGTGTCTGCAGCCGAGATTTGCGCTGTTGCCACTTGGAGTACTGTCCACACTTTCACAAGGCACTACAGTCTTGACATTGCCTCAAGAAAAAGGGCAGTCTCTGGCCTAGCTGTGCTTCAGGGCCTTCTTTCTTAGGCCTCTGCCTTCTTGCCACTCAGACTGTCCTAGCTCTTAGCACTGCTTGGGACTCGTTCCATAGGTGTGACGTGATGACAGAGATATCCCTAAAGAAGATAGAACTGTGCCAGATCGAGCAAAAGAGGTGGTGCATGTAATAGTGACAAAGAATACTTGTCCTGTCAGACAAAAGACATACAGATTACCAGAGCAGTTAAGAGCAAATGTGGTTAAGGAAATACAAAAAAATGAAAGGGTTCAGTATCATTAAAGAATTTAATTATTTATTTAGTTTTTGATGACCGGGTAGGGTGCACTAAGCATACATCTGCCTATTTTCAGGCACGACCTGAGAGCTAACAAGGAAAACAATTGCACAGAGTGGATAACAACAGCAAACAATGCAGGATCATATAGGGTTCAAAGAGGATAATACCAAAACAAGGTAGGTGTATTGAACAGAACTAGAATAGGGGAGCATCAGGTACAGGAAGTAAAATGGTACTCAGTATTCAAGTAGTCTCTAATGCGTAGCAAAGATACATTGACAATAGGGTACGGTACAGTTAGCAATAATACTAGATTCATAGAGTCAGCAGCATTCTAAGGTTGCACAAAGGTAGGAGATTTTTCTGGTGAGAGCAAATAGGTCAAGAGGACACGCAATTGATAAAGAAGTGGATGTATGGAGAAATTAGCTTGGCTGTAGGTTTGATAACCAATTAGGAAGGGGTATGACAGAGGTGTGTATGGTTAGGGGCAGTTGCATCGGTAGCTTTGAAGCAGGAGGGTTCAGAACTATGATCTAAAGGTGCCCACAGATGAGTTTAGTTGCACTGGTAGGGGTATGGTATTCCAGAATTTGGGAGCTACAGAGGAGAAAGCCAGTTCACCGTATTGAGCTCTCAACCTGGAAATGGACAGCTGTTCAGCTCCTGAGGATCTTAAAGTGTAGTGGCTGGTATTAGGTACTAGGTAAGAGATAAGAGGGTAAGGTGCTTGGTTCTGTATTATACTGTGGACAACGTTCCCAAGGATAAGATCCATAAGTACAGGAGAAGAGCGCCATCCAACCTTACTATAAAGTTGGTAGTGGTAGGTGAGTCAGTTGCATGCAAGGGTGAAGTGGCAGATGTTGTAGCCCACTATCCATTTGTGCTTTATAGTGACGGTGGTGTTGGCACAGACTGGTAGGCCATAAGTAAGTTTGGGCAGAAATAGTGCTCATGCTGTGTTGAGCTGTGTGGCAGGGCAGATATTTGCACTAGCTCAGTAAGCAATACCAAGACTTGCGTTGATAGCCTTACAGACAGTGGATATGTGTGTTGCAAAATCCAGGGAAAGGTCTAGGATGACACCCAGGTACTTGAAAGAAGTGACAGTGACAAGATAAGACCCATTGTCACAGATCACTGGGAGAGGAGTGTCCAGATTTTTTAGCCATGAAGGAGTACCAAAGAGCATGGCATGGGATTTGGATTGGTTCATTAGAAGCTTGTTGGCTGTAAGCCAGGACTGAACTGGCTTTAAATCAGAGGGTAGAACATTGTTGATGTGTGCTACATCAGGGGCTTTATTGATGAACACAAGATCATCTGCATAGGGGAGAGGAGTGCTATGCTTGAAGCAGTGATGTAGAGAGTTGATATGCAAAGAGAATAGCAGTGGCCCGAGAATCGAGCCCTGAGGGACACCGATGGTGATGGGCAGATAGTCTGAGAAGGAAGATCTGATCTTAACCTGCTGTGACCTACTCGAGAGGTAACTGATGAACCAGGGTAGGGTGTGTTCAGAGATCCCTAGAGGGTGTAGTTTGCCGAGGAGAATAGGGCGATCCACCATGGCAGAGGCTCTTGTTAGGTTGATAAATACTGCTCCAGCGTATTCTCCTCTGTCAAGTGAGGTGTAGATAGTGTTAGTTAAGGTAAATAATGCGGTTGTAGTTCTGTGACATTTCCAGAAGCCATGCTGGGCTGGGCAGAGCAGGTTGTGGATGACCAAATAATTGCTGAGTGGCAACAGTTTTCTCGCGTATTTTGCTTAGCACCGGTAATATAGCAATTGGCCTATAATTGGTTAACATTTTTTGTTTCCCTTTTTAAAGACAGGAACTATGTTTGCTTTTTTCCAGATAGTGGGGATGGTATTGGTGCTGAGGGAGAGGTTGATAATTCTGGTTAGGGGTGGTGGTCAGTTTGTAAGCCGCGAGGTTGATGAGTTTGGGTTCCAGTCCATCCGGAGGAGCTGATTTGGATTCTGGAATCCTCTTGAGAAGTTTAAATACCTCACTAGGGGTGACCTGTCTAAATATGAAGGGCGGGGTGTTTCCCTACAGTAGGTGAGGGGGAGAGGTCAAGTCACCTATAGTCATGTTTAGTGCATCGGTTGTAAAGGATGAGTCCGTGAACTGCTTGTTGAAAGCGAGTGAGAGTGTGAGGATTGTTGTAATTCGCGCCATCTATTTCAAAATCAGGAGTGATAGAGGCATTGGAATGACCAAGGAAGAGCCTGATTGAGATAGCTCCAGTACTGGCGGGGGTTGTTGTGCAGGGTGGCCAGCTTTGTATGGTAATAGGCACTTTTACTTTGCCGAATAGTCTGCTTGTACTTTTTCCTAAGGGCTCTGTAAGAGGACCAGTCTGTTTGGGACTTAGAGGCTTTGTATGAGGCCCAGCATTTATCCCTTTCTTTTAGAAGTGTCAAGAGAGAGGCCAGCCTGGTGGCACTGAGGGCTGAGGTTCTGGACGCCTTACCTCATGCAATGCCGGCGACTCGAGTTTGGGAATGAGCACGGACTGCCAGGGATCAGCAGGAGTGGAGAAGGATTGCGCGTCCGATGGACTGCTCTCCTTTTGCAGGAGGGGGATTCTCAGAGGACAGCGCCTGCCTGCTCCCTAGTGGAGGCTGGGGGACATGGCTGCCACACTGTAGAAGGGGGAGGAGTCGGGGCAGACGCCTGAAGGGAGTGCATGCGAACACATGCACGCACCTCTCCACAGACGTCATTGCACGTCTCGACTCCTGGGGAGAAATCTAAGAAACCAAGTTGCTGCAGCAGAATGGTGGAGGGCGCCTCGCAGGCTCCACTCCCGACCAGCCACGATGCTGGCCCTTTGAATCCGATCTCCGGTGGGGGTTGGGGAACCCTGCCAGCCCAGCCAGAGGGGTAAGCCCTGGGGCCGGGCCAGTGCCAGATGGTGGACGTCGGGGGACGGGGCTGGGGGCTCCCTCTGGAGGGTAAAGCTGGCAATAGCAGTAAAGAGATAACTGTTTATTTATTTATTAAAATTTGGTGACTGGGTAGGCCCACTGAGCTCCGAAGGTCCCTTTTTCAGGGGTGACCCGGGATAACAATACATATTTTCATACAGAGAAAGACTTGGGTTACAGAGTAGTTTCAGGTTTGAGTGCAGGTTAACTAAAATAAAAAAAAAAAAAAAAAAAGTGCCAAGAGAGGATGTGTGAGCCATTTGTTTTTTGTCTGCGGACTCACCTGGAAGTGAGAGGAGTATGTTTGTCCTGCAGCTTAAGGAAGGTTGTGTTGAGATGGAAGACAGCTATGTCTACATTGGAGGAGGTCCAGAGGTCAGCCCAGTCTTGGTTGGCTAGCTCAGCTTTGAATTATGAAGGGTCAAGATTAAAATAGTTGTGGAAATGGATAATGTATGATAGTTTATTAGGCACTTTGGCCCGCCAAACACAGAAAAGTGAGAGTGGTCGCTTAAAGAGTCAGGGGTGATACCAGAACATATTATTTTTTTCAAGATCAGGGACAAGAATCCAGTCTATGAGAATTGATGTTTTGGCATTATTGGAGAGTCTGGTTGGTTGCGTAATGATTTGGGTAAGCAGCATCTTGTTTGGTGAAAGTTCAATGTATGAATTGGCTTGGTCTAAGTAATTAATATTGATGTCTCCCAGGATCATAAATTCATTATTGTTTACAATTGGTCCAACTGTGTCTATAAGGGAGGAAACCCAGTTACGGCTAGTGGTTGGCGGCAGGTACACACAGAGAATGTGGAGCTTTTTGCGGTCACCTAAGGTAAGGATTCCATGACACAGTTTGAATAACTCCGTTTTGACCTGTGTGGGAGAATTAGGAGAGGAAAAGGTTAGGTAAGATTTATAATATATCATGAAAACACTGCCCCTTTTGGAGGATGACCTATTATATTATATCACACAAAGTGTCAGTTACAGATGACTTTAGCCAGGTCTCCAAAATACACAGGATGTAAGGTTGGTACTGGAGGGTCCATACTGAGAGGTCTGAAAAATTGCAGCGCAGGCTCCTGATATTTATATGAGCAATTTTAAGCCACTTCATACCTTTCCACACAGGGTTGGGGGTGGGGGGCAGACGATGCTAGTCCCGGATTGGTTTCTATGTCACCTGCAATAAGTAGGAGCAGGTACATCCAAACAATAAGGGTGATGAGTTTCAACCATTTTAAATGCTTGTATATTAGTGGCAATGCATAAGAGGGAACCATGCTTTGAAAGAAGGGAAGCCCAGAGAGAGTTGAGGAAATAGGGCATGATTTTGGGTGCTGGAGATGCTAATGTCTATAGGAGTAGGGGAGTTTAGTGTACAGTACTTAGGTATTGGAGGGGTGTCTACGAAGAGAAGTGCTGTAATGAGGGTGATCAGAGAAGCAAGGATAGTCTTTGGGGTGAGGGGATGCTGATGTGTGGCCATTTGAGAGGGATAGGGGTTATGTAAAAGGAATGGGTGGAGGGTAGTCAAGCCGAGAGGAGCTGGGACCAGAGGGGAAGATGTGGCCTCTAGGTTGGGTTCTGTGTCTCCGTACAAGATCAGGAAAGAGAGAGCAAGAAGGACGCTACCCATTTAGGGTAGATCCTTGAAAAGTATCGACTTTTATAATGTTTACTCACATAGCGTGCAATTAAGTAACATTGCTTAAGGATTAATGGTTGTAGATTATTGGGAATTTAAGGGGAGCAACAAAGGTATTAGGTAGGGAGAAGTCCTTAAGGTGTGGTAGTTCATCTCCATTAATCTGATCAAAGGGTTCTATGTAATAATTAGTGAAGCAGTCAGGGCAGTGAGGAGAGTAACTGTCATGTAGAGCCGATCTATGAAGTAAGTACGGATAGTAGGAGAAAGCCCTAGTTCATGATGGAGAGAGTTCCTGTTTAGTAGCTATTTCTGAGGAGTTAATGCATGCAAGGAATGTCCCTTCAGAGTAAATTCCAATCGGGTTTTCGTAAAAGACATAGCACTGAGACTGCACTGGTTCGGATGCTTAATGATCTCCTGAGGGCGAGAGACCAGAAGAGACGTTCTGTTCTAGTTCTTCTTGATCTCTGGTCAGCCTTTGACACTGTGGATCACGTGGTGTTGCTAGCATGCCTGAGGCAGATCTGTGGAATATCAGGAACCATCCTTCGATGGTTCACTTCATTCCTCACTGGGAGATCACAAAGAGTTGTGTCGGGGCTTTTCCCTCTGGCCCAACATCTTTTATGTGGGGTGCCCCAGGGTTCTGTGCTTTCTCCCATGTTATTGCGTGTATATGCTGCCTCGAGACATTGTGATAAGACGGTATAAGCTGAGGTTTCATTGCTATGCAGATGATACCCAGCTATACCTGTCTTTGCTCCTGACCAGATAGAGCTCTCTCAGTGTTTAACAACTGTCTGAAGAAATCCAGGGTTGGATGGATTCTAGTTGGCTGAAGTTGAACGCAGATAAGACAGAGGTTTTGGTGGTGGACTCGGGCTGTTGGATAGAGGGGTCGCCTGTTGTTGCACCCTCAGGAATTTTTCTTGGGGGTGTGTCACTTCCGACCTCTGAACGGGTGCGTAACCTAGGGGTTATCTTGGATGACAGGCTGACACTGCATTCGCAGGTGTCAGCAGTCGTCGACTTCCTTTTACCATCTTAAGAATATCGCTAGAGTGAAACACCTCGTTCCATCTGACATGCTACCTATGTTGGTCCACGCCTTTGTGTCTTCTCGTCTGGACTACTGCAACTCCCTGTATTTTGGGCTTTCTGGGGTTGAAATCCACCGCCTTCAGCTAGTGCAGAACGCTGCGGCCCGGGTTTTGACGGGAAGTAGCAGGTCCTGTCATATTACCCCGGTGCTGCGCGAACTGCACTGGCTCCCTGTTCGGTGTCGGATCACCTTTAAAGTCTGTTTATTGACTTTTAAAGCCCTACACGACCAGGGTCCAGCTTATCTGAAAGATCTTCTAGTGTCTTACTACCCTGGCCGATCGCTCCGCTCTGCTGACAAGGGGTTGCTAGAGATTCCGAGAGTGAGTCTAAATTCTTCTGGTTGTAGAGCTTTTTCCTACGCTGTCCCCACTCTCTGGAATTCTCTACCCTGTCGGTTACGGCAGTGCACCTCCTTGGGGGAATTTAAGAGTGGCCTAAAAACTCATTTGTACCAAATTGCTTTTTCTAGTATTATATGAATTGTTGTTAAAATTGTGGTTTTATGAATGTTTTATAGTGTATTATAATGTTTGGTCTTCTTTTTATTATATGTTTTGTACAGCGCTTTGAAAATTTGAAAGGCGCTTTAAAAATAAAATTATTATTATTATAAATGACATGTCCTACTTAGCGTGAGGGGGAAATAGCCAGACTCTGGTATATAAAGTTGACTCAGATATAGGCTTCTGTTAAATTAGGTTATGTACTGTAGAAGGGCAACTGCAAAGTCAGTCCAGCAGAGATCCATTCAGCTGACCACAATTAATCGCAGTCATAGGGGCTAGGTATGCTAGGATTGGAAGCTACCAAATGTGCAGTATGAACGAGGAGAGAGGGGCATACCAAGTGCAGGCACACAGCAGGGGTGATAAACTGCACTGATTGGTTCACACAGGTGGGTTATCCCTATATAAAGAACACCACCTTAGGTTAGTAGCTCTGCACCTGCACTGTGCTGTGTGGCGTACCTGGGCTGCTGCAGCTGAGTTCCTGGTGCAGAGAGGGCAGCTCCAAACTGAGCCCTCGCAACCCTCTGTTAGTGGAGTGGGCGGTTCTCTGCCAAGTTCGGTGTAAAGCTGCAGGGAAGAAAAATTTAAGGCAGGTAAGTAAGGAGGGCAGGCTAGATGCTGATGAGAGTCTGTGGGAGAAGCAGGATTAGCTAGTTGGGGAGCGAAGTGTTACAAGCAAGCAAGAACTAAGAATACTGAGCACAAGGACACTAAATCAATTCTAAACAGGAAAACAAGCCTAAATTTATCATACAGGAATTTTGTGGAAGTAGGTAGCTGACTAAGACTGAGATAAATGCGCATTTGAGACAACGGAGGCAGATTTTCATTTAGCCCTTAAAGTAACAGTGTAAAATAGTTGAATTCCCCTTAGGTGTAGGAGTGGAGCCCTAGTGCTGAAAACATTCTATTGATATTAGCCAGCTGTTCAGGTTGCTGAAAATGGCACTGGACACCATGAGATGTGTTGTCCTGCACTGTGCTGTGTGTTATACTTGGGCTGCTGCAGCTGGGTTCCTGGTGCAGGAAGGGCAACTCCAAACTGAGCCCTCACGACTTTCTGTTAGTGGAGCGGGCGGTTCTCTGATGAGTTCAGGGTAAAGCTGGACTGCTACAGCTGGGTTTCTGGTGTGGGGAGGGCAGCTCCAGACTGAGCCCTCATGACCCAATGTTAGTGGAGTGGGTGGTTCTCTGCCAAGTTCGGGGTAAAGCTGGGCTGCTACAGGTGGGTTTCTGGTGCGGGGAGGGCAGCTCCAGACTGAGCCCTCACGACCCTCTATTAGTGGAGCGGGTGGTTCTCTGCCGAGCTCAGGGTAAAGCTGGGCTGCTGCAGCTGGGTTCTTGGTGCTGGGTAGTAAGCTCCAAACTGAGCCCTCACGAGCCTCTGTTAGTGGAGCGGGTGGTTCTCTGCTAAGTTTGGGGTAAAGCTGTGCTGCTGCAGCTGGGTTTCTGCACTGTGCTGTGTGGTATACTTGGGCTGCTGCAGCTGGGTTCCTGGTGCAGGGAGGGCAGCTCCAAACTGAGCTCTCACAACCCTCTGTTAGAGGATTGGGCAGTTCTCTGCTGAGTTTGGGGTAAAGCTGGGCTGCTGCAGCTAGGTTCCTGGTGTGGGGAGGACAGCTCCAAACTGAGCCCTCATGACCCTCTGTTAGTGGAGTGCTTTGTCATCACAGATGGTGACTGTAAATAAAAGAAGAGAGGTTTAAGAATCTGCCTTGATTTTAGGAAACTTAATCAGCGGTCTGTATTTCACTTCTGTGCTGTGCCCAAGATAGATGTTGTGGTAGACAGATTGGGAAGTGCCACGTACATTAGTACCCTCGATCTCGCCAAGGGTTACTGGCAGATTTCCCTAGCTAAAAAATCCAGAGACAAAACTGCATTTTCCACTCCAGTTTGAGTCTGTCTGTTCACCACAATGCCGTTTGGTCTACATGAGGCACCCGCTACATTCCAGCAGTACGTGGATGTAATTGTGGCCCCTCACACTGGGTATTGTGCTGCTTACCTGGATGATGTTGTGCTGTACAGTCCAGACTGGAAAAGCCACCAGGAGCACCTACAAGCAGTTATTTAATATATCAAAAATGCAGGCTTGATCATTAATCCTGCCATGTGCACATTAGGCATGCAGGAAACCAAATTATTTGGGTTGTATTTTTTGGAAACAGAGAAGTAAAGCCAGAGATTTCCAAGATAGAAGCTGTAGCTAACGGTATGCCATTGTTAGGGTACCGTAATGTGGGCACCGCAACAAGGTCGTGAGTAACAGGGGTATTCTGGATTTTAGAGCATCCCGTACTCACACCGTGTTGGGCGTCGCCACAGTTCTTCTGCCCTTCACGGCATGCCCAACCATAAGGATGTTATATTCAGTTTTGGGGGTGCATGGGGCGAAACCTTCCACATTGGGGGGGGGTGCATGGGGTGAAGCCTCCCTCCCCGCAAAACTTAACTTTATTACTGGACGTCCTTGAGCACTGTAACTTGTTTGTGGTGCAGTGTCAGCCGCTCTAATGCCTGGTGACATATTGCTTTCCCCCTAAGTCATCTCATCCACATTGCCCTCTTACTGTCATGGGTGAACCGTACGTAACAGTACTGTCCCTAAAATAAAGAAACATGTCATGTCATTTTTAGATCTGGCTGGTTATTACCGGAGATTTGTTCCCAACTTTGCCCAGTTAGCTACTCCACTCACTGAACTCACAAAAAAATGGTCTCCAAATAATGTAAAATGGTTCCTAGAACATGATGAAGGTTTTCAGGCCATCATGGCTTCACAAATTCAGCCCCTGTTTTAAGAAGTCCAGAGTCTGAGAAAGAATTTCTGTTACAGACAGATGCATCAGAGGTTGGCCTAGGTGCAGGCCTGAGACAGAATATAGATGGAAAAGAGCATCCTATTCATATCAGTAATAAATTGCATGGCAGAGAGAAAAAGTACTGCTCTATTGAAAAAGAATGCATTGCTGTGAAATGGGTCACGGAGCCCCAGCTTTATCAGCTAGGAGCTAGCTTTGTACTTATAACAGATCACAATCCTTTCCGTTGGCTTAATCAAATGAAGGATACAAATCCCAGAAACACAAGGTGGTACCTGGCACTAAGGCCATTTAAATTCAAACTGATGCACAAATCTGGAAAAGAGAATATCAGTGCTGATTTTCTGTCAAATATGGTTCAGGAATTGAGAATTCAGAACGTTGAAAAAATGTGTGTGCTTAACTGAAATGTTTGCTGTAAAAGATGTTATGAAAAAATGGATACTGTATATGCAAAGAATTGTAAATTTTATAGGGTAATATCAAAAGAGAAATAAAAGAAGGTTTTAGAAACATGTTTGAAAAAACAGGTTCTCTCTTAAAGAGGGGTGTGTAAGACTGGGTTGGGTAAGACCCTGTCCCATTTGTTATGCAGAGAGAGTTAAAAGCAGGGCTCTGTTTTGTCCTATCTTGTCACTTGTCTGTTCTTTGCCTGTATGCTTGCGCAGTCAGATTTTTCTTGCGGCACCTAAGAATTAGCCACTCCAATGGTCCCACAATTTCCCCCATTACCTCCTTTCCTTCACTTGCTGTTTTTATTCTTTCTTTCTCCCCTTGTTTCTCCATGGTTAAAAATGGATACAGCATGTGAATCTTTATGTGAAACTGGGATCCCTTGGTTTGCAAATTATATATAGTTAATTGTTGAAAAATAACAATCTGTAATGCCGGTGGTTGACCTTGAGATGCATTTTGGCCTCCACAAGCTTGTTAAGAGAATTGTTAACAGGAAACCATCCCTGGGGCAGAATGTTTTATTTTGTTGCACCTTTTGACACTGAGTGTACTTTTCAGGCTGGCCTCAGGAAAGAAACTAACAACGTTTGGTACATTTTGTGAAAGACAGGAGATGAAACTTACAAGAACAGGATGCAAAGTTTGAACTGCCGGAAAAATACATCTTGTAAAAAGAGAGCAATTTTTGTTGAAAGATAGATTGATATTTTAGTGGGAGACTCAGAGGAAGAATTTATGTTTGTACTGCTTGTACAAAGAGCTATCCTGTAAATGTTGTATTTTATTGTTATTGATAATAATAAAATGCTACTTGTAAACTGGATAACTTCTCCTGGTCTGCCTATGTTTCCTGAACTATGCCCCTATGACACACAGTCCCTAATGGGAAGGAGAACAAATATTTTTGGGGGCCTAATCTGTTTTTGCTTGCTGGTTTCTCTGGGCCTGCTGTTGGTCTCTCTGGAATTGCTGCTTTGCCTGCTGCTGGTCTTCGTGGGCCTGCTGTGATGCTTGCTGCTGGTGTTTGCTGGCTGCAATTGCACTTGCTGTGCCATCCAGTCCCTTTACATCTGGGCCTGTTGTGCTTCCTGCTCTGCCAGCCATTTCAGCATTTTGTCCCAAGTCCATCTTACCTCTACTTAGCTAGTGGGGTGTTTGATCCCACTGCATAAGTCAACCATGTGTGACAAGATAGCGTGCTGGCTGCATTTGGGGCATACTCAGACAGAAAACATCTGGACACAAAGGAACAAAATGCACTTCAGCCAAAAAAAGAGAAGGAAAAGCATTCAGCATAAAAAACAAAAACAAAATGATAATCAAACCCCAAATCTGGGTACAGACATTTTTTTCTTTGTCAGCTTCAGCCAGCATACAGTTCTGCATTTTTCAGACTTTTGACTAGGAATTGTGGGGCACAATGGAAAGATGCTGACTTTATGTCACCCTGTGTAATGAGCCCCTGGGCACTATACCTCGTGAATTAAGACTGCAAATTACAAAGGGAGCTCAACTGGGTATGTTTTTCACATTTTTGGTGAAAACAAAAACTAAATTATATTCTGATGAAATAAATTAAGGAAATACCCATTTCTAGGGACATGGATATGTTGTTCATCCACACTGTCTGGCAGGTTCCTTGCCACTTTATTGCCGGAAGGTCTTCAAGCTGGCTCCTCCTACCCACCCGGGTGATAAAACTCTCGGCTCCGCCCCATGACACCAGATCTTCCTTACCGCTTTGAAGCTCAGGTTCCCTCCTTAACACTCTGCGTATAGATTGGATCCTAATTCTTCGGTTTGCCTGAAACTTATTCTTAAATTTTCAAGACTTCGGTCAAATTAGTCCCTCACGGCTGCGATAGACAAATCGACTCCCAGTTTTCGGCGGTGTCCATGTAGGCAGAAAATGTCCAGGACAGATCTGCACTCCACGTGTGTCTACTGCCTCGGCCTAGACCATGACCCGCAGGCCTGCGAGTTATGCCGTTCGTTTTTGGCCAACGTTCTGGAGGACCACGCTACCCGCCAGTGAAGTCAAAGGAGGCCCGTTGGGTGGTGTCCGCGGCGACTGGCTCGGCTGAGCAACTCGAGCAGATGATCGCCCTCGAGGAGGAGGTGGCACAGGCTGCATCATCATCTTCCTCGGTCGCGGCATTTATCCCGCTCTCTCTGGGATCCTGCTACACAGCTTCTTTTAAGGAGCTTTGCCAATCCCTTTCCACGAAGGGAGAGGGGCCATCGGGACATTCTTCTCGGTCCAAAAAGAAGGACTCGAAAGGTAAGTCCCACCATCGGCGTTCATGGGAGCGGGAGAGGTCCCCTTCCCCGGACAGTCGACACTCGACTTCAGTCGAGGTTGCGGCTAAGGCCACTGGCTTCACAGTGTCCCCATCAGGTCAGCCGGCCAAGACACCCATCGAAGCGGTTGAGATTTTTCTCGACCTGTCGGATGGACTGTCGACTGGTGAAGCTGACAACCCTTCTTCACGGGTTCCCCTGGTGGAGACCAAGGACTTGTCTGTGCCTCCTGTGCCGGTGTCCCCGGTCAAGGCTTCCGAGCCGAGGGAAGAGTGGGTGTCCCCAACCCCTTCCCAGACCCGTCCTCGGAAAAGACCGAGGATCTCGGTCTCGGACATCGTCTCGGTCCAGCCGATCCCGCCCGACATCGGCGGTCTCGACACCGAACAGTGGAGCCACCGCTCATCCTCTGTCTTCCTCTCGGAAGAGAGAGGCTTCAGCGCAAAGTGCGCCGACGCTTACGAGGACCTGATGTGGCAGTTAGCCTCTGTCCGGAAGAAGCTGACGCCGTCACCTTCCCCGGCCATCAAGTGGCTGTCACCCGAACGGCCAAAACAACCCCTCGCTGTAGTTGAGTTGCTCAAGCCTGGGCCAGTTGTTCGGCCGAAACCAGCTGCCCCACCGATTGTGGTGGAACCTCTGCTTCCTCAACCAAAATCGGGGGCGTCGACCAAGGACTCTCGGTCTGGTCAGGGTCTGCCCCGCAGGTTGTCGGTCACCCTCACTCCCAACCGTCCTCGGCAGGTGGAGGGTGGCTGAGGCCCCAGGCAGCTCTTCGTGGACTCCTCGGAGTTCGACGACGACTCTTCCCTGTTCTCCAGGCCCATTGACCTGGAGTCCTCTGGGGGCCAGTCAATGGACGAAAGCCCATCGTCCTTTATGGGTCTGCTTGGGCTCATCTTGGAGTCCACCAGAATGCAGCTCAAGCCCATATCCAAGCGGGCCAAGTATCCCCTAACGGAGATACTGGACCGAGGAGATTCGCCCAAGGAGGCCTTTCCGGTGGCTGAAGCCATTGTTGGCCCAGCCTTGGAGCTCTGGCAGCGGCCGGCTTCCTGTCCTGCGCCTTCGGCCAGAATGGCCAGGAAGTATGCAGTCCCTACCAGCTCTTTGTCCAGTTTTTCAGAACACCCTTCCGCCGAGGAGTTGGTCACTGATAGTGTTTTCTGGCGTTCCGGGAATGCTAGGGATGTGGATAAGCCCCCCGACACGGAGTCCAAAAAGCTGGTCTATGCCAGGCGCAAGATGTACGCTGCTTCCCCCCTTGGCCTCCGCCAGGCCAGCTCGGCCGTGCTGATGGCACACTTCTCCCACGCCCTCATGGGCTCCCTGGATGAGGTGATCCCTCATCTCCCGGCCGACCTGCAGACCACGGTCAAGCAGGTACGGGACCAGGGAAGGGCGGTGGCAAAACAGCAGCTCCAAACGGCTCTGGACATTGGAGACTCCTGTGCCAGATCAGTAGCGGCTGCAGTGGCCATGCGCCGCAGAGCATGACTGAGGATAGCCACCTTCACGGCGGATACCCAGCATAAACTGGCGGATGTCCCCTTCCTGGGGACTGACCTCTTCGGCCCTGGAGTGGAAGGTCACCTCCAGCGGATCGAAAAGTCCAATGCCACTCTGGACTCGGTCATGTCCACCCAGAAGGACAAGGGCCGTCGACAACAACATAAGTCTTTTCGCCCTTCTGTGCCGGTGGCACGTCCGGCCCAACAGCAGCAGGGCCAGCAGGCTCGCGCTTGGCACCCCAAAGCCAAGCCTGCAGCTTCCTCTAATAGGAAGCAGGGAGGAAAGGGCCCAGGAGGTCCCTCAGCCGGTCCCTCCTCCGAGCCTGCCCAGTGACAGGTTGAGGGGTGTCACCCCCAGCCTCGTCACTCCCCTCTGGGCTCCCCCCGTGGGGGGACGGCTCCGCCACTTCCTTTCCTTCTGGTCCACTATCACCATGGACCGCTGGGTGTTGGAGGTGGTAGGAAAGGGCCTGCCCCTAGAGTTCGAGCAGGCCCCGCCCTTCCGAGCCGTCGCCCCTCGGGGGAGCTACGGGATCCGCAGCCTCTCTGTCGGCTCGTTGAGCCGATATCGCCCTGCTCCTCAAAAAGAGGTGATCAGGAAGATGGCAGATCCTCCTCCAGACCCGGGGTTTGTGTCCAGGTACTTCCTGGTCCCAAAACGGATGGGGGGGTCTGGCGCCCCATTCTCAACCTGCATGACTTGAACAGGTTCCTAAGGTCTCGGACCTTCAGGGTGGTCACTCTGGCTCAGATAATCCCATCCTTGGAACGAGGCATGTGGTTCTGTTCTCTGGACCTCCAGGATGCGTTCTTTCACGTCCCAATCCATCCATCCCCAGAGATTCCTCCACTTCAGGCAGAGGATCCCTCTACAAGTTCGAGCCATGCCCTTGGCCTTCCTCTAGCTCCCAGGGTCTTCACCAAATGCATGGCAGTGGTGACAGCATTACTCTTGGCGCGAAGGTCCGGGTGTACCCTACCTGGATGACTGGCTGATTGCAGCCCCTCCAGAATGGAGGTGGAGCGGTCAGAGAGATCTGGCCCTCCAGGTTTGCTCTCAGGTTGGCCTCCTCATCAATGAGGCCAAGTCAGAACTCGTGCCAAAGCAGGTGATACAATTCATCGGGGCAGAGCTCGACTCTCTACGAGTCAGAGCACGGCTCCAGGCGGACAGGGCCAAGGTTCTTTCCTCCTTTGCCCAATCATTTCAGGTTGGGTGATTGCGCCCTGCCCGGGACTTCCTGCGCCTCCTGGGCCTCATGGCGGCCTGCACCAGCATGGTCCGTTGGGCCCGTTGGTACATGCGTCCCCTTCAATGGGGGCTGACCAGCCAGTGGTCACAGCACTTCGATCCTCTGGATCAGCTAGTGACAGTGACCCAGGGGATGTGGAACGCTCTCCAGTGGTGGACTGTTCCAGCACATCTGCAGGAGGGCATCCCATTTGTCCGCCCCGAGCCGACGGTCTCTCTATTGACCGACGCCTCTCTGATGGGTTGGGATGCCCATCTGGGGGAGCACAGAGTGCACGGCCTCTGGTTCCTTGGGAGTCCCGATGCCACATCAACCTGCTGGAGCTTCGAGCGGTTCGTCTAGCCCTCACCGCCTTCGCTCCATTTCTACGGTGTCAAGTGGTTCAGGTCCAGACGGACAATACCTCGACCATGTACTACCTAAACTGCCAGGGCAGGACGCTCTCCATGCCTCTGCGCAGGGAAGCTCTCTGCGTTTGGTCACTCGTGTGCAGCTTGGACGCAGATCTCCTTGCCATCCTTGTGGCAGGAGCCTCCAACACCCTGGCCGATGCCCTAAGCTGGATAGGAGCTGCGTCCCATGAGTGGTCTCTCTTGCCGGAGGTAGTACAAGATCTGTTCTCCCACTGGGGCATGCCTCAGGTGGACCTGTTTGCCTCCAGGAAGAATGCGAAGCTGAGACTGTTTCATGCCACCCCTCAGCAGGGCTCGCTGCAGGGGGATGCCTTCTCGAGGCCGTGGACCCCGGGCCTCTTCGCCTTTCCCCCATTTCCCTTGATCCACAAGGTGCTTCTCAAGGCGAGGAGGGACAAGGCACAGGTGATTCTGGTAGCCCCAGACTAGCCCCGCCAGTTCTGGTATCCAGATCTCCTCAGTCTCAGCTCCAGGCTCCCGAGGCGGCTTCCAGCCTGCCCAGAATTGATCTCAGTCAATCGGGGGAAAGTATTCCACCTGGACCTTCAATCCCTGCACCTGACAGCCTGATTCCTGAGCGGCTAGAGTTCTGGGGCTTGGATCTTTCCGATGAGGTCCTCAACATTGTTGAGGTGTCCCGTAAAGAGTCAACCAGAAAATGCTATGCCTTCAAATGGAAGAGATTCTCCATTTGGTGTCAGGGCAAGGGCCTGGACCCTTCCTCCTGTTCCTTGGCAAGCATTCTGGACTACCTGTGGTCCCTTTCTCAGCAGGCTTGGTCGGCGACCCTTAAGGTGCACCTGGCAGACATCTCTGCTTACCGGGCGCGGGCCGGGAAGCAGTCAGTGGCGCAGGAGAAGGTGGTCGGGTGCTTTTTCAAAGGCCTTGATCACATATCCCCTCCGGTGCGAGAACCTCCACCTCCGTGGGATCTATTGCTGATATTGGCTAAGCTCATGGGCAAGCCATTCGAACCAATGCACAGGTGTGACATCTCTCACCTGTCGTGGAAGACCGCCTTCTTGGTAGCTATCACATCAGCCAGAAGGATGGGTGAGCTCCAGGTGCTTTCCATTGAGTCTCCTTATCTGGTCTACCACAGGGACATGGTTGTCCTGCGCCCTCACCCGAAATTCCTTCCGAAGGTGGTGTCGGAGTTTCACCTTAGCCAGGTGTTGACTCTGCCGGTGTTCTACCCCAATCACACCTCGGAGGCCGAATATAGGCTCCATACTTTGGACCCTAGAAGAGCTCTCGCTTATTACAAGGAGCAGACGGCTGAAGTTTGGGGAGAGGTTTGCCAGCTGTTTGTCACCTACGCTGAAGCCACACCTGGCAGACCTGCAGCCAAGTGGATGATAGGCAGATGGGTCACCTCCTGCATAGATCTCTGCTATAGGTTGGCGGGCATGGAGCCTCCCAAAGGGATAAGAGCTCATTCTACCCGCCATACTGCTGCATCGGTGACTGCTTCCAGGGACGTCCTTATCCAGGAAATCTGCAGGGCTGCTACCTGGAAGTCAGCACACACCTTCATCACCCACTACCACATCGACCTTGAGTCATGCCGGGATGCTGGTTTTGGGGCTTTGGTTCTCCAATCTTTATTTCCTAAGTAGGGTGTCATGTGCCTTCCTCCTCCCGGAGAACTGCTAGGAGTCTGCCAGACAGTGTGGATGAACAACATATCCATGTCCCTAGAAATACAGGTTACTCACCTGTAACAGGAGTTCTAGGAATGGTATGTATTGTTCATCCCTACATTCTCCGTCCTCCCGGCTTGACCGCATAGCCTGGCTTCCAGCGGGCTAGATCTGGCGTCATGGGGCGGAGCCGAGAGTTTTACCACCCGGGTGGGTGGGAAGAGCCAGCTTGAAGACCTTCCGGCAAGATTTAAAGCGGCAAGGAACCTGCCAGACAGTGTGGATGAACAACATATACCATTCCTAGAACTACTGTTACAGGTGAGTAACCTGTATTTACAAACATGCTTAACAGGAACAATTCCCCAGGTTGCCTTTTCTATGGCTTAAGTCATCTTGGGACTGGCCCTGGAGCTTTGGCAGCATCCAGCATCCTGCCCGGCACCCTCCCCCATATGGTTCGCAAGTACGCAGTCCCAGTGGACTCCCTTTCTGGGTTTTCTGACTACTCCTCTGCAGAGAGCTTGATCTCTGACACTGCTTTCAAATAATCCAGAAGCCAAGAGGACTTGGACAGGCCTTCAGACAAGGAGTATAAGAAGATTGACCATGGAGCTAAAAATGTGTATGCTGCTGCATCATTGGTTCCCCGTCAGGCCAGCTATACTGTAATGATGGCAAACTTTGGCCTTTCCCTGTTTGGGATATTGGAAGAACTCCTTCCATATATTCCAGCTGACAAACAACTTCCAGTGAAGATGATAAGATACCAGGGTCAATTGCTGGCTAAACACCAGATTCATATGGCCTTGTAGATGGGTGACTTCTGTGCCCGTGCCATACTATGGCTGTCACCATGCGATGTAGAGCCTGGCTGAGACTCTCCACCATTACGGCAGACACTCAACATAAGGTGGCTGATGCCCCCTTCTTTGGCCCTGGAGTGGAAGGACATTTCATGTGAATCGGGAAGTCCAGTGCAACCCTGGATTATTTGGCCTCATCCTAGAAGGACTAAAAGTCCAAAAAGCCTAAAAACAAGGCCTTTCTTGGTCCTTTCAGCCACAACAACCTCAGCAGCAGCTCCAGCAAGGGCACGTTCAGGGCTAGCATCCAAAACCCAAGTTTGGTGGCCAGGGGCAAAAAAGAGGGGGAGTAGAGGTGGTGTTGCCACTTCTTGCCACAATGGTCCACCATTACTTTGAACTTGTGGATCTTAGAAGTGGTGGATAGAGGGTTGCCTCTGAATTTCGATGCTGTCCTGCTGTACAGACTCCAAGCTCCTTGGGAGTCCGGGGTGTCGCAGGACTCATCCGAGTTTTGAATCGACATCACTCAGCTCCTAGAGCTTGGGGCGATAGCCCATGTTCCAGATGCCCTGACCAGTCAGGGATATGTGTCTTGCTACTTCCAGGTTCTGAAACGGATGGGTGCTGGCGTCCCACACTGGATCTGCATGATATGAACCATTTCATTTGGAAGTGCAAGATCTTCTACAGATCAGTCTTTACCATTGATTCCCACTTATGGGTGTGAAGCAGGAGGCACTAGGACCCTGTGGGAGCAAAATGTTTGCTAGGATGAAGCTGGCCATGGCTAACGAGCATGGTGCCTACGCATTACCATGTGGTACCATGCATCGGTCAATAACCATTGCTGGCTCCCTCATTTGCCTCAGTCCTGTTCTTCCACCATCAAATGCACACTGTGGGAGCAACAGCCCCTCAGTTCAGCACATCGTCATATTTTCTACTGTGTCACCACTATTTTTTCCATCTTTCATGGTGCTGCTTTTCTTTATTATTTTCTGTGATGCAAAAGTCCCACAAAAAGGGGGATAAATTGTTGAAAAAGGTTCAACAGACTCCTATAATGAATCATTGTCATTGTGGGAAACCCATGGCTGCTCCATAACGGCATCAGTCCTGTGCGGCTTGCCTCGAACCAGAGCATGATGTAGATGCATGCAATGCCTGCTTCTCTTTGGACTGCTCACCCAAGAGAACCACACATATAGGTGGGGTCATACAGTCCCCACCTTTGGAGGCAGGCATTGTACGTGTGTGTCCGAGGTCAGGTCTTCAGGCCCTTCCCCATGCCTGGGCCTGTGGTTAAACGAATGCACAGAGTCCTCCTCAACCTTACCATGTTGAGGCGTTGGAGGCTCTGGTGGTTGGGTTTGTGGGACAGCTGGCTCCATCTAGGCAGCTAGCCGAGAACCATCCACAATCTGTCTGCCCTAACCAGCAGACATCCCTGGTGGCAAGGCCACATCCATACACCGATGGATGCCTCAGCGTTATCCTTTGGCATCGCCCGTGCCATTGTCACTGTTTGTGGTGATGATGAGGCAGGTGACGCCAGCCCCCCTTCTGACACCATTCATGGGGTCAGGAGAGAAATTGGCACCGGGGCTGTTAGCCATGCTGTTACCAAGTCAGAGGTCATTACTATCCATGGTGTTACAAGTGACACTGAGGAGGGTGACAATGCTGGCTGCAGTTACGTGTGCAGCAATGCCCATGGTGTTAGTCCTAAGTCCAGCTCCAGGTGAGGTGCCGGTGAAGGTGTCATCCCTGGGGTTGTCCCTAACTCTGGTGCCATTCACAAAACCGGAGTAAGTGATGTCTCTAGGGTCAGTGACAAAGCGACACCAAGCACTGTACCAAGGGCACTGCCGACCACGGCGACAGAGGTGAACCCATCTTTGAAGTTGTTATTTACCCTGAGTCCATTGCTACAGGTGGCACAGACTTAAGGTGGGATGGAGGTGAGTTCTGCCTGGAGGAGCTGGATGACACCATCACCAGTGAGGACTGGGGTCGCCCTACATGGGCTGTATGGCTCTACTTCCTCACCTGGGTGTTACCCCCATGGGCACCGTTTGGGTCGCTCTTCGGATGTAGGATGACACCCTTCAGGCGATTCTGTCAGGCCCTCCACTTGGGCGAGGATCCCTGTGCAGTTCCACAGCTCAGGTCAAAGCCTGTGGGACCAGGAGTCTCATCCCTCTCTAGCAGGGCCTCAGCACTTTCTGGAGAGGTTACTGTTATTCATAGACCCTGGGTGGCTACTAACGTGGGCCCAGCACAAGGAATTTGTTGGTACCTTAGAGACTTTTCACAGGGAATCTGATAGGGGCCAGTTCAGGCCTTTCTCCCCAGCACCAACAGTCCCTGGAGTCAGCGTCTCATCTCCATCTATGTCCTCCTCAGGTCTGGCCTGATGGCGCTGAGGGCTGAGGCATCAGTCTTACCTTGTTTTAACGTCGGCGACCCGGGTTCAGGAGCGAGCGCAGGGAGCTGGGGGTCAGATGAGGAGGAGGAGGAGGGGACTGAGCATCTAACGGATTGCTCTCTCCTGGGCGGGAGGGGGATTCTTGTTCCACGATGCTGATGGCACCCAGTGGAGACTGGGTGCACTGCAGTCAGGAACTTGAGAAAGGGGAAGACGTCAGCAGTCATCCTGCGGGCGTCAGTGGGACGCACGTCACGTGCTGGATGACAGTGCACATCCACGTCTCCTGGAGGGGGGGGGCCAAAAATAAGGAAAAAGGCCCCGGCATTCAGGAAGGTGATGGTAAGTCCAGTGGACAGCCCCATGTTCAGTGCCAGGTCTGCCCACCCAGCCTCCGGATCTCCTGCCATGCTCTGGCCACCCTACTAGATTCTAGATAGAGTGCCAGAGGAGTATGGCGGTCCCACCTTGGGGGATTAGGGGGGTTGGACGTGTGGCAAGAAGAGATCCCGGGACGGAGGCCAGGCCTGGAGAGACCTCAGGCAGAGCAGGAAAAAGCTGGTCCAAGCGACCACACTGGAGAGAGTCCTAAGAGGCCAGTGAGTGGAACAGAAAGAAAGTTGAAAAAAAAAAAAGTCCTCCTCCAGGACAGTCAGCCACCTATCCACCTGACTTCAGCCACTGAGTACGCACTATACCAAAGATTCTTGGTGGAGATGCTGTAGGCACGCGGCTTGAATGCATTTACAAGCTGCAGTCTGGTAACACTGCCATTGGGACTCTTTGGAGGTTTATGCACCCACAGGGTGGGCAAATGAGGTACTTCACTCCTCTTCGAGGTTTGAGATACTGCAGTACTGCAGACCCCCTGAGGGCCTTGACATCTCATGAGTGACCGACCTCCAGAGGCAGATTCCGCTCAGACAGATGCCCTTGGCAGGAAGACTTTCACCTCAGCATGCACCCTCATGTGCATCTCTGCACACCAGGAACTTATGGCAAACTTTAACCGCTGCCTATAGTTGCAGATAAGTCACCTCTTAAGTACACTGCCTCAGAGCAGGTCAGTCAGGCAGGCCATTGAACTTTCTGTTCGTGTCCTGGAGGTAATTCAGCACCAGTCAAGAGCATCATACAGTGCCAACAAGGTAGCTACTGTAGTAGCAGAAACTGCAGTCTCCATCAGGCGGACGCCATGGCTGCGTCTCGCCAGACTGGCAACTTTGGCCCAGCCAAGGTACTTAACTTGCACCTCCAAGTTGGGTCGACAGTGGCCCCATCACTTAGGTCGCTTGGACCAACCAGTCATAGTGACCAGTCCCATGTGGGATGTCATCCAGTGGTGGCTGGACCCACAGCATGTGGAGGAGGGAATCCTCTTTGTCTGCCCAGAACCGTCCATCACACTTACAATGGACAAGTCTGTGGTAGAATATGCCATAATTCCGGCTGCGGCATAGTTCTTTCGAAGTATTTATTTAACAGACAGTTTCAAAAAGGATCTGGAAAATATAGTACTCTACTCCATAGGGCTAAACTGTAGTGCAACAGTTAAAATCCAGGTACATAAAACACAGAAAGCAGTACAAAAAGCACCATTCATGAAGGCCATGCCTTCTTCACATTCCCTCTCACCAAGCCGCCAGCATGCCTGACCCCAGCACTTCACTCGATGAGCTTTGTCAGGGCCGTACTTCCCTTCATGTACAGGAAGACCCAGTGCATCCATTAATATCAGATACAGTATGCATGCTTTGTTTCTGTCAGGCATTTGCCTCATTGCTTGTCAAGTGTTCTGTACGTCTGCTTTGTGGTGTTCAGTTCTAAACCCTTTGAATTCTGTGATGATGGTTCACCTATTATCTCCCCTCTCTCCTCTAACTCCCTCTCCTCAAACTTGTCAGCTCCCAGTCCCCTAGCAGGGTTCTCATCAACCTGAAGGGGAATAGGTTTTGGACCACTCCCCCTCACTCCTCTAACTTGCCTGCTCCCAGTCCCCTTGCAGGGTTCTCATCATCCTGAAGGGGAATAAGTTTTCGCGGCCCTCTCCACCCCCAACTCCTCCTCCACCGTCTTAATCCATCACAGTATAGCACTTGGTTCCCCCCTGCCCATCTTCCACCCTTCCCTTGCACTTGACTGAGTGCCTCTGAACCTATCAGCACTCGGAACTATATTGTTCTCTGTTGTACTGTTGCATTATTGTTCTGTCTGTTCCTCTTGCCTTCCAGTTCTGTTTGGTCTTAGCCACAGCATCTTATTTTATTAACTGTAATGGCTGTTATCCACGCCCCCTAGTTTCCGTTCCCCCTTGCACTGCAAATGTATAACTATGCTGTCCACCTGCTTACTATCTGTATACCTATCGTATCCAATGTTTACTGTAAAATTTTATAAGTTATCTGTTTTTACATCCTCATTGTACCCCCAGGTTGCACTGGGAGACGAGCAACTTGTTGTTCAGTGTGCCCTCCTGGTGAAACATTTCAATAAGTAAATAAATAAATAATCTGCAGTCAGATCGTGCACTCTGTTCTCTATATCCTTTTTGGTTGAAGTGAGGGGAAGATGGCACCGTCCTGTCTGTCTTCCTCCAGCTCAAATCCTTCCCCGTCCTCCAGTTGTCTGTAGATTCAGCCTTGTTGCATTGTCACCCTGTTGTCCCTCATCTGGTACTGGTAAAAATCACATAGCATGTTTGTTTTTCAAGTCTTAGAGGGACATTTTAGAAATGATGGGGTGAGAAGTAACGCTCCGGGCTACTTTCATGTGAATGTCATCACCAGAAATCTCCACAAATGTCCTATCCATATTCCATCTCAGCAAAGCTCAGACTGCCTACTTCTTTAGTGAGCTCAAACAACCGTCACATTCCTTAGTTTCTACTACTACATCAGCCTTCACTTTGCATTTGGTGGCCAGGTCCGCATTTGTATTCCAGTAGCTGAGCTTTTGCTGTCGTTAAATGATTAATGAAGGTTAATTTTGCCCCCTCTGATTTTTGTCCCCTTTGACTTCCTTAAGCCAGGTGGGACAAGTCACTCTGTCACCTCTCTGTAAGGGTATAAACATCTTGGCCACATGATTTAGAAAGATTACAGCTAAATATTTAAAGTTATGCACAAGCACTCAAACCCATTTTTATGTTTCCTTGCACGCGCATCACACAAGAAACATGTTGAGGAGAGTAAAGTATTGCAGAGGTGTGGCAGTGTTTGGCCAATCCAGCCAATGCTTTCGGGGGCTTGTCCCTCAGCCACCAATCAACAGGGAAACTGCCTGTGATGGCAGTTTCAGAGCAAGCACCGGACTTGAAAGAAATCTGCTGCTCCAATCACGGACAATTTTGTCATTGCAGCAGCAGATCCCTCCCAGCAACCAGGCAGATTCCAGCCACGTGTATTACAGTGCACAGTAATGTGCATGGCTGGACTTACGAGCAACACATTTGCTCAGTGTGTCTTTCCTGGTTAAATAAACAAATGAGCCCCACCATGCATAATTGGCGGCTCCTGCCACCCACCACACACTCCCCCCAAAGCCAACATTGGAGTGCCCAATCCCCATGTCAGCATGCCCCCCAAGCCCGAACATATATTTTGCCGAAAACGGGGTGCCCAGTTCCCATGTCAGCTTGCCCCCACCCCATACACTATTGTGGCACACTGGGAGCCCACCCCAGTGTGCCAAAGTAATAATGTTTACTGTATGCCCACTCCTGGTGTTGCACGTGCCCTCCGCACCCCTTTTTTGCCAGCCGACTGCGGGGTGCCCCATCCTGGGTCGGCATTGACCCCGGCCCTTCACTAGTCTGGCACACTAGGAGCCCACCCCTGTGTACTGAACTCCAATTTGTTTTCACCTGTAAAAAGAAAAGAGTCCATGCTGTAGGTTTTTTAAACCTGAAAAAGAAAACAATCCTCGGCATTCCTGCCGCCCCTCCCCAACACGCATCCACCTCCCCACACCCTCACCCATACTTAGTCCGGAGGTCGGGAGCAATGATCTTCTGTGGACCGGGAACATGTCTGCACTCTTCAAAAGCCGACCACGTAGAAACATAGACGTTGGCAGCAGATAAGGACCGCAAGGCCCATCTAGTCTGCCCGCAAACTGAAGAAAATCACGGTAAGTCCTATAATGGCAATCAGTGGGGGGTTTCAGTTTAGGTTGATATCTCAGCTATTTTTTACCGTTTTGGCCCCAAATTTTCAACATGGGGTTCTTGGGACTCCCACCTTGTGACCACTGACACTGTCATTTTGTTTCTCTGTCCCAAAAGATGATTTCGCTGTCGCTATGCGGAATCACCTTTCAGGACTGATTAACAAAACAATAGTGCCACTGTTCATGAGGTAGGGTCCCAAAAAGCCTATGTTGCAAGTCTGGTGAAAAAAATCAAAAAAATGACTGCGTTACAAGCGTGCATTATGCAGTTTGTACACACACTCATAACTTCGCCAATTTTTAATATTTTCACTCCAAATTTCCAACATTGCCATTTTTTCACACCTCCTTTTCAACAGTACAGCTGTCATTTTTTGCATCCTACCTGAAACATGTTTTCGCACCTGTGGCGCAGAATGGCACAGTTGCTGTGTGAAGTCAACTTTTGGGACAGATTAATGAAATCACAGTGCCACTGTTCATGAGGGGATGTCCCAAAAAGGCCATGTTAAAAATTTGGTGAACAAATTCAAAAAAATGACTGCATTACAAGCGTGCATTACGCAGTTTGTACGCATGCTCATAAATTTGCCACTTTTTCATATTTTCACTCCAGATTTTTAACATTGCCATTTTTTCACACCTCCTCATGAACAGTACAGATGACATTTTTCACATCCTGCCCGAAATGTCTTTTCACAGCTGTAGTGCCGAATGGCGCATTTGCTATGTGAAATCACCTTTCGGGATTGAGTAACGAAATGATAGTGTCACTGTTCATGAGGTGAGGTCCCAAAAGGCCACGTTGAAAATTTTGAGTGAAAATACCAACAAACACCTGGTTTGTTAGGGTTTCTAACCGTAATGCCTGACCCTGTACAGACTAACAGGTGTCGGGTGTATTATGGCCATAATAGCCAGCGTATTCCATTTCACCTCTTACCCTGGCAGACACTGACAGGCATTTAGCTGTGGCCTTGGGGTCTTTGGCCCTAACATTCTCCTATACTGCACCCATCTCAGTTTATTTCCTTATGGAATGGGGTGAGCGCAAGGGCCGAAGACCGCAAGGCACACTGTGACACCTGTCACTGTCTGCAGGGTGGGGTGAGGTGGAATGGCATTTGCATTATGGCCAATGACTAAAGGCATGCCCCAGCGCCTGTCATTCTCTGCAGGGTGGGTGTTGGCGTTAGTTCAATACTTCACTGCCACTTTATGCATCTCTCTGACTCATGCAGTACCAATGCCAATGCCAGCAAGCAAACATTCGGCATTGAAAAATGCTTGTTTCCACTGACCCAATGAAGTAAATTTGACGAAATTATAAGTTATTTGTGCTGGTGGGAAGGGAAAGTTGGAGCCCACTCCTGAACCCATACTATTTATTTAAAGGATAATTCAGTTCATAATTTGACTGAGATTTTCCATTTGATGGATGATTATAGTATGTAATGTCTAAATGAGAAATTAGCTGTATAATATTAAATTACATTACTAGACTCTTGCAAGTTAGAATACATTATGTTTATGTAAATGTACATAGTGAAAGGGTTAGTTATGTACTACAACCAATTACAAGCAAGCATACAGTGCTATTGTATCACCAGTAACCAAGCACTTTGCAAGTATTTTTGATGTTTATTCACTAAATCCTAAATTACCTTTTTCAGAAAAAAAACAGGTGCTTCATCCATAAATTCTAAATTTCTATTAGCTAATAATAAGCACAATTTTAGGTAAGATGTAGATCTGAATTCACCAGATCTCACTAGCCAATCTTAATGTATAATTTAGTCAATATACATCAGTTCTTACACTGTTTTGCACTTGATATCAAATCAAAGAATGGAAAAAAAATGTACTTTCTTCGTCTTCCTTTATTTTCTTTACATATAAGGTCTGCAAAATCTTAGGGAAATCAGGGCATACTCAAAGATGAACAGCCCTGTTGTTTTAATGACTGTCTTGGCCCCCGGCATTAGTATTTAATCAGTGTGGGAGAATGGTTTATTGACTAGAACTTTAAACATTTTCATGTTAAATTTATGCTTTTAATTAATGAAAGAATTCTTCAAAGAGATGCAGCAAATGAATGTCCCCAAACTGGCACTGAAAAAGAGAGATTGTGCTACCTTGTCAGTGTATTCATTAATCAGGCAGCCTTCCTCAGCTCACTTAAAGGAGAAGTGTAGCTTCAGTTTTTTAACACAAAGTCAGTTGTCAGACAAAATTAGCAGCATGTGTGGTATACCTGTTAAATTTTCTAGGTATTTTTTATGCTAAGCTTTATATTTTTTTTACTTATTTTCACAATTATGCTCCTTTGCCTCCCCTGATATACTGTCCAGAACTTACACTGGGCTATTAAGCCCCCCCCCCCCCCACAATGGTTGCACACTGGGATCCCTTCTCCAGTCATGCAGTCACCCCATCCACTCTGCCTGTGACCTGTGTGCTGCCACCACCATCCTGCAGCTTGACTGAATGTTGTCTAATGATGTTCTGAGCCCAGATATACCACCAACATTGACCACATTGCTTGGTAAACTATTCTACGCACCCCTCACCCACTCTGTGAAAAAAATACTTACTATGTTTTTTTTAATTTTCCCCTTCCAGCTTGAAATTGTGCCCCCTGGCAGATGCACTGTTCCTTAACTTGAACAGCTCTGTGGATTTCACCCCCCTATACCCCTGTATGTATCTAAATGTTTGTATAATATCCCTCCTTTCCCTCTTGTCCTTCAGAAAATACATACTGAGACTTTTTTGTTGCTTCTTATAGGATCTAAAGACCAAAGTTCAGTGCACTCACCTGTTCAGAATTAGATGGAACCTCACTTCACAAAGTTGCTTGAGACAAGGACTGCCCCTTAGGAAGCTCGAGTGAGCAAAGTGCGGGAAGGGGGGCCTAGTGAGGCTGTGTCCTGCATGTGTTTGATGAATTTGCACTTTGATAAATAAAAAAACACTTTATGAAGTGAGTTTCTGTCAACTTCTGGGAGGTGAACTCTCTGAACTTTGGTCATTGTATTTGATCGCAAGCCTGGGCAGGATTATTCAGTAGCACATCCAGTTTTCTTTCACTGCTGCTCTGTTTGGTTACTTCCTGGACTGTGTCTTATAGGATCTACATTGCTACCCCTGGATCATTTTTGTTACTTTCCTCTGTATGGTTTCCAACATATCTCTGTCCTTCCTTAGATGTGGGCTCCATAATCGTACACAATACCCTAGGTGTGGTTGAACCACAGACATGTACAGTGACTGTATTACCTCTCTTCTATGACTGGTAAAGCCCCTCATTAAGCATCCTATAATCCTGTTTGCCTTCCCACACGCTTTACTGCATTGGGGAGAGGTTTCCAGATTATTCTTCCACCCATTATCCTGTTGCTGCAATAATCTGTATGTGGACTTCTGCTACCAATGTAAATTTATTTATATTTCTTGACATTTCATTTTAGTTGTCAAAAAAACTGGACCACTTCGGCCCCTATATATCCCTTTTCACAGTATCAATTCCCTCCTCACTGGCCACTCACTTGCAGAGTTTTGTGTCATCAGCAAACACTCACTTTCCCCAGCAACCCCACTCCTATATCACTTCTGTACATATTAAAAAGTAGCAACCCCAGAACAGACCCCTCGGGCACCCCACTGGTAACTTTCCTTAGAGAACTTTCCATTCATGATGGGAATGGGAGCATTAAAAAGAGGGAGGGGGGAACGAGGGAGGGTGAAAAGAAAAAAGGGAGGTGACAAGCAGAGTGGTATCAAAATCTGGAAGGTCATATATGCATAAGCTAGAAGTCTAGGAAATAAGATTCCGGACCCAGAAGCCATCATAGCAGTGGCTGACCTGGATATTGCAGTTGTTACCAAGTCATGGTGCACTGAAAAACCATGACAGGGACATGGCCATACCAGACTATATATTCTGTTCAGGAAAGGTCAGGTGAAAAGGAAAGGATGGGTGTGGGGCTTTATGTGAAGCAAGGCCGGATTAACTTAGATGGCGCCCATAGGCTGGAAACTTCATGTGCCCCCCCCCCCACACACACACACACACAGCTCAAATCAGAGGATGGCAAGTACGCATATTCATATGAAAAAATTAAAAATAAAACAAGTTTCAGTACTGACTTACCAATTCCATAACCCACTGGAAATCTAAACATGCTCCATTTCTTGTGCTCCATATCCCAGGTCCTCTACAAAAGTCAGCGGTGCCAGGAGGGAGGGAGGAGAGCCAAATAATGGCAGAGGGTCACAGTGGGAGTTGGGACGGGCTTTTTTTTTTTTTTTTTTCAGAGAACAGAGGTGGACTTATCACATTAGTTGTAGCTGTGCCCACTACTGTTTCAGCTGAGGTCTGAAACCTGTGCTCTGTGTGTGTGTACGTGCTGCGGGCTTGTAGCACTCAGTGTACTCAAGCAGCAGAGCCATTTTAAAAGTGGGGAGGATCAAAATGCACTTCTTGACCGACAATTTTAAAAGTGACGGGTAGGGTTGGCTGACCCCCTGGGACCACCACCTATGCACACACACACAGAGTATACTAAATATGCAGTATTGAACAAGCAGCCTGTCTTTATTAGTTACAGATTAAAAAGTATGTATCTTAGTGCCTCATTCACAGGTGCCCCAAAACAGCCAGCACCCCTAGGCTGCAGCCTGCTTAGCCTATGCATAAAAACTGCCTTGATGTGAAGGAAAGCATAAAAGTGACGGAGATACAGGGAATATGGGGGGGGGGGGCAGAGGTACTCTGGGTCACCCTGGCAATGGGAATGGAGCCACTGTTCACAGCTACAGACCTCCAGTACAGGGGGAGGATTTAGATATGGGACTGGTGGAAGCCATTGGCAAGATGGCAGAAAAGGGGGCGATGCTGCTGGTGGGGGACTTCAGTCTGCCGGATGTAGATTGGAGCCTCCCAGCTGCACCTTCCGCTAGAAGCAGGGACTTCCTGGACTCCCTGCAGGGGGCATGCTTCAGACAACTAGTCAGTGAACTCACTTATGATTGGGCAACACTGAACCTGGTACTCACTAACATAGACAGTGTTGCAGATGTCAAGGTAGGAGGCCACCTGGGGACCAGTGATCTTCGTATAGTATGGTTCAATATCAGGACGGCTTTAGAATCTAACCACACAAGAGCAAGTGTCCTGGTCATCAGTAGGGCAGATTTTATAAAGATGGGTGAATGCGTCAGGGATGACCTTGTGGGAGGATGACCAGGGTGGGGTGGAGGAACAGTGGGCGAGGCTAAAAGGGGGCATAGTGATGGCAACCAACCTCTGCGTCAAGCAAGTGAGCAAAGACAAGAGGAAAAAGAGGCTGCTATAGTTCTCAAAAGTAGCGGCTGAAAAGGTAAGCATTCAGAAGGCATAAGGAGACATGGAGGGAGGAGAATAGGGAGGTGGACTGGGAGGAAATAGAAGGAAGGAAAGCAGTAAGGAGCGCGAAGGCGCAAACTGAAGAGAGAATAGCCCAGGCAGTAATGAAAGGGGACAAGACATATTTTTTAGGTATGTAAGTGAAAAGAGGAGGACCAGGGGAGGGATTGTAAGGTTAAAAAGGGAAGGGGGGATTTGCACAGGGGATCAGAAAAGGGTACACATCCTGAGCAAATACTTTTGTTCAGTGTTCAGAGAGGAAGAAGGGGATATTCAGAGGAGGAGAAGAAGAAGAAAACGGGAGGGGCCACAAAAAAAGTAACAGGAGCTGGAGGCCGGGAGGTGGACACTAGTCCTTTTTTGGAGGAGAGAGTCCTGAAGAGACTCGCTAATCTGAAAGTGAACGTAGCAATGCGGCCAGACAGGGTGCATCCAAGGTATTTGAGGGAACTCAGGGAGGTACAGGCTGCATGTCTGACAGTCCTGTTTAACAGCTCAATGGAAACAGGAGTGGTTCTGGAGGACTGGAAGAGGGCAGATGTAATCCCACTTCACAAAAGTTGTAGCAGGGAGAAGACTGGCAATAATAGGCCAGTCAGCCTAACATCGGTGGTGAGAACGTTTTATTTATTTAATTTTCAATCTAGGATTAGAATACCTTTGAGCACAGTGCAGCTCATTTACAAAGGTTCCACGTCAATATTGGGGGAGGTGTTACAAGACAGACAAAGGATAAAGCACAATATCATGTACAGATAATATCAAATACAGAGAACAGTAGTAACAGCACAATACATAGTAAAAGACAAATAGGTGATTGCAATTAGATACATAGTTGGCATTCTGAGGACACTATATGCGAAACATGGGCAGTTAATCCCAAATGGAGCTAGTAAGGGAGGGAGGAGTAAGGAGATGAAGAGTAGCAGCAAGACAGAGAATGGGAGGGGGGGAGGAGATGCAGCCAGGCGGCAGTTGTCAAGCATATTGAGTGAGGCAGGAAGGGATAGGCGGGTGGGGGGTGCAGACACAAGAGGAGAGGGTGAACAGGAGGGAGGAGATGGTAAGGTGTGGGGGGAGGAAGGGAGGAGGGAGGGAGGAAAAAAGAGTCAGGAGCATAGTGGGCGGGTTAGTAGGACAACGTGGGAGGGTCAGGACATGAAAAGAAGGGGGAGAGGGTGGGAGTGGTGATTGAGCAGGGGAGGAAGGATGCGGCCAGGGGCCTTGTTGAGGAGGTTGGAGAATGCAGGGTGCCGGATAAGGTGTAGGTCGCACGATTAATTAAAGCAGGTACAGAGATGTGCTGATGCAGAAGATGCTTTAACTGGGTAAGTTGAGGTATGCTAGTCAGTTCACAGCTCAGGCCAGTCATCCAGTTAGGAGCTCTGTAGAAGAAGGATCGCTGGCATTGGGTGGTCCGAACCCTAGGAACGTGAAAGGGTTCAGTGACAGAGGATCAGGGGTGGTGCGACTTTTGAGATTTTGATAGAAGACTGGCGATGTCTGTTGGCAGGGCTCCAAGCAACACTTGCTTGGCAAGTATACACGAGTGGTACTTGATGCAGTCTTGTAGTCTGAGCCACCCAGATAGGGCGAATAGATCACAAGTGTGGGTGAGGTGGCCGGCACCAGTGATAAGCCTACCGGCTTTGCTTAGGGCAGTATTTAGTCTTTTGAGGGATGTGGCTGGGACAGCTCCATATATAACCAAGCCATAGTCAATAACGGATAGTACCGAGCTATGGATTGCAAGTTTACGTGCTTCTGGGGTCAGACTTCTTCTGTGTCTGTAGAGCAGTCCTAGTTTAGCATTTACATTCTTAGCAACAATATCAATGTGTGGCTCATAGGAAAGGTGGCAGTCCAGGGTTACTCCAAGGTATTTGAAATGCTGGATTTGTTCAAGGAGGGGCTCCTTGGTTATTGTTAACTGTCAGGGCATGTGACCTGTGTTTATGATGGGGGGATGAGAACAGCATAAGTTTTGTTTTTTTGTAGTTTAGAACTAGCTTGTGAGATTGGAGCCATTTTTCAACTTCAAAGAATCCATGCTGTAGGTTGTCTTTAAGCACGGCGGGATCCTGGTGACTTGCAAAGATGACAGCATCATCTGTATATAGGAGTGTCCTTAACTGACAGGCATTTGGTAGGTTGTTTATGAAAATATTAAACAGAAGGGGTCCCAGGATGGACCCTTGAGGTACACCTGATCTGAAAGAGCGCAGTTCTGAGATGGTATTTGAAATCTTCACCCTCTATGACCTGTCAGCAAGATAGCTGTCGAACCATTTTAGTGCGCAAGGTGAGAGACCAGTCTTTGCGAGTTGATCAAGGAGGAGTTTGTGATTCATGGTGTCAAAGGCCTTTGTAAGGTCTATGAACACCGCTTCTACCAGACTGCTATTGTCGACGGACTGTTGGATGAAGCAAGTGAATTCTAGCAAAGCTGTAGTCGTGCTATGCTTTTTCCTAAAGCTGTGGTGCTGTGGTTAGGGTCTAAACCCTGACCATTTAAATCCCGACTGTCGAATTCCCGTTTTCTTTTTCCCGATATTAAAAATACCGACGAGCTATGAAGACCGAACGTCAGAATCCCGACATGATCAGTAGGTTGTTTTAGTGCAGTACCGCTATATCACCTTTACCACTTGCACAGCAGTTCAGTTTTATCAACAGCAGCATCTCTTGATAGGAGACATGGTAAATAAATAAATTGGTTAAACACATACCAGTACAGCAGCATTTCTATTGCTCAAGATAGTCTTGTCTACTACGGCGGTCATGCTACCTGATGCGCGCTAACTGATGACGTGTTTACATACGTCTGTTAAACCAACACTGTTTCACCTTTACCCTTCACCTTTATCCCTTGTAGTGTTCAGTACAGCAGCATTTCTAGTGACAGCAGACAAGGTAAAGAAATCAGCTTACCTTTACCAATACTATGGAAGCTCTACCCAGACAGCATAGACTTTTTCGTGATTGCCAGCACCAATAAAATAAATCCCCACGATGTCTTTCCTCTACATCCAGCAATACATATTTTATCCTTTCCCTTCTGAGACTTCACAATATCACACGCAACTCCAGCTTCTGCCATTCTGCAACTGCAGAAACCAGCCTCAGTTTGGTATTGGATTTAAATAAGCATCTGTATGCATCAGCTAATCATTTAATTAGTAGGTCAGCTGGGTCATGACTTCTTGCCATTTTTACAGTCAGGTTATGATTTGTTGCAAAGTTGGGTAAGTCAGCTGTGTCATGATTTCTTGCCATTTTTACAGACAGGACATGATTTGTTGCTGTTTAGTCAGCAGCTGTCAGCATAACGATTTGTCGTCGTTCCGACTTTTTTGGCTTTTCAACATGCGGGATTATTTCAGTCGGGCTTTCAATCAAATCGGGATTTTAGTTACAGGAATATTAATGACGGGCATTGGGATGTCGGGATTTAATACGGATTCCGTGCTGCTGTGGGCATTGCAGGGAGTACTTATCAAGGTAGTCCACAAGCTGGTAGGTTACTATGCGTTCCAGAACCTTTGACAGTGGAGGGAGGATGGATATTGGTCTGTAGTTGCTAGGTTCTGTGCGATCCCCTGATTTGTGCAGTGGCGTGATCAGTGCGATTTTCCAGACTTCTGGGAACTGGGACAGAGTGAGGGATAGGTTGAGTATTTTGGTTATAGCAGGAGAACCTCTTCTAATGTAAGTGCAATAAGTTTGAGGTCCAGCAACTCCACACTATGTCTGGTTTTCTCCAAGTACTTTAGATAGCAGTTTCCTGACCTGGGCGGCAGAGACCTGTTTGCAGTAGAACGGAGGGTGAGCAGGCTTCTCTGCATCCGATGGGGGAGCATCTTCAAAGAAGTTTTTTGGGAGGACCTCTGATAGATTAGTGAAGGCAGTATTAAAAGTATTTGCAATTAAGAGAGGGTCGGTAATGGGATTGCCTTCAAGATTTAACGCAGTCGAAGAGGCCTTCTGTTCTTTGCTCATGACATCTATTATGTTCACCCAGAATTTCCTGCTGTCACCCCAGGAGTTTGACAGAAGCTGTTTATGGTGGTTTTGTTTTGCATGACGAATCGCCCTTGTATAGGTATTTCTGGCAGCTTTGTACACCTGGGAGTCATTCTGCCTCCCTGTTAACTTGGCAGTGAGCCAGAGATGGTCACGTTGTTTCATTCTGGTAATGAGTTCTGGTGTGATCCAGGAGTTAATAGTTCCACATACCTTCATCTTTCTAAATGGTGCATGGGTGTTGCAGGCCGTATTGAAAACCTTGATGAAGTGATCAAGAGCAACATTGACGTCATTGACAGAGTCCAGGAGGGACCAGTCGTGGGATTTGAGCTGGTGCTTTAGTAGATCCAGATGCCCCCACTTTAACATTCGGTTGTAGATGGTTAGGGGTGGGGGGGGAGCAGAATTTATTTGACCAGCTACACGTGATAGGGGAGTGGTCACTGATGGAGTCAGGGTGAACTCTCACATTAGAGATGCGATCAGGGTGACTTGATATGATCCAGTCAATGGTGGTGCTAGTACCTGTTTTATAGTTTATCCTGGTGGGTGTGCTGATAAGTTGAGTAAGGTGTAGGGATGCTAAGGAGTCCTTTATAGCTCCATTGGCTGATGACAGCCAGTTTATATTAAAGTCACCCATTATTACTGTCTCAGCAAGGTGTTTTTTCTCCCTAAGATAGTCCAGAATACTTTGGAGGCCGGGGGTTGGGTCCGTAGGCGGTATATAGACAGAGAGTATGGTGAGGGTTTTATTATGTGCCCCCAGGAGCACTTGAACAGCTAGTGCCTGTGCAGGGCATCCGAGGTCAACCTGAGGTAACGCCAGCCCTCTTATACTATTTTTTAGGTATATTGCACAGCCCCCACCATGCTTAGAGGATCTATTCAGCCGAAAGATCGTATATCCTGGCAATGCAACCACTGCATCCGGCAATTTGGGTGACAGCCAGGTTTCAATGATGGGTAGTATGTCTGGGCTGTTCATGGTCACCCAGACTTTGAGGGTGTCAATTTTGTTGAGGAGACTATAGATGTTGATAGTGGCCAGCATAATGGAACTCTGTTTGGGGGGCCCATTGATTAGGGTTACCTCCTTAGGTCCAGGGTTTAGGTGTATGTTTCCTAGTAGCATCAGAAGCAAGAGGGCTAGGCTAGAAAGGTACAGTCTTTGAAGTTTGGTTGAGTGTTTGGTGAGCCTTCTGTGGCGGAGGCATTTTTCCTTTTTTTTACTTGACTCAAGGATGAGGTAGAGATCAAGGCAAATGTGGTGGCAGTTATGCTTGTTATTGCTCTGCCAGCTGCAGAGTTGAGGTGAAAAAAAGGGGGGTCATGGTCCACAATTTAAAGTGAAGAAATTTCCTGTTGTGCAGCCAATAGTGTAGTAAGGGCTGTAAGCCATATATTTGTTGGTAACTTGAGTGTTGTTTGTGGGCAGGAGTTTAGTGTTGCTTAAGATAAAGGAGAGAATAAAAAGATATGGAAGAGCAACTTGCATGCATGAGCACATGATGGCCGAAAGCCACTGAGACATAGTGATTGAGTGAAGGTTTCAGCAGGGAGGGAGAAGGTGAGCTGAGCCCTATAGAGATAGGGGTGTGAGCAACAGCAGAGGAGTGAGGGGAGGGCAGGGTGCCCACTAGGAGAGTGCTAGGGTGGGGCTTTAGTGTATTTAATAGCGGTTGAAGTTGGGGCAGGAGGGTGGGAGAAATTAAATCAAGCAGAAAGGCTGAAAAGCCCGACTCAGCTAAGCAGCAGCAGTGATTAAAACGACCGGCCAATGGCAGCAGGCAGAGACGTGGTAAAGGTCAAATCGCTGTTCAGTCACAGAGGTGGAAGCCAATCAGGCTAGCAGTGGAAGAAGCCGGGCAGTCCCTGGAGAAACATACCTTCGAGTCCAGATGGCAGCAGCACTCAGGGCGGCACCGAGTGAGAGCAGCCGCTGACCAAGAGGAGCGGAACTCCAGCCGCTGCAGATGGAAAGGATAGGATTGTGGTATATCTTGAATCCAGTGAAAGGATTCAATGGGCCTGCACAACCAGAGTAGTATAATGCATGTGCAACTGTGATAACTGCTTGCCTGTTTGCACTCTCTATTCCAAGGGAAATTACCACCATGTAGGGGTACCAAAGGCAAGGAACCCTCGAATAGGGTTCCACCCCTGAGGTGCCGCAGGAGATTCCCTTGACTGAAAGTACTGTACCTTAGGAAGCAGCCCCCCGAGGAGAGAGATGTGCCACTGGTGGTGGAGGAGAGGGTGGTGGGGCAAAGAAAAATGCTTCTGAAGGAGGCTGTGAAGAACTGCTTAAATAGCTCAGGAAGGGGGTGTGGCTGGCTGCTTACCCCATTGAAATACAAGCATAGCCTTTCAATTGTGGTATATCTTGAGTCCAATGGGTTACAAGACCCAAGGCAGAATGGATTCATGCAGGGGTGAGGGGAATCATGTCAGGCAAATCTGCTATTTCTTTAGCTGACAAATGAATTGGATCAGGGTGGAGCGGTGGATGTGACTTACCTAGATTTCAGTAAGGTTTTCAACACTGTTCCACATAAGAGATTAGTAAGCAAGCTGACTATCTTAGTTCCCAAGGTGGTAAACTGGGTAAGAAACCGGCTTGAGGATAGGCGACAGAGGGTGGTGGTAAATGGGGTTCAGTCTGAGGAAGGGAGTGTGACCAGTGATTTCCTGAGGCACCCCACCTCAGGGAATCAGTGATGGGCCTGATCCTCGTTAATGTCTTTGTAAGTGACATTGCAGAGGAGCTGGAAGGGAAGGTGTGCCTCTTTGCAGATGACACCAAAATCTGCAACAGAGTGGACACTTTGGGTGTGTGGAAAGGATAAATAGAGACCTGAGAAAACTCAAGGAGTGGTTGCGGGTATGGCAGCTGGGTTTCAATTGAAAAAAGTGCAAAATAATGCACTTAGGGCACAGAAACCCAGGGCAGAGTACAAAGTGTGGAGCATGATATTGACAATCACTAAACAGGAAAGAGACCCGGGAGTAATCATATGTTCTCGCCCCAGGAATCCCTCAGTATGCTTGACAGTTCAGCTGCCCCATAAGTGGAGACTATGCTAATGATGCTAAGGGAATTAGCCAATCAGATTGAAGTAAGAGAGTGCTGTATGCTGGTGCTGCTGAAAGTCAGTCAGATTCATTTCTCCGCTGACTGGACAAGTCTGCCCTGGAGTTCTCTCTTCATTCTGAAGTACTTTTTTCATACTTTTTAAGTTATTTCCTTATGTTTGTGCTACTTTTGGTGTTTTTCTTTTATTTGTGCTTTTTTTGAGTTTTCCGCAGTTCCTTAGTTCCCAGGAACCGTGGTTTTTTATCCGCCTATGCTGAATAAAAAATACCGCGCCTGAGGTAAAATTTCTGTGGTTTTTTATTCTTTTAACACTATCTTTTCTGCAGATCCTTATTTTTATCAAGGAACCTTGATTTTTACCATTTTTTTCTTGTTTTATTCTCAGTTAGGGCTGGGAACCTTACTTTCTCTTTCACTTTTTTCCTTTTGGAAACAGTATTTTTGTAGATGTTCTGACAATTTGGTGGGTCAGACAGACCTTGAACAAGACTGGTATTTACTCTTTTAAATTGTTGTTTACTTCTTGGTTGTGGACAAGGCAGACTGCCACGACTTTGTTTATGTTAGAACCAGTCACTTGCTTTTCTGTGAGCTTTCACTAATTTTGCTCATACAGTTGAAAAATAAGCCTTTAAATGATGGCTTGTCAGTCTGCCTCTCCTACAAAAAATTCAGAAGAGGGGTCCACCTCTCAATAAAAGTCTAAAGACATGTCCTGTAAGGACCCCCTAGAAAATAAGCCTGATAAAAATAATAATAATGACCAAGCAAAAAAATAAAAGACATTCAAAGCAAGTTTCTGATTCAGCACCTGCTAAAAAGAAACTAAAAGAAATACATGCCACTGACCCTCCTGCTGAAGAGCAAATGGAGGTACCAGTGTCAGAACAAGATATATCCTCTGCAGACAAAATGGCAAAGGCTTGGCAACTACATCAGACTTTTCAGGCTGTGGGCACTCTTATGGGTGCCCCAGCTGGTCCTATTACACCTCCCCCCACCCTGCCTTGGCCAGGGCATGTTCTTAGAGGGAGGTGATGATGAAGAGCAGAGTGAACTCCTTGATCCTGACCTTCAGGAGTTTGGTTCTTTCCCTAATGACAGAGGTTTTTTCCTCTCACTATACCTTTGTCCAACACATGGTGGATACTCTTGGTTTTTCTATTCAGAGTCCACCGAGGAGGAGGACGAGGCAGATTTTAGACATGATGGGTTTCCCTCTCCCCAAAAAGCTACTCCTTCCAATTCATACGTCCCTTAGCAGGGCTACAGTACTTTCAAAATACTTCAGAATCCTACCTCCAGCCCAGGGGTAGATAAGAAAATAGAGAAAAGTACCAGTTAGATAAATCTAATTCTTTTTTTTAATACTTACTTTTTTTATTTCATACATTCCAACGTTGATCCGCGCCTTCATGACCTTCCGCCTTGACTACTGCAACTCCCTAGACCTAGGGCTTCGGGGAGTTGATATTCGCCACTTGTAGCTGGTACAGAATGCTGTGGCCAGGACTAACTGGGGTTTCCCAGATTAGTCATATCACCCCTCTGCTGCGCAAACTGCACTGGCTGCCTGTTCAGTGGCGAATCACCTTCAAGGTCGGTTTATTGACCTATAAGGTCCTGCACAGACTGGGTCCTGGCTACCTGCAAGAGCTCCTGGTTCCTTACTGCCCACTATGACCCCTCCGTTCAGCCGATGGATTGCTAAAGGTTCCCAGGGTTCAACTGAAAACTTCTGGTGCGAGAGCATTTATGTATGCAGCCCCAACCCTGTGGAATTCTCTACCTTGCCGGATTAGAGAGTGCCTGACTGTGGAGAGCTTCAAGACGGCTTTAAAAACATACTTATTTAGCCACGCTTTTGGGGATTGTTGAAGCTGTATTATTGCAGTTTATTGATTTTTTAGTATTTAATGTTTATTCGTGTTTTAATCTCTGTACAGCACTTTGATATATGTTGAATTGCGCTATATAAATAAATGTTATTATTATATCCATACAGTTTGTGCCTTTTTATCATATACAAATATTATCTCTTTATCCTTCCATCCAATGCTCTTATGTAGATAAAGGTAATACAGTTCCATTCCTACTTCTTTTGTCTGATGAGTCTTCTCATTTAACACAGTCTGTTTCCATTCATTATCAAACATATTAGGTGAATAAGCATACAACTAGAGTTGTCTATTATCATTAAAACATAGAACATCAAACAATCAAGTTTGGAGGGCATTAGACTTCAGTAAAGTAAACCCTTATGGCTCTTGTATATATTTTTTTGGGGTGGGTGTAGTCGTCAGGGAGGAGACATGTTTAACCCTTGCCGGGCCACGTCTTCCCATCAATTTTTTTAATTTCTCAACAACCCTGTGATCACCAGAGACCAACAAGTACTAATCCACGTCTATTAGAATTTGCCAGCCAAGGGGGGAGGGAAAGCAAGGTCCAACCTTCCGTCCTCTAGCAGCACAGATTCCAGGGCATAAGGCCCTGTTGACTGCCATGTATTTAGAACTATATACCAAATCTTTTTCTTTTTGCCTTTTAATGTATTATACTTTAATCCCCCATTACCACCGTCCACCTGGCCCATCTCTCTACGAACTTCTCAGTATTGTTTTGTACCTAGTGGGTTAGCCATTCCATATCGTGTATATTATTAATTATTTGTTTCCATTCTACCATCGATGATCCCGGTTTTAACCAATTATGAGTTATGGTTTTATTATAGGCTGCTATACAAATGTTCCATAAATAAATCATATTATGCCCCTTAACCACCAGCGGAGGGAGGCCCAAGACCAAGTTATATAATAATAAGGGCCCTGAAATCTGAAATAAAGCTGAACATTCCTGTATTACTTCTTGTCCGAACTGACGAATATTTGGACAGTAATAGAATATATGTGAATGTGTGGCTTCTTCTTCTGCACAATGGCACCAACAAGAAGTAGGAGTCTCCGGTTCTCACTTCACCAGTATTCTAGGAGTCAGAAAAAAACTACCTTAACTTTCCACATACAGTATATTCTTGCCATATGGTAAGGCAGTAACTCTCGAATAGTTTCCCCAGATCCTTTCCCATTCTAACCTAGATTGGTGAAAAGCATCCTCATCCTCCTATCTCTTAACTATAGGTACCGCTTCCTCCATTCTTTGCATATATAAGAATTGGTATATTTGGGAGATAGCCTTCCAAGGTGTCAGATGGGAGACTAAGTCTGAGAGCGTGGGGGCCTGTGTGGAAAGCAACTGTGGAGGGGATTGTTGTCGTAATTTATTTTGAATATTGGCCTGAATTTGTAAGTAGTGGATTTTGTCCCCTGGAGTCCATCCCCATCTCTGAGAACATTCCTCAAAAGGAAGGATTGTAACACCCGATGTGATTTGGGCTGGTGTTCGGAAATCCCTAAGAGCCTGGTGCTTATACCAGGGGTCACTGCTCCATGGTATAAAATCTAATATCTTAGTAAACCGGCTGTATTGCTACAAATAACCTTTGACTCCATTATATTTCTGACAACATTCCCAAGCTAACAAGGAAACTCGAGCAGCTGTACATATAATGTGCATATCTCTTAATCTCTGATGGGGGTCAAACATTAGCAAAGAGATGGGCTGGTTCGGGAACATCTCCCCCTCCATTTCTTGCCAGTGGGCCCAAGTGGGAGTATATCCCAAAACAATGCCCATCTTACTTGAGCAGCAAGACAATATGCCTGCAAATCTGGTATCATTCTAACCCACACACACACACACACACACACACACATACACACACAGCTTCCTTGTCATAAGAAGTTCTCTTTTTACCTGGGGCTTCCATCCTGCCCAGATAAATGTTAAATACTTTTTCTGTATCTCTTTAAACCATCTCTGTGATAGTAAAACTGATACACATTGAAATAGGTATAAAAACCTGGGGAGCAGATTAATTTTTACTGTCTGTATTCTAGCATACATTAGGAGGGGTAATATAGACCATCTTTTCAAGTCTTCACCCATTTGCCTAATCAGTGGGGGTAGTTGTCCTCATACAAATACTTATTTGTTGATCTTAGGGTGACCCCCAAATATTTAAGCGTATTCATCCCCCATTTCATCAGGAATGACTGACGCAATACTTTGGAGGGATTGTAATTAAATAGTAATATTTCAGTCTTAGCTGAGTTTAGCATGTAACCCGATAAAGCTAAAAATTGTTTTACCATTTCCATGACTAAGGATAGTTTTATCAGGTTCCTTTAGATATAACAGCACAACCTTGTGCTCCTGCCCAGTGACCTGCACCCCGTGAACTCCCAGGTCCTGCCTAATCCATTGTGCAAGGGGCTAGATATATGATGTAAATAACAGGTGTGATAATGGACACCCTTGATGGGTGCCCCTACCTAAACTAAAGCTATGGGACAGTGTTCTGTTAGTTCGGATATAGGCCTGTGGGCCTGTATAAAGTCTGTTAATTGCATTTACAAAACTGTCTGCAAACCCAAACCCAGCAAGGACCCCATAAAGGAATTGCCAATCTACCTGATCAAATGCCTTTTCGGCATCTAAACTCATGATCAGGGCCGGTGTCTTATATTTGTTTAAGTGATCTATAATATGAAGGGTTCTACAGACATTGTCTGAGGCTTGTCTCCCCATGACAAATCCCGTCTGATCTCTATGGACTATTGATGGAATAATCAGTCCTAAATGTTTAGCTAAAATAGCTGTTAAAAATTTATAATCCACATTAAGAACCGAAATGGGTCTATATGAAGGGCAGAGGGAGGGATTCTTGCCGGGCATATGCAGGACCAAAATTACTGCCTGTCTCCACGATGGGGGCAGCTTGGAGCCATCGTCTAGAATTTCTTGGTATGCAGGCCTTAACAGAGGTACAATTTTTTCTTTAAATTTCTTATAAAATTCTACCGGGAAGCCGTCTGTGCCCAGCGCCTTTCCCGTCTTATTTGCACCTATGACGGCTTTTATCTCAGCTTCTGTAATAGGCGCTGCTAATTTTGATCCCTGCTCTTCATCCAAATGTGGTGAATGCAGATCCTCCAAAAAAGACTGCACCCCCTCTATCCTGGGCCGTATCTGCTGTGAATACAATTTAGTATAATAAGCTGTAAAAACCTCAGAAATGTGTTCCAATGTGGTCACTTTATTTTTAGTCTGTGGATGAACTTTCTTCCCTATGTGAGCACGTGCTCTCCTCACCTTGAGATGCCATGCCAGTAGCTTCAAGGAGTGAGGTCCCCCTTGTAATATCACTGTTTTATGAACTGGAAGTTACATTCTATCCTAACATCTAATATTCTATTTAATTCCTGCTTAAGTGCTTTTAATTCTTTCTCCCTGTGTCTGTCTTATCTCTTTTGTTGTAACCTGTCACAGTCTTATATACGGGATTCCAAAGCTTTCTGCCTGTCCTGTCTTTGATGTTTTCTAGCCACTGCTACAGCAATCAGTTTGCCACGAACTATGACTTTAATGGTGTCCCACTTTATCCCATGGCTTACTTCCACTGCCTGCATTATCTTGGGCAGCCTGTGTAATAAACTGAAGGACATGCTCAACGACCTCCAGGTCGTTGAGTAATGATAAATTTAACCTCCAGAAAGTTTTATATTTGGGTAAAGACAAATTGAGGGTAAGCAACTATGGGGAGTGATCTGATGACCCTATCGGACCAATGTCGCATTTCCTAGTTTGTGAGATCAAATCTTTAGATAAGAAAAAGTAGTCTAGTCGAGAATACATATGGTATGTTTGGGAATAATATGTATAGCCCTTTGTTGACACCTCTAAAAATCTCCATGCATCCTGCGAACCAAGTTTATCTAAAAGAGATTTAATTTGTTTCGCAATTTTATGAGTTTTCCTAGGGATCTGTGAAGTCATTTCTACCCTAGGATCCTAGATGTTCCAGTCCCCCGCACATAATATGAGACCTTTGGGCTTTTTCCATGGTTGGCAAAATTATTTTCCTATAAAGATCGTAAGGGGAGTTCAGGGGTACATATACTGACACCAGGGTGATCATCCGCCTGTTCAATATTCCTTTCAATAAAGCATAACGTCCCTCTCCATCCCTTACCCGTTCTATTACCTCAAAAGGGACATGATTCAGGACCGTCATTGCCACCCCTCACCTCCTACCCGTCATATACGATGAAGAGCATACCTCCTAAAAACCAAAACCCAATAGTTTCTGGTGTTCAGGTTCTGTTAAATGGGTCTCTTGTATCAGTACAAAGTCTGCCTTAGCTTGTTTTATGTAAGATAACACTTTTTTCCATTTAGCTGGACTCGTCAGCCCATTTACATTAAATAATATGACCCTAGAGTCCATTTATATTACTACTGATCACCCTGGTGTTCCGACATGCAATCCCCACAAAAACAGGGGCATATCTAGCCCTGGTCCCCTCCCTGCACCCCCACAAGAGCTACAATTTGCCAGGACCCTCCTTAATATTAACCTTAAACAGTAAGTTTGAACAACAAGAACTGCAACAACAGTAAAAATAAAACTCTGTAAACTGCTTCCAAGGCTGGGGAACAAAGACTCTCATTCCCTATCTCTGCTTGGGTACAAACGTCCCCTTACAGAGGTTTAGCGTAAGTCCATCCCTCGTTGCCAAGGGTCACTACATGGACATCGTATGGCTTTATCAAAATTATCAGCCTCTACAAATTGTCCAAAATAAAATGCACATAATACTCACCCCAACCCCAGCAGCAGACCCAGCGACATTTTGGTCATGACTAAACCTATAGCAATCCCCATGTCCCCGATCAGGGTCCATTGAAACATAATCCCAATAATAAATATGTCCCATTTACGCTAGAAGATTTCCCCAGTACCAAAATTAGCCATTTAAAAAAGAACAAGCCTCCTTCAAAACTAGGATATGCCCATATGCCCAAAACCCTCTTAATTGGCCGGCCCGGTGGCGCTGAGGGTTGAGCCGCTGGACGCCACACCTCGCGCCACACCGGCGACCCGTGTTCAGGAATGGGCATGGGCCATCGGGGGTTGAGGAGGAGGAGAAGGATCGAGCATCCAGAGGACTGCCTCCTTCTCCGGGGTTCCAGTGCTGGCACCGACTGCCACCAAGGAGGCTGGGTGACACAGTATCATGCTACAAGGGGCGGAGCTGGGGACAGACGCTCACATGTTAGCATCATTGCACATCCTCAGCTCCTGAGGAGAAAGTCTTCTGTAAAAACGCTGGCCCCTGCACATGAGCCGGCTCCAGTGCCCGACCCTAAAGCCATGACAGTTCCGCCTCGGTGGCCCCACTGGGGGGGGGGGAATCCCCAGGTGAGGGCTTGGGTCACTGGAGCCTGGAGAGCCCATTCGTGGGGCTAGGGGCACTGGCACCAAAAAGAGGAATGTAAAAAAAAAAAACCCTCCTAATTAATGTAAAATGTCCTGGTTTAAACAGTAGCCGACTCCCTCTGCATTCTCCCTTCGATAACTCTTCTTAAAATCCAATGGACCCGTTTCAGTTTTGAATAATCCCCAAGCCCCCTCGGATGTTGCCTCCAGCCTTCCACTCCTGAAGGGGGATCCAATCAGCTTGTCCTGAGTTCCAAGTCCTTCTGGGGGAGTGGATCGTTTAACTTCCAGATAAATGAAGCAGGTGCTTTATATCACCTATAAACAGTAATAATGTTAAAACCCGCCTTATATATATTGGGGGCCGATTCTAGAAGAATGGCGGCGACTTGTGCCAAACTCAGTTGCAGCAAGGGCCCTGTGCCCGATTCTTAGACGGGACAGGGGCCGCGGTGGTTGTCTCAGACTTGCGACGTCTAGCCAGGCACGCCCGGAGGGCATACCTGGCAAGTCTGTCCCCAAGCCACAACCGCTGACCGGCAGGGGTGAAAGTGCCCCCCATGCCCCGATCCCCAGAAAGAGCTGACATAGCCCCACAGGGCTAGAGGATCCCTCACTATAAGTCCCCAAGGATTCCCCACCTCAATCCCAACCCACACCCCAAGTCATCCATGTACTGTGATACAGCATACCATAATTCCCTGGTAGTCTAGTGGCCCCTCACCCGACAGTGTTAGACCACCCGCTCCCCCATGACCCATACCAGTGGCGACTGCTGACCCACCCGCTTTTACCACAGCCAGCTGCCGACTGAGCTCCGCTAGGACCGTGTACTGTGATAAGTACACGCTCAGAGAATGACAGCTGCTGTCATTCCCTGAATGCGCATTTGTTACAGTACACGCCTCCTAGGGGAGCTCAGTCAGCAGTTGGCTGCGTGGTGCAGGTGGGTTTGGCAGTCGCCGACTGGGTAGGTCCCGGGGAGCGGTGGTCCTGCATTGTCAGATGGGGGTGGGAGGCTACTAGACTACCAGGGTATTATAGTATGCATACTGCACGTACTGTACAGTATAATGGAGGACTTGGGGTGCTAGTCGAATCGGTGCGGGGGAATCATTGGGGCACTTACAGTAGGTGGGGGGGGTTCCTCTAGCCCTGCAGGGGTGTCTAGTGGTGCAGGGATGGGGCTGGGGGGTGTGGTACATACTGGTGGATCAGGGCCATGGGCACACAACCCCGGTGGACGCAAGTTACACCAGCTATTTATTGGTGTAACTTTTCATTGACGGTTGTCCACTGGGGGTCTTCTAGAATAGTGACATTGGGGACTTTGTTTCTGCCCTTCCAGAACAGGGTGCAACAGCTGCCGTAAACACGCTAGCACCATGTCGCAGGGGGTTTAGGGCATAACTGGTGGCGTAAGTCCACTTTGGCGCAAGCAGCCTGCGACATGTCACAGGCTGCTTTGCAAAATACTGAATGTCGCAACTCCTGGCGTAACTTGCTACTTGTAACATTTGTTTTTGGCACAAGTCAAGTTACGCCAGGCGTATCCCTTTGTGAATCGGGCCCATTGAGTCTTATGGCATTTTGCTAACTGGCTAAGCCATTATTCAAAAATAAAAAATTCTGCCTTCTGCACCTCCATAACTATAACTAGGAGCTGCACCCATATTTGAATGTGAGCCACTTAACCCATACCTGGGTTGCTAGAAAGAACAAAATAAGTAATAGTAGGAAACCCAAATGGAATGTTCTAGCAATTACTGTCAAGGTCCTTTTTGGACTGTAAAGTACGATAGGCAAAACATTTTGTCTCTAGGCAATAGTCCTTGTAGTGCTTGACTCTGGGGTAAGTACTTTGCTCCAGGGATTATGAAATATACTTGACCCCTATGCTTAAAATATTTCTTTTTTGTTGAGTATGCAGCCCCAGCCCAGTTCTCCTACCCCAGGTGATTCCAGCATCGCTCTCTGGAGAGCTCTGGAATTAGGTTCTTCTGTTCCTGAAGAGGGATGCAGCTTGTTTCAGCTTCCTACTGAGGCCTCTCTCGTTACTCCCCTCTCCGAATGATTAGTGCGCTGTTGCAGTTGTCTATAGATATCGTCCAGCGTCTTCTGCATGGCGTCGCGGGGTGATCTTCTACTCGGTCCCCTCTGAAACTGCTGGCTGCTTAAAGAAAGGTTCCGCCTGGTGGCAGATGAATTGTTTACTGTTCTCTGATCTAGGGGGACCCCCCGGCTTTCAGTCCCTCCTCTGCATCCAAGGGAGGCATGTAGAGTTGGGGGCCTTCTTCCCAAAAAATTTGCACTCTTGCTAGGTGGGGAGCTTGAAAGCGGATCTGCTTACTCTTCAACGCATTCATGATTGGGCAGTATTGGAGACGGAGCCTCTGTATCTCTGGAGGATAATCTTGATCCAGGTACAGTCTCGCACCAATATAACTTATTGCTCCTTTATGCCAGGCTACCCTCAGAATCTCCTCCTTGACAGCATAACTAGAAAACTGCATGATAATTTGGTGCAGCCTGGCAGCAAGGTCATTTGGCTTGGGTAGCGGGGCCATGTGCGCTCTCTCTATATGAACATCCAACGTTGATGGTAAGCCTAAAACATCTCTGAGGAGATCTTGTGGAATGAGGGCCATGTTCTCGGTTTCGGAACCCTTGAGTAACCCTGAGAGCCACAAATTGTCCCTTCGAGAATGCACCTCCAGGTCTGTACATTTTTCATGAAGTGACTCTGTATATTGTAGCAGGTTGTTAATGCTGTAGCAAAGGTGTTCGCTTCTGCTTCTAGGTCTGAGACTCTATCATCCATCTCCTTCATGCAAGAATCTAAATTGGCCAACTTAGTTTGGATTTTTTGAAAGTCAGTCTTGTTTTCTTTCCTGGATTTTTGAATTTCTGCCAGAAGGGTGTCAAATTTTGATTTAGTAAGCCTCTCTTCGTCATTCTCTACTGATGCAGCCCGATGGGGCGGTCCGTCAGTGAGGGGCTTCTGCTCCGTTCCTGGGTGAGTGCTCTGAAACTGGAGCCATCCAAAGTTGACTGTCCCCTGTCGATCTGGAACTTAGATGTTTTATTATCTCCCCCCTCCTTTGGTGGCATTTTCATATTTTTTGAATAGCACGTTGTGCTGAGAAGGGAGAGTTTATTTCCCGATCGGGGAGGAGATCTACTCTTAGGCCACTGCTTGGGCCATGGCAGAACTGGAAGTCCAGATAAATCTAATTCTAAGTATGCATCCGGATCATGAAGGAGAGTAATGCAGGCTACAGCCTGTGATAAGGTTAAGGTACCCCTTTCTTCCCAGCCTCCAGAAAAGGAATTAAAAAATGGACACTATGGGTAAGAAATCTTACACCATAGCCTTTCTGATGCTACACCTCTACTTATATGGCATACACAGCTCAGTATCAGAAAGCTCTCTGGAACTCTGTCCTGGCTGTTAACCAGCAAGCCCCAGTAAAAGTGGCTCAAGACCTGGCGGAAACTGTTAAAACTGCCATGGAAGCCACAAAATATCAGTTTCATATGGCTGTGGATGCCAGTGACACTGCCTCCGGAGCTATGGCTCATGCTGTGTCTCAGGAGGTTTGCCTGACTGAGAACCACCAGTCTTTCCCAGGATTCCCAAACTAAAGCTGTGGATTTCCTGTGAGAACAGCTGTCTTTCTGGGGACAAAACAGAAGCTTACATGAAAAAGGTGGAAGAATACAAGTCCACCTACCAGAGCAATGCAGCTAAAGAGAAAGCCTCTACTTCCTACAAACCCCAGGGTAGAGGGAGTAGAGGTAGAGGTTACTTTCCCAGGGCCTTCTATCCCATGCCAGTGCCTATGCCCTTTGATTACTCTCAAATAAGAGGATTCTTTTCGGGAAGAGGTAGAAGGGCTCAGAAACGTACTGAACCAGCCCCTTCTGCAAAGACTCAGACTAAACAAAATTCCTGACTGGAAGGCCCAGGCTGCCTCCCCTTTCCAGTAGGAGGAAGGCTGACCCACTACCTGAAAGAATGGCAAGGCATCACCTCAGACAAGTGGATGCTGGAGGTAGTGGGTCGAGGTCTTACCCTGCAGTTCAGAAACTTTTCCACACAGCAGGGCCACAGGAGTGTAAAACCTCTAACTCTCACAGAAGGAAATCCTGCTGGAATTAGAGGTAAAGTTTCTCCTGTCAACCAATGCAATGGTAAGAGTTACTCCCTCCCAGTGGGGAAAAGGCCTCTATTCCAGATACTTCCTCACTCTAACGAAAAGCAGGGATTGGTGGCCTATTCTGGATCTCAGGTACCTAAACAAGCACCTGTTCAATCCCAAATTCAAAATGGTCACCCTGTCAGTAGTGATTCCCTCCTTGCAACAGGGAGATTAGCTAGCCTCCCTAGACCTAAGAGATGCCTATTTTCACCTTTCAGTCAGGCCCTCTAAAAGAAAGTATCTCAGATTCAGACTGCCGTCTGGTCACTACCAGTTTGCAGCTCTGCCATTTGGTCTTTCTTCAGCTCCCAGAGTTTTCACAAAGTGTCTAGTAGTGGTGGCAGTTCATTTAAGAAGACAGCAGATCTCTGTCTTTCCCTGTCTGGATGATTGGCTCATAGTGGACAAGTCTCCCCAAAAGGTCAGAGACTCCCTCAGACTTACTCAGTGCACCCTAGAGTCCCTGCGCTTTCCTGATCAACACAGAAAAGCCCAACTTCAAGGCAGCTCAGCTAATGGGAGTTCATTAGAACAGAGCTGGACACACAGCTGAAGAAACCTCTGCTCCCACTAGACAGGGTACACAACCTGCAAACCCTGGCAAACTCGTTTGTCCTAGGCTAACCAAGGCCAGTCAGGCACATCTTACTTCGAGAGGGCTCTTGCAGTAAGTAATAACCATTAGGATTACAGCTGCCAGGCACTAGAACCACACAGAAAACTTTTAACTAGCAGAGTCTGGTGGGGGACCGCCCACCCGACATCACATGATGGACATCAGGCTGACACTATATAGTGGGCGGTCCCCACGCCCACCTCCAGTTCTTTCCCACCATCGGTTTGTGCACGTCGGACCTCGCAGAGAATGCTGCTTCAGTCGACCACCATTTTCAGATGAGTATTTCATCTCTTTTCTTTGAATTGTATTTTTATTTATTTCATGCATGTCTTCTGCGATGCCTTCCAAGTTACATAAGAACAAGTGCGATTCCTGTGGTACCCAGCTCCCTCACAAGGATGGCCATTCCTCTGCCTCTTCTGCCTGGGACCAGAGCACAAGGCTGGGGACTGTGAGGCCTGCCAGATTTTCAACCAGACCACATGGAAATGCAGCCGCCAGGCCCTGGAAGCCCACATTCTTACACTTAGGATGGCTTCCATGGAGAAAGAGCTGCAGAAGCTGCGGAGATCATCCTCCTCTCTTGGGGGTTCCTCGGGCTCCCATAAGAAAAAGAAGGATAAGGAGAAGCACTGGGACTGAATTTTGTCTCCTTCCTGCCCACGGTCTCCTTCAGGGGCTATGGGTACTGAGCGACTTCCCACTGACTCAGGTACTGCTCCTCCAATGAAGCCTGCCTCTCCTTGCGGGGAGCAGCCTGAGATCACAGTTCAGGCAGGCACCTCTGATCCATCAGAGAGCTCCCCCACCCTTAGGTCCCTCAAAACCTCGGGGCCTGAATCTGGTGGCTCGGTTGATGAATCAGTCATCAGCCCCTCTGATGAACGCCCGGCCACGGCTGATAAGTCGCATGCCAGCTCCTCTGGCATCCACCCAATCACTGCGCTTCAGTCAGGCCCCAGTAAGAGGCCTGACTCTGATCCGCTGGATCAGTGCTCGCTGCCGCTTCGGCCGTAGCCCTTCCCAGAGGGTTCTTCTTCTCGGGATCCTCCTTTGCCACCTCTCCTTGTGGTGACTCCTGGCTGTCCTGCACATTCCAAGCTGGAGTTGGAGGAGCATCCACCCGACACAACCCTGGTGCCTAAGCCAGAACGCCCAACACCAGACCTCCCTCGGGAGCCGGAGTCCCCTACACTGCATGCTTCCCCATCTGGGCAAGCTCCTCCGACTCTGGTAAGACCCTCTCCCCCTCGGGGTCTACGCCACTACCTCCTCCGGATGTTCCAGTGCCAGACCTGATGTTACCAGGCCATTATAACCCTCCATCAGGGGCCTCCGCCTGACTACCTGCTGTCAGGGCCCCAGATAGGACCTTTGGCTCCTCTTTCAGGTCCTATGCCGGGTTACCCGCTGTCAGGGCCTCCGGCAGGTCCTTTGGCTCTGCTGTCGGGCCCTTTGCTGGGCCTTCCAATGCCAGGCTACCCTGTGCCTCACTACCCTTTGCCAGGGTATCTACCATCAGGGTATCATACGCCAGGATACCCCACACTGGGCTATTCACCCTAGGGAGCGCCGTGCTACCATGACCCAACACTGGGCTATACAATGCCTGTGTTTACCTTCCCAGGATACCCGCCCGTCTATCAGCCCCCTCCTCCTCCCCCTCCACCATCTCAGCCTCAGGTGAATTTTAGGGAGGCTTTACAGTCTTGGTGGTCTAAAACCAGGACGCAGTTGGTCTTGGAACTGGACCAGCAGCAGATGGTTTCCACGCTGACCTTACACTGAGATCTCCCTCTCCTTTGGAGTCTCACCCATCTACTTTGGGACAGACCTCATGTCCTACCCCGGTAGCTGGTGTCAGCAGGGGCCTTGCAGTTTCACTGCAGGAGATGCCGCTCCTACAGGCTCTGTCTCTGAATGGAAGCCTGTCGTCGGACTCTGACTCAGACTCTGCAGACTCCTCCACTTCGGGTCTTGAGACCCCCTCTCTAGTGGACCCAAAGCCCAGAGAGTCTTCCAAGTCCTCCCCGGAGGACCTCTCCTTTACTGAGATCCTTCAGAAGATTCAGGAGGCAAATGGGTGGAAGACGGTGGATCAGGATCCCCAATGCAAGAGGTTGGCGGAACACCTGGATATGCCCGAGCTGTCCCCTTTGCTCATTCTTACTTAGATAGGACCACATAAGGACCTGGACTCCATGGTCTAGCAGCAACCTTCGTCGGTGGCCGCAGTCACCAAGAAGGCTGACAGACTGTATCAAGTCCCCCAGGGTAAAGACCACCTTAGTTCTCACCCTAAAGCGGACTCAGTGGTCATTGATGCAGCCTGTGACCGTATGTTTAAACCTAAACACATGAGCACCTCTCCTCCAGACAAGTAGTCCTGGCAAATAGACCAGTTTGGATACAAGGTTTATTCCTCCTCCACTCTGGCCCTTAGAGCTTTGAACTACCTGACACACATGACTGTATACCAGAAATCTACCCTGGGACAGTTGCAGTCGGAATTTGAGGCTTTGCCCAATTCCGAAGCTAAAGCCAAAATGTCCCAGACTGTCAGGACTGTGGAAATCTCCTGCCGTCATTCCCTCAGAGCGACATATGATGAGGTAGACGCCTCTACCCGGAGTACCACCATGGCTATCAGCATGTGCAGGTACTCCTGGCTGTGGCTATCTGGACTGGCCCAAGACGTCCAGTCAGCCATCCAGGATGCCCCTTTCACTGGACCAGTCCTTTTTGGGGGCGATGTCAAGGACATAATCACTGAGCTCCAGGACAGTGGCATGGCTCTGCGCTCTGTCCAATTATATATCGCTCTAACACCAAGCCAAAACAGCCCTTTCATTGACAACAGCGACACCAGGCTAGGCAACAGACAGCCCGACAGCAGAACACAGGTCCAGCCCTGTCGGCGGGGCCCCCCCCCAGCCAAGTCCCAAAGGGCTGCAAGGGCAGCACCCCCCACTTCCTGACTTGTGGCAGGGCCCCAACCTCCACCACCAGCTCTGGAGGAACCAGTAGTGGCAGATTCGCCAACCACCTGGCCGGGTGGGAGGCGATCACTTCAGACATGTGGGTCCTTCAGCTCATTACTCAAGGCCACACCACTGAATTCACAAAGGGTCCTCCAAGAAATCCTCCATGTCTTTCTTACTATCAGATAGGCCACATTCCTCTCATCAGGGAAGAGATCCAGGCTTTTCTGACAAAATTAGATATAGAGCCCATTGATCGGACCCAGGAAGGAAAGGGATATTACTCTCACTTCTTTCTGGTCCCCAAAAAGACAGGGGGCCTCCGTCCGATCCTGGACCTCAGCACGTTAAACTTGTACGTAGAGTACAAGAGGTTTCGCATGCTGACCCTACCGAGTCTGCTGCTCCTTCTGCACTAGAGTCATTGTTTTTGTGCTCTGGATATGCAGGATGCATGTCTGCATATCCCAATTTTTCCCCTCCCACCGCCGCTTCCTACACATTATCTTCCAGGGGGAACACTTCCAGTTCAAAGCATTCCCCTTTGGCCTCTCCTGGGCACCCAGAGTGTTCACCAAGTGCCTAGTGGTGGTGGCAGTGGCTCTACGCCACCAGGGAATGTATGTGTTTCCATACCTCAAAGACTGGCTTCTCTTGGCACCGTCAAGGGACAGCCCAGTGGCCTCTCTCTGACTACTACCCTGAATCTATTCAGGCAAGTGGGAATTACAGTGAATTACCCCAAATCTCACCTTGTTCCTTCACAATGCCTCCAGGTTATTGGGGCAGTGCTGGATACTGCTCTGGGTCAAGCTTTCTTCCATTTGGACCCGGGTGGAAACCTTGCACCAGCAGGCTATCCAAGTGGCAACCAGTCAATGGACCACGGCCTATTCAGTCTTACACCTTCTTGGCCTGATGGCAGTGGCTTTCCCCACTGTACCCATAGCCACGCTCCACATGCTGATTACACAGTGGACCTTTCGGGTCCAGTGGGACCAGAAATCAGTTGACCTGTATCACAGGATTCTGGTGTCCAGCCCCATGCTTTGGGATCTCCTGTCATGGCAGGATCTGTCCAACCTCACCAAAGGAGTTCCTTTTCAGATGCTCCCACCGGCTCAGACCCTAACAATGGATGCTTCCGGTCGGGGCTTGGGCACCCATCTGGGCGACCACAGGGATCCTGGTCTTAGCAGGAGCTATCTCTGCACATCAGTGTGCAAGAGATGCAGGATGTACTATACGCCCTTCAGGCTTTTCAGCACCTACTCCTCCCTGGGTCCTTACTGGTATAGACAGACAACATGTGTGAGATCTGGTACCTGAACAAACAGGGAGGCACGCGGTCATATCCCCTGTGCAGAGAAGCGGTGCGTGTGTGGCATTGAGTGATACAACACAGCCTGCAGCTCATGGCAGTGCATGTCCCAGGCATTCGGAATGTCCTGGCGGACACCCTTAGCCGCACTCAGGCCAGGGTACATGAGTGAGAACTGAGACTATCGGTAGTCAGAGACATCTTTGATCGATTAGGTTGCCCAGATCTCAATCTGTTTGCCTCCCCATCCAACGCAAAACTACCCAGTTTCTGCTCGCTTGTTCCTGGGCGTGGTGTTTTCTGGTGAGACCACTGTCTGTCTGCTGGATAGGGAGGTTCTTATATGCCTTCCCACTCTTTCCACTGTTACAGAGGGCACTTCTGAAACTACAGCAAGAAGGGTCCCGCATGATTCTCATAGCCCTTTATTGGCCTCGCCAAGTATGGTTTCCACTGCTTCAACAGTTGAGAGTGGAACCTCTGGTTCCCCTGCCCCTATGCCAGAATCTTTTTTTTTTAAACCAGGGGAGACACACTAAGCTGAAGCTTGTTTACAGGTGTGACCTGGGAGCACAAGGAAACATAGAAACATAGAATTTGATGGCAGATAAGGACCGCTTGGCCCACCCAGTCTGCCCGTTTCCCTACCTAATGGATAAGCTGCAGATCCTAGTTAACCAGCAGCCTACTTCTTCCTACCCACCCCTAGAATTGCCTTATGACTGTCCCATGCATGCTTGAATTCCACCACTGTTTTTCGACTCACTTTCCCTCCGAAGGCCGCTCCATGCATCCACAACCTCTCTGTGAAAAATACTTCCTTAAATTACCTCTGAGCCAGCCCCCATCTTCAAATTGTGCCCCTTGTTCTTGCACACCTTTTTTTGAAAGATGCTACCCTCTTGGACTTTGTTGATTCCCTTGAGGTACTTGAAAGTTTCTATCATGTCCCCCTCTCCCTCCTTTCCTCGAGGCTATACATATTAAGCTCCTTAAGTCTCTCTTCATATGTCTTCCGGTGCAGACCTTGCACCATTTTAGTTGCCCTCCTCTGGACAGCTTCCATCCTGTCTATGTCTTTGCAGAGATTGGGTCTCCAGAACTGCATGCAGTACTCCAGATGGGGTCTCACCAGCTGTCTGTACAGGGATAATAACTTCCTGTTTTCTACTGGTGATGCCTCTCCCTATGCATCCCAGTATCCCCCCAGCCCTCCTTGCTGCCCTCTCACATTGCTTGCCCACCTTTAGGTCATCTGATATGACTACCCCCAAGGAAGTTAAGTGACTTGCTCAGGGTCACACAGTATGCAAGTGGGGGCTGGGGGATTCAAACCCTTGTCTCCAGGTTTGCAGCTCAGAGCCTTAAACCACTGTGCTATACTGACTTAGTACCAGGGCAAGCTGGCTGGTCGATCCGGGACTCAAGTCCCTTCTCCTTTATGCATGGCACCTACTGACATAGCTATTGCACACTTTGGGGTCTCTTCCAGAGTGGCACTAGTCCTTGTGGAGGCCCGGAAGCCATCCACGAGAACCACAAATGCTATGAAATGGAAGAGGTTCGCCATTTGGGCATCCACCAAGGGTTGGGACCCTTTGTCTTGCCCTGTCCCACAGGTCATGGAATACCTGCTGCATCTCTTTGACCTTGGCCTTAGTTACTCTTCTCTGAAGGTCTAAGCAACAGTCGGCAGGATTTCTATCTATCCTCCACCTTTAACAAGGCATTTAACATCTTTCACAGCCTCTTACTGGAGCTAATAGACAAACACGCCCCACTAAGACTGAATAAATCAAAAAATAAAACTCCTGACTGGTTCTCTCCCATCCTGAAGAAAGCACTTAGGGATAGGGAGTACGGTTGGAAAAAAGTGAGGAAATCCCACCTGGAGGCCGATTGGTTAGCATTCCGTACCACTAGGAATGCTTGTACCAAGCTAATTATGTCAGAAAAAGCTAGGTACTTCCAAAAAGAACTAGAAGACAATAAAAACAACTCTGCCAAATTTTGGAACATCCTCAAAGAAGTCGAAGGTCAAACAAAATTGTGTCTGATGGTACCACCTATATGGACAAAGCTGATATACTAGAGAAGTTTAATGATCACTTTGCCACAGCAGGGCTTGCCTTTGACACCTCATCTATCAGCAAACTTAGCCCGGCAAGAGACTACACTGTTGGCTTCACTGATAACCACAACTATAACCAACCGCATCCCACCCCCTTCAGCTTCCTCACAATTACGTTCAAGCAAGTGCAGGACCTCCTCCTTTCTCCGGATGCAAAAAACAGTGCGGGTGCAGATAATATTGAACCCTACTTCCTAAAACTTGGCCATACCTATTTGATCGCCCCCATTACACACTTATTCAACACCTCTCTGATTCAAGGTGAGCTACCTGTCTGTGGAAAACTGCCCACATCCTACCATCATTCAAGACTGGGGATGTGAGTGATCTGAACAATTACCGGCCTATTTCTATACTATCCGTCCTCTCTAAATTACTTGAAAAATTGTCAACATCCAACTTAGAGAACATTTGGATTCACAAAAGTTGCTAAACCCGGCTCATTCCGGCTTCAGAGCCAAAGACAGTACAGTATCGGCTCTTGCCAAAGTAACTACAGACTGGCAAATGGCCTTGGGCTCTAAGAAGCATGTATTTGCCCTCTTTCTTGATCTAAGTAAGGCCTTCGATACTGTGGATCATACCGTCATGCTTACTGCACTGAGTAACATCAGACTTGATAGTTCTGCCACTAAATGGTTCACCAGCTACCTAACCAATAGGTTACAATAAGTCAAAGCCATAGGAGATCTGTCCCCACAGAAATCCTTGTTACGAGGAGTCCCACGAGGCTCCATCCTGGGCCCTATCCTCTTTGCAATATGCATCAATAATCTGGACTCGCAGCTGGGCACAGCCAATGTGCACTTATCTGCAGATAATGCTGTACTCTATACCACAAATTCATCCTTGGATTTGGCCCATGAGTACTTACGGAAAGACTTTGTCACCCTCCAATACAACCTTCTCACTCATAAGCTCCTCCTCCTCAATGCCAAAAAGACTAAAGCAATGATTCTCTCACCAAAGTCTACTTCCGGATGTCCACATATCACACAGATCTGAACACTCTTAGATGAACCCCTTGAAGTAGTTGATACCTTTAAATACCTAGGGTTCTGGCTGGATAACAAGTTCAACTTTCTGTGCCACTTAAATGAAACCTCGAACAAACTAAGACAGCGATTAGGTTTATTCTGTTGCATTAAACACCTACTTACGTTAGAAGCCAGAATGAGACTAGTACAAACTACATTCCTACCTATACTGGACTACACTGACTTCCTTTACAGTCATTGCCCATCAACGATGCTAAACAAACTGGACACCCTTTACCACCGGACTTTCAGATTTATCCTAAATCTACCCCGTGGTACACATCACTGTTGTCTATACCAGGTTTCGGGATGGACCTCACTCTCAACTAGAAGAAAAAGGAATGCTCTCCTGTGGTTTTTTGGAGCATTATCTCATAACCTCCCTGCATACATCTCGAACCTCTTCAAACAGGTAACAGTTCCTATGGCCTGAGACGCTTCTCCATAATCTTCTTCCAGATTCCTAGAGTGAAAACTACCCTTGATTCAGCAGCAATCAATTTCTCACTTCCATCACTTTGGAACACTATGCAAGACTCATTAAAATTATCCTCACTTCCAAGCATTTTCACATTCAAAGCTCTATTAATGGATTATCTGAAGGAATCATGCAGCTGTTTCAGACGCCGATGACCCCTAAACCCCGGGTGCCACTCTTAAATCCTATGCCTAAGTATCTCATCCACCCCACATTCCTAACAACAGAAACCTAGGACCTACAAGCCTAGTTCCCTTAATCCGAGATGGCCCTTCCTATTCTCTACCTTTTACCTATTCTGGCCTCCCTCTTGGCTGCCTACTCTTTCACCCCAATTTCTACCCTATTTCTTAATACCTCCTTATTTTTTATCATTTAGGTATGAGCTCTTACTTAGCGGAGACTATATGGGATTGTTGTCTCTTCTCATTCCAGTAAAGCTTATCATTATGTATCTTTGCATGTTAATTATGTTGACCGGTATGTATAGGCCCATATTGACCGGCACCTTCACGATTTTTTTTTTTTTTTCGCACCGCTGTCCACCGTAATTGTAATCTTATGAAGTGTACTATATTGTATTAATGCCCAGGCCACTTTGAAAATGAGCTTGCTCAATGGTGTTTATGCCTGGTTAAATAAAGTGATTGATTGATTGAAGGTCCACTCATCTGCCATTTCTGCCTACCACACTCAGGTGGATGGCAAAATCTTGGCACAGCTGGAGGTTTCCAAAACCTTTCTAAAAGGAATTCTCCATCTGAAACCCCCGGTGAGGAACCCGGTTCCTCCATGTGATCTGAATTTCATTCTTGAGAAACTCACTTTGGCTCCCTTTGAATCAGCCATGAGTTGTGACCTGCGCTAACTTTCCTGGAAAGTGCTCTTTTTAGTTGCTATTACTTCTGTTCGAAAGAAAGGATTTCTGAGCTTCAGGCCCTGATGTGTAAGGAGCCGTATTTTATTTTCCACAGAGACCAGGTGGCTCTGCAACAAATCCTAAGTTTCTACCAAAGGTGGTTTCTGAGTTTACGTTGAATCAGATCATACACTTGCCAGTGTATTACCCTGAGCATTCTAATCAAGGGGAGGCCATTCTGCACATGCTCAATGTGCACAGAACTTCATTATTATACGAACTGGATAGAAATCAATCAAGTAGAATGGATCAGCTTTTCATTTCTTCGCCCAAGAGAAGTGGCAGTTTTCAAACAGTGCTTATCCAAATGGTTAGCAAACTGCATTTTGTTTTGTTATCAGAAGTATAACAAGCCCCTTCCGGGGGAAGTCAAGGTGCATTCCACCAGAGGCATGGCTGTATCTACTGCTTGTTACAGAGATGTTTCAGCTGAAGACATTTGTGCGGCAGCCACTTGGAGCTCTGTCCACACCTTTACCAAACTACAGTCTGGACACTGCCTCTAGACACAGGGCAGACTTCAAACTAGCAGTCCTTCAGGGCCTCCTGTCATAATCTGGTACCTACTGCAGACCTTTCCTGCCTCCCGTGCTTCAGCCTTTGTCTGAATTACACTGCTTGGGACTCAGTCCTAATAGTTATTACCTACTGCAAGAGCCCTCTCGAAGTAAGACAATACAATTATGTAAGAATTTACCATAACAGTAGATCTTCAAGAGAAGCTCTTGCAGTAGGTACTTTTTTCCCTCCCACCTTCCCCCATTTCTGCGGTTACTTCCTTTTAGCTTTTCTTTTGGCACCAGGAGCCCACTCCTTTCTCCAGTCACACCTTCATAGGTCTCCGGCAGGAGAACTGGAGGATGGTCGTGGGGACCAACCACTATATAGCGTTCACACTGATGTCCATCATGTGACGTCGGGTGGGTGGTCCCCTGCCAGACACTGCTAGCTAAAGTTTTCCCTGTGGTCCTAGTGCCTGGTGGCGCTAGTCCTAATGGTTATTACCTACTGCAAGAGCTCTCCTGAAGATCTACCATTACGGTAAGTTCTTACGTAACTGTACTTTCCTCCGGTTCCTAGGACACATGGCTTCTACTACAGTGGTAGCTCCACGTGCCAGGTTTCCGATGAGAGACATTTGGTACCAGCTTAGATCTTACTGGTCTCAGAAAGAGACTCCCCCCATCAAAGCTCATTCCAGTCACAAGGACCCTGTTGCAGGCTCTGGATTGGTGGAAGGACAAAGAAAACCTCAGAAGGAATCACTTTCTAGCAAAAGAAACCTTCCATAGTGCTTATTATGGATGCATCCCTCCTACAGTATGTTAGGGTGCACACGTGGCAGATCAGTCCCTAAGCGGGGTGCGGCTCCCAGGGAGTCCAGATTTCATTTACAGTAAATCTCCTCAAGCTCAGAGCTGTGTGCCTGGCTATCAAAGCCTTTGCCCCCCAGCTAAAGAGACAAGCTGTCCAAATCTGGACAGACAATACCACTGCTATGTTCTACATCCAGAAACGGGGTGGCACAAGATCCACAAAGCTCTGCACAGAGGCCATGAAAATCTGGTCTGTGTCTTACTCCCTAGACATGCAGCTCTCTGCCATTCACCTGCCAGGCAAGGACAATGTGCTGGCAGACTCCTTAAGTCGCATCAGCCATGGCCACCACGCGTGGACTCTGAATAAGCAAGAACTAGCCACAATTTTCAGGAGGTGGGGCACCCCAGAGATAGATGTCTTTGCTTCCAACCTCAATCATCAAATTCCCTTGTACTGCGGCAGGCCTTCAGCTTTGGTCTCAGTGCCAGTGGATACTCTTGTCTCTGGATTGGACAGGAATGTTCCTGTACACCTTCCTTCCATTTCCCCTAATTCTCAGGGTCCTCCTCAAACTCAGAAGCCATCCAGCAACAATAATTCTGGTAGCAGCGGACTGGGCAAGGCAGCCATGGTACTCTGTACTTCTCACCCTCTCAGTCAAATGGCCTATTTGTCTACCCTCTACTCACAGCTTCTTGACCCTGCCTTAGACTAGAGTAACACACCCCAGCATACAGTATTTTCACCTCAGATCTTGGTACTTGAGGAGCTAGAGTTCCCAGACTGTCAGTATTCAGAACAAGTCCTCAGAATCCTTCGACTGGCCAAAAAGCCAAGTACCAAAAAGTCTTATGCTTCCACATGGAAGAGATTTTCCTTCTGGTGTAAAGACTAGCAGATTGACCCACTACCTGTTAGTCTGTCCTCCATACTAGACTATTTAGTACACTTATAAGCATCAGGCCTTGGAGTCTCATATCTGAAAGTTCACCTGGCAGCCATTTCTGCTTATATTTTTGCTGATAAAGAGAAATCTGTAATTCCTCATTCCATCTTCAAGAAATTCTTTGAAGGCCTGCACCTTCCACCCCCACTCAGTGAACCTGTTCCCTCTTGGACATGAACCTGCGTATAGACAAGCTGATGGAGTCCCCATTCAAGCATATGGCTATTGCAGAATTAAAATATGTCACTTGGAAAACTTTTCCTAATGGCCTTCACTTCAGCCAGAAAGATTTCAGAGCCGCAGGCTCGTTGCAGTGAACATAACTACATTATTTCCCACAGGGACAAAGTAATTCTCAGGACCAGCAGGAAATGTCTTCCCAAGGTGGTGTCTAAATTTCACCTGAATCAATCTATAACGCTTCCCATCTTTTTCACAGACAAATCCACTCCTGGTGAGTGCAGGCTTCATAGCCTGGAAGTGAAAAAGGCTCTGACCTACTGCCTGGAGCACTCCAAACAGCTCAGGTCCTCTCACACCCAACTCTTTCTCGCTTATGGAGAGGTGTGTAAGGGCTGGCCAGTCTCTAAGAGGACTGTCTCCCACTGGATAGTCTCTTGTATCCAGTTCTGTTACAGTAAGGCTGGCAGCCACCCCAAGGCCTCAGGGCCCACTCTACGAGGGGCACCGCTGCCTCAGTGGCAGCAGCAAGGGACATACCTTTGCTCAACATCTGCAAAGCAGCTACCTGGAAGACTGTACACACCTTCACAAAACACTACTTCTTGAATGTACAGTACAGGCCGGATGCCAGATTTGGCACTGCAGTCCTGTAGAACCTGTTTCCTCAGTAGTTTCTGTTCCCTCCTCCCAACTGCACTGCTTTGTAGTCTGCATTAGTCAAGCATACTGAGGGATTCCTGGGGTGAGAAGAAACAAATACTTACCATAATAATATTGTTTCTTACATGGGATCCCTCTGTATGCTTGATCTCCCACCCAGCCTCCCCACGCATAAGCTGACTGAACACAGTTCTGCAGTCCTTGCATTAGGCCAAATTTCTGGCTGTAGAGCTTTAACGTGTAATGTTCCACAGTTAAGCACGGTGTACATAGTTCGCCAACAGGCGAGTTCTTTGTTTCCTTATTTCTTCTTCTATGTTTCTTCCTTTTTTCTATAGTTCTAGGATATTTTTAGAGTTTGGGGCCTTTTGCCCTCAGGCTTCGAAATGAATCTGGCTGACTTTCAGCAGCACCAACACACAACACTTTCTTACTTCAGTCTGATTGGCTAATTCCCTTAGCATCATTAGCATAGTCTCCACCTATGGGGCAGTTGAACCTAGCTGGCATACTGCATTAGTCAAGCATACTGAGGTATCCCCTGGAAGAAACAGTATTACTGTGGTAAGTAATTTTTTCTTATGACCTAAAGATGGCCTCACTGTGAGTCAAGGCACTTGGGAGGGCTAGTGGGATGGTGAGGTGCAGAGGGAGGGGTATCACCAGCAGAAAAAGGGAGGTGTGTTGCCACTATATAGATCTCTGGTAATACCTCACCTAGAGTACTGAGTCCAGTTCTGGAGATCACATGTAACTTGGGTGCCATGTACCAACGGGCTAAGTGCCAGTGATTCAGCAGGTAGCACACTCACCTCTGAGGTCGGGAGATCAGAAAGCTGTGGGTTCTGTCCCCACACCAGGAACTTGGGTTAATATCCCAGTACTGATTCTGTAGTGCAGCATGAGGGGGTGCCGCACTCCTGAGGTGCTGTCTTTCAGATGATACACTAAACCGAGGTCCCATCTGCCTGTTCTGGTGGTAGTTCAGGTGGATGTTAAAGATCCCATGGCACTTCTTGAAAAGAGTAGGAGAATTTTTTTATTATAGGTAGACTTCATTACTATACAATTAAAGTATAACAGTTTGAGATACAAACTTTAAATGTCACAAATAATAAAGCAAACAAATGACAAAAAACATGCATACTTCTGCATAACAGTAAATAAACTTTTCTAACAAATACCCACATGAAAACATTTAGTATTCTACTTAATACTCTAGTCCCACCAGAAAAAATATTTCCCTAATTAACCTATTTCGCACAGTTTAACCATAAATGTTGGGATTTATCCCAAGGGTATCTCTTAATATCTGCCTTTCTGTATACTCTGCAGAGAAAGACATATATTGTTTAACAATTCCTGATATGAGACATGTTTTTGTTGCAAAACTAGCATACACCTTGATTGCCACAAAACGTACCTGATTACTACCAAGGCAATATACATTGTGTCTCTATGATATTTACCCAACTTATTTCCCTCAGGTCCATACATGATTGCCTGATATGTCAGATCTTTTAGCCCTGGCTCTTCCCAAGATTGAGAAAGATTCAACCAAAAGGAAGAGGCATAAGGGCACTCCAGAAAAAGTCATTGCTGTGTCTCTAATATCTGGGTACAAGTTGACCTAGGACAGTAATTTTCAGATAACTGTTTGTGCCTGCTATTCCCCTTTACCCCTAACCTGCCATAATTACTTAACCATGTAACATCCCAAGCATACGCAGGAATCCTATCATTGATCAGCTGTTTCATAACATATGGTAATTTAGCCCTCTGACATCCTGAGAATTCTACCTCTGAGGTATGTTCAGCCATTAAGATGGCTGTATATATAGTTTTCCTATCCATGGTAACCATGTGTGTAGGCATAACTCCCCATCTGATAGCATTCTTAACACAATCCTTCCCATACCCTGGGGCTCTTGGGGGAAGGGACCTTACTTTCTTATTCTCCCATGCTAACAAACAGGGAGAGAGCCACTCCTTGACCAAGGGCACCCAATATCTTGTATTGGACCACATAGCAGGACCAATGTTATAGGCAATAAACAGATTAAAGTAGAAGGTGGTGGGGTGTATCATTTCCACTCCACCTTCTTTAGCCGAGAGATATGTGAATTCTCTTTTAATAGGGTTCAGTCTTGAGCCCCAAAAGGCCTGAAAAAAACGCTCCATAGAGACTTGTAATGATAGATTGAGGGAGAGGGAAAACATAACTAAGGTACAAAAATTGAGGGACCAACAGAGTTTTGACAAGCAAAACCCTCTTTTGCTTGGATATCTGCTGTTTCTTCCAACCGGCCACCATCCTGTTCGCATTCTGTATCTTGCCCCCCCCCCCCAAATAGTTTCTGCCATGTCTCCTGGTCCAAATTGAATTCCCAAAATAGTAAGTGGTACCACTGTCACTGTGATTCCTGCCCAAAGCCCTGATGGTGGTACTGGGGTATTGCCTAGAATCACCCCTTACTTTTTCCAAGGTTTATCTGGGGGGGGGGGCAATATGTATACCCTTGAGGAAAGAAGGGAGGGGGACATGATAGAAACGTTTAAGTACCTCAGTGGAATCAACAAAAGTCCAAGAGGGTAGCATCTTTCAGAAAAGAGACGGGAAGAACAAGGGACACAATTTAAAGATAGAAGGAGAGTGGTTCAGGGCAATGTGAGGAAGTATTATTTCACAGAGAGGGTAGTGGATGGCATGGAACAGCCTTCCTGAGGAGGTTGTGGGGTCTAAAACTGTGGGAGAATTCAAGAATGCATGGGACAGACATAAGGCAATTCTTGTGGGGGGTAGGAAGAAATAGGCTGTCGGTTAACTAAGATCTGCGGCCTATCCTGTAGGTGGGGAAATGGGCCAAGCGGTCCTTGTCTGCCGTCAAAGTCTATGTTTCTATGAGCCCGACATGTATGAGAATTGTGCCAAGACCACTGTCAGTGCCAATTCTGCTGAGTCTGCGTCAAGAATTAAAACAAGGTCATCGGCGTAGGCTAAAGCCTTAACTTGTTGTGTGTCTATAAGTGTTATTCCTATTAATTCCTCCTGGGCCAAAACTAACCCGATTAATATATCTATACAAAATGCTTACAGTAGGGGGCTAAGGGGACAGCCCTACTTGACCCCTCTACGAAATTTAACCTTCCTCCCAAACCACCCATTAACATTAGGGCATAAATAGGATGCTTCATACATTCCCTGAATCCAGCTGACAAAAGTATCTGGTATCCCAAACCCTTTCAAAGTGGAAAATAACGATTTCTGTGAGAGCCTATCAAAGGCCTTCTCCTGGTCTATGCTAAGAACATAGCCTGTCTTGTTTTCTATTTTCCCTATATGGAAAGTTTCTCTTAATGTGAGTAAATTGTCCTGCTGTTTTCCACCTTCTAGTGCACATGTTTGAAAGGGGCTTACTAAGTACTGACCCACCTTCGAGTGTCTTGCCAATAGCACTTTGCTCAGAATCTTCATGTCTGAGTTTAAAAGACTCAGCAGTCTCCAGTTGCCAATATCCTGACGAGACCCTTTTTTATGCATCAATACCAACACTGCGTCCATCATAGACTTGGAGTATTTTGAAGTGTTCGGTATGTGGGAAAGAAGGAGTACTAGTGCCGGGGAAAGTTCTTCTATAAATGTCTTATAAAATCCAGAACTGAGTCCATCAGATCCTGGGGTAGTACCTGTATTTGTGGATAGCTGTTTTACAGCAGCCTTCACCTCATCTAGCGTACCATTAGCTGTGAGCATGTCAGCATCTATGTCAGACACCTGGGGCAAGTCTAATGTGTCTACAATATCTTGTACCTCGAGTTCTGGGAGGGGGTCCAAAGGTATGCCTCACTTGGTCTTCAACCTCCCTTAATAACAATAACTAGTTCCCCTGAGGGGGTATTTAGTTCTACTATGACTCTTTTTTTCTATTCTATGCATACTTTCTTTATATGGCTCCAGTAAGCCTTTTGAAATTTGAGTCCCGAACCTAAGCTCTTGCTAAAGAGTCCTGGCCCTATCATACTGCAAGGACCCCATTTGTTTCTTTAGGTTGCTTACCTGTGTACTAAGGTCTGCACCAGAAACTTCCATCTGGGAAATTACCCTCTGCAATTGGTGACATAATTGCAAAGATTCTAAGTACACTTTGGTGGTTTTTGCATGGTCCCGCCTCTGAAAAAACTGTTGCCAAGACTGCTTAGTGTCGTCACACGATTCCAAAATATCTGTGTAACAAGCTGCTACTGAGAGCCTAGCCATCCACTCCCTCTGCCATGCCTTTTGTAGAGAGGAGTTATCTAACCCTGACTCATTCAATTTCCAATGTGGTGTATTACACTGTGTGCTTGTTCCACTTTTAGTTTTAACCCGGAGAACCACATGGTCTGTGAACTTACAAGGAAAAACAGTGGCTTCTTGTGTGGTCAATGTAGATGGTATAAATACAAAGTCAATCCTAGTTTTTAAGGGGCCTCTATGGTATGTAAACCCCACTTTGGTATGCAATGCCCTATATGCATCCACTAACCCTGCAGTATGAATAATATTTTTTTAATGCAGTGGTATCCAAGAACAATTTGTCAGTTTGCAGGCCCCTGTCATTTTTTGCTAGACCACAATTAAAATCACCCAACCAATATACAATTCTGGATGTGTGTAGGGATGGCTGCATGTCCTTGAACAGAGAGACTCTCTGGGTTTTTGTTTGAGGAACATAAAGTGCTATAATCCAAAATCTAAGGTAACCACAGGAAACATCCAATAATAGGGCTCTCCCTGGATGTATGTCTACCAATCTAGATACTGTAAACTGTGGATTAGTGAATAATATACTCACCCCATCACCTGTTTCTCTTCCGGTGGACCAGAATGAAGGACCTAGGGGCCAGGCCCTTGAGGCCTGCTGCAGTTCATAATTTGTTTTTAACCTAGTGTCTAATATATAGACAATGTCACTGTGTAGGTTTTGTAGATACAACATTGCCCTGCACGTTTCCTTTCATTTATTATGCTATTGATGTTAATAGTGCTGATAGTGGACAGTTCCATTTGTTGGAAAATGAAGGGGGGGGAGCAGTTCATCAAACCTTGAAAAGAAGGGGGTCCTTAAGGGGTCTTAGATACTCTACGCTGCCTTGTTGTTTTGTCTATAGACCCCTCTCCACCACCCTCAATGTCTGTATTAGAAGTGATGGAGGAGTAGTCTGATTCTTCGCCCTCTGGATCTTTATATGTGCTCTCCATAGGCAGTGCTGCATATTTATTTCCACTTTTCCAGGAATTTGAGCTATTGCTACTCTTAGCCTGATTCTGCTTAGCCCTCTGAGCCCCTGTCCTTCCCTGCCGATGCGTCTTCTTCTGTAAAACTACCTTAAACGTGCCCTCAGGATCCCTGGGGAGGCATTACTTTGTTCTCTTCATTTGCTATCTCCTGGAGATTTTCTTTCTCAGAGCTAGGGGTTTCCTGAACTGATACAGGTTCTTGTGTGTCTCCCCCTACTTCTTCTTGAGCTACCTGTACTGGTTCTCCCTGTTGGAGGGGAACCTGAGGGTTTGCAGCCACCGAGGTCTGCAGATCCTGAGTTGCTACCCTCTTAGCCTGCTGATGCTGGGCAACATTTACCAATCCTTCTTGAGAAGGGCAATCTTCCCTATTGTGCGATGCCCATGGACATCTTCCGTAGGAGTGTCCTGTGTGCTCGCACAAATTACGTTTGAACAAGTTAAGGCAGGCTGAGGAAGCATGTCCAAACCCTAAAAAATGGCTGCAGCATGGTGAGTCACAGGCCGAACTATGGTGGGCTCTGAGTTACATTTAAAACAAGATCTTGGCTGCCCATTATAAAAAAATCCAGCCCTTGTCTCTGCCCAAAAAAAAGGAACTAGGGAGATGTGAAGACCCCAAATCTGTTGAGTGCAGTTTGATTCTTATATGCCACCCCCCATCCCATATTTGCTCACTATCCAAAGTGGGCACAGGTTTCCTCAGAATATCACATCTCCGGCGAAGCCAGAACAGGATGTCTTTGACAGGTACCCCCTCATTCTTAAACATTACTGTGATGGGCTTAATTAGGGGTTTGGTGAGGGCTATAGCATGGAAATTGATCCAGACTGGGGTATTTTTTAAGGTCTGGTACTGTGACCAAAAACGTTCTAAACTTGTCACACTTTTAAAACTTACATCGTGGTTCCCATTTCCCAAACTGATGAGGACAAATATTTCTGATGAAAAATACCTCATAGACATTTTCAGCAATGTTTTCGCAATATAGATCCTGTTTGGAGGCTCCTCCAGACCACCCTTATACAGTAATCTGACCGCATTGCACAGAGGGACCGCCTCACCCTTGGTCACAAACAGGTCCGATAACTTAAAAACAGGGTTTGTATTTCCTTCAGTGTTATTCTGTACATTTCCCTCCTGCCTAGCCCCCTCAGAGTCAACTGCCCTGGGGGTTACTGTAGTTACTTCAGCATTTACAACTACATTTTCCACATCCGTATTTTCAATAGTCAAATCAGTAGCTATAGCATTATTAGAGTTCCCCTGGGGTTTGAGAGACACATCGTTGGTGGCCACTGGTAAACCAGAGTTCTGTAGTAAATCCTGAAAGGAGGGGTCTCTAGGGCCGGGTGCCCACCTCCCTGACGAATCCTGTGTCCATCCAGCCCCTTCCAGCGATGTTTTAGGGGACCAATCAATTTCTTCCAGTTCTTTCTCCATTATTTCACTTCAGTCCTTTTTTTTTTGCCCTGTCCTTAAAGGAATAAGTCCGTTCTGTGCTGTCCGATGGAAGCTCTGGAGCCTGCCATGGTAATGCAGCTTTCCTCTGGGCCTTTCCAACTGACCCAGTTCCCAGGCAATGTCTTTGTGCTTCACCCGTTGTTGCAGGTATAGAATCGATCCAAGGCTCTAGGGACACAGGAGGAGTTCTGTCTTTACTGCCAGCCCCTATACTCTCCGCACAGACTTCTGCCTCAACCGGAACTCCTGCTTGTTCACTCACTGAGCTCTTCGGGCGTGAGTCATTGCAGTTGCTTCCTGCAAATTGGCTCTGACAGGGCCGTTGGACATACTGACAGCTGCTTGTGAATTTTGCATCAATGCAAGCACTGTGTCTAGTTCTTTTAAGCGCTGCAACTGTTTTTCTTTTTCTGATTGCAAAAACAACAACTTACTTTGCACCCGAATTGCCTGCTCCTGTTCTGTCTCAGTGAAATCAATGCAAGGCCCGACCTGCTCATTTCCATTTTCTGTAGTTTGTGACCCGATTATAATGTCCATATTCTCTAGCACAACCGTTTCTTCATTTATAGGCAGATTTCCATGTAAAATAGTACCTTCCATTGATTCTTCCATCTCTCTTGCCACATCAGCATTTCCTCCTCCTCCTCTGTCCAGCTCTAAACTGGGCTCCTCCATTCCGCTCCCAGGAAGTCAGGCCCCCTGCAGGCAGAATAGGGGAATTTTCCCAGAGCCCTAGCCAAATTTCTCCCCATTCACTAAAAATACCACCAACAGCTTAATCTGGTTCAAGGTCAGTTGGCATTCATCTGTACCCCCCTCCCCGGGTCATGCCTGAAAATAGGCAGAATTTGTCTAGTGCACTTACCTGGTCAACAAAAACTAAATAAAATAAATAAGTCTGGCTTCTCTTCTGAACATTAAGCTGTAGGGTGAGAACCCTGTAGCTTCATTCCCTGTACAAGTATAAGCATGAACTAGAGCACTAGCTTGCTGACTCCATTTACTCTTTTCTCTTGGATCTAGGGTGCCCAACATGTTTAATAATGTTCCATTAAACCTTTCTGGCTGAGGGTTACCTTGAGGATGGTAGGGTATTGTCCTGGATTTGCTAAATCCCCGGATAGACAGTATTTCCTTTAGCAGTCTACTTTTGAAATCTTGACCTTGATCAGAGTGTATTTTGGGGTACACCATAGTATACAAAGAACTTTTCTACAAGGACTTTGGCTACAGTTGAAGCTTTTTGATCCTTTGTAGGGTACGCCTGGGTGTAACAGGTAAAATGATCTGTGACTACCAGAATGTTTGAGATGTTCTTTGAGTACGGTTCAAAACTGAGGAAGTCTATACAGGCCAGCTCCATTGGGGCACTTGTTACAATATTTACTAGTGGTGCTGCTTTTTGCATCAAGCCTTTCTTTGAACATAATGACTGCAGGTCTTACAGTATTTATCAAATTCACTTGCCATTCTGGGCCAGTAGAAATGGTATGTTCACTCCCCATGTGACCCATTTCGTTATGTAGGGCTCTGAGTACCACTCTCTTGAACTTAGCAGGCAATAACAATTGTCATCTAGTGAAACCTTGAGGATCAGTCACGTCACGATACAGCAAGTACTACTGAAACTTGAATTTAGGCCACTCTCTCAGTAGTAGTCTAGTATCTGGGTAGTCAGTTATTACTTGTGAGGCATCGCCCCCATTCATTAAAACAGCAATAATGTCTTTTAGCAGGCTCTACCACGCCGGTTCGACATCTCTAATGTTGACCGGCATTACAGCGACAGGAATCATGTCGACCGCAAATCGCAGTCGGCATGATTCCCTGCAGACTCTCGGTCCTGTATTTCTGTTGGAGGCTTTGCCCCCAGAACGCCCCATGCAGGGGGCTCTGCCCCCCACATCCCCAACTAAAGGATTGTTAACTCCAGCTGGAGTTAACTCGGGTGGGGGTGCAGGACCAGGAGCTAGCATGCCTCTGTCTCAGACACACCAACACAGCGACCTGTCGGCAAAGTGTCGATTTTGCCGACAGGAGCGTAGTTCGCTGTGTTGGTGTCGCCATACGGGGGGGCATACCCTTTTAGCACAGGGTCATTGCTTTGCTCTCTTTGTAGATCCTCTACTGTTAACTATGGCAAGGAACTCAAATTCAGGGCAGCTAAATGGCAATAGACTGGTAACCCGTGAAGTGGGCGCATGAGGAAGGGCGCCATCTGTTATGGCGACACCTTCCTCGCGCAGTCCACTCACGGTGACTGACGGTAGGGGTGACGGATGATGGGGGTGGGAGAACTAGGTGACAGGATGTCACTATACATATCTTGAGGGGCGAGCATGGCGAGCACATGGGCTGGGGGTGGAGGCTGTGGGGTGGCGCTGCGGTCGTCGGTCAAGCTGCGGCGTGGCATTGGGGATTGGGCAATGGCTGGGGGACTGAGGTACTGGGTTCAGGTTCAGGCGCCAGCGATTTTATTGCTCCGGCCTGAAATTTTTATTTTTACTACTTTCACCCCATCCTGACATGCACCCCTGGGTTGAGAATGCTTAAGTAGAAGTGCGCCCACAAGGGTGTGTGTGGTAAAAATATGTCCTGGCACCGTTGTGCTGGTGCACCAGGGTTGTCAGAGTGCCGAAAATGTGTTCGGCACTCTGACTGAGCGATAATGGTGATTGCCTTTAGGCGTTCGCCGTTATCACATAGACCCCAATAAACTGTATGCAAACAGTCTTCTGGAAGCCCCAAACAGTCTACCAAGTGGTTGCCATTTTCTTTAGGCACTGTGTCTTCATCATCGAACGTCTTGCAGAGGGCTTTTACTGATTGATTGGGTATTTGTACCCAGTTTTGCAGATTCTGAGACTTAGTGGCAGGACGCCTGGAAAGAGCATCTGCATCACTGTGGTTTAACCCAGGACAGTACTCTACTAAATAGTTGTATGTTGACTATGCAGAGAGCCACCGGTGACCGGCAGCATCCAGTTTGGCAGTAGTTTGGATGTATGTCATCGGGCTGTTGTCAGTCTTTACCAAGGTTGACACCCCCTTACAGATGAATGCTGTTCACTAGTCTCCAGCTTGACTCTAGCTGGAATTGCAGCAATTAGCAGCATCTAAAGCAGTTACAGCACTGGCCCTTAGTTCTATCAGTTCCTCCAGTAAGTCTCTGAGATCTTGAGGATCATTTACAGACCCGTTATCCATTGCAATGTCTACTCTTGTGGCACCTGTATAAGGGTCTCAGGGCTCTTCCTCATCTCAGCCTCCCTTATCTTCTTCATTAGTCAGCAGTATGCAGAGGGGTTATCCCTCCAATCCTGTAGTTTTAGTCTCAAGATTAGTGCACCAGAGTAGCAAGCAGACTTCAAGATATGGTCCAGTCTCACACAGTTCAATTCACTAGAGGCCACGCTTCCCTTTCTATAAGCTTTCTGTAAGGCTCTTTCCATCTGAATCACATAAACAGATAGGGTCTCCATTCAACTGTTTAGTTGACTTGACTCTCCACATTAAATCCTAAGCCAATTCTGTACTGCACAAAACACCTTCTAAAGCAGCAAGATACTCCTGGGCAAAAGCATTGGGTTTGGTAGACCTCAGAAAGTGAGTGGCTTCCAATGCAGGCCCTTGCAGACTCTCCATAATTTGTTTTCTTTTTTCAGCCTCAGTTCAGTGCCATTCTTGCACAAGAGGTGAGGCATAATAGTTCAAAGTCTCCAGGTCATCCTCCCCATTAGGAGTAGGCTGAGTGCTAGAAAACACTCGTAATCATGGTAAGAGTCATGGCTAACCTGGGATACATAGGCAGGTTCAGGCCCCAGGGAAGGGGTACCTCCAAGAGTTTCAGACAACTTTTGCAAGTCCTCCAAGGTCTGCCCTTCACCCTGCAGTCATTTACCTAGTTTCTCTTTAAGTCTTTCAGATTTGGATGACTCCCTCAGACTTAGTAGTCACACTGTCCTTGGTTACCACTTTGTGTGCTACATTGGACCCCTCTAAAACAGTGACACCAGGCACTTTCGTGACATCCACTGTATTGCTGCATTCCAGTAAAGCAGTTAACCTTTGGGTGGTCAAATCCACATTTTGGCCTCTAACAGCAACTGTTCCAAGACATTTTATTCCTGAGAGGGCCTCTTCTATTCTTCCTTTATCAGTACCCAGAGGTATGCCTACCAGCAGGATAGCTTTCTGTGGGTCTGTATCATCTCCTTCACACCAACCAAGCAAACGATGACCAGCCATTTTACTGGAGGGAAGATCAGGATGGGGACTAGAGGCACTGTCCATATGAGCAACAAGTTCCATGTGGGGCCCAACTGGTAAACAGGAGATCCCAGCGGTGCCTCCAAAGATGTAACCTGGGTGCCATTTACCAGTGGGCTAATACCCCTGCCTGACAATCACAATAGAGGTTGAGGGGCCTGGGCTCTGTTACTGATGGAAAAGAGGGGTTCGTTACCAGAAAATAGATAATTAGTGCAGTGCCTTCACCCAGAGTAAAAGGATAAGTCAGTCAGATGACAAGCTAGTACAACCCATAGGATGCTGTACCTACCTACTTCCAGCCCAGTGGTCCCACACGTGGATTAACACACAGTAGTTCAAATAGGCTGAAGTCATACAGTTAATGGCTATAGCTAATAATATGCTCACACTGGTTGTACTTATTTATTTATTTAAATTTTGGTGACTGGGTAGGCCCACTGAGACTGAAACAGTCCCTTTTTCAGGGGCGACCCGGAATTCATTACATACATCTATAAACGTGACAAAATACATACTTGTCATTTCACAATTAACAGTCAATATAGACATACTGACCCAGTCAAGGATACAGTAGCAGGTTAATTACAATCAACATCAGCAGGAGAAGAAGTACTATTATACACGAGACAGTCACAGTCAGATTGATGTCCCAATGAGGTTAGATCGGCAGTAGGGAGTCAGCTGACTCTCAGCGGTAGCAGGTGCAGAGGCTCAGTTCCAACAGGTGGGCCTTAAGACCCTTCTTGAAGCCCCCAAGGGAGGTACATTCCTGGAGACTGCAGGGGAGACCATTCCAGATGGGAGGGATGAAGGCAGCATAGGACTGCAGTCCTAGGGAAGTCCTTACACTGGGGACTTGGAGAAGCTGTCGGCCAGAGGATCTTAGTATTCTCCCGTTCTTTTTGGGAGCTAATGTGTTAATTAGGCTAGGAGGGGTGCCATTTTGCTGGAGCTTAAAAGCAAGGCACAGTGAGGGATATTATAATCTGCCCTCAAGAGAAGGTCACCTTAGAGGTAATAATACCCTGCAATGATGGCATCATGGTGGCACCACTGTGGTGAAGCGCCCTATCCTGTGATACAGTGTTTTTAGCCTTTGCATTTCAGAACTTCTTACAGAATGTAGTAAAGTGGCCCCATATAGCAAGGTTGGAAGGAGTGTACCAGTGGAAACCTTGAGTTTGGATTCACGAGTGAGGAAAGGGCTCAGACGCTATAATAGACCTAACTTTTGGTTGAGTTTCTTGTTCAGATGGTCGATGTGGCTCTTAAAAGAGCAGTCTTGGTCTAAGTATACACCTAGATATTTGATACAATCGATCACTTCAATTTTTGAGCCATTCCAAAGAGCTGGGGACAGTAAATGTGAACAGGTTGGGCCCAGGCTATTAGGGACAAATAGCATGGCTTTGGTCTTTTACTATTCAGAACTAATTTATTAGTAAGAAACCAATTCTCAAGTAGACCAAGGTCTTGACCAAGAAGGTTGTTTATTTGGACAGTGTCTCGGGAGGACCTATAAAGCACGGCATCACCTGCATATAAGGTCACCTTGGCCCTTCCACAATGTTGAGGCAAATCATTAATAAATAGGAAAAACAGGAGTGGTCCCAGTATCAAACCCTACAGGACACCGTCCATGATAGGGCATTTGTTGGACTTAGTTTCATGCCTTCTGACAATCTGTGATCTGCTGTCAAGGTAGTCTGTGAACCATTGAGTAGACAGATGATCAAAACCAAGAGATGTTAATTTATCAAATCAAATCAGCTTTATTTTTATAGCGCCTATCACAACCAAGGCGCTGTACATAAAACATATACATAAATAGATTAAAACAGCATTATAGTATGTCAACTATATTTAAATAAAAGGTAAACCAAATAAATATGTTTTTAAACCAGTTTTAAAACTTAGTAAATAATTTAGTGATAAGCTGCTGATGATTCACCAAGTCAAATGCCTTGGTAAGGTCTATAAACACTGTGCCCATTGGAAGGCCATCATCTAGAGCTGTGAAGACATCCCCAGTAAGGCTAACCATGTTGGTACCATGATTTTTTTCTAAAACCATGTTGTCATTCAGTTAGTAAATTGTTCCAGTCAACATATTCCTGGACCTGCTGGTATAAAGTCCTCTCTAACACTTTACTTAGAGTGCAGAGGATGGATATTGGTCTGTAATTCTCAACAAGCTCAATATCCCCACCTTTAGGGATAGGAGTGACCAAGGCAACTTTCCACACAGTGGGGACTTTGCCTTCAAGCAGTGATCTGTTACCTGTGGGTTCTGGCTATTGCCGAGACCATCAGTTACATGTGGAGAATAGCAAGCAACAACAGCAATACACTTTGAGGGTAGACACAATAAGGTTGCACCTAGTAATAATATGTTCATGGACAGTGTTAAAATAACAATAAACCCTTTTTATTATGGTGATATTTGGGGGAATAAGGGAGTGCAAATGAAAGGCTTGGCTATGCAGGTTACTCTTAGGTTTGAAACAAATTAACAACAGAAATGCCACTTTCCACCAGCATGGCACAATTTGGATACAGTTCCCAAATTAACAGTCCAGTTAGACACTCCCAGTTAGCTTCACTGGGTACCCAGACTTGTACCGTTGCAGGCCTGATGTATGTTGCTGCTGGTTGGCCGGCATTTGTGCACATAAACAAATGATTGGATTTATCCCTGTAGCCATGTAGTTCTGACTGAGCATTTAAGAAGGAACTTAATGATGGAACTTTTAAACAAACTGATATTTGTAATCCCCGGCCCAATGGCCTACAGTACATTTGAAAGGCAGCTTGGAAGACACTGTTGCAGGGCTAGCCCTGAAGTTAGTCACAGTTGTGAAGAATCTTAGGCTCTGAATTAGAGTCAGAATGGTTGGCTCCATTTGGCAGACTTGAACCTGTGGAGGCTTGTATTCTGGCTTCTGAAGCAGGGACCAGCATAAGGGGACCAGGGCCAGCATGACTCACCCCCACATCCAGGCATAACTGCCGAGATGGCCGCAAACTAGCACTAACTGTTGCACTAGTAACAAACTCCCTAAGCTGGCCAGAATTTAGATGCAGCCTTGGACTCAGGATGCAGTCTCTGGAACTTTTGCCTCTGGACACAAGATGCAGTCTCTGGAACTTTTTATTATTTATTGAAATGTTTCACCAGGAAGGCACACTGAGCAACAAGTCACTCATCTCCCGGTACGACCTGGGGGGAAGGGGTACAACTGGAATGAGACATTATGCATTCAAGTTACAGGATCAACGTTAACATACAGTTGTAAGGCAGGTGTTACAAACAGTGTTTCAATAGTGTTGTGCATAACATGTAGAGAGAGGGGACAATAATAAGTGCTAAGTTAATAAGTAAACAAGCGCTTACATGAAGGAAAAGGGGAAGGGGACGGTGGGGAAGGGGTGAAAGTCATGCCCCTGGAGACCTCTTCAGGATTCGAGTAACCCTGCAAGAGGACTAGGGGGACCAGAGAGAAGGGGAAAAACAGTGTCCCAGAGAGAGACCCCTGTAAGATGGTGGGGGGAAAAAGGTGAAAGATACAAGCCCATGAGAGGGACCCATGGAGAGCATTCAGGGTCCTTTACATTCTGTAAGAGATCAAGGGAGGCCAATAAGGGGGGCAGTTAGGGGAAGGGAGAAGGGGGTGGGTGTGCAGAGGTAAAATGAAGGTGACTGTAGGGGGTAGGGTTTGTCTAGTCTCTGAGGAGGGAATTAGGAAGGACATGGCAGGAGCAGCTAAGTGCAAGGTTATTATTGAGGGCAGAGCTGATGGAGTAGGCAGAGGATGAGTGCGGATTTGAGGGGGGAGTTCCAGATTTTGAGAGGCAGTGAGAGTAACTGGATTGGCCAATTTGGGTGGATCTGCGGGGGACAACCAGAGTATGGGAGTCGGTTGATCTAAGGGAATGGGAGGATGGGGGGTGTTACAAAGGAGGGGGTGAGATAGGAAGGGAGCTCACCCAATCAGTGCTTGGAGGTGAATTTAGCACAGTGGGAGAGTTGCCTGTTTGTAAGAGAGGGGAAGGATAGGTCATGATAAAGATTGCAGTGATGGGTGCAAGAAGGGGTATCCAGGGCAAAGCGGCAGAAGGAATTGAAGAGGGTGTCCAGTCTGGCCAGGGAGGACTTCGTGGCAGCACCATAGACCACGTCATAGTAGTCAGAAATGGGCAGAATCATCTTCTGAACAAGTTCAAGCCTAGCCGTAGGAGGGATGCAATTACGGTTCCTGAACAGGGCACCAAGCTTGGGGTACAATTTTTTCTGGATGGCATCAATATGTCCAGAGATGTTTAGGTGTTGGTCCAATGAAATACCTAAGTACCTGAAGGAGGATGTGAGGGAAGCCTAGAGAGTCTCTGCCTTGTGCCAAAGGTCATGGAGACAGTCTTTCTGGTGCTGAGAAAAAGTTTATGGTTAGCAAACCAGAGCTGAACCTCGTTGAAGTCTTGCTGTAAACTACTTGTAACCTCAGCAGGACAGGAGCCAGATGCATACAGGACTTTACCATCTGCATACCTATGTATAGAGGAGGATGGGGAGCAAACATAGGTAAGGTCATTTAAGAAGATGGAGGATTGGAGGGGCCCTAATACCGAGCCCTGGGGTACTCCAGTGCTAATCGAGAGGGGCGGGGAAGTGGCGTCCAAGATCTTAACTGATTGCGTTCTACCAATAAGGAAGGTCTTGAACCAGTTTGTGGCGGAGGGAGATAGGCCAACTGCTGGGAGTGAGTTGAGGAGAAGGGAGTGAGAGATGGCATCGAAGGCCTTGGCCAGTTCGACAAAAATGGCAGAAGTAATTTGCCCATTGTCCATCCCAGTTAGGATGGAGTCTGTGAGTCATAGGAGAGAGGTGGTGGCTGAGTGTTTTTTCCTGAAATCAGACTGGAAGGGGGTGAAAAAGGAGGTGTCAGATAGAAAAGAGGTGAGCTGGGAGAGGACAATGTGTTCTTGAAGCTTGGCAAGTGTTGGGATGAGAGAAATGGGGCGATAGTTGCCAGGGGCTGAGGAGTCACCCCCTTTGGGTAGAGGGAGGACCACAGCATGTTTCCAAGAAGAGGGGACAGAGATAGTAGAGAATGAGAGATTTAGGATTATTGAGAGGGGGTAGCCAATGGCAATAGCGGAGAGGGAGATGATTTTTGGGTCAAGGCCATCAGGGGAGGCATCTTTAGAGGGGTTGATGGTGAGGAGGGCACTTAGGACATTGTTTGGGGTTACAGTAGTGGAAGGGAAGGTGGTGGAGGGGACACACCGGTAGAGGGTGCGGAGAGGGATGGTTAGGAGGGGAAGGATTTCAGTAGCTCAGTGGCGCAGGAGGTATAGTATAAGTTAAATTCTGCAGCTACAGCTGGTGGTTCGGACACTAGTGAAATATTTACTTTAAGTACCAGGGGCGGTGGGCGAGATGAGGGGGTAAATAGGGTGTGCACCACCTTCTAGAACTTTGAAGGGGAATTTATGTTGGTGATGAAAGCAGATTTTAAATATTCAGACTTTTGTCTCTGGTCACAGGCTTTGGCAAATTGGGCTCGACATTCCACCCTGGAACAGTTTCACTCAGGATACCAAATTCTGGCAATTTTGGCTCTGGATTGCAAAGTCAGTCTCTGTCCCATTCAGGCTGAAGGGCTGGTTTGGCTTAGCTGGTAGGCCCCAGGCTGTGAGCTGAGAGACACGCAGAGAAGCTCCCTCTCTTCATGAGAGCTTCTGACAAATGCCCAGTTCAAAGCTCCTTCTCTCCTTCTCTCACTGAAGAAACACAGTATTGTAATCCAATTGGTCATTGAGGCTCTCAGTCACAGTTCTGTTTTTTTGATTGGCCATTCAGAAGGAGCCAAACACACAGTCCTCTATTCTTCCCTGCAGTCAAACCTAAGGACCCCTTGGGACCCTTTGAGTTCCAATTGGCCAAAACAAAATGTCAGAGTAACAAGATGGCTGCCAAAGGCAGACAGCTAAATGTCCAACTTGAAAGTCTAACTTCATAAATAATTTGTTCAGTTTTAAAAGTAAATATTAACAACTTTCAATGGAGATCCCACTGCACTATTATCATGTGCCAGAGTGCAGTTTGAAAGAGCATTCCCTGGCCAGTCATGAGCACAGAAGTACTCGGACCCAGCACAGACTATTGCCACTATATACAGATATCTCCAGCTGAAGGAAGGAGGTGGTGATACCACTGTATAGAACATCGGTGAGACCTCCTCTAGAGTACTATGTCCAGTTCTGGAGGCCATACCTCCGGAAGACATAGACAGAGTAGAAGCGGTTCAGAGAAGAGTGGCAAAAATGGTGCAGGGGCTGCACCAAAGTCATATGAGGGGAGATTGGAGGATCTCAATATGCATTTCCTGGAGGGGGAATATGATAAAGACTTTCAAATACCTCAAGGGTGTAAATAAGGTACAAGAGAGTAGCATCTTTCAAAGAAAAAAAGATGTTCAAGAAAAAGGGGCAATGATATGAAGATAGAGGGGGATAGACTTAGGGGGAATGTGAAAAAGTATTTTTTCATGGAAAGGTTGGCGGATCCATTGAATAGCCTCCCGGTAGAGGTTGTAGGGCCAAAAATAGTAGGGGAATTCAAAAATGCATTGGACAGACATAAAGGAACTCTAATGACAGGAAAGAGAGGGTAAAAGCCACAGATCATTTAGGATCCACGGTATATGAAACAGGTAGGGAAAATGGGCAGACTAGGCAGGCTAAGTGGTCCTTGTCTGCCATTAAGTTATATATTTCTAGAGCTCTTAAAGCTATAGCGCAATGGTGCCAGCTTGCACATGCATGCAGCAGCTATGCACAAATTCAAACCTCAAACTGGATATTAGCCTGGGTTCAAAAGGCAGAACACCAGGGCTGGATCAAGGCCAGACAGAGGGCAAAGGGGTACTCGGGGAAATAAGGTAAGCCTCACCTCTTGGGGGGTACACATGTCTCTGGAAGGACGTAGAGTGGAGGCTGCCCAGAGGAGGGCAACTAAAATGATTCAGGGTCTGCATCAAGAGCCCTATGAGGAGAGGCTAAAAGACCACAGTTTGTGCACCCTGGAAGGGAGAAGAGAGAGAGGAGACATGATAGAGATCTTTAAATACCTCATGGGGTAACTAAGGTTTGGGAGGGAAGTATTTTTCTGAAAAAAAGATGCTCAAGAACAAGGGGACATGCTATGAAACGAGGGGGTAGATTCAGGAGAGATGTGAGGAAGTACTTCTTCACAGAAAGAGTAATGGAGTCCTGGAATAACCTTCCAGTGGAGGTGGTAAGGGTGAAAACAGTGGTAGGGTTCAAGAATGCATGGGACAGGGGGCGCGCCAGAGAGCCAATCTCTAGCAGGAAGCTTTTTCCTCAATCACTACGGCTGCTTAATTTTAACAAAAATATTTTATACCGACAGAACCTCTGAACCACAGCTAGATTCCTCTTCTTCAACTTGCTAGCTATCGATTGCTGCCAAACACCTGAAGACTCGACGAGGGCATTTCAGTTTTGCAGCTTTTTACACTGACTCTATGAACATCCGCAAGGCCACAGAGCCTACAATCTCAGTGCCCACATTCAAGATGACGACCTTGCAGAATTTCCCATGGAGGCAACTACTTTCACTGCTAAACCGTATTGACTCAAATCTGGAGAACACACTGTAGAGACTGAGGATGTCCGTGGAAGCACCTATGGCTACAGATGCAGCGGTGCAACACCAAGATGAGTGAACAAAAGCTAATCAGGGGCTTACTGTGGGATCAAGTAGTGAGGTGAAGCAACCTCGAGACGAAGTCACGGCCATCAGCAACAGGTCTCTCACAGAAGTCCTCTCAAAGGGACATGATCTACCGATCGAGGCAGAGGATTTGGAGTTCTTTGCTCCTGCTTCGGACGAATTACAGGCTATGCTGAATTTCGATGGTTACTTCGTGGGATCCAACCTCCGGAGGGCCAGATGGAGAAGGCAGGGATCTGCTCAGCTGCAGTTCAGCTGTTTTATTTTCGTGTAACAGAAGATGGCGGATGGAAAGAAGAGTCTTTCAGTATATGGCAAGGACTGAATGTATTTCTGGCAAGTTTGTATGCATATTGGTACATAGAGCCTCTGATATAGTTTTTCGGGGTAACTTGAAATTCTTATCGAAGACTTTCTCAACTGGGACTCATGGCTATTGGGTTATTCAGGGAGCTCTATGTTGTATTTGGGGATTGGAGTTTGATGCTGGTCATTTTACTCCCAATGATAGATTAATGCACCCTTTGTATTTCTCTTTTTCTTCCCTGACATATCTCAGCTATGTAAACATTAGTTACTCTAAACTGTAAGTAGGGTGCTCTATGAGATTAATAAGCTGCATTCCTGTATTAATGTTCATGTACTACTGGGGAATCTAGATGGATGAAAGTTGCAACTGTACTAATGTTTCTGCTGACTGTAGAGCTTTGTGAGAAATAGCAGATTTTTCCTTTTTCAACATTTTAGGTTATCTGGATTAATAGCAGTCATTTCGACTGCATATAAGTACCTTTGTAATTTTCCGTACAATGGACACCCACGGCCATTGAGATGGCTGGCATTTTCTGGACATTTTCCTATGAACAATGCTGGATTCCCCCATCCCTCCATTGTAACAGTTTACAGAGGATTGTTTTGTGATTATCAGAAATATCTTTAAGTATGTCTACTACCCTGTATAAGGTATTTATATGTATGATTGTTTGATTATACATGAAACCAATAAAAATAAAGTAAAAAAAGAAAAGAATGCATGGGACAAGCATAAAGAAATCTTAGTGGAAATGAAGGGGGGGGGAGAGCTGGAGATCAAGTTGGGTCTACGGTGGTACTGTAGGTAGTGAAAAATGGGCAGAATGTATGGGCCAAGGGGTTCTTATCTCAATGTTTCTGTGAACCGCTCTCAGACTCCTACAGTATCTGCCATCCAATGTCGAATCTAGTTAACCTCTTCCCTAGTCCTAGATCCCCCTCTTTCTTCACTAGTCTCTTATGTGGCACAGAATGAAAGGCTTTGCTGAAATCCATGTACAAGATCAGGATGTTGACTGCCTGGCCGCTATCCACCATTTGTATCTCTGAACTGAAAAAAAAAAATTAAATTACGTTTGATTGACACACCCTACCCTTTGTGAACCTATGTCGATTCTTGTCCATAAGCCTGTTTACTTCTAGATATTTTTAGCTGCAAAGGAAACTTTATCAAAATACAGTTTAATATAATACATTTACTTGTTTTGTAATTACATTGCTAGTGGCCCACTACCAGTTCATGACTGCACAACAGTCAGTGATTTACTACCCGAATGTATAATAACTGCCTCTGGCTTGAAAGCTGTTATATACAGTATATTGGATTTACTTGCCATAGGTGATGAATGATTAATATGTTCAAAACCTACAGTAAGTTTTTTTCTAGGGAATGACAGCTAGTAAGAAAGCAAAAGAGAATGCAACCGATTACAATATTTTAAAACTAAAACTGTGGAAAAGTGATTGTAGCCATGCTGGCCCTTGGGACCGTGGGCTCAAGTTGTGTGATGCCGTAAACTGGAACATTTTCTTAGTTAAGTAATATAACATCCATGATAAATAGCTGAGTCCAATTAAAATATATCACACTGTCCAGTAAAAAAACAAATCCAAGGCAAAGCAACAGTAAAGGTTTGTTACTGATCTTACTAGTAGTCACTTTGGGCTAGCTCCAGAGGCTGGCTGGCAGTCATGTGTTGCTGGACAACTAATAACCCTGAAAAGGTACGAAACAAGGACTGGGATACACTGCTTAGAGCAGGTACAGAAAAAGGGGCATCTGGGAGAATATACACATTTTTGTCCAACACCAAAACTGTAGACATTACTAGTAGTTCAAGATTAAAATGGGAAAAAGAACTAAGTGTTCCATGGACACCAAAGTGTGAGAGAAACTTTGTGATAGAAACATAGAAGTTGATGGCAGATAAGGACTGCAAGACCCATCCAGTCTGCCCATTTCTTTTTCTACCTTATAAATGTGCCATCAGCCTTTGCTCTGTCAATGGCCTATCTATTCATACTCATCTATATTGCTCCCTTATGCCTATCCCATGCCTGTTTGAAACCCTGCGCTGTATTCATATCCACCACTTCCTGAGGTAGGCCGTTCCATGCATCCACCACCCTTTTTGTGAAAAAGAACTTGCTCACATTACTCCTTAATCAGCCTCCCTCTAATCTCTTCCTGTGTCCTCTTGTCCTGCTATTTTTCTTATGTTGAAACATGTTAAACTCTTTCACTCTGTTAATGCCCTTAAGATGTTTGAATATTTTGATCATATCACCTCTCTCCCTCCTTTGTTCTAGGTTATACATATTGAGCTCCGTTAATCTGTCCTCATATGTTTTCTGATGCAGTCCCTGCTCAATTTTGGTTGCCCTTCTCTGGACTGCCTCAATTTGGTTAATGTCCTTGTGATGTGGCCTCCAGTACGCTGCGCAGTACTCCAGATGAGACCTAACCAGTGTCTTATAAGAGGGATTATTACCTCCTCTTCCGACTTGATACCTCTACTAATACACCCCAACATCCCCTTGCCTTACCTACTGCTTTAGAGGTCTGCTTGGATGATTTCAGGTCATCGGTGATGATGATGCCCAAGTCTCTTTCTTCCCTTGTGACTGCCAGCAACTCCCTTCCCGGCCTATAGGTGGTTTCAGGGTTTCTCTTCCCTATGTGCTTGATCTTGCACTTCTTTGCGTTAAACCCCAGTTGCCACTCTTTTGACCATTTTGTTAGTTTATCTAGATCTCTTCTCATTCTGCCCACCCCCATCTGGATCATCTACTGTGTTGCAGATCTTGGTGTCATCTGCAAACAGACAAACCTTATCCTCCAGTCCATCTGTAATGTCACTGATGAAGATATTGAAGATGACTGACCCCAGGGCTGATCCCTGAGGTACCCCGCTTGTAACTTGAATCCCTTCTGATTGTATACCATTTACCACCACTCTCTGTTTTCTGTCCACCAACCAGTTTGCCACCCAACTGACCAACTTCTGACCCACCCCTAGCCTACCCAACTTATTAATCAATCTTCTATGTGGAACAGTAGCGAAAGCTTTGCTGAAGTCAAGGTAGGTGACATCAACTTCTCCCCCTTGGTCCACCACTCTGGTTACCCAGACAAAGAAATCTATGAGATTAGTTTGACAGGACCTTCCTTTTGTAAACCCATGCTGTCTTGGATCCTGTGCTCCTATGGATTTCAGGTGTTGCACTATCCTTTCCTTAAGGAGTGCCTCCATAATCTTGCCCACTACTGAGGTAAGACTGACTGGTCTGTAGTTCTCTGCTTCCTCCCTGCTACCACTCTTGTGGAGCGGGATCACATGAGCCCTTCTTCAGTCTTCTGGGACCTCTCCTGTGCTCAGAGACTCCCTAAACAGTTCTGATAATGGCTCTGCTAGTTCCACCCTTAGCTCCTTTAGTACCCTGGGATGTATGCCATCAGGTCCCATTGCCTTATCCACCCTGAGCTTATTGAGCTCTTGTAGGACCCTTTCTTTTGTGAAGGGACTAGTGCACACCTCCCTCCTACCTGTGTCTATGGTGCTGAGTTGTGGGCCCTGCCCTACCTTCTCTTCAGTAAATACTGCACAGAAGTATCTATTTAGGATAGATGCTTTTACATGGTCCTCCTCCTCACACGTCACCTTATCCCCTTTGATCTTAACAATACTCCTGTGGGACTTCCGATGACGTCAGCAATCTAATGGCTGCTTAGCTCTGAAGCTCCGTTCCCCTGCCAACAATAAACGTTGAGAATCACCTATTATTAGGATGTCTTCGCCTGCAAAACTGAAAAGGAATAAACCGGGGAAACCCCAGCCCACCCAGACACAGAAATTGAGAGCCCTGATCCAGTGTGAGAGAGCGGATGAAATGGATTTCTTGGACGCTGCGGATGGCCTGCTGCAGCCTGACCCGCATGGTGAAGGTCCCCATTCTGACTTACATAGAAATATAGAAGTTGACGGCAGATAAGGACCACAAGGCCCATCCAGTCTGCCCATTTCTTTTTCTACCTTTTAAATGTGCCATTGGCTTTTGCTCTATCAGTGGCCTATCTATTCATAGTCATTTGTATTGCTCCCTTAAGCCTATCCCATGCCTGTTTGAAGCCCTGCACTGTATTCATAGCCACCACTTCTTGTGGTAAGCCATTCCATGCATCCACCACCCTTTCTGTGAAAAAGAATTTCCTCACATCTCCCTTAATCGGCCCCCTCTAATCTCATGCTGTCCTCTTGTCCTGCTATTTTCTTATATTTAAACATGTTAGACTCTTTCACCTTGTTAATGCCCTTAAGGTGTTTGAATGCCTCGATCATATCACCTCTCCTCCTTTGCTCAAGGGTATACATATTGAGCTATGTTAATCTGTCCTCATATGTCTTCTGATGCAGTCCTGCACCATTTGGTTGCCCTTATCTGGACTGCCTCAATTTGTTAATGTCCTTGTGAAGGTGTGGCTCCAATACTGCACGCAGTACTCCAGATGGGGCCTAACTAGTGTCTTGTAAAGAGGATTATTACCTCCTTATGACTTGTGATACCCCTGCCTATGCACCCTAACACCCCCCAGCCTTACCTACTGCTTTAGAGGTCTGTTTGATGATTTCAGGTCATCAGTGATGATGATGCCCAAGTCTCTTCTTCCTTTGTGACTGCTAGCAACTCCCTCCCAGCCTATAGGTGGCTTCAGGGTTTCTCTTCCTATGTGCATGATTTTGCACTTCTTTGCATTAAATCCGTTGCCACTCTTCTGACCATTTTGCTAGTTTATCCAGATCTCTTCTCATTCTGCCCACCCCATCTGGATCTATCTATCTTGTTGCAGATCTTGGTGTCATCTGCAAACAGACAAGCCTCACCCTCTAGTCCATCTGCAAGGTCACTAATGAAGATGTTGAAGAGGACTGGCCCCAGGACTGATCCCTGAGGTACCCCACTTGTGACTTGCATCTCTTCTGACTGTATACCATTTACCACCACTCTCTGTTTTCTGCCCGTCAACCAGTTTGCCACCCAGTTGACCAACTTCTGACCCACCCGAGCCTACCCAGTTTATTTATCAATCTTCTATGTGAACAGTGTCAAAAGCTTTGTTGTGTCAGGTAGGCTTACACTGTTCCTTCCCTTGTCCACCACTCTGGTTACCCAGTCAAAGAAATCTATAAGATTAGTTTGACAGGACCTTCCTTTGTAAACCCATGCTGTCTTGGATCCTGTGCCCCTATGGATTCCAGGTGTTGCACTATCCTTTTCTTAAGGAGTGCCTCCATAATCTTGCCCACTACTGAGGTAAGACTGACTGGTCTGTAGTTCCCCGCCTCCTCCCTGCTACCACTCTTGTGGAGCGGGATCACATGAGCCCTTCTCCAGCCTTCTTCAGACTTGATCGCAACCATCAAGCAAACGGCCCACACAGTCTCCAAGATAGACCAGACTCTTGCCGAACTGAAAACGGACATCAACAGCATTAGCCACAAAACCGACCAGCTGGAGCTATGCACGTCCCAAATTTCGGAACAAGCTGATTGGCATGACCATTTGCTCCTGTACCTCTTCACCAGGGATCACGAGCTCACCCATCGTTTGGACGACCTCGAAGGCAGAAGTAGGAGGCAAAACCTGAGGATCTACGGGATCTCTGAGGGCTTGGAAGACAAGCACCCATTCAGATCGCCTTTCTACAGGGCTTCCTTCAGCGATCTGTTTGACCTCCCAGCCGGATTTCAACTTGGAGATGGACTGAGTGCATAGATCACTTGCACCTAGGCCCTGAAATGCAGACGCTAGACCCCGCTATATTATAGCCAAACTGACTTCTTACAGAGCCAAGGAGGAGCTACTGCAGAAAGCCTGGCAAAAAGGCTTGTTAACTTTATTCGGCTGCCGAATTTCCATTGACAACGATCACACATCAGCAGTGCAAGATGCCAGAAGGACCCTCTAGCCAGTGCTAAAACAACTCCGAGCTAGAAATAACAAGGCTCAGATTCTCTACCCAGTGAGACTCAAGGTTTTTACTGAATCTGGACCCAAAATCTTTCAGGACCTGCTGGCTGCTTCCCCTTTTTTGGAGACATTGGGGATTGCCTCGCCTCCCCTCCTAAAGGAAAAATTGGAGAAGGATTTACTTGCCTCCGCCTGGTCTGTCGCACAGAAAGGAACCTCCCGACCTGGATCCACGCAGAGGTCCCCACACACGAATCTTCGAGCCGATGTTTCCACTCTACTAAGACATTTTGGAGATTCCACCATGATGAATAAGAAGGCCGCACACTTACTGGACAGTTCTGAGGGACTCACTTCAAACGCTGAACAACAATCAAATGTAGACACTTGACTGTTGCTGAGAAGCTTTCACTGCTCAGGCTTTGCCTGATTTTCTTAGACGCTCCTTCCCCTTCCTCCTTGTTCCTCATACCGAGGCCCCTATTCCCCCTAGGTCGGTGCTCCCAGGCATTGCAGGGCAGCTGAATTACCACACTTCAGCCCAGTAGAGGATTTACCTCCTTTAAGGAGCCTTGTGAGTACTTTCAACATTTGTTTATCTCTTGTTTCAGCCTCTTATAGGAGTGCTGCACTGGGAGGGGTTGGGCTGTCCTCAGGGCCCTGTTCATACCGCGACCGAAGTTGCTCAGTCGTGTTACTACAGCAAGGTCCTCTCCTTCCTGACTCCTTCTGCTGGTCGTGGCCTTTCAACCCACGTTAAGGAGTCGGAAATTGCCTGTCTGTCTCTCCCATGACATGTACCTTTGCAGCTTCATTAAAGTAAACATATAGACCCCCACCCATCTTCACCAGTCCTTTTTAAGGCATTGCTGGTCAGGGCCCTCGTGCATGGAGGTTTGTTCCCTCCAGGCCGTGGGACCGGGTGTCCCCACCGGACGGTTGTTGGTCCTTACACAAGCGGGAATTGGGGCCAGGTGACCATCCGAGACGAAGGGATGCGTCGGGGATTAATGTGGTATCTTTCGATTTTATGTCCATCTACTATGGAATCCACAAGTCCGCTCTAGACACAAGCGGGCGCTATACTGGTCCCTCTCGCTCAGTTTGGGGGGCAGGCTGAGCTACCTTCACCTGCTTGGCATTCTCTCTCTGACCTCGGTCACGAGGCTTTTTCTTGGGGGGTACTCCCCTGGGTGGCTTCAGGTCTTTCTGGGCCTCCTGGGAGGCTTTGGTTACTTTCCTCGATCACTGGTTACTTCCCTGGGTGATTATTAAGGTTGGGGACCTTAAACTAAAATCCTCCTTTCCTGCTCTCTCGAATGGACTATTTTTCACGGACTGGATATTCATTTTTAGGTTAAATCAGTCTTAATTAAATGCCCTTGTTGGTCCTATTCGGGTTTGTACACAGGGGAGACCGTAACATTTGATCTCTTTCATTCTGACGTGTTTAGTAGCAATGATTCATGCCCTTCGGGGGGCACTGAAGGAGATTCCCCTTCCTTTCTTTCATAAATCACACATTTCTTTAGACATTCCTCACTGTTTGCAGTCCACTAAGCTACTTTGAATAAGTGATCTCTAAGTCTGAACTTCAGATGGGTCGGCGGGGGCTCTGGGGGGGGGGAGCATCCCACACATATTTCTGGCTGACCACAAGGCAAGCTCCATATGGGTCTTCTTCCAAGAGTCCGAGGGCTACCTCCTCTGTTGCAGGAGTGCCCTTTTTCTCTGCTCTATTGCAGTTGCCTTACGGCTGGATAACACTTTCCAGCGGCCCCTTGGAAGTCTTTCCACTTGCGTACTGAGGAAGAGGCATTAGGACCTAATAATCCTGTATCCTCTCACCTCTTTACCTTCCCTGGCCCCAGTATGGTTTGGGCCAATGTACATAGTTAATGCACTACACGGGTTTTTACCGGTTTGGTTGCAAATACTCCTTTACCTACAGTTGTTTTTTTCTGTGTCACCCCAGACAGGGGGGTACATACGTAACGATATCTGTCAGTGCTTCGGAGTCTCTATAAAGCCTCGGAGGCCTAGGCTAAGCTTGATGGCCCATTTGGCCCAGGAACTCCCTTTGACCCTTAGAGATTTAAGGGACATGTTTATTCTGAAGATAATCATTTTATTAGAATTAGCTATAGTTTGTATTAGAGAAGTTACTTGGTTATGCCCTCGAGTTTTTGTTTTGGGCTTACAGTTAGATAAAATACCCTCAAAACCCCTTTTTGAGGGGAAGTTTTCTTGGAATGTAGTAAACAGTCACTTGACAGTAACAAATCAAGAAGAGGTTACAATACAGTCACAATGTGTTAGATGGATTAATACAGCAAAATTGTTATCTTTGTTTGGCAAATGGCTCAGAAACACCTGAAAGTATACTCACTGAATGTCAATGGTCTGAGTAGTCTGGTAAAGAGATCTAGAATGCTAACGCTAGCCAGAAAATCCAATCCTGGGATTGTTTATATGCAGGAAACCCACCTGACCTCCGAGGAGCACGGGAAGCTCCGGTGGAGAGGTTACTCGCAGGTTTTCTCATTGGCCATGCCGGTAGGCAGGAGGGGCTCTAATCTCACTACATCTTCCCTTCCACAAAGTCAAGGAATAGGCAGACCCAGCCGGTCAACTAATTATAGTTCAGGGGACCGTGCATGAGCAGGAACTAACCTTAGCCAATATATATCTCCCTCCAGCCTCGAATTCCCCCACAGTCCGTTCCCTCCTGGACAAAGTAATTGCGATGACTAGGGGAACTTTGATTCTGGCAGGAGATTTCAATATTGCCCCAAATCCTGCTCTGGACACCACTAGGACCCAGCCTGGCAGACAACAGGCCTCACACAAATTATTTAAACAGTTTGTGGGAGAATTGAGGTGGCTGGACGCTTGGCGTTCCCTACACACTAGAGACAGGGGGTATTCCTTTTATTCTGCGGTTCATGAGACCTACACAAGGATAGATCACTGCTATACACAGAGGGAGAACCTTGGTTCTCTGGTTGATGCTACACTGGGCACCATAGCACACTCAGACCATGCTCCACTTACCACTATATGGAATCTGGGCTTACAGAAGCACAGTACTAGTTGGAGATTTAATCCCATCCACATGAAAAGTGAACAATTCAGAGAGTTTCTCAGTGAGAGGATTTCTGAAATTATCAAGGATAACTCCACCCAAGAAATTTCATCATCTGTCCTGTGGGACACCCTAAAGGCAATCCTGAGAGGCCACCTGATAAAATACTCAGCCAGGTTAGCCAAGGCACGAAAAGAAAGACAAACACAGCTTGAACAAACACTGCAGTTCCTTCAGCTGGCTCACCAGCAAGGAGATCACTCGGTTCTAGCTCAGATAAAGCAAGCTAAGAGGGACTTAGATGCTTTATGCCTTCAACAAACAGAAGTGGCATTGACATACCTCCGCCAGAGATAAGGCAAGATTGGTCCTCGGGTCTCCTGCCTGCTTGCATACCGTCTCCGTCAACAATGCAAATTGTCCACTATTCCAAGAATAAAAGACCCCGTCACAGGAATACATCACACCAACTTTAAAAACATATCTCAAGTCTTTTGTCAATATTTTAGAGCTGTCCACACTATGGATCACAGGACAGACCCCACACTCACCAACACTTTTTTATCGGCTCTAAAGCTACCTACACTCAGTCCCGACCAGCAAAACAGCTTAGTCAGGCCGATTTCTTCGGAAGAGTTGATGCTGGCCATATCTAGGTCCAAAACTCAAAAAGCCCCTGGTCTGGACGGATACGGGGCTGAGTTCTATAAAGACTCGATTCAGCTAATTAATAAACTTCTGCTGGGTGCTTTCAATGAGGTCCTCTCTGGGGAAGCTCCTCCTCCTCCCAGTTGGTCGTATGCAACAATCTCAGTCATCCTCAAACAGGATAAGGACTCATTACAATATGGCTCATATAGACCAATCTCAGTCCTCAGTATGGACTATAAGTACTATATGTCCATTCTGGCTCGGAGGCTGGATGCAATCCTGCCCATCCTGATAGGCCTCGACTAAACAGGCTTCGTAAAATCCAGATCAACCTTGGACTACACCCGTAGAGCCCTCCACCTGGTACATGAAATGCAATTTCGGGAAGTTCCATCGGTCCTTCTCAGCCTAGATGCTGAGAAGTCCTTCGATCAGGTTTCGTGGCCATTTCTTTTTGCCACAATGGCGGCGATGCGATTACCATCCCCTTTCATAGCCATACTATGACAAATGTATTCTTCCCCACAGGCATGTGTTAAAATCTCTGGCCACCGCTCTGAATATTTCCCCCTCTTCAGGGGTACACTCCAGCGTTGCCCCTTATCCCCTGGTCTCTTTGCCATTTTTATAGAGCCTCTGGCCCAGGCAATCAGGGCAGCTCCGGGGATATCAGGAGTGAGTATAGATGGGACAGAGCATCGTATAGCTTTATATGCGGACGGTGTCCTACTATTCCTCACTAACCCCTTACAGTCCATCCCCTCGGTCTTTCAAATCCTGGAGGAATTCGGATCTCTTTCAGGCTATAGGCTTAATACTAGCAAGACTGATGCTCTTACCTTTCACTATGTCCCCCCTGAGTCACTAAAGAAAAGCTACCCATTCCGCTGGGGACTTTCTAAGCTGAAATACTTAGGAATATACCTTTCCCATAAACCTGAAGACGCCCTGAATAATAATTATATCCCCTTCACGTCACAGGTGAAGCAAGATCTCGGGAGATGGAACATTCTCCCACTGAATACGATTCAGTGTATCGAAGTGATGCGGATGCTGATTCTCCCGAGGGCCCTTTATCTGTTTCAGAATGTCCCACTTAATTTACCGTACAACCTTTTCAAGGTCTGGAATAAGGCCCTTTAAAAGTTTATTTGGGCAGGACGGCGTCCCAGAATTAAAATGAAGACACTCTTCCTCCCTAAATCGCAAGGTGGGCTAGCACTCCCCAATCTTAAATTATATTACTGGGCTTCCCAACTATCCTTCATCATACAACGTCTGGTCGGAGTGTCTCCGGCCCAGTAGAGGGAAATCAAGGAGAGTGTTCTCCCTCATCGAGAATACCAGAGACTAATCCTCTATAAAAGCCCACCCCATTCAACCAGCTGACACTCAGCCCCTGGATCATATACCAAATCCAGGTGTGGTACCTAACACATAAATCCCTAGGGATTATTCCCTTCCTGGTCATGCTTTGCTTGATAGATTTACTGGAAGATTCCCCCCAGCTGTTTCTGACCATACATTTCATAACTGGAGACATACCCATCTTTCAAAACTCTCACAGCTCCAGACGGGACCCTTTTTTCAAAGAATTTGGTGAGATCAGTTGAGAATTTCATCTCCGTCAATCAGACTTTTTTGCGGTATTTACAACTTCGACAATATTTTGAGTCCCTTCCCATGAGTGTCCGCTCCCCAGAGGATCACCCACATGTGATCCAGTTGTTCCAACAAATATTAAAGTCCCAGAGATTATCACACCCTCTCTCCACCCTGTATAAGTCCCTGATGGAAACAGCCGGTGGAAGCACAACAGGGTTAAGGGAGAAATGGAATGAGGAATTGGGATCCCAAATATCACCACAGCAGTGGGATACAATATGTCTCACAACATCGAGAATCACTTATTCACATACTTGGCAGTTATTCTCGTTGCAACTATTAATAAGATTCTTCCGTACCCCAGTAATAACCTCACACTGCCACAATTCAGGCTCTGCAGCCTGTTGGCACCTATGTGGTGAGACTGTTGCTCGTCACTCCCATGTCCTACGGCCCTGTTCAAAGTTGCAGCCCTTTTTGCGGGCCTTGCTTGTGGAGTTAGAGGATCTCTTCGGGGCTAGGCTTCCTCACAGTGGTGAATTTTTTATCCTGCATGTCTTTCCCCATGAACTACGAGATCCCCACTCCCACTATCTATTGAGTATCTCCCTCCTAGCAGCGAAGAAAGCTATCACTAAACGCTGGCTCACAGTGTCAGTACCCACCCTCTCAAACTGAAGGGAGATAGTAAACCGCATATATAGATCTGAAAGAATAACATATAATTTAAATGATAAAGCAGAACTATGCTCCTTGAAGTGGAGAAGATGGATTTTACATATTATGTCCAAAGATTCACACTTTGTGCCTTAGTATCTCTTATTACTTATCTGCCTCTCCAGTTCTACTATACCGGGCTTTGAGCCCAAACCTTAAATTAGTAAGACATTACTATAGTATGCTAAGTCTTGATGAGGTTAGAGGAGGGGGTATGGGAAGGAGAATATTTAGAGAGAATCGAAGGGCGGTATTACACCAAAATAGACCAGACTCAAGGCTGTGCACCTTAGGCGAGACAGAGTCATTATGTTAACTGTATGGTATAAGAACCTGTTGACCTGTAACCCTGCATAAACAATGTCTTATAAAGAGTTGCAGTGTGACTGTAAAATCTCAACATTTTTTAATAAATATGATATTTGGAAAAAAAAAACAGTACCCCTCTGAACTTTCTCCTTTCACTAATGCATCTATAGAAAGTCTTGTCACCTTCTTTTATTGTTTGTGCTAGTGTTTCCTCGGTTTGGGCCTTTGCCTGCCTTACTACCTTCACTGCTTCCCTTAGGGAAGTTTGGTATGCCTCCCTATCTTCATCCCACTGCATTCCTTTGTATTTCCTGAAGGCCAGCCTTTTGGCTCTGACCTTTCCTGCTACTGTTTTTGAGAGTCAAAGTGGTTTTCTTCTTCTTTTGTACTTCCTTTTCTCTCTAGCACAATGGGATGTTGCTTCAAGTATTGCATCCTTAATGCTTGCCCACTTTGCCTGTACCTCCTCACCTGTGTTTCTTTTTGCCAGGGCTAGCTTAACTCTGTTGGCTATCTTATCAAAGTCAGCTCCTCTGAAGTACCATATTTTTGCCTTGGAATGGGATGATTTAGTTCTAGTGGTGAAATTGAACCATACCATGTGATGGTCACTGGCCCCCCAGGTGACTTTCTACCTGGAGATCTGTGATGCTTTCCCTGTTAGTCAGTACTATATCTAGGATAGCCCTGTCTCTTGTGGGTTGTTGTACCATTTGTTTGAGGCCCTCTCCCTGCAGGGAATCCACCATGTGTCTAGTTCTGGCAGATGTTCCTGCGGGTATTGACCAATCTGTATCTGGCATGTTGAAGTTTCCCATTATCAGAACCTCCCCTTTAGCTGTCATGCTTTGTATGTCTTCTAACAGTAATGTATCTATGTCCTCCCCCTGGTCTGGAGACCTGTAGACAACCCCAATTCATATGGCTGTCCCATTTCCTGTTTTCAGGGTGACCCACAGTTCTTCTGGCTTCTTGTGTGTATTCTCAGCTTCTGTAGCTTTGATATTTTCATTGACATACAGGGCACCCACCCCCCTTTTACACTGGCCTCTTCTAAACAGTACATAGCCAGGTACTGAAGTCTCCCAAGTGTGGTTACTGGTAAACCATGTCTTGCTAATTGCCACTATGTCCAGTTTAGCCTCTGTCATTATTGCCTGCAGGTCTGGGATCTTGTTTCCCAGACTGTGAGCATTTTTGTACATGACTTTCCATTGGCCAGATTTTGGTGTATTAGTTGTTGGCCGAGGTATGGCATTTCCCCTGTGCATCGTATGGGGAGCCGGACCTTTTTATTTATCTGGTGATGCAAATGAACTGCAAACATGCTGAACTCCTGTTTGACCACTTGCTGAGGGAGGAGGGATGTTCTTCCCATTCAACGTATGGGGTGCTGCACCCCTCTCCCCATTTGCTAGTTTAAATATTCTGCAAAGACATCAAACTTCTGCCCCAATGCACTGACTCCCTCCTTAGTCAGATGCAGTCCATCAAATTTAAAGAACTTTCGCTCCCAAAACTGTTACCAGTTCCCTACAAATATGTGTCCGTTTTTCCTGGCACCAGCCCTTGAGCCACATATTTAGCTCCCATCTCCCCTTCTCTGACCTTCTGTCCATCTGCCCCCCCTTGCAGACTGGCAGGATCTCAGAGGAGATGCTGGACGAAATGGATGATAGTTTGTCACCCAGCCTGGTCAGGTGTTCCTTGGTCTCCACAACAGACCAGCTGGCGAGATCGTTAGTCCCTATGTGTACCAGGATGTCAATGTTTTGTCCTGCTTTCTGAACAATTTTAGCAATGCGGTCAGTGTCTCTCCACGCTGACGTATCTGGGAGACATCTGACCATTACCCCTGGCTGGATATAGGTATCAACTCCCTGAATCATGATAATGCATTCATGAATTCTAGGGAATTGCAAGGCAGAGCTGTACAGTATAATATTTTGCATATTATCTATTATACTCCTCTAATACTCTCAGAAGTCTCCCAAGAGGAGAAGGATATTTGTTGGCGATGTGGAATAAGACAAACATCTCCCACATACTCTGGTCTTGTCAAAATGTCTCTAGCATATGGAAGCAAATAGTAGATGTGTGCTCAAAAATAAGTTTATATATCTCTTAACCCTGTGTTGTGTATACTTGGAGACTGCCAATAGGTACACATTGTGCCTACACAATTTTAGTACTGACTACTTGCAGCGTTCCTGGAACTTGAGACTCATACTGTCGTATTGGAAATTGCTGTATGTTGCAGCAGTTGAAGACTGGACATGGTATATGTCTAATCTTGCTTCCAGTGAGAGACTTAGTTACCTTAACTTGGAAAAACTAGATATGGATGAATCCATGTGGAATCCATTTATGTGAACTTTATGGACAAAACAAATGCCAAATAAGCATGCATTTGTCTACCCCAATCTAGCATTTTCATAACACCAGCTGTTTTAAATATTATGCCACAGATGTGACATTCCTAGGGACAATGATTTTCCATTTTCAATAGAAAAACTGGTAAAAAAATGGAATTTGCCACTTTTAAACCCGTGCATGGGAGCCAATTTTTCAAGAAACCCCCCACTTTGCACTACCTTTTTGGACAAACCTCTCCATTTTGCACCAATTTTTGTACAAAATATGCAGATTTTTCCTTCCCCCCCAGAAAGGACGTATTTTAAGATTTTGCCAAATGGAACTGGCCATTTTTGAAAATGGAAAATCATTGGCTCCACTGTTCCCCTAATATAAATAGATTTGAAATGTTTATGGGAATCATTATGTACGGTTACTCAGTTATTGTAATCTCTTAAAATCAATACAAATTATTAAGCAGATGATGTTTTGGTATTGCATTTTTCTGGATATTTGTATTTTTAAATCCACAAGCCCTAGCAGTACGTGGTAGTACCACAAAATATATTTGACCAAAATAATCTTCGCAAAGAACCCTTATGTCATTCAGCTCCCATAATGATCTTTTGCTGCAGAATTGTTTCCAGGAATCTCTTGGGAACAGTCAGCACCAAGGGCCCCACACTCAGGTGTGGGTTTGGTTCCATTGTACACTTTTCATGCAAAAAGATTTTGGTTTACTTACTGTTTACTGTAGTATAGTAGATTGTATCTTAATATAGTAATTTTGCCTAGTTCGAGGCTGGCATCTTCTGAATCCCAGAGTCTCCTGCAGGTGACATCAGAGTAGTAGGCAGCAGTGGTAGATTCAATAGTCTGCAATGCATGTTAGAGTTTATATAAACTCTGATCTTTTGTTTGCTGGTCCTGCTGTCCTCCCTGGGCTAACTAGTCACAAAGGACTGTACTTAGCCCCTGCTGAAAAGCAGACCCAGAAAATATCTGATTGGAGATTATAAATGCTTTAACATGTACTGGAGGCTATTCAATCTCTCACAGCTGCCTACTGCTCTGATATCAGCTGCATGGGATTCTGGGATCTGTAGTAACACAAAATGTCAGCCTAGAACTAAGCAAACTTGGTCTGATACAATTTACTGTACTACAGTAAACAGTAAGTGATCCAAAATGTTTCTGTATACAAAGTGTGCATTGGGACCAGCCCCACACTTGAGTGTGGTGCCCTTGTGCTGTCTGTTCCCCTTCAATTTTTGTTTGTGCTTGCACTTGTGCATGCACAAAGTGAACATGTTGGCATGATAGTGGATTTTTTTTTGTCATATAGGTGTTTTTTCATGCCTGTGTCCAGAGGGCAGGTACATCAACCGGGTCCCCAACTCCACCCCAAGCCTGCTGTCCACCTCCTTTAGCATGCACCTGGTTATAGGGTTCCCCATGATTTCCACTCTTGTGGCTGGGCTAGGAAGGGAGGGCCATCTTTCTACCCCAGTACAGCATGTCCAAGGCAGACCAGTCACGTGCCAACTTACAGCTCAGGCATGGGAGCAGCTAGGTCGGGCTTCATGAAGCTCCACCCCCCAAATATACCATTTTCAATTTTTTCTGGTTCCCTGCCCCTATTGCAGAGCATCGGTCTTGTGTATGGAGGTGCACCCATCTGACATTCCCTGGAGATGCCTCCCAAATGTTTGCTTCCCAGCACTGCTGTACCCCTAGCTCCACACCTGGGGGCAGCCGAGGTTGGACTGACAAGCCTCCCCACCCTGGGAGAGGATAGCAGTCCCTCGGACGCTCAATCTTATCTCTCCCTAGCCAACTTCTGATGACCCGAGTCCGTTTTTGAACCTGGGTTGCCAGCATGGGAAAAGGTAAGGCATGCAGGGTGCCTCAACTCTCTTCACCACCAGGCTAGCTCCATGATAGTGGATTTTGAGAGGTGTGTCACTGTTGATCCAATGCAGGCAGTCTGAAAGAGGCTCAACATTGTCAGACCAATCATAAGCCAGGCTTATCATGACATTCTTCTGGGCTTGCTGGGTGGGAATTGTGTGAAATTTAAAAAGAAATTACTCCACCCAGCAAGCACAGCTGATCAGTATCATGATCAGCCTGCTGTGGTCCTCCTCCCCCAATGTAAAAGCAATCCCTCCCACCTTCTGTTAAGTGCCCCCTCCTTCATCCCATTGCTGCCCCCTTCCTTCTTAATTTTCTGACACCAGGGTGTCCAATCCCGGCTAGTACACCCCACCCCACTTGTTTTCACTGTGCAATTCTGGAGAGCCCACCCCTGGTGCCGCCAAACATAACACTGACACTGGCATGCCCAATCCCCAGTGTCAGTACCTAACATAAAAAAAAGTCTCTTGTAGTCTTTTTTGTATTTTTAATTCCTGTAATCTCACCCTCTGCCAAGTATCCCTCCCACCTCCCTACTGCTTCCCGTGCCTGTAGAGGTTAAACTGACATTGGGGTGCCTAATCCCCAGTGTCGGTACTTGAAATAAAGAAAACTGCCCCTCATAAAGTCTTTTTTGTTTTGTTTTGTCTTTATACACCCTGTAAAAAAGAAACGGTCCATCAGTATGTTGCCACCACCCCCTGCTGCTGCTACCCTCTACCCACTCAACCCTCCCACTCAGCACCCATGACCCTACACTCCTACCCCTTACTTACCTACCGGGGATCCAACACCATAATCCCCTCCGGACCGGAGACATGTTTTCACTCTTCAGCGCTGGACTGGGAACTGAAGAAATCAGGTATGTGGATCAGTGTATTTCAGTGTGCTTTGAACTTGTACTCTTAACTTGGTAATTGTTTTAAAATGTTTCCCAAAAATTTTCAACATGGCCCTTTTGGGACCCCACCTCATGCACAAGGGCAGAGAAATTATTCAAGTCTGGATTGAAAGGTGAGTTTGCAGTCACTGTATGAAATCACCTTTCAGGTGGGATTTGAAAATGTTTACCTACTGGGTTCATGAGGTGGGGTCATAAGAAGACTATGTTGAAAATGTGGGTCAAAATATTAAAAAACAAAGTTATGAGGGTACATTGAACATTTTCAACACTCACTCATGAGTTGGGTAATTTTCAATATTTTGTCTCCAAATTTTCAACATAGCCATTTTTTCACACCACCTCATGAACATAATAGGTGCAATTTTTCAAATCCTGACCAAAATGTCTTTTTGCACCTTTTGTTCAAGATGACATTTCAACCAAGATTTTATAAATGGCACCAGTCATGTTTAGAAGCAGAGGTCATAAAAAGAGTATATTGACAATTTGGGGTCAAAATGTGAAAAAAACCAAAAAACTGAATTATGAAGAAATGTTGAATTAGGGAGCGTGGCCTGACCAGGCAGAAGATGGCAGCATAATTCTCTCTCTCTGAAAGGAACCCAGAAATCAAACCTCATCCTACCTATACCAGATCATTTTTTTGTGTCAACTTTGGGTATCTACCTTCATTTATTCTGCCTTAAACAGTCTGTAAGTCATCTTGATCCTATTTTCTCTAAATTAGCCACATTAGCACTGCACTGAACTAGGTCTCTACTTCACTCATAATGGCTGATTCCCATCTGCAGTCCAACTCACTTGCCAGAGTGGAGGCTATGTTTTCGAAACTGATAGCTGATATTAACGACCTCAAAGTCTCCACACAACAGAACACGGCGCACTTAAATCCTTTGACCAGAGGATCACTTCTACTGAGACTACATCTACCCAAAACTCGGCTTCCATTCATGATCTCCAGGCCACGATACGAAATCAAGATCACACCATTAAGTTTCTGCAAACAAAAATTGATGACATTGAGAATCACAATCGCAGGAATAACTTGCAGTTTTTTTGTTTTCCCGAAGGAGCCGAGCTGGGGGACACAACAGCGCTCCTGTTGCACGTTCTCCCTGCAATGCTAAAACTATCCCCAGATCAACAACTGATTATTGAGCACTCCCACCGTACTTTAGGTCCCAGGCCAAATCAAGAGCAGCGGCCTAGACCCATTATAGCTAGATTCTTGAACTACATGCACACAGAGCTAATTCTAAATCGTGCTAGAGAAATCGGTACTTTGACGTGGCAGGAGCACAAAATATCCATCTATAGAGATTTCGCAAAGGATCTGTCTATGAAACGAAAAGCCTTTAATTCATTGAAACCAGTATTACACCAGAGGAACATTAAATTTGCCTTACGCTACCCCTCCACAATGCGCCTTTTTCTGGGATCAGCCTTTGAAGATTTCAGCACACCTGAAGCTCTTGCTAATTTTTTGGACATAACACCAAGTCATCCTACCTTACCAGGTTCCATCATAGTGGACAATCTGACCAATAATTTGGAATCCATTCGGACGGAAGAATCTGTTGCTCAGACCAACGAGAGATGCTCTACAGACTTTAAAGTTCCGAATATGGCTGATGTTGATGTTCCCCCACCTAGGCATTCAAGTCGATTGCAAGATAAATGCTTATCTGGTCCTCGTATATTTAACCTTCCTTGTTGTTCTACTGAAATCTCTCCAGGCCCTTCTCAGATTTTGACTTCCCACTTGCAAGTGATCTCATCTATCCCACTGAGCAATAAATATGCCCTGTTAGCTGAAGATTTACACTCCTCGCAAGGAGATTTAAACCAACAAGATTCAGTCGACCAGTCCACTAATCTGTGTGCTATATCTGAGGACAACATCTCAGTAAATTCCTCATGGTCTGAAGCGGTTGCGAGCTCTCCCATTAAATCACTAGAGCCTCCAAAAAAGAAACGCAGAGCCAAAGCAAAGAGCAAAAACCCCAATGCGGCAAACAGTATACACAAATCGAGGATGACATGATTTCAAGTATACAACCCATTGATATTTACCTCTCCTGGCATATAAGTCCAGGACACTTCGATGTGGAGAACCAGTATGTTTTTTCATTGTTGTTTTGCTGGTACCCCGCTGAGCGTTGTACAGTCCACATTACCCTGATACTGTCGCTCCCAGCAGGTTATGAAACTGTAAGACTATACATCGCGGTCAGCTCTAATTAGTACTATATGCTGCAATATACACTCTGTGGTTCACTTAATCAATAGGATTTTATTTTATTATGCTCCTAAACAATTTTTTAAATATGGTGGGATGTTACTGCACTTGGCTTGATGGTTTTTTTAACACCTAATAATCATTAAGTCAAAAGCTCAGGATGTTATGATACTCTTTTTCACGTCATACTTATCCTATTATTTTGCCTTTCTGCTATATTCCAGTAATATGATAGTTTTACATTATATCATGTTTCAGATTGAATATTAATATGTACCAATTTGGAATATCCCTGATTGCCACCTTTCCCATACCTATCTATTTTACTTCCTATTATTATAAAAAAAAAATAAAAAAGGAGCCAAACTTTTTATATATATATATATATATATATATTTTTTTTTTTATATGACTGCTGCTGGCTATTTTCGGTATACTGGTACAATGGACATCTATCCTCTAATTTCCATATGTACTCTATATACTCAAAGCCTATAATACAAAATGAGATTCTCTGTCATGCTTTTCTCTGATTTGGGGCTCACTGGGCCTATTATTTAGACCTTGTCACCCCATCTATTTATTTATATAGGCAATTTTCGAGTAGGGGAAATTAGTCTGCTCACTGATTTCCCATTGTCCACCAGTTATTACCGAAGTCGGTGATCCTCCTTAACTCATTGGCTTATATTTAGCTTATAGTGAATGGCATTACAATACATTATTTATCAGTATTCTGTTTACAAGTATCCATCCTGATTTTTTTTTTTTTTACTACCAATTAAGCTGTGACATTTTTATTTAGGATCCTCATGCAGGACCTGATCTAGCGAAGTAACTACTCCCTTCTTTTATATATTCATAATCGTATCTCATTAAGTACCAGGCTCTCCCGATATCTTTCCCTTCAGACAATACTGGTCCTCCATATAAGTATTACAGACCTTTAGCTGTAATAAGTTGACACCCTTATTAAGATTGTACTATTAGTTTAATAGCACAATCTGGTGATTCCCTTCACCTTTATCATATACTGCTTTTAGTATTAAGCAGAGGTTCTCTTTTGGTTTCCTTGCTATGTTTGATATAGTTGAATTTCTGTCAAACTTCATTAGCATAACTGTTATAATTGTACTGAACTTATTGGTTCAGACATCAAACTTGACCAACACTCTTTTTTTTTTTTATTGGTCCTTTTAGGCCGTTCCTGTTGTTCTGATGCCCCGGTGTGTGGTGAGAGAGTCTTTGGCTCTGTTTGCTGACTCTTTTCTCCCCTCACTCCTTAGAAAGTCCTTGTTACTGTTAATTGGTTAGATACTGTGTTAAGAATTAATGTTCTTTTTCTTCCTTAAGGTTCTCACTGTGTCAAACAATATATTAATGATACTGTTGTTATTAATGACTTCCCTCACCTTTCCTTTCTATTTTTATCTCAGGAAGATATCTGTGCCCTCTATGCTTCATATATATTATTTTTTATGGTTTATGTATGTCTGCCACCTTCTGCATATACTTATTCTATCAACTTTTACCTTGACCGTCCTCTGCTTCTATTACCTGTCCCTTCCCATTCTTGTGACTAATTCTTCTTCTCAATATTGATACTGTGAGTGACATACTTTTATACACATGGAATGTGAAGGGACTTAACTCTCCTTGTAAGCGAAAGCAAATTCTGGCACATCTCTAAAAATATAAAGTACAAATTGCTTTCCTTCAAGAAACAAAATTACTAGCAGAGGATGTTCACAGGCTTAAGAAATACTGGGTCGGACAAATCTATGAGCCATCCTATACATCAAAAAAAAGAGGAGTTGCCATTCTTATACATAAGAATCTTAAATGGTCCCTTATAGACTGTCTCTCTGACAATGATGGCAGATGGGTAATGGTTAAATTTAATACTAATTCTGGTCCTCTCCTGCTTGTTAATGTCTGTGCCCCCCAATTCTGATTCCCCCGAGTTTTTTCACAATTTAGCTCAACAAACTTTATCCTTTAATACGGATAACACACCAGTTATTCTTGGAGGAGATCTTAATTTAGCCTTAGAAACCAGCATTGATAGAAGTAGCCCCACCCTAGATGCCCATCCCAGAAGTATTAAAGCCCTTTCACTACTCATACAGGACATTGGGCTAGCTGATGTATGGCGCCTCCTTCACCCCAGGGATTGAGATTTTACCTTTTATTCCCCTCTACATAAAACATACAGTAGAATTGACTACTGGTTAGTTTCTCCTGTTATATTAGAAAAAAACTATTGACTCATCCATTTCTCCCATTATAATTTCAGACCACTCTCCTGTTAAATTGCAGCTTCTATGGGGTCTATCAGTACCCAAATCCACTTTCTGGCAATTAGATCCTCTCCTTCTCAAGATTCCTGATTTTTTACCTATGATTAAAACACAAATTCAGGACTTTCTCTTTCACAACTCACCCACTGAATCCTCTATGTCCACTGTATGGGAAGCCCTTAAAGCTACAATCCAAGAGAAGATTATTAGCTATGCTGCACATAGAAAAAGGGTACGAGATCAACAATTGGCTAATATGGAAAAAACTCTCAATGCTAAAGAGAAACTATATTTCTCATCTAACAAACATTGTCCTGATTCTCCACTACATCTCGAAATTCTTCAACTTAGAATCAAAATAAATGAATTAATCTCCTGTAAAACTGAATTGGCCCTTTTTAAACTTAAGCATAAGTTCTGGGAACATGGAGATAAAATTGGGAAACTCCTCTCCTACCAGCTCAAAACACAACAAATGGAACGACATGTTTTAAGTCTTAAAGATGAGCAAGGTACAATTCACTCTGACAATCCATCCATAAACCATATTCTGAGAACTTTTTCCTAAAACTTTATTCTAATGCTAATCCTCCATCTACCACACTAATCCAACAATTTCTCAAATCTTTACATCTCCCACATCTTTCTTCTCACAAAGCAAATCTTTTAAATTAACCCTTCTCACTTCAAGAAATTCAGAAAGCTCTGTCATCCCTGAAATCTGGCAAATCTCCATGAAGTGATGGATTCCCCGTTGATTTCTATAAAATGCTTTCTGACACTTTATGCCCCCTTCTTTGTAATGTTTATCAAGAAGCTTCCATCACTGGCAAGCTTCCCCCATCTTGTACTGAAGCAGTCATAACCCTAATCCCTAAGAAGGATAAAGACCCCACACATCCCGCTAGCTATAGGCCAATTTCTTTGTTAAACACGGATGGGAAGATGTTCGCTAAACTACTAACCTCCTGACTTGAACACTTAATCCCCAAATTGACTCATTGCTCACAAGCCGGTTTCATTAAACATAGATCTGGATCTGATAATTTACGTTCCCTATTCAACCTTTTTTACAAAGCCAAATCCCTCAAATCACCAGTGGCAGCCATAGCAATTGATTTTGAGAAGGCTTTCGACTCCCTAAACTGGGACTACCTTTATCAAGTTTTATCACATTTTGGCCTTCCTCTAACTTCTGCTCCTGGATCAAACTACTGTATAACTCCCCTGTTGCCAAGGTACTTACTAATTCCACCCTTTCCTCCCTTTTCAATTGGCAAAAGGAACTAGGCAAGGTTGTCTCTTATCACCCTCCTTATTTATTTTAGCCATGGAACCCTTGACTGCCTGTTTATGCCAATCTGCTGGCATTAGAGGCATTCCTGTGGGAAACTCAAGATATGTCTCTCTCTCTCTCTCTTATGCCAATGACATCCTAATCCTACATGAAAATCTGTATGAAGCTGGGCCCCTGCTGGTTGATCTGCTTAACAAATTTACAAACATTTCGGGCCTTGCTTTAAATTATGATAAGTCAGAAATTCTATCTCTTAATGACCATTGCAAAGTTTCTATGAGCCTACCTCTTGGATTTTGTTGGTCACCTCAGGGTATAGTGTACCTTGGAATTAAAATATCTAGTAACCTAAAGAAAATATGGGATATTAACCTTAATCCCTTATTAGATAACACCAGAACAATTTTGGACAGATGGAGGCTTCTTAATCTCTCCTTTATGGGGAAAATCGCAGCCATTAAGATGTCCATATCCCCCAAAATTTTTTACCTCTTGTCCAATATCCCCTTAATTTTACCATCCATCCTTCTTACTAAAATTGGTAAATTAGTAGGTAGTTTTATATGGGATGGGAACCCCCCAAGATTTAATCGCAACAAGCTTCGATCACACTGGAAAAGAGGTGGATTTGGACTTCCTTGGTTCAAAGGCTGTCTTTGGGCTTTTCGGACAGCACAAACCATTAAGTGGTTTCAGAAACCTTCCTCCCATTCTCCACTTTGGATTTCAATGGAAACCATACTGTGCCCTGGAGGAGTTCTTACTTCCTTTATTTATAATCCTCTCTCCTCTAAATTAAAATCTCACCCAACAATAGCATCCTCTGTTTTCTATTGGAAGTCAATCCACAAATTTCTGAAATCTAATCCTAAACCCTGGTTATATGCCCCCTTATGGGGCAACCCACTGCTCACCCTAGAAAATCATCCAGTCTTTTGTCGTACGTGGAAGAATAAAGGCATTTCTTTTCTTGGGGATATCCAAGATCAGAATTCGGTCACTCTCAGAATATTCTCAGATTTGCAGGTTACATGGCAACTTCCTAAACAGGACTTTTGGAAGTTTTTACAAATTCAATCTGCTTATAACTCCATTTCTAATTATGTGTTTAAGCATACTCTTTTAGACCCATACATCTCACATTGGACTAATTTATCTGTAAAATCAAGTAGTTCTATTTACAAAGACATTATCAATAATCTTCCTGATCACGCCATATCAGCTAAAAATAAATGGAATACTATCCTTAACTATAATATTTCAGATACTCAATGGAGTAAATGCTGGTTTCTTGCACATAACATATTTAAAGATGCTCGTAACTCTTTAATACAAATTAAGATCCTACATTTTTGGTACAGGACCCCCTCTGTTCTTCAACGAATGGGCCTTCTAAATATTAACAACTGTTGGCGCTGTAACCAGGCCAATGGGGACTTACTTCATGTCCTGTGGTCATGTGCACCCATTAATAAACTATGGCATAAAGTCTATCTATTTGTTTCCAGAGTCACAGGGCAAAAACTTCCCTTCGATCCCAAACTATTCCTTCTAGGCATCTTTATTTCGAATAACCTTTCCCTTTCAAGTGCACATTTTAGATGGCTAAACATACTTTTTCTTTTGGTTAAACGTCTAATTCTTATGAAATGGAAATCTACTCTTATTCCCTCCCTTCCCAATGTTCTTCAAAGCGTTTCTGAGTATGCTTCACTAGATCGTTTATCTCACGTTATTCATGACCGACTCACTGTATATGACCGGTGTTGGCAGGCTTACTTTAAATACATTGAATCCTATAGTTCTCACTGACCCTAATCTTTAAAGTTTATCTAGTTTTCTCTTTTACTTTGTTCCCAAATTAGGGATTCTCTGATACTTTTACGCACAGATGTCTCTCCTCTCTCTCTTCTCTATCCTCTTTCTCCCTGCTTTTTCCTTATCTCTCATTGTATATCTTTCTTTATTTCTATTCCTCCTTTACTGTATATATTTTTGTATCCCCCTAGGTATCACTTCTGGTAACTTATTGAGTGATTGTTATAGCTCGTACCAGCATTTATCTTGTACTTAGTTACCCCCACCCTTTTTTTTTAATCCATAATGCTTTAATGCTGTAACCCTTTTATTCACCCTTTATAATATAGCTAATACTAAATTTTATCATGAATATGTATTCATAAGGCATCTGTATGGTATTTATCTCACATATTGTGGTTTTTCTAAGTGATTCCTTTTATATTTCATATGGAGAATATTCATTCACTGTTCATGTTTATGTTTGTGTTCTTTTATATGTATCCAATTTCAATAAAAAGATAAAGTGAAAAAAAGAAATGTTGAATTGCTCCACCGTTTACTAATAACTTTATTTTTTGCAGATTTTGGTCCCTAATGTTTAACATATCCCTTGTGGTACCCCAACTCCTGAAAATGAAAGGTGCCATTTTTCAGATCCCCTCCGAAATATATTTTCACAGTTGTACTGCAAAATCACCTTTCAAATTGGATTTAAAAAATTCCATCTGTTTTGATCATAATGTCGGTTCATAAAAAGACTGTTAGAAATTTGGGGTCACAATGTGGGAGCCCACTGAAGGTTAGATATTGCATCTTTGCTGGCCTGTGCTGGGTAAATACAGTCTAAAAATGTGTAAAAATAGGACACCACCGAAAATGAGATATTGCATCTCATCTGGTCTATCCTGGGTAAATATAGTATTTAGTAAAAATGTGTAAATGCAGGACCCCAGTACAGCAGAGCCCACACAGAACTGTGCATCTATGCTGCTCTATCCTGGGAAAAATATATCGCAAAAACTGGACCCAACTGAAAATGTTACTTGCCTTTCAGCTGGGATATCCTTGGTAAATACATTATTTCAGTTCGGGCCCTGGCTATCTGAAGGACCTCCTGTCTCCTGTCTGCCCTGTGCACTCACTCCGCTCCTCCAATGAGGGCCTGCTAGTGATTCCTAGGGCCAGGCTGAAAACCCTGGGTGATTATGCATCTGAGGTTGCCAGCCCGGCTTTGGAACTCGCTTCCAAGATCATTGAGGGAGGCTCCATCGGTGGAGGCATTCAAGTGAGGTCTGAAGGCACATCTTTTCAGAAAAGTCTTTGGAACCCAGCTATAGTTTTATTCTACTGCTGAATTGTTTTATTATAATTTATTTATTTACTGAGTTTAATTAGAGAATACTGATATGAGCTTTTTGACTGTGTTTCAAAATTGTTGTGTTGTATGTACCTTTGCATACCAATGCAAACTCGCAGTCCTCCTTCTCCCCTCAAGGCATCCCTCTTCCACTTCAAGGCCATATCTATCCAAGACACCACCAAACTTTTAAAAAATCTCCCAAACTGGGATAGCCCTGGTTCGGATAGCCTCTCGCCTATCCTGTTCAAACTCATTTCCCCTGCTATCTCCAAGCCTCTCACTCTTATTCTTAACTTGGTCCTATCTACTTCCTCCACACCATATACCTGGAAATCTGTGAAAGTTGTACCTATCTTCAAAGCTGGGGACCCCACTCCTCCGATAATTACAGACCTATGTCTATCCTCCCCGACCTAAGCAAACTGCTAGAAAAAATCATCTACCGCCAGCTGCTGGAACATATCAACAGACACAATCTTATGTGTAGTCAACAGCATGGTAGCCATGAAAATCACTGCACAACCTCTGCACTTGCACTCTTTACTGACCATGTCCTCACTAATATAGATCGAGGCCAAGTTACAGGGGCCGTCTCTGTGGACCTTACCAAGGCCTTCAATGTGGTCAGCCATGCACTGCTCCTCTCCAAGCTGCACAAACTTGGCTGCTCCTCCGGGACCTCTGATTGGTTCAGGAGCTATCTTTCGTGCTGCTCCTAATCTGTGGGCATAGGTTCCGCCATCTCCCCTGCCCTCCCTGTCTCAGCTGGCATCCCCAGGTTCCATCCTGGGCGCCCTACTCTTCCATTTTCATTAAATCTCTCCCCTCTCAAAGCATCAAATGCAAATCACTTCTGTATGCTGGCGATCTTATCTGCCACAGCTATACATCCCTTGCCCAGGTCTGTTCTGTCCTCACCCAGAGCTATGGCAGTGCCCATAGCTGGTTCACATCTAACCTGTTATTGGTCAATGAGAAAAAAAACAAATCCATGCTATTCGCATCCAAACCCAACCTCGACAAAATTCATAGTTCAGGCTCCTCCCTCGACAGGGCCCACAGTCTTCAAGACTTAGCAAATTCTTTCACCATGGGCCAGCCCAGACCAGTCAGACATTTCCTCAGACTTGTGGGCCACATGGCTTCCACTATAGCTGTGGTCCCAGGAGCCAGATTTCAGATGAGGGACTTTCAGTATCACCTAAGGGCTCACTGGTCCGAGAAGAAAGACTCCCTGTCAAAGCTCATACCAGTCACAAGGACTCTGCTTCAAGCCCTGGACTGGTGGAAGAACATAGAAAATCTCAGGGAGGGAGTTCCCCTCCATCAAAGGGAGCCATCCAGAGTGCCCACTACAGATGCTTCCCTTCTAGGCTGGTGGCACACCTGGCAGACCAATCCATAAGCAGAACTTGGTACCCCAAGGAATCCTGTTGCCACATAAACCTTCTCAAACTCAGAGCTGTGTATGTGGCTATCAAAGCCGTTGCTTCCCAGCTAAAAGGCTAGTCTGTGCAAATCAGAACAGACAACACCACAGCTATGTTTTACATCAACAAGCAAGGGGGCACAGAGGCAATGACAATGTGGGCTCTGGCCTACTCTTTGGACATACAGCTTTCTGCCCTCCACTTGCCAGGCAAGGACAATGTTGTGGCAGATGATTTAAGTTGCATCAGTCAGGGTCACTACAAGTGGGACCTGAACAGACAAGTTTTGGCCACAGTTTTCAGGAGGTCAAGCATGCCAGAGATAGATCTCTTTGCCTCCAGCCTCAACCACCAGCTACCTCTGTACTGCTGCAGGCCTCTGGCTCTGGGCACAATACCAGTGGATGCCCTGAATCTGGACTGGGTAAGGAAGTTCCTATACATCTTCCCTCCATTTTCCCTAGTTCTCAGAGTCCTTCTGAAAATCAGAAGCCATCCAGCAACCATAATTCTGGTGGCTCCAGACTGGGCATAATAACCCTGGTACTCCCTGCTCTTTGCCCTGTCAGTCAAGTGACCAGTTCAACTGCCTTTGAGCCACCATCTCCTGATTCTACCTCAGATGGGAATAGCGTACCCCAGTACAGAATCTCTTCGCCTCAAAGCCTGGCACTTGAACAGCTAGAGTACCCAGACTCTCAGTACTCAGAACAGGTCCTGAGAATCCTTTGTCTGGCTACGAAGCCTAGAACTAAAAAGACCTATGCTTCCAAATGGAAAAGATGTTCTCTTTAGTGTAGGGACAGACAAATCCACCCACTGAAAGCTAGCCTGTCTTCAGTGCTGGACTACCTGGTGCACTAACACGCCTCAGGACTAAGAGCCTCCTCTCTAAAGGTTCACTTAGCAGCCATTTTGGCCTACACTTTTGCTGGCAAAGAGAAATCTATAATTTCTCATTCCATTTTTAAGAAATTTTTCAAAGGCTGTTGCACCTTCAACCCCCACTTAGGGAACCTGTCTCACCATGGGACCTGAACCTCTGCATAGCCAAACTCATGGAGCACCCTTTCGAGCCCATTGCTACTTTAGAGTTAAGTACGTCACTTGGAAAACTGTCTTCTTAGTAGCAGTCACCTCATCCAGAAGGATTTCAGAGCTGCAGGCACTCTGCACTGAACCTAACTACATTATCTCCCACAAAGATAAGGTATTTCTTTGAACAAATAGGAAATTCCTTCCCAAAGTAGTGTCAGAATTCCACCTGAATCAGTCCATAACACTCCCTGTCTTCTTCACAGACAAAGCCACTCCTGGGGTGAGCGAAAGCTGCATAGTTTGGATGTGAAAAGAACACTGACCTACTATCTGGAGCACACCAAGCAGCTCAGGACTTCACATACACAACTATTCCTTACCTGTGGTGAGGTAGGAAAGGGCAGGCCAGCCTCTACGAGGACTAGTTGAAGTTTATTGACTAATCAAGGCACAAAGCACCGTGGTTATTACAATAGGACAAATCATTAAAATACATTAAAATCACATCTTTAAAAAGTCTCCCAATATGATAGTTTATGTCAGAAGTGCAATAGTCTCACTTAAATACAACATATAATTAAGATATCTTATTCTTACCTTTATTTCAGACATTATTACCTAATAGATTATTTAAGAAGCACAACCTGTTTTCCTTCTAGCTGCAGTCCTTCTAAACCCAGTATTATTCTTTTTTTATTTTTATCTCTGAGGCCAGAAATTTTGCTATCATGTCTGCCTCTTTGGGGACTCTTGGATGGAGAAGAATAAATGTTGGATCATAATTCGCATCTGCATATTTAATTAAAACATTTTAAGGGAATTCCTTTCTTGGCTTGTTATATAATGGGCAAATACAGTAATTATCAAATGCAGGATCGTCTCAGTAAAGCCTTTATTACATGGACATTGGTTATTAAAATGTATTACTGTTTTATTAAAGTGCATGTATTTAGAGGGTATGAGTTCAATCTCATCCGAGTTATTAACTTTCTTTGATCTGGATGTATGGGTATTAATAAATATTCTTCGATGAAGTGAAGCATTTTATTTTCCCTATATCACAATGTGCATTTTTGTTTGCTTATGATCTGTAAATCTGTTTTTTGTGCCAAAATGATTTGTTTCCTTTTTATTAGGTTAAGGAAATCAGATGGTACCACAGTTGTTTAAAATACCTGTTGCAGGAAGCTACCTTGATTGTACTTATGCTACCAGATTGCTGCAGAATGGCAGGTGATATGGAGACCTCACGGTGTTCATCGATGAGCATGGAGAAGCAGGGCTGATACGATGCACCTCATCTTCATGACCTTTCCCTCCAGGTGGCTGCAACCTGCGAGCTGTTGTTGCGCAGGGGCTGGATCCCCAAAACTGGTCTCTCGCCAAAACAGTCTCTGGTGCAGGGCAGTCAGTCTGGGCTGGATTGGCAAAGGCCCAGGTAGGATGAGCAAGTTGGCAAAGTTCATTGGTTTCTTGCTGGTGAAGCCTCCAGCTGGCGTAACAAAGAGGGCCATGACAGACAGGTCTTGACCCATGAGAAACATTCAGCACATTTAACTCAAACAGCTTCAACTTTACAGAGTTCGAAGATAGTCCGGTTGCTATTGCAGTAGATTCACTGAGCAAACCTCTTGATTCAAAATCAGTCTCACACACTAGCTGGGCTGATCGCTTCGCAGGAGCAATTTTTCAGTCCAAACTGCAGATGGTGCTGTCAGACACTTCAGTACTTGCTGCCGCAGTTCCAGATTTAGATCAGATTGTTCAAACTTCTGCTATCAGGCAGTCCAATGCAGGAGAAACGTGGCAGGGAGGCAAGCTAGGCCTCTTCTCGTCGATTCCCGTACGCTCCATTCAGAGAGCAGCTACTTGAAAGCTCAAGCTGTTCACTCTTCAAGCTCTAGCTCTAACTGATCCACTGTCTCTTGCAGCACTGTGGATTTCCCTTGAAATCCAAGATTTAGGTTGACTGGGGAAGCTGTCAGTTACAGTTGGGACTCCCCCTTCAGGTCAGCTTTGGCACCATCCTAAAAACTATAGTTTTCCTTCCAACGAGACACTTGGGCCAGGATCCATTTTAGGTCCTCTGAGTCCTGTTGGTCCACTTACTGGAAGTCCCAGACCTAACATAGTGGCTTCCAGTTTGGAAGGCAAGCTGCAAAGAAAGGTTAAACAAGCTTCTCTGTTTCAAATGTAATGCATGCAAGCAGTAAAAAAGTACGTTTCCCATACAGGCTCCCTCTGCATTATTATCGACTGCAGAGTGGAGCAAAACAGAGCAGCGTCTGACCAGTCACAAGCCCTAAATCACTCAGACCCAGCTCAGACCATTCGCTATACACATATTAGCTAAGCTCTTAAAGGGACAGGCATGGAGGCTCACTTACACGTAGTTGAACAGGATCAAACAAAAACAGGATGTCAGCCTGGCAGTGGGCACTGAAGGAGCCCAGGAAGACCTTAAGGTAAACCCCAAATTTGTGTGTGTGGGGGTTTACACTCTTCCCTGCCTGGAAAAACTTGGTGTCTGCGTCAAGTCTATACACAATAAACAGTTCTCTATAGAAAACACTATACGTGAATATATGTACATATATATATATATATATATATATATATATATAAGTTGCAACCATAACCATTACACTGCTATACCATAAATGTTCATATCTGATGCATCAGTAAGAGGAAAATTAGCTATAGCCAACAGTATTACCATACATTTTGCATTTCGCAATGAATACGGTACAAGGACATATTATTTTCCATGGAACTTGTTCAAGTAGCTAAACACATTGTCTGTACAACCCTTGTCTGTATTACTTCCTGCACACTAACCCATATGGTCTGGGGGCGGACCTTGCACACTAACCTATATGGTCTGGGGGCTGACCCTATCAGCTAAGCTTGGGCTGCATGGGGAGGAGTCACTAGAATACTGACTGGAGGGTTTTACTATCAACTTAGAAGTTGCAGTGTATCCTAGTTTTGGAAGAGCATTTTTAGAAATGTGAGCCCCTTTATGAACTAGATTCATGGGAAGATCTACAGGCCTTCCTCAGGAACCATAACTAAGGCACACTACAGGCTTTGTGGCTCTTCCAGATTTTCTGGGAGGGGCAGGCACAGGCTCAGTCCTTTCAACGCTGGCATCTGGATTGATCAGTCCCGGCTCATTATCCAGCAGTAAGTTAGCTTATGACAAAAGGGGTGCCTCTGCACTAGCGGTTTGTTCAGAACTAGAAGGAACACTTGCATTAACTTGCTGTGAAATTCCAGGTTCGTCATTGGGAGGAAATTCCATGGAATTTAAATCACGTAACACATTACTAATACTGTCAGAATCATCATTTTTCGTTAGCATCATGGTCCAGCACAATATCAGAGTCACTATTTTCAGACATTTCAGGTTCATCTGATATGCCACCAGTTGTGCTCTCGTGGCCAGGATTTGCCTCTGGAGGTTCAGTTAGTTCCACGAGACACAAGGAGTTAGCTATGTCAGAAGTTATACTTTGTACCTCACTATCAGGGGGCGCAGGAGTAGTTGAGAGGGCTGGAGGGTTAGACAGTCCTGAGAGTCCAGCCTTATCTCCCATATTACACAGAGGATTTCCATGAAACAACTGGCTCACTTCGTAAGACGGATACTAGGTGACCCCACATTCACTATCCTCAGATTCAGATCTGCAGTCAGGAGAGCGTGACTGGTGTCAGGCTTTGGACTCTGAGCAGCAGGAGGAGAGCTTAACTGTCTCTTTTTGGCTTCAGCTTGGGTCATAGGCCCTTTTGGGGCATCTTACATGGGGTGCAGAATCAATGATGATTTGCCCAATCGGTAACAAATGATTTCTATATAGTATCTTTACAGCTTGTGGGTCATTCAGTGGACGCACTTTGTAAACTGGCAGGTCCTCCAGCTTGCTGACAGCAATGTGTGGAGTGTGATGCCACCTGTCGGCTAACTTGTGTTTTCCGTGCAATCCCAAATTTCTTAACAAAACTCGATCTCCAGGTTGCAGCTCTTGGGCCTTAACACATTTGTCGTGCCTTTCTTTATCTGCTAAATTTCTCTTGGCAGCCATGGTATGTGCTAACTGATGAGCATGGTTAAGCTGAGCTTTGAGTTTTTGTACATACTGGAGATATCTACTGGTAACCTTGCCTCTCGACCAAACTTCAAGTGGTAGGGAGAAAACCCAGTTGCATCATTGCGAGTACAATTACAGGCGTGAACTAACGTACTTGTTTGCTGACCCTGTCTCAGCTTATCTCTGGGATGAAGTGTGACCAGCATTTTTAGTAATGTTTGATTAAATCTTTCAGGCTGTGGATCCCCTAGAGAGTGATAAGGGGTAGTTCTGGATTTTCGCACCCCTCAGAGTGAGAGCATTTCATTAATCAGACGGCTTTCAAAGTCTCTCCCCTGATCAGAATGAATTCTCTGTGGGGCACCACAATGGACAAGTAATTTTTCTACCAGTATCTTGGCTACAGTAGATGCTTTTTGATCCTTTGTCGGGTAGGTCTGGGCGTAGTGAGTAAAATGGTCAGTCACAACCAGCACGTTATCGATGTTCTTTTGATCATGCTCTAAACACAAGAGGTTGATGCAGACAAGCTCCATGGGAACACTGATGGAGATGTTAACCAAAGGCACTGCCCTCTGAGGCTGAGCTTTCCAACGAAGGCGTCAGCTACAAGTTTTGATGTGGGCCTCAATGTCAGCACCCATTTTGGGCCAGTAGAAATGGGCATGGACTAAGTCGGAAGTTCTGTCACAACCCAGATGTTCCGTTTGATCATGGAGAGCACGCCAAAATACACGTTTGAATGCAGTAGGTAGCACTAGCTGTTGTTTGACAACTTGACTGTGCCTATTTGTGGTCTCTTGGTAAAGCGGTTTGTTGTGCAACTTTAACCTAGGCCCCTCTCGAAATAGCAAAGCAGTTCTTTGATCTTTAGAGCGAAGTTTGGACACGTTTTTTCCAGCATTTATGGCGTCCAACACAGGTTTAATCATAGGATCAGGGGACTGTGCCCACTGGATATTGGTGGGAGTAAGTTGAGGCAGAGCATTGAGATCCAATGCTGCAAAATTGCAGTAGGCTTCAGGAACACAGGTGTAAGGAGGACCCAAGCAATCGACTAGGCAATCAGTTGTCTTAGAGGACAGGTGTTCATCTTTATCAAACTTTTGGCAAAGAGCTTTAACAGATTGCTTGGACATCCTCACTCACTCAGAGCTGGATTCAGGCCTTCCAGAGAGGGCATCAGTGTCAATGTGATTTAGGTCTGGGAGGTACTCTAGTGAATAGTCATAGGTTGAAAGTGCTGATAACCAGTGGTGTCCAGTGGTATCTAACTTGGCCAAGGTTTGAACATACGTGAGAGGATTGTTGTCAGTTTTCACCAGAATCTTTGCATCATAAAGGTATTTGTGAAATTGATCTACTGTGGCCCATTTTAACACAAGAAATTCAAGTTTGTGTACTGGGTAGTTCTTTTCAGAGGGAGTCAGGCTCCTGCTGGCAAACGCCACTGGGCATAGCCCTTCCTCATACTCCTGGTAAAGCACAGCACCAAGCCCCTTTAAGCTGGCATCAGTGTGCAACACGTAAGGCTTGGTTGAATCTGCATAAGCAAGTACAGGGGCATGGGTGAGCTGGTGAATGATATTGTAAAAGGCTACATCACACTCTTTGGACAGCCTTGGTCGGAATGGTTCATTGGTTCTGAAATAGGCTGTGTCCCCCTCTTTTACAGCACTCTTTTTGTATTTTCGGTTTGTGGGTGGGTACCCTTGAGTTCAGTTGAGCAAAGGGCTGATGACTTTGGTATAATCTTTCACAAAGCGACGATAGTTGCCACAGAACCCTAAGAATCTTTGCAGTTCTTTAAGATTGTTAGGCAGTGGCCAGGTGGTCAATGCTTCCACTTTGCTTGGATCAGTTTTAACTCCCTCAGAGGACACAATGTGGCCTACATATTTCACAGATTGCTGGAAAAATTGACATTTGTCGATAGATAGTTTTAAGCCGAAATCCTCTAACCAGTCCAAAACCTTGAACAAGTGAGTCTCATGCTCTTCGAGTGTTTTACCAAACACAATGACATCATCCAGGTAAAACAAGGTATTTTAGTAAATTCATGTCTCCTACTGCTTACTCCACTAACTTTTGGAAAGTGGCAGGCGCCCCTGAAATGCCCTGTGGCATACATAATAATTTGTAAAAACCCAAAGGATAGATGAATGCAGTGTTCTCTCTATCTTCGGGTGCCATCGGGATTTGGTAATACCCGCTCCTGAGGTCCAAGACAGAAAACCACTGGCTCCCATTAAGGCAGTCATGGGCATCCTGGATGCGGGGCATTGTATATTGGTCTGGTACAGTTCTTCGATTTAGGGTCCGGTAGTCCGCACACATTCTCACCGAACCATTCTTCTTTCGAACTACCACAATGGGAGAAGCGTACTGGCTTTGGGATTCTTGTATAATCTCAGCTGCTAGCATCTCTTGGAGGTGGCACCATTGTCAATGTCTGCTAATGCCAATCTGTGGGACCTTTCACGAAATGGCCTCTCATCATGGAGATGAAGTAATGCTCTGCACCAGTGATGTACCCGACATCCCATTCTCTCAAGGAAAACACTTTGCTCTGCTGGGCCAGCTTTTGGCTGACTTTTGCTCTTCACTCTTCCAAAATGGGGGATTCCACAAAGTCGAACAAATCAGGAGTTGCTTCTTCATCCTCTTCAGTGTTTCACTTGCTAGGCAGCGCAGCAGTATCTGCACAATACACAGTAGTCAGGGTACAGCCTCGGTTGACTCTACTGTCCCAGTCAGACATGTTTTGGATTTGCACCACCACACGCTGAGCGTAAGTGTGAGCTCGGGCAGGCAGGATGCTAGGCTTAACTAGTAGTCCCCTTTAACAGTTTCACCTCTTCTGGGGTATCCAGCATAAGAATCTTGTTCTTGACATCTTTCTTGATTCGTACTTTGCCACTAACAGTGCACTGAGCATTGGGTAGCAGTACAAGTGGTGCTGGATCTTTTTTCCATACAATGCCCATCACCTCGTCCTTGTCTGTCTCCTTGTCTTGTGTCTGTAAGTCACACACTGCATACCATGGCAGGGAAGTGTAATGCCTGCCCCATCTTTCTTGCTTGCTTTTCCTATCAAAGCTGTGCTAATTGACTGAACATGTAGGCATTAGTGCCGATTAACAAAGGGATACCATCATACATTCCAGTCGGGGGGGGGGCATACCAAAGCCAAAGTTTCTACTGGTTTGTCCATGCCAGCAACAGCGGTACGAAACAATAGCCGCAGACGTACAGAACCCAGGTACGGGTAGGATTTGTCACTCAACCCCCACGCATGAAGTCCTTCAAGGGGGTAGGAGCAGGAGGTCAGACAACTGCTGGTCGTACCAATCTTTAAGCACAATAGTAACCTGAGATCCACTGTCCAACACAGCTCAGGTCGAAATGCCATTAACAGTTACTGTGGTCTCCATGAAAGGACCCACAACCTTTGACCAGTCTGGGGAGCAGGTTTAGCAGAGTATTTTACTGCGGTCTTGGATGAAGAGGATTTGCGTGCTGGCCCGTGATGTGGCTTAATGTTGCTTTGCCAGACCTGGTTGATCAATTTGGCAGCGACTTGCCATAAGTCTTCAGGAGCATTGCAAGATTTTTTTATTGTGTCCATCTTCACCACACTGGTAACAAAACACTTTAGTTCTGGGCTCAGCAGTACAAAGCAAATCTTCACAGGGCTTAGGGTAATCTGGAGGTGGGGACCTATACTCTTCCTTGGGCCTAGTTGCAGACTCAGCTCCCCCTTAGTTTCTCCAGGATGCATGAATGAAGTCTCACACCACGGTTGGCAACTCCCTCATTTCCTCTGCTGCACTACTGTCAGTTCTGGGTTCAACAGCATGGACATGGTCTCCCTTCATGGCAGGTTGAGTCTCGCAAGTGACTTCAGCATGGAGGGGTAGGGTCCATGAGTTTCAGCTGGTTCAGCCACAGCTTTCTGGCTGGCTTTCATTTCTCTCAGTTCCTTCAACAGGTCACTGATTTGTTGTGACTTCAAAGTGCTTTCTTTCTCATTGGGCCTATCTGGGGTCGGGGCAGTTCATGCAACACCAGCATAGGGGTCCCAACCATCATCTTCGTTTTCCACTTCCCTGATTTCTTTCAGTAACCAACAGTATTCATTAGGGTGAGCTTTGCGATCTTGCAATTTTAACTTCAACATGAGCACATTTGAATAGTAGGCAGACTTAAGGATGTGTTCTAATCTTACTCAATTTAGCTCACTAGCCTGGAGGCCCCCTTACGTACTTTTTCTGGGAACCGCTTTGGGTCTGTCTACTGCTTGGCTACCAGAAAGATTCAGGAAATTTTTAGGCCCTTCTGTTTTACATTGTTTTATGCTCGTGGTGATGGCAGATAGCTGTGAGCTGTCTCAGTATTTGGGTCCTTGTTTTTTCTGTTTGTGTGATTTTTCAGCATTCTCAGGAGGGTGTTTCCTCACACAGCAGTGAACGGCCCTCCAAACAGATTTCTTATTAACTTCTGAGAATGGGAATCCTGATGTCTAAAAAAATAAATACATAATAATGTTTTTAAAAAAGTATGTCGCTGCCCCTCCTGCTGAAGAAGCAAAGGAGCTGTCAGTGGACACAATAAAAATGGCATTTGTGGGAGGCATGTCCAAGCTTAGCAATTTTTCAAGCCATGGATTCCCTCTCAGTCTGCCTCCTTGTCACCTAAGCATTTGGGGTCCCTTGCTCTCCTTATAAGTTTAAGGAAGGCTCTCTAGACACTTTTGATTCCAGGGTTCCTGATATAGGGAATCTATAGGTGCCTGAGCTCTAAGGTCTCCTGACAGGCTCAGAATGTGGTTCCTGCCAAAAAAAAGGGAGAAAGACAAAAAGAAAACTAAAAGAAAGAATGATGATAATACTGAAAAAAAAAAGAAAATATAAACAGAAACGTTCTCCTTCTCCCTCATCTTCTTCCATTACCTCAACCACTGCCTCCTGGCTACCTCCTAGTAAACTCCACCCCTGCAACTGCACCTGTGCTGTCCACCCCTACTCCTCTACTCTGCCTCCTACCCTCCTCTTCCCCTTCCCTCCTCTTCTTCCTTAACCTCAGCCGCTACCTCCAGGCTACCTCCTTGTAACTCCACCCCTCCTCCTGCCCACTGTTTCGTCTCCCTCCCCACTGTTTTGCTTTGCGGCACTTTCTGTCTAGATGGTTGGCCCTATTGGTAATCGTTTTTACTGCACCCGGGTATGCATACTGTTAATACTGCTGTTGTCTTGCTCTCATTTCTACACATTGAAAATGCTCTATGTCATGTCAGTGTACAACTATCTGATTATGTACTATAAATATTATGTATATGTCTCCCATTACCCCTCCCCAAGGACGCATCTGAAAATGAGCTATTACCCAGCTCACTATGGAAAGGAAGGAAGGGAGAAAGGAAGGGAGGAAGGGAAACAGACCACAGCTTTATTACAAGTAGGAAAGGGAACCTATTTAACCTCACCGTTCCCCTGAACTCTTCCCGGGAACCGACAGTCTTTTCTCCTGCTATGCCTCTGCAAGCCCTGTGGTAACTACCATTGACCTCCCCACCTTAGAAGCTGTGGTGGATGTCATAGGGGCTGAAATTTTAAACACAATGTCTGCCTGCAGGTTGCTTTACCTGTTCACTAATCCTTTGACGGAGAACCTACAAGTTTTCCATGCCCTCTTTTTTTTTCCTCCAAAGGGGTTGACAGAAATTGAGAAGGGGTATCAGCCGGGCAGATGTGGCGCTAAGCACCCTTACGTACATCCAGATTATGATTATTAAAGAATGTCCAGGTGCCTACCTGTCACAGAGTTACTTAACCCTTTCTACCCAGCCCCGGCAAGAACTCCAGGAACCTAGATAGCAGGGGAAAGAAACTGTTTACCTCATCCTCTCTTCTGTTAAGACAGGCCAAAATATGTGGTCTGCATTGCCTAGTACCTGGGATCTCTCTCAAACTCAGCCCTGGCCATGAGAGGGAAAGCCTAGTGGTACCTAGCACAGGACAAGAACCTCTCAATTGTCATGGAATATCCAGGTAAGGTGGTTTTCTTTGTGACACAGATCACTCTTTGGGAACAAAACACATACATGATAAAGGTGGATGAGTACAGAGCTACCTACTAGAGCATCAATGAGAAGGAGAAAGCCTCTATCGCCTGTGGGCAAGAAGAGGAGATAGGAGGTTTTCCCCTCATACTTTTATACCCATATCCATGCCCCATAATTACTCTCAGATGAGAAGTTGCTTTGGGGGCATGGGCAGAGGATGTCCCTAATGGGCTAACCATGCTCCAACCTCTAGGGTCCAACTCAAACAAACCCCTGGCCAGTCGACAGAGATCTTCCAGTATCACCAGTGAAATGAAGGCTGTATCATTTCCCCTAGGTATAGGAAAAGCATCAGCACAGACAGGTGGTTCCTGGAAGCAGTGAGCCAGGGGTTCACTACACTATCCCTGAGGCCCTTCAGGATGCAAGTTTGCAGGGTCTTCTAATGTTCCTTTCTGACGGAAGGGATTCTGCTGTAATTGGGAGTTAAGAAGTCGCTATGGATAAAGGCAGCGGGGGAGTCCTCCCCCCCTCCTTTTCAGTGGGGAAGACTCTTAATCAAGGTGTTTCCTCTCTCGCAAGAAAAAAAGTGGGCTGGTGACCCAGTTTTGGACCTCAGCTTCTTACACAAGCATTGAACAAGGATGCCAGTTCTCTTAGATTACTCTGTCCATAGTGATTTCATCCTTACAACAGGGAGCCAGGGCACCATCCCTGGACCCGACACATTAGAATTTCCACTCAAATCAGGTCCAGTCATGGGAGAATATTTTAGGCCCAGACTGTCTTCTGGACATTATCAGTGCACAGCCTTCCCCTTCTGACTCTCACCTGCTCCCAGGGTACTGCCAGAGTGCTTAGCCATAGTGGAAGCACATCTCAGTTTTACAGACACAAGAGTTTTCTTATAATCACCCCAAGTCCCAGCAGGGTCACTCCATGTGTTGAAGTTCATAGGACCACAGTTGCATGTCTCCAAAGCAAGGCATCCTTACCCCAGGACAGTGTGGTAAGTCTCTTCATCCTGGCAAACACTTTTGTCCTAAGCCAGCCCTGCACAGCAGGGCATTTCCTTCATCCCCTGGGTCATAGGGCCTCCACTATAATTGTGGAGTCAGCAGCCAGATTTCAAGCGAGAAACGTTCTCTTCTACTGAAGGGCCCATTGGTCCCAGAAGTGGCATCATTTTTTTCTGGAAGGGTGCCAGTGACAAAGACTCTGTTACAGGTTTTTGACTGCCGGAAGGGAATTGACAGTCTCGAAGAAGGATGCCCTTCATCGACATATCCCCACAGTGGTCCTAACAACAGTTGCCTTCCTTCTAGGCTAGGGATTTCTCCTGGGCAACCTATCAGTGAGTCAAGTGTGTTCTCTTGGGAAATCCAGGTAGCATATCATGAAGATCTGGAATCCTGTCTGTTACTTTGAAGTGCAGCTACCAGCAGTTCATCTTCCAGAGAAGGACTCTATCTTAGCACATTCCCATAGCAAAATCAGTCAAGAGTCATCAGGGATGGTCTCTAAACAAGCAGATTGTGGCCGCACTCCTCAGGGGATCGGGTGCCCAGACATACATCTGTTCACCTCCAGGGCGACTTCTCATTTTCCTCTTTTTGGTTTGCATGCTCCAGTAGTAGGTACAGTTCCTGTGGACTTCATTAACTTTGACTGGTTGGGAAAGTACCCTGTATGCCTTCTCTCCACTCCCTCTCTTACACTGAGTTATCCTGAAGTTAAGGAGTCAAACTGCAACCATGATATTAATGGCCCTGGACTGGGCACCACAACCTTAGTACTCCCTGCTTCTGGCCCTCTCTACCTGACAAGACATTAGTCTCACACAGTGACATAGTCTGCTAATCATGTCTCAGGACAGAGTATCCCTTACGATCCTCATGTCTCTGCGCATCAAAGCTGGTTTTCCAGGAGCCAGAATATTCTGATTTCCAGTCTTCGTATAGGTCTTCATGGGTCCTCAGGGTCTCAGGAATCCTGCTACCAGAAAGTGGAACAAGTTTTTCTCTGTAGGGTGCTTTTAAGCAGCCCAGCCTTTTGTGTGCGATCTGCCCTTACTTTTGGGTTACCATGTTCACTTGCAGGTTTTGGGTTTCAGACTTTCAATCCTTGGGGTACACCTAACAACTGTTTCTGTTTATTTTTCTGCAAGTAATAAGAAAAAGGTGGCTCCATGCTCCATTTTCAAGAGACTCTTCAGAGGCCTGCTGCATTTGTATTCCTCTGTTGGTGAACAGGTTCCCTGTTAAGACCTGAACTGGTACATAACTGAGTGCATGGACTTTCTTCTGAGCCATGGCTACCTTAGATTTCTAGTATGTCACTTAGGTGCTAACCTCCCTGGGGGCTGTACCTCTTCCAGGGGAGTGTGGGAGCAGCAGGCTATCTTCCCAGACACTAACTGCATTATCTTCCACAAGGATGGGGTAGCCCTCAGGGCTTGTGGAGAAGCCCCCCTCCTAAGGTGGTGTCCCAGTTTTCATCTGATCAGATCCACCACTCTCACAGTGTTTTTCACAGCAAAGCTGAGCTCTGGTAAGTAGCCGCTCCACAGCTGGGACCTTAAGAGGACACTTAGTACTAGCTGAATCATGCTAAAGGCCTCAGATCTTTCCGCTCACAGTTGTTCCCCACATATGGTGAAGGAGTAGGCAGCAGGCCAGTTTCTTAGAGGAACATTGTCCATCAAATAGTTTCCTGCATCCGTCACTGCCCCTATGAGGTGGGCAAGAAGCCACTCCAGTGCCTCAGGACACACTTCATTTGGGGCACTGTCTCCTCAGAGCCCTCAGTGATAACTGCAAGGGACATTCCCTTGTAAGAAGTTTGTAAGCAGTTACCTGGAAAACTGTTCACACCTTACAAAACATTGCTGCCTGGACTTCCAGTTCAGGAGTGATGCCTGGTTCGGTACTGTGGTCTTGCAGAACCTTTTCCCCTAATAGGTTCTGTACCCAGCCTTCCAAGGTACTGCTTTGTAGTCTGTATTAGTTAAGCATAATGAGGGATTCCTGGGGTTTGAAGAAAAAATGACCATACTAATAGTGTTTCTTCCAAGGGATCCCTCATTATGCTTAAACCTCCCACCCTACCTCCCCATCCAGAACCTGGAAAAGATTCTACAACAATCATTATTTTTCATTCCTGTGTGCTACTTGAGCTTTCATAGCTGTTCATCCATGATCAGTTTACTGTAGTTTAATTTTACCTACCATAGCTTGACCTGAAAGGCCAGTCTTTTGTGTTGATTGCCGTGTCTATGCTTTTTAACTATATAGTATAGGTTAGATTAGTAGGTTCGTAGCTACTGCCTCTTAGGCCTTCAAAATAGATCTGCTGTTGAGCTACACAGCGCAGTTCCACCATGAGCCTAAAGTTTCAATTCTACGAGGCTAATTTGCATATTATCTTATATTCCACATGTTCCGGGACAGCTCAAGTCATCAGGTTAGCTGCATTAGTTAAGGATTTGTTAAGCATAATGAGGGATCCCTTGGAAGAAACTATATTACTATGGTATAATCTTTTTCTTACATGCCATCTGGTCTGTCTTGGATAAATATATAGTAAAAATGTCTACTAGCAAGACCCATTACAACAGCAGTTCAAGCGGCAAACATCTGGCATTGGCAAAGGCTTGTTTATTGTTGGGGAACATGTAAAATGATGTGCCTCCACCATCAGTGTTTCCATATTTAGGGGCCACATATTTCACCATTATGACTACTAGTATCTTATTATGCCTGTGAATGCATACATATAAATCGTATGGATTCAAAAAGAAAAACAGAACATATTATAATTTGAGTCTCTACCCAACACACTAGCTCATATATTGATAACAGTACGTTTCTATATTATGAAACAGCTGAATTCTGTATTAGAAGTCCTTTGGTAACCGGATGAGGCCCACTAGGCACAAGTGCCTGTTTTCAGGGGCGACCCGGAAGCGCTGGGAGTGGTTAAGTGACTTGCTCAGAGTGGCACAGTCTGCAAGTGGAGGTTGTGGGAATCAAACTGGCTAAACTGGGCTGGCAGTATAGCTAAGAGGTTAGAGTAACGAGCTGTGAACGAGCTTGGTGCATCCAGCAGACCATACCTTGGTTCAAGTCTCACAACCTCCACTTACACACTGTGTGACTCTGAGCAAGTCACTTAACCGCCCAGTGCTCCCAGGTCATCCCTGAAAACAGGCACTTGTGCCTAGTTGGCCTTACCCAGTTACCAAAGACTAAAATAAAATAAACTCAGTCTGCTGGATGTACTAAGTTCACTGATAGCTCATTACTCTAACCTCTAGGCTATATTTGACCATATTGTAAGCACACTGGTAATCATCTGCTTAATTTTAGTGCTGATTTGGTTTGTATAAACTGGTTCTGCGAGTATGGTTAAATTTTGCCATGCTTTTTATTTTCAAAGCAATGTTGTTTTGAAGGATGAATACAAAAACATCTACTTTGAATTCATGCATTTGTGCACTGATGAATTTGACAAATATGATTCAGTGATATATTTTTACATTGTTTATCCCAATATTTTTTTAACCAAAGAAGGATTTGAAATATGTGCTTATTACCACAGCCAAGGATTCAGAATAAGAAGCAGGCTACACTTGCTACCTCATAAATGTTCTTATTAAATTGTAAAACTAATTTGCCTATATCAAGTACATGGTATGAACTACATTATTAATTTAATCAACCATAAAAAATAGAGACAATTGCTATGAGCGAATCTGTGAATGTCTTGAGCTTCAGTGCCATTAAACACGATGCTAATGTACATCGAGCTGCACACAAAAGAATGCGATGTAAGTAAGGGAAATGTATGTGTAATGCATTATTAATTGCAATGGTGGGGCCAAGCATGACAACAGGTTCACATTAAATGTGTCTGGCATTTATGCTGGGTAAAGAGTCTAGGTTGTCTGGAGGCATCAGATAAAACAAAAGGAAAGACCATATTGTTGTTTTCTGGTGAAGAGGACTGGAGCAGGATGAAGGCTGGAGCATCATCAGTTGGGTCAGGCATGGCAACAGGTTCACATTAAACATGTCTGGGTTGTCTGGCACAGAACACAAACACACAATACAGTGTGCATACTCCAGTTCTTAAACATATCGTCAGTATAATATTTATTTGCGATAAAGCCTTTTCTCCCTTGGAATAGGTGTCCTAGGGCCACCAGAGTGATCCCCCACGGATTTCCCCCATGGCTGGGCCGGGGGGGGGGCATCCTCCCCAGTACTCCATCTAGAATGCTGGTGTCCAGGCGACAGTGCAGGCCAGAGAAGAGCCGGTGCAACTTCACAAAGCATGCCTGAACCCTTTTTCTGTTGTCTCCAGTCACAACTGCCATGGCAGCATGTAAGCATGTGTGTGTGTGTGTGTAGAGGAATACATGCACTACAGAATTGTGGCCTCTCCCATCTATGTCACTCACACCTGCACTACTATCAGGCTTCCATCTGGTGGCAGTCAGAGGCCGAGATGGCATGTACTGTATCCCTTCCCCAGAGAGGAGAGCAGTCCTTACAATGCTCGTTCCTCTCCACCCCTTGCCAATCTCCAGTGACCCGAGTCTGCTCACAAACACGGGACACCAGCATGGCAGGCGGTAGCGCTACCCTGAGCCACTGAGCCAGCCTCAATAAGCTACTTCTGACACCCTCCTGCTTTTAATATTTACTCATCCATGCCAGCCCATCGACACAGTAGTAGCACTACCATTCACGATGCTGGCAACCCGAGTTGGGGAAGAATCCTGGGTTGTCAGGGGCTGGCCTGGGGGGGGGGGGTGAAGGACTGAGTGTCCCAGAGGACGTTCTCCTCCAGGGAGGGAGGGTGGTTGGCTGCGCTGATATACTGCCACCTGGGTGACAAGAGGTGATAATGCAGTCTAAGTGATGCAGGGGAGAGGGGACATAGGCTTGTGCCGCACACGCACCCATACTTCCTGCATCCCAAGGGATGGGACCAGCAGAACAAGTGAAAATACCCCAGCAGAAGGCAGGATGACTACCTGGTTTCCATCAGGCCCCACACCAGCAACATGGCTCTTCTCCAGTCTGGGACCTGGTCTGAGTGGTGCGTGGTCTATCTCCCTGCTCCTTGTCGAGAGGGAGGGATAAGTGGAGGCTGGAGTTGGAAGGTAAACCCACAAGAAGCTGGGTGATGGGGCTGTGGAAAGCCAGCATGAAGGGACTTAGCTTTAGAGGGGGAGTATTAAAAAACATATTCATCCATTAAAAAGAAGCCATCCTCACCATCCCTGAGGAATTTGCACTGAACAGAAATGTTGTTTCCATTATATCCTCTTCAACGGGATCAGCAGCACTGCCTTCATTATGCTGTACTTCTGTGAGTTACCTGTACACCTTTGTCATCCTATTTGGTGGCATGTGGTGCTGGTTAATTTTAGTAAAGGTGAGTATATCCACATTTCTTGGGGACAGGTTTGTCCGCCTATCTGTTATTATGGCAACAGCCATACTAAATCCCCTCTCCGAGCTGACACTGGCTGGAGAACAGCTACGGTATTTAACAGCCACCGATGCTAGTAGTGGCCAATCATTCACTGTGCTGTCCAAGTACAATAGAGGATCATTATCTATTCCCAGCTGCTTGATATCAGCCTGATTAACGTCCATCTTTTTCCACTGCTGCCTGCAACTTGATCTGCTCCCGTAGCCTACTATGCTTCTCTGGTGTGTAGCCCAAGCCCACCGGATAGGACAGCCCATAAAAGGTTTTACAAATTACTTGGTTCCTTTATTTATTTATTTATTAGCTTTTGTTGACCAGGTAGGTGCATTAGGCAAAAGCCCTGCCTATTTTCAAGCACGACCTGGGAGAGTACAATACATAGTTTACAAAACAAGCAGCAAATAATACAGAACCAGTAGATATCCTCGCAGGGATAGTTGTGGAAACAAAACATACATGTGACAGTGGCCATCCATGCAGGGATGGAAGGAAGTAGGCATGGGAAACAAGGCAAAGCAGACAGTAATTGCAGAGATAACAGTAAGCTAGCTTAAGGAAAGCAAGAAAAGGGGGTTAAGTACAGACACAGGAATCAAGTGCATGTAGGTAGGCGAAAAGTGCGGTCTTGAAGGAGGAGTGAGATGGAGAGCATTTAAGACTAGGAGGTAGAGAGTTCCAGAATTTGGGAGCGAAGTGAGAGTTGCTTTGCTGGTACTGGCAAATGCATCTCTAGTGGTTCCTGTCCCCCTGCTGCCTGTTGATTGCGGTTATGTTTTTAAAACTGCTGCTTTAGATACTTTTTAACGTATTTGCCCCATGCACACATCGGCTTAGCAGATCAGTTACATTTTGAACCTGCTTCTCCCCCCTTCCAGTATTGAGGCATTGTCCCTTTGATATCTAGGATCCAGCATTGTAGCAATTCTGACTCTGCTGATTGCAGTATTGAAGACAGATGTGGGCTGCAGTCAAGTATTGACAACATATGCTCCAGTAGTACACAGAGAGTGCTGTCTCCAGCTGCCTCAAGCTGTTGCTGTACATTAACTAGGGTCTGCCTCAGCACATGAAGTAGTGGGATCACTTGGCTGATGCAACCAGTGTCCCTGCTCACTGCTTGTGTGGCATGCCTAAATGGTATCAGTATCACAATGAGATCTTCCAGGAGACACCACTGATCAGTCATCATCATCATAGACACTCCTGCACTGTAGGGGGTTGGGTGGTATGGACAAGATGGTACTCCGACACTGCCTTGTACCGTTCATGCATGGGCTTCAACATGTATGGTGTCAAACTCCACCAAGTGACAACTTCATATTTTAAATAACACTGAGTGGGCCATTTTGAATTTGCTTCAGCCGAAGATAATCCCTGGCTTTTGCAGATCAAGAAAAGTATGCGCATATATGCCTACAGACTCCCAAGATGATTCACATACTGGGCAGCTTCATGAACTATTACATGCAAGCAGTGTGCCATACAGAACTATAGAAGAAAGTGTCTATCTCCCTAGCGCTGCATGGAAGTAAGGCTCAAAATGGTCTACATGCAGTTTGTCATACCATGTAACCTGGAGTTCTGCAGCCTCATGGTATAAATCCCCCATGATACACGGCAACTGATGAATTCACCAACTTTGTGAAGCTCTAGAAATTCGCAAAGTTGGGCTTCATATGGTGAATCTGCTTCTTTAAGTTGGTGAGCTTCGCAAAGTTAAGCAACTTCGCACATCTGTACTTAGGTCCCACATTTTGAGTTATATGTTTATTATAGTGACAGTGGAATCATAACTGGGGTTTACAAGGTAATAACCGGACCAGGGTAAATAAACACAGAGGCCATAGACTGAGGTGTTGACACCTCGGTCTGGTTATTACAAAGTAAAACCCCAGCCACTATACCATTTTAGCTGTTACACTGAAAAAAAGGTTTTTAAATAAAGCGCTCTCTCTCTCCTCCTCTCCCTCTCCCTGCCCCCCCTTGCTACTAGACATCTGAGAGAAAACTGGAAATGTTAGGTGATTTCCTACAAACGTACTGTAGTGCTAGTCTTAGCCAATGAAAAAGACTGGGATTGGCATGCAGTCCCATTATTGAGCCTACTGTCTGGATGTCACAGATTAACGGGACAGTAGTTCGGTTTTCTGACTCGCTGAAAGAGATTTTGTTCTGTATACTGTATACTTCACAGTGAGAAATGAAAATTACACCATTGAGCAAACTCATTTTCAAGATTTTCCAAACACCTGAGTTACAGTAAATAATATGCAAAGCAAGGCCAGATCTTCTTCAGGGGTATCTCATTCAACAGGTCCCACAGCTGGAACTTTACCGTTGATGAAGTAGGATCCACACAGAAGATTTTCAGCAGTACAACTGGGGCTGCCCATGCCAATTTCATCTGCTGATGTCACCAAACCTATAAAGTTGTGAGCGGCCCTGCTCCCTATTCAGTTCTTTCCCGCCATCAACTCTGTTCACATGGGTCTCTGCAAAAGCTCTGATGCAGTTTTGCGCCACTTTTACACTTAGGCCCAGATATTCAAAAGGGTTGGCATGGCGCCCAACAGTGTTGTGCTGCGCAGCCACTGATGCGCCCGGCACGATATTTAAAAGGGAAAAGTGCACCGCGACAAACCCGGCGCGCTGGGGCACATCAGAATGTATGCAGGCACAGGTGGGCGTGACTATGCATAACCTGCACAGCCCGATATTCAGCCGGGGCGTGCAGAGTCGTACATCGCCAACTTCTGTGCCTGCACAAAGTTAAGCCAAAAAAAAAGGAACAAGTGATGGCCACCCACAGGTGAGCTGCTGCATGCACCTGTGGGTGGCCACCTGAGTCCTGCCGCACCTGGTGGCGCCCCATGCCCCATCCGGACATCCCTAGAGCAAATCCCCGTCCAATATCCCTGGTGGTCCAGTGGATCTATGTGCCCGATCGCGGGCATCAGTACAGTCCTCGCCCAACGTCCAATATCCTGGTGGTCCAGTGGACGATCGCCACCAATTCACGGGCATCTGTAACACACAGACCCTACCACCACTGGGTGGTCTATGTACCCCTCCCACCGCCCACTGAGCCCCACCGCCCGCCCCCGGCAGCTGGCGGGCAGCAGCACCCACCCGCCCAGCGCCGCCGACTGACAGCCGCTCGAGCTGCACGCCTACTGTCTGCGTGAACCAGTGGGCGGCAGCCTACCAAGCTGTCAGTCGGCGGCGCAGGCGGGTGGTGCCACGCCCAGGGGAGCGGGCGGTGGGGCCCAGTGGACGGTGGGAGGTACAGCCCAGACCACCAGGTGGTAGGGGGTCTGTTATGTTACAGATGCTCGCGATCGATTTACCATCGTCCACTGACCACCAGGGATATTGGACATTGGGAGTATCATACTGATGCCCGCGATCGACATAGAGGTCCACTGACCACCGATATTGAACGGGGACTTTACTGATGCCCGTGATCAGGCACATAGAGGTCCACTGGACCACCAGGGATATTGGACGGGGTTTTTTTTATATTACAGGAATGCCCGTGATTGGGCTGCAGGGGGCGTCGGTCCCCGACGGCTGCTGCCTGGCAGGGCGCCAGGCACAAGTCATCGGGGGTCATTGCACCTGCATGCTAATGGCATGCAAATGGGGCCGTAATGAGATGCAAATAGCCCCCTGTGCGCCTTGCATAAATTATGGCCCCATTTGCATGTCCCCTTTTGAATATCGCAGGTGTTGTGCGTGGCGCAATGGCACTTGTGCCAGCGCATCTCCATGCTCCACTCTGGTCACTTGAGCTGGTGCAGTGCCACTGCGCCATGCACAGTGGGAATGGCCAGGGTGCGATATTCAAAGCTGCTGCGTCATAGCGCAGCTCCGTTGAATATCGCCCAGGCCACACCCCTGCGCAACAAACTTGAGCTGCGCCCAGGCTTGTGCCACAGCCTGGCGCAGTTTGAATATCCAGGCCTTAGTCTTTTAGAATCTCTTTTCTACAGAGATTCCTTTATTTTGTTTATGTCGAGAGTTAATCCTTCTACTTCTCTCTTCTGTCACTGCCACTGCGGAAAGAAGATTGCTTCTACAGACGAACACTCTATCTGTGTCTGCTGTCTTGGGCCTAGTCACGATGTTTCCGAAAGTGAGCTCTGCCAGAAGCTTAATCAAACCACCCTTAGGTGACGCAAAAAGGCTGTCAAGCAATTCCTCATAGAGCAACAGGTAGCCAGTTCTGGGCAGGAGTCCTCTGGGGTCCCTCCCTTTCAGTCGCTGGCAGAGTCATCGAGCTCCCAGGCCTCCAAGGCCCAACATAAGTCCTCAGGGAAGAGTCACAAAAAGGACCGCGATGGCGACCACTCCCCCCAGTGGTGGTCCCGCTCCCAAACAGTCTTTTCTTCATCATCCGAGGGTACTCCATAGGCTGTGGCTGCACCGATGCCTAAACCTGCTGTCCAGGTCTCTCTTACTACCAGACCCCTACCGACAGCACCTCCACCTGATATTCAGGACGGTCCTCCATCAACCTCCAGGTCATCGGCCCTCTCTTTGTTGATAACAGGACAATCAGCCACAGTTCCCCTGACAAGGCCTGATGCTTCCCCAGGTCCACGGGTGGCAGGCTCTTTGGCTGTTCAGGCCTGGACAGGTCATCACTCCCTGTACTGTCAGCCCTTCCTCTGTTGACGCAACAGTACTCTGTCGTCGACCTCAGTGACATTTTGACCAAATTCTCCTCTGTTCAGGTCAATCAGCTAGGCGCCTTTAGGTCATTGACTGCACTTTGGCCTCTGCTGGTGGCTCCCCACGGACCTTCATTGGCACCTTGCTCGTCAGACCTGGAGCTGGAACAGGTCAAGGTTGAGGAGGAGTGCCATCCTGATCTTATTCTTCCTGAGGAAGAAGAGGAAGAGCCCCTCTCCTCTGATAGATCAGCAGTCTCCTCAGTGAGTGAGGACTCAGCCAAACTCACCCCCAGGTCTCCTCCAGAGGACCCTACCTTCTTTAATATTATGAAGCAGCTGTCCTCAGCCATGAGTTTCCATACTGAGCATGAGGATGCCACCAGAAGAGATCTGGTTGATTTCCTGGGGATTCCTGAGTCCCCTCGGTCATTCCTCCTATCCTGCTTGCTCTGAGGAATACCACCACTGCAGCCTGGCACAGGCCTGACATGGTGCCAGCCATGCCCCACAGGGCTGATAAGCTGTATCATGCCCCTCATGGTTTGCCGCACTATGCTGCCCAACCTGAAACAGATTCTATGGTAATAAAGGCAGCTCATTATAGGTCTAAGGTGCCCAAGCACCTTAGCTCCCTTCCTCCCGACAGAGTCTCATAGAATAGATCTCTGGGACAAGAGGGTTAATGCCTCCTCCACACTTGGGCTCAGGATTGCCAAATACTTTTCTCATATGGTGAAGTACCAGAATACCATTTGGAAGAAGGGAAAGGCCGCGGCCCAGGCCCTTCCAGATGGCAACCAGAAGCAGGAGGTTCTTCAGTGCTTGCACAATGCTGAGGACATTAGCAAGCACCTCCTGTGGGCCCTTTATGATATCTCAGATACTACTGCCACAGGTATTTGCTTCCATATGTATTCCTGGCTCAGGGTCTTGGGCTTCGCAGCAGATGTCCAACAGAAAGTGCTGAATGCTCCCTTCAGTGGCTCAAAGTTAATTGGGCCAGATGTTCAGGACATCATTAATGATTTACAGGCATCTAGCATGGCTCTCAAGTCTGTCCACTCACTCTGTCATACACAACCCAGGAGCAGGCAGCGCCTTTCCTTTTGCAAGGTGTCCAACAGGCCCGGAGCAGCTTCTCAGCACCAAGGTAAACGCAGAGCCTCTGCCGCCTTGCCCACCCCCTCCACTGTAGGAGCCATGGCCAGATGCCCCAGGGGTGACGGACCTGCCCCAATGGCTGGATCCATTTCCGCTTGATTCCTTGCCAGACCCCCCTCTTCTGGTCCTCGATCAAAAGGTGGTGGTCGGAGGTCGGTTCTCCTGTCATCTCAGTCAATGGAGAACCGTCATGTTAGATGCCTGAATTCTTCAAATCCTAGAAAGAGGTCACACGCTGCAGCTCATCGAGTCTCCCCCAGAGACTATTGCCCTCCACCTACCCCTGGCCCACCTGTCTGTGCTCTGGGGGGAGGTACAGTCCATTCTGCGCTAACAGGCCATCGAACCAATGCCCAGGTGCCAGAGAAACAAGGGCTTTTATTCCAGGTTTTTCCTAGTCCACAAAAGAACTGGAGACCTGAGGCCCATCTTAGATCTCAAGGAACTCAATCTGTATGTCCAGTACAAGAAGTTTCGAATGATAACTCTGCCAGGCCTCATGCCCTTTCTCAAGCAGGGCTGTGTTCTCTGAACATGCAGAATGCATACCTGCACATCTCAGTATTTTCACCCTACAGGAGGTTATTTTGGTTTCTTTTCCAGAGCAAGCATTACCAATTCAAAGTGCTGCCCTTTGGCTTGTCCTCTACTCCGTGGGTCTTTACCAAGTGCTTAGCAGCTGTAGCTGCAGCTCTCAGAAGGGAAGGACTGTATGTTTTCCCTTATTTGGATGAAATGGCTTCTAAAGGCCTCATCCAGGGAACAGCTCCTGCAGACTCTGGAGATAACTCTTCAGTTGTTCCTCTCCCTGGGGATTATGGTCAGTTTACCCAGGTCGGTCCTAGCTCCATCCCAAAGGCTGCAATACATAGGGGCGGTCCTAGACTTGGTGCAGGGAAAGGCCTTCCTGCCACCCAGGCTCAGGAAGTCACTCAGAGACTTTTTATCCTTGCAAGGGTGTACTTGAGGTTGTTGGGGCTGATGGTGGCTGCCATCCCCACTGTTCTACTGGCCAGGCTTCACATGCGCATCCTCCAGTGGACTCTGGGTACAATGGGACCTACACACGGATGAGCTAGATCAATTACTGCTGGTCTCCTCCCCTGTCCGCAATGTGCTCCAGTGGTGGATGGACCCCTGCAACCTCCTGCTGGGGGTGCCCTTCCAGATCTTCTCTCCCCAGCAGATCCTCACCATGGATGTCTCCAGTTTGGGCTGGGGAGCTCACCTGGGTCACTTTCAAACCCAGAGCTCTTGGTCCCAGATCGAAACATCACTGCATATCAATGTCCTGGAGATGCAGGCGGTCCTGTATGCCATGCAGGCCTTTCAGAACCATCTCCCCCGGGTCAGCTGTTGATTCAGTCCAACAATCTCAGTGTCATGTAGTACATCAACAAGCAGGGGAGACACACTCGTACCCCCTGTACAAGGAAGCCATGAGGGTGTGGTACTAGGTGTTAGACCACGGTCTAACTCTCTCAGTGGTTCATGTCCCAGGGGTAATAAATACTCTGGCAGACAGTCTCAGCTGGATGCAGTCCAGCATGCATGAGTGGGAGCTCCTCTCATCCGTTGCAGAAGATCTGTTCGACAGATGGGGTCGTCGAGTTGGACCTTTTTGCTTCCCCACTCAGCGCAGAACTGCCCAGTTTTTGCTTGCTAGATCCAGGGCCTGGAGTTTTCTGGCGAGATGTGTTGCCCTCTCCTGGAGTGGGAGATTCCTTTATACCTTCCCTCCATTTCCTCTGATTCAGAGGGTGCTAATCAAACTGCAGATGGAGAGGGCCAGCATGATCCTGATTGCACCCTTCTGGCCACGGCAGTTATGGTTTCCATTACTGCAACAGTTAGCAGAGGAACCTCCAGTCCCCCTGCCTCTCTGTAGGGATCTCCTAACGCAGATGCATGGGACCTTAGTCCATCCCAATCTCAAGACCCTTCATCTACATGTCGGGCTCCTCAGGACATAGTCATCACCCGGTTTGGGGTATTTCACTGAGTGGCAGGTGTCCTCATGGCAGCTCAGAAGCCCTCCACTAGATCCCACATTTGCCATGAAGTGGAAGAGGTTTGCCATCTGGGCTGTTAAACATCATCTGGACCCTTTCACTTATCCGGTGAGCAAGATTCTGGACTACTTGATATCTCTGTCGGACTCAGGTCTCCTGTACTCCTCCCTCAAGGTGTACCTTTTGGCTATTTCTGCCTTTTATGAGCCCGTGGGCGGTCATACTGTGGCTCAATTAGATGTGTCCCATACCTTTCTTAGGGGCATCCTGCATCTGAAACCTCCAATCCGTTCCCCTGTCCCAGCTTGGGATTTAAATTTTGTTTTAGAGAAACTGACCCTCTCTCTTTTTGAACCAGCTGCAACTTGCAAGTTATGCTTTCTTTCCTGGAAGGCATTGTTTTTGGTTGCTATTACTTCTGCTTGGAGGATTTTCGAGCTTCAGGCCCTCTGGTGCGAAAAGCCTTTATTTGATTTTTCAGACAGGGTTCACAAAGACAGGGTGTCTGTGCATGAATACTAAGTTTCTTCCTAATGTGGTGTCTGAGTTTATCCTGAACCAGTCTATCCACCTTCCTGTTTGTTTTTCCTGAGCGTGCCAATCCAGGGGAAGCACTGCTCCATACATTGGATGTGCGCACAACTTTGAAATATTACCTGCTCCGGACTAAGAAATGCAGAAAGTCGAAGCAGCTTTTTGTTTCTTTCACCCTAGGCAGAGAGGGCGTTCAGATTTCTAAATAATGTTTGTCTAAATGGTTGGCAAATTTCATTGTGTTCTGCTACAATAAGTATGGCAAAGAGATGTCAGGAGCAGTGAAAGCTCATTCCACGAGAGGCATGGCTAGCTCTGTGGCCTGTTTTCGAGGCGTCTCAGCCACTGATATTTGCACTGCTGCCACCTGGAGTGCTGTTCATACCTTCACCGAGTGCTACAGTCGACATTGCCTCAAGGGCCCATGCAGGTTTTCGCAGGGCTGTGCTGCAGGGCCTCCTGTCTTAAGTTTAAGGATGGTCTTCCTCCTAGACTGTTTCTGTGCATATGTAACTGCTTGGCACTTGTTCCATGTATGGGACCTGATGACTGAGATACCCTGAAGAAGGTAGAACAGTTAAGAACTTACCGTAACAGTAGATCTTTGAGGGGGTCTGAGTCCTCAGGTCTGCCTTCCCTCCCACCAGACCCCTTTTGAGGGCTTTTTCCTAGAACTGGCTATCTGGTGCATCCAGCCTTTCATATGAGCCTGGGCACCTCCCTCTCTCCTCAGTCCCGCATGGCTATAGCTATGCCCCCTTTGTCTCAGGTGGAAAGAACTGAGGAGGGTGCGGGGCCACTCACACCTTAATAGGTTGGTGACGTCGGTGTGGGCAACTCCATTTGTTCTACTGAAAATCGTCCGTGCGGATCCTGCTTCAATGATGTGATGTTTTTGATGACTGAGATCCCCTCAAAGGTCTACTTTTATGGTAAGTTCTTACATAACTGTTCTTTTTTGAAAGTTAATACAGTGTTACTGATACTTTTGTTCACATAAGTGGTTCTTGACCCTAAGGTTTAGAACTAGGAGACAAATGAATAAAAACAAGTGGGAAGGAGATCATTTAGTTGGAAATATGACTGAGTGAGATACCTAATATGAAATCAAGGGCATCACATGTGCTATACTGGATCCTTGCATTAGTTTTATTGTGAGGTGCTGATTGTTGATGTATTCCCTGTTCCACCTTGTTCAGGTTCTGTCATCCTCCTTTCCTTCCTTGATATTGCCCCCCGTGCTTCCCTTTCTTACATACTGTACATAGCATAAATCCTTACTGGAAAACTATTTGTCCAATATGTCTGAATACACCAGTAGCTCATGGCGACACCTATGGTTGTGGTTTGTACAGCCATCATTTATTTAAGAACTAACTACAGCAGTGACATAGTGTTAATTGCCTAGGAGTTGGGACCATTTGAAGTCAGTAACCATTTTTAAAAGTATGCATACCCTTTTTTGTTGTAGTTAAAGTGTATGTATGTGTACATGTGTAAAAACTGAATAAACATTTTATTAAAAAAGTTACTGATAAATACCATTTCTCACTGAAAAAAATCAACTTTTCTCCCTTGGATGGCACATTTCTAATCGATTCAGCAGGTGAGGGTGCTGATCTGAAGATACACAGGCCCAGATATTCAAAAGGGTTGCGCCATGCGCAATAGGGTTGCGCCTGCGCAAGTCCGAACTTTTTCCATTCTGCCATATTCAGCGTGGTGGTGAAATTGTACACTGTTTAGCCTTGTCGGGCTGCAGGGGCGTCGGTCCCAGACGGCTGCCGCCTGGTAGGGTGCCAGGCGCAAGTCCTCGGGGATCGGCGCACCTGCATGCTAATGGCATGCAAATGGGGCCATAATCAGATGCAAATGGCCCCCTGCGCCTTGCATGAATTATGGCTCCATTTGCATGTCACCGTTTGAATATCGGGATTTTGCGCGTAAGGCGTCAATGGTACTAGCCACCAGGTTGAATGCTCACTCTGACCACTTGCAGTGGCGCCAAGTTCACTGCGCCATGCCACAGTGGCTGTGGCCACGGGTGATATTCAAAGGTTGCTCAGGCGCCCAACTCCTTTGAATATTACTCTGGACACCCTCTCTGCTAACTATTTTGTGCAGCGCAGAGCTTGCGCCACAAAATAGCGCAGTTTGAATATCCAGCCCACAGTGTCCTTTTGTTTTCAGGTGATTCGTTTTGGACCATCATTTCTCATTCTAAATTTTGTGACTGAGTTTTAAATATTGATTCCATCATTCAGATCCCCTTTCTTCGGCAAGTTTTACTTCACAGAGAACTGTTTCATTTGGATCAAACTGTGTTATTTTAGTAGGAAAATCAGAGTGGAAAAAATGCAGGAATTTGATAAATGTGGATAAGAAGAAATTGTTAGCTTTACTTCTATTTGAACTTTACATAGTGTATGGAACGTGTAGAGAATTATGCAAATATGAGTTCATTTGGGGGCTAAACACATTTGTTTTTGTTCAATGGAATTTAGATTCCAATGCATGATTAAAATTTGATGGTTAACAATCTCATAGTTGAGTGTAACACAGATTCCTACTGTTATTCTTAATGATTTAGAAATGTCACATTATGCCTTCCAAGAAATTCAAACTGCAGTTGAAAATTCCTCATATTTGACACTGAAAGAATCTTTCATTTTAGCATTTAAAGCTGTACTTACACAACAGTATTCACGATAAACAGTGAAATGAAAATACATACAATATACATTTGAGACTATTATTTATTTTGTTTCCGTGACCTCATGTTAAATATTCTATCCCTTCAGCAATCCTTTGTATCCTTACCCCTTGACAGAAATTCCCAGAGAACAATGCTGTGGCTGTTCCAAGAATCAATCTTCACCATTTTTTTTTTTAACCCTAGTATTTATGCTCCTGACTACCTCGTCTCTCCCCTCTCTCAGACATCCTCTGAACTGCTCTCCCTGGTCTCGCTGCGGTCTGCTCCTAGAGTACTACGGATCCACACAGTAAACAAGGCACCCGGATAACCCCACGGGCGGGGTGAGGAGGCACTCCCCCATACTCACCTCCCCAAAGCCAACATGCTGAGATGCGGATCCTGTACAGTGTGGTCTGCCATTGTGAGCCCAAGACGAGCAGGGAGGTGTCGTCGCCTGGGAGAGACCGAGGGTTTTTTCCCTTGTTCTCCCTAGACGTCAGTGTGCAGTGGGGGCTAATGAACTGGAAGGCTGTGCCCCTTGCTGATGTCTGCCTAATGCCTATCCTGCTGCTCCACTACCGCACCTACCCACTAGGCTTCCTGAGATGGCGGTACAGCAACGGGAGCTTGCCCCAACCCCCCCCCCCCCGGAGAAGAAGAACAGCCGTTGGGTGCGTCATTCTTCTCCTTCCTAGCCAACCCCTGGCTAGTTCCCGAACCCACATCGCTGGCGTGGTGCGAGGTATGGCGTCCAGCGCCTCAATCCTCAGCACCACCAAGCCGGCCAATCTTCACCATTGATTCATAATTATTAGTCTAAGTATGAAGGCACTAGGACCCCGTGGGAGCATTTTTTCCTTAGAGGGAGGGTGCTGACGTCAGCTACCGATGTCACCCATGCACTACATTGTGCATGTGCTAGACAGTAACCATTGTAGGCACCTACATGCACCTCAATCCTGTTCTTCCTGCCATCAAGTATATACCATGGGAGCGACAGTGCCTCATTCTATCCATTCTCACCGAATGTTACTATGTTGCCACGTTTTTGTTTTTTTTTGTCAAAATAATTTTATTAAGACACAGGAGGAGGGCAGAACAGTGAACACAAATTACACAGAACATATTAATCTGAGATACATTACAGAGTGAGTAGGACATCCATCAGTGTTTTATATAGCCAGTAGAAATGTCTTGACAAGGAATTAATGAATAGAACATCAAGGGAAAGGGCATAGAGCATCATTCTAAAGACTGCGGCAAGTGCAGAAAAGGAAATATGCATCCATGGGGCCCAATAGATCAGGCCGAAGCAGGCAGGGGACAGAATCATTAAGATGGAAATGTGTTATCCTCAATGGCAGCCACAAGAGGGCCCCACAGTTCCAAGAAGACCCTTTGCCGTCCCAGAGCAGAATATTGTGCCCTCTCGATTGACATACAGGTCTTCAAGTTGTTGGCCCACTGCTGAATGGTTGGAGAAGAGGAGGCCATCCAGGTCTGTGCAGTTGTCTTCCTGGCATTTACCAATGCTAAGGACCAAAGGGCTCCTGGACCCCTTCCCCCCCCCGCCCCGGGTGGTCAGGATCTGCACCCAGTAAAAGTTCTTCAGGACTAGCTGGTGGAGAAAAGCCCCAGCACCCAGGTCATGATTGCATGGACTCCATGCCAAAAGGGAGAAACCTTGGGGCATAGTAGGGCAAGATGGATGAAGTCCCCCGGAGCCCCGCTACATTTGGGACAGATGTTAGATCTTGAGGGGTCCGTCTGATGCAATTTAACTGGAGTGAAATAGGCCTGATGTAAACAATTAAACTGCACTTGCCGTAGCGTATTGCTTTTGGAATAGTCTGACAGATGCTTACAGGCTCGGTTCCACAAGTGAACATCAGTTTCACACCCCAGATTTACTCTCCATTTTAAAATAATTGTCTGAAGTGCCTCCCTCTCCCCACCCCTAAGAGAGTGGTAACAAGTGGACATCAACTTGGCACCTGGTTGTGGGTAAAAAAGGCCCTCTTCAAATGGTGTAAGCAGGGCCCAGCCATCCCCTAAGCACGGTGTTGTACCAAATAAATTTCTCAGTCTAAGAAAAATAAAGATGTCTCCTCTGGGGACTTTCATTTTGTGCCCAGGTAATTGAAACTCACTAAATGATCCCCCTCATACAACTGACCCACCCATCTCAGGCCCCTGCGTTGCCAGTCATTCAGCCTTTGCACCATAGCCACCATGGGGGAGCCTTTTAGCTTTATTGTCTCTAGTATAAGGGTCTGCCTGGTAGGGGCCGGTTGCTTACAACCAAGATTATGTACAAATGCCATGCCCTAATGTTAGCTGATATGAAAGGATTGGGATGCTCAGGCTCCACTCCTGTCCATAGCACCTCAGCGAATAGCCCCTCCCCCTTGTGCTACTATCACAGCTCGCTTCTTCCATTTCCAACCACCCCAGCTCTTCACCCTCCAACCCCAAGGGAATAGCTGCAATCTGAGCTGCCAAGTAGTACCACTGAAAATTTGGAAGACCCAAATCACCCCACTTCAGTGGCAGCTGAAGGATCACCCTGCTGACTCTAGCTGATTTGCCCCGCCAGAGAAATCTATGTATTATAGCATCAATTTTTTTTAAAGTGATTCTTCGGAACTCTGACCGGGATAGACTGATACAGGTATAGGAGTCTAGGTAAGACCATCATCCTTATTACTCCCACTCTCCCCATTAAAGACAGTGGCAGGGATGTCCACCTGTCACAGTCATCTTGACACCTTCCTAAGTAGGGGTCTAAAATTCATACCATTGTAACCCCTAGGTGGCGCTATCCCAAGAGCTACTACCCCTGCCTGCTCTTAACTACTAACATTTTGAGGGGTCTAGGTCCAATGGCGGTTGCCTCCACCCAGAGGTCAGGGTTTGCAGTAGTTAAACTAACTTGGTCACAGTCCTCTGGGACACTGTAACCCCCCCCCCTTCTTCCCACTAGTGGCCCATACAATGCATTAGGAATATCTTCACAATGTACACTTACCCCCAGGACTGGCTCCGTCGACTGGACCCCAGGGACACCCTGTAAAACAAAGTAATACAGTGCAAAAGCCACAGAACAATACTTTAACATAAAAGAATACCTCAGACAGTGTAACTTTGCTGGAACAAACAAATCTGATGTATTTAGAGGGATATAACAAGGACAGGGGGAAATCAAGTTAATTAGGTTATTTTTTATTTTTTTTTATTTTTACCCAATTATTTTACCAGGTGAGACACACTAAGCTGAAAGCTTGTTTGCAGGTGCAACCTGGGAGCACAAGGAAGTTAAGTGACTTGCTCAGGGTCACACAGTATGCACCTAGGGTTAAACACATTAATAATCACAGTACTATGCACATATTCAGAGTCCCAAATTGTCACCTTCACTGGGTACCCAGGATCGGTTGCAGCTGGTTGGGTCCCTGTGATAGAAAAAACACTTGCACAATACCCAGTTGTAATCCGGGGCCGGTGGGCTCAGTTCGTGAAGAAATAAAAAAAACAATTAGATGACACACTTGCAATTCGACAGACAGATGACAGGGAGCTACCCTGCTTTGTGCTCACAACTCAATGCTGGGAACTGGATGGAAGGCAGATTGTCCTGGATTTCCAGGAGGAGTAGACCATGTGGACAAGGTCCTTGTGACTGGACCCAACTGCAGTTTAAAGCAAATGGATGTACTCTGTCTTAAGCTGGGATTTACTTCCATCTTCATGCACTCTGCTCACTGTACAGGGGATTTGAAACGGGATTCCCCATAAGCACTACACACATTTATATGTAAAAAGGGAAGTACTATACCAGGCAGGCTGCTTCTCTATCCCAATCGCAATAACTGCACAATACCTGGGAGAACACACAGCAGATTCAGTTCCTGACAGACCGAGCGCGATTCAGCAATTTCTCCAGTCTTCTACAGGGTGATCCTGGTTTCCTCACTTCTGGTGCTTCTTTCTCCTTACAACTCTGATTCAGTCCACACTGGCACTCTGAAACAGCTGCAGGCTGAACTTTAGGGGCCCCGAGGCTTCCTGCTGCAGCGCAATGGCGCAGGGAGCAGACTCCTTCCCTCTTCACAGTAACAACTCAACTGAACTTTCCAGTAGACAGAGCCGGGCATTTCCTTTGAGTTCCTCCCAGTTCAATGGCTGGTTTTGCTGTCACTCACAGTAAACTCCCTCTGTTGGTGGAAAAAAGGCACCAAAGTCAAAACTACATTTCCCAGAGTCACTGCCTTTACAATCCCCTTACAGCAGGCTCCAGAGGAGAGTCCAAGTTCTGATTCACGCACAGCAGGCTCCATTTTAAAGGATCCCCACCATGAGTGGTCCAATTCAGCAGTTCAGAGCCAACATGAGGGAGCTTACTCTGCACTGTCCTTGCTACAAGAAAGCAGGTTAAATCAAACTGCATTTTCATTATTACTCTAACAGGTTACAAGCAAAAAATGACATCTTTGAAGAGTGCTCCCCCTGCCCACTTAGCAATGGCAGAAATGGAGTGATTTGGCAGCAGCTCGAGCGGGACTCAAGCAGGAAAACACACAGTCCGCATATCGATTATGGTGATGTCATATATAGAGGGGCAGTTAGGAGTAACTTAGAAAGGCTTGATGTTATCTATAACAGATATGCGCATTTCGTTTTGGATGCACCTCGGAAAACACATCATTGCACCCTTTACATGAACTTAAATTGGATATCCTTGACAGAACGGCAAAATATGCATGTGCAATGGTTAACTTATCACTGTTACTGTAAAAAAAGTTCCAGGATATCTAGTGGAGTTTCTGGAGGAATGGAATGTTAAGGTAGGTTTGAGATCTGAAGAGGAAGTAAAATTTAGGGTACCCCTTATGAGAACAGTGAAGGGCCAACATTGTTATGTATATGAAGGTCCAAAATTGTGGAATTCATTATCAGGTCACTTGAGGTCAAGTATAAATAAAATATCTTGGAATGAAATAAAATCATGGCTTGTAAAGGAAGAATGTCCTTAAAGATTTGCTGTACTTGAGATGTTTGTATATATGGTTTATTGTTGTAATTATTATTTGTTTTCCTTTTTTCCTTGGTCATATATGTATTGTGTCTTATGTATGTATAATGTGTGTATTTGTATGTATTTAAAATGAAACTGATGTTTTTGCACAGTAGGACCCCATTGTAAATTAGCTGATGCTAAATTGGGTTTTATCCTGTTTCTGATATCAGAAATAAACTTTTTACTACTACTACTACAGTCCCCCCATACAAACTAATTATGTCTGCAAGCAGACAGCTCTTAAAGAGACAGTACCAGAGGCTCTAAAAGCACTCACAGATAAACTGCTTAAATGCCAAACACCATTCAGGCTTGGAGCATTCAAGCAAGCTCCTGGAAGACTTTTCTTGGGAACCCCCATTTGCAGGAGGGTTACACCCTTCCTGGCCTGGGAAAGCTTGGCGTCCGCATCAAGCAAGTACCCTCATAAGTTTCAATACACCCATATACATGTACATCAGTATCACATTAGGCTTATACATGTAATCATCAGTCAATATATCACTTTACCAAAAACGCATTTCTGAAACTTTGCTGTACATCACTTTTTACACAGTATTACATACACATTGTACCATAACTCAGGTTATTACCTCTGGTACATGAAACCTGAAGAGAGGGGGCCCTTCCCTATCAGCTACCTTGGGGCAGGGGCAACATACCTAGAGGGCAACACAAGTAACTTGGAGTTAGCACTGATGTTCAGTTTAGGCAAGGAGCTCGGGGACACATACACTCCTTTATGGACAACATTGAGAGGCAAGTCCATCGGCCTCTCAGGGGAATCATAACTGAGGTGCACCACAGGCTTTACAGCTTGACCAGTCTTTCTAGTGGGAACTGTTACAGTCTCTACACTCTGAGCCTCATTTTCAGCATTGTCCTCACTTGTCAGGGGAGTCTCCATTGGGGTAGAGAGGCTACAACTTGGGGCACTTTCAGCTCCAGAAGTTACAGTCTCTGAGTCCGCAACACTTGGCTCACATGGAGAGCTTTCGGACACTGTCAGTGGACCGTCAGGGCACTCAAAATACTCTTCTTGTTCTGGTGTATCACCAGTTTGTTCCAGTCCATCATTTTTTTCCCCTGAAAGCTCAAACAATTCAGCCATACACAATGATTCCATATCATCTGACTTGATGCTTTGCACTTCACTTTCTGGGAGCATTGGCTCCAGGGACAAAGCTGGGGGCTTACACAGTCCAGAAGGTCCAGCTTCATCTCCAGTATTGACTAGGGGATTGCCCCGAAACAATTGACTCAGTTCTTAAGAAGGGTAGTAGTCAAAGTCACACTCACTTTCCTCTGATATGGACTGACAGTCATGCTCAACTGGGATTTGTGGAGGGGAACACTTTAACTCAGCTTCTGTAGGTGCAGACTTTCTTGATTTTTTCTTAGCAGCAGCTCTAGTCACTGGTCCAGAGGGGGCATTTTCTGGGGGCTCAGACTCAATCAGGATTTGTCCAGTGGGCAGTAAATGATTCTATGCATTGTTTTAACATCTTTTGAATTATTCTCAGGCCTTACTTTGTACACAGGCAGATCATCTAGTTTGTCCACTACAATGTGAGGGAGATGGTGCCATCTGTCAGCAATCTTGTGTTTGCCATGCAGTCCCAGATTTCTTAGCAATACCCAATCTCCCTCCTGGAGTTCCTGTGCTTTCACCTTTTTATCATACCTTTCTTTGTTGGCCAGATTTCTTTTGGCAGCCATAGTTTGAGCCAGTTGGTACATATGATTTAGCTGGGCCTTTAACTTTTGCACATACTGTAAATAGTTGTCAGCTCGAACCCCATCAGGAGAGACCCCAAAGCACACATCTACCAGCAGTCGAGCTTCTCTTCCAAACATCAGGTGGTAGGGGGAGAACCCAGTGGCATCACTTTTGGTGCAGTTGTAGGCATGTACCAGGGTGCTAATTTGTTGACTCCATCTAGGCTTGTCCTTTGGGTGGAGGGTGCCTAGCATATCTAGCAAAGTGCAGTTGAAACGTTCAGGCTGTGGGTCCCCTTGGGGGTGGTAAGGGGTGGTTCTGGACTTTCGCACTCCCCACAGAGAAAGCGTCTCTTTGATCAGATGACTCTCAAAGTCTCTCCCTTGATCAGAATGGATTCTTTGTGGAGCCCCATAGTGAATAAAAAAGTTTTCTACAAGTACTTTTGCCACAGTGCACGCCTTCTGGTCCTTGGTGGGGAAAGCTTGGGCATATCTCGTAAAATGGTCAGTGACCACCAGCACATTGCTAATATTTCTTTGATCTGACTCCAAACTCAGAAAATCAATACAGACCAGCTCCATGGGTGCACTGGTGGTGATGTTAACAAGGGGGGCAGCCCTCTGGGGCAAAGCTTTCCTCTGTAAGCAGCGACTACAAGTTTGAATGTGTTGTTCCACATCAGCCCCCATCTTAGGCCAATAAAATCTGGATCTCACCAAGTCAAGTGTTCTGTCTATACCAAGGTGCCCTATGTGGTTATGTAAGGACCTCAGTACTGAATCTCGAAAGGCAGTGGGCAGCACTAGTTGTTGTTTGTCTACTTGCCCCCCTCTGTCTACTGTTTCTCTGTATAACAGTCTATTGATCAGTTTCAACTTAGGACCTTCTTTGTATAACAATGCAGTTCTCAAATCAGTGGAACGTAATTTGGACACATCTTTCCCTGCATATAGGGCTTCTGAAGCTGATTTGATCATGGGATCTTGGGATTGAGCCCACCGAATACTGTCATTGTCCGGCTGAGGTAGTGCACCAATATCTATTGCAGAAAAGTGGCAATAAGCAGCAGGTAAGCAATTCTCAGAGGGTCCCAAACAATCCACCATACAGTCCACTGCGTCCGTGGACATTTGTTTCTCCCTGTCAAACTTCTGGCAGAGTGCTCTAATATCAGGTTCTGACAATCTGACCCAGTCATTCTGGGGAACAGGCCTCCAGGAGAGAGCATCAGCATCTATGTGGTTCAGGCCTGCTCTGTAGTCAACTGCATAGTCGTAGGTAGATAAGGCAGAGAGTCACCTATGGCCAGTGGCATCCAACTTAGCTGAAGTCTGCACATAGGTCAAAGGATTATTGTCAGTCTTTACTAGTATCTTAGCTCCATACAAGTAATCATGGAATTGATCAACAATGGCCCACTTCAAAGCTAGGAACTCTAACTTGTGTACAGGATAGTTCTTTTCAGAAGGGGTTAGGCTTCTGCTGGCAAAGGCCACTGGTCTCAGGCCATTCTTGTGCTCTTGGTACAACACAGCCCCCAACCCTTGCAAGCTAGCATCTGTGTGCAGGACTTAAGGTTTTGTTGGATCAGTATAGGCCAACACTGGAGCGTGGGTAAGTTGATATATGATCTCATGAAAAGCAGTCTCACAATCAGGAGTCCAGCAGGCCCCAAATACTTCAGTTGGACAAAAATACACTGTTTCAGTCTCGAGAGACACTGACTTTTTGTATTTTTTGTGGGTTGGTGGATACTCTTGAGTAAGGTTAAGTAAAGGGTGGATCACTCTTGAATGGTCCTTGATGAAACGCCAATAATAACCACAGAATCCCAGGAATCTTTGCAGTCCTTTTAGATTTTTGGGCTGTGGCCAGGTGGTCAAGGCCTCAACTTTACTTGGGTCGGTCTCTATTCCCTCGGTGGATACTATATGTCCCACATACTTCACTGATGTTTGAAAGAATTGACACTTATCAATGGACAGTTTAAGGCCAAAGTCTTCCAGTCGGTCCAGTACCTTGAATAATCTGCTGTCATGTTCCTCCAGTGAGCTGCCAAACACAATAACATCATCTAGGTATACCAGGCACTCTAGTAATTTCATGTCCCCCACTGCACACTCCATCAGTCTTTGAAAAGTGGTGGGGGTGCCTGAAATCCCTTGAGGCATCCTGATGAATTCATAGAAGCCAAGCGGACAGATAAAGGCTGTCTTCTCACGGCCTTCGGGGGCCATCGGGATCTGGCAGTATCCACTGTGGAGATCCAGCACAGAGAACCACTTGCTCCCGTTTAGACAGTCCAAAGCATCCTGAATGCGGGGCATAGTGTACTGATCAGGGATAGTCCGCCGGTTTAAAGTGCGATAATCCACGCACATCCTTACTGTCCCATTCTTTTTTCTCACTACCACAATGGGGGAAGCATAGGGGCTTCTGGATTCTTGTATTACACCAGCAGCTAGCATCTCTAGCAGATGCCGTCTCACATCATCTATATCAGCAGGCGCCAGGCATTGAGACCTGTCACGAAATGGCCTTTCATCATGCAGCTGGATATGGTGCTCAGCTCCTTGCACGCATCTCACATCCCATTCCTTTAAAGAAAACACCTGGTCTCTCTGGGCAGGCTTCTCACACTGATCCTCACTTTCCATTCAGCTGGCAATGGGGAGTCACCGAAATCAAACAAGTCAGGCGTTACTGTGTCATTCTTCCCAGAACTCTTGCTACTGGGTAGCACTGCAGTGTCTGCACAATGCACATTAGCCAGGGTGCAACCTCTATTTACTCGAATCTCTCTGTCAGACACATTATGAACTTGAACCATTACCCTTCTGGCATAAGCATGGGCTCTAGCAGGCAAAATACTAGGCTTGACCAGCAGTCCCTCCGGCAATTTTCCATTGCATCCTGGTGCATCCAACATTAATATTTTATTCTTGACATCCTTTCTGATATGGACCTCTCCCTGTAAGGTACACTGAGCATTTTGCTCCAGGATCAGAGACTCAGGGTCCTTCTTCCAGATAATTCCAACCAGTTCCTCTGGTTCTGCTTTTTAACATCTCTTTGTGCCTCATAGGCCTTCTGAATCAAGGCCAGAATTCTTAAAGCTCTACCAGCCCTTGACCCCTGTTTTTCATAACACAACTGTGCCAGCCGTCCAAACATATGTGCGTTAGTCCCAATTAGTAGAGGAACCCCATCATACAGTCCGGTAGGAGGACACACTAAGGCAAGGGGCTCTACTTGCTCGGCCACTCCAGCTGCAGAGGTGGGAAAAGACAGCCAAATTCGGATATATCCAGAATAGGGGTAGGCCTTCTTACTTAACCCCTAGACATGCAGCCCCTCCAACGGTTGTAAGGGTACATCAGACAAATGCTTCTGATACCAGTCTTGGAACATAATTGTCACTTGGGAGCCACTGTCTAATACAGCTCTTGTAGACACTCCATTCACCTTTACAGTGGTCTCCATGGAGGGACCCACTATTCTGGACCAGTCTAGAGAGGCAGTAATGGGGGCCTGGGCAACTGACCTTGCCACAAAGGGACATGAGTTAGCATTTTTGGGGCCCTCACTGGGATCATTGTGTGCACCTCTTAACCACTGATTTGTTCTCCGAAGCGCTCCTTGTAGCCTATATGCAACTTTGTCTGTGTCTTTTGGGGACCGGCATTCTCTCTTCATGTGCCCATCCTTCCCACAATTATAGCAAAACATACTTTCTGGAGTTTGAGCTGGCCGAGGCATCACACTGGGAGCCAGGGTGGGGGTACTGCTAACTGGAAACCTTGGTGCCATCTCTGTCTGCGGTGTGATAAGCATTTGGAGACATGTCATCAATGTCCCCACTTCCATGGTCAAGACATCGAGTTTTGAGCTGTTGTCAGCAGGAGATGCATGGGTGGGTACCCCCACCCCTATAGCAGATGCAGTCGGATGAGGGTCGGGGCCTGTACTTGCAGGAGCGGCCTTCATAAAGAGACTGTTTTTTATTTCCACAAACTCTCTCAACAGTTCGCCCCATTGTGACATATCTTTTTCCTTCTCAGAGCACTCATTAACTGCCAGCCTTTGCCCCTGAACTTCACTTGATGGGTCACCCTCAGTCACTCGGGTCGTAGCCGTAGCTATTGGTGCAAGTCCCTCCCGAGGTCGCCTTTTCTCAACTCCTCGAATTTCTCTCATTAGCTCATCATAGGAGGATGGGGATTCCAGTCGATTTGCCAGGCGTAACTGAAGCAACAGCAGTTCTGAGAAGGGGGTGGACTTAAGGATCCTGTCCAGCCTGGTTCGGTCCAGTTCAGTCGCTGGCAAACTACGCTTTCTGAGGCATTCTTGCAACAATTTTTCCAGCCGAGATACATACACAGACAACTCCCCTTGGTACTGTTGTGCATTTCTTACTCTCCACCACAGGTCGTCATCAGAATCTGGGCTCCCATACACATTCTCCAAGGCCTCAAGATAGTCCTGTGCAGTCGCTTCAGGGTTACTGGCCCGTTTAGCATGGATGGTAGCCAGAGCAGGACCTCGAAGGCTCTCACTAACCCTCTTTCGCTTTTCGGCTTCCGAGCATTGCCATTCTAGCACTTGAGGGGCAACACAGTCTATCCAGGTCTTCCAGTCATCCTCCCCTTGGGGGGTGGGAAGGGTGCCAGAGAAGATCCTCAACCTTTGGTAAGAGTCGTGACTAATGGCAGGTGCAGAAATAGGAGCCTGCATTGATTCAGCCACTGTTACGGGTACTGGAGTGGGAGAGGGTGTTGGGGGAGGAACACCCCCAGGTGGCAAGAATAGTTTCTTCAAGTCCTCCACAGTTTTCCCTTCCCCCAGCAACCATTTAGCAAATTTCTCCTTAAAAGTTTCAGATAGTGTGGGGGGGGGGCTCATTTCCCCCCGGGTCTTTACTGTCCTTAGTTATCACTCTCCAGGCAGTGAGGGCTCCCTCTGGAGTAATAGTCTGTGGCACTTTGGAGCTATCTCTGGGATCCTTAAACTCTACTAGGGCCAGGAAAGTGTGGGTGAGCAGATTAGCATGTCGACCCACCACCACAGGGTTTTGTAAACCCTCCACCTTGGAAAGTACTCCCTGTACAGTGTCCGTATTGATACCCAGGGGGATGTCCAGGATAAGCATAGCATTTTGGGGGTCAATCTTGTCCCCAGTTCACCACTCCACCAACCGGTGCACAGCCACGTCTGTCGGGGTACCCATTTATTAACAGAGGTTCGTAAATATGGCCACTAGAGGACACACAATCCCAGCGGTGAGCCTCCAAGATGTAACCCCTAGGTGGCGCTATCCCAAGAGCTACTACCCCTGCCTGCTTAACTACTAACAGGTTGAGGGGCCTAGGTCCAATGGCGGGTGCCTCCACCCAGAAGTCAGGGTTTGCAGTAGTTAAACTAACTTGGTCATAGCCCTCTGGGGCACTGTAACCCCCCTTTCTTCCCACTAGTGGCCCACACAATGCATTAGGAATATCTTCACAATGTACACTTACCCCTAGGACTGGCTCCATCGACTGGACCCGGGGGACACCCTGTAAAACAAAATGATACAGTGCAAAAGCCACAGAACAATACTTTAACATAAATGAATATCTCAGACAGTGTAACTTTGCTGAAACAAACAAATCTGATTTATTAAGGGGGATCTAACAAGGACAGGGGGAAATCAAGTTAATTAGGTTAAACACATTAATAATCACAGTACTGTGCACGTATACAGAGTCCCAAATTGTCACCTTCACTGGGTACCTAGGATGGGGGGGGTGCTAGCCGGGATCGGTTGCAGCTGGTTGGGGCCCTGTGATGGAAAAAAACACTTGCACAATACCCAGTTGTAATCCGGAGCCGAAGGTCTCAGTTCATGAAGAAATGGAAAAAGCAACAATTAGATGACACACTTGCAATTCGACAAACAGAAGACGGGGCTCTACCCTGCTTTGTACTCACAACTCAATGCTGGGAACTGCATGGAAGGCAGATTGTCCTGGATTGCCAGGAGGAGCAGACCATGTGGACAAGGTCCTTGTGACTGGACCCCACTGCAGTTTAAAGCAAATGGATGTAGTCTGGCTTAAGCTGGGGTTTACTTCCAGCTTCATGGACTCTGTTCACTGCACAGGGGATTTGAAACGCAATTCCCCACAAGCACTACACACATTTATATGTAAAAAGGGAAGTACTATACCAGGCAGGCTGCTTCTCTATTCCGATCACAATAACTGCACAGTTCCCGGGAGAACACACAGCAGGTTCAATTCCTGACAGACCGAGCGCGATTCAGAAATTTCTCCAGTCTTCTACAGGGTGAGCCTGGTTTCCTCACTTCTGGTGCTTCTTTCTCCTTACAACTCTGATTCAGTCCACACTAGCACTCACAAACAGCTGCAGACCGAACTTTGGGGCCCCACACGAGCTTCCTGCACGAAAACGCAACGGCGCAGGAGCACGGAGCTCCTTCCCTCTTCACAGTAACAACTCAACTGAACTTTCCAGTAGACAGAGCCGGGCATTTCCTTTGAGTTCCTCCCAGTTCAATGGCTGGTTTTACTGTGACTCACAGTAAACTCCCCCTGTTGGTGGAAAAAAGGCACCGAAGTCCAAACTACAATTCCCAGAACCGGTGGCCATACAGTACATAGGTGGCTGGCTCCCCAATGAGAGTCCAAGTTCTGATTTGCCAGAAGCAGCCTCCATTTCAAAGGTTCCCCCACACTGATTGGTCCAGTTCAGCAGCTCAAAACCAGAATGGGGGACTAGGCAAACACAGTTCTGACTGCAAAGAAAAGCAGGTTAGACAAACTGTATTTTTGTTATTACTCTAAATGATTTCTGACAAACAGTTACATCTTTGAAAAGTGCTCACTCTGCCCAGTTAGTGACGGCAGAAATGGAGCGATTTGGTAGCAGCTCAAGCGGGACTCAAGCAGGGAAACACACAGACCCCCATCCAAAGTAATTATGTCTGCAAGCAGACAGCTCTTAAAGATAGAGAGCTGGGCATTTCCTTTGAGTTCCTCCCAGTTCAGTGGCTGGTTTTGCTGTCACTCACAGTAAACTCTCCCTGTTGGTGGAAAAAAGCCACCGAAGTCAAAACTACATTTCCCAGAGTTACTGCCTTTACAACCCCCTTACAGCAGGCTCCAGAGGAGAGTCCAAGTTCTGATTCGCCCAGAGCAGGCTCCATTTTAAAGTATCCCCACCATGATTGGTCCAATTCAGCAGTTCAGACCAACATGAGGGAGCTTGCTCTGCACTGTCCTTGCTACAAGAAAGCAGGTTAAATCAAACTGCATTTTCATTATTACTCTAACAGGTTACAAGCAAACAATTACATCTTTGAAGAGTGCTCCCCCTGCCCACTTAGCAATGGCAGAAATGGAGCGATTTGGCAGCAGCTCGAGCGGGACTCAAGCAGGAAAACACACAGTCCCCCCCCATACAAACTAATTATGTCTGGAAGCAGACAGCTCTTAAAGAGACAGTTCCAGAGGCTCTAAAAGCACTCACAGATAAACAGCTTAAACGCCAAACACCATTCAGGCTTGGAGCATTCAAGCAAGCTCCTGGAAGACTTTTTTGGGGAACCCCCATTTGCAGGGGGGTTACACCATAAAGGACTCCAACCTTTCTAGAAATATGTATGCCCAGGTACTTAACTTTAGGGACCAGCTGCAGGCCATTCAAGTGATGTATTAAAGACTGCCTATTCAAGGTACCAATTGGGAGGACCTCACTTTTAGACCAATTAACCCTGTGGCCTGACAAGGATCCATACTCCTTTAAAACTTCATGTACCCTGGAAAAGTCCTCAGACGGGCATTGAAGATACAAGAGAAGGTCATCAGCATACATCACAAGTTTGTGTTCCCGCCCGTCCACCTTAAATGGGCAGACTAGGTGGGCCAAGCGGTCCTTATCTGCCATCAAAATCTATGTTTCTATATAACCCCCTGCTAGCTGCACCCGTCCAAATAACCCCAGCTAATGGTTCCAGAGACAGGATATACAGCAAGGGGGCAGCCCTACCTCATGCCCCGACTCAAAGAAACCTCGGAGACAGGTGACCATTTACCATCACCTGAGCCGAAGGATCCGTGTAAAGGGTTTTTATCCAAGAGATGAACTGAGGGCCAAACCCTAGTTTCTCTAGGGTGGAAAAAAGATACCCCCACTCCACCCGGTTGAAGGCTTTCTGTGCATCTAGTGCCAAGACAGTTGCCCCATGTTTGCCCCACTAGATTCCCCCAATGATGAATGACCTTCAGGGTTCTAATAATGTTATGTTTTCCCTGTCTTCCCTTCACAAACCCGGTTTGATCTGGGTGTAATAGAACGGAGAGCAAAGGGTCCAGCCTAGAGGCCAAAGCTTTAGCCAACGCTTTATAATCTGCTAGCAATTAGATAGAGCTGCACAGAAGTACGAGTGCTCTAAGACCAGGCAGAATAGCAACCAAAAAAGTATTGGCACACCTTTTCTACAGGACAAAGAAAAACAACACATAGCAAGTAGTGTAATTGCTTAACTTTACTGGTAACATCAATATCAAAAAACAGCAATTCCTGGGAAAACCTGTTCACATACACAGCACAGTCACATTGTTTTGCAGCTATTATTAACAAACATTGGAATGTGTTATCTGCTGATGCAGGTTTGGAAAAACTGGCAAAGCAAAAACCTAGGTTTACATACAGGAGGGCAGCTAGCCTGAAAGATATGTTGGTACATAACCATTTTCAAGATAGTAATTCCACTACTACTTGGCTTACCAGACCAAAGGGTTGCTAAAAGTGTAATAACTGTGTATATTATAAATCTGTTCAGACTGGGAATGAATTTAAAGTGGGGAACAAGGACAAAATCTACAAGATTAGACAGTTGATCACTTGTAGTACTAGTGGTATAATTTATTTGGCAATTTAACATAGAAACATAGACTTTGATGGCAGAAAAGGACCACCTGGCCCACCCAGTCTGCCCATTTCCTTACTTATTGGATAAGCTGCAGATTCTAGCTAACCAACAGCCTACTTCCTGCAACCCCCCACTATAATTGCCTTATGTCTGTCCCATGCATATTTGAATTCCCCCACTGTTTTAGACCCCACAACCTTTCCAGGAAGGCGGTTCCCTGCATCCACCACTCTCTCCGTGAAAAAAATGTCCTCACATTACCCCTGAGCTGTCCCCCCTCTATCTTTAAATTGTGCCCCCTTGTTCTTACACATCTCTTTTTCTGAAAGATGCTACCCTCCTGGACTTTGTTGATTCCCTTGAGGTACTTAAAAGTTTCTATCATGTCCCTCCATCACTCCTTTCATCAAGGGTATACATATTAAGCTCTCTCAGTCTCTCTTCATATGGTTTCTGATGTAGACCCTGCACCATTTTAGTTGCCCTCCTCTAGACTGCTTCCATCCTGTCTATGTCCTTGTGTAGATGAGGTCTCCAAAACTGCACGCAGTACTTCAGATGGGGTCTCACCAACTGTCTGTACAGAGGGATAACCACTTCCCTTTTTCTACTTGTGATGCCCCTCCCTATGCATTCCAGTATCCCCCTGGCTCTCCTTACCAACTTCTCACATTGCTTACCCACCTTTAGGTCATCTGATTTGACTACCCCCAGGTCCCTTTCCATTGTTGTTGTTTTTAGTACCTCCCATGCTATTGTGTACTCTTCTCCTGGACTGTTATTTCCCAGGTGCATTACTTTGCACTTCTTTGCATTGAATCTAAGTTGCCATATGTCTGACCATTCCTCCAACCTTTCCAAGTCCCTTCTCATCCTTTCTAGCCCCCCTCCCTTGTGTATCAGCTCTGTTACAGATCTTTGTGTCATCTGCAAAGAGGCATACCTTTCCTTCCAGACCCTCTGCAATGTCACCTATAAAGACGTTAAAGAGGACTGGACCCAGTACTGAACCCTGAGGTACTCCACTAGTAACCCCCCTTTCTTCGGAATGTGTTCCATTCACTATTACCTTCTGTGTCCTGTTGTGCAGCCAGTTTTCAACCCAGGCTATCACCCTGGGACCCACTCCCAGGCTGGCTTAACTTGATTATTAATCTTTTGTGCAGGACTGTGTCAAATGCCTTGCTAAAGTCTAGGTAGGCCATATCCACAGCCCCTCCCTGGTCTATTACTTTGGTCACCCAGTCAAAGAAGTCGATTAGATTCATCTGACATGACCTTCCTGCTGTGAATCCATGCTGCTTTGGGTCCTGTGCCCCGCTGGCCTCTAGGTACTCAACAATTCTTTCTTTCAGAAGTGATTCCATCATTTTCCCCACCACTGAGGTCAAACTAACAGGTTTGTAGTTTTCTGCTTCTGTCTTGCTCCCACTTTTGTGAAGGGGAATCACATCTGCCCTCCTCCAGTCCTCAGGTACCACCCCATCCTCCCATGATTTGTTAAAAAGTGTGGTCAATGGTGTCATAGGTCCTCACTTAGTTCTTTTAGGATTCTAGGGTGAATCCCATCAGGCCCCATTGCTTTGTCCACCTTGAGTTTTAGGAGTTCTTTCAGGACTCTTTCTTCTGTAAATGGACTGGCGTCAACCCCACTACCCAGAGTGCTTCTATTGTTTGGTTTAGGTAACTCCTCTTCTTCGTTTGTGAATACTGAGCAGAACTATTCATTCAGTATCTCTGCCTTTTCACTCTCTCTCTCTCTCTCTCTGCCCACCTCCCCTCTCCTTTATTAATCTTCACTGTCCATCCCTTAACCTTTTTATGCTCCCTAATGTACCTATGAAAGGTTTTATCCCCCCCCCTTCTTAACTGAGTTGGCTATCTTTTCCTTGGTTTGGGGCTTTGCTTTTCTGCCCGCCTTCCCCACTTCTTTCTGCCTTAATTGATACAGTTCCCTGTCATGCTCCTTCTGTGATTCCTTATACTTTTTGAATGCAGCCTTTTTCTCCTTAACCTTCCCTGACACCTCTTTTGAGAACCATAGTGTTTTTTTATTCCGCTTTGTATTCTTTATTTGTTTCACACAAAGACTTGTTGCCTCCTTGAGGGCAGTTTTGATTTTTCTCCATTGTTCTTCCACCCCTCCTTTCTGGCCATTTGCTAATGCATTCCTCAGGTATTCACCCATTATGCCAAAGTCAGCCCTTCTAAAGTCCAGTATCCTTGTTTTTGTATGGCTTGTCTCCATGGTTGTGTTTATTGTGAAGCACACTGTGCAGTGGTCGCTTGTTCCCAGATGTCTACTGACTTCTAAATTTGTGATCCTCTCTCCGTTTGAGAGTATCAGGTCTAATATTGCTCCCTCCCTCCCGAGTGGGTTCCACCACTAGCTGTCTAAGGCATGCCCCCTGTAGGGCATCGAGAATGACCCTGCTTTTGGATGTGGCTGCAGTCCATGTCGTCCAGTTAACATCTGGCATATTCAAGTGCCCCATCAACAGTATCTCCCCTTTTTCAGTCATTTTGAGAATGTCCTCTATCATTTTCTTGTCCATTTCCTCCCCTTGAGACGGGGGGTCTGTATACAACCCCTGTGCGGATTGTGATTCCATTCCCTGTCTCCAAGGTGACCCAGAGTGCCTCTTGTCCTCCCCCTTTGCTTTTTAGTTCTGTAATTTTGATCCCTTCCCTTATGCAGAGAGCTACTCCACCTCCTCTTTTACCCTCCCTGTCCCTTCTGTAGATTGTGTACCCTGGTATGTTGACATCCCAGTCATGGTTCTCTGTGTACCATGTTTATGTGACTGCCACAATATCCAAGTGTTCCTCTTCCATCAGGGCTACTAGCTCAGGAAGCTTGTTTCCCAGACTACAGGCATTGGTACTCATTGCCCTCCATTTAATGTTGGCTTTATCCTTTTTTACCCCATCCCTGCTCTTATTGCCCTTGTCTATTTTTCCATTTACCCCTGTCCTGCCCTCTGTCAAGCTCTGTACCTCAGTGTTTACTCTACTACCTGCCATGTTTTGTGGGGGGAGGCTTGAACTTTCCTGCTTCCTATCAGCACCTCCACCCTTGACTAGTTTAAAAGCTTGCCAAGGAAGCATTTAAACCTGTCACCTAGGAGCTTGTTTCCCTTCCTGGACAGATACAGACCATCATGCCAGTATAGACCTTCATCTCTCCAGGTGGACCCCCAGTCCCCAGAGAAGCCAAAGCCCTGTGCTCTGCACCAGTTTTGCAACCATTCATTAAACTGCATGGTGTGCAGTACCCTAGCCTCACCCCTGCCATGGACTGGCAGCACCTCTGAGAAGGTTACCGTGCTTGCTACCTGTCTGAGTCCCTTCCCCAACTCCACAGAGTCATCCTGCACTGCACTGACCTCATGCCTAGCTAGGTCATTTGTCCCAAGGTGGACAATGATATCTAGTTCCCTCTCCTGTGATGCTGCTTCTGCAATCCTGAGGATTTGCTTCTTGTCCCTCCAAGCCATGGCACCAGGCAGGCACCTTACTTCCCTCTTCTCTCCCTTCCCCAGGTCTACACCCCTAACAATTGAGTACCCTATCAGAAACTGTTTCCTTCCCCTGTGGTGTCCCTTGCCACCCTTTTGTGGGTCTCCCTTGTGGATGTCCCCAGCATTCTTCTTGGTCTCCACTGAGGGTGTCATCATAGAGGAACCTTGATTTGCCAGACTGATATATGATTTGTGTAGAGGTACAACTAGAGGGCTACGCCTCTGTTCCACCACCCTCACCCTCCCAGAACCCACTGTGGTCCAACTGCTCTTCACACTTGGCGACGTCTGAGGCAGTGGTTGTGGAACTGGTGCTCTTTGGGTGGGAGAGGCCTCCTTAGTCCTTGCCAGTTCAGCCTGGAGGTGGGCAACCTCCTCCCTCAGAGCTGACAGTTGCCTGCAAATAGGGCAGCAACATAGGTTCCAGAATGTCTCCCGGAAAACTGCTGCCCCACAGCCAGTGCATTGCACCACTCCCCACATGTCCCTCTCCCTTATAATATACAATGAGTAATATATAAAATATTTTTTTTTTATGTGTACATACCCTTTCAAACACCATGAAGTCTTGCTATATTATGACTATATGCAGTCAGCCACTGCAGCTGAACTGCCCCGGAGAGGAAAGAGTTAACTCCAGAGAGTCTGGAGTTCCACAGCGCGAGGGCGCTATACCAAAGCTCTATCTGGCCAGTTTCAAATGAAACTGTCAGATTCTTTACTCCGCTTCACTGAACAGTCGCTCGGAGATCAGCTCCTTCACATCGGTTCATTTCGCTCAAGCGAGTATTTTCGGTTCATTTGAACCGCAAAAATATTATTTTACCGCATTTGGTTAAAAGCTCTATCTGGTAAACCGTAAGTAGAAAATTTAAAGTCTGTGTGGAAATTCAATTATCGGTTCGATTTTGAACCAATCGGTTTCTTAATTTAACGTTTAAAGTGTGGTTGGGCTTTTAGAGTGCGGTTCCCGGTTCTTATCGCTTCTAAAAAACCTTGCTTTTAAAATACGTTTTTCAAATACCCGTGACACGGTTAGGAACCGATAAGGTGTCTTGCCTGGCACTGCCATCAAAGGGCAAGTTTTGGTTAGGCTGGCATTATGTCTGAAAACCCAAAAAACCGGGCCCACGGTTTCAACACTGTGATGTCTGTGGGAAGCCTTTGCCAAGGCTGACCCACACCACTGTGTTTATTGTCTGGGGGCTGACCACCTCCTGTCAGACTGCCAGGTGTGTAAAAATTTCCCTGCAGCCACCCTGGAAAAGAGATTGGGCCGGCTCAGGGAACGAGAGGCCAAGAAGTCCGCTGACCCGGATGGCCAGCCCGGTCCAGTACCCACTGGACCAGAGGGAGTGCCCTCTGACCAGGGCGAGACTTCCTCGGGCAAAAGGAAGGCTGGTTCAGGGGAACCAGTCTCAGTGAAAAAGACTAAGAAATCAGTAGGTTTGGAGTCCAAAATTGTCTCTCCAACTGCTGCAGAAATAGCTAAAGCCATACAGATTGTCCAGTCACTGTCTCAGGGTCCTGCCGAACCACCTACAGTTGGTAAAGGTTGGTTCGTTCAGTGCCAGTGGTTCAGGAGTATGATGTTGAGGAATTTTATGAACCACAGGAGAGGAGGATGGATTTGATTATTACATGTGTGGCTGGAGGGTCTGGACGTGCCCATTGAACCGGACATTTCCAGACAGACATTTAGAATCTCCTCCTATTCTGTCTGAGTCCCTTCTCATTTATGTTTTACAAAGGTTGCAGAAACCCTCCAGCTTCCTTTAGGGAAGCTGTGGATGACAAGAGAGCCTGATTATGTAGAAATGATGGATATACCAGAGTCTAGGAGGTTGTCTATTCCTTTGCATAAGTCATTTAGGAAGCAAACAACAAAGATTTTAAAAATCCTCATTCTGTCCCTCCTGTAGATAAAAATGGACAGAAGATATACCTTGTCAGGCTCTGATACAGACTTCCTCACTGAGCAGTGTAGTCATGTAGGTGTGGTACAAGCTGCAGCCTGTGACAAGGCTAATATTCCTCTGGCCTCACATCCTCCTGATAAGAATTCCAGGAAGATTGATGCCATGGCAGAAAAACAGTATATGGCAGCTTCTTTGGGACTCAGGCAGGCAAATTATATGGCTTATGTGGCTAGATATCAGAAATCTAGGTGGGACACAGTATTGCAGTTAGCCAAGCAGGCCCATGGCCAGCTGGCTAGTGAGTTGAACAGGTGGCTGCTGATGGCATTGAAGCCTCTAAAGTTCAATTTCATACTGCTGTTGATGTTAATGATGTTTCCTCTAGGGTCATGGCCACTTCTGTAGCTTTCCGTGAGGTTGGCATGGCTCAGATGCACTAATCTGTCCCAAGATACTCAGTCAAAGGCTATGGATTTTCCTGTTGTGGGTAATTCTCTGTTTGGGAACAAACAGAAAACTATATGAAAAGATGGATGAATACAGAACTACCTACAAAGTGCCCAGGCTAAGGAGAGGCATGCCACTCCACAGAGGCACGCTCCCAGAGTTAGGGGCAGGCCTTTCCACAGGCCTTTTTACCAATTTCAGGCCTCCTCTGCATTTACACAGAGGGGTTTCTTTAGAGGCAGAGGTAGACGGGGCACAAGTAAACCGTCCCCCTCCCCTCAGCCTAAGGCTACTGCCAAGCAGGCACCCTGATGGGGTGTCCAGGGCCGATTCTCCTGTACCAGTGGGGGGCAGGTTGGTTTATTTCAGCCAGAACTGGGTGTCCCTAACTTCGGACAGGTGGGTTCTGGAGGTAATAGGCCAGGGTCTGGTTCTCAGCTTCAAACAGTTTCGAAGATGAGAGCCAGACATTTCCACCTGCAAATCCTTCAAAGCCCTTGCTTTGGAAGCAGAGGTTTCTTCTCTTTTGGACTGCCAAAGCAGTAGAAAGGTCCTCCCTTGCCATCAGGGCAAGGGCTGTACTCAAGATACTTTCTTACCCCAAAAGACAGGAGAATGGCGGCCTATTTTAGATTTAAGGTACCTGAACAAGCATCTTTTGAAACCAAAGTTCAAGATGTTAACTCTGACAATGATTTTGCCCTCCCTGAGGCCAGGGGACTGGTTAGCTTCCCTGGACCTCAAGGATGCCATTTTCATGTTCTGATCAGGCCTTCTCACCGAAAGTACCTCAGGTTCGAACTACCCTCAGGCCACTACCAGTTCAGGGCAATGCCCTTCGGCCTTACCTCTGCGCCAAGGGTATTCACGAAATGTCTAGCTGTGGTAGTGGCTCATTTAAGAAGGCAAGGGATTGCTGTGTTCCCTACCTGGACGACTGGCTCATAGTGGGTCAGTCCCCAGATCAGGTAAAATCCCACTTGCAAGTCACCCAGCAGCTTCTCACTTCCCTGGGATTCCTGCTGAATTTACCAAAGTCAGTTCTCGAACCAGTTCAGGTACTAACTTTCATAGGTGCAGAATTGAACACAAAGTTAGCCAGGGCATTTCTCCCCTCGGAAAGGGTAGACAGACTCATTGCCCTGGCATCCTCCTTTACCCTGCGGGTCTCTCGACCAGCAAGGCATTTTCTGCAACTCCTAGGGCACATGGCTGCTTCCACAGCTGTAGTGCAAGGAGCAAGATTCCAGATGAGGGACATTCAGTTCCATTTGAGGGCCTATTGGTCTCAAAGGAGGGACCCCTTTTCCAAATTGGTTCCAGTGACCCAAACCCTGATCCTGGCCTTACACTGGTGGCAGGATCAAAGCAATCTAAAACAAGGGGTTCCTTTCATTCCCGTTTCCCACTCCCTCACCCTCACCACAGATGCTTCCCTGTTAGGGTGGGGAGCTCACTTGGGCGACCTGTCCACTCAGGGAGTGTGGTCTCCCCAGGAATCTCTGCTCCACATCAATCTTTTGGAACTCAGAGCTGTCCTTTTAGCTCTTCAGGCGTTTTCAGCTTCTGTCCAGAACAAAGTAGTTCAAGTCAGGACAGACAACACCACAACAATGTGGTACATCAACAAGCAAGGGGGCACTCGGTCATCAGCCTTGTGCACCGAAGCAATTAAGTTGTGGTCTCTGGCTTACTCCCTGAACACCTCCCTGATAGCAGTTCACCTTCCAGGGAAGGACAATGTCCTGGCGGATGCCCTCAGCAGGATTTCTCAGGGCCATCACGAATGGGCTCTGAATCCTCAGGTGCTGGGGTCAGTCTTTGCCAGATGGGGCACCCCTCAGATAGATCTTTTCGCAGCCCCAGACAACCACCAAAATCCTCTGTTTTGTTGCAGGCCTCCAGTGCTGGGATCAGTCCCCCTGGACGCCTTTCAGTTGGATTGGAAAGGGAAGTTCCTGTATGCCTTTCCCCCCTTTCCCCTTCTTTTCAGGGTACTAGTAAAATCAGATCTCAGCCTGCAAAGTGATTCTGATTGCTCCAGATTGGGCCAGACAGCTCTGGTACCACTGCTTCTGTCCTTGACAGTCCACCCTGCCCTAAGCCTCAGAGTCCACGACTTACTGGCCTGTGCACAGGGAGAGTGTGGTATCGGACCTCAAATCCCTCCATCTCAAGGCATGGCTCTTGAGGAGTTAGAATTGCTGACTTATACCTTTCTCAAGGTGTTTTGGATATTTTAAAGGCTTCAAGGAAGCCTTCCACTAGACCACTTACAATTCTAAGTGGAAAGGGTTTTCCATCTGGTGCTCTGAGAAGCAGATTGTCCCAGAATCTGCTGATCTGCCCATTTACTGGACTATTTGGTCCATTTAAATTCCTTAGGCCTTAGGCCAGCTACCTTAAAGGTTCATCTGGCAGCTGTCTCTGCTTTTCTGTCAGCAGGAAGCCTGCTTCCTTTCTTCTCACCCTGTGCTTTCAAGTTTTTAAAGGGTTACTTCACCCAACCCTCCTTTCGAGAACCAGCTCCGCTTGGGACCTGAATGTTGCATTGCTCAGTTAATGCAACCCCCTTTGAGCCTCTGTCTCAGCAGAGCTCAAGTTTATGACTTGGAAAACTGTTTTCCTAGTGGCTATCACTTCTGCCAGACGATAAGTGAACTACAGGCCCTGTCAGTGGAAGAAGATTTTATCTCTTTCCACAGAGATAAGGTAGTCCTCAGGACTAACAGAAAGTTTTTCCTAAAGTGGTTTCAGATTTCCACCTGAACCAATCCATCTCTCTTCCAGTATTTTTCACTGAGCATTCTTCCTCAGGTGAGAGGAGTCTGCACAGCTTGGACATCAAAGAGCCTTAAGCTACTATTTGGAATGCACCAAGGGTCACAGGTTGAATCCTCCAACTCTTCCTTACCTATGGCGAGGTTGGCAAAGGAAACCTGCCACTAAGAGGACAATTGCAAGGTGGATTGTCTCTTGTATCCAATTTTTTATCAAAACTAGGTAGAGAACCCCGTCAGGACTGAGGGCTCACTCCACCAGGGGTACAGCTGCATCTCTAGCGGCTGCTAGAGATATTCCCATTCTGGAAATCTGTCAAGCTGCTACTTGGAAAACAGTTCACATTTTTACCAGGCATTATTCCCTGGATATTCAGTCCAGGAGAGATGCTTGTTTTGGCACAGCTGTGCTTCAGAGCCTATTTCCTAAGTAGGTTCTGACCCTCCTCCATGGAGGTACTGCTGTGTAATCTGCATATAGTCATAATATAGCAAGACTTCATGGTGTTTGAAGAAAAAATTACTCACCTTAGTAATTGCTTTTCTTCTCATGGAGTCTTGCTATATTATGACTACCCTCCCTCCTGCCCCTCTCAGAACTTCTACTTGGGTAGGGGTGGCAAATTAGTGCAAGCACTGTGTCATGCCATTTTAGTTCTTCCCTTCACCCCCTTTATTTAGGGTTAGGGAATTAGGTATTTCTGTTTTAAGTAATATGTTGGCCCCCTTCCTGGACTTGAGTCTTGGGGGAAGGGGGGTCTAATAGTGCTTGTTAGGGAGAAACTAATAATACTATTATTCATTGTTATTATTATTATTGCTGTTTATATTGTTGTTTATATTGTTGTTATTCCTACTAGTAGGTAGCCACTTGGCTAGTGTAGAGCTTTCCACACAGACTTGTTGCTTAGTGTTAGCTTGTAAAGATCTGACAGTTTCATTTGAAACTGGCCAGATAGACTTTGGTATAACGCGCTCGCGCTGTGGAACTCCAGACTCTCTGGAGTTAACTCTTTCCTCTCCGGGGCAGTTCAGCTGCAGTGGCTGACTGCATATAGTCATAATATGGCAAGACTCCATGAGAAGAAAAGCAATTACTAAGGTGAGTAATTTTTTCTTATGCACTGTGCTGGGTTATTAAGAATATGACAGTTCTGCCCCAAAACCTGTTGAGGAAGTAATGTCAGAACCTTGGCTATAAAGGAAATGCCACACTGTGGCTGTGGTGCGTTTTATGTGGGAAAGAACATTCGTTGTTTTAAAGTGAGGTTGGGGGAACACCAGAGGGCCATTGAGAAAGGAGATATAACATTTGCTACTGTATTACATATGGCTAACAATAAAGATGGTACTAAACATAGTTTTACATGCATGGCCATAGATAAAGTAAGCAGGAACCCACGGGGTGGAAACTATAATATTAATATAAGCATATAAGTATTAAAAAGAGAGACCTTTTGGATAATTACTTTAGGGGCAAATAAATGTCCTGGTTTGAATGCAGGATTTGAGATAAAACCATACTTGGAAGAGAGAAAGTAATGCCCTGCTTTTTAACGTCTCTCCCTCTCCCCCCCTTCTCTTCCTGATTGTATGATTTGTTCCAGCTTAGAACCCCTCAGTAACTTTTATATATATCTTGATACATTTCAGCAGCTTGTTTTTTTGTGTTTGTGATTACTTTTTCTTGATTTTAACATTTGCTCTGTCCATATTTATATGTTTTGTCTATATGTGTTTTGATCAGGGCTTTCTGTGATTAGTAACAGCCTTTACACCATCAATGTATGCATTTAAATAGTTAACACAATTGTGATGTCATTAATTAATCTGTTTATAAAATTCTGGCCTTGGTGTTTGTAACATTAGCCTTTGAGAAAGGGTCAAGTGTGGACCTGAAACGCGTTAGGCGTGGTGTGTTTTAAAATGCAATAAATTATACTTTTACACTTTAAAGCGGTGTCAGCAAATGCATGCGGTGGTGAGTACCCAAGCTGTTTACTTGTTTTTGAGCTGCTCATGTGTGTATATAGTACTCATGCACTACCACTGTCATTACCCTGTTTATTACAGTATATTTAGCCCTGACTATGTTAGTGTAACCCCTAGGTGGCACTATCCCAAGGGCTACTACCCCTGCCTGATTTGCCACTAACAGGTTGAGGGGCCTGGATCCAAGGGCGGGTGCCTCCACCCAGAGGTCTGGGTTAAGACAGTCTGATATGACTTGGTCACAGCCCTCTGGGTCACTGCAACCCCCCTTTCTTCCCACTAGTGGCTCACACAAATCAATCACAGTACCCTTGCAATATACACTTACCCCCTGGATTGGTTCAATCAGCTTGACTCTGGGAACCCCCTGTAAAGTAAGGTGCAGTTATACAATAACCACTGTACAGTAATTCAACATAGACACACAGTTCAAGCAGTGTAACTTTGCTAAACAACCACATCTGATTTATTTAAGGGATAGTAACAAGGACGGGGGAAATCAGGTTAATTGATTCAGTCACATTAATAATCACAGTACTGTGCACATATTTCAGAGTCCCATATGTCACTCTTACTGGGTACCCAGGCAATAAGAGGCTATTTGGTGCAGCTGGTTGGGGCCCTGAGGATGGAAAATGCATGCACAATACCCACTTTATAATCCGGAGCGGGTAGGCTCAGTTCATGAAGAAAGAAAGGAAAAGTAATCAGATGGAACACTTGCAATTAGATGATGGCAGGGAGCTACCCTGATTTGTACTCACAAATTCAATGCTGAAACTGAATGGAAGGCAGATTGTTCTGGATTGCCAGGAGGAGCAGACCATGTGGACAAGGTCCTTGTGACTGGACCCCACTGCAGTTTAGAGCAAATGGATGTAGTCTGGATTAAGCTGGGGTTTACTTCCAGTTTCATGCACTCTATTCACTGTATAGGGGATTTGAAACATGATTCCCCACAAGCACTACACACATTTATATGTAAAAGGAAAGTGCTATACCAGGCAGGCTGCTTCTCTATCCCAATCGCAATTACTGCACAATACCCAGGAGAACGCACAGCAGATTCAGTTCCTGACAGACCAAGCGTGATTCAGCAATTTCTCCAGTCTTCTACAGGGTGAGCCTGGTTTCCTCACTTCTGGTGCTTCTTTCTCCTTACAACTCTGATTCAGTCCACACTGGCACTCACAAACAATTGTAGGCCAAACTTCAGGGCACCACACGAGCTTCCTGTGCGAAAACTCAACAGCGCAGGAGCCCGGAGCTCCTTCCCTCTTCACAGTCACAACTCATCTGATCTTTCCAGTAGACAGAGCCGGGCATTTCCTTTGAGTTCCTCCCAGTCAGTTGGCTGGTTTTGCTGTCACTCACAGTAAACTCCCCCTGTTGGTGCAAAAAAGGCGCCGAAGTCTAAACTACAATTCCCAGAAGCATTGGCTATACAGTACGTAGGTGGCTGGCTCCACAGTGAGAGTCCAAGTTCTGATTTGCCAGCAGCAGGCTAAATTTCAAAGGTCCTCCCACACTGATTGGTCCAGTTCAGCAGTTCAAAACTAGAATGGGGGACTAGGCAAACACAGTTCTGATTGCAAAGAAAAGCAGGTTAGACTAACTGTATTTTCGTTATTACTCTAAATGATGTCTGGCAAACAGTTATATCTTTGAAAAGTGCTCACTCTGCCCACTTAGTGATGGCAGAAACGGAGTGATTTTGGCAGCAGCTCGAGTGGGGCTCAAGCAGGGAAACACACAGACCCCCATCCAAATTAATTATGTCTGCAGGCAGAAAGCTCTTAAAGAGACAGTACCAGAGGCTCTAAAAGCACTCACAGATAAACAGCTTAGACGCCGATCACCATCCAGGCTTGGAGCTTTCAAGCATGCCCCTGGAAGACTTTTGGGAACCCCATTTGCAGGGGGGTTACACCCTTCCCAGCCTGGAAAAAGCTTGGTGTCCCGCGTCAAGCAAGTACCCCCATAAGTTTCAATTGCAACCATATACATTTGCATCAGGATCACATTAGGCTCATACATATAACTTTAAATTTAGGTTGTTAATTTAGTATAAAAGGGGTCTATGTAGATGGATGGTCATCCTCCTGATGACGCAAATTGTGCAAAACCGGTAGAGGTTGTACTACACACCTACCTGCATGTACTTGTAATTGCGTTTTTTTCATTATTAAACATTGCCGTTTTTTGGAGCTCTGAGTGGTGCGGTTTTTGTCGTTTCGGCAGATCATACATATAATCATCAGTCAATATATCACTTTACCAGGAACACATTTCTGAAACTTTGCAGTACGTCACTCTTTACATAGTATTACACACACATTGTACCATAACTCAGGTTATTACCTCTTGTGTATGAAACCTGAAGAGAGGGAGCCCTCCCTATCAGCTACCTTGGGGCTGGATAGGGCGGGGGCACCATACCTAGAGGGCAACACAAGTAACTTGGAGTTAGCACTGATGTTCAGTTTGGGCAAAGAGCTCGGGGACACATGCACTCCTTTATGGACAACACTGAGAGGCAAGTCCACCGGCCTCCCAGGGGAATCATAACTGAGGTGCACCACAGGCTTTACAGCTTGACCAGTCTTTCTAGGGGGAACTGTTACAGTCTCTGCTCTCTGAGCCTCATTTTCAGCATTGTCCTCACTTGCCAGAGGAATCTCCATTGGGGTAGAGAGGCTACAACGTGGGGGCACTTTCAGCTCCAGAAGTTACAATCTCTGAGTCCACAACACTTGGCTCACATGGAGAGCTTTCGGACACTGGTAGTGGACCGTCAGGGCACTCAAAATACTCTTCTTGTTCTGGTGTATCACCAGTCTGTTCCAGTCCATCATTTTCTTCCCCCTGAAAGCTCAAACAGTTCAGCCATACACGATGATTCCATATCATCGGACTTGATGCTTTGCACTTCACTGTCTGGGAGCATTGGCTCCAGGGACAAAGCTGGGGGCTTAGACAGTCCAGAAGGCCCAGCTTCATCTCCAGTATTGACTAGAGGATTGCCCTGAAACAATTGACTCAGTTCGTAAGAAGGGTAGTATTCAAAGTCACACTCACTTTCCTCTGATATGGACTGACAGTCATGCTCAACTGGGATTTGTGGAGGGGGAACACTTTAACTCAGCTTCTGTAGGTGCAGACTTTCTTGATTTTTTCTTAGCAGCAGCTCTAGTCACTGGTCCAGAGGGGGCATTTTCTGGGGGCTCAGACTCAATCAAGATTTGTCCAGTGGGCAGTAAATTATTTCTATGCATTGTTTTAACATCTTTTGAATTATTCTCCGGCCTTACTTTGTACACAGGCAGATCATCTAGTTTGCCCACTACAATGTGAGGGAGATGGTGCCATTTGTCAGCAATCTTGTGTTTTCCATGCAGTCCCAGATTTCTTAGCAATACCCGATCTCCCTCCTGGAGTTCCTGTGCTTTCACCTTTTTTGTCATACCTTTCTTTGTTGGCCAGATTTCTTTTGGCAGCCATGGTTTGAGCCAGTTGGTACGCATGATTTAGCTGGGCCTTTAACTTTTGCACATACTATAAATAGTTGTCAGCTCGAACCCCATCAGGAGAGACCCCAAAGCACACATCTACCGGCAGTCGAGCTTCTCTTACAAACATCAGGCGGTAGGGGGAGAACCCAGTGCATCACTTTTGGTGCAGTTGTAGGCATGTACCAGGGTGCTAATTTGTTGGCTCCATCTAGGCTTGTCCTTTGGGTGGAGGGTGCCTAGCATATCTAGCAAAGTGTGGTTGAAACATTCAAACTGTGGGTCCCCTTGGGGGTGGTTCTGGACTTTCGCACTCCCCACAGAGAAAGCGTCTCTTTGATCAGATGACTCTCAAAGTCTCTCCCTTGATCCGAATGGATTCTTTGTGGAGCCCCATAGTGAACAAAAAAAGTTTTCTGCAAGTACTTTTGCCACAGTGGATGCCTTCTGGTCCTTGGTGGGGAAAGCTTGGGCGTATCTCGTAAAATGGTCAGTGACCACCAGCACATTACTAATATTTCTTTGATCTGACTCCAGACTCAGAAAATCAATGCAGATCAGCTCCATGGGTGCACTGGTGGTGATGTTAACAAGGGGGGCAGCCCTCTGGGGCAAAGCTTTTCTCTGTAAGCAGCGACTACAAGTTCAAATGTGTTGCTCCACATCAGCCCCCATCTTAGGCCAGTAGAATCTGGATCTCGCCAAGTCAAGTGTTCGGTCTATACCAAGGTGCCCCGTGTGGTTGTGTAAGGACCTCAGCACTGAGTCTCGAAAAGAAGTGGGCAGCACTAGTTGTTGTTTGTCTACTTGTCCCCCCTCTGTCTACTGTTTCTCGGTATAACAGTTTATTGATCAGTTTCAACTTAGGACCTTCTTTGTATAACAATGCAGTTCTCAGATCAGTGGAACATAATTTGGACACATCTTTCCCTGCATAGAGGGCGTCTAAAGCTGATTTGATCATGGGATCTTGGGATTGAGCCCGCCGAATACTGTCATTGTCCAGCTGAGGCAGTGCACCAATGTCTGTTGCAGAAAAGTGGCATTAAGCAGCAGGTATGCAGTTCTCAGAGGGTCCCAAACAATCCACCATACAGTCCACTGCGTCCATGGACATTTGTTCCTCCCTGTCAGACTTCTGGCAGAGTGCTCGAATAACAGGTTCTGATAGTCTGACCCAGTCATTCCGGGGAACAGGCGTCCAGGAGAGAGCATCAGCATCTATGTGGTTCAGGTCTGCTCTGTATTCAACAGCATAGTCATATGTAGATAATGCAGAAAGCCACCTATGGCCAGAGGCATTCAACTTAGCTGAAGTCTGCACATAGGTCAAAGGATTATTGTCAGTTTTTACTAGTATCTTAGCCCCATACAGGTACTCGTGGAATTGGTTAACAATAGCCCACTTCAAAGCTAGGAACTCTAACTTATGTACAGGATAGTTCTTTTCGGATGGGGTCAGGCTTCTACTAGCAAAGGCCACTGGTCTCAGGCCATTCACGTGCTCTTGGTACAACACAGCCCCCGACCCTTGCAAGCTAGCATCAATGTGCAGGAAATAAGGTTTTGTTGGATTGGCATAGGCCAACACTGGAGCGTGGGTAAGTTGATATATGATCTCATGAAAAGCAGTCTCACAATCAGGAGTCCAGAGGGCCCCAAATACTTCACTTGGAAGAAAATACACTCTTTCAGTCTCGAGGGACGCTGACTCTTTGTATCTTTTGTGGGTTGGGGGATACCCTTGAGTAAGGTTAAGTAAAGGGCGGATCACTAGTGAATAGTCCTTGATGAAATGCTGATAATAACCACAGAATCCCAGGAATCTTTGCAGTTCATTTAGATTTTTGGGCTGTGGCCAGGTGGTCAAGGCCTCAACTTTACTTGGGTCAGTCTCTGTTCCCTCGGTGGATACTATGTGTCCCACATGCTTTACTGATGTTTGAAAGAATTGACACTTATCAATGGACAGTTTAAGGCCAAAGTCTTCCAGTCGGTCCAGCACCTTGAATAATCTGCTCTCGTGTTCCTCCAGTGAGCTGCCAAACACAATAACATCATCTAGGTATACCAGGCACTCTAGTAAGTTCATGTTCCCCACTGCACGCTCCATCAATCTTTGAAAAGTGTCGGGGGCACCTGAAATCCCTTGAGGCATCCTCATGAATTCATAGAAGCCAAGTGGACAGATAAAGGCTGTCTTCTCATGGTCGTCAGGGGCCATCGGGATCTGGTAGTACCCACTGCGGAGATCCAGCACAGAGAACCACTTGCTCCCGTTTAGACAGTCCAAAGCATCCTGAATGCGGGGCATAGTGTACTGATCAGGAATAGTCCGCCGGTTTAATGTGCGATAATCCACGCATATCCTTACTGTCCCATTCTTTTTTCTCACTACCGCAATGGGGGAAGCATAGGGGCTCCTGGATTCCTGTATTACACCAGCAGCTAGCATCTCTTGCAGATGCCGTCTCACATCATCTATGTCAGCAGGTGCCAGGTGTCGAGACCTCTCACGAAATGGCCTTTCATCACGCAGACGGATATGGTGCTCAGCTTCTTGCACACATCCTACGTCCCATTCCTTTAAAGAAAACACCTGGTCTCTCTGGGCAAGCTTCTTACTGATCCTCACTTTCCAGTCAGCTGGCAGTGGGGAGTCACCGAAATCAAACAAGTCGGGCGTTACTCTGTCATTCTTCCCCAAACTCTTGCTACTGGGTAGCACTGCAGTGTCTGCACAATGCACATTAGCCAGTGTGCAACCTCTATTTACTCAAATCTCTCTGTCAGACACATTATGAACTTGAACCATTACCCTTCTGGCATAAGCATGGGCTCTAGCAGGCAAAATACTAGGCTTGACCAGCAGTCCCTCTGGCCATTTTCCGTCGCCTAGTGCATCCAACATTAACATTTTATTCTCGACATCCTTTCTGATATGGACCTCTCCCTGTAAGGTACACTGGGCATTTGGCACCAGGATCAGAGACTCAGGATCCTTCTTCCAGACAATTCCAACCGGTTCCTCTGCTTCTACTTTTTCAACATCTCTCTGTGCCTCATAGGTCTTCTTAATCAAGGTCGGAATTTTTAAAGCTCTACCAGCCCTTGACCCCTGTTTTTCATAACACAACTGTGCCAGCCATCCAAACATACGTGCATTAGTCCCAATTAGTAGAGGAACACCATCATACAGTCCGGTAGGAGGACACACTAAGGCCAGGGTCTCTGCTTGCTCAGCCACTCCAGCCACAGAGGTGGGAAAAGACAGCCAAATTCGGATATATCCAGAGTAGAGGTAGGCCTTCTCACTTAACCCCCAGACATGCAGCCCCTCCAACGGTTGTAAGGGTACATCAGACAAGTGCTTCTGATACCAGTCTTGGAGCATAATTGTCACTTGGGAGCCACTGTCTAATACAGCTCTTGTAGACACTCCATTCACCTTTACAGTGATCTCCATGGAGGGACCAACTATTCTGGACCATTCTGGAGAGGCAGTAGCGGGGGCCTGGGCAACTGACCTTGCCACAAAAGGACGTGAGTTAGCATTTTTGGGGCCCTCACTGGGATCATTGCGTGCACCCCTTAACCACTGATTTGTTCTCTGAAGCTCTCCTTGTAGCCTAAATGCAGCTTTGTCTGTGTCTTTTGGGGACCGGCATTCTCTCTTCATGTGCCCATCCTTCCCACAGTTACAACAAAACATACTTTCTGGGGTTTGAGCTGGCCAAGACATCACACTGGGAGCCAGGGCGGGGGTACTACTAACTGGAAACCTTGGTGCCATCTCTGTCTGTGGCGTGATAAGCATTTGGAGACATCTCATCAATTTCCCCACTTCCATGGTTAAGACATCGAGTTTTGAGCTGTTGTCAGTGGGAGATGCATGGGTGGGTACCCCCACCCCATAGCAGATGCAGTCGGATGAGGGTTGGGGCCTGTACTTGCTGGAGCGGCCTTCATAAAGAGACTGTTTTTTATTTCCCCGAACTATCTCAACAGTTCGCTCCATTGTGGCATATCTTTTTCCTTCTCAGAGCACTCATTTACTGCCAACCTCTGCCCTGAACTTCACTTGATGGGTCACCCTCAGTCACTCGGGTCATAGCCGCAGCTATTGGTGCAAGTGCCTCCCGAGGTCGCCTTTTCTCAACTCCTTGAATTTCTCTCATTAGCTCATCATAGGAGAGTGGGGATTCTAGTCGATTTGCCAGGTGTAACTGAAGCAACAGCAGTTCTGAGAAGGGGGCAGACTTAAGGATCCTGTTCAGCCTGGTTCAGTCCAGTTCAGTCGCTGGCAAACTACCCTTTATGAGGCATTCTTGCAACAATTTTTCCAGCCGAGATACGTACACAGACAACAACTTCCCTTGGTACTGTTGTGCATTTCTTACTCTCCACCACAGGTTCTCATCAGAATCTGGGCTCCCATACACATTCTCCAAGGCCTCATGATAGTCCTGTGCAGTCGCTTCAGGGTTACTGGCCCGTTTAGCACGAAAGGTAGCCAGGGCAGGACCTCGGAGGCTCTCACTAACCTTCTTTCGCTTTTCGGCTTCTGAGCATTGCCATTCTAGCACTTGAGGGGCAACATAGTCTATCCAGGTCTCCCAGTCATCCTCCCTTGGGGGTGGGGAGGGTGCCAGAAGATCCTCAACCTTCGGTAAGAGTTGTGACTAATGGCAGGTGCAGAAATAGGAGCCTGCATTGGTTCAGCCACCATTACGGGTACTGGAGCAGGAGAGGGTGTTGGGAGGAACACCCCAGGTGGCAAGAATAGTTTCTTCAAGTCCTCCACAGTTTTCCTTTCCCCCAGCAACCATTTAGCAAATTTCTCCTCAAAAGTTTCAGATAGTGGTGGGGGCTCATTCCCCCCCAGGTCTTTACTGTCCTTAGTTATCACTCTCCAGGCAGTGAGGGCTCCCTCTGGGGTAATAGTCTGTGGCACTTTGGAGCTATCTATGGGATCCTTAAACTCTATTAGGGCCAGGAAAGTGTGGGTGAGCAGATTAACATGCCGACCCACCACCACAGTGTTTTGTAAACCTTCCACCTTGGAAAGTACTCCCTGTACAGTGTCCGTATTGATACCCAGGGGGATGTCCAGGATAAGCTTAGCATTTTGGGGGTCGATCTCCTCCCCAATACACCACTCCACCAGCCGGTGCACAGCCACTTCTGTTGGGGTACCACTTTTTTTTTTTTCTTAACAGTTGTTTGTAAATATGGCCACCAGAGGACACACAATCCCAGTGGTGAGCCTCCAAGATGTAACCCTTAGGTGGCGCTATCCCAAGGGCTACTACCCCTGCCTGATTTGCCACTAACAGGTTGAGGGGCCTGGATCCGATGGTGGGTGCCTCCACCCAGAGGTTGGGGTTAAGACAGTCTGATATGACTTGGTCACAGCCCTCTGGGTCACTGCAACCCCCTTTCTTCCCACTAGTGGCCCACACAAATCAATCACAGTACCCTTGCAATATACACTTACCACCCAGATTGGTTCAATCAGCTTGACTCTGGGGACCCCCTGTAAAGTAAGATGCAGTTATACAATAACCACTGTACAGTAATTCAACATAGACACACAGTTCAAGCAGTGTAACTTTGCTAAACAACCAAATCTGATTTATTTAAGGGATAGTAACAAGGACGGGGGAAATCAGGTTAATTGATTCAGTCACATTAATAATCACAGTACTGTGCACATATTTCAGAGTCCCAAGTGTCACTCTTACTGGGTACCCAGGCAATAAGAGGCTAGCCTATTTGGTGCAGCTGGTTGGGGCCCTGAGGATGGAAAATGCATGCACAATACCCACTTTGTAATCTGGAGCCGGTAGGCTCAGTTCATGAAGAAAGAAAGGAAAAGTAATCAGATGGAACACTTGCAATTAGATGATGGCAGGGAGCTACCCTGATTTGTACTCACAAATTCAATGCTGAAACTGAATAGAAGACAGATTGTCCTGGATTGCCAGGAGGAGCAGACCATGTGGACAAGGTCCTTGTGACTGGACCCCACTGCAGTTTAGAGCAAATGTATGTAGTCTGAATTAATCTGGGGTTTACTTCCAGCTTCATGCACTCTATTCACTGTACAGGGGATTTGAAACGCGTTTCCCCACAACCACTACACACATTTATATGTAAAAGGAAAGTACTATACCAGGCAGGCTGCTTCTCTATCCCGATCGCAATTACTGCACAATACCCGGGAGAACACAAAGCAGATTCAGTTCCTGACAGACCGAGCGCGATTCAGCAATTTCTCCAGTCTTCTAAAGGGTGAGCCTGGTTTCCTCACTTCTGGTGCTTCTTTCTCCTTACAACTCTGATTCAGTCCACACTGGCACTCACAAACAGTTGTAGGCCGAACTTCAGGGCTCCACACGAGCTTCCCGTGCAAAAACTCAACAGCGCAGAAGCCCGGAGCTCCTTCCCTCTTCACAGTCACAACTCATCTGATCTTTCCAGTAGACAGAGCTGGGCATTTCCTTTGAGTTCCTCCCAGTCAGTTGGCTGGTTTTGCTGTCACTCACAGTAAATTCCCCCTGTTGGTGGAAAAAAGGCGCCGAAGTCCAAACTACAATACCCAGAAGCATTGGCCATACAGTACATAGGTGGCTGGCTCCACAATGAGAGTCCAAGTTCTGATTTGCCAGCAGCAGGCTCTATTTCAAAGGTCCCCCCACACTGATTGGTCCAGTTCAGCAGTTCAAAACTAGAATGAGGGACGAGGCAAACACAGTTCTGATTGCAAAGAAAAGCAGGTTAGACTAACTATATTTTCGTTATTACTCTAAATGATGTCTGGCAAACAGTTATATCTTTGAAAAGTGCTCACTCTGCCCACTCAGTGATGGCAGAAACGGAGCAATTAGGCAGCAGCTCGAGTGGGGCTCAAGCAGGGAAACACACAGACCCCCAGCCAAATTAATTATGTCTGCAGGCAGACAGCTCTTAAAGAGACAGTACCAGAGGCTCTAAAAGCAATCACAGATAAATGGCTTAGACGCCGAACACCATCCAGGCTTGGAGCATTCAAGCAAGCTCCTGGAAGACTTTTGGGAACCCCTATTTGCAGGGGGGTTACATTAGTTAAGTTATTTAAATATTGTGTTCAATGTGCTCTGTATTGTTCTTGTATCCTGTCCAGGTCCATCTCTCAAACGAGATTTGCTCAATGATGTTCGCCTGGTTAAATAAAGATTTTGATTGACTGATTGATTTTGCCACAAAAATATTATTGCTAAAATTCTCATGAAACTCCAGCCATGCAAGCAAAGCGCTCTTCTCCTGGTCCTGGCAATCACGGCTGTGTTAGTGGTCCTACGTGCCTCTGTTGTATCAACCTGCAGTTTTTCAAGTTTTGTCTTAAGCAACAAGGTCACTCTAACATTAAAAACCTCTACTTTACCATCTATGTCTGGAAAGTCTGCAGTACAGAAGCTATTGATGGCTCTGCACTCCTTGTGGAGTCAGTAGTTATTGCTCTGCAGCTAGGCCCAGGGTTCTAAGCGTGTGTCTTGACCCCATCTCCAGAGTTTGATGATTTTGTTGGTTTGCCCAGCTTGATGGGCATCCAACATTGTATGTTGAGTTCTGTTTAAGTAGTGCTATCTTCCTAGTACACTATTAGCAGACTTTTTAAACTTAAGAAGGATGTTTATGTAATTTCTGTTTAAGTGCAGTGAGCTGCCCCACCCCATGTCTGATCAGCAGTTGACTTTGCCCCTTGCCCCTCTATTTTAATATATTTATTAGCTGCACTATAATATCTGGGGAGCATTTTCTCCCATAGGGAAACCTTATAATCATCTGGTTATAATGATGAATACATGCCGGGTTCCACTCACTCCATGCTTGCGCACACTGTCTCCCTTGCACACACACTTCCATCGGAGCACAGTAAACACACTCCCAGTAAGTGTTTTCACAAGCTACTTCAGAAAGATAGTTGCTATTAAGTTCATTTATGTCAAGTTTTGGGGCAACTGTGCAAAAAAATAAAAAAAAAGTAGTAGAAGTGAAACTGTGCTCCAGCACAACCATGCTACTAGAGCCACTGTTTTGCTAAATAATGTTTTCAAGGTGAGAAAATGCTTCCCAGCAATTGTATAAAACAAGACATGGAGTAGTATGTACTGTAAAAGTCCAAATTTTCCAGACACCATTAGTGTTGGATGTTTGTATAAACCCCTCAAGCTTTGCTCTCGGGGTTTATGTAGAATCCAACCCTTCGAATGTGTATAAAATTCTCATTATACACACTACCCCATGTATTATTCTATTTGTAATTTTGTTGCATTGCTCTTCCTTGCTGCTGAGTCACAGTTATTGGTGTGAGGGTCGCTGTGTTGGAAAGAAATCCCAAAATTTCCTAAGGGCAACACCAGTAGATTCCCTAGCCCAAGTAGTATCACCCGAGGTAGAGACACCACATCATAGTGTTATTATTCACTCAGTTAGCTAGTAACTCAAGGAAGGGCCCATGTCCGCTCTCCCGGTAAGGTTAATGGAGATACTCCGAGAGGCCCTATACATGGTATTATTCCCAACTCAGGATTCTGCAAACAGTGGTAACACAGCAGGAAAATGTAAGCTACTTTGTCAAAAGGACATTCAAAGTCCAACAGAGGACATCTGTATAAAAGTGGTCACAGGCTTATGCAGCCCCCTTCAGTTTTCAGCTTACTAGGTGCAATGTGTCTTTGATGGGGGTGGGCATGGCCCAAGGTGGCCCCATGTCTTGGGGTTTCAGTTATTATGTTCACTGGGAGCCCGTTCTGAAAATCACATAAAACCAGTTACATGGACAGGACACTTCACTTGGACGGACAATGAATGGCTGGGGCTGCAGGGTTCCAGACATTAAGATCTCTTTGCTTTGCTGAGAATGGACCAGAATTTATATGGTATATATTAATTTGTACAGGGGTCTCATAGACCCTAATTAATTAATCTTCTTCACAAGGACATAAGGTAATCATTTATCCTAGTACTGAAACAACAGAGTCTAAGACTACCACAGTGACCATGGAGCAACCAGTACACTTCTCAAAACATCTCTCACTGTCCCTAGTCAGTTCATGCACAATTCAGCTTACAGGGGGAATTCTTAACCCCCTCACAAGTTTGATCCTAACTGCCTCTATGGTCCTTTTATTCAGAGTCCATGCATTAAACAAATTGCACCAAAGTCAGGATGGCTGCAGCTAGCACTGACCCTCCGGAATGGGTTTCCCTAGCTCCGTACTCCAGTGCCTCGGAATTCTCGATGCCCCCACATAAGGCTGGGAAAGCAACAGCCAGAGATCAACACTGAACATGGCACAACATAGTCCCCCCTTCCAGATCAGGTGGCTACTGGTGCCCAGAAATTCTCACAGGACAGTGCTTACTGAGTACTTTCTCGGGGACCTCCTACCTTACCAGACCACAGCTATGGACTCCTTTCTCATCCTCTTGCTCAACCTTTTTAGCAGTAGTGCTCTCCACTGGTCCTGAAAAGGTTTGACTCCATCCACTTCCAGAGAGAGGGCACATGACAAGCACCAAGGTTAGGCAATACTGACTGAGACTCCGAAATGCCTGACCAGATGCCATCAAATGGCACTGAGTGGCACCATATTCATGTCCCCAGGTGAGGGTCTGCAGTGGGAACTGACACCTTGGCCTGAGGTCTGAGACATCCTATTGGTGGATGCCTCATGTACTGCCCCTACAGAATCATCCAGAAACCTTGCACCCCACGACAACAGCAGCAGTGCCTGCAGTACCTTGCCTGACCTGCACCCATCTAAGGGTACTGGGCTTACTCTCAGTTGTTCCCTTGGGCACCCAGCAAAAAGCTCCTGGGAACAGGATGCCCCTTCACCCCGAAGGGGACCTATACCGCACTCCATTTACTGCCCTGAGACCCCACCATCTCCTGGCCTCTTACTCCATGGCCATGTCAACTTGGCCATCTTTCTCACCTAACCTTCCTTCATATACTGTATCTTCCCTAAGCTCCTCCCTTCTACTAATACACAGAAGGATGATGCCAAAAGACAATGTCCCTTTGCTTGGCTTTAACCCCTCTACCACAGGGAGGAGAGTGTTACACCCAGCACCTTTAGAGAAACAAATCTGTTGGAATGTTTCAACAATACATCTACACATGAAGATATAGAAAAGTAATAGGTAACTGTTCTGAATGGCAATAGTTTGCTAAGTAGTCTGTAAGGAAAGTACTGTTTTTACTTATAACATCTTACATTGTAATGATTTATACTCTTGTGCTGTAATGAACTGACTAATCAAAAGAATGATATATGAACACCTAATAAATAAAGACACCTCTGGGGCTTTGAGCAGCAGTATTTATTAGCCACCATGCATTTTTTTTTTATGTATAACGTTTGGCAAAAAAATATATATCCATTTTTCTTTTCATTTTATTTCATTCCTTAACACAGATATGGGAATTTGAAGTTTTTAAAAGTTCCAGCACCCATGCCTTGCCCCCAGTGAAAAAAATAAATATCTTGGTTTAGTGCCGTGCAGTTTACCATCAGAAGCATGTTGTAGCACTATCCTAATCATCTACAACTTCCCACACACCCAGCCCCCTCACCCACTTTCCCAGGAACTTACCTCTTTTCCTATGGACACCCTAGCTTACCCATCAGGGCTGGGCTGTCAGGAGGGGCCCTTACCCCGATGGAGACTCAGTCATGCTCTACATAGAAGAGTGCCTCAGTCAGCAGTGGGGCACCCCAGGTGAGGAGCAGACATCCTCCTGCAGCGCCTGGCAGTATTTTCTTTTTCCTACCCAACCCATATGGGACACCAAGAGAACCTGCAATGTGCGTGCACACGTGTGTGATGCATGTCACCAGCGACCCCCTTCCCCCCAGTTCTTCAGCTCTGCTTGCACTGCCACCTGTGGTCACCTAGGTGGCAGTAGCTGAGCAGAGTCAGCACTCCCTTCCAGAGGTGGAGCACGTCCTCTGGAATGCTCTGCTCATCTCTCCTGGCTGGCCCTCTGACAACTCGGGCTCGTTCCTGAACCCAGGTCATTAGTGTTGTGAGTGGTAGTACTACCACTGTGCCGGCAGGATGGCCCAAAATATGAATCTTGTATGAACATTCAGCAGGTAACCTCAGCAGAAAAGATTTTCACCAAGTGTGAGTGGCAGCCATCTTTAATGCAAAATTAGCCATAAAAGCAGTTTTAAAATATCTAAGAAAATTAAAAAATACACTGATGTTAAATCTGAGGATGTCAGAAATACAGTTTTGCTAAAAAAAACATATGATGAGTTTTTTTGTCAACTAACAAGTACTGCTGCTTTAAATTATAACATTTAGTGCTTCACTGTCTGCTAATTGAGAGGCTTTTCCTATGATTCGGTGGGGTAGCAGTTGACATTGCCGTGCCCCCCCCCCCGAGCACTACAAGCTTGACTTATTTCAAGCATCCTCTGAATGCTCGTTTCTTTGCTGCTCTTAGGCCCATGCTGGATCCCACATGCACTGTCCTTCTCCTCTTTCTCTTACCTTATGTCAGGCCTTGGTTGTTGGGGGTTCCCTGCCTCCAGTCCTCTCTTCTGCCTGGTGTGGCCCCCTTCACTCATCTTGCTGGTTCCTCTCGCTGGGCTTCTACCACATGGCGGCCACTGTCTTCCCTGGCAGTTGCTCCTTTGGCCCCACCACTTTGGGGTTCTGATGCCCTCCATTCTCATTTTCTGGGGTGGCTGCTCCAGGTGCGGCTGCTTTGATGACCATTTCCCCGTCCCCTTGGTGCTGTGGCTGATGCTTCTGTTTCTATTTGCCAGGGCTTCTGCTTCTGGGCGGTTGCCTTTCAGCTCTGCTAGTTGCCTACTTGCTACTCTCCTGGCAGTGGCCCCATGCCTGCCCTTGCCATTCCAGCCTCGGGGTTCTCGCGGGGGGTGGGCCATTATGCCTGCTGCTGCCTGCATGCCCTGATGACTGCTGCTCCCCCCAGCTCCTTTGGCCAGTACATTCCTTAGCTGCTGCCCCCCCCACTTCCCTTATTTGGGGGTTACCTGGGGTCCGAGGGGAAACAAAAATGCAGCAGTCTATTGTAGGCGGAGGAGCTATTTTACAACAAAATACACTAGAGTATTTACTTTTTTTTTCCATATAAACATAAACATTTTCTTTTTTATATGTATGTAAGTTACAGAAGCCTATTTTATAAACACAATAAAGCACTCCGTGGAGGGTGCATTAGACACATGTAATGCATGGCTAGGGGCTGAAGACACTCAGCCTGTAGCCTCATGCCTCACTATACCCCTGACCGTGCTTTAGACATGTCTAATGCACACACCCTCGTGTCTTACTGCTTACATATAAGGCTGTTGGAATGCTGACAGCCAACCAGAATGGAGCACTTCTGAGACTCTTTTTATAATAGTAATTAACAGCATTACAAAAATAGTTGTAACCCCCAGGTGGTGCTATCCCAAGGGCTACTACCCCTGCCTGCTTGACTACTGACAGGTTCAGGGGCCTAGGTTCTGTGGCGGGTGCCTCCACCCAGAGGTCAGGGTTTGTAATGGTTGGTCTAGTTTGGTCACAGCCCTCTGGGACACTGAGACCCCCTTCTAATCCCTCTAATGGCCCAAACAATGCACAGGAGTTACAGTACCAATACCTCACATGTACACACTGTTCATTCATAAGGCACCACTTACCCTCGAGACTGATTCGCAGGTTCGTCTCTGAGGACCCCCTGAAAAATAAGGTTAAGCAGCATACACAAACCAATACAGTGCTTGGCATGAAGGTACTGACACTTCAGACAGTTTAAAGCTAAACAACAAATCTGATTTATTTAGGAAACAGAAACACGGGAAGGGGAAATCAGGTTAATTAGCGGCATTAAATCACAGTACTGTGCACACATACACGGTCTGAAAAGTCACACTCTGGGTACCCAGGTGGGGGGGGTGGCTAGCCAGGTCCGTTGCCCGGGGTTGGCTGGCAGGTGCAGATGGATAGGGCCCTGTAGAAGAAAATGTATGCACAACACCTAATTGTAATCCGGAGCCTGATGGCTCAGTCTATGAAGCAAAGAAACAACAAGAATTAGATGACACACTTGTGATTGAAAACAGGCTGCAAGGGAATACCCTGACCTTGTACTCACAATACCCAAGCTGAAAACTGGATGGTGGATGTTCTTCTGGATTGTCAGAAACAGCAGGGCATGGAGACAAGGTCCTTGTGACTAGACCCCACTGCAGTTTATAGCAAATGGATTTAGTTTGAGACAAGCTGGGGTTTGCTTCCAGCTTCAACACGCAGCACTCGGCACAGGGGATTGGAAATAGCGATTCCGCACAAGCACTATGCACATTCATATGTAAAAGGAAAGTACTATACCAGGCAGGCTGCTCCTCAATCCCGATTGCAATTACTGCAAGATACCTGGGAGCACACACAGCAGCTTCAGTTCCTGACAGAGTGCGATTCAGCAATTTCTCCAGTCTTCTACAGGGTGAGCCTGGTTTCCACATTTCTGGTGCTTCTTTCTCCTCACAACTCGGACTCAGTCCAAACTGGCACTCACAAAGACTGCAGACCGAAACTCAGGGCCTCACATGCGCTTTCCACGCGAAACTACACACCACAGAAGCACACAGCTCCTTCTCTCTTCACTGCCACAACTGATCTGAACTTTCCAGTCACAGACCAGGGCATTTCCTTTAGCTCCACACTATTCTGTTGGCTGATTCAGCTGTCAATCACAATGAGACTCCCTGTGTTGGTAGAAAAAGATCCCAAGGTTAAAACTACATTTGCCAGAGTCACTGCCCTTACAGTCCCCTTGTGGCTGGCTCAAAATTGAGAGTCCAAGTTCCGATTCGTCCACAGGCTCCATTTTAGGATCTCCCTTTCATTCTGATTGGTCCAAGTCAGTTATTCAGAACCAAAATGAAAGAGCTACACTGAAACAGTTTGTGCTGAAATGAAGACAGGTTAGACGAATTACATTTTCTCAGTCACTCTAAATGATTTCTGGCGAACAGTTGTATCTTTCAACAAGGCTCCCTCTGCACATGTAGCAACGGCTGAAACAGAGCGAATTGACAGCAGCCTGGGTGGGATTCGGGCATTAGAACACATGTTCTGTGATGTTACTACATCAGTTAGGGTTGTTTCCACAGCAACAACAGTGTGGAAATTCAATGTTAGGATTACCAACCCTAACACCCCCTGCCCAATCCTCCACATGACAACAGGTGTTGGGGTGTTCGTTGGGGTTGTCAGGTTACCTCTCACCCCATTCCATTTGCAAGTAAGCTGAGGTATTGTAGTACAGGAGAATGGGGTGAGAGGTGCGATGACCCCAATGAACACCTCAATGCGTGTTGTTGTGTGGAGGGTGGTGGGGGGTAGGGCAGGGGGTGTTAGGGTTGGTAACCCTAATGTTGAATTTCCACACTTTTAGCGCTGTGGAAACAACCCTAATTGATGCATTAACAAAGTTTTTTGTAAAGAATTTCCTTACTTTTTGGAAAAGTGTAATATAACTAGTAAATGGTATGTGTTGGTAGGAACACGGGGCCCTTCAGGCCCCACGTTCCTACGAAGCTGCCCATTTGTGCATAATGATGTGTGTCTTTAGGAGCACAGGCTCTCCATGCCCTGCGCTTCCACCTACACATAACTATGGAGCCATACAATAGCCCTATAGGGCTTAAAAGGAACCCTTGTAACACTAATTTGCCAATATCTCAGCAACTGTAGCAGTTATGAAATAAATTCCACTGCCGTTGTAATCATAAAAATCCCAACTGAAAAATGAAAAAAAAAAGACTTTCATTGTAATTGAACCCTGTACCCTACTGCCTCCACTACACCCATCCATTCTACTGAGCCACTGAGACTGTGTAGTTAAGGGGCAGCACTTTGTAATTATGTCTCCATTTGCAACTAGAACACTTACAAAAGCCACATTTTTGCACATTGTCTACTTTGCGAAAATCATATTTTCGCACTACACAGAAAGCGATACTCGCAAAAGACATATTGTTGCACCTTTATGAAAGTAAAAGTTGCACACATTTACCCACATTTTGGAAAGACATATTTTTGTATCTTTTCAACGGCTTCATGTTCAAAAACAGCACTTCCGAATTACATATTTTTGCACCATGCCCAGACATCCGTACAAATATGTATTCTTTTGAAAATTCAAAATGCTTCTGAAAGAAAAATTTTTGCACATCCGAAAATTTTACTTTTGTTCAAAAACGGCTCTTGCAAAGTACATATTTTCACACCATGACCAGATATCCATACTAATATGTATTCTTTTGAAACTAAAAAAATGCTTCCGAAAGTAAAATTTTCGCATATGTACCCACATGTCCAAAAATTTTGCTTTTGTTCGAAAACGGCTCTTGCGACGTACATATTTTCACACCATGCCAAGATATCCGTATAAATATGTATTCTTTCAAAAATTAAAAATGCTTCCGACAGTAAAATTTTTGCACAAGTATCCACATTTGCGAACATTTTACTTTTATGCAAAACACTTTTCCCATAGGAAATAGTGGGAAATGACAAACTTTGATAACTTTTGAATGGATTAATATTTTTTCACCAAACCTTCAAATGACACATCTGTGATCAAGGGCATTCTACCCTGAAAATGTCAGCCCAAAACATAAAGCCATTTCTGAGATCCAGGATGACAAATGTCAAGAAATCCCAATTTTTATGTTTTTTGCAACACTATATCTCATAAACCATTAAATAGATTCCCACCAAATTTGACAGTTCAAGAGAATTCCACCTAGAGATTATGCATGCTAAATCGCATTTAAATCTGTTGAACGGCTCCAAAGTTATTAACCCTCAAAGTTTGAACTTTAACATAGAAGTGCACTTTCACCCTTGTACTGATGATTTTTGTGTGTTTTTTTCAGCACTTTATATCTCAGAAATATCTCAACAGATTCCCTCCCAGATTTGGCAGGTCAAGAGCACTCTACCTAGACAATATGTATGCTAAGTTTCATATAATTATTTTCAACAGCTCCAAAGTTATGCACTTACCCCCCCCACTACACTGATGATGATTCTGTTTTTCAACACTTTATATCTCCAAAACCTCTAATCAGATTCCTACCAAATTTTGCAGGTGAAACGATTTCTCCCAAGAGATTATGCATGCCAAATATCATGCAGATTTGTTGAACAACTCTAACGTTATTAACCCTCAAAGTGTGCGAAAATCTAGCATGTTTGCAAAAGTCGTGCGAAAATGTTTTGTGCTAAACACTTAACTTTTCCCATAGGAAATAATGGGAAATTAAAAACTTAAATAACTTTTGAACAGATTAATATTTTTTCACCAAACCTTTAAAAGGCACATCTGTGACCCAAAGGCTCTTTACCCTGAACATTTCACCCCACAAATCAAAAAACGTTTCTGAGATACAGATGAGCAAAGAAATGTCAAAAAATTCCCTATTTTTCTGTTTTTTCAACACTTTATATTTCTGAAACCCCGTGATGGATTCACATGAAATTTAGCAGTGCAAGAGACCTATCCATAGAAATTATGCCTGCCAGATTGCATGCAAATCCATTAAAGGGCTCCGAAGTTATTAACGCTCAAAGTTTGGACTTTAACATAGAAATGCCATTTCACCTCAGCTATACTGGCGTGACTGCACCAGTATAATATATATATATATATATATATATATATATATATATATATATATACTGGTGCGGTAGCACCAGTATAGTTAGGGTGAAAGGTAACTTCTATGTTAAACCTGAATTTTGAACCTTAATAACATTAGAACTGTTAAACAGATTTGTATGAAACTTGGCATGCTTAATCTCTGTGGGTAGGTCTCTTGATCTACCAAATGTGTGAATCCAGTGTATGGCTGGAAAGTTATTGAACTTCAAAAATCCCTAAATTTACCAACTTCTTCCTGTTTCTTTGTCCTGCTGTATCTTGAAAATGACTGTAAGTATTGCTGTGATTTTTTTGGGGGGTGGGGGTTGAAAGCCTTTGGCCCACAGATGTGCCTTTTGAAGGTTTGCTGATAGTAGGAGGCCGTAAATTTGTGAAAGTTTTCATGAAACTTTTGCAAATTTTTTGAAACTTTTGCAAATTTGTGAAAATACTTTCAAAAAAATACTGTTTCTTTGCCACTTCACTGCAAAAAAATGGGTGTCTTTTGGGCTGGAATTTGTAGGGTAGAAAGAGCTTGCCCGACAAATGTGCCATTTGCTGGTTTGGTGATAACATTTACATTGGTTCCACTGTTATAACATTCCAAAATTTAGAAATTTCTCATAGGATAACATTGTGGCGGTCGCAGTATGTTTCGGTGGCTATATTGATTTTTTGCTAATATGCAGGTTGCCAGGCCGTGATTACAACTGCAGTAGAATTGTTTTCAGTGTTCCTGTGGTTACTGTGATATCGTGCCATTTGCAGCACAAGGGTTACTTGGAGTGTCTCTAGGGCTGCGCTGTGTCTCTACACTTTTGGGTAGATGGTAGCGCAGGGCCTACAACATATGGATACCATTATGCAGTACTGGGAGCGCAGGGCCTTCCATTATGTGGGCTTTGTGCTCCCACAGGGAGATTAGGGTTAATTACAATGTCTCTACACTTATGGACAGATGGGAGGGCAGGGCCTGTAGGGCTCTGCACTCCCTCAAATGGATACCATTGTGGATGATGTTTGGGCCCTGCACTCCCACAGGATGATGAGGGTTAATTACAATGTCTCTACAGCTATGGTTAGATGGAAACGCAGAGCCCGGAGGGCCCTGCAAACTCGCATGAAAATTGGGGACAATTACAATATGCATGCATAGGGACTCCCACATCACACTATGGACTGATGCTCCCACAACCAAATAAGGGTAAAATTACACTGTCTCAAAAAGTAAGGAAATTCATTGCAAAAAACTTTGTTAATGCATCAATTAGGGTGAACACTATAGCAAAAAAAGGAGGGAAATGAGGCATTAGGGTTTCCAACCCTAATACCCCACCCCCACCTCCACTCTGCAGAAACTGACAGGCATGGGGAGTGTTCCCTGGGGTCATTGACCATAGTGCTCACACCATTCCACCCCCACTCTGCAAATACTGACAGGCATCAGGGGGTGCCTTGGGGTCGTTGGCCCTAATGCTTACCCAATTCCATAAGTAAATAAGCTGAGGTGGGTACAGCGTAGGACAACGGGGTGAGCATTAGAGCCAGTGACCCCAAGGCACACCCTGATGCATGTCAGTCTCTGCAGGGTAGGGGTGGGGTGTTAGGGTTGTAAACCCTAACACCTCATTTCTCTCCTTTTGTCACTATAGTACTCACCCTAACTGATGCATTAACAAAGTTTTTTGCAATGAAAAAAAAAATTATATATGATGTAGCACTCTAAAAGGGTCACCTAGTGCCCTACGTCTGTAGATGCTACCATTAGCAGTTCAGCCAATACCTAAACACCTTGGCCAAGGATGACTAGCAGAAACAGTCTATGATACAACAGTCCAGTAGGAGGAACAGTCGTTTCGGTGAGGAGAAAGTGGTGGCTAGCTAGCTTGGAGAATGGTCAGTACAGTACCTTATCGACTCGTTGGCCGGCAGGAAAAATGATAGCAGCAAGATGAAGAGTATGAGGGAACTGAAGAGATGAAGGATGAAGGCTGGTCCAGAAGCTGAAGAGGCAGGCGATGAAGGGATGGAAACTGGTCAAGGAGATGTCCTTCTGTTGCGGTGGAGGGTTCTTGGGAAGGTCGCTGATGGGTTGTCTTCTAGCCGAAGAAAGTAGCTATGGCCACCTAGAAAAAGCAAAATAAAAAACGGGGCAACTTTGTAACCACCGTACTACAGAGGAGACCTTAAGCCCAGGTGGCTCCTAGGCTAACTTCACCGGGGGACTAACTATTGCTGCTCTGACTACTGCAGTCTTTGATGTCTTCGGAGGTCATTGGCAGGCTGGGCGGAAGGTGCTGGAAGCTTGGCAACCCAAAAAGGAAGGTGGCCCCTGCACAGGTACAGGCAATTGCAGTCCACTGTAGGGCAAACAGTTTAGGAGATGGGACTACTGTAGTTGGGCAGCCCCTCTGCTTCCCCAAGGCAACGGTTCAGTCTGGGAGAGGAGGGGACCATAGTTGGTGGTGGGGTAGACAGTTCAGGTCACAGTGTGGAACAGTTCAGGAACCAAAATGGCTAAGGTGCAGGGCAGTAAGTCCAACCCCGATGCAAATCACAATTTGTAGTGGGTACAGGGCAGGTAATTCAAGCCCTGCTGTATTTCAGTTTGGCCCCAAGGCAAACAGTCCAGATATTCGGGGTAAATTGTGTCTCAGAGTGCAACCTGAGAGAGACACTGAGTCTTAAAATTACAACAGTAATTTTTTTTTTTGTACAAGGTGCTATGTACACCTACAGCCAAGGTCTGGGTGGCAGGCAGTACAGCGTCAGCCTGGCCATGCCGTCAGTCCGCACGCACACCAGCTGTCAGCAAAGCAGTTCAGAGGAATGGGGTAACTGATAGGGGGTGTTTGGGGCTCCCAGGGTCAAGGCTAGTGCTTTCAGTGTGGCTTGTTAAAAAGCAGGGGTGCTGCCCTTTTAAGGTCCTGAGGCATTTCCTCTAGAGGTCTGTTAGAGGCTAGCTGGGTCCACCCCTCTTGAATATAGATGAGGGCTGCAGCCTTGCGTAGCTCCACCCTCAGTGCACTAAAGATGAAGGCCTGGGTTGTTGTGCCCCACCCCTAATAAATATTAATTTGGGGCTGCAGCCTTTTGGTGCAGTGGGTCTGGGCTTAGCCCCACCTCCTCTGCACACAATATTGAGGCATTTGTTGTTGGCCCTACCCTTCACCTGCACTTTAAGAGCAAATTTGGGCTGGTACCACCCTCTTTAGTCCACTATATTCTCCCTCCCAAGCTTTCTCTTTTTCTTGATGGGGTGCTGATCTGGCACTAAAACGAACTCACCTGGGGCTTAAAATCTGCGGTGCCCTGTATTATCCTTCATTGGGTGCTCTACTCATTTTTGCCCTTTCTCCCTGGTTTATGGCACCTCCGGCGCTAAGTAGAAAAATGTTTGGGCTTGCAGCCCACTCACTGCCTGTAATGGGGAATCGTTGGTGGTGTTAGTGGTGGAGGTTGGGGGCCACACTCCCTCCCAGGACTTTCCTGTCATTCCAAGGCTGCCGGGCAGAATGCTGGGTATCAGGGTGCTTGTTTCCATCCAAATGCAAAACACTGTCACATTCTGCAGTCCACCTTGAAACAGCCTCCCCTTCCCCCGGATGCAGCGTGAGTTGACAACTCTGTGAAAAGGCTGCAGCTGTGCCGGGCAACTTGCAGGAGGTGATGCAGGAAAAGGGGGAGGGTGGAAGTTCCTTAACACCACCACTCCCAACAAGGAAAGGATTCTGCCTCAGTCGGGGGGGGGGGGCGAGCTCCAGGAGCTGGCCCACAGTCAGGAGCCAGTACAGAGGACCAGAGGCAAAAGGAAAAGAAAAAACACAGAGGAAGAAATAGAAAAACTAGAATACATAAAAGAAAAATAAAATTAACACCCCAGGCAGCCAATTACAGTGGGGCCTCCCCTCTCCCTTCCAAAATGGGCACCTCAACTCCCAGCTGTGTGACTAACACGGGAGGCCAAAGAGGGGAGGAGAAGCAAAGGGGGCCAACAAAGGACACTAGCAGCAACAAACTAACACCACAAAAAAACTGGAATGATAAAGCAGAAGCAAAATGGGACTGGGAGATGACCTGCCAGTGTGCAGCTGGCACTAAGACCAGCAGGACAGAGGGGACAAATGGGGACACTTCCACCACCCCGGACCCTAAAGCTTGCAGTTGGAGGAGAAAAGACAGGAGGACGGAACAGGCCACTCTAGGCAGGCTGCAGGGCACCCAGCAAAAGGACACCCCAGAAACCCACCACAAAAGGAAACACCACCCCAGGGCGAGGAAGCCCACCCTGAAGAGCTGCTGTCGGAAGCCTGCAGGACTACTGGCCACAGAGGAGTAGCAACTGAGGAGCTACGAACCTGAGCTTCAGGTTAGCTCCAGGTGTCCATACCCTGTGCTCTCCACTCTGTCAGCCATCCAGTCCACAACTGCCCTCTGGCTAAAAGAAAGATATAACTTACTGTATCTGTATGTACTCTGTAACCTTTCCCCTGCCTGTATTTCTCCATGTAATGTCTCTCTGGCTCGCCCCTGAAAAAGGGACTGTCTGGGCTCAGTGGGCCTACCTGGTCATCAAAGTTTAATAAATAAATAAAGGAGGACCCTTTGTAGCCTAGGGGTGGATCTGGCTTTTGGCAAGATGATTGGGTCTCTGAGGCTGATTTATGGCCCCTGTAGGCGTTGGTCGGAGACCTGACCTGACATGACAAAGGAGCCAGTGCAGGAAGGCTCTAGGAGGGAAGGGGGGAGAGTGGGGATAGGACAGGAAGTGGTCAGCAAGCCAGCTGGCTGTGTATGGGGTGGGTGGGTTTAACCCTTTCTCTCCCTGATGTTTACCTGGTCTGTCTGCCTGGCAGCTTTGTGGCACTACACAAGGGCTGGCTTGTGCCTAATTTTAAAACAAAGGCCACAGATTCCCTTTAAAGATATGGTGGCAAAATAGAGCAGAGATATAATGGGAAAGGAAAAAAATAAAGAAATCGCAGCCAAATTTATAGCTTTTGTAAATGCTTATATAGTTAGCAGTCCCTGTGGCTTATAATCAATACTTTCAAGACAAACTATTGGAATGCTATTTATCAACGTTATCTGAGTCCATACCCTTTGGTTACAAGGTGCAGGAGTAAAATGTATTTCTATTACACCAACTGCTCAGGCAAAGCTTCTTCTCCGGCAACATATTGATTGAACGCTTATCCAGAAAGACAGGCACAGCAATGAAAACATGTAACATTTTTCACCTTGCAAGACTGATTTTTAGTTAACATTTCTGACACCCTGCAAAGCCATTACCCATATAAAATCAATCCCTCCATAACAAGGGTTGAAACTCACAACAGCCTGCGGCTTCCAAAGTATTGCACAGGTTGCCAGAATGTCAAAGATGGGGACCTCATGCTGCCTCCTGTAAATCCCACTGGGACGCAGATACAAGCAATTATGCTGGCTATTTCCCCTTTGTAAAACAGCAAAACAAGTTCTGTAGTAATGCTGTGTATACAGTTTAGTTTATTACACTTATTAAAGGCACCCTGCAGGGCTCAGAGTGCCTGTACAATAAAACATATAAAAAGTGCAATCCTAAATAAGAAAAAACGGGACAAAGCAATTACATTCATAAATATAATCATCCTATCTTTCACTGCTATTTATAGTTTACAACAGGAGAAAAGTAGAGCTGCTTAGGCTGAACTGCTCAGTAGCTAAGTGGAGTAGGTAGCATTTCAATTAGTTTATTTTTGCCCCTTCACACTCCAGCCAGCCTCCATCTGCTGCACCCCGCTATAGCCCCGTAACCCTGTCGTCCCCCAGGACTCACTTGACCTCCCGTGTTCCTCCAGAACTTTCCCCCTCTGGCAGAGGTGGGGGCCCCCCCATACCCCCGCTGCACATGGATCCGATTTGGGAAGCAGGGCCTGAGTAGCCAGGTGCAGGGCCTGTTGGTAGGGTTGGTTTCATCAAGTTGTGGGGGCTCTTCTTCCTTCTTTCCTTCCCTCAGGATGTCCTCAGAAGGAATTAATAACTTGCGCGCACCCTAAGGTAATGCGTGGTGCGGTGCCATAGATGTGCTCTTACCACGAGCCATTCCAGCTGCACTGCCACCTGTGATCACCCAGGTGGCAGTAACGTGGCAGAGCTGGCTGCCCTCCCTCCCAGAGAAGGAGAGCATCCTGTGGTATGCTCAGTCTCCCCTCCCCCGGCCTGCCCTCAATGATCTGCACTCATTTTGAAAGACTGCACTGACTTAGTGGTGGTGAATTCCAGAGGGTAGGGGCTGCCAATGAAAACGCCTGATTGCCAGCCGACTTTAAATGGGATGGTGGCACCTTCAGCAAACCCCTCACACTTAATCTTAAGTCCCAGGATGATATATGGGGGTCAGAATCTTGCTGAGGTATTGGGGACCCAGTCAGTTCAAGGCTTTGTATGTCACTAACTGCAACCCTAATGCCCACCCTGTTCCTTGAGCGAACAACATCGAACGTGATCTCCTTTCTACACACAGGGCCCTCACGGCCCTGTGGGAAGAAATGTACAATAGACTGTGTTGGCAGCACGTGGTGAGTTCTCTACCTTTGATCACTGTATCACTGTAAGGCACTGGGTTGGAGCTGAACCCTTGTGCTTCAGACAGCAGGCTGTGGGCTGGGGGGAGGGATGAACATTAGGGTCAACAACACCAAGGATGACCCCACCACTGATTCGCCAAGTCTCTGGAGACCCAAAATCCTAATGTTTTTTTCCTTTTGCTGCTTGGGGGGTAGGGGGTGGGGAGTTAGAGTTGTAAACCCTAATGTCACATTTCTCCGCTTTTGTGGTGTTAAGTTGAACCCTAACTGGTGCACCAAAAGTTTGCAAATACATGAGTTTATTTTCATGTGTGACAGGCCTGCAGTGGAAAAAGCTCTTATAAAATGGCAGGGTAAAATCATGAAATCTGACTGGGAGAAAAACTTGAACAATGCCTGATAATATCACAGTGGCATCTGCTGCAGTTAAAAACAGAGCAGTGAAATGAAACAGAAAGAGTAAAATCTTCGCTGAAAGAGCTAACTGTGTCAGAGAGGCACTGTCATTGTATAAATGACATATGCCATGGTCTGGCTAAAAATATCACATTTTTTTTTATCTTCGGGGTTTGACCTCTACAGATCTCACTCATGGCTTTGCCACTTGTGAGGCCATAGTGTTTAAACCCTGTAGATAAAATAAATATACTATTTTTAGTCGGCCTATGGTGTATCCCATATGTATACCATGGGAGTGCAAATACATTTGGAAGATAAAAGCTATTATTTTCACTGAAGACATAGCTACGGGGCAGATAACAGATAAAATCATGTTATTTGCATAGTAGCCACAACCCTTGCTTTTCACAAACTGGCTCCCTGCAAGCAGTACATCAAACAGTGGCATTATCAGTTTGCCATAAGGGTAAAAAGCTCAGGTCAGCATCATTAATAAAGTGGAAAAGGAAAAAAACTGTAAAAAGACAATCCGTTTAACACAGCACATTTTTTTACATGCAATAGACACAAAAGAAAGTGGGACCCGCCATGGTATACATTGGATGGCCCATGAAGTAGCTCCAAATATGCATATTATTTGGTTTGAAATGTTGATGTTATTGCCACTGTGCAAAAACAACAACGTTCCAAACCGAATAACATTCATATTTGATGCTACCTCATGGGATATTCCCTATACGTGCAATTTACATGTAGATGTAAATTCATCCAAATAAATGTGTTATTGTTGCTGTCAGGTATCCAAAGTGAAAACAAATTATTATTTTCCACTTGGACACATGAGTTCTGTTAGTTTGCACTTTGGATTTGTAGTTAGCACAGGACAAGGAAAGATGTGAGTATAACAGACTCAGGATCTTTCTCCGCCTAAGTCCACAAGCATCTAACAGGCTGTCACTGCAGGGTACGGAGAGGGACTAACAGAATGAAGCCTGTCAGCAGGCCTTTTTTCATCTGCCCTTGAGTCCCAATGAGTCAAATATCAGTGTTCCCTTATATAGCATTCCCTACATAACTGTAATGAGGAATAAGTTTAACATTTTTTTTACAGATTGAAAAGAAAAAAAACCTGCAAAATTCATAGAACTGTGTTAAGTATGGGACACAAATCTTTCAGTACATTCCTTGCTTCATAGGCAGTTATATAAATCAAAAATGCAATGGCCTGATGTCAAATATGCAATTTATTTCCATTTGTGAGAGGGTAGGACTTCCATAACTTACTAGTGGTTTCATCACTTGTGAATTATGATCCCATGCCCTCACGCATGGAAATAAATTGCGTATGTGAAGACAGGTCACTGCATATTTAGAGAACGCTGGATGGACGGACATGCACAATAAGCCTGCACTGCCACAGAGGGATTCTAATTACATCAGACCTTGTGAGTGAAGCTCAGGAGGTTCAGTGTAATCAGAACCCAAGGTAGAAGCATAGGCTGGTTTGCCATAATTCATTTTGATAAGTTCTTGGGTCATTTATTGTCTGGAAAGCTTTTATATCGAAAAATGTGTTGACATTAAAAGTGTAAATGCAGAACTTAGAAAGCAAGAAGCAAGATTGCAGCTGAAACCATTTTAAAAACTGTGAAAACAGTACAGTGATTTGGAAACATTTTTTTTCTGTAAACAGGTCGACTGGGACTTTACCGATTGGCTACGGTGGGATTCACCCATGGTTAAAGACCCCATCCAACCAGTCAAGCTACAAGATTTCTTATCCCTGTTGTGTAATTAAGCAATAAGACATGTTAGGGTGTGCTTTGTGGTGGGATAATGACACACCTCAGGTGTGTTGTGAGGCATGAGGCATCACAAGGCTTGTTCACACGGCGAGAAAGTTGGATCCCCGTTGTGTAAATGGTTGCAGCCAAGCTACCTGAAATGCTGTGGAGTAGCATTCAGATGGCATAGGTCTAGAACACTGCTGCTGCTGCAGGAGAAGTTCCGGCTTTCTGAGGAGGATTCTGGTGGGGGGTGCAGTCAACAGTACTACAGTGGGGGGCTTCAGACCCGAGTTCAGCTAAAGACAGTTTTATTATGTACATTAAGCACAGCTGAACTCGGGCAAGTAGTTTTTTCTTAAAAACAGAGGGCTGTAAGTTGATAAAACATGGTCCCAGAGTGGATCTGTGACACTGGGCAATGTTTTGGATGGTGCTGGATGTTCACACAGCCAAGCAAACTGGTGCAAAACTCCTTCCCCACTATGCGATCCCAAGAAAACAGGGATCGTGGGCACAACAGAACGCAAGTGGAAAATGACAGAACAGTGGCGTTCACATGTGCACAGCTGCACCGATCTGGGTGCTGTGTACCACCAGCACCGACTCAGAACATGCAGTGTGAACGAGCCTACAGAGTGCCTTCAACCACCAGACAAGTGCCGTTATCCCACCACAAAACCCACACTGAAGTGTCTTATTGTGATTATAACATGGGCTCAAGACAACAGAAACAAAAGAGACAGCTCCTTTTAGGACCCTTGAAACCGGGGATGACTCTGTGTGGCCATTGTTCAGTTTGTGGACACACAAATAAAAAAGCTATTTATAGATTTCTTTTTACAAGTACCAACCCACCTCCCCAACAGTTACCCCAGGCATGGACTTAGCAAGTTCGTAACTCCCTACACTCAGTTAAAACATTTACCTTTTCCATTTCATCCAATAAACAGGCTCACTAAAATTAGGCACTGGATCCACTTCTGCTGCAAAACAATAATTCCATGGTTTATTTACAAGGGGATAGTTTTAGGGATGGGATAAGTGGAATAGAGTTCAACCCCGAGTCTGTTCCCTGGGTACCCAGACTTTAGTTGCAGGCCTGAGATGCAGCTGGCGTGGGCGCGCTAAAGAATTTTAACTTTTTTACATGCTTCACTTTGCTTTTCCTCCAGCCCTAGGGGGCATACTTAAACTATATACAGTCCCCAGGTGCAAGGCAGGGCAATTCCTGCTGATACTCACGGTTCTGCAGAATCAGTCCTCGGATGGCACAGTTTACTGAAGTCCTGGGGATGGATGGATCACAGGCAGAACCGGGCACAGTGCTTGATCAGGGAGCACAGAGGCTGCAGCTTGCTCTCTCTTTCTCTTGCTTGTAGATCTTGCAGCTAGTCCCCTCTGGCCCATTACAGGCCTCGTTGCAGAGCATGTGCACAAGACCTGCCAACTAAAGAGGACCCAGTCCCGGGAGTGGCCCCTTGACCTGGCTCCCTCTGATCAGAGTGCCCTAGCACTCGGGTAAGACCCATGATCCCCTGCAACAGCAGATCCACTTGATTGGAGTTAGCAAGTTCCCCACCTGGCCCTGGGTGTCAGCAGAAACATTTTAGCACATTCTCTTCTGCTTCTTCTCTTTGTTTCTCTTATCTCTCTGCCATAGTGTGTAACCACAGCAATCTGTTTCTCTCTTTTCCTTGCTGTATCTCGGGAGCAGAAAACAGGCAGTTGCTGAAAGGCACCCGTCCATCCTTCTGCTTTCACAGTCATTTAACTGGAACACAGCCACATTCTTGCTCTGGCTCATACACATCACCTGCACTCGCAGTCCCTTTTCTCACCATGCAGGTACATAGAAATTCTCTAATTGAAGAGGCTTACTCTTCCTTTTCTCTTTCTCGGCACAATTATATATTCTCTTGCTCCTCATCCTCTGTATGCCATCTTTTTCCAGGCTTAGACACCACCTTCATTCTTTTTCCAGGCTCAGAACACAACCTTGGTCTTTTTCCAGGCTTAGACCCAACCTTTGTCCTTTTATTTAGGCTCAGGACACAACCTCCTTCTTGCAATCTGCAGCTTTCCCTTTTCCACTCGAGCTGCACTTCTCTCACCACTGTGGTGCAGCTTCAGAACAGCACAGAACTTCCAGCATCCAGTAGCTTTCCATTTTTCTCTCTGCCAAGCTGCTTCCTCCTTTTCCCGATGGGGCAGGCACTTCCTGCCGTGGGGGACAAATTGCTGGCAGACCCCAGGCAGGCCCATCTAGCAGCCCCAATCTCTCCATGGGTAGGAGCCCCCTCCCTCTGGAGCAGCTTCCACCGAACTGACTCAAAGTGTAACAGTCCTCAACTTTTGGGAGCCCTTTCCTCGCTCCCCATTGGTTGGAGTCACTGTCCTTGGGCAGAAATTAATATGAATGAGGCGTCCTCGATGCCTCTTTGGTGCAGAAAAAAGGTGCCTAAACATCCCCGTTTTTTTCCCCCCCAAAGTCCTTTCAATTAGTCCCAGAGTCCCTGGCTAGAATCCTGGCTCAGTGTTTGTCTGGCTGCTGTCACATGGCTGCAAAACATGGTGGCTAGAGTAAATAGTGTCCACAAATTTACAGTATCCCAGGTTTGATCAGTTCCTGCAGCCAAATCATTTACTTTTATTTAAACATCTCCCCACACAAGTGCAGCCACTCCTGTGCCCTGTAAAGTGACTGCACTGTTTAACTTATTAGCTTACTCCTTCTCCAGTCGCTGCTACCATTTTCTAATGCCAGGGCCCTGTGTTCACTGTGGCAAACTGGACCTACATTCTGTGACAGGACCTCATGTTTGCTGCAGTCAGGCTATTAGCAATTCTGTGGCGACTCTGCAGCAATTCTGTGATGGGCTTTACATTCTCTGGCAATTCAAATGAGCCCCCAAATAAAATCTAGTTACCTAGAAAGAATGCTCAGGAAAAGGGAGCCTGGGGCCGTTTGCCAGATACACAGACAAGGCAATGCAAAGCAATTCTGGCATCATGATTTTGATTGGATGTAAGGCATGGGGAACTGATGTGTTTTTTTTTTGTTTTTTTTTTACTGCAGTCTGTTTTATTGTCCCGTGGTTCCTTCCCACCTGCCCAGTGCTGGTTTACCACAGCTATGCGCTGGAGAATTTCTCCCCCAGCCTGCCCAGTTTCTTGAAGACCAGTATTGCCTGGTTGCAAAACAGTGCTGTTCCAATAGCTCCCTTCCACCCACTTGCTTGAAGCTTGGAGGTGATGGTTTGTGCTGTAACGCTGCTCTAGTTGCTTCCTCCTGCTCACGCAATTAAACACCAGTGGTGTGTTTGTGTTACTGTCACTTGGCATCCATATCTTCTTCTCTTCCACTCTGTATGGATTTACTGTGAGTCTAGAGAGTAGTTGGACCATTTTACATTAGGCAAAGGTCCAGAAAGCCTCCCATTTTTTGTCTGCAGCAATTACTTGTAACTCCTAGGTGGCGCTATCCCAAGGGCTACTACCCCTGCCTGCGTGACTAGTTGCAGGTTGAGGGGCCTAGGTACTGAAAACGGGTGCCTCCACCCAGAGGTCAGGGTTGGTGGTAGTGTAGCCGACCTGGGCACAGCCCTCCAGGACTCTGTAACCCCCCCTCTTTCCCCTCTAGTGGCCTAAGCAATGTACAACAGACACAGGTACAATAACCCCTAATCAGCATACAAATCCCCACTCTGTTTGCACTTACCACCAGGGCTGGTTCCACCAGTCCGACCCTGGAGACCCACTGTAAAATAAGGTTAGACACAGCAGGTAACAACAGTGCAGTGCTTCTGGTACAAAATGGAACCACAGTCAGGTTAAATGCAAAAAGAATTAGATCTGATTTATTCAAGGGGAATGAACAAGGGAGGGGTGTATTTTGGCTGATTAGTTCTGTAACTGATTCAATCAGGCAATCATGCATGCACTTTAGAGTCCCTTCACAGTTACACACTCTGGGTACTCAGTTGGAACAAAGGTGGGTTAGCCTAATTCGTTGCCCGGGGTAGGCCGGTGTTGCAGCTGGTCGGGGCCCTGTGATGGACAGAAGAAACATGCACAGCCACACACAATTTGTAATCCGGAGCCTGGAGGCTCAGTTCGTGACAAGGATACAACAAAGGAATCAGATGACAACACTTTTGATTTAGCTGATGTTGCAGGGAGCTACCCAGGTGTTTACTCATGCTACCCAGTACAGAACACAGGAGTGATGAAATGGAGACTCCAGGATGACTTGCTGGTTCGCTAGGAGAAGCAGGGCCCACATGAATCACCGAGGTGTTGTTCCTGTTTGAGGGTTGAGCAGGGGGCTGATTCCCAGGTTGGTCTCTCGTTGATGGCTTTCTCTGCAGCCCGAGTAGCTGGCTGGGCCAGGTTGGCAGGGCCCAGGCCAGGTGGAGATGAATGCGGATTCAGTCCGGTAGGTGCTGGATGCAGCTTCCAGCAAGCGTGACACAATTAGGCAGTGGGGAACCAAATTGCAGCCCACTATCAGCATTCGGCATACTTATAGTAAACGAAAAGCAATACCGCAGGTCAGATGATAGTCCGGTTGCAATTTCAGCTTTCCTGAGCAAAACCGTGATCTCTGTGGTGATTCAGACGTCCTGACAGGCCGATCGCGTTCAGCAAATCTTCGGTGTTCTTCAGACAATGGTACAGTCACAATTTGGTGGCTTTTGTCACAGTTGGTTCGGATACAGTCCATTTATTTAAGCACTCTCTAAGGATCCCTTTTGAGGAGCAGCAGGCAGACAGGCCAAACTCAGCCTTTCCACCAGTTTCCTGCGCAACTACGCAGGAGCAGCTGCTCGAATGTCTCAAGCTGTTCACTCTCTCAACTCCAATCTCAGACTGACTCGACTCGCTGTACCCCTTTAATCAGGGCACAACGAAATGGCTCAGAGACGTGGTCTGAAATAAAGCTTCTCTAATCTCTCCATGCGGGAGAGCTAAAGGCAGGCTGGCCAGACTCAGCCTTCCTGCCAAGTCCCCACGCTACCCCACGGGGCAGCAGCTCATCGAGCTGGAGTTGCTCACTCTTCCATTTCCAACTCACTTCTGCCTCTTTGCTGCAGGCAGCATGGGAATTTCCCTCTGATCCAGACGGTTTGGTTGGTTGATCCATCTGTCTGTCAAAGCAAGGGCTCCTTCTCCACGTCCATTTAGGCGCCAAAGTGGAAAAACTACAATTCCTATAGAAATTCACTCCCACAAGACCCCTGGGCACAAACTCCATTTTAGGGTCCCCAAAGGTACTGATTGGTCCAAACTAGGCAGTCTAGAACCAAGATGGTGGTGATTTACAGAACTGTCCATGCTGCAAAGAAGGCAGGTTAGACAAACTATGATAGCATTACCATGAGAATAGATAATCAGCAAATAAGTACAGCTTCTAACAGGGCTCCCTCTGTGCAATTAGTGATGGCAGAATGGAGCAATAATCTGGCAGCCCAGGTGGGACTCGAGCTTAGAAACACTCAGCCCCCACCCAGATTAATTATACACTGCGATATAGGCAGCTCTTAAAGAGACAGAACACAGAGGCTATAAAGGCAATCACATACAAATGATTTCAAACGGTTAAGACACAGGACACCAGCCTGGCAGTGGGTATTTAGGCACACCCAAGGAAGACTTACGGAAACCCCCATTTGTAGGGTGGTTACATACTAATGCTTTTTCATTCCACAGTTCTGCAACTGACAAATAGAACCACCATTCTTTCTCATGAAATAGACCTCCTAAAGTTCCCTCAGTGTTTTGTAGAAGATCATAGAAACATAGAATTTGATGGCAGATAAGGACCGCTTGGCCCACCTAGTCTGCCCATTTCCCTACCTGATGGATGAGCTGCAGATTCTAGTTAATCAACAGCTTACTTCCTCCTACCCCCCACTAGAATTGCCTTATGCCTGTCCCATGCATTCTTGAATTCTCCCACTGTTCCTGACTCCACAACCTCCTCAGGAAGGCTGTTCCATGCATCCACAACCCTCTCTGTGAAAAAATACTTTCTAACATTACCTCTGAGCCGTCCCCCCTCTATCTTCAAATTATGCCCCCTTGTTTTTGCACATCAGTTTAGAGCAAATAGGTGTAGTCTGGATTAAGCTGGGGTTTACTTCCTGCTTCAGCACCAATTCACTGTACAGGGGATTTGAAATAGCGATTCTCCACAAGCACTATGCACATTTATATGTAAAAGGAAAGTACTATACCAGGCAGGCTGCTTCTCGATCCTGACCGCAATTACTGCACAATACCCGGGAGAACACACAGCAGATTCAGTTCCTGACAGACCGAGCGCGATTCAGCAATTTCTCCAGTCTTCTACAGAGTGAGCCTGGTTTCTACTCTTCAGATCTCCTTGATTCTCTTCACAGGTCGGATTCAGTCTGAACAGGTGCTTGCACAAGCTGCAGATCGAAACTTAGGGTCTTACACGTGATTCCCGTGCTAAAACTACACACCGAAGAAGCACATAGTTCCCTGTCTCTTCACTACCCAAACTGATCTGATCTTTCCAGTAGACAGTAGGCATTTCCTTTGAGTTCCTTCCAGTTCAGTTGGCTAGTTTGGCTGTCACTCACAGTAAACTCCCCCTGTTGGTGGAAAAAAGGCGCCGAAGTCCAAACTACAATTCCCAGAAGCATTGGCCATACAGTACATAGGTGGCTGGCTCCCCAATGAGAGTCCAAGTTCTGATTTGCCAGCAGCAGGCTCCATTTCAAAGGTCCCCCCACACTGATTGGTCCAGTTCAGCAGTTCAAAACCAGAATGGGGGACTAGGCAAACACAGTTCTGACTGCAAAGAAAAGCAGGTTAGACAAACTGTATTTTCATTATTACTCTAAATGATTTCTGGCAAACAGTTACATCTTTGAAAAGTGCTCACTCTGCCCACTTAGTGACGGCAGAGACGGAGCTATTTGGTAGCAGCTTGAGTGGGACTCAAGCAGGGAAACACACAGACCCCCATCCAAAGTAATTATGTCTGCAAGCAGACAACTCTTAAAGATAGAGTACCAGAGGCTCTAAAAGCACTCACAGATAAACGGCTTAGACGCCGAACACCATCCAGGCTTGGAGCATTCAAGCAAGCTCCTGGAAGACTTTTGGGAACCCCCATTTGCAGTGGGGTTACATATACATATTAAGCTGCTTTAGTCTCTCCTCGTATGTCTTCTGGTGCAGACCCTGCACCATTCTGGTTGCCCTCCTCTGAACAGCCTCCACTCTGTCTATATCTTTGCGGAGATGGGGTCTCCAGAATTGCACGCAGTACTCCAGATGGGGTATCACTAACTGTCTGTACAGAGGGATAACAACTTCCTGTTTTCTACTGTTGATGCCTCTCCCTATGCATCCCAGTATTCCCCCAGCCCTCCTTACTGCCTTCTCACATTGCTTGCCCACCTTTAGGTCATCTGATATAATTACTCCTAGGTCTCTTTCGATTTTTGTTATTAACTCACCACCCATTGTGTACTCTTCCCCTGAGTTTTTGTTTCCCAGATGCATTACCTTGCACTTCTTTGCATTGAATCTGAACTGCCACATATTTGACCATTCTATTTGTCTGACATTACCTTCCTTCTGTGAAACCATGCTGCCTTGGGTCCTGTGCCCCACTGGCCTCTAGGTACTCAACAGTTCTTTCCTTCAGAAGTGATTCCATCATTTTCCCTACCACTGAAGTCAAACTAACTGGTCTGTAGTTTCCTGCCTCTGCCCTGCTCCCACTTTTGTGAAGTGGAATCACATTTGTCCTCCTCCAGTCCTCAGGTACCACCCCATTCTCCCATGATTTGTTAAAGAGAGTAGTCAGTGGTGTTACTAGTTCTACGTTTAGTTCTTTTAGAATTCTTGGGTGAATCCCATCAGGTCCCATTGCTTTGTCCACCCTCAGTTTCAAGAGTTCTTTCAAAACCCTTTCTTCTGTGAATGGACTAGTATCGACCCCCCTATTCAGTGTTTCTCCCTTGTTTGGTTTAGGTGCCTCCTCCTCCTCCTCTTCCGGTGGATACTGAGCAGAAATATTTGTTCAGTATCCTGCTTTTCACTGTCACCCTCTGCCCACATTCCTTCCCCTTTATTAAGTCTCTGTATCCCTCCCTTGGTCTTTCTTCGCTCCCTAATATACCTATAAAAGGTTTTATCCCCCTTCTTAACAGAGTTGGCTATCTTTTCCTCAATTTGTGCCTTTGCTATTCTGACTGCCTTCCCTGCCTCCTTCTGCTTTAACTGATAAGGTTCTCTGTCCTGCTCCTTCTGTGTTTCCTTCTATTTCCTGAATGCTGTCCTTTTCTTCTTAACCATCCCTGCCACCTCTTTTGAGAACCATAGTGTTTTTTCCTTTGTTTTGTTTTGGTGATGTGCTTCACACAAAGGCTTGTTGCCTCTGTGATGGCTGTTTTGATTACTCCCCATTGTTCCTCCACCCCTCCTTCTTGCCCATTTGCTAGTGCTTTTCTGAGGCACTGTCTCATTTTCCCAAAGTCAGTCTTCCTGAAGACCAATACTCTTGTTTTTGTATGGCTTGACTCTATGGCTGTGTTTATTGTGAACCACACTGTTTGGAGGTCACTTGTTCCCAGATGGCTACCCACTTCTAAATCTGAGATCCTTTCTCCTTCCCCATTTGAGAGTACCAAGTCTAAGATTGCTCGCTTCCGAGTGGGTTCCAACACTAGCTGTCTGAGGCATGCCCGCTGTAGGGCATCAAGAATGACCCTACTCTTGGATATGCCTGCAGCAAAGGTGCTCCAGTTAACATCTGGCATAGTCAGGTCCCCCATCAATAATATCTCCCCTTTTTCTGCCATTTTAAGGATGCCTTCTATCATTTCCTTGTCCATTTCCTCCCCCTGAGATGGAGGTCTGTACACAACCCCCATGTGGATTGTGGTGCCATTTCCTGTCTCCAGGGTGACCCATAGTGACTCATCAACTTCCTGTTTACTCTTTAGTTCTGTTGCTTTAATCCCTTCCCTTATATAGAGAGCTACTCCTCCTCCTCTTTTACCCAGCCTGTCCCTCCTGTAGACTGTGTATCCTGGTATGTTGACATCCCAGTCATGGTTCTCTGTGTACCATGTTTCAGTGACTGCCACAATATCCAGGCATCCCTCTTCCATCAAGGCCACTAGTTCAGGGAGCTTGTTGCACAGACTGCAGGCATTGGTATTCATCACTTTCCATGTATTTTTTATGACCTTACCCCTTTTAGCGCCATCCCTGCTCTTACCGCCTTTTTCTGCATTTATCCCTGTCCTGCTCCCTACTGACTTCTCTACCTTGTTGTTTACCTCTCTAACTACTGTGTTTTGTTGGGGGAGGCTGGGATTTCCCTGCTCCTTTTCAGTGCCTCCCCCCTTGGCTAGTTTAAATGCTTGCCAATGAAGCATTTAAACCTGTCACCTAGGATCCTGGTTCCCCCCCAGACAGATGCAGACCATCGCGCCAGTATAAGCTTGCATCCCTCCAGGTGGCTCCCCAGTCTCCAATGAAGCCAAAACCCTGAGCTCCACACCAGTTTTTCAACCATTCATTGAATCCCATGGTGCAGAATACCCTAGCATCATCCTTGCCATAGACAGGGAGCACCACCGAGAAGGTTACCGTACATGCTACTTGTCTAAGGCTCCTCCCCAACTCCACAAACTCCTCCTGCACCACTCTGATCCCATTAACAGCCAGGTCATTTGTCCCTAGGTGGACAATGACATCCAACTCACTCTCTCGTGCAGCTGCTCTCCGCGATCTTGAGGATTCGCTTCCTGTGCCTCCAGCCATGGCGGCTAAGCAGAGGTGCCTCCTATCCCTTCATCCCCACTTACCCCCAATGATCGAGTCCCCATCAGGAGTTGTTTCCTTCCCTGTGGGGTCTCGTGCCACCCTCCTGTGGGTCTCCTTTGTGGAGGTTCCCAGCATCCTTCTTGGTCTCCACTGCAGGTGCCTCCATAGAGGAACCACTCTTTGCCAGAACAGCATATGAATTGTGGAGAGGTACAGCTGGAGGATGCACATCTGTTCCACCTCCCTCTCCCTCCCTGATCCCACCTTGGTCCAACCGTTCCTCTTTCTTGGCAACCTTTGAGGTAACGGTGGTGGCCCTGGTGGTCCCTGAGTGGGGGAAGAGGTTTCATGAATCCTAGCCAGGTCAGCCTGGAGACGGGCAACCTCCTCCCTCAGAGCAGAGATGTGCCTGCAAACAGGGCAGCATTGCAGCCTCCAGAATGTCTACTGGAACAGTGCTGCCCCACAGCCATTGCACTGCACCACTCCCATCTTGACTTATTTTGTGTCCCCTCTCCTGTTGCTTTGTATGCTTACTGTCTCCTCCCTCTACGTATTTTTGCACTTACTTTCCTACTGCCTATGTGCCCTATCAGCTCTCGCCCTTCCTGTTCTGGGACAGGAACTTTCTATAGCCTTCAGTATTCTCCTTTTTCCGTGCTTGGATTCAGACCTCCAGCAGCGGTGGGGGGGGCGGGGGAGTTATTTTTAGGTTCCTTCAAGGTTGATGAAACTAATGTGTCTCAGTGATCCTTCCTTCCTACTGCCAAACAGGAAGTTTCTGTTGTCAGTCAAATCCAATGGCTATAAAAGTAGAACTGGCTTGGGGGTGGGAAGGAGGGCAATTAGTAAAAAGTCTGTAGTTCTAGACTGCTGTATCTTGCTCTGAAACCAAAGTGTTCTCTTCTGCCAAAAAGAGCAGGAAGCTGTAATTGGAGACAGCTGCTTTTGTACTATTAAGCTGCTAAGCCACACACCCCAATTAGATTCACCCTCTGCTTTGACTCAGTAATTTAAGCTGATGCAGCCCCATTCCTCAGAGAAACATACCGTGACTTCTTTTTTTTTTTTTTTTTGTTACTTAAATGAGACCCCCTTCTTCTAATAAAGTATCTGTTTGCTTAATCCAAACAGGTACTAACTCCTGCAGAGACAGAAGTGATTTTATCAGTAAACAAGCATTTGTCAATGCCGAGTGTTTGCTTGCTGGCATTGGCATTGGTAGTGTAGAAGTTACAGAGCTGCATAATAGGAATGGCAGTGAAGTATTGAACTGAAGCCAACCCCACCACCACACTGCAGAGAGTGACAGGCATTGGGGTGTGCCTTTGGGTTGTCAGGCATAACGGCCACGCCATTTCACCACACCCTACCCTGCAGACACTGACAAGTGTCATGGTGTGCCTTGGGGTCTTTGGCCTTATGTGCACCCCATTCCATCAGGAAATACAGTGAGATGGGTGCGGTATAGGAGAATGGGGTGAACTTTGGGGCCGAAGAGTCCAAGGCATACCTCGATGCCTCTCACTGGCTGCAGGGTGTGGAATGGTATGAGCATTACAGGCAAGAGTCCCAAGCCACACCCCTGATGCCTGTCATTCTCTTCAGGGTGGGGCGTTATGGTTGGAAACCCTAACACCTCAGGCATGTGGTATTTTTACTCCAAATTTTCAACATGTTTTTTTTGTGACCCCCACCTCATGAACAGTGGCAATATCAGTTTGTTAGCCGAAAGTTGCTTATGCACAGCGACTACGGCATTTAGCACCACAGGTGCAAAAACACATTCCGAACGGGATGTGAAAAATGACAGCTGTACTGTTCATGGGGAGGTGTAAAAAATGGCAATGTTGCAAATCTGCAGTAAAAATATAAAAAAAAATGGTGAAGTCACGAGCGTGCATAGAAACTGTGCAATGCACACCTGTAATGTAATGAGTTTGGGGATATTTTACAGCAAATTGTCAACACAGGCATTTTGGGACCTCCAATCATGAACAGTGTCACTGTGATTTTCTTTATCTGTCCCGAACAATGATTTCCCACAGCAACCACGCATCTCTGCGCTGAAAGTGTGAAAACACATTTCGGCCATGTTGTGAAAAATGACAGCTGTACTGTTCATAAGGAAGTGTGGAAAAATGCCACTAGTGAAAATCTGGACTGAAAATATTACAAAGTCATGAACTTAAGAGGGTGCATGGAAACTGCGCAATGCTCACTCGTAACACAGTCATTTTATGGACTTTTGTCACCAGATTTTCAACATAGCCATTTTAAGACCTCTGCTCATTAACAGTGTAACTGTGATTTACTTAATCTGTCCCAAACATTGCTTTCGCACACTGACTGCACCATTGTGCGCTACATGTGTGGAAGCACATTTTGGGTGACGGTGAAAAATGGCAGCTGTACTGTCCATAAGGAAGTGTAATAAAATGGCAATGTTGAAAATCTGGGTGAAAATATTGAAAATTCAGCAAACTTACAGGCGTGCTTAGGAACTGCTAGCATACGCTCGTAAAACAGTCATTTTAGGAATTTTTTCACCAAATTTTCAACATAGCCATTTTAAGACCTCTGCTCATGAACAGTGTCACTGTGATTTTCTTAATGTGTCCCATACATTGATTTTGCACACCGACTGCGCCATTGTGTGCTACATGGCGGAAACACATTTTGGGCAAGATGTGAAAAATGACAGCTATACTGCTTATAAGGAGGTATGGTAAAATGGCAATGTTGAAAATCTGGAGTGAAAATATTGAAAATTTGTGAACTTACGAGCGTGCGTAGGAACTGCGCAACGAACGCTCGTAAAACAGTCATTTTAAGGAATTTTTCCACCAAATTTTCAACATAGGCATTTTGAGAGCCCACCTTATGAACAGTGGCAGTGTAGTTTCGTTACTTGGTCCCAAAAGGTGATTTCGCGCAGTGACTGCAAAATCACCCTTTGGGCCTGATTAATGCCATGATGGTGAGAGCATTCATGAGAAGGAGTCCCAAAAACCCCATGTTGAAAATTTGGTGTAAAAATTCCAAAAAATGCCTGAGATATGCAGCAAAGTTGAAAAAACCCTATCTATCCCATTATACAGCTTACTGGCATTTCCTCAGTTCGTGGTCGGCTTTGAAGAGTGCAGACGTGTTCCCGGTCCACGGAAGATCGTCGCGCCAGAGTCTGGAGGTAAGTATGGGGTGAGGGAGGGTGGGGAGGCAGGGTGTGCAGTGGGTGGGTGTGGGTGGGGGCAGAGACAGCGAGGGACCATTTTTCTGTTTCAGGGTTTTTGGGGTTTTTTTTTAAACAAAGGACAAGACGACGCGGGATGTTTGCCACGCTGGGGTGGGCTCCCAGCATGGAACAAGGACGGCTGTTTGGGGGATGGAGCCGACGGGGGATTGGGCACCCCCATCGGCGACAGCATCTGTTGCCACACTGGGGTGGGCTCCCAGCGTGGCACCCTGTACTCTCTGGGGGGGTGGACAATGGAGCCGACGGGGATTGGCCACCCTCGCTATACATGTGTGCCACGCTAGTGGGCAACCCAGCGTGGCATGTAGAACTCTGTTTGGGGGACACAGCACAGCCGATGGGGATTGGGCACCCCGCTGGCTATCCAGTGTGGAGGCGAGCACGCAGTGTGCGTGTGTGTGTGTAGGGGGAGCGCGCATGAGCAGGCGATATCTTATCGCTGCTCACTGAAGTGTAGCTCCCCCTTTCAACTGTACGCCACTGCATTTTGGACTGCTGTCATAGACAGCTCCAGCAGGCATTGGAGAACTGCGGCCGTGCCTGCAAACACACTGACTGAATTGGAAGAGGGCTGCCACACCTCCGAAAAATGGGATGATGGCACTATGTTTCTTGCACATGCGTGCAAGCAAACATAAAAAGCTGTAGTTCTAGACTGCTGTATCTTGCTCTGAAACGAAAGTGTTCTCTTCTGTCAAAAACAGCAGGAAACTGTAATTGGAGACAGCTGCTTTTGTACTACTAAGCTGCTAAGCCACACCCCCAATTAGATTCACCCTCTGCTCTAACTCAGTAACTTAAGTAAGCGTTAAGCCACGACGAAGTTGCATCTAATGGTGGATTAATGCATGGTTGGGAGGGTTGTGACATGAGACCGCAGGCCGAGTGCCTACAGCGGCCCAACCATGCATTAATTCTATTAGATGCCACCTTCGGAGTGACTTAATGCTTTTGTAACATGGCTTTTATGAGCATCTCTTTAATACCACTCTTATTTGCATTCTGTGAATACGATAATACACACACTTTTTGTAGTCTTTGCATTTGTGTGCTGCACTTGCTGAAGATTTGAGACACTGCAATTTATATGCTGATGTTGTGAAATTGATAGCAAGGATTTGTATCAAGGTACTATGTGTGAAGATTTCTGTATGACGTTTATTCAAATTTACACGACTATTACTGTGATAGCCAGTTTGGGAGGTCACCTGTATGCTAGTTTAACACTTCCTTTATGTCCGACTTTATCTACTTTGCATACTACTTGATCTTTTGTGTGTGTCTAGTACGGGGCTCCAATATGATTCTGTCCCCCTTTTGGATAGCTGCCATTCCTTGCATGTTGCTCGCTTTTCTCCCTCGTTTACACGTCTTTTGCCTGTCCTGTCTCGCTTTCTCACATTAGTAATTCCTGTTCGCCGTGCCATCTACTTTTACCGACTGCTCATCGATCACACAGTACATTTCGCCTACTGCTCTGTGTGCCACTGCATTGTGATTCGGACATCTCTCATGGGTTGCTCCACTCTGGTACTGCCTGTCACTCCTGCTTCCACCTGCACATTGCTACTGAGTTGCGGGGAGTAGTACAGACAGGCAGTCATGGGTATTTGGGAGGGTGGCTCGGACACACACACTTGCCAGTTCTGTGCTCTGCTGCTTTTCTACCTCTGTGGGTCACTATGGTAGTTCAGTTTGAGGACGGCATTACGGCTGGATTAATCCCCGCTCCAAACTACACCAGGTGATCTTTTTTATCCAGTCCAGCGTGCTGTTTTGAGGTTCCTTAAATTTGCCATGTTACAAGCTGATACAGCCCCCTTCCTCAGAGAAAAACACAGTGACTTTCCTTTTCTTTTTTGTTTTGCTTAAATGAGACCCCCTTCTTCTAATAAAGTATCTGTTTGCTTAATCCAAACAGGTACTAACTCCTGCAGAGATAGAAGTGATTTTATCAGTAAAAAAGCTGTAGCTCTAGACTGCTGTATCTTGCTCTGAAACCAAAGTGTCCTCTTCCGTCAAAAACAGCAGGAAGCTGTAATTGGAGACGGCTGCTTTTGTACTAATAACTCATAATGGTCACAAGCTTCAGGGCTGAGTGCCAGTGGATTGGAAAGGGGTGGCCCTACTGACTACTGCAGCCCGGGGGGATGGATGTATAATGGAACAGCCAACAACTCACACTAATGCCATTTTAAGCTTGCTCACAATCATTTTAGCCATTTAGTTGGGCTTTTCAGTGGTAACTGTCATTTTTACTGCACCAAAAAATGCTGTTTCTGCAGCGAAGGCTTGTTTCTGTGGCAGGACCATGTTTCTCCGGCTGTTGCTGCAACCACAGAAGCACAGAAAATACAGGGCCCTGTCTAATGCCCCTCGGCAGCTACCACAGTTCCATGGCAGTTTATACACACACTGACTTTCCCACTGTGGTGCAGCCCAACCATTCACTTTATTTCTTATTCCCTTTGTCTGGTGGAATACCCTTTTCCCTTGCCTACCGTATCTTCATTTATTTTATTTATTTCTCCCTTTGTCTGTTGCAAGTGCCACTTTCCTGTGTCCTTAGGCGCTGGACAGACCTCTCGCTCTTCAAGGGAATGCTGCCTCATGAGTATTAATGAGGGGGCTCTCAATCCCTTGAACACGATTGGTGCTCACAAAAACTCCTTTTTCTCTTCTCTCACTGTCTCTCCATCTTAGCACAGGTCCCTGGTTCTTCTCTTGATTTGTAGCGGGACCGGGACCACTGGAGGAACAGCCCAGCCAACCCCAGGAATGGCCGAAATAATTTCTTCTGCACATCACTTGCGAAGCTACACTGGCAACAGTGCCCTTTCAGATGTCGGTGGCTCCACGAACCCGCTCCTCCAGTGTCTCTCTCTCTCTCTCTCTGTCTGTCTCTGTCTCTCTCTCTCGCCACTGCGGGAACTGGCAGAAGAAGACCAGGACACAGGGGCAAGCCTGGAAAATGGGACCTGGGAGAAAAAAATTGGGGGTGGAACCAAAACCGCCGGGGACACAAGCCTTTTTTGGGGGCTCACAGGTAAACCCCCGATGGGGGTTGCACAAAATGTCTTACCGTGATGGGAACTGATATCAGTAGAGTTGCCACCTGATCAGTTTTCAATCAGCATGGCCATTTTTTTCCGCTGGTTGCTGGTGGAAGTGTCATCTGCAGTTTTTTTTTACATTTTGATCTGTCTGTGTCTGCACTTTGCACCTGTGCGTCTGTGCGCCACCACATGCAAGCACACTGTGTACTGTTGTCATGGTGACAGACTGTCTTAGCGGGAGAGTGAGCAGCTGCGAGCGGGATAGAGAGTGAGTGATGAGGTGACAGTGCAAGGTGCGTACCCAGTGTGGTATTTAAACAAAAAGACAAGTTTCTTCTTCATTGTCATAGGCGCCACTCAGCCCCTGTTGGTAAGCCGCCAGGAGAGACAGCAGAGCAGGAGACATGGCAGTGCATTGCTTTTTTCATTTGATTTTAACAACTGACAGCTGCATCAGTGACAGCCCCACACGGTCAGTGTGACAGATCTCTAGTTGTGGGAGTAAGAGCAGAGCAAGCGTGACTCACAATTTTGCGACAGTGCAAGTGTGCCTCGAGACACCAGACCAGAATAGATTTTATTGATTTCTTTAAGTTTTTGGTACCTCAGAGATTACTGTGAGTTGCACAAATGGTACAAATAATATCTGCAAGACAGTTAGGTTATCTCAAAAATCCTGTAACCCCCCCCCCCAAAAAAAGATGGGGAAACGGGTGCTCCTATAGCTACTAGACTGCTACTAACTAGCTAGCGCAGCGGTGCACAAGTAAAGAGTCTTACGGCATTGCAGAATTTGCATCAGGAGCAATCATGGTAGCATACTGGGGGGGTCAGGGGGTCAGGTGGCCTTTTTTTTTTTTGCATTACCAAGGTGGCAACCTCAGATATCAGACACAAAATAAACAAAAACATGCATAAACCAACTAGGGGCAGGAACATGTTGTAGACTTAAGCAGGGTACAAGCAATAGCCAGTTCAGAAGGCCTGGCTAGAATGACGCTGTCAAATCGTAGCTAGAATGGAATTCCAACATTTAGGAGCAGAGTATGAGAAGGCACTCCCACCTAATTTAGTTTTTGTCTTGGGTGTGGACAAGAAATCGGGATCAGAGGACCTTAGGGGCTATGATATTCTACTAGGCAGTAGAAGCAAGGAGAGTGGCAAGGGAGACTGTGTTTTTTTTTTTATTTCTGTTTATTCGCCATGGCGGAGGGGCCCCCACGATCTCCGTTTGCCGACACCTGCACCCCCAGACCCAGTCGTGCATGCGGGCCACACGAACCCACACCACCAGGGACTGGCCTTTCATCGCTCTGCACCCATGGATAGGCACCTCTCTCAGGTCCCGGGGGTGCAAGGCTCGGCCATCAGCCGTAGAGATCGGCCCCTGCATTTTTCCACTTTTCTCCTACTTGGAGAGCCGGACGTGCAATGGTGTCCAAGCACGTAGTGCTGACACCTGCCATGCTCCCTCCCATGGCTGCGCACGCCATTGTAGTGCAGCTGGCCTCTGCCAGTCACCACTGCAGGAAGATGCGATTCCCTCTACCCACCCCAGAGGAAGGAGAGCAGTCATTGGATGTTCGATCCTTCCTCTCCCCTGCCAGCTCCCAGTGGCCTGAGTCCGTTCCCGGACCCGGGTCTCCACCGTGGCGCGAGGTGTGTCATCCAGTGTCTCAACCCTCAGCGCCACTGGGCCTGCAGCAAGGGAGACTGTTTAATCACAGTGTTATAAATAACACCTCCTGGAGGCAGTATAGTGCAGTGATTTAAGGCTCTGAGCTGGAAATCTGGAGACCTGGGTTTGAATCCCACAGCCCTGACTTGCATACTGTGTGACCCTGAGCAAGTCACTTAACTTTCTTGTGCTCCCAGGTCGCACCTGTAAACAAGCTTTCAGCTTATTGTGTCTCTCCTGGTAAAAAAAAAAAAATATATTAAATCTACTTGTATGCTGGCCCGCAGGGGCAGGGTGCCTGATTGCAACGCTGATGACCCGGATTCAGGAACAGACTCGGGACATCAGTGGGCCGGCCGGGGGGAGAAGGATTGAACGTCCTTTGGACTGCTTTTCGGGGGGGGGGGTAGAGTGTCCGGCATCATGTGACCCCTGGTGGAGGCTAGGGGACCTCCATACCCACACCATCTAGGCTGAGGGGCGGGGCGGATGCTAGATGTCATTGCACGTCCCCATCCCCAACTAACATACAAAAATGTGGCACCAGACGAATGATGCTAGCACCGGTTCCCTCTCGGTGGTTGGGACCCCCTCTCTGCCCTAAAGTGATAGAAAACCTGCTGGGAAGCCAGCGGCCTTGCTTCGGGGGGGTGACCTGGGGTACAGGCTGGAGGAGGGAGCTCACCGACAAAAGGTGGACATGGTGGGATGGCGCTGAGCGGATGACAGTCAGGGCCCCCCCAAAAAATAAATAATACCTCCCAAGATGAGGTCATGTAGGGCAGATGGGGGGACCATCAAGTTCTGAGTATAATGTATAGTGCAGAGTATGTTGGTTGGAGGCCAAGGCAAGTCAGCAGATGTTATTACACGCAACTTTCCATTTCTGCAAAATAGTTTTGGAGGTTAAAAAGAAAACAGACATCCTATGTAGCAGTTAAGGGAGTTAGATGCCTTGGTCTATAGCAGTCCATGCCTTGGGGGTGAGATTATGACTGATTTTGAAGTAGAGCCCCAATTTAGAATTAACTGCTTTACAGGCAGAGGCCACATGAATCAAGAAGACTGGTGATGAGTTGAGTGTGACACCAAGGTATTTAAATAAGGGGAACTGAGGCCAAATGTGTTCCATTATCGCAAGCCACAGACAGTGGAATTTGACTGTTTTATCCAGGGAGCTGAGCCAAAAAGCATGGCCTGTGTCTTAGTGGTGTTCAGGAGAAGCCTGTTAGAGAGGAGACATTTTTATACAGATTGGAGAGCAGATGAGAGATGAAAAATGCTATGGAAGCTCATGAAAAAGACCAAGTCATCTACACAGCGGAGGGGCGTACTATGTGAGAGACATGGGTGGATAAAATTAATATGAAGGGAGAAAAGGAGAGGCCCAAGCATTGCTCCTTGAGGGACTTCAGCCTCGGTAGCAGCAGGTTCAGACAGGGAGGATCCATACCTAACACATTGGCATCTATTAGTGAGGTAGCTTTTAAACCAGGGCAGAGCTATGGATGAAATGCCTAGTTTACCAAGTTTCTCACAGAGCAGAGAGTGGTGTACCAAATTAAAAGCTTTGGTGAGGTCAAATAAGACTGCCCCTATTAGCTTGACCCTATCCATTAAAGTGGCAGTGTTCGTGGCGAACGATAGGAGGGCAGTGGTAGTGCTGTGATTTTTCCGGAAACCATTCTGTGTGGGAGAAAGGAGGCTGTAAATGGTAAGGAAATCGGTGAGTTGAGAAGCAACCATTTTCTCTAGAATCTTGATAAACACAGGAAGGATCACCATGGGTCTATAATTGCTAATGTTTTTAATGTTACCCTTGAACACAGGTACAACATGTGATATCTTCCATGAGTCAGGCACCATTTGGGATGTTAGGGACACATTAAAGATTCTCAAGATCTGTGCTGCAAGTTCATTGGCAGCAACCTTAAGTAACTTAGGTTAAATATCAGAGCCAGCAATGTTGGTTACAGGAATCTGAATGAAGTGTTTATGCACACTGGAAATCTAGGCAGTTTTGAGGTAGAAGGAAGGCTTATGCAGCTGGCCATTAACAGATGTGGAGGCTGAATTCATGGAAGGAGGATCCAGTAAAGGCTGAGCGATCAGTGAAGCACTGATTAAAGGTGTTTGCTATAGTGATAGGATTATTACAATTGACTAAGTCCTTGGGCATGAAATTATCAGTTTGACCCAGGGCTTGTTTTATACATCTCCAGAACTGGTGTGGGTTACCAGTATGTAAGTTAAAAAGTAACTTACAGTGCAAACTCTTTTTTTCGCCAGTGGTCCTTTTGCACTCATTTCTGAGTGCCCTATATTTATCTCACTCACAGGCAGCCTTGGAGGCTTTAAAGGTAGACCAACAAATATCCCTTTCTTTAATCAAGGCTAGTAGGGAATGCTCTGACCATTTTGTGACTGGGTTGCATACTGCCAAGTAGTTTGGCAGGGCATATTTATCCTAGAGACATGTAGATTTGATTGAAAAATGAGAGGGCCTGATTAGCATCTTTGATGTTCCACAAATGTGACCAGTCCACACATGCAGTCCCCTGTTTAAATTGAGCAGGATCAAAATGCAAAAAAAAAATATGGAAATGAATGATTCTAGGGGGAACCTATTGAGGCTGAGCTTACCAGACACAGCAGACTAGGGAGTGGTCACTAATTGCATCAGAAAGTCCTCCTAAACAAATGACTCTGTCTAGTCTGGGTATTAGTATCCAGTCACGGAGTGTGTCGCACTGACCATTGTTTGACCTTCTGGTGGGTTCCAGAATGATTTGGTTAAGTGGGATCTTGCTGAGGAACAGCTCAACATTTTTATTTTGGCAGCTTGGTGAGTCAATGTATTTTTTTAACTTAAATTTTTATTGAATTTTAAGTCACAGAGAAGCAGTCACAGTGTTACCTCAGGACAGTACAAGTTTACAAGCTATTATTAAGAATACGTTATTACGTTACTAATTCACCAACTACTGAATGCCGGGCTATCACCTGACTCTTCTCTCTGGTTTAAAAGCTACTTAGAAAACCGGTCGCAGAGAGTAAAAATTGCAGACGCTCTTTCTGACACCTTGCCTGTTCGCTCGGATGTCCCACAGGGATCCATACTGGGCCCCCTCCTTTTTAGTCTTTTCTTAAACTCCCTCCCTTACCACTGCTCTGAGCAGATCATACTGTATGCCGATGATGCTGTTGTATTCTCCACTCACAAATATCCTGCAACTCTTCAACACAACCTTCAACTTGGTTTCAGTTCTGTAGAGACATGGTTTCTTAATCATAAACTGGTCCTCAATGACAAGAAAACCAAATCTATGCTCTTCTGCAGCTCTCATAACCCACACAAGCTACACCACTTGGCTATCTCCACCACCCAGGGGAACACTCTAGATCAGGTGGGGTCCTTCAAATACTTATAGATACATCTTGACCCTAATCTCTCCTATGGACTTCATGTAGATAATGTACCTAGAGCTGCTAATACACGGCTTGGTCTCCTCTACAAACACAGACCACACCTCACGCCAGAAGCTTTGAAGATTGCAGTCCTGAGCTCTGTGATCTCTGTAATAGACTATAGTCTCATCATTTATGGCTCAGCCACAACCACAACCCTTAGACGCCTCTCAACTGCCTTAAATAAGGTATGACGGCTCATAACTGGTGCTCACCATCTCACCTACACATGTGACCTGTATGCTCAAACTATCAAACCGCATAAAGTTTCTCGCCTGCTCCATGGCGAAAAAATCTACCTTGGCCTTGCACCTTCTGGGGTCTCAACTCTGTTACAACACCGAATTAACAAGTGGTGCCTTAGGAGATCCACGCTACAGCTACTGAAAGTCCCCCACTGTCACACTTCACAGGGACAATGCTCTTTTGCGTATCGAGCACCACTCTGGTTCAGTGGCCTCAGCCCCACCATGTCCTCTGCCCCAATAACTAGTATGTTTAAAACTAGGCTCTGGGACTATCTCACTACCAACAGCTCCTGTGACTGCCCAACTTAACGTTGTTTCTCCACTTCCCCTCCTGCTCTAGTGGTCCCCCCTCCCCTCCTCACTGGATTGTAACCTCATATATTGGTATACCCAATGCTGCACTTTTCACCCTCTCCCCACCCTTCCTACATTCCGTCTCCACCCCCTGTCCCTCTCCTTATGACTCTGGCACTTCTTATCTGTTGTCTATTTTCTCTGACAAATGCTGCTGGCTGCCTTGTTACAATGCTACCCTTGAATTGTATTAATCTGTACACTGTTTGCAATGTCCACATTGTTGTAATGTCTGTCTTGATGTTCCCCATAATTTGTATTTCTCTGACGTGGAACCTTTGTAAAAGAGCCAATGCTCAAAGGTATTTGTAATCCTAGACTTGATAAATAAATTTAAAAAAAAGTTATACCAAAACAAAAATAAGAACCATCTTCCACATTTTTCAACATTTCTCTGCAGTGTCATATCACTATGAGAACTATGAATCCTTAATTACAGGTCCTACAGAACTGTGTGTGGGATGTAAGGTGGCTGGAACCCAGGAAATAAAGTCATTCAGTTTGGCTCCAACCTGGTATGAGCCTAAACTCTCTCTCCCTCTCACAGCCCCCCAGAATTCTCCTTTAATGGGATGGCAACCCCTCCTCAAACTCTGCTCTGAAGCCTGTTCATGGTGTGATATCTAGATGTTTAACTGTAATGTGAGTCAGCCAGATAGTCCTTCTGTTCTGGTGAAGTGCCTATTGGTTCTGTAGTAAATGTCTTAGATGTCCCTACACTGTGTAGCAGGTCAGGCTTTTATCATAATCTGGTGATTGCTTTCTTTGCTGCCAACAAAAAAATACCCAAGAGATATAGATTGATTTTGTTACGTATATAGGGTGGACGCATTAATGAAAGAACTGCTTCAGGTATTAAACCGTATGAGTGGGTCATCTCATTAATTTCTCTTTCTGTTGCCTCCCACAAAGGAGTCAAGATGGGGCATGACAAAAAGACATGAGTGTGGGTTGCCACCTCAGCTCCACATCCCTGCTAACATGAGGAATTTTCAGTAGATATATATTTTGCCATAATTTGCAGTGTTCAGAAAAACTGACTGCCATCTTCCAGTTGATCTCTCTCCACTGGGATGAGCTTGCGATTTTATGTTGACGGCTCCAGATGCTTGTCCAGAGTGAGTCAGATATCTCAGTCTTCAACTGCGCCTTCCAGTTTGTCTGCGTAAGAGTCATATGTATTGGGGATGGAGCCCGTAATTTTTGATAACATAAAGACATAATGTGTGCAGGCCACTAGTCCTTCAGGATTTTTTAAAATGTATTTATTGAGTATTAGGATTACAAATGCCATTGTACCAGAGGTTCATTTACAAAGGTTCCACGTCAATCATGGTGTAAATAGTAAAAGCAGATACAGTAGGATAAAAGGAGTGCATTAACAAAAAAGTGAATAATACGTTACAGGAAATACAGAATATCAGGAGACAGGATATGCAGTCAAGGAACAAATACATTGCAATCACAGCAGTGACATTGTCAATAAGTGCAAGTAGTGACATTGAGGTACTAGGATGGGCATGGTGGAGAGGAGGAGGAGAGGATGAAGGGAAAGGGGAGAGGGAAGGGGAGGGGAGTTGGAGGGTGAAGGAGCCCCTGGGAGGGTTGTTAGTAGGAGGGCACAATGGGAAGTAAGGAGTAAGGGTGATTTGTATGAAATAAATTAAAGGGGGTAGAAGAGTTTCATCTACAGTGAGCCCCAAGGTCATCTATAGGTAGTGTTGTAGTTGTAAGTAACAATAGTAATCTCGTCTGTCCCACCCTTATGTGGACTGAAGCTGTGGTAAATGATTGGAATTGCCCAGCTGTATAAAACTGAAAACAATTAAATAATCCTCGTAGACCCCATTGTCTAAATCTCTGATCTAAGATAGCTGGTAATAATGTCTTATTGTACGCAGGGATATCGAGTAACTGGAAGTCGTTGTGGTATTGTGTCAGGCCAAGGAACCCATGCCAAAACTTAAGGAGAGTTTTGGTGGATATCGCTATAATTTCTAACCTTGCCCCGATCTCTTCAGACCCAAATAGGAGAACATCTGTAGGACTGGAGAGCATCTCAGGTTCAAGATCCACCTAGTGGGGTCTAAGATTAAGAACCTTCAAGAATATGGCAAAACCGGGATGCCTATGAATAAAATGTTTAATTAGGAAGAGCTAATCCTCCTTGGTTCTCTGCCAACATTAATTTCTGGAAAGCAATCCTGGGTTTGTGCCCTCTCCAAATGAACCTGGAGAACCATTTATTCCATTTGTTAAATATGTGGGGTGATGGCAATAATGGGAGTGATATAAATAAGTAAAGGAATCTGGGTAAGATATTTATATGTAGGGTCTCGATACACTGAAACAGATATAGTGGGAGAAGGGGTTCAGGGTTGTAAGTCTTCCTGCATGGCAGTCTCCAGCTGGGGGTAGTTTAAACTGTAAGTGCCCTTTGGGTCAGAACCAATATAGACACCCAAATATTTAATAGATTGCCACCCACATCTAAATCAGAAATGGTGTTTAATCTGTTGTGAGGGGGGTATAATTTAGTTGAAGAGAACAGCAAGAGGAAGGAGGTGCTGTTAGAACTTTACTACTCTACTGGGACTAACGAACTAGAACTCTACTACTGGGACCTTCAATTTAATGTAAAAACAAACAAAAAATAGTTTGCGTGTTTGTCTGAGTTGGGCGAAGGGAATTGTTATCTGTGCAGTTAGCTAGGTGAAGAAGGAAACGGTGAATTGGGGGAGTGGCTAGGGCAACAGGAAGCCAGGTGTTTGGATTTAAAAACTGCCCTAGTTAGCTTTTGGCAGAGAACAGCAAGAGGAAGGAGGTGCTGTTAGAACTTTATTACTCTACTGGGACTATATGGCCCTCCCTCCCTCCCTCCCTCCACCCCCCACGCTTAGCTACTTCTACTTTTATAGGCACATGATTTGACTGACAACAGGAACTTACTGTTTGGGAGCTGGAAGGGAGTGATCACAGAGGCACAAAAGACTCACCATCCTAGAAGGAAAACAGTAGCTCTTCATTCCCTCCCAACCCCCAGCTGATGGAGGTGTGACTCTGAGCAAGTAAGAAGGAAACTACTGAGGAATATAGGAACTTCCTGTCCTAGAACTGGAAGATCAGGAGCGTAAGGTCATGGAGGCAGTAGGAAAGTAGGACCCTTTTTTTTTTTTTTTTTTTATAAAAACTTTAAAATAGAGAGAGGAAAGAGTAAGCATACAAAACAACAGTTAAGGGGCTACAAATAAGACATGATGGGAGTGGTGCAGTGCAGTGGCTGTGTTGTCCCATCTCCAGGCACCTCTCTGGAATGAAGGAGGAGGTTGCTCATCTCCAGGCAGAGTTGGCCAGAATTCAGGGGACCTCCTTTCCCTCCCAGGGACCACCAGGGCCACCGCCACTGCCTCAGAGGTTGCCAAGAAAGAGGAGCGGTTGGACCACAGTGGGCTCAGGAAGGGTGAGGGTGGTGGAACAGAGGCGCATCCCTCCAGTCGTACCTCTCCACAATTCATATGCCGTTCTGGCAGAGTTTGGTTCCTCTATGGAGGCACCCTCAGGGGAGACCAAGGAGGATGCTGGGAACCTCCACAATGGAGACCCGCAGGAGGGTGGCATGGGACCCAAAAGGGGAAGGAAACAACTCCTGGTGGGGTACCCCATTGTTAGGGGGACAGAACTGGGGGAGGGAGGGGAGAGGAAGGTAAGGTGCCTGCCTGGCGCCATGGCTTGGAGGGGACAGGGAGCTAATCCTCAGGATCATGGGAGCAGCTGCATGGGGTAGGGAGCTGGATGTCATTGTCCACCTAGGGACAAATGTCCTGGCCAGAGAAGGAATGAGAGCAGTGCAGGAGGAGCTTGTGGAGTTGTGGAGGGGCCTTAGACAAGTAGCATGCACAGTAACCTTCTCGGAGGTGCTTATTGTCTATGGGATGGGTGAGGCTAGGGTGCTCCACACCATGGGATTCATTCAGTGGTTGAAAAACTGGTGCAGAGCTCAGTTTTGGCTTCATTGGGGACTGGGGTCCACCTGGAGGGGATGCAGGCCTATACTGGTGCAATGGTCTGCATCTGTCTAGGAGGAGAACCAGGATCCTAGGTGTTAAGTTTAAATGCTTCATTGGCAAGCATTTAAACTAGCCAAGGGAAGAAGCATTGAAAAGGAGCAGGGAAATCCAGGCCCCCCCCCCAAAAAAGAGTCAGGGTAGTTAGTGAGGTAAACACCAAGATAGAAAAGTCGATAGGAAGAAGGGCAGGGGTAAATGGAGAAAAAGGCAGTAAGGACAGGGATGGGGCAAAAAAGGGGTAAGGCCATCAAAAAATGGAGGGTAATGAGTACCAATGACCGTAGTGTAGGCAACAAGCTCCCTAAACTGGCGGCCTTGATGGAAGAGGGATGCCTGAATATCATGGAAGTCACAGAAACATGGTACACAGAGAACTATGACTGAGATGTCAACATACCAGGGTACACAATCTACAGGAGGGACAGGGGAACATGGAGAAGGAGGAGGAGGAGTAGCTCTCTATGTAAGGGAAGGAGTCAAAGCAATGGAATTAAAGGCTAAACAGGGAGGAGAGGAGGCGCTGTGGGTCACCCTGGAGACTGGAAATGGCACCACAGTCCGCACAGGGGTTGTATACAGACCCCCATCTCAGGGGGAGGAAATGGACAAGGAAATGATAGAAGGTATCCTTATGTAACCCCCCTATACATGGGGGTTCCCAAAAAGTCTTCCTTGAGCTTGCCTAAATGCTCACTGCCAGGCTGGTGTCTCTATGCTTTAACAGTTTAAATGTGATTACCAGAGCCTGTATAGCCTCTGTGTACTGTCTCTTTAAGAGCTGCCTAATTGCAGTTTAAGTAATCTGAGAGGGAGCTCTGTTGAAAGATGCAACTATTTACTGAAAATCATTTAGAGTGATAATGATAATGTAGTTTGTCTAACCTGCTTTCTTTGTAGCAAGGACTGTTTTGTTTGTCTCCACTATCTTGGCGCTGGACTGCAAATTGGACCAAATTGTACTGGTGGGACCTAAAATGTAGCCGGACTACAGGAGCTGTCTAAATTCAAAATCTGTAGGAACTTTAGTTTGGAGTTTTTTGTGCCTTTTTTGCACCTGAAGGGGGAGCTCTTGCTCTGACTGACAGCCAAATTAGCCAACCAAATCTTTTGGATCTTGGGAAAGTGCCGGGCTGCTTGCAGTTTTCAGTTAGATCTAAGCTGGAAGCTAAACAAGAAGAGCTGAAGTAATCTTGGGCAGCAATCCTGAGTGGATTCGAATGGGAAAACTGTTAAAGGGCTGAGTTTTTGGCTTGCATGACTGCCAGCTGCTCCTGAGATGGAGAGAAGAAAATTATTTTGGACTAAATCCAAGTTTGTGTCACTAAAGTAAGCTACTGAAGTGGGCCAGGCTCAGCCTGAAGAAGGCTGAAGATTTTGCTGAATGCGATCGGCCTATCAGGAGTTCCAGCTACCCCTAAGCCCCCGGTGTGTGCACAGACTTTGCGACTGTGACCAGGGAGCGCTTTGCCTGGTACAGTTGAATTCCCATACATGTAAATGTGCTATGAGCTGCTAGTGGGTTGTAAGTTAGTTCCCCACTGTGTGAACTGTGTTCTGCTTGCTGGAAGCTGTATCCAGCCCAAAATGGACTACATCCGAATTTGTCTTCATGCGGTCTGGTCCTTGCCAGACTGGCCCAGCCAGACTAGCCACTGCACAGAGAAGCCATTGATGAGAGACCTGTCTGGGGATCAACCCCCTGCTCCACGCTTGAACAGGAACGACACCTCTGCAACTCGTGTGGGCCCTGCTTCTTCTGGCATTCCAGATCAACCACCTGCAGTCTCAATTTTTGTCCAGCCTGTGTTCAGTCTTTGGTATCGTGAGTAAATACCAGGGTAGCTCCCTGCAACAACAGCTTAATCTGAGTGCGTCATCTGATTGTCTTGTTTTGTTTCCTTTACAAACTGAGCCCTCTGGCTCCGGATTACAAATATTGTGTACTGTGCATGTTGTGTTTTCCATCACAGGGTCCCAACCAACTGCAACCCCGGGCAACAGTCCTGGCTAGCCCATCTCTTCTTCACCTGAGTACCCAGAGGTGTGACTGTGTGGGGGGACTCAAAGCGCATGCATAACTGCTTGATTGATATACTGTAATCTTTAAGCTAATTAACCTGATTTTGCCCCTTCCTTGTTCAAGTCCCCTGAATAAATCGTATCTAACTTTTTCTGCATGTAATTTGACTGTGGTTCCAGTTTATGCTCAAAGTACTGTATTGTTGCTATTTTCCATGCATAACCTTGTTTTGCAGGGGGTTCCCGGGGTCGAGCTAGAGGAACCAGCCCTGGTGGTAAGTGCAAACAGTGTGGGTACTTGTGTGGTGTACCAGGGTTACTGTGAAACTGATTATTGTACAGTGTTCTGGCCACGAGAGGGGAAAGAGGGGGGTTATAGTGTCCCGGAGGGCTGTGCCCTGGTTAGCTTGACCACTACCAACCCTGACCTCTGGGTGGAGGCAGCTGTTTCAGAACTCAGGCCCCTTATCCTGCTACTAGCCAAGCAGGCAGGGGTAGTAGCCCTTGGGATAGCGCCACCTAGGGGTTACACTTAGGATAGCGGAGAAAGGGGAGATATTGTTGATGGAGGGGGGGCCGGAATATGCCAGTTGTTAACTGGAGCACTTTTGCCGGCCGCCACAGCCAAGAGCAGCATCATTCTCGATGCCCTACAGGGGGCATGCCTCAGACAGTTAATGTTGGAACCCACTCGGGAGGGAGCAGTCTTAGACCTGGTTCTCTCAAGTGAAGACAGAGAGAGGATCTCAGATCTAGAAGTGGGTAGCCATCTGGGAACAAGTGGCCACCAAACAGTGTGGTTCACGATAAACTCAGCCACAGAGTCAAGCCATACAAAAATGAGGGTACTGTACTTTAGGAATGCTGACTTTGTCAAAATGGGAGAGTGCCTCAGAAAAGTACTAACAAACAGGCAGGAAGGAGGGGTGGAGCAACAATGGGGAATCATCAAAACTGCCATCACAAAGGCAACAAGCTTTTGTGTGAAAGAAATAAGCAAATCAAAACAAAAGAAAAGCCGGCCCGGTGGCACTGAGGGTTGAGGCGCTGGATGCCACACCTCACGCCACACTGGCAACCCAGGTTTGGGAATGGACTCGGGCCACTGGGAGCTGGCAGGGAAGAAGAAGGATTGAGCATCCCATGACTGCTGTCCTTCCTCTGGGGTGGGTACGGGATATGCGCCATGCAGCAGCGGCACCTAGCGGAGGCTAGGTGCTCTGCCAGTAGTGGGCATGCTAAGAGGGAGGGAGCACAGCGGCATCTGCACGTAGGTGCATCAAACGCCATTGCACGTCCATCTACCTCAGTGGGGCTGTAAAATGGCAGAAAATCATGGGGCGACCGCAGCAACTAATGACCATGCCCTGCAACCCTGGATGTGCGAGGTGTGGCCACCGGAATCCTTGTACAGGCCCCTTGGGGGGGGTGTCCTGGACTAGGATCTGTGTGAGTCAGGCGCAGTTGCGTATGCCAGACCAGGTCTGGGGGTGCGGGTGCTGATGGCCAGCAGTTGCTGGAGTGGAGGATAAAGTGTACAATAAAAAAGAAAAAAAAAAACCACTATGCTTCTCAAAAGAGGTGGCAGGGAAGGTTAGGGAGAAACAGACATCATTCAGGAAGTATAAGGAAACACAGAAGGAGAAGGACAGAGAACTCTACCAGTTAAAGCAGAAGGAAGCCGGGAAGGCAGTCAGAATAGCAAAGGCCCAAACCGAGGAAAAGACTGCCAATTTGGTTAAGAATGGGATAAAACTGTTAGTGAAAAAGCAGGGATACTGAACGAATACTTCTGCTCAGTATTCACAAAAGAAGAGGAGGGGGAGGTACCTAAGCCAATCAACAGAAGCACTCTGGATAGGGGAGTTGATATCAGTCCTTTCACAGAAGAAAGGGCTCTGAAAGAACTACTAAAACTAAAGGTGGACAGAGAATGGGGCCTGATGGGATTCACCCCAGAATTCTAAAAGAACTAAGGCGAGAACTAGTGACACCACTGACTACCCTTTTTAACAAATCATGGGAGGATGACGTGGTACCTGAGGACTAGAGGAGGGCAGATGTGATTCCCCTTCACAAAAGTGGGAGTAAGACAGAGGCAGGAAACTACATACCTGTCAGTTTGGCCTCAGTGGTAGGGAAAATGATGATGGAATCACTTCTGAAGGAAAGAATTGTTGAGTACCTAGAGGTCAGTGGGGCACAGGACCCAAGGCAGCATGGATTCACAGCAGGAAGGTCATGTCAGATGAATCTAATCAATTCCTATGACTGTGTGACCAAAGTAGTAGACCAGGGAGGGGCTGTGGATATGACCTACCTAGACTTTAGCAAGGCAGTTGACACAGTCCCACACAAAAGATTGATAAATAAATTGCCAGCCTGGTAGTGGCTCTCAGGGTGGTACCCTGGGTAAAACATTGGCTGGACAACAGGGCAGAGAGGGTAATAATAAATGGAGTCCACTCCGAAGAAAGGGGGGTTACTAGTGGGGTGCCGCAGGGTTCCGTACTGGATCCAGTCCTTTTTAATGTCTTTATAAGTGACACTGCAGAGGGACTGGAAGGAAAAGTATGCCTCCTTGCAGACGACACAAAGATCTGCAACAGGGTTGACACGCAAGAGGGGGGTGGAAAGGATGAGAAGGGACTTGGCATGGTTGGTGGAATGGCCAAATGTGTGGCAGCTTAGATTCAGTGCGAAGTAGTGCACCTGGGAAACAAAAACCCAGGGGAAGATTACACAATGGGGGGGAGGGGTAGTAACAACAACTAAAATGGAAAGGAACCTGGGAGTAGTCATATCAGGTGACCTAAAGGTAAGCAAGCAATGTGAGAAGGCATTAGGGATGGCTGGGGGATACTGGGATGTGTAGGGAGAGGCATCACCAGTAGAAAACAGGAAGTTGTTATCCCTCTGTACAGACAGTTGGTGAGACCCCATCTGGAGTACTGCGTGCAGTTCTGGAGACCCCGTCTCTGCAAGGACATACACAGGAAGGAGGCAGTCCAGAGGAGGGCAACTAAAATAGTGCAGGATCTGCACCAGAAGCCATACGAAGAGAGCGACTAAAGGAACTTAATATGTATACCCTCAAGGAAAGGAGGGAGAGTGGGGACATGATAGAAACTTTCAAGTACTTCACAGGAATCAACAAAGTCCAAGAGGGCAGCATCTTTCAGAAAAAGAGATGTTCAAGAACAAGGGGATGCAATTTGAAGACAGAGGGGGATGGCTGAGGGGTAATGTGAGGAAGTATTTTTTCACAGAGAGAGGGTGGCGTACACATGGAACGGCCTTCCTGAGGAGGTCTTCGGGTCAAAAACAGTGGTGTAATTCAAGAATGCATGGGACAGACATAAGGCAATTCTTGAGGGGGGGTAGGAGGAAGTAGGCTGTTGGTTAACTAGGATCTGCAGCTTATCCAATAGGTAGGGAATTGGGCAGACTAGGTGGACCAAGCAGTCCTTATCTGCAGCCAAAGACTGTGTTTCTATGTTTTGTCTGTGTTCATTTTATATTCCGTTAATTGCTCAAATTCCTGCAGATATTTCTGTAGGGTCAGGAGGGATTGCTCAGGGTCAGTAAGAAAAAGTAATAAATCATTTGCGACCACAAGACTACTAGACAGCGGGTACAAACTGTGACCAGCTATATGGGTATAAGGTCCTTTCTTTTGCAGCATGTAATAGTCATGTGATCAACAGTATTTGGGACTTTTGCTATGCAGAGGACCATCAGTAAATGCCTTCCCCATGTGGTTTTTACCCTGGATGCACAGTCATCGTACTCTGCTGTAAGACTATAAGAGTGTATGTACACTCTTTCTTGTCATTATGTCTATAGTACAGAAACTTGTAAGGTTCTGTTTCTTTTGAAACAAACAAAAATAATTTACAAAAAAAAGACTGAACCCAGCGTACAGTAATGTCTGTAGCTTTGCGCTAATGACCCTTTTCAATACCCATCACTGAACTTTATACTAATCCCTTTGCTGACTCACTACAGGCCCACCATGAGTACTATACCTGTTAAGCCGTTTCACAGACAAATATATGACAGATAAGGAGCCCTCCCCCAGCTGACCTTCTTGGTCCTAAACTGTGCCACCACAGCCTCAGGCCATCCTCTGTGCTGCTTCTGGAGAAACCCCCTGTTGTTTCTTATATGGGACAACAGGCCTTGTCTGATGCCCCTACTGCCGGAATGGCCTGCCTAGCTCCTTAGGGCTCGATTTTCAAAAGGGTTAGACCAATGCAAGGGACTTGTGTCAAAAGAGTGTGACCCAAGGTGGGACTTGTGTCAATACTTGTGCCAGCTGCGATAGTCAGATGCAATCTGCATCTATCCAGACGCAACTGCAACTGCGCCAAAGACCCCCTTGTATCATGGTTGCAGCACAAACTCCGGTGTGCCAGATCGCAAGGGGTCTTGTGCCACAGTGGGGCTGCAGCATCCCCATAATCGGGAGTTTGAAAGCCTTCCTGTGTCTGCATGAGCTGGTGGTGGTTAGACCACCACAGCCTCAGGCCATCTTCTGTGCTGCTTCTGGAGAAACCCCCTGTTGTTTCTTATATGGGACAACAGGCCTTCTCTGATGCCCCTACTGCCGGAATGGCCTGCCTAGCTCCTTAGGGCTCGATTTTCAAAAGGGTTAGACCAATGCAAGGGACTTGTGTCAAAAGAGTGTGACCCAAGGTGGGACTTGTGTCAATACTTGTGCCAGCTGCGATAGTCAGATGCAATCTGCATCCATCCAGACGCAACTGCGACTGCGCCAAAGACCCCCTTGTATCATGGTTGCAGCACAAACTCCGGTGTGCCAGATCGCAAGGGGGCTTGTGCCACAGTGGGGCTGCAGCATCCCCATAATCGGGAGTTTGAAAGCCTTCCTGTGTCCGCATGAGCTGGTGGTGGTTAGACCATGAGCTGGTCTAATGACCCCTGCACCAACCTGCCTTTACAGTCCATGCCACGAGCCCCCCCAGATAGCTGCCTGGTGGACCAATATTACTGTATGCTGTGGTGAGAATATGAATAGACCATTGCTGAGCCCAAGCAAACCTCATAACGACAATGGTGAACTTTGGGGAATGGTGCAGAACACTCGCACGGAACACCATTCGTTTCATGTATACATTATATACATGCATTGGCAGAGGCGATGCACTGCACAGGAGTCCACTGACATGTACAGATCATCCTGCAGTGAAGTTTGCATGGTGTGCTATGGCTGCCGGTGGGTTGCCAGCTCTGTGGCAGCTGCCACAAGCCAATCTCCGGCTGGAGGCATTCTCGTGTGCTGTACCATTTCATTGGTGCAGCTGGTGCCTTGTGGCAAACCCAGGGTGTTTGGCGCTTGGACACTGAACTTTCCATAATCAGGTGCAGGGTCCCTGGCTCATCCTGGGAATGCCACACCACTAGATCGCTGCAAACTGCGCCACACTACAGGCTCTTTAAAAATCAAGCCCTTACTCTCTCTCTGGCATCAAATTCCCATTTTCAGCCAGAGTTGCTTTACTTGCTGACTCCACCTGCAGATGCTTCCCCTGTTCGCATTATTTGTTTCTAGTTACAGTACATTGGCACAGGATCATCTCTTGCAGTAATTTCAATGTGCAGTATTTATTGTCTGCCTGTTTTACGTAGTGTTGTTACCAGTTGCTGATTATGTCTTCATAGTGTCTTGTACAGATGGTGTTTCTTCTTCCTGTCATTGCTTATTGTTGATTACATCTACATTATGTCTTGTATGCATGGTATTCCTACTGTACTGTCATGTGTCATCGTCATGGTTCAGGCTGGTGAACAAATAAATAAAATAAATAAGCTCACAGGTGGTAAAATCAGGGGGTAACATTTGGAAACAGTTTTTTTTCTGGAGGGTGGTGAACCTATAGAACCGTCTACCAGTGGAGACAACAGACATGAAGGCAGTACAGGCTTTCTATGTAAACCTGGAAAATTTCTCCTTGCCTTACCTGGTGGCCCTACTAAGGCAATCACAGCCTTACCGCTACACTTCAAACAACGACAACAAAGCTTGTTTTAAAAAAGCTATGAAAATGTATTTGAAGGATTGATGCTTATTGTTTTAAGTTGACAATGTACTATTTGTACTATCTGTTGTTATGTCAGCTGTGTTTGTACCTGGTTAACTAAAATAAGCAAACAAGGCCTGTGCCCCTGCCAGCACTCCCTCCTAGTGCTGCGTCTCTCTGTGTTATTTGATCCAACTAGCCCCCTCGCTGCATTGGTCTCTGCTGCCTGTTGTTTACCAAACAAGATCTTTACTGGCCACAATGTGAAAGTGTACCCTGGCAGCCCTACTCCACCTTCTCATCCTTTTTTTCTTACTCAGTCACTCTGGAAACCCTCACCATAGCAGTACTCAACCATCTGATAAAGTTATTGAATATAACCTCCACTACAACAAAGGCTGAACATCTGGGGATTTTTTTAGCATCTCTAATGGGCCATGGTTCCCCCTCTTTATCCATCCTCTACTTACTAACTGAGCTTATTATTGCCCACCTGCTCACATCAATACCCTCACAGAACCTATTGTCTTCCACATCCTGCTCAAGAAAGTGAAAAGACACCACAGCACCAGAAGGTCTGTTAAACAGGCATCAAGACTGCTAAGAGAACACCTCCTTAGGATCACCCTCCTGTTACTTCTGCTATTGGGCAACATCCACTCTAACCCAGGACCAGCAAGCCTAACTCCAAATGATATTCACTGCAAGCAGGGAACTCTAAATTTGGCTACTCTCAACGTCTGTAGCCTCCTGTGCAAAATTGAATCCTTAAAGCATGGGTTTCACTACACAATCCAGACATACTCTCTGTCGTGGAAACATGGTTGTCTCCCCAAATACCCGACTCAGCAGTTGCCCTATTTGGTTATACAATATTCAGGTTGGATAGATTCTCCAAGCATGGTGGTGGTTTCACCTTCTATCTAAAAGACTCACCAAAGGGCCTGGCCTTGCCTGCAGCTGACCTAGGTTGCCCCACCCTGGTACTAGTGATTAAAGTGCTTCTGGGGGCCCACCACAAGACGCTGACAATACTATCAGTTTACATACACCTTAAAGACCCAACTCCAGGTCTTCACAAAGTCCTGGATTACCTGCGAGCCCAAAATCACATTGCTGAGGCAATAATTCTAGGTGATTTCAATATAAACTGGCTGTCAGCTGCCACTGGTCCTATAAAGGATGCACTGTCAGCTCTGCATCTTACTCAGCTAGTCAGTTTCCCTACCAGAATTAACCATAAGACTGGGTCAATCACCACTCCTGACTGGACAATCTCCAATCGCCCTGAACATATCGCTCACTCAGTGACCACTCCCCTGTCACCTACAGCTGGTCCAAGAAATTCGATACCTCCCCCCACCTCAAACTGTTTTCAACAGAGTGCTAAGACGAGGCCATTCGGAACTCCTAAAACAACAACTGCATTGTCAGGACTGGTCTCTACTGGACTCCACTGCTGACATTAATGTAGCACTTCAACATTTTATCAAGACGTTCAATACTGCCTGTGACATACGTGCACCTCTCAAGAAAATGAAGGTACGTGTCACTGTGCATCCCTGGATAACTCCCGTGCTAACAGATAACATGAAACAGAGGGACCCTCTCTGGTACTGTGCCAGATCATCTGGTAAGCTGCAGGATCTGCAAGCCTATAAAGCTGCAAGAAATGCCTGCACTTGGGCTATTCGTCAGGCAAAAAGTAAACACCATAGGGAGCGGCTGACCAATGGATGGGGAGACAACAGGACATTATGGTCAAATATCAAAGATGTAGTTGGAAAAGACCCAAAGATGCCACCTGCTATGCTAAACCTTGATGGTACCCCCATCCTTGACCCGATCAAAATTGCAAATACCTTTTATGATGCCTTCAGCGATCTAAGCAGTGTCCTTCTGCAAGATTTCTTTGACGATACCTCTAAAAAGTCAGCGCATCACCAAGAGAACAAGACCAATGAGCACCCCCCCTTCTACTTTAAGAAGGTCTCAGTGGCCCAGGTTAAGAAGCTACTGAATAAGGTGCTGGGTAAGTCTCAACATAATGGTGATTCTCTAGACCTCAAGCTAATCACACTCACCATAGAAGTACTCCCACCCATTACTAAGATACTTAACCTCTCTCTCTCTCTCTCTCTCTCTGTTACCTTATCTCAGTTCCCGCAGATATGGAAAACAGCCCTTGTGACACCAGTTCATAAATCTGGTGACCGCGCCCTACATAGCAACTATAGGACTATATCAATCCTCCCTCCCCTATCCAAAGTAATTGAGTGTATCGTTGCCAACCAACTTGTGGATTACCTCAATAAATACTCCCTTGTCAACAACAGCATGGTTTTAGGAAAGAGTGCAGCACCACCACAGCACTTCTAGAATTTACAGCTTCGTCTACCAGTTAGTTGACCAACGCAATCTTGTAGGTGCAGCCTTTATAGATTTAGTGAAGGCTTTAGACATGGTTAATCACCCAATCCTCCTCGAACAACTTTCTCCTTGAACAACTTTCTGAAACTGGTCTCTCCCCTGACACGCTGTGCTGGTTTAGATGCTATCTTGGTGACAGATCTCTGCATGTGAAAATATCCAATGTTGTCATGGAGCAGAAGCCAGTACAATCTGGTGTACCTCAGGGATCAATTCTAGGCCCACTCCTTTTCAGCATCTTCCTTAACAACTTGCCGTCTGCCTGCCACCAACGAACCCTGCTCTATGGGGATGATGCTGTCATCTTTACAAGCCACTCGAACCTAAACCTGCTCAAAAGCAATCTGCAAAATGGTTTCATGGAAGTTGAGCACTGGTTTAGTAAACATAAACTGGTGCTAAACTACAAGAAGACAAAAGGTTCTGTTTTCATCTGCCCACTGTAAACACAAAGCACATGCTCTTACTAGCAGAAATAACCAAGGAACCCCCCTCGAACAAATATGGCACTTCAAGTACCTTGGGGTTACACTTGATAGTCACCGCACCTATGCGCCCCACATCAAAAATGTTGCCAGAGCCATCAACATTCGGATTGGGTTACTCTGACACAGAAAGAGTCTAGCCCCAGAAGCTCTCAAACTAGCAATTTACAGTTCAGTGCTCAATTATGGCCTAGTCATATATGGAGCAGCTTCCATTACTGCACTCAAAAGGCTCACTGTAGCCCTGAACAAGGTCTGTAGACTTCTAACAGGTGCCTCCCACTTCACCCACACTTGTGAGCTCTATGCTCAGGCTGGGTGGTTCCATTTAAATGAGAGAATTAAATACCAAACATGCCTTCTTACTAAAAAGGTTGTGCTTGGGCTCATGCCACCGGGAGTGGGATGCCTACGTCACAAATCTCTCAAGACCCAACACAAGCGAAACCTCATTTACCGAACTCCTCCTAGTCCCGAGGTGCTGGACTACTCAATGCCAACGCTCCTATTTTTTTCAGAGCACCTTTCCGGTTCAGTGGACTGCACAGTGAACTGGCTAACCTTTCTAAACTCGGCCAGTTCAAACATAAGCTCCGACATGACCTCTTAACTGAAAACTCCTGTGATTGCATCCCCTAACTTCCAGGTCCCCCAATTCTCATTATCTCCCCTTCTCTGCTGTATTCCCCGGCATCCTGACAACTGCTCCTGTTTAGCCCCTACACTTTCCTATACCTTACTCCTTCTCCCTTCATCTCCTTCCCCCCCTCCTTTTTTTTCCCCTTGCCTACCTTAATTGCAACCTCGATAATGCCTGCGGCAGCTACCTTCTCTTCCTTGGACTAAGAACTCCCTCCCTTCCTCACATAATTTCTTCTCTATTTCTCTTATCTAATGTTGCTGTTTATTCAAGATGTATTTTAAAGATGATAACAGTTGTTAATTATTTTTTGTAACTCGTCTGTTTACCCTATATCTGCATGTTACCCCTCCCTGTTGATGTGGAACCTTTGTAAACGAACTGCCTGGTTCTCAAAGGTACTTTGTAGATTGAATGAACGAATAAATAAATAAACAGGGTACCCTAAGTTGTGCAGTGGTTAGGGAATCCCCATAAATGAGTACATGTTTGCACAGCATACTTATTCATCTATTCTTATGGAGAGAAGGGTGGATATGATGGACCTAGAGTCCCTGTCAACCTTAAATTACTGTGCTACTATATAATGCAAGTTAGTGTAGACCCTGAAAATATCTTGGTCTAGGGCTTGACAGAGCCAAATAAAAAGTGAATAATTTTTGTGTAAGCTGGTGTGCTGCCCAGGAAGAAAGGGTGCCAGACTGTCTATATCATGTAGTAACCCCAAATTATCTAAGTACCACTAACCCATGTTTTTTCCAGTAAGTGTATAGGGTTCCTTTTATTAATTTATTTATTTATTTATTGAATTTTGATGACCAGGTAGGCCCACTGGGCCCCGGAGGTCCCTTTTTCAGGGGCGACCCGGGAGTTACAGGACAAGTAGGATACACAAGTAGTACAGATGTAGGTTATAGCATGTACAGGTATCATATAACAATCCTTGTTGGCTATGCATTATGTATGGAATAATACCCAACAGGGTGGGCAGTATTGGGGAATACCAGACCGTCCAGGGGTGTAATGAGGCTTGACGCAGCAGGCGGAGGGCCTTATAGCTCCTGGAAGGTCTGGTATTGCCCAATACCGCCCACCCTGGAGGGTATTATTGCAGTTAGAAAATGGGCCACTGTGTTTTATGTGTTTGAAAAAACAATGTACTGTTTACATTTTAAAAACTCTTATTTTGTAATAAAATAGTTCCTCCGCCTGCTTTAAAATGCTGTTACCCTCCCCAATCACACACACACATACATACACATTAGTTAATGATTTGTCTTTTGTAGTGTCTCTGTTGTTTGCCACCCCCTCAAACACACACATAAGCAGCACTTTTGTTTTTAAATGTAATAAAGACATAACCTACTGTCAGTATTTACATAGTCAGCAGTCAGGATTGTTTGTTGTCACCTTCCCTCCAAACCCAAATGGCAGACAACACCCCCCCCAAACTCCCATCAGTAGCACCTTCATTGTGGGCATGCACAAAATGTATTTCTTGTTTTATTTAATAAGGGGATGGATAAGCGCAGTTGGAAGGCAATCCTGACGGGATGGCAGAAGAAGCGCAATGGCAGCTGTAGCGCAAGCGCGATCGTTGATCATGGCAACCATGGACTACAGATCCCTTCCCTGCATCTCACCTGCCTACATGCTGAGAAAAGACTGAAGGTTGCCTCTCTAAGGTAACTAAAAAAAGAAATGAGAAAAAAAAAATAGTTGCTTCAGTTTGGCTTGAGCAGGTCAGGGTGGAAGCGGGGTGTGTGTGTGCGCAAGTTGCAGCTCATAAGGTGACTTTTTTAAATAAAAGAACTTTATTAGTGGCTGTACTTAAGTAAGGAGGTGATTGAAAAATCACAAACTGAATTGATGAATATGATGGTCTGTTTGGCGGTAGCTTGTTTATCGGTTCTGGAGGTGGATCAGCATCGGGACGTGTGTGATGAAAATGCAGTTCTATTGCAATGTCAAAAAGAAGGAAAGGAACTGTAAGTTAAAGATGCTGCTACTTAACAGCAGGCAGAATTTTTGTATGTGGGTGTTTTTTTTTTTTTTGAACAAAACGGAGAACGACTGAGGTGAGGGCATGGCCAGCTGATAATTCTCCCTGTAAGTGACTGAGAAAAATGGCGGCATTTTGGGGGGGGGGGGGATTGTTTAACCAAGAAAGGCACACTAAGCCGAAGCTTCTTTCCAGGTGCGACCTGGGAGCACAAGGAAGTTAAGTGACTTGCTCAGGGTCACACAGTATGCAAGTGGGGGGCTGTGGGATTCAAACCCAGGTCTCCAGGTTTGCAGCTCAGAGCCCTAAACCTCTGCTATATTTTAAATCTGAAAGTTCGATTGGCCCCATCACATTGGTAGTCAGGTCGACTAAGAGTGACACTTTTAATACCTGGGCTCTGTTGTCTGATAGACGCCCACCTTGCCAGGGCTAGCAGCCAATCAGAGCCTGGGAATTTCTTAGACCATTTTCTAAACTCACACCAGAAAGACCAGCAATTCTGACATATACTGTTGTTTAAAGGGGATCACCTTAGTTGAACTGTGTAGTCATCTCTCTGTAGACTGCTAATCAGATCAGTACACAGAGGTCAGCTGAGTGACAAATTAAAAGGCCTTCTGGAGGAAGTACTAAAACACTTGCCATATAATGCTAGACTGTAGTGAATTTAGAGCTGCATTTGGAGCCCAGCTTGAACAAGACTTGCTCTTGTGATATTTTCCCAGTTAGCCACAGGGTGTCGCCACTGCTCCAAGTCTTACAAGCTAAGTAGTCTTACTCCTGGCTACGTTCATCAGACTACTGGCAAAGACGCTCTGATTTCAAGTACATCCTTACTTAATTGTAACTGAGTTTGTGATGTGCAAGGGAAACAAATCCAGGAACAGACAAGCTGGCTTGTCTGTTCTCTGCATGAGGATATCTGAAGAAGTGGGGGACATGTTCCTTACAGATTTCAGCTTCTGAGTAAAAATTGTGGATTAGGTTAGGTTATTTTTCCATGTTAGGAGCGCTGCACAATGTGCAGCTAGACAGTTTACCATAAAATCAATAAATATATGGCAAAACATGTAAAACATAAAAACTACCAGAGGCCTAAGCACAAAATCACCCTACCTAAATAACCTCAAATAATGGGACCAGGGCAATCTTCACTACAGAACCACTTCTTGATCTTTGCCTTGATCAAGAAGCAAGGATTAAAACATTTGATCTTCAAAGAATCGGTCTTCTCCATAGATTCCCATTAATGGGACTGTGAGGCGCTAGGACTTCGCGGGATCCATAACTTTTCTGGAGGGCTGGCAGCGCGAGTAAGCCCCGTGCACATGTCACCGCATGTGCCTGCTAGTATGCAGTGGCAGCAGCCCCCAACCACCTCGGTTCCTTTTTTCCTGCTGTAAAGTGTGCAGCAGCAGCATCGCCGCTCTTCACGTCGGGGCCAGAACTTCACTATTTATATGACAATGGCATTCAGTTCTTCGGTCTTAGTTTAAAATGTACTAGAGTGTTGTTTCTGTATTAGTTTAGTTAATTTAATGCACAAAAATCTACAGTTTTCTCTCAGCCCTACTTTCTGCCAATGGTGGGCAACAATGGAAGAAGGTAGGGAGCCTGAAAAGGCAAGTTGCTCTGGCAATGGGGCTGTGCATGGCCACCACCTCTCTCTGGGTGGGTGCTCTGGTAGTGAGCAGTCCAGCGCCTGGAAGAATGGACAGTCCTCCTGGAGTTGCAAAATGAAATGGTCCAGTACATGCTCTGTGATTGGGTCTTTGCACCGTTCAGCCTCGACCTCTTCCTGCAAAAAAGTTTAAGGGGAAGAAACAGCACCAGTCAAGGTCATCCTCTGGTCATTCTGCTGTGAGACACTTGACTTCTGTGGGCCTGGGTACCCTACTGTCATCACCAACAAAACTGGGGATGCCTGGACCTGTGAAGTCGAGGTCTCCATCCTGCAGCCTCTCTAACAGAGGGGACTCCAGTGGGTGGTTTGGCTATTGGACAGCTTTTATGGAGCAGTGGGTGCAGTGTATAAGTGAAGTGGCACAGTTTTTGTTACCGGCTCCTGACCTCTCGAGATCGGTTCAGCTGGTGTCTTTGGTGCCGCTTGCTTAGGAGAGTGTCTGACTGTGACTCCTGCCTCCAGGCTGGAGCTGCTATTGGCATGGTGTCACATCTGCCCCCTCCAGGGACAGGGGCAGACACGTTGCCAGTGACGGTTTCTTCAGGGCTGGCAGGGTCATTAACATCATTAGCTGTGCCATGTCTGGTGCAATAGTGAAGAAGAACCTCATGGCCTACTTAGAAGATAACAGGCTGCAGGATGGCAGGCAGCACGTTTGTGATTGCAAGATCACGACAGGACAACCTGGTACTGTTTCGTTTGACTGGGTCACTATGGCAGTAGATAGAGGGCAGGTGGCAGATTTGCTCTAGTTTGACTTCAGCAAAGCCTTTGATTCAGTGCCACAGAGGAGGCTGCTGAAAAAGTAGGAGAATTTAGGAGTGCAGACAGGATTAATCAGGTGGGTGGGAAATTGGTTAGGGGATAGAGGCACAAAACTAGAAAGTGCATTCTTCCCTACATTATGGTGCAGCCAAAAACCCCAGTCAGGCAGGAAAATACTTGTTCGGTGCACTCAAAAACAACACCAAAAGAAAAGCATGTTGCAAAAATGTTTTATTAGGCTTAGTGGACATAAGTGAGAGCATGACTACAAAGAGCCCTAGCGCTTTGCCTCTAAACCTTGATCCTTGATGAAGCCCCAATGTTTTGAGGCAAAGCACTGGGGTTCTTTGTAGCCACACTCTCACTTATGTTCACTGAGCCTAATAAAACTTTTTTGCAGCATGCTTTTCTTTGGACATTGTTTTTGAGTGCACCAAACAAGTGTTTTCTTGGTTAGGGGGAAGGCAGCAGAGGATGGCAATGAACAGGGTCAAACCTGGGGACAAGGAGATCACAAACAGAATGCCACAGGGGTCAGATCTTACTTCGAGAGGGCTCTTGCAGTAGGTAATTACATATAGGACTGAAGCCGGCAGGCGGCAGGACCTCACGGAAAAATTTCTAGCTAGCAGTCCCTGGCGAGGGATCGCCCCCACGTCAGGTGACCAACATCAGGCGATGTCAGTATAAAGGGGCGGTCCCGGATGCCCTTCTTCCAGTTCTTTCCGCCGTTAGCTCGTTGCAGCGTATCTCTTGAAGAAAGATTGCGTATGCTCGTCAGCCCTACCGCCGTTGTTTTTCGAAAAATCTTATTTTTTTGTCAACGTCAATACTAACGTTGGTGTATGTCGTCCCCTACACCCTCCAAGCACAAGAACAAGTGCGATTCGTGCGGCTTCCAACTGCTGCACAAGGACGACCACTCCCTGTGCCTGTTCTGCCTAGGCCTGGATCATCAAGTTGAGAAGTGCCAGCATTGCCTTAGCTTTAACGCGGCCACCCGAAAAAGACGGCAGCAATCCCTGGAGTTCCATTGTCTTAAAAAGAAAGTGAGCTCTATGGAGAAGGAGCTTAAAAAGCTAAGGCAGGCATCCACTTCCCCTGAAGGCCATCGAAAGAAGAAGGACAAGGAGAGGCACTGGGACAAAGGCGCCTCCACTGCATCTCCATTGGGAGTCGCGGGCATTCAGGTAACATCCCCTCCGGGGGATCAGTCTTCGACGGCCGCCTCGGAGGTTTCTGAGGCGCCGTTGGCCCGCCCGCCTGGCTCGTGTTCGGGCCTTGCGGGCGAATCCGGGCAGTTGGAGGCCTCCGCCCCGGGTACAGCCGCAGGCTTGCAGCCTACCAGCGCGGGCAACTCCGGTGAGCCGGGCGTCGGCTCCTCTGACGTCCGCCCAGAGACGGCTGGTAAGACGTCCGACCCTTCGGGGCGATGCACGGCCCCCTCTCCTCCGGACCAGGCCGACCTTTCCCCTCGACCTGACTCCAGGGTAGGCTCTCGTAAGTTGGACGTCGGCTCCTCTGGCGCCTGCCGAGAGCTTGCCTGTACACCTCACGTCGGCTTCTCCGACGTCCGGCCAGTGAGGGAACCGACAACGGACCCTCCTACGTCCGTCGTCCCCGGTTCACCACAGCTTTTGCTGCTGTCTGGGGAACCAGAGTCCCCCCCCATCCTGACCCCGGGGACTTTTCCCCACCATCCTAGGGTGCAGTGGGGGATCTTTTGCCTCTGTTAGTCCCTCCTCCATCTGGAGCGACGGACCTGACGTCGGCTCCCCGGACGCCGGCTCCGACGCCGGCCCCTCCGACGTCGGTACCTTCGACGTCAGGGCCTCCGCCGTCAATCCTGACGTCAGCCTTACTAACTCAGGGAGAGTTTCTGCTCCCATTGGGCCCTCCCTCTGGGCTCTCCGCTATGGACCCGCCCACAAGGTTCCAAGCCGGGCCGTCTGCGCAGGCAGCCCCCCCACCGGCTTCTGGGTACCCGCTGTCTTATTCAACACCGGTATACCCAGGAATACCGTATCCGACGCCGCAATACCCGACGCCGGGCTTCCCGACGCCACAGTACTCGACGTCTCAATACCCGACACCAGGCTACCCGCAGCCAGGTTTTGGATACACTCCTTATGGGTATAGTCCATATTCTTATCCCCCGCCTCCTCCTCCTCCGCCCTTGCGGCCGCCGGTGGACCTGCAGGAGACTCTGGCCTCCTGGTGGGCTGAGGCCAAGGCTCAACTCACCAAAGAGGTAGAGAGCCGCCTTCCAGTGACAGTGCCTTCCCAGGTCCCTGTACGCCCCAGGCGGCACACTCCCTCACCACCTCCAGACTCCAGGGTTCTTCCGTCTGGGTCCAGAGAGGGGCAGGTCACGCGTCCCCAGGGACTACCCAAGGGACAAGTTCCTCCCCCGGGTCGGGAAAGAGAGCCGTACTCTTGTTCTTCCTCCTCTTCACTCCCAGACTCCTTGGACTCTTCCGATGGCTGCTCCGAGAGAGACGACAAGCCTCGCTGTCCATGGAAGCCCTGGCCGAGGACTCCTCCGAAGTCTCCTCCGGAGGATCCTTCTTTTACGGAGTTGCTCAGAAAAATCCAGGAGGTCCATCAGTGGCGCTCTTTGGAACCAGATCCTCAGCGTCTGAAACTCGCTGAGCATCTGGATCTGCCCGTGACAGCTCCTACACTAGTGCCATCCTGGATAGAGCCTCATGCCGACCTTGTCACCACGATATGGAAACAGGCGTCGGCTTTAGCCCCACTTCCTAGGAAGTCGAACAGGCTATATCAGGCTCCAGAGAGTGTTGATTTCCTAGACTCTCACCCTCGTGCCGACTCGGTCGTGATCAGCGCCGCTCATGGCCGGTCGGCGAACCCAAAGCATCTTAGCTCGTCTCCTCCCAGCAGGAATCTACGCCTTCTGGACCAGTACGGGAGAAAGATTTACGCTTCCTCCACACTGGGGATTCGGGCCCTGAACTACGTCGGCCACATGGGGGACTACCAGAAGGCCATCCTTACTCAGGTGGAAGCCAAGCTGGACTCCTTGCCTGACTTTCAAGTCAAACAGGAGTTGACTGATCTCGTCCGCTCTGCTCATTCAGCCAGTCACCACATGCTACGTGCGACATACGACGCAGTGGACACTGCTGGGCGGAGCTCTGCTTTCGCCGTAAAGCTACGGCGTCATGCTTAGCTCCTCGTGTCAGGTCTGGTCCCGGAGGTGCAATCTGCTATCCAGGAAGCACCTTTCTGGGGGTCGGTGCTTTTCGGGGGTGATGTCAAGGAGATCATTACCGATTTGCAGGAGAAGGGGACAGCTCTTAAATCAGTTGATTCTATGTACCGTCCCCTTCAGCAGCAGCGCCGTCCCTTTGACAGACGGAGTCGGCCAAAGGTGAAACTCAAGGGAAGGCGGGCCACAAAACGTCGGGCCCCCGTGGCTGCTAAGCCTCCTCCGCCCAAAAAAGCAGCGGGTGCTTCAGCTGCAGCGCTGCCCCACACCACCTGCCTCCTTTCCTCTCCCATTGCCTCCGGACTCCCCGGAGGAACCAGTAGAAGGGAGGTTTTCCCCTCCACCTTCCGGGATGGGAGAGGATAACCACGGATTCTTGGGTGCTCCAGCTTATAGCAGAAGGACACTCCATAGAGTTTCTTCAGAAACCACCCCGCCACCCTCCTCTAAAGTCGTCGTATTCACGGGAACACCTTCCTTTGGTCCAGGAGGAGATCTCGGCCCTTCTGATGAAGCAAGCCATAGAACCTGTCCCCCTTCATCTTCAGGGGACGGGTTACTATTCCCATTTCTTCCTGGTCCCAAAGAAGACGGGAGATCTCAGACCGATTTTAGATCTCAGTTCCCTGAATCTTTATGTAGAGTACGAAAGGTTCAGGATGCTCTCCCTGCAGAGCCTTCTGCCCCTCATCTGGCTGGGTCAAGGGCTTTGTGCCCTGGATATGCAGGATGCCTATCTGCACATTCCCATTCGCCCCTCCCATCACAAATACCTTCGTTTTGCGTTCCAGGGGGACCACTACCAGTTCAATGTGCTCCCGTTTGGTCTATCCTCGGCCTCCCGAGTATTTACCAAATGCCTGGCAGTGGTGGCGGCCCACCTGCGTACCAAGGGAGTACAGGTGTTCCCTTACGTGGACGACTGGCTCCTGGCGGCCTCGTCCAGGGAGGAACTCCTGCATTTCCTCTCCCTAACCCAGCAGGTTTTTGCCTGTCTGGGTATTACCATCAACCATTCCAAGTCTCATCTGGACCCTTCCCAGAGGCTACAGTTCATCGGGACGATCCTCGATACGACCATGGGCAAGACCTTCCTGCCTCTGGACAGGGCGGCCTCCATTCAGACCCAAATATGTCTGTTATCCGACTGCAGGATGGTCTCGGGGAGGTCGGTCCTTCGCCTTCTCAGGCTCATGGTGGACGCCATACCGACGGTCCCCCGCGCTCGACTCCACATGAGGATCTCTCAGTGGACTCTATGCTCTCAGTGGGATCAACTAGTGGACGACCTAAATCATTCAGTTCTGATCTCATCGCCGATGATGTGAGACTTGCAACGGTGGATGGTTCGAGAGAACCTATTTCGGGGGGTCCCTTTCTTTCATCCTCCCCCCTCCCAGACTCTAACCACAGACACCTCAGGCGAAGGTTGGGGAGCCCATCTAGGCCCTCATCGGACCCAGGGCTCTTGGTCCAGGCTAGAACAGGCTCTTCACATCAATGTGCTCGAGCTTTGGGCAGTGTTGTACGCTCTCCAAGCCCTTCACCAATATTTCCTTCCCAGCCACCTAGCCGTCCAGACGGACAACATGTGTGTAGTGTGGTGCATCAACAAACAGGGAGGAACTCGGTCCTACCCTCTATGCAGGGAGGCAATGAGGGTTTGGGATTGGGCAACACAACACGACCTTCACCTCACGGCGATTCACGTTCCAGGAGTCGACAACACCCTAGCAGACAGGCTAAGTCGCTCTTCTGCTCTGACTGATGAGTGGGAACTGGACCAAGGGGTCCTAGACGATATCTTCCAACTTTGGGGAACACCACAGGTCGACCTGTTCGTATCCCCCCAAAACGCAAAACTTCCCACCTTCTGCTCGCTCGTTCCAGAGTGAGGTGCTTTCTGGAACGACGCTCTGTCTCTAGACTGGAAGGACAGATTTGTCTATGCCTTTCCCCAGATTCCTCTTATCCCACGAGTCTTGCAGAAACTAGCTTCAGAAGGAGCGAGAATGATTCTGATCGCTCCTTTCTGGCCCAGGCAAATCTGGTTCTCTCTTCTACAACAATATTCAGAGGATCCTCCTCTTCCTCTTCCTCTATCTTGAGGTTTGTTGACCCAGGATCAGGGGACCCTGGTCCATCCAGGCCTCAAATCCCTTCAACTGCATGCGTGGCTCCTGCAGACCTAGCCCAATCCCGTTTTGGTGTGTCTCCCAAAGTGGCAGAGATTTTAGTGGAGGCCAGAAAACCCTCTACTAGGTCCACTTATGCCATGAAGTAGAAAAGATTCACTATTTGGGCCGCCTCCAAGAGCATGGAGCCTTTCTCCTGTTCAGCGGGGCTTCTGCTGGAGTATTTATGTCATCTGTTTGACCTGGGTCTCAGCCATTCCTCTTTGAAGATACACATGGCAGCCATCTCAGCCTATCATGTTCCCTTCGCAGACAAAGCTTTCGCTGGAGGTCTCTAAGACCTTTCTCCGAGGGGTCCTCCATCTCAGGCCCACCATCCGTACTCCTGCTCCCCCTTGGGACTTGAATTTTGTTCTCGAGAAACTTACCCTTCCTCCCTTCGAACCTGCAGCTTCTGCAGATTTGAAGTTTCTTTCATGGAAAACACTCTTCTTGGTGGCCATTACTTCGGCTCGAAGAATCTCCGAGCTCCAGGCCCTGATGTGTAAAATCCCCTACTTGATTTTTCACAAGGAACGAGTTGCTCTTCGCACGAATCCTAAGTTTCTACCTAAAGTAGTAGCAGAGTCTACCTTAAATCAGTCCATAGAGCTACCTGCCTTTTTTACGCAGTACTCTAACCAAGGGGAATATTTACTCCGTACTATGGATGTTCACTGGATTCTGAGATACTACACCAACAGGACGAAGGATCTCAGAAAGACTGATCAGTTGTTCGCTCTTTTGCTCACAAAGAGAAGGCAGTGCTGTTTCAAGCAATGTCTGTCTAAGTGGTTGGCTCATTGCATCACTTTCTGTTATGACAAATACCACAAGACCCTCCTGGGTCAAGTCAGAGGCCACTCCCCAAGGGGAGTAGCTGCCTCTGCGGCTTGTTTCAAGAATGTGTCTGTGGCAGACATATGCGCTGCCGCCACCTGGACTTCCGTCCATACCTTTACGAAACACTACAGTTTGGATATTGTCTCTCACCATAGAGCAGGCTTTGGGCTGGCTGTTTTGCAAGGCCTCCTGTCTTGAGGCTTGCACGGCTAGAGCTACTTCTTGGAGTAGTTTCCTCCTCCCGGTGGCTTTCTTTGTTCCAGACTGCTTGGGATTCAGTCCTATATGTAATTACCTACTGCAAGAGCCCTCTCGAAGTAAGATAGTACAGTTACGTAAGAACTTACCCGTAACAGTAGATCTTCGAGAGAGGCTCTTTACAATGAGCTCTACTCTCCGCCCTTCATCCCCTAGACTTTTAGCTTCCTTTCCATTTGAGGAAATATCCGCTCCTCTCTCGTCCGGCCTCTTTCGGCCTGTGGCAGGAAAGAACTGGAAGGAGGCGTCCGGGACGTCCTTTATACCGGCGTCGCTGGCGCGGTCACCTGCGATGGGGGTGGTCCTCGCCAGGGACTGCTAGCTAGAAATTTTTCCTAGGTCCTACAGCGCCTATCGGCCAGTCCCATATGTAATTACCTACTGCAAGAGCCTCTCTCGAAGATCTACTGTTACGGTAAGTTCTTACGTAACTGTACTTTCTGGGACCTGTCCTATTTAACATGTTCATAAGTGACACAGAGAAAAGTATCCAGAGTAAGATGTGCCTTGTTGCTGCTGACACAAAGCTTTGTGGCAGGGTGTACAGTGAGGGAACTTCAGAAGAACCTGGAAAAGCTTGAGAGGTGGCAGAGGTATGGCAATTGAGATTCAATGCCAAGAAGTGCAAGGTGATACACTTTAGGTATCAGAACCCATATACGGAGTACTGAATAGGAAGGGTTCTGCTGGCCACTTCAGTCTCTTCAGAGCATAAAGCAACAGGGAGGAGAAGCCTGGAGAAATGAATTCTCCAGGGGTAGAGGGGTGTAAGGACAAGGGGAAAAAAGGACAGGTGGGTCAGAAAGAGAAACTAAAGGTCAGAGAGAGGCTAAGGAGGGTAGGCAGAGGGGTAGTGGGGAAGGGGGGGGACAAGACCAGGGAAACAGGAGGGGTTAAAGATGGAAACAGGAAGAGAAGGCAGAATAGTGGAAAGTAGGGACAAAAGAAGGGATCCATGACAGTTGGTCGACAGAACGTTACAGCAACTCCTTTATGACGACCACATTTGCGGTCAGCAAAAAGGCAGTCATTTCAAACTAAGCCCCCCGAACCCCCATGTGGGAGGCTCTGCCTCCCCGCATCCCCTGTAACTCAATTAATCAACTCTGAGTTGGAGTTAATTCACGAAGGGTGTGCAAGACCCCCAGAAAGCAGTGTCAGGGTCCCACGTCTGACACTACAGCAACCTGATGCTGTTGTCACTGTAGTGTCAGTAGCAGTAAACCCAAGAGAAGTGGGAGAGCCATGTATGCCAATGCAAGGAGCCTAGGAAATAAAATTCCTGACCTTGAAGCAATCACTGTAGAGGAAGACCTGGATCTGGTTGCCATTATGGACTCATGGTGCATTCACAACCACAGCTGAGAAGTGGCCTTACCAGGCTACATCATGTTCCAGTAGGACAGGATAGGGAAGAAAGGTGGAGGGAGGGTTGTTTTATATGTGAGGGGAGGTATAAAAGTCACAGAAATACAGGGACACCAGAGGGATAAGAAAGGGCTGGAGGAACTATGGACCAGCTTAGAGACGGGTCCGGGGCCTCTATCTGCATGTGGGTGGTATACAGACCCCCAATACAGGGGGAGGAGCTTGACAAGGTTTGGGGGGAGGCAGTTGGCAGAATGGTAAGCAAGGGGAAGTAATGACTGTAGGGTGCTTTAATCTGCTGGATGTAGGCTGGAACATTCTGGCCACAGCTACAACAAGAAGCAGAGCTGTCCGCACTCTCTGCATGGGGCATTTCTTAGGTAGATGGCCATGGAACCTACTAGAGAGAGGGTGGTGCTGAACCTGGTATTTAGGAACAGAGACAGCATTGCAGACATTACAGTGGGTAGCCCCATGGGAACAAACGATCACCATACTGTGTGGTTTGGCATACAGACAGGGCAAGAGAAAAGCCACACTAAGACAAAAGTCCTGGACTTTAGGAGGGCAGATTTTAAAGAAATCAGTGACTGCCTCAGTAAATAACCTCGAAGGGGGGAGGGGGGAATGGAGACCCAATGGAAAAAATCAAGGAGGGAATAGCCAAGGCAATGGCATGATGTTTGAAGGAAGTAAGCAAGGGAAGGAGGAAGAGGCAGGATGCTATGGTTCTCAAAGGAGGTGGCTAAGGCAGCGAAGGAGAAAAAAAACAGCATTTAGGAAGTAAAAGGAGACCTAGATGGAGATGGAGAGGAGAGGGAGGGAGGGAGGGATATCTGGAAAAGCAGAGGGAGGCAGGAAGGAGGATGAGAGCAGCAAAGGCACAAACGGAGAAGGGGATAGCCAAGGAGGTCAAAAAGGGGATAAGACTTTCTCATGGAATATGAGCGAAAAGAGGAAGGAATGGGGTGGGATAGTGAGAATTAGGAGGGCTGCGGAGGACTGTGCAGAAGAAAATCAGGAAAAAACAACAATTTTTAAATGAGTACTTCTGCTCAGTCTTCACAATAGAGGGGGATGGCCTAACAAGTACCAGCAGGCACAGGGGTGAGTGGACACAAGTCCATTTTCAGAGGAGAGAGTCTGGCAGGGGTTAGAAGCCCTAAAGGACAGCAAGGTGATGGGACCAGATGGGATTCACCCAAGGGTTCTAAAGGAAGTGAGTATGGTGCTAGCCATCCCTCTTGCAACATTATTCAGGAGCTCATTGGAGACGGGTGTAGTTCCAGAAGACTGGACAAGGGTCAATGTGGTCCCTCAGCTCAACTCAACAGGAGCAGCAAGGAGGCTAGCAACTACAGGCCAGTCAGTCTTACATCAGTAGTGGGGAAATTAATGGAGATCCTGCTGAAGGAGAGACTAATGGAGTACCTGCAGGCATATGAGTTGCAGGACCACTGGCACCATGGTTTCACAGGGGGAGGTCACGACAAACAAATCTCATAGATTTCTTTGATTGTGTGACTAGGAAAGTGGATTTGGGGAGGGCAGTGGATGTCGCCTATCTGAACTTTAGCAAGGCCTTCAGCACTGTGTAGTACCCCAAAGTACAGCCAGGCAAAGCAAGCCAGGGGAATCTCAGCGAGGGAAAGGGTTAACCCTCCACTCACCGACTTACACAGCAAGCTGGCTTGCTGACCAACTTCCTGTCCTGTCCCTATTCCCCTCTCTCCCCCTCCTCTTCCGTGGAGCTTTCCCATGCTGGCTCCTTTGTTCTGTCCCTGCCATCCCTTCCCCGGCCCCTGGCCAACGCCTAGGGTTACTTCCAGCTCTCCCACCAGGCTGGCCTAAGAGCCATACGAACATACGAAATTTGCCAGCAGATAAAGGCCTAGAGGTCTATCAAGTCTGCTCGAATGTGCAGCTAGCACCCCTTATTCTGCAGCTGCCCCTCCCTTCCACCCTTCCCCTTCATTAACCCTCCCCCTTGTCCTGTCCCATCCCCTTTTGAAGCAGTCTACTGTTCTGCTGGATACCACTTCTGCAGGTAATGCGTTCCACCCAGCTACCACCCTCTCTGTAAAAAAGTGTCTTCTCATCTCCCTCCTGAACCTTCCTCCCTCCAGTCTCATATCATGGCCCCTGGTGTCCCTCCCCTCCCTTACTTTGAACAGCCCCTCTGTATCTGTCTTGTTTATTCCTTTCATGTACTTAAAGGTTTCAATCATGTCCCCCTGTCCCTCCTCTCCTCCAGTGAGTACATGTTCAACTCCCTCAGCCTTCTCTCATATGATAAGTCCCTCAGCCCCTTGATCATTTTTGTTGCCCTGTGCTGCACCCCCTCCAGTAACTTAATGTCCCTCTTCAGATACGGACGCCAGTACTGCACGTAGTACTCCAGGTGTGGTCTAACTAATGACCTATACAGTGGCAGAATCACCTCTTCCCTCCTCAAGGATATACCCCTTGCAATACAACCCAGCATTTTGATGGCCTTTGCAGCTGCCTTCCTACATTGTGCCGAGTTGTTCATTGACCATGTAATGAGCACCCCCAGATCCTTCTCCTCCTCTGTCTGGGCTAGCTGCACTCCCTCCAGCTGGTGACTCCTCCTTGGGTTCTTCATCCCAAAATGCAGCACCTTGCACTTTTTGGCATTAAACCCCAGTTGCCAGGTGTCTGACCAGGTTTCAAGCTTTGCCAGATCATCCTCCAACCCCTGCCATCCCCCTAGGTCATCCACCACCGCTCCTACCTTGGTATCATCAGCAAACAGACTGATATTGCTCTTGATGTCCCATGATATGTCTGCAATGAATATCCCAAACAACACTGGTCTCAACACCGAGCCCTGTGGAACACCGTTCGTCACTACCCTTGGGTGTGAGAGCTCCCCATTCACCACCACCCTCTGTTGCCTTCCATGAAGCCAGTTTCCTACCCATCTCACCAGCTTTGCACCCGCCCCTGTGCCTACTAACTTACTTCCCAGCCTTCCATGCGGCACCGAGTCAAATGCCTTACTGAAGTCCAGATACAGGACATCCACTGCATGGCCCCCGTCCAGTTGCCTAGTTACCCAGTCATAGAACTCCACCAGGCTGGTTTGGCAGGATCTGCCCCGTATGAAGCCATGCTGTCTGCTGTCCTGTAGTCCTTTGGCCTCTAGGAGGGCCACCAGCCTCTCCTTCAGGATAGTCTCCATTAGCTTACCCACGATGGATGTGAGGCTCACTGGTCTGTAGTTTCCCAGTTCATCCTTGGGGCAACTCTTCTGGAGGGGCACCACATGAGCCATCCTCCAGTCTTGAGGTACATACCCTGAATGTAGTGAGGCATTCAATAGGTCTGCCAAAGGTCCTGCAAGGACCTCTGCCAGCTCCTTCAGTACTCTGGGGTGGATGCCATCTGGGCCTGGCGCCTTGTCCACCCTCAGTGCCTTCAAACCCTCCCGAACTCTGCCCTCCATGATTTTCCCATCTGTCACCCCTTCCCCCGCTGTTTCTGCCATTTCTCCCCCCTTGGGTGTCACCCCCCCTTTTCTCTTTAGTAAATACTGAGCAGAAGTACTCATTTAGTGCTTCTGCCTTATCGCACCCTGCTTCCACCCAACCCTCCTCCTTCCTAATCTTTACTATGTGGTCCTTACAGCTCCTTTTTTCCCTGTTGTACCTAAAGAAGTCCTTCTCCCCCTTCTTAATGCCTTGTGCCAGCCTGAGTTCCGTACATGCTTTGGCTCCCCTTACTGCCCTAGTCACCTCCTTTGATTCTGTCAAGTACTCCTCCCTGTCTTCCCCCTCCCTGTTTTCTTGTACTTCCTAAAGGCAGCTCTTTTCCTCCTTACCTCTTCCATGAGCTCCTTGCTCAACCAGATCGGTTTCTTAGCCCTAGCCTTCTTGCTCTGGGCCTTGCAGCAGGTTTTAGTTGCCTCTACTATCCTCAGATTTATGAGCTCCCACCTCTGGTTAGTGTCCATACTAGACTGAATTCTAGCCAGGCACCCTTTTACCACTTGCACCATCCTCCCAAAGGCGGCCCTCCTGAAGTCCAGCACTCTTGTGTCAGATTCCACTCCTTCCTTGCCCATATCCAGTGTGAGCCATACTCAGTGGTGGTCACTCCCTGACAGCGGTTCCTCCACTGTAAGTTCTCTCACAAAGTCTCCATTTGCCAGCACAAGGTCAAGGGTATTCCCTAACCTGGTTGGTTCACTGACCATTTGCAGCAGAAGCTGTCCTGGAAGGCATCCAGAAGTACCTGCTCCCTTCTGTTCCTGGTTGTTGGGGTACTCCAGTCCACTCCTGGCATGTTGAAGTCCCCCACAATCACCACACTACCCTTCTCGCAGGTCCTCCTGATCTGTCCCGCTAGATCTTACTTTGAGAGGGCTCTTGCAGTAGGTAATTACATATTGACGTCGGCAGGCGGCAGGACCCCTCAGAAAAATTTCTAGCTAGCAGTCCCTGGCGAGAGACCGCCCCCACGTCAGGTGACCGGCGTCAGACGACTTCGGTATAAAGGGGCAGTCCCAGACACCCACCTTCCAGTTCTTTCCCGCCGTCAGCTCGTGCAGTGCCTCGCGGTAAAGTTCGTAGCTCAGCCCTGTTACTACGTCAGTTTTTTACCGAACGTTATAGATATTTTGAGATCTTTTCATCAGGTGAACGTCGGTTTATGTCGTCCCCTTCAAAAAATAAGTGCGACTCGTGCGGCTCCCAACTGCCCCACAAGGATGGTCACTCCCTCTGCCTTTTTTGCTTAGGCCCCGACCACGCAGTCGACAAGTGCCCGCATTGCCTGCATTTTAATGTGGCCACCCGCAGATGACGCCAGCAGTCCTTGGAAGCCCATCTCCTTAAAAAGAAGATGCCTGCAATGGAGAAGGAGTTGAAGAAACTTAGGCAGGCGTCGACCTCCCCAGAAGGACACAAGAAGCGGGGAAAAAGAAAGGCACCAGAACAAGGCCTCCTCTTCCGCGACTCCAGCCGGAGCCGCGGCTCAGGTAACGTCCCCTCCGGGGGATCGTCTGACGACAGTCTCCAAGGTTTTGGAGGAGGCATCGGCCCGCCCATCGAGTTCGTGTTCGGGCCCTTCGGGCGCCTCCGGGCAAAAGGAGGCTTCTGCCCCCAGTACTGCCGCAGGCTTGCGGCCTACTGGCGCGGGCGCCTCCCATAAGCCGGACGTCGGTTCCTCCGACGCCCGCCGGGAGAAGGCTGCTAAGACGCCCGACCTTTCAGGGTGGTGCACAGCAGTGTCCCCCTCAGACCGGGCCTCTTCCCATCCTCGGCCTGCCTCCGACGAGGGACCCCTTAAGTCGGACGCCGGCTCCTCCGGCATCCACCGGGATCCTGCTCCTAAGTCGCACGTCAGCTCCTCCGACATGCGCCGGGCGTCGGAGCCTATGACAGACCCTCCATTGTCTGTTGTCCCAGGTTCCCAGCAGCCTTCGCTGCAGTCCAGGGAGCCCGTGTCGCCCCTGCCTGACCCAGGGGATTTTTCACCACCATCCCCGGACGAGACACGGGATGCTTTTCCTCCATCAGATCCCCCTCCTACGGAACTGGATCTGACGCAGGCCCCCTGGACGCGGGCCCTGCCGACGCCGGTTCCGACGCTAGCCCCTCCGACGCTGGCGGGGGATACTCCTCTTCCATCGGGCCCTCCCCCCCACGGGCCTGTCAATATTGATCCGCTCCCGGGGGGGGGTACCTACTGGGCTGCCTGGTCCGGCAGCTCCTCCGGTGCCTGGGTATCCAACGCCGGCCTACCCAGGTCCGCAGTATCCTGCGCCCACAGTACCCGGCACCGGTCCCACCGACGCCGCAATACCCGGCTCCGGTATTCCCGCAGCCGGGTTACGGATACTCGCCTTACGGATATAATCCGTATAACTATCTGCCTCCTCCACCTCCTCCTCCACCGCCCCCTAGGCCGCCAGTGGATCTTCAGGAGACTCTGGCCTCCTGGTGGGCTGAGGCCAAGGCTCAGCTCACCAAGGAAGTCGAGAGCCACCTTACGGCGACGGTGCCACCTCCGGCCCCTGTACGCCCCAGATGGCACACTCCCTCTCTGCCTCCGGATTCCCGAGCCCTCCCCTCGGGATCCAGAGAGGGGCAGGACATGCGTCCAGGGCTTCCCCCTAAGGAACCCGTTCCTCCCCCTAGACGAGTCAGGGAGTCTTACTCTGCTTCCAATTCTTCTTTTCTTCTCTCTCTCGGACTCCTCGGATTCCTCCGATGGATGCTCCGAGAAAGACGATGAGCCTCGCTCTCCTTCCAAGCCCCGGCCGAGGACTCCTCTGAAGTCTCTTCCGGAGGATCCTTCCTTCACGGAGTTGCTCAGGAAGATCCAGGAAGTACATCAGTGGCATTCCTTAGAGCCAGATCCTCAGCGGGTTAAACTCGCCGAACATCTGGGCTTGCCCCTAACGGCCCCTACTCTTGTGCCACCCTGGATCGAGCCTCATGCCCACCTTGTTTCCACCATTTGGAAACAACCGTCGGCTTTAGCCCCACTTCCTCGGAAGTCCAACAGGCTATACCAGGCTCCGGAGGGTGTAGACTTTTTAGATTCTCACCCCCGTGCAGACTCGATTGTGATTAGCGCCGCTCACGGCCAGTCAGCACACCCTAAACACTTGAGCTCGTCTCCTCCGGATAAGGAGTCTCGCCTTCTGGATCGGTATGGAAGGAAGATCTACGCTTCTTCCACACTGGGTATTAGGGCCCTGAATTATGTAACACATATGGGGGATTACCAGAAGGCTGTCCTTACCCAGGCGGAATCTAAGATTGACTCCTTGCCTGACTCCCAAGTTAAGCAGGAGTTAGCTGACCTTGTCCGTTCTGCTCGTGCGGCCAGTCGTCACATTCTGAGGATGACCTGCGATGCAGTGGACACCGCAGGGCGGAGCTCCGCATTCGCCGTAAGTCTTCAGCGTCATGCCTGACTCCGAGTGTCAGGTTTGGACCTGGAGGTGCAGTCAGCAATTCAGGAAGCACCTTTTGGGGTTCGGTGCTTTTCAGTGGTGATGTCAAGGACATCATCACCGACTTGCAGGAGAAGGGGACGGCCCTGAAATCTGTGGATTCCATGTACCGTCCCTATCCCCCACAGCACCGTCCTTTTCGCAGACGCAGCCGGCCTCAAGCGAAACCCCAGGAGGGTGGGCCGCAAGCGTCCAGACCCGCACAGCTGCCAGGCCCCCGCCGCCCAAAAAAGCAGCGGGTGCCCCAGCTGCGGCGCTGCCCCACACCACCTGACTCCTTCCCTCTCCCACCGCCTCCAGACTCCCTGGAGGAACCGGTAGGAGGGAGGTTCTCCCTCCACCTTCCGGGTTGGGAGAGTATGACATCGGATTCATGGGTGCTTCAGATTACCTCAGAGGGGCACTCCATAGAGTTTCTATAGAAACCTCCACGCCACCCCCCTCTGAAGTCCTCTTACTCAAGGGATCATCTTCCTTTGGTCAGGGAAGAAATATCTGCTCTCCTCACGAAGCAGGCCATAGAACCCATCCCTCCTCACCTCCACGTGACGGGTTACTATTCCCTTTTCTTTCTTGTACCAAAGAAGACGGGAGATCTCAGACCCATTCTCGATCTCAGCTCCCTGAACCTCTATGTAGAATACAAGAACTTCAGGATGCTCTCCCTTCAAACCCTTCTGCCCCTTCTTCGGCCGGGCCAATGGCTTTGTGCACTGGATATGCAGGATGCATACCTGCACATCCCCATTCGTCCCTCGCACTGAAAGTACCTCCGGTTTCCTTTCCAGGGGGACCATTACCAATTCCGGGCACTCTCTTTTGGTCTTTCCTCGGCTCCCCGAGTTTTTACCAAATGCCTGGCGGTGGTAGTGGCCCACATGTGTACCTTGGGAGTTCAGGTGTTTCCCTACCTGGACAATTGGCTCTTGGCGGCCTTGTCCAGGGGGAAACTCCTGCATTTTCTCTCCCTCACCCAGCAGGTTTTCACTTGTCTGGGTATCACCATCAACCATTCCAAGTCTCATCTGGACCCTTCCCAGAGACTCCAGTTCATCGGGGCAATCCTCGTTACGACAGTGTGCAAGGCCTTCCTGCCTTCGGACAGGGAGGCCTCCCTCCAGTCACAGATTTCCCTACTTTCAGAACGCAGGAAGGTTCCGGCGAGGTCGGTGCTTCGTCTTTTGGGGTTGATGGCGGCCGCCATCCCAACGGTTCCGCACACACGACTCCACATGAGAATCCCTCAGTGGACTTTCCGCTCGCAGTGGGATCAACTCGTAGACGACCTAGATCATCTGGTACTGATCTCCTTGCCGATGACAAGAGACTTGCAATGCTGGATGGTTCCAGAGAACCTGTTTCGGGGGGTCCCCTTCTTTCATCCTCCCCCCTTCCAGACTCTGACCACGGACGCATCAGGTGAAGGATGGAGAGCCCATCTGGGTCCTCACCGAACCCAGGGTTTATGGTCCAGACTGGAATTAGCTCTCCACATCAATGTGCTCGAGCTAAGAGCAGTTCTGTATGCCCTCCAAGCCCTTCACCAATACATCCTTCCCGGTCACCTGGCTGTCCAAACGGACAACATGTGCGTGGTGTGGTACATCAACAAGCAGGGAGGGACTCTATCCTACCCACTGTGCAGGGAAGCAATGAGGGTTTGGGAATGGGCAGCGCTTCACAACCTTCACCTCACGGCGATCCATGTTCCAAGAGTCGACAATATCCTGGCAGACAAGTTAAGTCGTTCCTCGGCTCTGCCACACAAGTGGGAACTGGACCAAAAGGTTCTAAATGGCATCTTCCAGCTTTGGGGGACTCCACAGGTAGACCTGTTCGCCTCGTCCCAAAACGCAAAACTTCCCAACTTTTGCTCGCTCGCTCCAGAGCGAGGCGCTTTCTGAAGCGACGCTCTGTCTCTAAGCTGGAAGGACAGATTCGTCTATGCTTTTCCCCCAATTCCTCTGGTCCCTCGTGTGCTGCAGAAACTTGCATTGGAAGGAGCGAGAATGATTCTGATCGCTCCTTTCTGGCCCAGGCACATCTGGTTCTCTCTTCTACAACAATACTCAGAGGTTCCTCCTCTTCCTCTTCCTTTATCTCGAGGATTGCTGTCCCAGGATCAGGGGACCCGATGGACTCAAGTCGCTACAACTTCATGCATGGCTCCTGCAGACCTAGCCCAATCTCGTTTTGGCATCTCTCCTAAGGTGGCCGAGATTCTAGTGGAGGCTAGAAAACCCTCGACTAGGTCCACCTACGCTATGAAATGGAAGCGATTTTCCATTTGGGCTGCCTCCAGGAATGTGGACCCTTTCTCCTGTCCTGTGGCTGTTCTGCTGGATTATTTGCGTCATCTTTTCGACCTGGGTCTCAGTCACTCCTCTCAAGGTTCATATGGCTGCTATTTCAGCCTACTATGTTCCTTTTGCTGATAAAGCCTTTGCCCAATTAGACGTTTCCAAGACCTTTCTCAGAGGGGTCCTTCATCTCAGGCCCCCTGTTCGGACTCCTGCTCCCCCTTGGGATTTGAACTTTGTTTTCGAGAAACTTACCCTTCCTCCTTTTGAGCCTGCGGCTACCGCAGACTTAAAGTTTTTATCGTGGAAGACACTCTTCTTGGTGGCCATTACTTATGCTCGAAGAATTTCTGAGCTCCAGGCCCTTATGTGTAAAGTCCCCTATCTGATTTTTCACAAAGAACGAGTAGCTCTTCGCACGAACCCAAAGTTTCTTCCGAAAGTGGTAGCAGAGTCCACCTTAAATCAGTCTATTGAGTTACCTGCCTTTTTCACGCAGTACTCCAACCAGGGAGAATACTTACTCCATACCATGGATGTCCACAGGATTCTGAGATACTACACCAATAGGACAAAGGATCTCAGAAAGACTGATCAGTTGTTCGTCTCTTTTGCTCACAAAAGGGAAGGCAATGCTGTTTCTAAGCAATGCCTGTCAAAGTGGTTGGCTCATTGCATCACTTTCTGTTATGACAAGTACAACAAGACCCTACTGGGTCAAGTCAGAGGTCACTCCACTCGCAGAGTAGCGGCCTCTGCGGCTTGTTTCAAGAATGTGTCTGCGGCAGACATCTTTGCTGCCGCCACCTGGACTTCTGTCCATACCTTTACGAAACATTACAGTTTGGACATTGCCTCTCGCCGTAGAACAGGCTTCGGGTTAGCTGTCTTGCAAGGCCTCCTATCTTGAGGTTTGCAAGGTTGTTTGCTACTTCTTGGAGTAGTTCCTCCTCCCGGTGCCTTTCATTTGTTCCAGACTGCTTGGGATTCTGTCCTGTATGTAATTACCTACTGCAAGAGCCCTCTCGAAGTAAGACAGTACAGTTATGTAAGAACTTACCGTAACAGTAGATCTTCGAGAGAGGCTCTTGCAGTAGGTAATACCTTCCCACCCTCCATCCCCCTAGGCTTTTTCAGCTCCTTTTCCATTGAGGGAAATATCTGTTTCTCTCTCGTCCGGGCTTTCCGGGCCTGTGGCGGGAAAGAACTGGAAGGCGGACGTCCGGGACCGCCCCTTTATACCGACGTCATCTGACGCCGGTCACCTGACGTGGGGGTGGTCCCTCGCCAGGGACTGCTAGCTAGAAATTTTTCTGTGGGGTCCTGCCACCTGCCGATGTCAATCCTATATGTAATTACCTGCTGCAAGAGCCTCTCTCGAAGATCTACTGTTACGATAAGTTCTTACGTAACCGTACTTTCCCTGTCTAACTCCTCCGTCTGAGATGGTGGCCTGTACACCACTCCCATTCTAAGAATCCTATTCTTGGAATCCTGGATTTGCATCCAAAGTGACTCCATACTGCCCTCCTCCCCTTCCTCCCTTACACACTTCAGTTCTTCCTTCACATATAGTGCAACACCTCCTCCTTTCCCAATCACCCCGTGCCTACGAAATAACCTGTACCCTGGTACAGACAGGTTCCAGTCATTGTATTGGGTGGCCCATGTTTCTGTGATGGCTGCAATGTCCACATCTCCCTCTGCCATGAGCACCTGTAACTCTGCAGTTTTCCTCCCAAGGCTCCTAGCATTAAGGGTAACCAAGCCCCAGGGTCCAATCACCTGGCCAGAAGCCAGGACCACCCCTGGGCTAGAAAGGGTCTTCTCCACTGGCCAGAGGGCCAGTTGTGGACCAGGTGGCTGACAGAGTGTAGAACAAAGGGGCATGGATGCCTGAAGGCTTGCCTGAGGCTTGGGTCTGTGACTTCCTAGTCATTGCTTCTCTGCAGCCAGTGGTCCTGCAGGCTTCCGGCTGCAGCTCTCCAGCATGGGGTTGTTTTTTTTCTTCCTCTTCCTTCTTTCCCTAGGGTTCCCTGCATGAGGCTGCCACTACAGGTTTCCCCTGTGTTTTGTTGCCACTTGTGCATTGGCTTCAGTGCCAGCCGCCTGGCTACAGGGGTTTTCCGGTTTGTCTCCTGCAGCTACCTCATTTGTGGGGTAGTTTTTATCTTTTTTTTTGCTGGTCATTTGTTTGTGTGTGTTCTTCTCTCAGTCACGGGCTCCGGCTGACCCCGGTTTGCTTCTTCTCCCCTTGCTGCTGGCTCCTGTACCACATGCGCATTGGGGTAGTTCCTCCAGCCAGATGTGCCAGCTAGGTTTTATTTTGTCCTTTTACTTTTTTTTTTTTTTTTATCTTGTTCTATTCCCTTCCCTCCTCTGTCATGTGTGGGCTCCCGTTTGGCGGTTCCTCACATCTGGCTGCCAGTTGGTCACTGCAAAGTTTGCCCAACCTCTGACTGAGGCAGCATTCTCCCTCGTCCTTCCCTGGTGGCTAGTGGGCGTTCTGGCCATTCTGTGCCCTCCGCTTCCTCTTGCAGCAGACTCAGCACTGCCACGGTAGCAGACTCACCTAGCCTTCTTCTGTCTGCACCGCATCGGGGGGGGGGGGAGTGTCTTGGAGCTCAGACTGCAGGGTGTGACCGTAAATTCCATTCGGGCGGAAACAGTGCCTGCACATCTAAGGTTCTGCCCCGCTGCCTCAGAACAGCCAGGGAAGTGCCTGGTGGGAGCACAACTCCCCAACCATCACCACTAAGACCACCAATGATCAAGACAGGATCTGGAGACCTGGACCAGGTGCTGAGTTGGCTGGTAAAAAAAAAAAATGATCTTATTTAGCGCCCTAGGTGCCAGGGAAAGGTGAAAGAGGGAGAAGAGCTGGGCAAGTGGGCAGAGTACCCACAAAATATAAAAGGGGCACCGTGAAGCATGAGCCTCAGAATTGGTATATTTTGTGCCAGATCTGTGCCCCTTGATTAGAGGGGGGACTAAGGGGAGCAGAAAAAAAAGAGGGGGTCATTTAGGATTTATGCCAAAAGCACAGGGGTGGGGCCAACGACAAAGGCCTCTTGCAAATGTGCAGAACTGGTGAGATTCAGGGCAGGCTTACTGCACAGTAAAGCCGCAGCCTAAATTAATATTCATAAGGGTGGCCCTCAAGACAAAGGCCCTTATATTTCAATCAGTCAAGTTCAATCACGTTTATTGTAGGAAAGCTCCAATGAGCACGCTTATTCACGAGGAGATCCTAGTGCACAAAAGGCAGCACAATAACAATAGTTTTACATGGTGTAGGTAAAAAAAAACAATAGCACGCATACAAGAAAAAAAACAAAAAAACAAGCTTAATAAAGTAGCATACAGACATTGCCAAAAATACATACATCACAATAATTAGTCAATAAAAAGGTCATGGCTTACACATAAAGCTGGATATTTATGAACAGGAGGGTCGGAACTAAGCCTGAGGCCACCGTGTAACCAGGCCGCAGCCCCCTCATACGTATCAGGAGGGGCAGACCCAGGCTCAGGTGGTACCGCCACCTGCAGGCCTGTATGGAGAAATCCCTCAGGCAGTTATAGGGCCAGCGTCCCACTTTTGGGAAGAGTCACTCCAGAGGCCCTGGTATTTTCCCAGGGAGTCCCAACCACCACCCATCAGCCACCCCATCCCCCTGGACTGCTTGCCAGCAGCTGGCATGCTTGTGGATGGAAAACATGACCAGGACTGCGCTCCATATTGTCTCCCACCTGAATCCTGGCTTTAGGTGGGCACTGCACCCTGTAGTAAAATTGTAACTGCCTGTTTCAGATTTGGTCCCGGGGTTGCACCCTGGGATGCTATCGGCCCCCGAACACTGACCTCTTGTGCATTAGGGCCTGGACTGTGCTATATCAGGGCTTGAACTGCCTGCCCTGCAACCACCTGTAATTTCTATATTGCCTGGCATCAGGACTGGAACTGTTTGCCCTGCACCTCGATTACTTTGGCACCTAAACTCTTCTGCATTGGGGCCTGAACTGTCTGCCCTACAACAAACTGTAGTCACCTGCACCAGTCCGTCCGTTCCCCCCCCGACTGACTTAGTGCCTTTGGAAAAGTGGACAGGCTACCCAGCTACCATGGTCCTACTCCCTAAACAGTTTGCCCTATGATGAACTGCATTTGCCTATACTCTTGAGTCCACGATACTCCCCAACTAAGGACAGCTCGCCGTAGGATTGCACCCTCGGTGTTCAGTGGTCAGCTTCCATTTTGATGGCCAAGTTCGAAGTACCTTCAGCCCAGCCCACCAACACCCTGCGAAGACATTGAAGACTACAGTAGCCAGAGCAGCAATCGTTAGTTCCCCAGTGAAGTTAGCCTAGGAGCCACCTGGGCTCAAGGTAGTGAGGTCTCCTCTGTAGTACAGTAGTTGGAGAGTTGCCACATTTTTGCTTGCTTTGGGAGGCCATAGTTTCCTTCTTTGGCTGGGTGGCAACTCATCAGCGACCCTCCCCAGTACCATCCATCACAGCAGAAGGACGTCTCCAGGATCAGCTTCATCTTCTTCATCGCCTACCTCTTCAGCTTCAGGACCCGCCTCCATTGTCTATATATGCTTCATCCTTTTCATCTTGCCAGTTAAGCTCCACAAAGCCTTCATTGCTTCAGCTTTTTCTGCCAGCCAGTGAGACCAATCGGTTGACAAGGTACTGTACTGCCCCAGTATTCAAGCTAACTAGCCATCACTTGCTTCTCACTGGAAAGACTGTTCCTCCTGCTAGGCTGCTACACCATAGACTGTTACACTGCTAACTACCCTTGGCCAAGGCGTCCAGTTATAGGGTATGATTTAGACTGCTGACGTCGGCATGTGCAGATGTAGGGCACTAGGTGACTCTTTGGAGTATTGTCCTTTTCATATATAGCTGTGGTACCCACATACATCATTATCCTAATTGTATATAGCAGCCTTCCTTTTAAATATATATATATATATATATATATATATATATATATATATAATTGATTATTGCATGACAGTCGTCATAATTGCCTTTTATGCTGCAACTGTCTAAGTAACCTCTCTTCCCGAGCCTGCATTTTAAGCTCTCGCTCGACCCCCCCAACACTTTTGTCCTGCCATTTCTGTGCATGGCGCCAGCTGGCAGACAATTACCCTCCCCTTTTTGCACCTTCTAGTGTTGCTCCAGCCATCCTCTCACCTCTGCCTTCCTTTCTTTGTTAGCAGTTCCCTCCCAACATCTTTTATACCTAGGTAGTCTCTGATTAAATTGGGCCCAACCTCCTCTCCCTCTTCCCCTATAGGATCCAATCCTCAGCACAGGGCTCTGTAGCGGCTGTTGCTGCGGCGCCTCCAGCCGACGGCTGCCCACATCCTCAGCCGACTCGCTCAGCTGCCGCATCAGATCCAGCAGGTACATTGCCTCAGTGAATCCCAAGCACTTCCAGCAGCTAGCTGATTGATCCTCGCCTACTGAGCACTTCAGTGATTGGACACCGCAGACTCCATGGCCTGCTGATTGGTTGTCTCACCATCCTCAGTAACTGCTGCCTGACTTGGAGCGAGGAGAGTGGCTTTGCCTACACCTGCTCAGCATTAGGATTGCATTGTTTTGTGTTTATGCCCATAATATTCTCCCGTGCACCCGCCCCAACTAAGGCTGGTATTAAATAAGGGGCAAACCCTGCCCTCCCTCTCTGCCCCTCCTACCATCTGCGTTCTGCCTGCCATCTATCCCTTGACATTTTTTACCACTCGCCCTACGTCGGTCCTTTGCTACACAGACCTTTCCTAGTCACTAGCAGGATGACAGGGGTGTCCTTAATGACTGGCTATAGGTTAAAATGCCCTTGTCTAGCAATGCACAGACCTGCACAGTGCACTTTACCTCTCCTTCTAATACTCATTAACCTGCACGGTTATTGTAAAAGCCCCAGCACAAAAAGTGAGGTAATCCACATTTTTGACCTTGGCTCCTACCATCACTATCACAGTGGCTGCACCTCTGGGAACTTCTTTGACATTATTAAGGGTCCTTGGTCTCCCCTTATGAACCATCCACAGAAACCTGAATGGACAGAGGCTCCTGTGCCTCCTCGTACCACTGCTCCCTTTGATTACTTCCTACTTCTCACTGTGAGTTGTAAAAGGGGGCAGAAAAAAGAGCCGTGGAACTAAAAGGACTGCTAAGCGATCATCAAAACTGCTCAGAGAATACCTCCTCACACTTGCCTTCCTGCTGCTTCTGCTTGCGGGTAACATTCATCCTAACCCTGGACCCAACAGGCAGTCTCCAAGGGGCACTCATCTTAAGCAGGGAACAATAACACTAGCCTCAGTCAACATTTGTAGTCTTTTGAGCAAAATTGATTCCCTTAAAGTCTGGGTTGCGTTGCATGATCCTAACATTCTTTCCAGTATTGAAACCTGGCTGTCACCTAAAATACCTGACTGTGCAGTAGCTCTCCCTGGATATACTCTGTTCAGGTTGGATAGGTCCTCCAAGCGTGGTGGGGGCTGTGCCATCTAGCTAAAAAACTCCCTAAAGGGGTTGGCAGTGCCTGGAATAGACCTTGGGTGCCCCTCGCAGATCCTAGCAATTAAAGTGCTCCTGGGGGCTCACTGTAAAACAGTCATGGTCTACTCAGTTTATATACCCCCCAAAAGACCCCACTGCAGATTTATATAATATCCTGGATTATCTCCGTGCTCAAACTTGCATCCGGGAAACAATTCTCGTGGGAGATTTCAGTACAAACTGGCTGTCCTCAAACATTGGCCCAATAAAGGATGCCTTATCTGCTCTCCAGCTCTCCCAGCTTGTTGTCTCCCCTACTGGAATAAACTACAGGACTGGAACAAGCACCACACTGGACTGGATAATCCCCAATCATCCGGAGCGCATAAATAATATAGTCATCCACCCTGACTCCCTCAGTGACCACTCCCCTATCTCCTGCGGCTGGACCAACAAATTTCATACTCCACCACCTAGGATTATATTCAATAGAGTGCTAAAAAATGGCCACCTTGATTTCTTAAACAGCTTCGTGACCAGAACTAGTCTCTATTGGACTCCACTGATTACATAAATGTGGCTCTCAAACACTTTATTAAGGTCTTCAGTGCAGCCTGTGACTCTCATGCACCTTTTAAAAGGATGAAAATCTGTGGGATTACTCATCCCTGGATTACTCCTGACATCATAACTGGCACAAAACATAGGGACCACCTATGTCACTGAGCCAAAGCCTCTGGTAACCCAAGGGACCTGCAGTTATATAAAGCTGCAAGGAATGCCTACACTCAGGCTATCCAGCAGGCCAAGAACAAGCACCACAGAGTAATGCTTACCAGTACGTGGGGGGATAGCAGAAAGTTCTGGTCAAACATCAATGATATCCTTGGCAAAGAGCAGAAAGTGTCACCCTCTATGATAAATCTGGATGGTACACCAACCTTGGAACTGCTTAAAATTGCAAATGCCTTTAATGACACCTTCACTAATTTGAGCAGTGTTTTCCCACATGACTTCTGTGATGATACCCCAGCACATCAAAATGCAGTCCAGGCTGCTGGACATCCCCCTTTCTACTTTAAGAGGGTATCCATTACCCAGATCCGAAAACTCCTGACTAAAGTTCTGTGAAAGTCCAGATATAGTGATGACTCATTGGACCCCAAACTTATTTCTCTTACCTTAGACGAAGTACTACTACCCATCACGAAGATCATTAACCTCCCCCTAACCCTGTCTCAATTCCCACAGATATGGAAAATGGCCCTTCTGACCCCAATACATAAATCTGGTGATCAGGCCTTGCGAAGCAACTACAGGCCCATATCAATCCTCCCCCATATCAAAAGTATTGGAGCGCATTGTTGCTAATCAACTGGTGGAATATCTCGAAAAATACTCCATCCAATGCCCACAACAACATGGCTTCCGAAAAGGGCATGGCACCTCCACAGTGTTCCTTGAATTCACCAGCCACATTCATCAATCTTTTGACCAAGGTAAACTAGTAGGAGCAGCCTTCATAGACTTAATGAAGGCTTTTGACACAGTTAACCACCCGCTTCTCCTTGGTCAAGTAACTAAGATTGGACTCTCTTGCAAATCACTGAACCGGTTCAGAAGCTCTCTAGATGGCAGGACCCAACGGGTGAAAATAGCGAATGTCACGTCTGACCAACTGGTCTTCAGGTCAGGGGTAACACAAGGCTCAATACTGGGTCCGCTTCTCTTCAGTATCTTCCTGAACAACTTTCCGGCAGCATGTCATCTAAGGTCCCTTCTTTATGCTGATGGTCATCTATACATCCCACATTGACCCCAGCCTTCTTGAAAGAGGGCTACAGCTTCGATTCAAACAAGCTGAGCAATGGTTTAGTATGCACAAACTAGAACTGAACCATAAGAAAACTAAAGTGTTGCTGTTCTCGTCCACCCACGGCAAGCACAAATCTCACACTCTTACTGTCAGAAATAGCCTAGGAACCTCGAACAGATACAGCACTTCAAGTACCTAGGTGTTACCCTGGATAGTAATCTAACCTACATACCACACATTGAGAATGTTATCAGGATGGTCAGTGTTAGGATAGGGCTCCTCTACAGACATAGACGGTGTCTAACGCCGGAAGCCCTCAAACTTGCAATCCACAACTCAGTCCTATCAGTCATTGATTATGGCCTGGTCATTTATGGCGCTGCCTCCACCACATCACTCAGAAGGTTAATGGTCACCATGAATAAGGTATGCAGACTCTACACAGGTACCCATCACCTCACCCACATGTGTGAGCTCTACTCACAATCTGGGTGGCTTCAACTGGCCGGCAGGATTAAATACCAGACGTGCCTGCTTACAAAAAAAGCTCTCCTTGGGCTTCTCCCACCAGGGGTTATAAATCTCTGGAACAAATCCACCAAGACCCAACACACCCGCTCATCTACTACTGATCTCCTTCTAGTTCCCAGATGCCAGACTTCCCAATGTCAACGGACCTTCCTGCACCAGTGACCACACTGGTCCAATGGTCTAAGCTCTGAATTAACTAACTTTACGGAGATGGGGTGCTACAAGCAACTACTTCGGCAGCACCTTGCAACTGAAAGCCACTGTGAGTGCATCCCATAATATAAAGGTCCTACCTGCTTCCTGTCTCCCTCCTGCCCAGACTCACTTCTCATCAAATCCCTTCTCACTCTCCCTCCCTCACTCCTCCCTGTCTTCCTCTCTCCCTCGCAGTTACTTTTATACCTACCAGCTGCTTACAGTCAGTCCTAGGTGTTCAACATATTCAGTTATCAGTTCCGCTCACTATACTGCCTAACCTATGTTGTATGCTGTATTACCAGCGCTTGTTGGAATCAAAATATTTCTACTTTTGCTGTTTAATGATGTTTTGTTGTTGCCAATTTTTGTTGCTTGTATATCGTTTTTTTAGCTTCCCTTCGTCTGTTTGTTACCCTAATCCTAACGACGTGGAACCTTTGTAAATGAGCTATGTTTAGCTCAAAGGTATTTGTAATCCGAGATGAAATAAATAAATAAATTAGTAACCTGTTATTTCCTAGCATAACAAGTGGCTGTAGTAGTAAAGTTGTCTTCTTACACCTTGAAGTGTCGTGCCTGCCATCTCCTTAGGAAGAAGAAACAAACCACCCTTGTAAGTCCGGTCACCACAACTGTACCTCACAGGAGGCTAGTAAATGAACTAAGCAGCCCAGGGGTTGGGGAGAAAGTGGTACGCTGGGTATCAAACTGTTTGATGGAGGAAGTAGAGAATGGTGGTAAACGGCAGTCACTTGAGAGACGGGGGAGTGACTAGTGGGGTGCCACAGGGATCAGTACAGGGACCAGTCCTTTTCAATGTCTTCATAAGTGACATTGCTGAGGAACTGGAGGGGAAAATGTGTCTCTTTGCAGATGACACAAAAATCTGCAACAGGGTGGACACAGGAAGGAATGGAGAGAATTCAAAGGGATCTGGAGGACTGGTCTAGGGCAAGGCAGCTGGGTTTCAATGCCAGGAAGTGCAAAGTCACGCACCAGGGGTGAAAAAACCTGGGAGCAGTGTATAAGATGGGGGAGGTGCTGACAGTCACCAAGCATGAAAACGACCTTGGGGTAATCATATCTGATTATCTCAAAATGACAGAGCAGTGTAATAAGGCAGTAGGCAAGGCTAGTGGGATGCTGGGGTGCATGAAGGGATTTCTAGAAGGAGGAGGGAGGTGATATTGCCACTAATTACTCACTAATGAGACCACATCTAGAGTACTGTGTACAGTTCTGGAGGCCACACCTCTGCAAGGATATTGCCTCCATGGATGCACACCACAGGCGCATGGCCAGCACAATGGCTGGGGTACTGGACACCATGCAGACAGGACTGTGCCGGAAAGCAGCCAGGCATGCAGATACCATGGCAGTACTGGAAGGGCTATAGGTATACACAGACCGCCGCACTGCCACAGTGGAGTGCCTGACCACCGTGCTTAAAAGGAGCATTCCAGTCCAACAGCAGCAGCCCACTGCCCTCACAGCTGTCCTGCAAAACATTGCTGAGGCACTGGCATAGGGAAGGCAGCCATTCAACAGGGACACGCCACCATGCATACACTGTCCACGGGCTCAGGGAGAGCAGTGCACAAGCCAGCCAGTACCAAGCCACCCACACTAGTCACTAGCGCAGTGGGCACATAACCCATGTGTCCAGTGCCCTGGCCGACAATGCCACCTGTAGTACTGAGAACAGGGAAACAGTCCTGCAGGAGACATCATCCCCAGTGTAGCTGAGCAAACAGGCCATGGTATTTCCAGGGACACTGTGTACGGCACACACAGCCACAATGATGATAGCATGGAGTAGTCCATTTCACCTCCAGTAGTGCCGCAGACCACACAGCAACCGCAGTCCCACAGCACCCAGGTGCTACAGGCCCACAGTGCACTGCAGGACCTGGCCATAGTACCAGCCACAATGCAGTCCGGTAGCATACTAAAGGCACCAGTACCCAGGCACCAAGCACACAGCTGCCAAAGGAACAGAACACCATTGTGACCCAGCCATCACATATACATAAGAACATCTGTACTGTGAACGGTGGACCACTGTGCCATGCACCATGTGCGGATAGACAAGGTGGGGCATGGTGGACATGTGACTGAAGGACACCTGAAACAGCTGGCCGTGGCACTCTCTACAGCACATATGGCTGGGGGGCAGGGACAATGCCAGGGTATGGTGGGATTAGCCAGCAGATACATGTGTGTGCACATTTTTGCACTTCTAGGTCCACACAGCACAGCATGTATGGTGGGTAATTGTGCATGTTATGTTTCTGTTATGCTTACAACTGTGTGTACATATAGTCACAACCGTGCAAGCATGTGCCTGTGTGTCAATTTATTCAACACACCAATGGCCAACCCAGACGCAGGCATGAGGGCCACACACCGGTAACCACCAGCATATGGCAGGCAGTGGGGGGGGCATGTGGCACGAACATAATAATGGGAGAGTATGCAGTTGTGAGACAGCACCCAGGTCCACACTCGGCCATGCCGATATCCCTGCGACCTTGGGCAGCCATGGCACAACTCTGCCTCACATGTCTGAATGAGGCACGACGTGACCCAGCATGGCAAGGAACCAGGGAAGCAGGATCCTGAAATGTGCATGTACACAACGTAGCCCTGAACTGGATCTGGTGGCAGGTGCTCAAGAATCGAGGTAGTATGATATAATGTGCCCCAGGCTTTTCAGGTCCATTGAGTGGATGGCATGGTGTGGTGCATGTGACTATTGTGGACCACAGTATGAGGGGGATGCACCCTCTGCCATTCAGCTCACTGTGGCACACACTACATATTACCACTGGAGTGGCAGTGATGCCGCTGCTGGATGGATATGCACATGGCCTGCGGCTGCCAGACAGCATCCTGCAGTGTCACAGGTGGTAGTCTCCTGGATCCGTGCACTTATATGGCCCACTGTCCAGCACAGTGGTGCAGGCAGCCACCTCACCGATGCGATGTCTCCAGCCACCTAGAGAAGGGCTGGGGCACAGGAATTACCACTGCAGTGAGGGCAGAGCCACCCATCACAGAACGTGCAACCAATGGTCATGGACAGCCACACCAGATTACTGCAATCAGAAAACATTTATTAGGCAATGCCAACATAGCTAAACATAGGGAAAAGGGAGGGTAAACATGGGTAGTCACAACAGAGCAAACAGGGATAGGGGAAGATAGACAGTTGAATATGAGGGTGGAACTAGAACAAAATACACATGACAGAAAGCAACAACCAGACATGGGCAGATACTGGTTGCAACCCAGAAGCCCATGACAATGTTGCACAACTGTCCCTGCATTCAGATATCCTGGTACAGCCCAATGGTATCAACAACTGCCTGCAGGGAGCCTTGAAGGTGGTTCAGGTCGGTCACCATGGCCTCCGGTTGCATGTGCACAGTGCCGAAGAATGAAAGGAGCCTGTTCATGAGGGACAGATTCACCTCCACTGCATTGCCCTCCTCATCCATTTGTACTGACCCAGCAGGCTTTGGCATGTGCACCGGTGGACCTGGCTGGGTAGGGGCCTCCGTCGGCTCGGGGTCTTAAGTGGTCACATTCACCTTGGGGACTATGTTGCTGTTGGCCTCCTGAGTGGCATCCTGTGTCCTGGTGGGTGACACCACAGCACCTGTGCTATCGTCTCCAGTTGTCAGCACCACACCACTATCCCCAGCTGTTCCTGTCTGCTGGCATTGTTCTTCTGTTGCTACAGCTGAACATTCTTTCTGTAACTGCCGCTGTGTCCATTACTGGCAGGCTATGGCTTCCTGCTGCTTCTGCCAGAAGATGGCATGTTCCAGCACCCTGAGTCTTGGAGAGGAGGTGACTGGTCTGCTGGTTGCACTCCGGCCAGTGTCTGCAACAACATGCAGTAGACTACATCAGTGGTGGCAGCATGACAGGCCCGTACAGGCACATCTGTAATGAGTGAAACAGTACCTTGTAAAACGGACCTGATGCTGTGCACCAGGCAGTGCATTTCATGGAGACACACTGAGGACTGCCACCCATCACAGTGACACCTGTGTAGCATGGGCCACCATCACAGTGGGAGAGTGAACCGTGCACACATGGCGCACACCAGCGCACATGCACCCATGAGTCAGATTTGGGAGATTGGGCCACAGCATGCTATGTCCAGCCCCATGGGACAGTGACACAGGCCCATGGGCTGCAAGATATATCCCACACCATGACAGTGCCATAGCATGGGGTGTACCCCCAAGGGTTCTAGGCGGTGTGTAGGAGGGAGGCCATATCAGCAGGGGGCACCTCCCACAGACAGGTGGCATTCATAGAGGCTGATGTCACCACACAAGGTAGGTTGTGCACAGTTGCATGTCCTGCCTGGTGGCATGGCATCATTGCATGGGGGGGGTGTACAAGGAACTGCCCCACAGGTGGCCAACAGTGGTTGTGGAATGGGTGGGGCTGGAGCATGACCCTTGCCGCAGGTGGTGCTTGTGCTGCCATGTTCCACTGAGGGATGCACTATGCCATGGAAATCCTGAGGGGCACTGCATCCCAGTGCAATGCCAATACAGTGTGCCCATGCTGGCAAAAGGGACCCTGTGGGGCTACATTGCCCTGTGTTGGCCTGACGATCATACCATGCCACAACAGGTGCCAACTGCCGTGCATCATACAGCGTGGTCCACATGATGTAAGCTGTGAACACAGGTTGGGGGACAATAGATCAGATGGCCTTCCAGGCATGCCTGGGGTGGGATGCCACCATGGTAATGCCTACAGATATGGTGCACCTTGGGGGAAGCCCCAGCATGCCGTGGACACCTGTGCAAGGTGGTGTCTGGGGCTGTGATGTGCAGTGGTGAGTGAATCTGCATCACTGGGGTGGGTAGTGTTGCAGCTGCAGATCTATAGTGGCCATGGAGGACACCAGGCAGGGGTCGGAAACAGTGCAACGTGGTGGGGCACAGCCACAGCCCCACACCACAGAGTCATCAGCAGCTGCACAGGCTCCTGCCACTGTATGTCATGCGGCATGTGGGTTGCACCACATGCATGCTTGTGGGACACGGTGTCACAAGTCCACATGAGCAGGCTGGTTCTACGGGGGGGGAGGCACCAGTGGTTCCTGTGTATGGCCATGACTTTCGGTGTGTATGGTGCCACTGCTTAGGGTCATGGTGCATACGGTCATGTGGTGTGGTATGGGAGATGGGGTTGGGTGCTCGGTTGCATGTAGCATTGCATATGGATGTCATTCCCAACCCCCCCCTTACAGGTACATTGCCAGGGACTGTTGCACAGCCGGAGGTGCATGTAGTGCTAATAAGCCCTGCTGTGCAGGCCTATCCAGGATGTGGGAGGTGGCTGTTAACTGCTGCATGCATGCTTGCACATGAGGTGCATCCCCAGGCCATGTATGCCCCGGGGGATGCCCAATATGGCTGGCCCTGCAGGCTGCCCATGTGTGTCACCATGACCTGTAGTGGGGTGCAGGGGGATGTGGCCACGGTGGCCCCATGTCTGTAATGCACCTGGAACAGTCATGGTTCTGGGCAGCTGCCACATACACGTGCCAGACACAATAAGCACCGCTGTACAACACGGCCCCTGCTGCAGCATAGGTCTACAGGTGCAGCCACAGATTACTTCTAGGTCCCCCACCTGACACAGTCACTCGGAATGCCCCTGTGTGCATGGCCACTGCAGAGCCAGGATTTCCCCCTGTGGAAGACTGGGACCCCCATGGTCAGCTATCCCCGCTTGCAACCCCTCTGCCATGTGGTGGATGAGTAACACGGGGATCAACACAGGTCCCAGGGCTGTGGCCCACCACCCATGTACACCAGGAGAGGACACTGTGTGGTGTACGTGTGCTGGGCACTACCCACACACACTGCCTCTCTGACCCCACACCTAGGAGTGGGGCTGTGTGGTCCCACATGCGTGCCCTAGTGCGTGACACTAGGGTACACCTAAAAGCATTTGGACCTAGCACAACAGCCATAGTGCCAGCTGCTGAGACTCACTGCAGCCATGACAGCCATGCACATGCTGCTGGTCCGCATGGTGTGCTGTGGATTATGTAGCTACATGCCACCCCAGGACAACTGGGTGCTGGTGTGCTCACAATGACCACTGCTACATAGATGGAGTGACATACCACCATGTGCTCCCCGATGACCAGTTTCCCCCAGTACTATGGTGCAGTGCTAGGCTTGGCTGTCCTGTTGGCCGGAGTACCATGTTGCACACTGCAGTGTACCCTTGCCACAGTGTCCATGGGTGTTGTGGGATGCAGCAGTGGCATGCTTTGTGTCACTTTGTGTTCAGTGCATGGGCTGCTCCCCAGTACATGCATCGTCTATCCATGGGAGTGTGTCCTGTCCCCTGTGATGCTGTGGAACCTGAGTGTTTTATGCAGGACAGTTGCCGTATGACATCTGGACATCCCCAGGTGTGTATGGGTGGTTCTTGCCCTGGGCAGTGTGTTGCACCAATGCAGCACAGCCGTCCCATTGATGCTGGTGTGGGGCTGCACAGGGTGTCTGTATGCTGCATGGCTATGCGTCCCCACCTGTGCCTGTGTTCTATTCATCGCCTAACCATGTACCCAGGTCCATGTATGCATACAGTGAGACAATGTGCAACACATGTGGAGATCCGCTGTGCAGTGCACATCATGGCACCTAAAAAGGGGCCATGCCATGCCCCCACCACACCCAAAGTGTGCTCTGGCAGGCCTCTGTTTATGCTAACCCCCAGTATGGTACTGGGACATTGGTCCCTTAGTGACAATCTAGGCTAGTGGTGGACCACCCACCATGCCCCTCACCAACAGCATCAGGGCATTGGCCTATTGTCCTGGGATGTCTGGCCTGCCATCACCAGCTCCCCCACCAAATGCCACCCAGGGGGTGCAGCTGCCATAACTTCCATACATCTTGGCACTGTGGCACATGTCCCATACACACCACATCAGGATACAGGGGCACTGTGGTGGTTGCCTGTGCACTGCCAGTGTGGCGGGCTCCCCACATTTCACACCACTGGCCATGTTACCATGCATGCAGGCAGCACTGCAGTGGGACCTGCGCTGTGTACACCATAGGTTCATAGAGGTGGTTTCAAGTCCATAAGCTACCAGTAGCCATATAAGGACTTGCCATGCACAATGGTTTTAACCAATGAACTCCCATTTTTTATCACCCATATGCTGATCCAGTAGTCGTTTAAAGGCCAACAAATTTTCAGGATTTATACCTCTTCAGGAAGCATGTTTCACAATCCCACTACTCTTTGATTGATCCATTTGTCCCTTTTTGAGGTTTTATACTGTTCACCCTTTAGTTGAAAATGGTGGGACCTAGTGGCTCTGCCAGAACTTTCCTTTTTGCACAGACCTGCAGATTCCCAAAGGAACCCGTCAGTTAGTGATTTAAAGACAAAAATAGGTTAATAGAACCATGTGATACTTGTCACCTACCTGTCCCACTGAGTCGCGGGCATTTTCTTCAGTTGTGCTTGCCTTCTCCATCATGCGACCTCTGGCACCTTGCTCATCCCTAGTGGTGTTCATGGGCTACGCATTAGTTGGGGCATAAACACAGACAACGTGCTTCAGAGCTGCCAACCTACACACGTGGGTATATGCTGCCTGCCATATATGTGGGGATGTGTGCCAGTACATACCTGTGTGCCATCGATGTCCACCACGCATCGTGACACAGACCTTGCACGCCATCTCCCACAGCTTCTAGAAGGGTGTCTGCCTTCCACAGGGACTGGTTGTTGCAGTGATGCTTCAGCTGGTGGGTAGTCCTCCTTACCCCTGAGAGGCACTGTATCTTGGTGTCAGTGGCCTCCCAGATATGGTCTCTGAACCTGGGGATGTGCCTACTGCTGACAGGTTGCAGCAACAGCGGTGCCCACTGCTCCACAGAGCTGATAAGGAGGGCTGTCTTCTTCTCTGTAAAGCTGGGTGCCCTGTTCTTGGCAGCCATTGTAATGGTCAGAGGTATGTGCCTTGCTAGTCAGGATTATTCTCGCCTGTGTCGTGGTGTTGCACACTGTGTGTTAGCTGCAAGCCTAAACTGGCCGACTTCTGCATGTGGCAGCCTCACAGGGCATGATTTGCTACAATCTGCAGCATTTTTGTTGCATTCTGCAGCTTGAGTCAATGCCCCAACTTGTGGTAAAACCTACCAGCCCACTAGTGCCATGTGACTTCCCAGTCTTACACCTATTAGTTGTTGGGGGAGCCCCCCACACTGCATGCCAGTGCCCCACATGTGACCTGTACATATATCCATCCACACTTGGCCAGACCACACCCACCCCACCTGTGGCCTCCCCACCTGCCAATCCAGTACAGGTGCCTGCAGGCACATGGTATCCCCCAGCCACATACTGTTACATGGGATATGGTGCACGACTGTACCATTGCTTGCCATCACCTGTCCCTGTGGCTGCCGGACCAAGTTTGTCATGGCCAGTACACCCATGTCTACTGTGTACTTTACACCACCACTATGCCAATGGCACACAGGCATGCAGGCTGGCTACGCAGTGCTGATGATGGGGGGGAGGGCACACCATGCTGTACACCTGCATCACAGCACCACTGCCCATGTCACTCCTCCATGCCACCACTATGGTATGGGTGGTTGCAGGGTGCAGTATACTGCATGGCAGCATGATTCTGAAAGCGGGGAAGGGGGGCTTGTCCTGCCCGACCCTGTAGGCTACGGGGTGGGGGGGGGATTGTGCCATTGCGGGAACCCAAGGTGGCATGTCCCACGCTACACCAACCATGACCACATATACTCACAGCTCGCATGTCTCACATGCATGCCCCCTCTTGGTGCCTTTGTCCATTGACATGCCCCCCCCCCAGCGCCTACTGCACCTCACACAACCCAGGGTTTCACTCTGCACCTGCGGTGTGCTCACCTCTCACACCTATGTATGCCTCTGGGATGTCAGCTGCCATATCTTTGGGGTCACTGTACATTGCCTCCTGACCTGCAGTTGTACCACCCAGCCATTTCCATTGCCCATATGCTGGTTGTAGTGGCCCTCTGCTGCATATTGTCTAGCCACTACTGGTTGCACTTGTCAGCTTCCTGGGGACATCTTGCGTACAACGGGCATGATTCGTGCTACAATGCTGCCATTGCCTGTAGGACAACCCAGGCAGCTAACTACACTTGTGCTGTGTTAGCCCAGCACAGGTTCCCGTGCTTGTCGCTGTGCATGATGGCTCCTCATAGTGGTACAGACATACAGCGTTGCATTGTAATGCACCCCCAGCCTCTGCGGTGCATGATGGTCAGCCTCCCTGGTCATGTGGGTGCATTACTATATGTGCACTGCAGTGCCTGTGGCCCCTGATCTGCCACAGCCCAGCGTACAACCAGCAGGGCACACCAGTATGTCACTGTGCAGTGATTGTGGCTTTGGTGGGTTGTATGCTGCCTGTCAGTGTCCTACCATGGTGGCGGCCTTTCTGCTCATGTGAAATGGCTCCTCACCATGTGGACTGCTGCATATTGTCTAGCCAGTGCACTTCTTGTCCTTGCTGTCACCTGCAAGGGTCTGGCATCCTGCTGATAGTCGTCTCCACCCTTCTCATCCTCACCCTGTTCAATGTGTACCTCTGGCATGGTGATGTGGTACACTGGGGCAATGTCATCTAGTATGCAGCATGCCAGAAATATTTGACATGCCATGGTCAGTGTGTATTGCAGTGCCCCCTCCCCCCCGATGTGTTGAAATACTGGAAACACATTTTGAGGAGTCCAAAGGTCCTTTCTATGGCCGACCATGCAGAGATGAGTGCCTCATTGTAGTGCATCTCAGCCTGTCTGTGGATGCCTCAGTGGTGTCATTAGCCATGGCAGCTATGGGTAGCCACTGTCACCTGTGGAAACAGAATACATTGGATATCCTTGGTGGCCTGTGTGTACCCAATCATCCTTAATGATGTGTGCTGGGTCCTTGGTGGCACCTTAGTCCATCAGCAGACTGGCGGTCCTGCCAGTGGTGGCCATTTGCCCATCACACGCACCCATGGTCACCCATGTGTCCCACCGTAACCCTGCCACATGACACACATGGTGTATATTGCTTGCAGGCATCATCCTCCATGTGTGTTGGCCTGGCACATTGCATACAGGGCACTTCTCGGTATCATTGTACCCTGCACATTGTGCTGCCGCATGCATTGCCCACATGGCCCACTTGTTGCCCAGCTGACTGGCAGACAATCTTCACATGTTGGTCTGTGTGAGTACACCCCTCCTTTGTGGGCTCCAACCACATACTGTACTGGTGTGCAGCACATGCACCTCCCTATCAGCCATCCACCATGTATGTCTCCCCATTCAAAGGCATCACAAAGGCCACTGTGGCGAAATATGTAGGCATCATGGCGGCATCCAGGGTACTGTGTGACCACATTCAGAACGCGGCACTAGCTGTCACAGACCACCTGCATATTCATGGAATGGAAGCCTTTTCTGTTGACATATGCCTCCTCCTCTGATGCTGGTGCTCTTATGGCAACGTGTGTACAGTCAGTGGTACCCAATACCCATGGAAATCATGCACTACTATAGAATCCCTGCTTCACAGTCTGTTGGCATTGGACATTCATTTGGAAGCTGAGTCCGGTGTAGCAGTGCTCCCAGGAATTGCTTGAGGCACCAGGACACAAAGGCCTGGGATATGCCCACGGTGTCACCAGCTGGGGTCTGGAAACTTCCTGTTGCTAGGAAGCAAAGTGCTACGATTATCTTTACATCTTTGTGCAGTAATTTGCAGGTCTCCTCACAGCTCCTGGCACAGCTCTGTTATGGTAGCCTTATTGAGATGGTAGCGTGCTACGCACTGCTCTTCAGTCAGGTCCCGGCATGATGTCCTCCTCCGGTAGACCTGTTCTGCATGTCTTCTTGTGCTTCTGCCCTTCCTTTGTTTATTTATTGATTTATTTATTTAGATTTTCGGATTACTCCTTTGAGCCACGTGGCTCTTTTACAAAGGTTCCACGTCATGGACAGATAAGACAAATTTATGACAAGCAGTTATCAATAACAACAGGTAGAACATTATAGTATCTTAAGATGAACATTCAGGTTAAATAGCAGGTAAGGAATTTACCAATATGAACATTGGGTAAGCAGCCAGAGGCTTTGTCTGGAAGAACAAATGAGAAATAATTAATGAAGCAACTGAGATCCATTAATGTAGAAAGTAAGCTTGGAGAGGTCTGAGAGGTTTGAAAAATCAATAAGAGCACCGAGGAGCGAGAAAGGGACAGAGTGAGTTTGGGGTGAGGGCAAAGAAATAGCAGAAACTGCCATAGTTCAGAGGGAAAGGAGGAGGGGTATGTGAGGGGGAGAAAAATGGGTGATGTAGTGCTGTGTGTTTGTGGCAGCGAGGGGAGGTAGAATGCGAGCAAGAGTGGGAGGGAGGAGGGAGGAGAGAATAGTAATGGAGTGATGGAGAGAGTGCGTCGGGGGAGAGAGAAGAGAGAGGGATAGGGAGAGCGAGAGAGAGAGAGAGAAGAGTGAAAACAGATAGGGGCAGTATTGAAATGTAAGAGCCACGAGGAGGTGAGGTGAGGGGAGGTAGGTTTAAGGGGGAAATTAAGGGAGTGCGCTAGGAGAGCAGAAGCAAAACACATAACATGGGAGGCAGGGGAGCATACCAAGTATTTTGCTAAAAACAATCACAGCTGGCACTGGCCACCAAATGTTGTCGAAGGTAACGCATAAAGGTGGTAAAGTTCGAGGTGTTGGCAATATCTACAGGAAGTGAATTGAACCAGTTTGGGGCCCTGGCTTTGAAGGATCGCTGTCCTTGTGAGGTCTGGCAGTGAGGAACAGAGAAGGCTTGGTTTACAGAACTCCCGGTGTGAGTGAGTGGCACAGTGAGGGGACAGTATTGACTGGACCCCAGGGGGCAGGAGGCCTATTGAGGCCTTCTTTGCAAGAAGGCAAGTCTGATATTTTATTCTGCCTGATAGTTGTAGCCAGTTTGCCTACTGATATACAGTAGGTCACATGTATGCGTGAGTCGCTCGGCTGAGGTGAGGAGCCGACAGGCCTTGTTTAGGGCTAATGCTATTCTCCAGAGGGCAGTATCTGTGGCAGATCCATAGATTACTAGGCTGTAGTCAATTAGCGATGTAACTGAGCTGTGAATGGCAGCCTTCAATGCCTGAGTTGTCAAACAGTGCCTGTGTCTATATAGCAGTCCAATGCGGGTATTAGCTGTTTTGTCAGTGTTGTGAATATGAGTGGCATACAATAGTGTGCAGTCTAGGGTGACATCTAGGTATTTGAAATGTTCAACCTGTGAAACAGCATAGCTTTTGTTTTTGTGTAATTTTGGATGAGCTTGTGTGATCAGAACCAGGATTCAACCTCTGCAAAACTTCGCTGAAGTTTCTGTTGTAGAAGGCAGGGGTTGGCATGGCTTGTGTAGATGACTGCATCATCAGCATAAAGGAGAATTCTGTCTTGGCACGATGCAGGAAGCTCATTCACAAAGATGTTAAATAACAGTGGGTCAAGGATAGATCCTTGGGGAACGCCTGACCTGACCTAAGCAGGGGGACGAGATGGTATCCCCTATTCTGACCTGCTGGGAGCGGTCACTAAGGTAACTTTGGAACCAGCTGGTGGCATCTGGAGATAGTCCAAGGAATGATAGTTGTCTGACCAGTAGGGAGTGGTTGACGGTATCAAACGCCTTTGTTAAGTCAATAAAGGTGGTGCCAACCAGGTGGTTATGATCTAGAGCTTGGTGGATGTAGGAGGTGAGGTCTAAGAGTGCAGTGGTGGTACTGTGCCCTTTACGAAAGCCATGCTGCTGAGGACACAGACGGTCATATTTTTCCAGATATTCAACAAGTTGGTCAGCAACTATCCTTTCCAGAGCCTTGGCGAGCGGGGGTAGGATGGAGATTGGTCTGTAATTGCTTGTGAGATTCTCATCACCACTTTTGTGGATCAGGGTCACCACAGCCACCTTCCATTTACTTGGGAACTGCAAGAGCATCAGAGAGCGGTTGAGAATTTTCATTAGGGGTAGCAGGACTTCATCCATGGTGAGGGAAATGAGCTTTAAATCAAGAGAGTTACCACTGTGCCTAGCCTTCCACAGTACCTTGAGTAGATGTATTTTGGCTAGCCCTTCTGAGATCTTCTTGAAGTAAAAAGGTGGTTTTTGCTGAGTTCCGTGAGGGCTAGCGGGACTGGAACTTGCTTGTGCTGGATCAAAAAAGTCTGGCGGGAGCACATGACTTAGGTCTGTAAAAGTGGTATTGAAGGCGTTGGCTATTTCAGCTTTATCCAAGATAATTACCTCATTAATATTAAGCATTGCTGGTGTGAGTTTTTTTTTTTCCAGTGACTTTCGAAAGGTTGTTCCAGAGCTTTCTGCAATCACTCCAGGTGCTAGCAAGAGTATTCTTATAGTAGTTAGCTTTCGCCTGGCGAATGGCTCTAGTGCAGGCATTCCATGCGGTTTTGTAGGCCGGGTGTTAGCTATTGTGTTTCTAGCCTTCGCACTGTACCAGAGCTGGTCACAAGCTTTCATCTGTTCAAGGAGGTTGAGAGAAACCCACGGGTTAACTGTACCTCTGATCTTACGTTTTTTGAACGGTGCGTGGATGTCACATGCTGAGTTAAATGCTGTAATGAAGTAATCAAGTGCTGAGTCCACATCTTGCGCAGTGTCTATTGGAGACCAGTTGAGTGTCCAGAGGTGTTGTCTAAGGTGACTTAGGTGCCCAGGAATGACGACTCTGTTAACTGTGAATTTTGGGAGGTGATTGTGGAATTTGTTCGTCCAGAGGGATAGGACAGGGGAATGATCACTAATGGTGTCCAGGAGTACTTTCGTTTTAGTGATGTGTTCTGGCCTATTGGTCAGAACCCAATCCAACAGTTTGCAAGTTCCTGTCCTGTAGTTAATCCTGGTGGGTGATTGTACCATTTGTACTATGTTGGCAGCCGCCAAGTCATCTTTATAGCAGTTTGTACTGGGTGCCAACCAATTGTCATTAAAATCTCCCAGCATAATAAGTTCTGAGCTACTACCAAGGAGGTTGATGCAGTCGAGGAGTGAGGGGAGGCCTTTATTAGCCAGTTTGGGTGGGATATACACTGAGGCAATGGTGAGCACCTTATTATGCACGCCAAGCAGCACCTTGGTGGCAAGAATCTGAATATCATTCCCATTGCTAGGCACAGAGACAACATGAATTGCGAATTGAAGAAATGACGGTAAGCTTTATAATGGGAGGCAAGAGGGTATTAACTTAGATTGATGTCTCAGCCAAAGCTGCCGTCCATAGCTATTATATTTTATTTTGTTTTTGGTGACCGGGTAGGTACAGTAGACAACTGAGTGCCTATTTTTAGGTACGACTTAGGAGAGTAGAAAGCACAGGATACAACAGGGTCAAAAGCACGGGTACATCAAGTCAAACAGTAAGCAAATAGAGAGCTAATCAGTTCCAGGGGACAGATATGTACATTAGGAAGTACTACAAGTAGACAATTAAATTAGAATAATTAACATGTAACCCCCCTGCAAATGGGGGTTCCCAGAAGTCTTCCAGGAGCTTGCTTGAATGCTCCACGTCTGGAGGTGTTCAGCGTTTAAGCTGCTTGAGTGTGAGTGCTTTTAGAGCCTCTAGTACTGTCTCTTTAAGAGCTGCCAGCTTGTGACCATAATTAATTGAGGAGGGGGGACTGTGTGTTCTGATGCCTGAATCCCGCCCAGGCTGCTGCCAATTCGCTCCATTTTTGCAGTAGCTAACAGTGCAAAGGGAGCCCATCTGAAAGCTGTAACTGTTTGCCTGTAATCATTTAGCAGCATTTGTGAGATTGCAGTTTATCTAACCTGTTTTATTGCAGCTGGGACTCTGTGTGTGTTTCCCCTCTATGTTGGAATTGAACTGCTGAACTGGACCAATCAGCGTGGGGACCTTTAAAATGGAGCCTGCTGCTGGCAAATCAGAACTTGGACTCTTAAGTTGAGCCAGCCACAATAGGGACTGTATGGCAGATGCCTCTGGGAATTGTAGTTTGACTTTGGGCGCCTTTTTGCACCAAGAGGGGGAGTTTGTTATGAGTGACAGCCAGACCAGCCAACTGAACTGGGAGGAACTCAAAGGAAATGCTCGGCTCTGTCTACTGGAAAGATCAGATGAGTTTTGGCAGTGAAGAGACAAGGAGCTCTGTGCTTCTGCGGTGTATAGTTTCGTGTGGGAAGCACGTGTAAGGCCCTGAGTTTCAGTCTGCAGCTTGTGCAAGCGCCTGAATCTGACCTATGAAGAGAATCAAGGAGATCTGAAGAGTAGAAACCAGGCTCACCCTGTAGAAGACTGGAGAAATTGCTGAATCGCACTCGGTCTGTCAGGAACTGAATCTGCTGTGTGTTCTCCTGGGTATTGTGCAGTAATTGCGATTGGGATAGAGAAGCAGCCTGCCTGGTATAGTACTTTCCTTTTACATATAAATGTGTGCAGTGCTTGTGGGGAATCACGTTTCAAATCCCCTGTACAGTGAATTGAGTGCATGAAGCTGGAAGTAAACCCCTGCTTAATCCAGACTACATTCATTTGTTCTAAACTGCAGTGGGGTCCAGTCACAAGGACCTTGTCCACATGGTCTGCTCCTCCTGGCAATCCAGGACAATCTACCTTCCATCCAGTTCCCAGCATTGAGTTTGTGAGTACAAAGCAGGGTAGCTCCCTGCTGTTTATCGAATTGCAAGTGTGTCATCTAATTGTTTGTTTTTTTCATTTCTTCATGAACTGAGCTAACCGGCTCCGGATTACAATTTGGGTATTGTGCCAGTGTTTTTCCACCACAGGGCCCCAACCAGCTGCACCGATCCTGGCTAGCGCCCCCCCCCCCATCCTGGGTACCCAGTGAAAGTGACAATTTGGGACTCTGAATATGCGCACATTACTGTGATTATTAATGTGTTTAACCTAATTAACCTGATTTCCCCCTGTCCCTGTTACAGCTCCTTAAATAAATCAGATCTGTTTGTTTCTGCAAAGTTACACTGACTGAGGTATTCATTTATGTTAAAGTATTGTACTGTGGTTTTTGCACTGTGTCATCTTGTTTTACAGGGGGTCCCCAGAGTCCAGTCGACAGAGCCAGTCCTGGGGGTAAGTGTACATTGTGTAGATATCCCTGATGCATTGTGTGGGCCACTAGTGGGAAGAAAGGGGGGTTACAGTGTCCCAGAGGGCTGTGACCAAGCTAGTTTAGCTACTGCAAACCCTGACCTCTGGGTAATGCTGGGTACAAAATGTGATTTGTACCCAGCATAAGAAAATGGATCCGTCCATCTAAGCTGATCTCTGGCTTTCACAGAGGGGAGGTAGGTTAGCTTTGTTCACATTGTGGAAGCAGTGAGGGTCCCTGGATTTACCGGCAATCAGGAGAGGGAGTTTGTGGGTGCCATTATCGTTATAGATGGCAAAGATGATCACTCTATCCTTTTGTTTTTCTGACAGTGGGCTTCACTGTCACTCCCATGAGCAAGCATCTTATCTGGGAGATAACGTCAGTAAAAGCCTGTCTCATCAGCACTGTAGATTTGAGCTACAGAAAGGTTTTTGGCTGTTCGCATCTGATTGAATTCAAAGATAAAGGAAGGGATACTCAGGTCAGCTGCCCTGAGTTTTTTGCCACACAAACGGAGCTGTTAAATACTGTGGTCTTTTTTTAAACCTGTGTAACTAGCCATCGCTGGCAACAAACTCAGTGTGACTGCTTAGTTTCTGGTGGAAGAGGAGAGCTTTCTCCTTTAGGACTGCCCCCAATATCAGGGTTCCCTTCTCCCTTCCTCTTCTGTCTGAACCAGAGGTAGATTATGGCATCCCTCTCCTCATTGTCACATTGCCACAGGTTCTTATGGCGCTCAGTAACCTGAGTACCCTCCATAGCCTTTGCAGACTCCCTCAGCTTGTGTTTTGCCTCCTTTATGTCCAATACCATGGATTTCCCAGTGCCATACTTGGTTGACAGTGCCACTGGCCTCTCACCATTCTCAAGCCATTCCAGAATCTGAAGCTGTTGGGCATCAGTGAGAATGTTTCATTTCCTCTTTCCTCCGCTACTCTTCAGCTCCATTCTGCTCAACAGCTCTCACAGTTAACTACAGTAACCAGTAAGGCTTTATGAACTTCAGTCAGGTGAAAGCAGTTGACTAATCAGCTGCCTCACATGAGACTGACAGCCATCCAGTGAGTGTCAGCAGACTGACACGTGGGAGTTGGAAAACTGCAGCCATGATAATACTCTAATGCTGAAGTTCATGCTACAACATGCAGTTCATTAGACATGACTTTTTGGTAAAACAGGGCTCAGATTAGCAAGGTTCTACTGTATTGCAGTATACACAGGGGAAACGTGGTAAGCCCTCATGTACTAAAGACAGTGCTCTCTTTTATGCCACCACATATAGTGACGACCTACCATAAATTACCAAGCCACTGTACCTTTGACTTTATTGTCTGTGGCTGAGTCCAAGTCTCCCTCATGACGGGAGAAGTCCTGCTCAATTTTTAAAGTACCTTCGCAGCCTCAGTCAGGTCAGAGAACATGTACTCTTTGTCCCTATAAATGATCTTTAGGCTTGCTGGCAACAGCATGAGATGGTGTATACCCAACTGCCTCAGCTTTGCTCGCACACCATCAAATCCTTTTTGACATTGCCTCGTGGTGAATCTGAGGTCAGGGAAAATGTGGATCATTGCATCCGGCCACTGAATCGCTCCACCCTGTTTGGACTCCCTGAAGATAATGTCCCAGACTTTAATTGATCCTAATACTGCCAGAAGAGTCCTAGAGACAGGCAGACCAGAAGCCGAGTTGCCACGAGGTCTGCGGGGCGTTAGTCGGTAGGCCCGTTGTGCACTGGTCAAGCCCACCACTGGAAAGGCCTCCACTAGCCAGGTACCCACAAAGTCCATTGGGGACTCCCCTTCTGTCTGCCCTGAGAGTCTAGTAATTCTTATGTTCATTGCCCTGGCTAAATCGAGATTCTTGAGTCTGTGGCGTAGGATGGTGTTACCTTTCACAAGACCTGCAGAAGTTGGCAATGCTTTGTCGGCTGTTTTCCAGATCATTTTAACTCCAACTCCAGAACAGGGATGTTTCCATCCAGATGTTGCATTTTATTAGTTCCCATCCTGTAGTTGAAGCTCTTTATGTCTTTGAGCAGCGCTGCTTTTGTGGGCTGGGTAGGATCTGCTGCTACCCCAGTCACGTGCTGATCCTTGCTTGGGACTGCTTTCCCTTCCTTCAGGTGGGTATAGTCTCTCACAAGTGGGGCTTTGCTTCCTTGAACCATTCCTTTCCCAACATGGTAACTACTTCGATTTTGGTATCCATTTGTTCCACTCGATGAGTTCAGTTCAGATATTGTAAAATGGTATTGTTTGTTCAAGTTTTAAAGTAAATTATTTAAAAAATAGTTGTCTATTGTGCAGAGCTCCTCTGAAGTGCGACCATTCAGCTCAGAGCTTGCCCCCCGCCACAAGAACCACTCTGTGACACGGTTCGTCCTTGCACCACTTTGTTCTATACACAAAGGGGTCCCAAGTCTTTCCCTGTACTGGGGACGGAAGACATTCACTTAATGAAGGCTCCAGTATGCAGTCAGCCACAGTGCCATGCAGAGTAGCTTACTAGAGCCCTCATACCCTGGTGGCAAGGAGCAGTGTCCTCAACCAGTGAAGAAATATTACAAGCAGTTCTTTAGGGGTCACTGCCTTGTAAGGAATGGCTAATGATGCTTACTCTGGACTGGACATGGGCTAGTGAAGGGGGATTTCCTGGACACCAGGGAAATATAAAAATGTACCAGAGCAGTTTCAGGACCATAGGACCCCCAAGGAAGACCACAGTAGACCTCAGAAAAAGAAAGCCTGCAGCTCGTACGGGAGAACCCAGGTACTGGTCATGGAACGGGGCAGCATCAGGAGCCCAGGACTGACTGGTTCTGTGCCACCATGGTCCAGCCCCTACAGCTGTTGCAATCCACCATGTTAATGGTCACACACTGTGTGCTACCAATAACATTTGCATTGCTCATTAGCAACATGTGGCAGTACGGTATTGTCGTGGGGGGAAGCCACCCCCTGTAGACAGTGCCAGTCTTTTGTGCATCACACTTTTCATTGGTGACTCTATGGGGGCCTCTGCGTGCCTCTAACGTCCATCACCCTCCCCCCCCCCGCCAACTGGGATTGGGAAAATAACACTCTTTCAGTTGCCCAAACAGACCAATTGACACAACACCAATCATGACATGCTCAGAAAGGACAGCGGTTGCGATTGGTATAGTGTCAGTAGGCAGTCCAGGTACTAAGGAGAGTGCTACATTTTTTAGATCTGCAGAAATTGAGTCTAAATATAAATAATTTTAAAAGGTTTTTATTGTTTAAAATTGTATGACTTTGTAAAGGATTCTACTGTAGATGTTTCTTTTATAAAAGTGAAGCATCCAGTTCCAATTTGTTATTGCTAACAACTAGCAGCACCAAACAATAGTAGGCAGAAAATGTTACCCTAAAAGTAGCCACTTATTATTTTTTATTTCTGAAGTGTTTGTTTTTTTTATGTGCTCATTGGATGGTTTTCTGCCTAATAGTATTGGGTGTGATGTGAAAAGCAGTGCTTTACCTGGAAGAAGACATATCTAGCGCTGTTCTTTTTTTTGTTTGTTTTGACCAGGAGAAGCACACTGAGCTGAAGCTTGTTTACTGGTGTGACCAGGGAGCACAAGGAAGTTAAGTGACTTGCTCAGGGTCACACAGTATGCAAGTGGGGGTTGTGGGAATCAAACCCAGGTCTCCAAGTTTGCAGCACAGAGCCTTAAACCACTGCGCTATACTGCCTCCCACTACATCATCAGCATGTGACCTCACTCATTGCTACATCACAGTTCCTGCTGCCTGACTGATGCATCACAAGTTTCCAATTAAGCAGCAGGAGATTGGCTGTTCTTGGTTACTAGTAATGTCACAGTCAGTGAGGTCCCAATGCTGATGATGTATAAGGATGATTATTATAAGGGTCTGATGAATGCTGAAATCTAATTGGCTGTTCTTGGTTACTAGTGATGTCACAGTCAGTGAGGTCCTAGTGCTGATCATGTATAAGGAGGAACAGAACTGACTATGTCAACCTCCCGGTAGAGATCTGTTCCACACATAACATCTAGTATTGTAAGGTAGAAAATCTTTTAATTAGCAAAACAGAAAAGAAAAAAATATTTCAGAAGTAAGAGGTAAAAGCTGATCACTTCTGAAAGTTATTATTTATTCTAGGCAGTACACTAGCTCTTTATTTTATTTATTTATTTTATTTAGTTTTTGTTAACCGGGTAAGTGCACTAGCCAGCAAGTGACTGTTTTCAGGCACGACCCGGGAGGTAAAATTACAGAACATAACGATACAGTAAGGATAACGAAAATACATGATGCACAGAAATACAGGAAGATACATATGGCAGGATACAATGCATGACAAAGGAAAATACAAGGCAAAATACATTTCAAGGACATTTTCCATTGAGCGCATACATAAAGTGCATTGAAGGACCTAGGAAAGGGAGAGGATAGGTGTAGGGTAAGCCAGAAACAAGATGGAAAACGACAAAAGGGGAAGGTGAGGAGGTGAGGAAAGGATAGAGGGGCAAGGGCCAAAAACGGGGGGGCTAAAGAAATGGCTAAGAATATAAGGACAGAGAGGCAGTGGCAGGAATAGGGTAGGAGGGTAGAGGAGGGATGGCCGGAGAGGGAGGGAGGAGTGAGGGTTAAAAGAAAGCCGGCAAATACGGCAGCGGCGATACAAGGTTCCAACCTGCGGCGAGTCGTTGGAGCCGAAAGACGGCAAGCGGAGAAAGGGTGACAGGTGGTTACGGCAAAAGACGGCAACAGCGGCAAAAGGTAGCAGAATGCGGCTGGGCTGGTGGAACCGATAGACGGCAGGGCAAGGGTGATGATGCTGGTAAGAGGAGGAGAGAAGCGAAAGAGTTACGGCAGTAGCGGAAAAGGTAACAACGCCAAGCCGAGCCAGTGGAACCGAGAGACGGCAGGGCAGGGAAGAAGAGGTCGGTAGGAGGAGGTAAGTTTACGGCAAGTGGAGGTAATAGGGAACAATGCTCAGCTGGGAGGGTGGAGACTGCTGAGCGGGCAGGGTGACTCAGGAGGTAAAGCGAGGCAAGCAAGCAGAGAAAGGAAGGGGGAGGGGGAAAAGGAGAGTGCAGAAGATGTGGTCGGGGGGGAAGAGAGGAGCAGGGGAGTTGAGTGAAGGAAGGCTGAGAGGTGAGGGGAGAAGAGAACAGGGATCAAGGGGAAGCCAAGTGGTGGCCGGAAGTAAACAACAACTTGTAAATGGCAAAAGCTAATATTTGGCATACAATTTTCCTCTATTTGTAGAGATTTTTTATGCTGCTGTAAATATATTTATATCATTGCCCTGTATTTGTGTTTTTGTCATCATGCAGGTATATAAGAGAAGACCCATAACCCTAGGAGACTCAGTGACAGAAATCATAAACTTACTACTACACAGCCCCATGCATACAAGCACACATCATTACAAGAGAAAAAATCTGAGAACTCTGAGTGAACTAATTGCTTCTGTCCACAAGGTGGCAGTAACAGCTAAAAAAAAGCAATGATCAATTCAAGCTGCTCCTGTAAACAAACCGGGAACAAACATCTTTGCTCAGAGTGATGAGGAAAGTCAGTTATAACCATATGAATTATTCTACCGTTCTTGTTGTTTGAACAGGAAAAAAAAAGAAGGCGCATGGATGTGCATATGTATCTGTGTCTTTATTTATCATTTATTCAAGTGTATACAATGTAGGTAGGAATTTACATAGAAACATAGACTTTGACGGCAGATAAGGACCACTTGGCCCACCCAGTCTGTCCATTTCCCTACCTATTGGATAAGCAGCACATCCTAGTTAACCAACAGCCTACTTCTTTCTACCTCCCACTAGAATTGCTTTATGTCAATCCCATGCATTCTTGAATTCCCCCACTGTTTTTGACCCCACAACCTCCTCAGGAAGGCAGTTCCGTGCATCCACCACCCTCTCTGTCAAAAAATACTTCCTCACATTGCCCTTCAGCCATCCCCCTCCATCTTCGGATTGTGCCCCTTTGTTCTTGCGCATCTCTTTTTCTGAAAGATGCTGCCTTCTTGGACTTTGTTGATTCCCTTGAGGTACTTAAACGTTACTATCATGTCCCCCTCTCCCTCCTTTCTTCAAGGGTATACATATTAAGCTCCTTTAGTCTCTCTTCTGTGGCTTCTTGTGCAGACCCTGCACCAATTTAGTTGCCCTCCTCTGGACTGTCTCCATCCTGTCTATGTCCTTGCAGAGATGGGGTCTCCAGAACTGCATGCAGTACTCCAGATGGGGTCTCACCAACCAACTGTCTGTACAGAGGGATAACAACTTCCTGTTTGCTACAGACGATGCCTCTCCTTGTACATCACAGTATCCACCCAGCCCTCCTTACTGCCGTCTCACATTGCTTGCTTACCTTTAGGTCATCTGATATGACTACCTCAAGGGCTTTCCATTTTTGTTGTTCTTAGTACCCCCCCCACCTTGTGTACTCTTCCCCTGGGTTTCTGTTTCCCAGGTGCATTACTTTGCACTTCTTTGCATTGAATTTAAGCTGCCATACTTTTGACCATTCCTCCAACCTTGCGAAGTCCCTTCTCATCCTTTCCACCCCCCCTTGTGTATCAGCTCTGTTGCAGATCTTTGTGTCATCTGCAAAGAGGCATACTTTTCCTTTCAGTTCCTCTGCAATGTCACTTATAAAGACATTAAAAAGGACCAGTCCCAGTACTGAACCTGCGGTACCCTGCTAGTAACCCCCCTTTCTTCGGAGTGCACTCCGTTTACTATTACCCTCTGTGTCCTGTTGTCCAGCCAGTGTTTTACCCAGGCTCCCACCGTGGGACCCACTCCCAGGCTGGCTAACTTGTTTATTAATCTTTTGTGCAGGACCATGACAAATGCATGGCTAAAGTCTAGGTAGGCCATGTCCACATCCCCTCCCTGGTCTACGACTTTGGTTACCCAGTCAAAGAAATTTATTAGATTCGTCTGACATAACCTTCCTGCTGTGAATCCATGCTGCCTTGGGTCCTGTGCCCCGCTGGCCTCTAGGTACTCAACAATTCTTTCCTTCAGAAATGATTCCATCATTTTCCCTATCACTGAGGTCAAATTAACAGGTCTATAGTTTCCTGCCTCTGCCTTGTTCCCACTTTTGTGAAGTAGAATCACATCCGCCCTCCTCCAGCCCTCAGGTACCACACCATCCTCCCATGATTTGTTAAAAAGGTTAGTCAGTAGTGTCACTAGTTCTCCCCTTAGTTCTTTTAGAATTCTGGGGTGAATCCCATCAGGTCCCATTGCTTTGTCCACCTTCAGTTTCAGGAGTTCTTTCAGAACCCTTTCTTCTGTGAATGGACTGGTATGGTTCTATGTGATAATAGCGAAAGCCTAAAGGGAATCGCCGTTATCGCGCAGTCAGAGTGCTGAAAATGTTTTCGGTACTCGACTGACACCCCAGCGCCTGGGACAACGGCTCCGAGGACATAACTTTCAATGCCCCCCGGCACCCTCTACTAAAAGTTCTCAACTCCGGGAGGTGATGGGGCTATGTACGTAAAGGTCTGGCCGGGCGTAAAATCACACCAGCGCCCGGACCCGAACCCGGTACCTCACCCACCCCAACCACAGGCCAACCTCCAATGCCACACCCACTGCAGTGCCACCTCCTACAGCTCCTCCGCCTCCTCCCAGCCCATGCTCGCTCCCCCCCACGTACATGCAGCGACATCCTGTCGCCCATTTCATCCACTCCCCCCATCCGGTCGCTCTACCCTCCCATCGCCGTGAGGGATTTTAGCCCAGAACGAGTCGCTGTTACAGACGGCTCCTTTCCCCATGCGCCCTCTTCACGGGTTACCACTGGTATCGACCCCCCCCATCCAGAGTGCTTCTATTGATTGGATTAGTTACCTCCCCCTCCTTTTCTTTTGTGAATACTGAGCAGAAGTATTCATTCAGTATACCTGCTTTTTCATCGTCACCCTCTTCCTACTCACCTTCCCCTTTATTGAGCCTCACTATCCCTCCCTTGGTCTTTTTTCGCTCCCTAATGTACCTATAAAAGGTTTTATTGCCATTCTTAACCAAGCTAGCTGTCTTTTCCTCAGTTTGGGCCTTTGCTATTCTGACCGCCTTCCCTGCTTCCTTCTACTTTAATTGGCACAGTTCTCTGTCCTACTCCTTCTGTGTTTCCTTATACTTCCTGAATTCTATCTTTTTTTCCCTACCCTTCCCCGCCACCTCTTTTGAGAACCATAGTGTTTTTTTCCTTCATTTTGATTTGTTTATTTGCTTCACACAAAGGCTTGTTGCCAGTGTGATGACAGTTTTGATGTTTCTCCATTGTTCTTCCACCCCTCCTTCTTGCCCGTTTGCTAGTGCTTTTCTGAGGCACTCTCCCATTTTGCCAAAGTCAGCCCTCCTAGAGTCCGGTACCCCCACATTTGTGTGGCTTGACTCTACGGCTGTGTTTATTGTGAACCACACTGTTTGGTGGTCACTTGTTCCCAGATGGCTACCCACTTCTAAATCTGAGATCCTCTCTCCATCCCCGTTTGAGAGTACCAGGTCTAAGATTGCTCCCTCCTGAGTGGGTTCCAACACTAGCTGTCTGAGGCATGCCCCCTGTAGGGCATCAAGAATGACCCTGCTGTTGGATGTGGCTCCAGCAAAGGTGCTCCAGTTAACATCTGGCATATTCAGGTCCCTCATCAACAATATTTCCCCTCGAAGCCAGCCCGTGGCACTGAGGGTTGAGGCGCTGGACGCCACACCTCGCGCCATGCCGGCGACCTGGGTTTGGAAGCGAGCCTGGGTGGCCGGGGGTTGGCAGGGGAGGGAAGAGATTGAGCATCCGGTGGACTGCTCTGTCTTCTCGGGGAGGGTTCAGGGATGCGTCTGCTCACTGAGCGACCTCTGGTGGTGGCTGTGGGGCGCCAAACATAGGCGATGTGGCAGATGCCTGGGGTAGAGCTACAGCATTACGTTGCCTTGCTGGCTGGGCTGCGCAGGGGAACAGACAAAAAAAAGGCAGAAAAATCCCTGCCATATGCCGTGGAGATGATGGGGGTACGAGGAACGCAGACCACATCCCATCTGTCCGCCCCGCGACCGGAGAACTCTACGGTTAACCCACCACTCAAGGTAGGACCTCTCTAACTACAGAAAGGCTGCCGCGGAGGATGGCCGCCCGGGGGGGGTGATCCGGGGGGGCTAGGTCTGCCTTGGTGCTGGGAGAGTTTCTCCGATCAGAAGGGGTTCAGGCAAGGGAGTGGAGGTTGTCGTTGAGGGTACACCTCGAAAGGATGCCTGGGATGTGGAAGAATATATAAAAAAGTGTAAAAAAAAAAAAATCTCTCCCCTTTTTTCTGCCATCCTAAGGATGCCTTCTATAATTTCCTTGTATTTCCTCACCCTGAGATGGGGGGTCTTTATACAACCCCCATGCGGATTGTGGTGCCAGGGTGACCCACAGTGCCTGCTGTCCTCTCTGTTTACCCTTTAGTTCCATTGCTTTGATCCCTTCCTTTATGTAGAGAGCTACTCCTCCTTCTCCTCTTCTACCCTCCCTCTCCCTCCTGTTGATTGTGTACCCTGGTATGTTGACATCCCAGTCATGGTTCTCTGTGTACCATGTTTCTGTGACTGCCACAATATCCAGGCTTCCCTCTTCCATCAAGACCACTAGTTCAGGGAGCTTGTTACCCAGACTACGGGCATTGGTACTCATTGCCCTCCATTTTTTGAAGGCTTTACCCTTTTAGCCTCATTCCTGTCTTTACTGCCTTTGCTCCATTTACCTCTGCCCTTCTCCCTATCAACTTCTCTATTTTGGGGTTTATCTGGCTAACTACCCTGTTTGTGGGGGGACTGGGACTTTCCTGCTCCTTTTCAGTGCTTCCCCCCTTGGCTAGTTTAAATGCTTGCCAATGAAGCATTTAAACCTATCACCTAGGATCCTGGTTCCCCTCCTGGACAGATGCAGACCATCGCGCCAGCATAAGCCTGTATCCCTCCAGGTGGACCCCCAGTCCCCAATGAAGCAAAAACCCTGAGCTCTGCACCAGTTTTTCAACCATTGATTGAATCCCATGGTGCAGAGCACCCTAACCCCACTCATGCCATAGACAGCACCTCTGAGAAAGTTACCGTACGTGCTACTTATCTAAGGCCCCTCCCCAATTCCACAAACTTCCCCTGCACTGCTCTGATCCCATTCCCAACCAGGTCATTTGTCCCTATGTGGACAATGATGTCCAGTTCCTTCCCCCATGCAGCTCCTCCCACGATCCTGAGGATTCACTCCCTGTCCTCCAAGCCATAGTGCGGGCAGGCACCTTACCTCCTTCTCCCTCCCTCCTCCCCAGTTCTACCCCTAACAATTGATCCCCACCAGGAGTTGTTTCCTTCCCCTGTGGGATCCCTGCATACCCTCCTGTGGGTCTCATTTGTGAGGTTCCCAGCATCCTCCTTGGTCTCCACTGCGGGTGCCTCCATAGGGGAACCATGCTTTGTCAGAACGGCATATGAATTGTGGAGTGGTACAACTGGAGGGATGCACCTCTGTTCCACCACCCTTACCCTCCCTGAGCCCACTGTGGTCCAACCGCTCCTGTTTCTTGGCAAGCTCTGAGGCAGCGGCGGCGGCCCTTGTGGTCCCTGGGTGGGAGAGGAGGTCCCCCGAATCCTGGACAACTCAGCCTGGAGACAAGCAACCACCTCCCTCAGCCCAGAGAGGTGCCTGCAGATGGGACAACACCGCATCCTCCAGAATGTCTTCCGGAAGACTGCCGCTCCACAGTCACTGCACTGCACTACCCCTATCATGTCTTATTTGTGGCCCCTCAAGTTTTGTTAGCTTACTCTTTCCTCTCTCTGTTTTCTTTTTTTGTTTGTTTTTCTCCCTACTTTCCTACTGCCTCTGTGCCCTTACAGCTCCTGTCCTTCCTGTTCCGGGACATGAATTTCCTGTATTATTCAATAGTCTCCTTCTTACTTGCTCAGAGGCAGACTTCCAGGAGCTAATCCTTTTTTTCCTTCTCCTTCTCTCCCTGTCTTTCTCTTCTTCTGTATTGACTTACAGCTCCTCTGTCCTCCTCTTGTATGTGCCTTTGTAGACCTAGTTGCCAGCTGCACCCTTTGTAATTCTGCCTACTGTATATACCAGCTAGGCTATTGCTTGTGCTGTGCTGCCTGTTCCTGTGCCTAACTGTTCCTGTGTCTTTAAGTAGGTGTGGCCTGGTCTTCCACTATAAAGGTAGAGCACCTGGGGGTGGTTGGGAATGGGTGTGTGTGGAGGGGAGATTGTTCCTTTGGTACTCGGTGTCTACAAAAAAAAAAATCAACAATCTGGTAAAAAAATACTTCTTCTGTAACCTACAGGGCAAAACACAGCTCTAGTTTAAGGTAGCTGGTAGCTGCTCTCCCTCTCTCAGTTTCTGCAGCAAACAGAGTCCACAGTTAACTTCTGTTTGTATTCCACAGTCCCTCAAGCCTTCTTCAGCTCCTCCTCTTATCAAACACATCTTTCACAGAGTTTCAGTAACAGCTCTAGTCACAAATGACTGCAGATATTCTCCCAGCTAGATTACCTCCCTGGCAAATTAAAGTTACACTAAGTAAAGACAACCCCCCAAAAATAGAGAACCAAAACACTGACTTATACTTACTATTACAGGCCCCTGAATTAAGAATTCAGTTCAATGTACTCAGTAAATCACATCCTTGCTATAGGGTAGCTGCTCTCCCTATCTCAGCTTCTTCAGCAAACAGAGTCTACAGTTAACTTTTAAACTGTTAAATACATGTAGTATTTTTTCAAGAATGTGACCTAAGTGAAAAATAAACAATGCCATTTATTTTTCACTTGCCTACTTTAAATTGGCAAAGAAACTGTCAATCAGTTTGATTGACACTCCATTCTGGCCAATCCTACAACAAATCCTTCTGCCAACTTCAGCCAATAATGCTACTCCTATTTATCTTAAAGTGAATCACCAAGTTTTTGTAAAAGGGTTATGACTTGTATGTCTCTGAAGTGCATGTCAGCAAAAGTCTGCCTAGGCAGATCTCACCCTCGGTAGTCCAGCCTGAATGAGAGTGGAAGGGATAGTATCTCGGTACCGACCAGTATCCCTTCCACTTTCCGGTCGATCGAGCTGCCCCTGATCTGCCCCAGTCTTCCTTGAGCTTGCCTAAATGCTCACTGCCAGGCTGGTGTCCTGCGTTTTAGCAGTTTAAATGTGATTACCAGAGCCTGTATAGCCTCTGTGTACTGTCTCTTTAAGAGCTACCTGATTGCAGCCTAAGTACTGTAATCTGAGAGGGAGCTCTGTTGAAAGATGTAACTATTTGCCGAAAATCATTTACAGTGATAATGATAATGTAGTTTGTATAACCTGCTTTCTTTGTAGCAAGGACTGTTTTGTTTTGTCTCCACTATCTTGGTCCTGGTCTGCAAATTGGACCACTCAGTTCTGGTGGGACCTAAAATGTAGCTGGACTACAGGAGCTGTCTGAAGTCAAAATCTATAGGAACGGTAGTTTTGAACTGTTTGCGCCTTTTTGCAACTGAAGGGGGAGCTCTTGCTTTGACTGACAGCCAAATCAGCCAACCAAACCTTTTGGATCTTGGGGAAGTCCTGGGCTGCTTGCAATTTTCAGTTAGTTCTGAGCTGGGAAGTGAAATGAGAAGAGCTCAAGTGATTTTTGGGCAGCAATCCTGAGTGGATTCACATGTGAAAACTGTGAAAGAGCTGCGTTTTTGGCTTGCATGTCTGCTGCTGCTCCTGAGAGGAAGAGAAGAGAATTATTTTGGACTAAATCCAAGTTTGTGTGAGTATAGTAAGATACTGAAGTAGGCCAGGCTCAACCTGAAGAAGACAGAATATTTTGCTGAATGTGATCGACTGTCAGGAGTTCCAGCTACCCCAAGCTCCCAGTGTGTGCAGAGACTTTGCGATTGTGACCGGGGAGTGCTTTGCCTGGTACAGTAGAATTCCTGTACATGTAAATGTGCTATGAGCTGCTAATGGGTTGTGAGTTAGTTCCCCACTGTGTTCTGCTTGCTGAAAGCTGTATCCAGCCCAAAACGGACTGCATCCGAATTTGTCTCCATGCAGTCTGGGCCTTGCCAGACTGGCCCAGTCAGACTACCCACTGCACAGAGAAGCCATCGACGAGAGACCTGCCTGCGGATCAGCCCCCTGCTCCATGCTTGAACAGGAATGATGCCTCTGCGACTCGTGTGGGCCCTGCTTCTCCTGGCATTCCAGATCAACCACCTGCAGTCTCGATTTTCGTCCAGCCTGTGTCCAGTCTGGGGTATTGTGAGTAAATACCAGGGTAGCTCCCTGCAACAACAGCTTAATTTGAGTGTGTCATCTGATATTTTGTTTCTTTTACAAACTGAGCCCTCTGGCTCTGGATTACAAATATTGTGTACTGTGTATGTTGTGTTTTCCATCACAGGGCCCCAACCAGCTGCAACCCGGGGCAACAGTCCTGGCTAGTACATCTCTTCTCCACCTGGGTACCTAGAGATGTGACTGTGTGGGGGGACTCAAAGCGCATGCATAACTGCTTGATTGATATAACCTTTAAACTAATTAACCTGATTTTGCCCCTTCCTTGTTCAAGTCCCCTGAATAAATCAGATCTAACTTTTTTTGCATGTAATCTGACAGTGGTTCCAGTTTGTGCTCAAAGTACTGTACTGTTGCTATTTGCTGTGCATAACCTTGTTTTACAGGGGTCCCCAGGGTCGAGCCAGAGGAACCAGCCCTGGTGGTAAGTGCCAACAAAGTAGTACTTGTGTGGTGTACCGTGTATTGTGAAAGTGATTATTGTAGTGTTCAGGCCACTAGAGGGGAAAGGAGGGGGTTACAGTGTCCCGGAGGGCTGTGCCCAGGTTAGCTTGACCACTACCAACCCTGACTTCCGGGTGGAGGCACCCGTTTCAAAACTCAGGCCCCTTAACCTGCTACTAGCCAAGTAGGCAGGGGTAGTAGCCCTTGGGAAGGTATTCCCTTCCTTGGCTACGTTAATAAACACCTTTATGCACCTTTACATTATGGTGTATGCCTGTTTATTCCAGTAGTTGGTGATGGTGCTGTTTTTTTATTTATTTTAAGCTGTTAATGTGCACATTCAGTCCTACTATAGTTGACCTCTGCTACCCTCTCCCACAACATCCCTCCCCCAACACCCCCTCCCTTGCATCACTATATATAAATAACTCTCATTGCCTATAACCTGTGTCCTACCAGTAGGGCTGTCCACCGCCCTGCCCAGATAGAGATAACAGGACACTGCTGAATTTCAGCTCCCCCTTCCCTCCCTGGATACCCCCACCTACAATACCTCCCCTCTCTCTCATCACCCCTGCCTCTACCTCTCCTCTCCTTCTACCCCCCTTCTGGTTAACATAGCCTAGCACTGGCCTACCCCTACACTCAATTAAGCACTTATAACCTACTCCTGTACCTTTCTTATATGCACTTTAGTCTACCCTGTCATCTCTGTTTGCCTCGAAAATGATGTTCTGTCTGTGTCTCTCCGTAAATTTCCTTTTCTTTCTTCCTTTCTGCCCTCTGCAATTTTTTGTTAGGAGGCAGTGTAGCGCAGTGCGTTAAGGCTCTGAGCTGCAGATCTGGAGACCTGGATTTGAATCCCACAGCCACCTAGGTGCATACTGTGTGATCCTGAGTAAGTCACTTAACTTCTTTGTGCTTCCAGGTCGCATCTGGAAACAAGCTTCGACTTAGTGTGCCACTCCTGGTTAAACAATGTTCCCTTTCGTTCCCTCCTTCAATTTTTCCTCTCTTTACTCCAATCACTGTACATCTTAAATATCTATGTTACATGAACGGCTACCAGTTACTATTGGGTCACCTTACCATCTAGTGCTACATACTGTTGCCAAGTTATCTTATGTGTTCCAGTGTTACCAACCGTCACCAACTGTTGCCAATTTGCTATATGTGTCTTCATATCTACTATACTTAACTGTTGCATTGTTAGCTAGACTCATCCACCTGTAATCCCTCCTGCTCTCATTGTATGCAAGTAAGCAAATTGTATTCCAGCATTGTAACATTTCTCTGTATTCTATCTCATTGGACCCTACCCCCCAGGTCGCACTGGGAGACGAGCAGCTTGTTGCTCAGCGTGCCTTCCTGGTGAAACATTTCAATAAATAAGGTTGTCCGCTTCCTCAGCCAAAAGGGAAGTGCTGCTGGTGGGAGACTTCAGTTTGCCTGATGTGGATTGGAGCACCCACGCTGCAGCCACAGCCAGGAGCAGAGATATCCTGGATGCCTTGCAGGGGACATGCCTCAAGTAACTTGTAGAGGAACCCACCAGAGAACAAGCAATATTGGACCTGATACTCACCAACTGGGACAGAGTCACCAGTGTAGTGGTAGGTAGCCACCTGGGGTCCAGTGATCATCGTACGGTATGGTTCAATGTGAGAACAGTGGAGGAGTCAAACCACACGAAAGCAAGGATCCTGGATTTTAGACAGGTCAACTTCGCAAAATTGGGGGAATGTCTCAAGGAAGCCCTGGCAGGGGAAGAAGAAGGGGGGATGAAGAGAAACAATGGGCTAACCTTAAGGGAGTCATAGCAGAGGCAACAAGCCTTTGTGTTAGGCAACTAAGCAAAACAAAGAGAAAGAAAAAAACATCATGGTTCTCAAAGGATGTGGTCGGGAAGGTAAGAGAGAAGGCTAGCTTTCAGGAGGTACAAGGAAACACAGAGGGGGAAATACAGGGAACTGTATCTGGAAAAGCAGAGGGAGGCAGGGGAAAGCAGTCAGGAGTGCAAAGGCACAAACAGAGGAAGAAACAGCCCAGGAAATTAAGAAAGGAGACAAGACCTTTTTCAGGTACATTAGTGAAAGAAAGAAGACCAGGAGTGGGATTGGGAGGTTAAAGAGGGAGGGTGTGTGTGGAAGGGGACCTAGAAAAAGCAACAATCCAGAACAAATATTTTTGCTCAGTATTCACAGAAGAAAGGGAAGAAGAAGAACCACTATTAGGCGATAGGAACACCAATGGGAGAGAGGTAGACACCAGCTCGTTTGCAGAGGAGAGTCCTAAAGGAACTCGAGAACCTGAAAAGGGACAAGGCTATGGGTCCGGATGGGATACATCCCAGAATATTGAAAGAACTTAGAGAGGTGCTGGCAGCACAACTAACAGCCCTGTTCAACAAATCGATAGAGACGGGTGGTTCCAGGGGACTGGAGGAGGACGAATGTAGTTCCTCTCCACAAAAGTGGGAACAGGGAGGAGGCTGGCAACTACAGGCCAATCAGCTTGACCTTGGTGGTGCGGAAATTAATGGAATCACTGCTAAAGGAAAGGATTATGATATTTCTTGAACCCAGCAGAGCACAGGATCTGAGGCAGCATGGATTCAAAGTGGGAAGGTCTTGTTAAACAAATCTGATAGATTTCTTTAACTGGGTGACCAGGGAGGTAGATCAGGGAAGGGCGGTGGATATGGCCTACTTAGAGTTCAGCAAGGCCTTCAACACCGTCCCACATAGGAGGTTGGTAAATAAGTTGGGCAGCCTGGGAGTGGGATCCAAGGTGGTAAACTGGGTCAGAAACTGGTTGAGTGAAAGGACACAGAGGGTGGTGGTAAATGACATTCAATCCAAGGAGAGGGGGATGACCAGCAGGGTGCCACAAGGATCTGTGCTGGGGCCAATCTTCTTTAATGTCTTCTTAAGCAACATTGCAGAGGGGCTGGAGGGGAAGGTATGCCTCTTCGCAGATGACGCCAAGATCTGCAACAGGGTCGACACTCGGGGGAAGGGGAGGGGAGAAGGGACCTAAACATGCTTGAAGAGTGGTCGAGAGTGAGGCAGCTAAGATTCAGTGCAAACAAGTGCAAAATCATGCATTTGGGGCACAGAAATGGCCGCCAATCAAGAAAGGGACCTGGGGGTAATCATATTGGATGATCTGAAGGTAACCAAAGAATGGGCCCTATGCACGAACGGACGGGAAGTATGCGAGCATACCCTGCTCACATAGCTCCACCTCCATTGCCCACAGGACCACGCAGGGCGGCCAGGGGCAGAGTAGCAGACCCAGGTGGGCATCCAACTGGATGCCCGTTTCGGGTCCAGAAGTGGATCCCTTGCATGTGTAGGCACGGGTCCGGGTGCATGAATACCAACAGTGGGCACCCGGATCTGTGCGGCTGTGCTCCAGTGTCCATCAGTCCCCCCCTGCCCAATACCATCCCCATGGCACAACACACCTCACAGCTGTAAACCCCTGAACCCACGCACAAAAACACACACTGAATCACTCCGCCCCCCTTTGGTCAGACATTCCCCGCACATAACTGAACTCCGTCCCCCGTGCATTCAATGCATACCCTCCCAAACACATGACTGCCCCAACCCTGTTAGTGCCATTCATCCCCCTCCAACACAGGTCCACCCTGCCCGTTATCTCCAGCTCCCTTCCCTTACACATGGCAGCCCCATCCCATAAATGCATATACCCTACACACACACACACACACACACACATGAGAACTCCTTCCCCGGTATGGCACTGCACCCTTCCCCCCCAAACGAATGTGTGTGGGGGTGTATGTGCATTTATGGGATGGAGCTGCCATGTATGAGGGGCGGTGAAGGTTGGAGCTAATGGGCCGGGTGGACCTGTGTTTGGGGGGGTGAATGGAACTAAGGAATACACTAAATACATGTATGGGCACTCACCCAATCGGCTGCCCCAGCTCTCCCCCATCAGCCTAGTGGGCTGGGGCAGCATGGTAAGTTGTTACCTGGTTCCGCCGCAACTGACGGGTAAAGTCTGTGGGGGCGCGCAGTGCATTACGGCAGGGTCCCGGCTGCCATTACCTGTGCCCCCCCCATACCTGGCACAATGCACCTTTGTGAATGGCGCGTAGTGCAGGCATGCCCCCAACACACCTCCCGCCCACCCCGGTGCATTGCTGCCCACACAAGTGGGGGATCAGGCACATAACTGCCTGGCGCGTGGTTCATGAATGCCGCTGGGGGTCCAAGGGACCCCCACTGCATGGCATTCCAACTTAGGGTTGCCTACACACCTCAGTTAAGCGGCACGTAGGCAGTCTTCTTTTTTGTGCATTGCCCCCAATGTGAGAAGGCTATGGGGAGAGTCAGTGGATGCTAGGGTGCACAGAAAGAGGTATCACCAGAAGAAAAAGGGAGGTGGTTATGCCACTGTGCAGATCACTAGTGAGACCTCATCTGGAGTACTGTGTCCAGTTCTGGAGGCCACATGGTTTTTGAATGGGAAGGTCCATGAGCACCGTCCTGATGGACTTCAATAATTTAGTGGTGTCATCTTTAAATCAGGGAAGGAGCACCAGGGCAGTGTTTATGGACCTTAGCAAGGCGTTTGACCTTGTGCAACAGAGGGATCTGTTGGAGAGACTTGGAGAGGTGGGGGTTCACATTCAGGAAGGACCTCTTCAGTAGATAAGGTTCTACTTGGCTGACTGCAGACAATGTATTGCACTAGGAGCCTTGTTGTTTTAAACTTTGGGGAAGTAACCAGGGGAGTTCCTCAGGGCTCAATTTTAGACTCTCTGATGTTCAACATGTATGTGAACAGTCTTACACAATTTATGAAGCACAGTGAAATAAAACTACGCTGACGATACTGTACTGGTGGCATCCATCGAAAATCATGAGAAAATGGAACATCAGTTATGAGTGGATATGATGCAAATGGAAAAGTAGGTTGGGCAGCTCGGGTCTGCTCCTCAACCTCCAAAAAACCCAGTGTATGGTATTTATGGGGGGACCTGCGAGGAGGAGCAGATCCGAGTTGTGGCTCCAACTCTATGACGGCACCTTCATTAAAAATGTGACCAGTTATAAATACTTAGGGGTCCAGGTGGACTCTGGGTTGACTTACGCAGAGCATACTCTTCTGCAGGTTGGGAAAGTAAATCAGAGATTAGGGGCACTTAGAAGGGTGTCTGTCTGTCTGTCTATCCCCTGATATTAGAAGGAGGCTGATTAGGCAGTTACTTATTCCAGTATTGGAATACGGTTCCATCCTGTATATACACTCCACCCAAAAAGTACTAAAAAAAGTAAATCAAACCTACTATAAACTAGGTAAATTCATTTCCAGAAGTAGATGTAAGATCCACCATTGTGAAATTTATAATAAACTGAGTTGGCTTCACCCAGAAGAACAAAGAAAATACATTTGGCTCACAACATGTCACAAGATAGAACATGGAAAACACAAACATCTCCTGTGTGCCTTGTGCCGTGTGCATCCCTTAGTGGCCTAAGAGTCACAATAAGAGCATCTAGTAGTAGAATACCAATGTGCAGATCTCTTAATAGGATGGGTGACGTAACACTACAAAATAGTATAGCAACTTACTGGAATAAGTTACCCTACAACTGAAGAATATCAACAGTTTGACCATTTTAAGTCAAAGTTATATGAACAATTGAAAACTACTTGTACTTGTTTTAAGTGATGATTTTTAATATGTAGTGACTCTATGGGCCAGATATTCAAAACATTGCCCCGGGGCTAAATTAGCACTGCCCGACGGGCAAACTTAGCCTGGAGCAAAAAGCAAGCTATATTCAAAAGGAATAGCCCGGTGCAAAACAAGTTGAATATAGCAAGCAAAGGAAGCCGGGCAAACAGGGCCAGGAGTGCAGGGCAAAAATAGCCCAGGAATAAGACAGCACTGAATATAGCAACAGGGAAGTACACATTGCTACTGCAGCTCATTAGACCCTGGAGAAAGCCAGTGTTGCAGGTGGAGAACATTGTGTGTGATTGCACAGAGATGTCTGGCATCTACTGCAAACAGCAATGTAAGCCACACACTGCAGAACTGTGCTATGCTGAAGTGAGGGTTGCCCGGGCTAACCTGATTGCACAGTGCTAACACATTTGCCCCAGGCTAACCAGTTTGCCTCGGGCTAACTGGAGCTATATTCAAAGCTCCCATGCAAATGAGCCTACTTAGGTAATCCGTGGGCAAACAGGTACATATGCATCTTATTAAGTGCTGCTTAGCATACATTACCATGCAGATTTCCTGGTGCTACTGCATGGAGCACAAAGCCCCCCCTTTTGGTCGAAATGGAAGTACAGGCTGTACACTGCAGGCCAAGGCATGCCCACAGCATCCCCTGTTGGTCGGAATAGAAGTACAGGCTGGAAGCGGCAGGAACTGTGTGCTGGCAGGCACAGTCGGTGCATACATACCTCTCAACCCCTTGTCTCCTGAATCAGGGACACGGTTTAAAAAAAATCAGGGACAAAGACCCAAAATCAGGGACACATCTTAAAAATTTGTACTATTCACTCAGAATGCTGATAGAATAAGGGGATATGTGATAAGATGCATTTTCAGAAGAACAAATCTTTAACTGTAATGTGTGACATTATTGAGTGACTTTAATCCCCACTGTTCTGTCACAAACACAAATATTATGAGGGACACAGGATATTTGGAGGCAACAGCAGGGACAGTCGATAGGTATGGGTGCATACAACGCACCCATGCATATGTGTGCCTGTTACAGACCCATGACCCTGGTAGTAAGGTGGTCCCTCCTTCCCCAAGACATGTATCCGGATTCTGCTTCATGTACAAATAAAGTGTTTTCTGAACAGGAAACTCTCATTTCAGCATAACTCCCATCTCCACTTTATGTAAAATACAGCAGTTTGCCTGTAGTCTCAGCATGTTCTCGACTCCTTACCTCACATAAAAAGAAGATTGAGAACTTTCAGCATGTATCTGCTCCTTGCTGTCATGGATTTCTGGTTCAGGTCTCGACCAGCAGTGACACTATATCTAACAACATCCCAGACCAGCGCCAGTTCTTCCTCATCACGGCTTGAGACTGAGGTACTGATAAGGCTATTGCTCATTCAGCACTCCAGTTGGCAGCCAGCCATGGTGGTGAGAGGGCTGAGCCGCCGCCGGCTCTGTTCTGGGATGTTATTGGGATGAGTGGTCATCGCCGGGTGGGGGAACCACTAGACTACCAGGGAAATCTCTTTATTTTTACATGAAACGGGGTCAGGATACATGCTGGGGGTGGGGGACCACTAGACTACTAGGGGAAGCTCTTTATTTTACATGAAACAGGGGTCGGGATACATGCTGGGGGTGGGGGACCACTAGACTACCAGAGGGAAGCCTTTATTTTACATGAAACAGGGGTCGGATACATGCTGGGGGTGGGGACCACTAGACTACTAGGGGGAAGCTCTTTATTTTTACATGAAACAGGGGTCGGATACATGCTGGGGGTGGGGACCACTAGACTACTAGGGGAAGCTCTTTATTTTACATGAAACAGGGGTCGGATACATGCTGGGGGGTGGGGACCACTAGACTACTAGGGGAAGCTCTTTATTTTACATGAAACAGGGGTCGGATACATGCTGGGGGTGGGGGACCACTAGACTACCAGGTGGAAGCTCTTTGTTTTTAGATGGAATGGGGTCGGACATGCTGGGGGTGGGGACCACTAGACTACCAGGGACAAGTCTGTTTTGTGCGTGACATGGGGGTCAAGATTCATGGGGGGGCACCAGTGCATTACCACCAGCTTTTTGTCGGCAGTATTTGGTGCTGCGCTACAGGTTGCGCTAATGCCTGTAGCACAGCACTATACTTTTGTATATGCCACGCTGCTGGCATTCCTGGGCACTCCCCTATCCTCGCCCCTGCATACGATTTTCTATTAGCGTCGGCGCTACCATACAGTGCCGGTGGTAATAGGGCTTTTGAATATTGCGGCCTCACGCAAATCCAGCGCTATTCCAGTACTACAGATTTGTGCTAGGCGCAGAGCTTTGAATATCTGGCCCTATATGTGGTTTGTTGTATTTAAGTTTCGTCATCAATGTTACAACACAGGACTTTGTTGAAAACTGAATTTATATCCTAACAAAATGCTTCCTGTTTAAAAATAAATTTTATCAAATCAAACATCTCCGGAAGGACATAGACAAAATAGAGGCAGTTCAGAGAAGGGCAACAAAAATGGTGCAAGGACTGCACCAAAAGTCGTATGAGGAAAGACTAGAGGACCTCAGTATGTATTCCCTGGAGGAGAGGAGAGAGGGGGGTATGGCAGAGACATTCAAGTACCTCTAGGGTATAAACAAGGTACAGGAGGGTAGCATCTTTCAGAAAAGGTGTACAAGACCAAGGGGGAATGATATGAGGCTAGAAGGGGGGTAGACTCTGGCAACATGAGGAAGTACATTTTCACAGAAAGAGTAGTGGTTGTTTGGAGCAGCCTCCCTGCAGAGGTGGTGGGGTAAAAATGGTAGGGGAATTCAAGAATGTATGGGATAGACATAAGAGTATTCTCGCAATAGGGAAGAGAGGGTGAGCCGCAGATCAGCTAGGGTCTGCGGTATTGCATTCGTTAGGGAAAAGGAGCAGACTAGGTGGGCCACATGGTCCTTATCTGACATCACCTTCTAAGGGAACCCTAGCAATAGGAAAGTGAGAGTAAAAGCCGGAGATCAAGTAGAATCTGCGGTATTGCAGTAGGTAGCGAAAATGGGAAGGTCTAGGTGGGTCAGGCGGTCCTTATCTGCTGTCAATTTCTGTGTTTCCTCAGCACACCACCCAGCACATACAAACATACAAATCTGCCAGCAAAAACAGGCCTTGCGGTCTATCAAGTTAGTCTGCTCGAATGCGCAGCTAGCACCCTTATATTGCAGCTGCCCCACCCTCCTCTCACATTTTACCCCCCCAACACCCTGCCCCATGCCCTTTTAAAACTGCCCACTGTGCTACAGGATACCACCTCCTCGGGTAGAGTGTTCCGTTACTCCACCACCCTCTCTGTGAAAAAAATAACTCCTCATTTCTCTCCGATATCTTCCGCACTCCAACCTGAGACCATGCCCTCTGGTGTCCCTTCCTCTCCTCAGCTTAAAGGGGAACTGTCATCAACAGGATTTCTTAATGTCTGAAAGCCCATAAAAAGCTAATTGAGTCATTGTGTTGATCTGTGAATCTTTGCAGTCCAGAGTTATTCATATGTAAATCACCCTGTAATTAGGGGCTGGTGGCAGCCATATGTTTTGGGCTCCTGACAGGAAATGATGTCACCAAGGGTCTAGGTTCTCCTTTGACTGTATTTAATCCAACATGTTAAATAGAAAATTGACTGTTTTATTAAGAGTGTTTTAAGGTGTTATTACAACACTTTCTGCATCTATAATAATTGTTTGTATGTGCACTGAAACTAGTGGGTTATCACCTTTACATTTCAAACTGTTAGTAAAAATAATCCATCTTCGAAATTGCTTTACTCTCTAGGCTATACTGTCAGTGCCAGCTGATCATCAACAACTACACATCTCAAGGCTGGCTCTGTGGTGCCAGCAGGTGTTGAGGCCCCATATCAGGATTTCTAAACCCCGGCTGTGTTCATGTCAGTACAGATTTCTGGGGCTGCCACAGCACCAACTTCTGTCTTTTTACATTCCCTCTCTTAGAGCTTTTTCTCTTGCAATTTCAGGTGTGAACTCAGGTCTACAAGATGCAAATGTGGTAATGTACCTACTGGCCTGGCATCATGGGGCCAGCCTTGAAATGTGTAGCTGTTGATTATCAGCTTGCAGTACAGCTATGAACAAGCTTCATTCATCCATCAGAATGGGTTTTGAGCATGTGTTAAGAATCTGAAAATATATACTCGTTCTACTCAGATTTGACTTGAAAAGAAAAAATAGGACACAATTACTTGTTTATTAAGGGAAAATTCATGGCAAAAACATATAGATGGACAACATTGTTAAAACATGCATAACCTGCAATGCATTATTAAAATATAGAATAATATATGGATGGGTGTGTGTAACCAGAATTTTATACAAACCTGAGGCGTGGGATGCAACACAAACCCTGAGGGGTTTATAAAAGCATCGCACACTGAGTGTGTGTGTAAAATTCTGGTTTTTGCACACGCACAAACACACACATACACACACGCTCTCTATTTTATTTAATTAATGGTGATATTTTTTTCCCTTTTAGCATAGTTCAGTTAGTGTAGCACTACTGTCAGAGACAGAGAGACACACACACACACACACAAACACACACACAGCCTGTCTCTCCTTTTTGTTTTTTTCTTTTCTTTTTTCTTTACATTACAGTGGTAACGACATTCTGGAAAGACACGGTCCATCAGCATTGCTGCATAGTGTAAGACGCGCTTCAACGGTATGAGCAGCAGGATCAACCTGATTGATTTTTTTCATTTTCAAAGCAGGATCAACTAGATAGATATTTAAAAATATTTAAAATCGGACTTGTCTTAACAATGTGTGGCAAAGCTTGAGTGCTGGTACTGTTGCTCAGTAATGGAGCCACCATGTTGGGCAAGATGTTCAGCCCACCCACAGTGAAACTACACCCCAGTTAGCTTTCTGTGGTGATGCTTGATTGACAGGTGTTGATTGCAACCTCCTGGTTGTAATCACAAATATCAACCAGGAGGTTGTAACTGGAGATAAATGTGTCTTTATCTGTATGTAAAAAATTATCACCATTAATTAAAGAGTATTTTTTTTTTCATTCGTAATTTATGGTATTTTTCAGATTTTTTCTCCCCTCTCCCCTCCCAGGGTCACAGCATACATGTGCGTGTATGTGTAAGCACGCACCAGTATCTGGTGGCCCCATCTGCCCCTCCCCAGAATTGCGTCACTGCTCTAACCGCCTGTGCTGCCCATCAGACCTCCACCCAGTGGGAGCGGGACTACAGTGGAGTGGGCATCCACTCCTTTGAAGGGGAGAGCCACAGCTCAATCCTGCTCCAACCCTCCCCCCCCCAAGATGGCTTCCCGGCGACCCGAGGTTGTTCCCGAACCCGGGTCACTGGCATAGCGCGAGATAAATTGCCAGCGCCTCAGCCCTCTGTGCCACTGGGCTGGCCACTGTTAAAGAGTATTTTACTTCTTTTGATGAAATTAAAATTGTAACAGTTTCTTACTGAAATACTTTGGATGGAATGGGATTTTCTACCATAACAATACCAGAATTCTACTGGATTATTAGGAGGCAGTATAGCACAGTGGTTAAGGGCACTGAGCTACAAACCTGTACTGACATGAACACAGCCAGAGTTTAGAAATCCTGATATGGGGCCCCAATACCTGTTGGCACCACAGAGCTAGCCTTGAGATGTGTCATTTTTGATGATCAGCTGACACTGACAGTATAGCCTAGAGATTAAAGCAATTCTGAAAATTGATTATTTTTACTAACAGTTTGAAATGTAAAGGTGATAACTCACTAGTTTCAATGCACGTACAAAATAATTATTATAGATGTAGGAAGTGTTGTAATAACACCTTAAACCACACTTAATTAAACAGTCTATTTCCTATTTAACCTGTTGCATTAAATACAGTCAAAGAAGAACCTAGACCCTTGGTGACATCATTTCCTGTCAGGAGCCCAAAACATATGGCTGCCACCAGCCCTTAATTACAGGGTGATTTACATATGAATAACTCTGGACTGCAAATATTCACAGATCAACACAATAGCTCAATCAAACTAGCTTTTTATGGGCTTTCAGACATTAAGAAATCCTGTTGATGACAGTTCCCCTTTAAATATCCTTTCTGTGCCCGTTTTGTTAAACCCCTTCAAATATTTGAAAGTCCCGATCCCGCCTCTCCTCCAGGATGTACATATTCAACTTAGTCAGCCTGTCCTCATAGGTTTTGCCTTCCAACCCCTAGATCATCTTAGCTGCCCTATGCTGCACCCCCTCCAGCAGTCTGATATCCTTCTTCAGAAAGGGACACCAAAATTGCACGCAGTACTCCAAATGTGGCCTGACTAGTGACCTGTACAGCGGCAGCATCACATTCCTGTTTCTGGATGAGATTCCTCTCGCAGTGCACCCTAGCATCTTGTTGGCCTTAGCTGCCACCTTCCTGCACTGAGCTGAGTTGTTCATATTACCTGTTATGATCACCCCAGGTCCTTCTCCTCCTCTGTGACCTCTGTCTGAACTCTTCCCAACTGGTAGCTCCTCCCTGGGTTCCTTGCTGTGAAGTGCTAAACCTTGCACTTCTTCGCATTGAAGCTCAATTGCCACTTTTCTGACCACTCCTCCAGTTTGATCAGTTCCTCCTGTAGCCCCTGCCACTCCTTTATGTCATCCACCACTGCCCTTATCTTGGTGTCATCTGCGAATAGACTGATCTTGCTCCTAACACCATGTGAGATCCGATATGAATAATCCAAACAACACTGGACCCAGGACTGAGCCCTGCAGCACCCCGCTTGTCACTGCCCTTGGGGAAGAGAGTGCCCCACCACCACTACCTGTTGCTGCCTCTCCTTCAGCCAATTCACAATCCATATTACCATTTTTGTCCTTGCCCCCACATATTGCAACTTTACCCCCAGCCTCCTATGAGGCACTGAATCAAAGGCCTTGCTGAAGTCTAAATACAGCACATCCACTGCATGGCCTTTATCCAGTTCACTCATTACCCAGTCGCAGTATTCAATTAGGTTGGTCTGGCAGGATCTTCCAGAGACAAATCCCTACTGCTGACTGTCCTGGAGTAAATTTTCCTCCAAAAAGGTCACCAGCCTCTCTTTCAGGATTGCTTCCATACGTCTCCTAGGGGGCAAACCAAGGCTCCATGGGAAAGGGCGGAGATTGAGGTAAGGTGAGGTCTGACTAGTTGTGGAGGGTATCCGGAGAAGGTGATGTGGTGTGCAGAGGGCAGAAATCCTTTCAGTAAATAATACCTGAATATAATCAGAAATACAGTAACACTGAACCACCTCATCTCTCAAATGAGCTTACTGGGAGCTGGATCCACCATCCCTGCAGACCACACCCCTGTCCTTGACCACCCTCCCTGCAGCTGTCCCCCTCTCCAGACCACCCTCTGTGCCCACAGACAACATATCTTGCAACCTTGTGAAACTAAAATGTGAGAGACCCGATGGCATGCATCCTGCACGTAGGAGCACTCCCGGCTGTTTGCGGGTCTCCACATGAGCGGAGAGACCAGGAACCATTATAGGATTGGGCCCATAGTGTGTTTCGTATTTCTGCATTAAAGGCAGAGGTTACAGCATCATTTCTGTGTGGTAGCACCTTTCTCATGAGGGACAGGGCAGATGCATGGGAGCAGCACCCTTACAGCTGAACCCCATTCGCATCTAGCAGGATCCTCCTTCTGCAGCTGGAACCCCTCCTGTCTGTGCCAGCCCCTTGCATCTGGATCCACCTACAGCAAAAGAACAGACTTGCTTTGTGCTACCTGGGCTCCCCCTGAAGCTGAACCCCACCTCATGTAGCTGGACACCCCTTTCCTGCTTCTGCCCACCATCCTACATCTGGCCACTCCTTGCATCTGGACACCCACAGCAAAAGAAAATACTTTCTTTGTGCTCCCCAGCCCCAATCTGCACTTAGGGGAAAGGGCCGAGGAGCGGAAAATACACGAGGATGTCAGCTGATTCTGCAGTGTTTTGAGTGCTCCCTGGTCCAGATCTGCAGTTCGAGGGCTCAGGAGAGCAGGGATATGGATTGCATAGTATAAAAGTGCTGGTGTGTTTAGAAACAACTACCTGTTCAAGTTAGCAAATCCTCTAATTAACTGGAAACTACGACAGCCTACCACCCATCCCCCCCTTTTTTTGGGGGGGGGGTAATGGGAGGCTGAGGCTATGATGGTAGAGGGTAGGCATGAGATCCTTGGGGTGGGGGAGGGGGACTTGGCATGCAGTAGTCGGCTGCAAGGGCTGTAGTATGGTAGAACAAGAAAACATTCCAGGTCTTAGACCACGTTGTCCTACCAGCTGACCAGCCTCAATGCAGCAGGACAACCCTTCCAGCTCCTTGAGCAGCCTCCCTCTCCAGCTGGCCTGGCTGGCCAGTCACCAAGCATCCTCACCCAGCTGTTCTCCTCAGCAGATCACCTTCCCTGTCTGGACACCCCTCCCATCCAACCTGCCTCTGGGCATCTGAACTCACCTTCCCACTCCAAGATCAGGCTTCTCCCCTCCAAACAGCTGCCCATTGTCCCCGCAAGTGGACCACCCCTCAAGCTGAACACTTTGCTCTAATTGGATCACCCTCAAGCCTCCAGACAGGCTCCCCCACAGCCAACTACCCTCCCTGCAGCTACCTCCTGACCAGCCCACTCTCAGTTTCATCACAACTGCAATGGTACAGTATGTGCTATAAAATGTAATTGTCTTTATAGTTCTGCTGGTGGGGATAGCTAATGCTAGGGAACTATATGAACAGACAGTGCAAAGGTATGGAGATAGGCAGTGCATGGAGTTATAGGGAGGGTAGGCACTGCAAAGGGGATAATGGGAATAGACAACATATGAGGGATACAGGGACAGGCAATGCAAAGTGGGCAATAGGGATCGGCAGTGCAAAGGAGCAATGTGGTCAGGCAATGCAGATGAGGCCATATTCACAGGCAGTGTAAACGATGCAACAGGGACAGGAAATGCAAGGGGGCATGGGGATAGGTAATGCAAATGAGTGTAGGGGACAGACAGGCACAGTTGTAGCTACACCATTACAGCATACCTACCTTGCATAGATAAGAGATCTTTCACCTGAGTCCTGGGATTGGGGTATTGAGGCAATGTCCAGTCCTACCTGAAAAGAATAGCCATTGGGTGCAAAGGATCCATAGTTCTTTAGGAACAAAATTGGACTTAAGGGTAAACATACCACCATACTTATCTAATATGCAGGGGTCCATGTTCTGTCAGACTGGGATCAGTGTCCTGTTAGACCTGTAGAAAACAAGACAAATTTGCATGAACCCCCTCTTATTCTGCAACGAGTGGGTCCTGTTGACATATTGTATCACAGTTCTGACTTTTGATTGCCTTTTGTGACACATACACATGCACAGTATGAGTATGTCATGCAGTTGTAGTGACTTTGAGTACCACTTAGATAGATAAAAATGTTTATTTTTAACAGGTAAATAAACCTTTGGGACTGCAAGGCCCTGTTTTACCAGGTTGTCCTATATAAGCAAATGGTTACAAGGAGAAGTACAAATCTTAACCAGGTTTCATAAAAAACATCAATTAACATTGAAATACACCATCAGACACTTTTTAACAATTACATACAAAAAAGCCATAAAATTATCACACTCAACTCTCACATACGGTAACTAGGGTTATATTTCTAGTAGTGGTGTCAGTATACAAAACAATAAAGGCTTGAAATAACACCTTTAATGTAATATTTCCAATAACCATACCCTTGCAGCTAAATACACTTTTGACAGATTGCATACAAGAAGCCATAAAGTTATCACATTTAACTATCTGAGTGGACAGAATATGAGCTGTCACATACAATACCTAGGGTTGTATTTCTAAATGGAGACATCAGTATACAAGACTAAATGTAACTTAAGACAACACTTTTGATGCAGTAATTCCGACAAATATACACTTAAATCTAAAAACATCATTACTTCAGGCACTTTTACAGATTTGAGCTATGCCTCTTTATGGCAGTTTGTACTAAGACTTAAAACAGTGACAGTTTACTTTCCACATTTGGTCTAGACCTTTTTTAAACTGTACCAAATTACTTGCATTTCTGGTCTCTAAATTTAATTAATTCCATATCTTTGGAAGATAATACCTCCTTTGCATCTTACTATACTTGTTCTTAACTATGGGAATCCTTAAGCCGCTATTTTGGATATCTCTCAAAGGATATTTGTTTATTGACTTAGGTGCATAATGGGTTCCATTTTTATTTACCACTCAAATTCCACATACGCATTTTGGCCCAATCGCTTCTTTCTCCGAATTTCAAGGGGATCCCAATCTAGCCTCTGTAAGAGACTTCAAAGATGGTTGTTAAAATTACATTTTGAAACAAATCTAGCTATCTTTAAGTATACTTTATTTAGCGTATCCAAATCAGTTTTTGTCGCATGTTGGTAAATCAGGCTCTCATATTCTAATATTGGCAATAACAACTGCTGTGCTACCTTGTTTCGATCTTCTTTTGGCAGAAATGAAATCTTCCTGCGTATTACCCCCAGTCTGACATTCACCTTCTTTGCAGTGCTGGCTACATGCCCCCCAAAGGTTAATTTGTTATCCACAAATACCCTCAGATATTTATATTGTTCCACCTCATCCAGCTTAGAACCATCTAAGGTAGTAATGTTCAACTCTTGATTAGATGTCTTAGCTGCACTTTTTGTTTTGAACAGCATAACCTGAGTCTTTTTTTGTTCAGAACCATTTCGGAGGCCTGCAGCCAGCACCGCAACACATCGAAGTCAGACTGCAGTGTATTTTGCAGTTCAGTTCTGTTCGCTGCTCTAGCTATCAGAGCCATATCATCCGCATAAAGGTAAGTTTTGCACCTGTCGCTCAACTGTGGCAATGGATTTATGTAAATTAAAACCAAAAGGATCGAACCCTGGGGTACACCCCTATGGATCCCTTCCTTCTCAGATAGTATGTCACCCACACAGACCTGCTGGGTGCGCTCTGTCAGGTAGGACAACATCCATGATTAAACTAGTTTGGACATACCTTCAAGTGTCAGCCTATCCATTAAGATGCTATAGTCTACCAAATCAAAGGCTTTTGAGAGGTCAACAAACACCACTCCCACAGACCCCCCCCATCTCCATTCCATTTGAAACTGTGTCAATGAAGTCTGTGAGAGCAGTGTCTGTCGACCTCCCTGCCCTGAAGCCCACCTGACAGTCCGATTGTAATTTATATTTTTCTAAAATCTCATGTACCTGATTACATACTAATCCCTCAAAATCCTTGGAGAGCGTAGACAACAGAGCTATTAGATGGTAATCGGTTAGGATATCTCTATTCCCCCCTTGAATATGGGTATTATTTTTGAGTTTTTCCAGAAATCTGGATAAATTCCCTGCTGTAAACTAGCATTGAATAAATTTGTTATGACTGGAGTTATCTGTTCAACAGCGTCCTTTAGGAATTTTATTTCAACCTGATCCAATCCTGTAGCCTTCTGTGAATTTAATTTGCTTTTGAACCTCATTTTGCTTAATTTCTCTAAAATAAAATTGTGGTACATTTGATTTGGTTTCTATAGGGATATCTCGAGAAATTAATGGACCTTCCAAATGACTTAACATCCAAGTCTGGAAGTTGATAAAAATAATGATTTAGATTGTTTGTGATTTGATGTACAGTCATTTCTTCATCATTCTCTTCCTGGATAGATATTTCTATATCTTTCTTTGGTTTCCCTTCAAGTTGTTTTATAAGGTTCCAGTATTGAGCAGAGTTTTTTATCTGATTTATTTTGCATTTGAAATGTTTTTTCTAGCCTTTTTAATCATATTTTTATATTTGTTTCTTATTTTTTTGAACAACTCCCAATTTTCCATTTTCAGGGTTTGATTTGACTTTCTCCACACTCTATCCTTCCATCTAATCTGTTTTTTTATTTTATCATCTACCCAGGGATGATGTTGTTTTCTTTCTTTTATTTGTTTAAAAGGTGCATTTTTATTACATATATCCACAAAAGTATTGGTGAATTCTTTGACCGCCAGATCAACATCTGGAATGAGATTTATTTGTTCCCATTTTACATAATTCAATTGGTGTTGGAAATTTGTTCTATTAAACTTGTTAAAATCTCTTGTAAATTTCACATTTGGTGTGTTTGTTTATGTTCACATTCTACTTCACATTCTATATAACAATGATCCCCTAAATTTGGTGACCCCACTTTAAAACTTAATGGTTTTAAACCTGCAGTCACAAATATCAAATCTAAAATATTACCATTACTTTGATGTAAACTTTTACACGTTGGAGTATTTATAATCTGAGTTAAACCCAATGGTTGAAATGCAGCTTCCAGTTCCAAGCCTCTGGCTGCACCCCAGGCGCAGTTAAAATCTCCCATTACTAATGTGTCCTTTTGTTCCACCATAGTGGTTGGTTGAGATGATAAAATCTCAAATGCTGCAGGCTTAACCTTTGGATGTGAATAGACTACTCCAACACATACTTTAATTTGAGAACATAAACGAGAACCATCTCAATTCCTTCGCTGTTTCCTGAGAACAACAGTTTCATCTGCCCCAATGTTTCCTTTATAAATAAAACCACCCTTCCTCCTCTCTGCAGTCTGTCAAAACTGAAAAGTTCATCATTTTTGACAGTTATCTCAGTATCTGGATGTTTATTGGTAAGCCAGGTCACTGAAGTACCCACAGCATCATACTCCTCATTATTAATCCATTGCTCAAAAAGTGCCTGTTTGCCCACTAAACTTCTGCCGTTATCATGGGCCAGTCTAATAACATTCATTTTTTTGTTGGGGTCCTGGATTGGACTCCACATCTCCATTCACCATTGTCAGAATTAAAATAAGCACCATACCTCTGCTAAGATCAAGGCTTGCGGATTTAGTACCCAAGTGTAACCAATTTGTTCCTGTCAAGGAACTTATCTGATTTTTACAAGATCAATTTAGTTTATTTCTTCTGTTTGTTTTATTAGTTTTTAAACATGTTTTTAAACCCACAAGCAGAGAAGCAAAAGTTTAGCACCTACTTCTGTCAGTATCAGTGTACATTGTCAATTTGTATAGACTGACAGCAGAAAAGATTGTAAGCCCCACCCAAAATAAAGTTGAATACATTTTTCTATACAATTTGTTGTTTTGGCCTTATAATAGCCAACATTTTATGAGTAAAGCCTACCACTATTTCAAACTGACTTATATAGCTGTAATACACAGAACCCAGAGACATAGATTATTCTGTACCAATACCCCCAAAAGGCCTCCAATTTAACTTAATTTGTTTGCCAAAGACCAATCCATTACTAATTAACAATTTGTCTAAAGACTATCAATCATGCCAAAATAAATGGCCCTAGTTTGACTATAGGGACTTTAACAAAATAAGCATATTTTATCAGACTACTACACTCCATCAGAGATCTCCAATTATTAATTAATTATTTATCTAGATACTGCTAGATTAGGTTAAGAAAAACAACCCCTGTCTAACCATAAAGCTAATAACATAAGCCTGTTTTATCAGACCATTGCACTCTACCAGGCTACTCCTTCAATGTGAATCAAACATAAATTATGAACTGGCTCCTGAAATTGAAGGAAGCTGATTGGTTGAGAGGTATTGGAAGCTGTGATGATATGGGGTGACAGATCGGATTTTAATTTAAAAAACAAAACTCCATGGAGATCTTGACCCGGTGCCAGAGCAGACAGTGCAGGGACAACATCCTGGGACAGTGATGGGAGAGTGACACACACACATTTCAGAGCTGCACCTCCTCACAACAGTGCCACCTGCTGTCCACAGCCCTTCAGGAACTTTTTCCTGAAAAGGTACTCCTCCAACAACCCCAAAAATGCCATTTTCATAAGATTTTAAAGGTTTTTTTTTCTGCTAAAACATTTAAACCAGTTCATAATAGCAATAATGCACTCCAGGGTGTGGTATATCATGGGTAGGGATGTAAGTTTGTCATGGATGAGGTTTTAATGACTCACTGTTTGTTCATGAAATCATTAGTAAACAGTAGTAAATGTTGTGGCACTGTCATCATTGCTATATTCTGGTGACACCAGTGAAAGACATGGAAGTCCTGAATAAAGATCAAACGTCATGGAATCAATGACGTGTATGACTGCCATGACAAACTTACATCCCTAATCATGGGATATCATCACTTCTCGAGTCTTTGGACGCACTCGGCCTGCAGCCTCGTGCCCAACCACCCAAGGCGTGACAATATCCCATGATATACCACACCCTGTTGTGCATTATTGCTTAATTATAACTATATATATATATATATATATATATATCAGACACAAGTTAAGACTTGTACATTCTAATACTCTTAGTTGCTCTAATCTCATAAATTAATTTTTAAGAAACAGCAAACTGTACTGTGCGAACAAGCTACTCTAAAATACTGCTATCCAGAAGCTGGTAGGATTAAAACTGTGCTGGCGTAAAGTCACCTTTATAATGGCTGCAAACAGCAGCTTTCAGGATGCAGTTTCTTTTCAACAGGTAACTTCTGTGTATATTGATAGACCTCTAGGCCTTTATCTGCTGGCAAATTTCGTATGCTCGTATATACAATATTCAAATTGGGGAGGGGACTCCTCTTTTTTTCCAATTTCTTCTATGGAGTGGCGCTCGTGCCACTCATGCTTGCGCTGACACTTGCGCTCAGAGAGCAGCATGGGCTTTTGTAGGCTGATGTCCCGTCCCCCTGTCCTCTGACTGGCTGCTGGTTATCTCTGTCCCACACACAGAAGACTTGAAAAAAGCGTCTTGAGCTGAATGAAAGTCCTGCTCCTGAGGTGAAATAATGCAGGTGCTAGCAGATTTAAAAGCAGAAATCCCTAGCTGCTTTATAGATGTTCCTCGGCTGCTGACAGTCACTGCTCCACAGCGAGCGGCACAGGCTTTTGTCATAGGCTCTGTCCACATTAGGGCTCCTGTAACATTACAGGCAAGTAAACACGTTACAGGAGTTCCTAGACATAATTCACGTCCACACTGGTAACGTTTTCAAACTGTCAGAAAACCCGTGTTTAAACCCTGATAGTATCAGGGTTTTAGCATGGTTTTCAACATGGTTTAAAAATAAACACGGTTACATGATCAGTGTGGATGGGAGTCCATGCCGTGTTCACTGTGCTTCAGACCATATTGGTCTTCCGAGGAACCAGAATACACTGCTCCTTAACACCATCACTCCCGGTTCCCGTAACCCGTACCCTCTCACTGCTGGTGACCTCACATCCATCCACATTTCCCAAAACCCAGGAGTTGTGTTTTGCCCGAAGCCTACCTTACAAGCCCTTCTTCAGTTGCAGGTGCTGATCCTGCTCTGTCCGCATCTCACACTCCAGCAGTGGTGGGCACAGCCATGTTTAAACATCCTTTGCATGGCAGTGCCCACTTGCATGCTGGGACTTGCATGGCGCCGTTAGCATGCCCCACAGTGCACTATTGGGCTGTGCGGTGGAACTCGCTGACCGAACAATTTTCTCTGTGGCACGGTTTACTTAGGAGTATGGATGCACTTGTCAGCAGGGCTCGAAAATGGAGACCGAAGTGTGGACATGCTAGCACGGTAAGTGCTGTAACATTTTTGAAAATGTTACTGAAGTACAGATACCAGTGTGGACAGGGCCTTATTGTTAGCAAATGTGGTGTAAATATATTCAGTTAAGGGCGTCCTGGTGGTCCTGCGGCAGCGCAAGTGAAATACTGAGACAGTAATGCTTGGATAGAGCAAGCTGAACTTAAAGTCACAATACTGTTCCATGTTATCATTCAAACCCATGGAACTGCACACCACAGTTTCACAAAGGCGCCACAGATTTTTTTCCCTATTTATTTAACTACTTTTTTATGTCTTGTGCTTCAGGGCTATGTCCTCCCATGGTCTGAGATTCCCAAGACTCTGGAATAATCTCCCGAAAGAACTGCAGGATTACGAATCTCTCGCTGGTTTCAAGTCTGGACGTAAGTCACACCTGATTAAACTGACTACCTGCTGTTGCTACTGTTGACCCAGTACTCTGAATCTAGGGGTTGTCACCTTCACAACCTCATGCTTGGGCTAGTCCCCTCATGTTTGAGCACAGCTCAGGTACCTATAATACTGACTCATGAATTCGAACATTGCGCCAGTGGCTATATTTAGTATCTGCCTACACACTTTTTCATGTACTTGTCAACTTTGTTTTTCAATGATATGTGTTTAACCTTTGCCATGTATTATTCTCAGTTGTACATGCTGAACCCTTATTTTTCCCTCTAGGTACATGTAACTAATCCCGAGTCACCCCTGAAAAAGGGAATGTTATGGTCTCAGAGGGCTAACCCCGCTACCAAAATTTAAATAAATAAATAACTCAGCTGTAAAAGATATATTCGCATACTTTTTTTTTTGGCAAGTTATATAATAAATAATTAGGGACACAATAATGGCCTTATTATGTCATTGTGCCTGAGAAAAACTCTGCAGTCTTCTCATCTCATGGAGCTGGGGATAGAAATTCTGCCCATTTCACTCAATGAAATTAACCCCTGTTGTTCACAAACACCCATACATTACTCACTGTGCACTTCACTGTTCAAACATCAGTTTTGGCAACACAGTTGTAAATTACACTCCAGCTGTCAAACAACGCACCCAGATATGTTGTAGACATTTTTTTTAATTATCATTAGTCTGCAAATTGTGAACACCAGATTTTGTCTTGCAAGGGCTCAGGCTTCACGTTGGCACCCATGTCGGGGCTAGTGCTAAGAGTGGATGACTGACCTGGCAGCGAGCAAGAAGATCGCTGTTATCAGTGCCATACACTGTTTTGAGACGGTTGGTATGATGGAGAGATTCCACTCCTACACTGCAGCCTGCTAAACAATGAGAGACCTACCCCTCTTGGTTGCTGTCCCAGCCTGCCTCTCCAGCTGCCCCTGCACAAGATGGCATCCTTCTCTTACCTCCACTTCCTCCACCACAGCGATCTGTCTCACCCTCTTTGTCTCCATACACTTTCCAGCTCAGCTGCTGATCCCAGTCTTACTGACCAATGGCCATGCTGCACTACACCTCATACAACCAGGGCACAAGCTCTCCCCTGGCAACCATTTTCCTCTACCAACAGTAGCCCTAGCAACCACTGTACCGCCCTCCATCTCTTTGATCAGAGTTCTGGGACTGCCCTCCCACAGAACTCTAAGGAAAGACTGAAGGGCAGCTCCTCAAAGAAAAAGTGGTGCTGCTTGAGCTATGGACAGCAGCCCCAGCATGGCCAGCTTACTCATGCTACTGGGTGGAGTTGGGGGCCGGGCAGGGTAAGAAAGGCAGCTCAGCAAATAAAAACTAATGCTGCCTGGGTTATGGACAGCAGTCCCGGCATGGCCAGCTTACTCACGCTACTGGGTGGGGGAAGGTCAGAGTAAGAAAGGCAGCTCAGCAAACAAACTAGTGCTGCCTGGGCTATGGACAGTAGTCCCAGCATGGCCACCTTACTCATGCAACTGGGTGGGAATGGTGGAGTAAGAAATGTAGCTCAGCAAAGAAAAACTAGTGCTGTCTAGGTTATGGATAGCAGTCCCAGCATGGCCAGGTTTTCTTTGGGGGTAGCAAGAACCTTTTGTAAAGAGACTGCCCACTTTTGTATGAAAAAAAAAGCTAGGTGACAGATTATGGGCAGAGCCAAGCGAACAAGAGCGTACAGAAAGTCATAAAGCCACTCAGCTGCTTGCCAGCCAGCTTCATGCAAATAAAAGGACCGATGCACTGTCTCATTGGATCGCTTTGGTCCCTTCAACTACACAAAATTTCCACTCATCAAACTGTGACCAGCATTATATTCAGCCTGCCTGATCATTGGTCTGTCACTGATGAGCCTAATGCAGCTTCACTTGCACTGGGCTAGTCAGTGACACACACCTGAAATGCTGTTCATTGTAACAAAATGTTTCTTGCACACATGCAACCAAACATAAAAATGATTGAACAGCAGCAGTACAGCAACATAGTGTAACTGAGATTGCAAACAGTAAGCAGGCTATCATGGTGCAACTGGGAGTGCAAACAATAAACAGCTAACACAGTGCAACTGAGAGTGCAAACAATAAACAGGCTAACACAGTGCAACAAAGAGTGCAGACAATAAACAGCTAACACAGTGCTACTGAGAGTGCAAACAGCAAACAGGTTTTCAAGGTACATATAAAAGTGCAAACAACAAACAGCCTAACAAAATGAAACTGAGAGTAAAAATAGCAAACAGGCTAACAGGATGCAACAGAGAGTGCAAATAATAAGCAAGCTAACAAAGTGAAAATGAGAGTGCAAAAATTAAAAAGGCTAAGAAGGTGAAAATGAGAGTGCAAACAACAAACAGGCTAACAATATGCAACTGAGACTGCAAACAACTGACTAACAGGATGCAATTGAGAGTGCAAACGATAAATAGGCTAACACAATGTAATTGATTGTGAACTATAAACAGGCTAACAAGGTGCAACTGAGTGCAAACAACAAACAGGCTAACAAGGTGCAACGGAGAGTGCAAACAATAAACAGGCTAACACATTGCAACTGAGAGTGCAAACAATAAACAAACTAACAAGGTACAACTGAGAGTGCAAACAATAAACAGGCTAACACAGTGCAACTGAACACAAACAACAAACAGGCTAACACAGTGTAACTGAGACTGAAACAGTAAGCATGTTAACAAGATGCAGCTGAGATGGTAACAATAAACTGGCTAACGATGCAATCGAGAATGCAAACAATAAACAGACTAACAATGTGCAGCTGAGAGTGTAAACAATAAACAGGCTAACACGGTGCAACTGAGATTGAAAACTATAAACAGGCTAACACAGTGCAACTGAACACAAACAAACACTGTGTCACTGAGACTGCAAACAATAAACAGCCTAACAAAATGCATCTGAGAGTGCAAACAACAAACAGGCTAACAGGATGCAACAGAAAGTGCAAATAATACAGGCTAACAAGGTGAAAGTGACAGTGCAAACAATAAACAGGCTAACAAGATGCATTTTAGAGTGCTAACAATAAACGGGTTAACAAGATGCATCTGAGAGTGCAGACAACAAACAGGCTAACAGGATGCAAGTGAGACCCACATATTCAAAGGAGATGCGTGACCCAAATGGAGATACTCGGCGCATCCCAGAAAATGCATAAAAGCATGATATTCGAAAGCGTGAGATGTGTTGCGTGTTCGAATATGCCGTCACACAGAAATAATGTATGCAGCACAAAAAGAAGAGGCGGGCACCTGAATATGCCTCGCAAGTGTATATTCAGCCAAAATGTGCGTCACATGTGTCACGCATCACAAAACTGTGCCACGCAAAGTTAGGTATGTAAGGGGATGGCCTAAATCAGTCAGCTACCCACAGGCAGGCTGCAGAACTGCAGACCGGAGACCCTGAGACAGCCCAATGAGGTGCACCAGGATGTGCTCCAGGCACCCGTACACAGCAGTCATGCCAGGATGGTAGTACCCAAGGCCACAGCCACACTGTGCCAGCTTACCGTGCACCTGCTGGGTGCCACCTCTGACGCCACCCAGGCAGCAACCCCACTCACCACACCTAGGTCAGGGACACCTAGCTGCCACATGCTAGTCAGGCATTCCCCGAGCACACCAGTGGAGCAGACAGCTACAATGTGGCACATGTATCAGGTGCCATGGCCTGCACCCATGTGGCCATCAGAGTGCCGTCCAGTGGAGGCATGCACCCATGGTGGCATCTGGGACAACAGTGAGCAGGATGTATGGTGGTAATGGTGGCACTATGGCATAGGTCAGGGACAGCCCAGTGGCACATGCCCACAGTAGAACACCATAGGTGCACACATCATGTTGGTGCCAGACCCACACCACCAGGAACCACATACATGTCTCCGATGCCATCCCTGCAGTGTGACACTGATACAGGGGCCCTGGGTTCAGATCACTGTGATGTACTGGTGGTGGACAGTGCACAACTGTCAGCAGTGCGGAGCAGGGGTGACACCACCTGCAGTCTGTAATTAGTAGGGGCATGCCCCAAGGACACTGGACCATTCCAGTGTTGTGCATGTGTCCACCTAGGGCATGGACATGGCCATGGGTAGTAGCACTGCAACCTCACAACTGTCACACAGTATGGGGTATGGTACTCATGTTATCACTCAGACACCCCTTGGCTCATATAGAGTAGATGACATTACACACCGACCACGAGGACTGTTATGTAGACTTGTATGCTACTATGGGATGCTAGGTATCGGCACACTGTAGCAACATTGGTGTACTCATTTCCATAGTCTTCTGAGCTTGTACTGTCATGTTTGCTACTGTGTCACACATTCTGACCAGTTGTCACACACCTTGGCACACATTTGGGTGCTAAGGGGTGGGGGGATATGTAGCACTGTACTCAGGCCAATGCAGTCCACGCACAAACAACCATGCATTCCACCTGCCTGCTTGGCTGCAGTACCTCCTGATCACCTTTGTGGAGTGGTGTTGCTGCCCTGTAATGCTTGAACTGCACATGCCAATGGTATGCAACTGGCCTGAATACATTCCAGGAATTATATGCAAATGTGCTGTTTGGGCGCTGACTGTGCAGTGAGGCCATTTGCTTATCCTGGCTGAATACAGCAAATCTGCATGCCGTGCAAGTGGCTTTGCATTGCACACTTCCGTATGTAGTAGTAGTAGAAAATCTTTATTGCTCATCCTTATATCACAAAGACATTACAGTTTCATACAAAAATAAATAAATAACACATTAAAAACCGCCATCTCAAAGTACGGTCAGGTACAGTGCAATAAGACAAAGGATATGACATATTACAATTAAAAGACAATCCATAATAGAGCCTCCATGAAATATCTCAGATGGCCTTCATTTTGTTATTCTTTAGTGATTTCTTTTTATGTTTAATGACACTAGCAAGGAATTTTGCTATCCTTTCCACTTCAGTCCCCGTCTTAGGATTCAGTAGGATAAATGTAGTGTCATAATTAAGATCAGCATATTTTATAAAGAAATCCTTCAGAAACAAAGTTCTGGGAGCATTATAAAGAGGACATATTAAGATTATGTGATCAGTGGTTTCCCTGTGTCCTCTGAAACATGAACATTGTTCAGATTGATAGTCTCCTCTATGTTTATTAAAATAGATACATTTGGAGTTTATAATATTGAATCTTACCCACATTATTATATTTTTATTATATGGTTTAACAGGAAGCAATAAGTAGTCTTCTAACCCTTGAACTAATTTGTTATGTACAAGCCATGGTGACTGTTTTTGATTTTTTGAGTGGGGATAGGTCCTTCTTTTGAGCAGACCAAAATAGTTTTCTTTTAATAGTAGTTTTAAATAGAGATGAAATAAGTATGCCCTTGTTGTAATCATTCCAAAGGTGAAGAGAATCCATATTCTTGAGAATATTCCGAAGTTTTCCTAGCCAGGGAGTGGAGATACCTCCATTGAACCAAGTCATTTTTTCCTGAAAGCATTATTTAGGTAAAGTATTAGCCAAGTTGTTAATCAGTCGAAGTCAGTAAGAGACTATCCTTAATTGTATAATATAACTGAGATCTATTCTACCTAGTTCAGCCCTGACGAGGGCCGAAGAAGTAGAGGAAGGGACCTGTATTAATGCTTTATAATAATATAATAGTGGGGTTTCACATCTGGGGAAAGATTGAAAACCCCAGACCTCTGCTCCTTATAGGAGGATTGAATTCAGTTTTGCTTCACTGGCCCCTATGGCAGGGATAATAGTGTTTCTTCCAAAGTTATAACTGAAATGTATAAGAGCCTTGGCAATATGTTTTGCACTAACAGTCTGTTGATTTAAATATAGGTTCCACCTACCATTGGAAGAGAACCTAAGACCCAAATAAACATACTCCTTGACTACTTCTATAGTGTTCTCATGTAATTTGATGTGACAATCCAATTTGGAGTGACCAAAAATCATAACTTTTGTTTCTGTGGAATTTATCTTTAGTTCCAGTTCCTAACATTTAGTTACAATTTGGTTAAATTGGTTTTGAAGCCCTTTCCTGGTTAGTGAAAATAAAATAAGTTCATCAGCATAAGCCAAAATATGTAAAGGTGTATGTAAAAATTTGGGGGCATCAACACATTCTACATTCTGGGCTCTCAAAAGGGAATCAATATAAATATTAAATGAACTAGGAACAAGTAGGCAGCCTTGTTTAACACTGCTGCCAGAGGGAAAAATTCAGAAATATTTCCACGTGTGTTATATCTTACAGCAGTGATAGTATTAGAGTAGAGTAATGTTTTTGGAGCTAGGATATTAGCTAGAATACCACAATCAAATAAAATATGCCATAAAGTGTTTCTGTTGACAGAATCAAAAGCCTGAGAAAAATCTATAAACAGAACAAAGAATTTGGATTTTCTGATATGCACATATTTTTCAATGAGAGATGTGTAAAACAGAAAAGATTATCAATAGTGGAATAGCTATGTCTAAATCCGGCTTGGAATTTGGGGAGTGGAGCGTTATCTTTAAGCCAAATATGTAATTTGGCCACTAACATTTTAGTGAATATAATGTCAAGTAAACTAATTGGCCAAAAATTTGCGGGATCCCAATATCTGCCTTTCTTATGAATGTGCACTATGATATTTCTTGTCCAGTAAGCCAGAATAAAATTATGTGTAAGGCATAGCTTGAAAAAGGTGGTTAATACAGGAACCCAGAATGTGAGATATTGTTTGTATAACTCACCCAGAATCTGGTCAGGACCCGGGGCTTTTTTGGATGCAAGGAATTTTATTGCCTCTTCCACTTCTAGTTGAGAAAACCTAAGAGGGGTGTATGTTACTTTTTTATAGGATGTCATCCACTGAATTTAAAGTTTTTGAGGCTTCATCTTTATTGAAAATATTTTTTGAAATAGTTTACCCATACTTCCTTAGAGATGTATGTGGGAAGAGATTCTGAATGCTCACAGGTTCCCTCTGCTACTAACCTCCAAAATTTTTGAAAGTCATTATTTTCAATAACTTCCTACATGATTAACCATCTCTGATATCTATATTCCTGCTTTTTGAGATTAATAAGTGTTTTATAATTTAGTCTGGTTGTTTTAAGCAGAGAGAAATTCTCTTCTGTTGGTATTCTCTTTGCTTCCATATTAGGTTTGTTAACTGTTTCTTGCCTCTTCTGCACTCATCATCAAACATGGTCTTATCAGATTGGACTTAATATGTGCTTGGTAAATTCTAGGTTTGATATTCATGAAGACTTGGGCAAGCCAGTTATCCATCTGGTGTATAGATAAAAGGACTGTGTCAATATCCTGAATTCAGTGGTTGCTTCAAGAACTATTTGATCAAACATTTTCAAGTATTGTTATTTAGAACTAATTCATTTTTCCCATATAAGTTCATGGGATCAAGTGGGCAGTGCAACTCTTCCTTCATAGGGTTGGACTCTGAAGCAAAAAATAGTAAACATAGAGGAGCATGATCGTTCTCAGGTCTCATTTTTATGTACAAAGATTTAAAAAACTTGTAACTTTCAGGCATGCATAAACAATAGTTAATAGTACTTTGGCCTGTAGTTGAAAAATAAGTGGTATTACCTGAGGTATCACTATGTAATCTGCCATTTAATATTAGTAAATTGTTTTGCTCACTTCCATATGCTCTGCACTGGGCTCTGGGCACCTGCTGCACTGCGCATCTCCCACTGCATGATTGTGCATGTGTGGGATATTCAGCTGCACATGCGCGATCACATATTATGGTGCAATTTCTGAGTATGCCCTTATTTTGTGCCGGCACAGTTGAGTTATGCGGCACAAGCACTTACGCAGTGCATTCTACCACTTTTGAATATGGGGTCCTGAGAGTGCAAACAATAAACAGATTAACAAGGTGCAACTGCGAGTGCAAACAACAAGCAGGTTTTCAAGGTGAAAATAAGTGCAAACAACAAACAGGCTAACAAGGTGCAGCTGAGAGTGCAAACAATAAACATGCTAACAAGATGCAACTGAGAGTGCAAACAACAAACAGGCTAACACAGTGCAACTGAGTGCAAACAATAAACAGGCTAACAAGATGCAGCTGAGAGTACAAACAACAAACAGGCTAACAAAGTGTAACTGAGAGTGCAAACAATAAACAGGCTAACAAGGTGCAACCGAGTGCAAACAATAAACAGGCTAACAAGATGCAACTGAGTACAAGCAACAAACAGGCTTTTAAGGTGCAAATAAGAGTGCAAACAATAAACAGGCTAACAAGGTGTAAATGAGAGTGCACACAATAAACAGGCTAACAGGATGCAACTTAAGAGTGCAAACAATAAACAGATTAACATGGTGCATCTGAGAGTGCAAACAACAGGCTAACAAGATGCAACTGAGAGTGCAAACAACAAACAGGCTTTTAAGGTGCAAATAATAAACAGGCTAACAAGGTGCAAATGAGAGTACAAACAATAAACAAGCTAAAAAAGTGCAAATGAGAGTGCAAACAGTAAACAAAATAACAAGGTGCAAATGAGAGTAAAAACAATAAACAGGCTACCAAGGTGCTAATGAGAGTGCAAACAACAAACATCATAACAAGATGTGAATGAGAGTGCAAACAATAAACAAGCTAAAAATGTGCAAATGAGTACAAACAGTAAACAAAATAACAAGGTGCAAATGAGTGTACAAACCAAAAACAGGCTAACAAGGTGAAAGACAGGAGCTGAGATAAGAGGGGAGAAACCCAAACAAGAATTTACTGATGAAAGTGATGCTATGTAGCTGGCGCCTTATAGGAAGGGGCATAAGGGAAAGGGAGGAGTAGAGGGTGCAGTGGTGAGTGAGAGGGGGAGAGGAGGTAGCAAAGCGGCATCAAGAATTTAGCAGGGGACATGATAGAAACTTTTAAGTACCTCAAGTGAATCAACAAAGTCCAAGAGGGTGGCATCTTTCAGAAAAAGAGATGTGCAAGAACAAGGGGGCACAATCTGAAGATAGAGGGAGGACGGCTCAGAGGTAATGTGAGGAAATATTTTTTCACAGAGAGGGTTGTGGGTGCATGGAACAGCCTCCCTGAGGAGGTCGTGGAGTCAAAAACAGGGGAATTCAAGAATGCATGGGACAGACATAAGGCAGTCCTAGTAGGGGGTAAGAGGAAGTAAGCTGTTGATTAATTAGGATCTGCAGCTTATCTGTTAGGTAGGAAAATGGGCAGACTAGGTGGGCCAAGCGGTCCTTATCTGCCGTCAAATTCAAATTCTATGTGTCCCGCCTGGCAAGAGAGGTTGCTGGAGCTGAGCAGTAGACAATATCTACATAGTGGAATACAGGGAGAATAGTTTTTGTGACTAGGGCACGCTGGGTTGAGAGAGGGAGGCAGTCTTTGTGCCAGTAGAGGGCGCAGAGTTTGGAGTCCATGTGTACAAGAAGTCAAGACTGCTGCGAAGCCAAACTCTCAGGTATTTAAATGTTTACTGATTGGAGGGGTGAGCCATTGAGGGTGGTAAAGGAGGGGGGGTTTGGAAGATTTGAGCAGTTTTTGTTTGGAACCAAAGAACATAGAGACTGTCTTTTTAGAGTTGAGTTTTAGTTGGTTTTGTTGGAACCAGGACTGCACCATGTTAAAGTCATGTTGAAGAGGAGCTGTGACATCGAGGGCAGAGGGACCAGAGTAGAACAACATGGTGTTGTCCATGTACATATGAATCTTTGGGGAGCAGACGGTGGGTAGATCATTGATAAATATAGAGAAAAGTATGGGGCCCAGTATGGACCCTTGTGGGACACCAGCAAGAATAGGGAGGGAGTGGAGAGTGAGGTGCCTACAGGAACGGATTGCTGCTTGTGCTGAAGATAAGAGCTCCACTTGGGGATCCTCCCATGCCTTCTGGGATAATATGAAGGAGCTAAGTGGAAAGACCTATCCCCCCCCACCATCTCAACTTTCCATAGATGGGACTGTCTCCACTGATCCACCCCGCATAGCTGAGTGCCTCAATAAGGCTTTCTCAGATCTAAGCTCTGTCCTCCCCTACTACTTTTTCGACTCTATCCCTGGCTCCACCCCCCACCCTGGATCACCCCTTCTACCTACGCACCATGTACCCCCTTGAAGCCTAGCCTTATCTGCAAAAAGCCCTAGCCAGCAACAACCCTAGTCGTCATCCCCTGGAGTCCAGAATCCTCCAATTAGTTTTGGATACTGTCCTAGCCCATCTCACCGACCTCTTAAACCAGTCACTTTGTCTGGGCCAGTTCCCAAATGCTTGGAAAATTGCAGAAATCACCCCAATCCATAAGAGTCGGGGTAGAACATCCCCCAACAATTTCAGGCTCATCTCCATTCTCCCCCGCTCTCCAAAGCACTAGAAAAAATCGTGGCCTTTCAACTCTCCGAGTACCTAGCCAAATACGACCTGATGTGCCCAGAACAACATGGATTCTGCCCTGGACACAGTACCACTACAACCCTCATGAAGTTCTTCCAGTACCTTCCCTCTGCTCTTGACTCTGGTCATGTTGCGGGGGCAGTGTTCATTGACCTCTCCAAAGCCTTTGACACTATCTCTCACCCCCTCCTGCTTGTCTTCCTCCATCAACTTGGCTTCTCCCCTGGCCTTGCTTGGTTTACCAGTTACCTCTCTACCAGATCCCAACATATGAAGGTAAACAGCACCCTGTCCAACACCCTGCCCATTCAGTCTGGAGTCCCCCAGGGTTCCATCCTGGGCCCCTTTCTGTTCAGCCTCTTTCTCAATACTCTCCCCAGCTCCTGCTCTGGCAGTATGCTCCTCTATGCCGATGATGCAGTCCTCTTTGTCTCCCACCCTGACCCTGCATCTCTACAGGTATCCCTGCAGCATACTTTCAACCAAGCTGAAAAGTGGTTCCTTGACCGCTGGTTGGTCATTAACCTCAAGAAAACCAAATCCATGCTCTTTTCTCACCACCAGAATAAGGCCAAAATGCCCCCCTCTGCATTCTCCCCAGTAACCCACACCCTCTCAAGCAGGTGTCATCCTACAAATACCTGGGCATCACCTTTGACTCAGCTCCTATCTTCTACACCCACATCAATACCCTGTCCTCAGCTATAAACTCTCGGATTGGCCTTCTCTATCAATACAGAGATTGCCTCCCCGAAACTGCCCTCTAGCTAGCCATCAACTCCTCCATCCTGTCCTTAGTGGACTATGGCCTTCCCATCTGCACCGCGGCTGACAACACTGCCCTCGCCAAAATTCAGACCTCTATAAACAAGGGCTGCAGGCTCCTGACCCGTGCATCCCACCGCACTCATACTTGCCTACTGTATGCTACTGCCAGCCTGCTCACCTTTGAGGAACGCTTGTGCTACTGAACCTGCTTACTTGCCAAAAGCCCTGCTTGGTCTCCCCAGAGGTCACTGCATCCTCATGTATGCATCCGTGATCTGTTGCCACCCATAGCACAGTTAGGGGTCACCTTCCAGGTGCCCCATACTAAGACCTCATTAGCCCAAAGGTCCTTCCACTACCGCGCCCCCACATGGTTCAACTCCCTCCCGCCTTCTGTCATAAATCTCCACAAAATTGGTCCTTTCAAAGTCGCTCTCCGTAACCTCCTCTTTGATGCCAGAAGCTGTAATTGCCCCTAATTATGTAATGATGGGGTCCCCCCACCTGGCCCCCAACCCTAACAATGTCCGCTGGACTGCTGTTTCCCCCATCCAATCCCCCTTTTTTCCCCACCCACTCTTTTTCTTCATAGGTATTCCTCTCTGGTACGTCCAGGGCTGTACCTTCTATTATTGTAATATTTCTTATTGTAATATTTCATGATTATAACTTACTGTATGCAACTTTATCTGTAAACCATTGTTGTAAATGTGTTCTTTTTATTACCTGTATTGCACCTGTATGTTACCACTATTGTATTCACACTGTTTTCATGTCTACCTTCCCTGCGAAGAGATGCTTTTGTAAATGAGTCCACGACTCAAAGGCTGTAAATCAGACTTTCTCAAATAAATGAATAAATAAATAAATAAACCAGTGAGTTGTAGTGGGAGCTAGCCAAGGGAGTGAAGTTTATGGGCAAGAAGGGTGTGGGAGACAGAGTCAAAAGCCTTGGCCAAGTCCACAAAGATGGCTGCAGTGAGCCGGCCCGGTGGCGCTGAGGGTTGAGGCACTGGATGCCACACCTCACGTCATGCTGGTGACCCAGGTTCGGACACGAGCCCGGGCTGCCAGGGGTTGGCAGGGGAGGGATAGGATCGAGCGTCCACAGGACTGCACTCCTATCCTGGGGAGGGATCCAGGGAACCACCGCTCTGTAGCAGCCCCTGGTGATGACCGGGGGCACTATCAGAGCGATGGCTGCAAGGGAGGCAGAGTGCAGTAGACATTGGCATGCAGTGCCTCAGATGTCGTTGCATGTCTGCACTCTGCAAGGGGGCAAAAATAAGGCAGAAACATGGTGGCGTGATGATCTCGGCGGCTGATGGCCGCGTCCAGTGCCCCCCGGTTCCCGAGAGGATCCTGCCACAGAGTGCGTGAGCTCTAATTGGCCATCTCTGTGGGGGTGCCAGACCGGGCCCGGGGAGTATGGGTACTGGTGGCCAGAGATCACGGAGATCTGTGCCATCAGGAGGTGGCACAAAAATAGAAATATGATTAAAAAAAAAAAAGATGGCTGCAATGACATGGCCTTTATCCATTGCAGAGTGAATTGAGTCAGTTACCCGAAACAGGGAGGAGCCTGTGGAGTACTGCTTCCTAAACCTGGACTGATATGGTGAGAGAATGTCTGTGGCAGTTAGATGTTCCAGGAGCCTGGTGTAGATTAGGGACTCCTGGAGCTTGGTGAGAGCTGGAAGGAGGGAAATGGGTCTATAATTACCAGGGGAGGATGAGTTCCCACCTTTGTGAAGGGGGAGCACTTTGGCATATTTCCAGGCCAGGGGGATGTAGCTGGTGGAGAGGGAGAGGTTGAGGAGGTGCGCAAGAGGGGCTGGTATGGCAGGGGCAGAGATACGGAGAAACTTCAGGTGGAGACTATCTGGGCTGGACTTTGAGGGGTTAAGGGTCATTAGCGCCTTATAAACTTCTTGCGGGGAGATTGGAGAAAAGGAGTAGCTGGAACCAGTAGGAATTGGGGAGGGGGGAACTGGGGCAGTGGGAGGGTAGTCAGGGAGGGCACAGGAGGTCAAGAACTTATTGAAGGCCTCAGCGACAGCAGCTGAGTTATGGACTGACTTCCCTCAATGTTTAGAAATTTGGGGACTTGTGCAGAAGTGTGGCCTAGGAGGTTTCAGAGGACTTGCCAGAAATTTGCAGGGGAAACTGACCGTGTCTGAAACTGAGCTCTGAAGTAGCTGTATTTAGCCTAATTACTTGAGTGCAGATGTTTCTGAGGGACCTATAGAGCTGGAAGTCTAAAGGAAGTAAGGATGCCTTAAATTTCGCCCAGCTTTTGTCACGTGATTTACACAGGGATAGAAGGTTAGGTGTAATCCAAGGGAGGTGATGACATTTTACTCGTACTTTTTTTAAAGGAGAAAAGATGTTCCAGACACTGTCAGAGAACAATTGGAGAGCAGAATCAACATTAGGGGCAGAGTACCAATTTGCCTGGAATAGATCATGAAGGAGAGGGTTACAGTCAAGGTTGTGGGATGGGTGATACCAGATGTATTTGGTTGCGGACTTGTGGCTTTGCGTAAATAGAAGGTGATGTAGTGGTCACTAAGGGAATCGGGAAGAACTCTGGCAGCAGAGATGCGATGAGGGTGTGATGTAAGCACCCAATTGAGGAGAGAGTGCTTGGAAGACTTGAGGTTCAAGCGAATGGGATCAGAAATCATCCGGGTAAGGTTTAACGACTCAATCTTGAGGATAGAGGGTTTGGTGGTGAGGGAGAGCCAATCCTGGTTAAAATTGCCCCACAGGATGAGCTCACCATTGTTTGAGTGAGAGGAGATTGTGGAGATGGAATCGAACAAAGAGCTGTGGGGCACTTTGGGAGAGCAATAAAGTACCACTAAGTAGATCAGAAGGGTGGAGGGAAGGGAGAGATGAACTGCAAGAAGTTCATGGGAGGAGGGCTTGACATCTGTAAGGGAGATGGAACAGGAGAGGGAGTCCCTGACGAAGATAGCCACTCCACCTCCTTGTTTACCACAGTCCTGGTGGAATAGGTTGACGTCAGGAATGGTGAGGGAGGAGTCAGGGATCCTGGTGGAGAGCCAGGTCTCAGAAACACATAGTATATCAGGGGAATGTTGGGAGACCCAAACTTTTAGGTAATCTAATTTGGGAAGGAGGCTCCTAGTGTTTAGGTGAAAGATGCACAAGCGCTTAGGGTGTGCAGAAGGAGACAAGGATTGTGGTGGGCTGGGGTTAATTTCGACATCCCTGCAAAGGAACAAGAGGAGTAGAGAGGGAGAATTGAGGGTGGTACTTAGATATTTTGGGGGAGCGAGAGCTGGGAAGACAGGAGAGGCTGGTGCAGAGCAGGAGGGCCTCAAAATTTAGAGAAGGAGTAGAGAGCAGACTAGTGTGGATGGGTGGTGCAAGAGAAAAGATAAAAGGGGGACGTTGCGGAGTACCGCAAAGGTAAGGTTGGGGATAGAGGGGAGCATAATCAGGATTGTGGAGGAGGGAAGGGGATGGGCCAGGCTGGGAGAGAGAGTGCAGAAGTTGTAAGTGAGAGGGGGAGCCACAAGAGAGGATGAGGGGGGAGGTAGTACAGTGAAGCAGACTCAGGAGGTGAGCGGGGAGGTGTGGGATTGTAGAGAAACGGGGAGAGGGAATGGGTGAGATTGAGAAAAAAGCAAGAGAGGGTCATAAGGGAGAGGGAGTGCATGGCTACTTGGGGGGTGGGACAGAGATTGGCAGGGGACATGAGAGGCAAAGACTGAGGTATACTTCGAAGAGTAACTCTTAATTTGAGTACACACAAGAGGTGAGTGTTTAAGTATGAGAGTGGGGAGGAGGGAGGTGACAGGCAGCTTGGAAAGGATGTGAATGCAGCCCTTGCTCTCAGGTAGCGTGCACCGAGGCAGGTGTAATAGGGCTAGATCCAAACATAAGGGGTGTGTAGGCCCTCTGGTGGATAGATGGTGTAAGGAGCCTATGCTAGAATGGGGAGATAGGATTTCAACCAATCAGAGCAGAGCACCGCATCTATAAAAGTAAATGCCCAGATAATCAGAGCAACGCACCGTGTCTATAAAAGTAAACGCCTAGATAGGGTGGGCGGGGAGCTGTCGCAAAGCGATGGTGGGTAGCTCCGTAATTAAGAACGCTGCAAGTGCTGTAGACACAGGCTGAGGATGAAGCTGTTTCAAATTAAATTTAATGATAATGCCGTTGTTCCGAATTAAATTAAGTTTCTTCTGAATTAGGTTTATAACTGAGCTAAGTACAGTCAGTGCAGGCAGAGAATGCTGCTGGTCCAAACTGAGTTAAATTAATAACACTGCGGTAGGTTCGAATTATGATTCAACAAAGCTGGTGTGGCGTCCGTTTGAAAAAGGTGCCAAAATTTGCTGAACCCGCTGCTGGAGATAAGGATAGTCACTCCATACCTTTCGAGTCACTTGTGCTGCCGGATGGTCTCTGGGGGGGTTACAGGTGTTTCCCATTGGCTCCCCGGGGGAAGAGTGGGCTTTTGATTCACTTCTGCTGCCAGACAGTCCCTGGGGGGTCGCGGGTGTTTCCCATTGGCTCCTTGAAGGAGTGGGCCTTCAAGTTACTTGTGCTGCCGGACGGTCCCTCTGGGGTTGCTGGTGTTTACTGTTGGCTCCTCGAGGGAGGAGGGGGCTTTGGAGTCACTTGTGCTGCTAGACAATCCCTGGGGGGTCGCAGGTATTTCCCACTGGCTCCTTGAGGGAGGAGTGGGCTTTTGAGTCAGTTGTGCTGCCGGATGGTCCCTGGGGGGTCACGGGTGTTTCCCACTGGCTCCTTGAGGGAGGAGTGGGCTTTCGAGTCATTTGTGCTGCCGGATGGTCCCTGGGGGGTCGTGGGTGTTTCTCGTTGGCTCCTCGAGGGAGGAGTTTGTATTTTTTGGTCCCTCCCATCACACATCTCTTACAAAAAATACCTAACTTCCACTTTTCCAAACCTCTATCACTCCCTCCTGTGTAAAGGATCTTTTATCTAGTGGTAACTCCTAACAAACACCCTACATGTAAAACATCCATTGTATTTATTGTTACCCACGATCCTCAACCCATGAAAAACATCCCAGTTGTGAAGCACCCCTGCTTCCTCATGAAGCACAAAAGATCAGTGTTTTCCAGTTGTTCAGCCATCCACCAACAGTGCCTATGGTTGAGGACTTGATAGTGGAGGCACTGCTTACCACTAATGATCCCACTTGGCATACACCACTGAGTGCAAGGCCACAGTATTTATAATGTTCTTGGATTGAAGAACAGACACAGGCCCGAGTAGATGTTACCTGGTTGCCATCTTTATTTGGGCCACAGACAAATGCTACTATACAGGGACAAAAGGCAACAGTGCTTTGGACTGAGCATGACAGTAAACTACAAGGAATACTAATTCCCACTATGGGTCTACCAGTAAGATGGTTGCCCAAGTTCTGAGTACCACATCTACTACATGTCTCCCCCTAGATGAAACTAGTCTACAAAACAATTATAGCCTACATTCTGGGGGCTGAAGTGGACTGTTCAGGCTCTGACAAGTTTTGGGGATTATTCTGACACTTTGGTGAGAATTTGTTCTAGCAAAAATGCAGTTCAGTGGCAGCATGAGTAGTTTGTTAACAGATCAAGTCTCTGGGGTGCCGTTCACTGCCTCGTATGATATTTTCAGTCTGGGGCAGCAGCTGTTTGTGCAACAGGGACTTCAGGAACAACTACTGCCAGACTTGATAAAGGCTCTTGAGCCAGGGCAGGAGTGAAATCCTTGCCATCCTCTTGTTCTACAGGGAGGTATTCTGTGGATGCTGGTGGGGGGACATGTCATGTTAGGAGGTGTTGCAGATGTACGTGTATGATCCATTTGCCTACATGTACACAGTACGTCAAAGGTCCCTGAGTCTCTTGCACTGTCCCTAGACTCCAGGGTTGCTTCTGGCTTCAGAAGTCTTGGACCATCACCTTCTACCCCAGATGAAATGTGTGTCACCTGCAGAAATCTGTCATGTATCTTCTGCTGTTGTAGCTAGTGCTTTTGCACTTGATGGGACAAGTCTGGTTTTAAGAGAGAGAGTCTAGCCCAGAAATGGTGTTTTAAAAAAATTAGGCCGGTGTTCTCTGCGTAATTATATGTGAAATGTTCCTGTACGTACAAAGAAAGTTCATCATTCGCTGGGTTGTGGGTGTTGTGTGGATATCTTGAATGGCTTGTTTCATCCAGACTTTCTTAGAAGTTTGTACTGCCCATTAAACTGCTCCACTTGAGGCTGGGAGTATGGGGGAGACAGGATGTGATGAACCCCATTCCTTTTTATGAAGGACTTGAAGTCCTGAGATGAGAACTGTGGACTGGTGTCAGAAGCAAACTCTTTCGGCAGTCCGCATGCAGTGACTAGGGGTAACAGCAGATCCATCACCTTTTACACAGTGGTCACCCACGTGGTGAGCACTTCGATCCATTTAGAGTGGGCATTGATCATGATGAGAAAATGTTGCTGGTCAGTTTCCATGTAATCAATGTGGATTTACTCCCAAGGTGGTGTTGCCTAGGACCAGGGATGGAGAGGTACTGTGGCAGGTTGATTTCCAGTGGCCACACACAGTGAACATGAGCTGTCTAGCTTTTACATGTCAATGTCACATCACTGGAACATTCTGAAATTGCACACATCATCACCACCACTTTCGGAAATTGTTCATCCCATCAAGTTCCAGAATTGTTAGTTCCTGCCATGTAGAGAAACTATGCTTCCATCACATTCCAAAATTGCCTGCCTCTGCCTCATTTTAAAACTCCATGCCCTTACTGCATTCCCAAATTATGAACCCATCTCATTCAGAAATTAGAAACATGGGGGGCGCTGTGAAGCAGCAAATGGGCAAGATGCACCTGAATGCAGCTCTGCATATCTACTGCTATGTTTTAATAAAAATCATGATTTGCTGTGGAGAAAACCTAAAACTAATTGCAGCAGTGAACAGTATAGATCATCCGGTGTTGAGGGATACCAGATTGCCATGGGTCATAACCAGAAGAATGCGAGTAGCGGACCCAAGCAGGCGGCGACAATAACTGAGCACACCACATCTTCCCCATCGACTATAGCCGGGAGAGAGCCCCTGTGGAGAGCATTGCAGACCTCCATGCAAGCGTTCGACACTAAAATAGAGTTGATCATCCAACAATTTGCTGAACAGGACGTTGAATTGGAGCCCGTCAACCAAACTGCAGCAACCACTGAGCACAGCTATACAAGCCCTATCTGCCACAACCAAACTTATGCAGGAAAACACTCAACTCCGGTATCGATTAGAGGCGCTGGAGAACTCAAACAGGGCTTCACGCATTTGTATAATTGGTCTCCCGGAGGGCTGCGAAGAGGATGACCTCCTTACTTTTTTGCACTCGTGGTTACCTGAAACTCTTAAGCTTCCACCAGGAACTCTAATAGGTTAGCTCCTTAAAGCTTTTTGGCTTTCTCCTCGATCTGCTGGGCCACGTGGCGAGGCCCCAAGAGTGATTTTGATGGTGAGTACCAGCTCTAATGTTCGAGATCAGCTCCTTCAGGCAGTGAGGTCATCGGGAGGATTTGCCTTTAATGGATCAACCGTCCACCTGTTCCCAGATCTTTCATTTGCAACTCATACCAGGCGGAAGAAATTCGACATGGTAATAGCTCGACTCCATGGCCTAGGGGTGTCGCAATCGCTCCTGATGCCAGCCAGACTTCAAATTCACTACAGTGGTAAAACTTTTCAATTTTCTGACCCACTGGAATTGGGTAAGAAGGTGGAATTAATTGCCCGGGAGTTTCAGTCATCTGAGGGCTGCACTGTTATTGATCTGGACTCTGATCAAGAAACTTGATTGTTCATATATAAAATAAATTGTTCTTGCTTAGAATAATATTAGTCAAAGATACATTAAGCTAAGCTTTTGGTTTCCCCACTAGCAATAAGATAAAATGTTTTTGGGATATCTAGAGCTGCAGATGTAGTGCTACAATTCTCGGAGTACCTTTTCACAACAGGATTGGGGATAATATCAGCACTGGATGTTGAGTAAAATCTCTGGACTTGCAATATTTTGGACTTGACCCCAAAAGCCTTAGTTAGCTGTAGCTTATTTAGGTACATTACTTGAATAAATAACCCGTTTTGCTTACTCCCCTGTCCTGAATCCATGCTGTCCAGGCTCTTTATATCCTAATCTATATTGGATGTATTTGTCACAACAAATGCTTGATACCTGGCAGATGATTGTACAATATGCAACTGTTTATTGTAAAAGCAATTAAAAGAAAGTATAAAAAAAAAGATATTAGAAACACAGAAACTTGTCAGTAGAAAATGACTCCTATGCTCACCCAGTCTGCTCAAGGGTTCCCTGCCTTTTGTACCTCTGCAGACCCTAACTGATCTCAGGGGACCCTCTCCCTCCATGTTTCTGTAATATGCCCCTGTGTCTATCCCTCCCATGCACACTTGAATCCTTCCACCTTTCCAGCTTCCACAACTTTGAGTGGCAGATGGTTCCATGCTTCTTCCACCCTTTTTATGAAGAAGTGTTTCCTCCATCCTTCCTAAAATCCCCCCCTCCAATTTCACTGCATACTCCCTTGCCCTGGAACTCATCCTCTGTTGGAAGAGGCTCCCTCCTTGCATTCTGTTCACCCATGCTAGGTACTTGAAGGTCTCTATCATGTCACCCCTCACTCTCTTGTTCTCCAGTGTACATAATGAGATCCCTCAGTTTCTCTGTCCTTATAGGGCTTCTTGTGCAGCCCCTCCACCATCTTGGTTGTCCTTCTGTGGACCAAGTCCACTGCTGTCGGCTCAGACTGAGTCAGCAGAGCGGATGTGATGGCATTCCTCATGGGCTTTCCCGCAGAGTTTGCGCTCAGACCAGTTGCTTGCCGCGGCCGCCACACCACACACTACGAGGAGTCGTCGAGAAAGAGGGAAAAAAGTATTTGCTTGCTGTGCCATGTTCGGAGTCAGTCCTTCTGTTTTCTTTCCTGGTTGGTTGGTTACTGGTACAGTAGTTCAGACCCCCTTCTGTCTCAAAACTGTGAGTGGTTTCTCCCCCTAAGCCAACGGATGAGCTGAAGACAGTTTAGCAGGGAGTGGCAGTTTCCTCTAATGCTCCCCACAGTAAGACTGGATGCAAATTAAATAAAGATATGGTGGCTAGCATTAAAATAGATATTAGTAACTTGAAAGACTCCATGGGGCAGCTTAGAAAGGAGTCAGAGCAAACTGTCATAAGGGTTGAGGTTGAGACCACAGAAAATAAGATAAGCCAGCTAGAGGACTCTAAAATTCCATGAAGAAAAATCTGTGCACTATACAGAGCAAATTCACAATCTACTAAAAAGCTGGATGATCTGGAGAATGGGAGAGAAGGAACAATGGTCACTTGGTTGGTGTTCCTGACTGGGTAGAAGCGAACAATATGATTGTGTTCCTACAGCAATTTATTCCTAAACTCTTAGGTCACCACTGGTCCAGGCCTCTTAAAATTGAGAAAGCCCACCGTTCCTTAATCCCCAGACTTCAATCAGGAGCCAAGCCCAGGGCTATTATTATTAATTTCTTAAGATATTCCATAAACGATGAGGTGCATAAGGTCACTAGAAAAATAAAACATCTCAGCTGAAGAGGGGAAAGAAAAATGATCTTTCAGGACTTCTCAGAAGAGGTGGCAGAAAAGAGAAGAGCTTTTAACTATGTGAAACAGGACTTGCAAAATCTGGAGATTTCATACTTTTTCAGATATTCTGCCGCATTAGTAGTGACCGAACCTGGTAACCACCCTTAGCACTGTGAAATTCTTGACCTGGCTTGGGATATTGTCCCCCTAAATTAGTACTGGGCTACTGGCTATGATAATGATATGGAGCCAAAAGAAAACTCATTTGTATGGGTGCCTCCTTTCTTGACCTTCCCATCTCCCAGATCTTTAACTTCTTCCTGCTCATTGGCATAGTAACTGGTACATAGATAACAGCCAGAGTTTCTCTGGATTTAAAACATGATGTCTGAAGAAAGTTACTCAGTCCCCTGTGTTTCTCTGGGGTGTGTTGAAGAGTTCGACAGAAGAAATGTGGAATTTCAACTCACTGCTGAAACTGATGCCAAGCCTATTCCTGTGTGTGTGTGTGTGGGGGGGGGCTAACTTTCTCCTTCCCAGGTAATACTGTAAATTAAATAATTCAACCACTGATGCCGTCCAGCACCCTCCCGCAAATCCCTACTTCAATGTTCTTTCTACACCACATGGCAAGCTACTTTCTCTCTATGCCTCCTCTCCCACCCCAAAGAAAGGGAAAGGGAGTGGTGGTGAGGGGGCTTGAAGCAAGTTTATTTATTTAACATATATGAAACAGGTTGGGGCCTCCTCAGGGAGGCTGACCTCACTATATGGGAAACACTGGTATAAAATATGCCGCAGTTGCTTTGGGAGTTTTGCTGCTCTCTAGTGCTCAGAATACACCAGAGAGCAGCATAAACCCCAAAGCTATTGGGGGCCTGGTGGCACCCAGACCCCCGGCTTATTGGTTGTGGATCTTGTGAGTGGGCTGGGCTCAAGCCCCTAATGAATTGAAATGCCCCTGTGAACCCATGTTGCCTGTGGTCCTGCAGCCCACTGGCTTCCAGGCAATCAACCAGTATCTATTAGTAGGGATTCCATTAGTCTGCTGACCACTGAAGTTAGGCTGACTGGGCTGTAGTTGCTAAATTCCTACCTCCTGCCACTGTTATGCAGAGGGACCATGTCAGCCCTTCTCCAGTCCTCCAGAGCCACTCCTGTTTCCAGTGAAATGTTGAACAAGGCTGTCAGTGGAGCAGCTAGCACTTCAGTGAACTCCCTCAGTACGCTGGTATGTATCCTATCCAGTCACATAGCCTTATCCACTTTCAGGGCTGCAAGTCCTTTCAATACTCTTTCCTCTGAAAATGGTCTTGTGTCCACCCCCTCTCAACCTCTGTTCTTACTTTTCTCTGGTGGCTTGTCCTCCTTTCCCTCTACTGTGAAGCCGGGCAAAAGTACCTGTTCAAAATGTCAGCTTTTTGCCAGCGCAGTGGTACCGTTGCCGCTTACAATGCTGATGATCCGGGTTCAGGAATGAGCCAGGACCATCGGAGGACAAGCCAGGGGGAAAAAGATCAAGCATCCCATTGGACACTCTCCTCCAGAGAAGGGAGTTTCAGCTGTCCACTGCTCTACTGCCACCTTGGTGAACACAAGTGGTGGTGGTGCCGGGGAACAGCATAACAATGGGGAAGCTGGAGCAAACATGCATCAGGCGTTTCAGCACTCGGTGACGCAGCATGCTTCTGGTGGCTTGGTGCTGTTACATGGGAAAAGTAGCACAGGTTGGGCAGATGAAGCTCCTACCTACCCATGATGCTGCATGTCTGGTTTCAACCACCATCTCCCAGGGGACACACCTAGCCTTCACCTCCACTGTGGGTGGTCAGATGGGCTGCAAGGAAGAAATGCCAAAATGGATGAAGGTGTACCTGTTCCTGGGGGGTAAGCCAAGGGGCAGTGCAGTCGTGTTTTTTGGGTGAGCCATGGGGTCCTGGAATGGCAGGCTGACAGAACCTCAGTGAGCAGGTTATGGGTATTGGAAGGTGGTGGAAGGAGGTCACACCTGTGACTGGGGGTTAAAATAATGTTAGAGAGAGAGAAAAAACAAAACGTCAATGTTTTCTTGGTCTCCTTCTGCAGAGTCTCATCCTTCAACTCTCCTTATCCTCAGTATCCCACCCCTAGCTTTTCTGTTCTCACTGACATATCGGAAAAAAGGTCTTATCCCACTTCCTTAGTTCCCTTGCATTCCTTTCCTCTGCCTGTGCCGTAGCTCTCCTAACCACTTTTTCTGCTTCTTACTGCCTGGCCTGATTCACTTCCTGGTGTAACCCCCCTATAAATGGGGGTTCCCAAAAGTCTTCCATGAGCTTTGCCTAAATACTCACTGCCATGCTGGTGTCCTGCATTTTAACTGTTTAAATGTGATTACCAGAGCCTGTATAGCCTCTGTGTATTGTCTCTAAGAGCTGCCTGATTGCAGCCTAAGTAATCTGAGAGGGAGCTCTGTTGAAAGATGTAACTATTTGCTGAAAACCATTGAGTGATAATGTAGTTTGTCTAACCTGCCTTCTTTATAGCAAGGGCTATTTTGTTTGTCTCCACTATCTTGGTCCTGGACTGCAAATTGGACCAACCAGTTCTGGTAGGACCTAAAATGTAGCCGAACTACAGGAGCTGTCTGAAGTCAAAATCTGTAGGAATTGTAGTTTTTTACTTTTTGCGCCTTTTTTTGCAGCTGAAGGGGGAGCTCTTGCTTTGACTGACAGCCAAATCAGCCAACCAAATCTTTTGGATCTTGGGGAAGTCCTGGGCTGCTGGCAGTTTTCAGTTAGTTCTGAGCTGGGAAGTGAAATGAGAAGAGCTCAAGAGTATTTTGGGCGGCAATCCTGAGTGGATTGGCATGGGAAAACTATGAAATGCTGAGTTTTTGGCTTGCATGTCTGCTGCTGCTCCTGAGAGGGCGAGAAGAGAATTATTTTGGACTAAATCCAAGTTTGTGTGACTAAAGTAAGCTACTGAAGTGGGCCAGGCTCAACCTGAAGAAGACCGAAGAGTTTGCTGAATGCGATTGGCCTGTCAGGAGTTCCAGCTACCCCTAAGCTCCTGGTGTGTGCAGAGACTTTGTGATTGTGACGGGGGAGCGCTTTGCCTGGTACAATAGAATTCCTGTACATGTAAATGTGCTATGAGCTGCTAGTGGGTTCTGAGTTAGTTTCCCACTGTGTGAACTGTGTTCTGCTTGCTGGAAGCTGTATCAAGCCCAAAATGGACTGTATTTGAATTTGTCTCCATGCAGTCTGGGCTTCACCAGACTGGCCCAGTCAGACTACCCACTGAACAGAGAAGCCATCGACGAGAGACCTGCCTGGGGACCAGCCCCCTGCTTCATGCTTGAACAGGAACGACGCTTCTGCGACTCGTGTGGGCCCTGCTTCTCCTGGCATTCCAGATCAACCACCTGCAGTCTCGATTTTTGTCCAGCCTGTGTTCAGTCTTGGGTATCGTGAGTAAATACCAGGGTAGCTCCCAACAACAACAGCTTAATCTGAGTGTGTCATCTGATTGTCTTGTTGTTTAGTTTCCTTTATGAACTGAGCCCTCTGGCTCCAGATTACAAATATTGTGTACTGTGCATGTTGTGTTTTCCATCACAGGGCCCGAACCAGCTGCAACCCCGAGCAACAGTCCAGGCTAGCCCATCTCTTCTCCACCTGGGTACCCAGAGGTGTGACTATGTGGGGGGATTCAACGCGCATGTATAACTGCTTGATTGATATAACCTTTAAGCTAATTAACCTGATTTTGCCCCTTCCTTGTTCAGGTCCCCTGAATAAATCAGATCTAACTTTTTCTGCATGTAATCTGACAGTGGTTCCAGTTTGTGCTCAAAGTACTGTACTGTTGCTATTTGCTGTGTATAACCTTGTTTTACAGGGGGGTCCCCAGGGTTGAGCCAGAGGAACCAACCCTGGTGGTAAGTACAAACAGTGTGGGTACTTGTGTGGTGTACCAGGGATATTGTGAAAGTGATTATTGTACAGTGTTCAGGCCACTAGAGGGGAAAGAGGGGGGTTACAGTGTCTCGGAGGGCTGTGCCCAGGTTAGCTTGACCACTAGCAACCCTGACCTCCGGATGGAGGCATTCGTTTCAGAACTCAGGCCTCTTAACCTGCTACTAGCCATGCAGGCAGGGGCAGTAGCCCTTGGGATAGCGCCATCTACGGGTTACATCTTGGAGGCTCACCGCTGGGATTAGCATCCTCTAGTGGCCAAATTTGCAAATTGCTGTTAAAAATAAATGGCTACCCCAACAGAAGTGGCTGTACACCAGTTGGTGGGGTGGTGTACTGGGCAGGAGATTGACCCCCAAAATGCTATACTTATCCTGGGTATTCCCCTGGGTACCACTAAGCACACTGTAGAGGGAGTACTTTCCAAGGTTGAATGTTTACAAAACCCTGTGGTCGTGGGTCGACAGGCTAATCTACTCACCCAAAGTTTCATGGTGTTAGTAGAGTATAAGGATCCAGTAGACAGTTCCAAAGTGCCACAGACTATCACCCCCGAAGGAGCCCTCACTGCCTGGAGAGCAATAACTAAAGACAGTAAAGACCCCAGGGAGAATGAGCCCCCCACTATCTGAGACTTTTGAGGAGAAATTTGCTAAGTTGTTGCTGGAGGAAGGGAAAACTGTGGAGGACTTAAAGAAACTATTCCTGCCACCTGGGGGTGTTCCTCCCCCAACACCCCTCCACTCCAGCACCCGTTATTGCCCCTCCTTCTGTGCCCGTGCCAGTGCTGGCTCCTATGTCTGTACCTGCCATTAGTCACGACTCTTACCGAAGGTTGAGAATCTTCTCTGGCACCCTCCCCACCCCCCAAGGGGAGGATGATTGGGAGACGTGGATAAATTGTGTTGCCCCTTTGGTACCTGAATGGCAGTGTGCAGAGGCTGAGAAATGGAAAAGGATCATAGAAAGTTTGAGGGGTCCCGCCCTAGAGGCCATTAAATTTCTGAGGTCCACAAACCCTGTTGCATCTGCCCAGAAGTACCTATCTGCACTCAAAGGCAGTTTTGGGAGCATTGAGTCAGGGGAGAACTTGATGTGGAAATTTCAAGGTACAAAACAATGGCCAGGGGAAAGTTTGTCTACATATGTTACTTGTCTGGAAAGAGTGCTGCAAAAGTCTTACCGAAAAGGTGGGGTAGCCGCCAGTGACTTAAACCATGTGAGGTTGGGGCACATACAGCAACATGCAAAGCATTCTAAATTGCAGATCCTTCAATTAAGGCTCCCAGATAGAAGGGGTAACCCACCGGACTATTGTGACTTGATAAAAGAACTCCGGGAGGTTGAAGATGAAGAGAGGATTGTAATTCTAGTTGGCGCAGCCAAGTGATCACGGCATCGGAAGGCCCTTCGAAGTGGGGACCAATGGAGGTGTGCACATGGATGAACTGCTAAGAGAGTTCAGGAAACAAAAACAGTCTGTTTATGAAGGCCGCTTCTGCAAGTACAGGCACCGATCCTTATCCAACTGCATCTGCTATGGGGGTGGGGGTGTCCACCCAGGCATCTCCTGCTGATAGCAGCTCGAAACTCGATGCCTTGACTATGGAAGTAAGAAAATTGATGAGATGTCTCCAAATGTTCACCACACAGCAGACAGAGATGGCACCAAGTTTTTCAGTTGGTAGTACCATGGTCCCAGCTCCCAGTGTGATGCCTCGGCCACCCCAAATCCCAGAAAACATATTTTGCCATAATTGTGGGAAGGATGGGCACATGAAGAGAGAATGCCGGTCCACAAAAGACCTAGATAAAGTTGTATACAGGCTTCAGCAGTCAATTGCATTTAAGGACTGGTATGACAAACACTTATCTGCTGTGCCCTTACAATCCCTGGAAGGCCTACATGTTTGGGGGCTGAGTGACAAGTCTTATCCCTACTTAGGATATGTCCACCTCTGGTTGTCATTTCCTGCAGCTGTAACTGGTGTAGAGGAGCAAGTCGAGACACTGGCCTTAGTGTGTCCCCCTACTGGACTGTATGATGGGGTTCCCCTGTTAATTGGGACAAAAGCCCATATGTTTGGATGACTGGCACAACTCTGTCGCGAGAAACAAGGGCGACGGACTGGGAGGGCCCTAAGAATTCCCGCTCTGATCAAGAGGGCCTGTGATTTGCAACAGAACCCCAAGGGAGTGGACCAGGATGAACCGGTAGGGGTCGTGTGGTAGAAGGATCCTGAATCAATGGTACTGGCCCCTAACGCCAAGTGTACCGTTCAAGGGGAGGTCTGCCTCCGCAAAGATGTCAAGATCAAAATACTGATGTTGGACATGCCAGGCAATGGAAAATTGCCGGAAGGATTATTGGTTAAGCCCAGCATCTTGCCAGCTCGTGCTCATGCCTATGCACCACGAGTGATGGTCTAAATTCATAATGTGTCAGATCGGGAGAACCAGGTGAACAGAAGATGCACGCTAACTACGGTACACTGCGCAGACACTGCAGTGTTGCCAAGCAACAAGCACCCTGGCAAGACAGATAGAGTGACTCCTGACTTGTTTGATTTTGCTAACTCCCCATTGCCAGCTGAATGGAAGACTAGAATTAGCCAGAAACTTGCCCAGAGAGATCAGGTGTTTTCGTTGAAGGAATGGGATGTGGGATGTGTCCAGGGTGTGGAGCATCACATACGCCTGCACGATGAACAACCATTTTGAGAGAGGTCTCGATGCCTAGCCCCTGCAGACATAGACGATGTGAGAAGACACTTGCAGGAAATGCTCGTGACTGGTGTGATACAAGAATCCAGGAACACATATGTTTCTCCCATTGTGGTTGTGCGTAAGAAGAACGGATCTGTGAGAATGTGTGTTGATTATCGAACTCTGAATTGGCGGACCATCCTCGATCAATACACCATGCCCTGTATACAAGATGCTCTGGATTATTTGAATGGGAGCAAATGGTTCTTGGTGTTGGATCTTTACAGTGGATATTACCAGATTCCGATGGCTCTGGAGGACCATGAGAAGACTTCCTTCATCTGTCCTTTGGGGTTCAAAGAATTCCTGAGAATGCCACGGGGAATATCGGGTGCCCCAGCCACCTTCCAGCGACTGATGGAACGAGCAGTGGGAGACATGAATTTGCTAGAATGCCTGGTGTACTTGGATGATGTCATTGTGTTTGGGAGCTCCCTAGAGGAACAGGAGAGTCGACTGTTCAAAGTACTAGACTGACTGGAAGAGTTCAGCCTCAAGCTGTCCATTGACAAGTGCCAGTTTTTCCAAACCTCTGTGAAGTATGTGGAGCATATAGTGTCTACAGAGGGGATAGAGACTTATCCTAGTAAAGCTGATGCCTTGACTACTTGGCCCCAGCCCCACAATTTGAAAGAACTACAGTGTTTCCTGGGATCCTGTGGCTGGCTACTACCACCGGTTAATAAAGGACTACTCCAAAGTGATTCGGCCACTCTTGAATCTTACTCAGGGTTACCCTCCTACCAATCAGAAATACAAAAAAGGGTCTATCAAAGAACCAGACAAAGCATATTTCTGCCCAGGTGAACTTTTCAGGTTCCATTGGACGCCTGACTGTGAAGCAGCTTTCCACAAAGTCATATACCAGCTCACCCATGCCCCCATCCTCGCTTATGCTGATCCCACCAAACCCTATGTGCTGCATACTGATGCCAGTCTTCAGGGTCTAGGAGCTGTACTGTATCAAGACCATGAGGATGGTTTGAGACCAGTGGCGTTCACCAGTAGGAGCTTGACCCTGTCAGATCGAAACTACACTGTACACAACTTGGAGTTCCTTGCGTTAAAATGGGCCATTGTTGACCAGTTTCATGATTACCTCTATGGGGCAAAAATATTGGTAAGGACTGACAATAACCCATTGACCTATGTACAGACTTCAGCTAAGTTAGATGCCATGGGGCACCGGTGGCTTTCTGCATTGTCAATTTATGATTATGCTGTCGAATACAGACCAGGCCTGAATCATATTGATGCTGACGCCCTGTCTCGGAGACCCATTTCCAAGATCGACTGGGTTAGGCTGTCTGAACCTGACATTTGAGCATTGTGCCAAAAGTTTGCTAGAAATGAACAGATGTCTACGGACACAGCGGACTGCTTAGTATTGTTTGGGCCCCTCTGACACCTGCATACCGGTTGCGTATTGCCACTTCTCTGCTCTAGATATTAGTGCACTACCTCAGTTTGACAATGACAGCATTCAGTGGGCTCAATCCTGAGATCCTGTGATTCAGCCAGCACTTGAAGCCCTTCATGCAGGAAAAGATGTGTCAAAGTTGCGTTCCTCTGATCTGCAAACCGCTTTATTGTTTAAAGAAGGCCCCAGGTTGAAGCTGCTTAATCAGTTGTTGTATAGAGAGACTGTAGATCAGGGTGGCAAAATAGACAAGCAACAATTGGTCCTGCCCACAGCTTCAAAGATTTGGTACTGAGGTCCCTCCACAATCATATGGGCCATTTCGGTATCGACCGGACCCTTGACCTAGTACGATCTCGATTCTACTGGCCCAAGATGGGGGCCAATGTTGAGCACCATGTAAGGACTTGTAGTCGCTACCTGCAGAGAAAAGCCCTGCCTCAGAGGGCTGCCCCCCCTTTGTCAACATTACTACCAGCCCCCAATTGAACTAGTCTGCATAGACTTCTTGAGTTTAGAGCCTGATCAGTGAAATATCGGCAGTGTGTTAGTGGTTACGGACCATTTCACATGGTATGCACAAGCTTTTTCCACCAAAGATGAGAAAGCAACTACCGTAGCCAAGGTGCTAGTGGAAAATTTCTTCGTCCATTATGGTGCCCCCAGCGAATGCACTCTGATCAGGGCCGGGACTTTGAGAGTTGGCTAATCAAAGAAATGCTCTCTCTATAGGGGGTGCGAAAGTCAAGAACCACCCCTTATCACCCGCAGGGGGATTCTCAACCAGAACGCTTTAACCGCACCCTACTAGACATGCTAGCACCTCCACCCAAAAGATAAGCATAAATGGAGCCAGTAGATTAGCACCTTGGCACACGATACAATTGCACGAAGAATGATGTTATCGAGGTTCTCTCCCTACCACCTCATGTTCGGGAGAGAGGCCCGGTTGCCTGTTGATGTCTGTTTCGGGGTTTCTCCTGATGGGGTCCGAGCCGAAGATTACCTCCAATATGTACAAAAACTGAAAACTGAATTGAACCATGCCTATCAACTGGCCCAGACAATGGCTGCCAAAAGAAATCTAGCCAACAAAGAGAGACATGATAGAAAAGTAAAGGTTCAAGAGCTTAGGCCTGGAGACCGTGTGTCGTTGCAAAATTTAGGATTGCATGGTAAACACAAAATTGCTGATCGATGGCACCATCTTCCCCATGTTGTAGTTGGAAAATTGGATGATTTGCCAGTGTACAAAGTGCACCCAGAGAATAACTCCAAAGCTGTCAAGACCATGCACCCTAACCACTTGCTACCTACTGGTCAAGTTGTAATTGAGGCTGAACCCACCGAGATCAATTCCCTGGACCAGTGACTCATGCTGTTGCAAGAAAAAAAAACAGAGTTAGCCTGCCCCCGTGGTTGCCGATTTAAGACTTCCCCCACAGCAGGCCCAGCATGACAGTGACTGGCAGTCTAACTCTGATGACAGTGAGTGTGATAATGCCTATTACCCCTCATATGAACTGATTCAGTTGTTTCGTGGAAATCCTATGTTGAATTATGGGGATGAAGCTGGGCCTTCTGGACTGCCTAATACCCCGGCATCATCCTTGGAGCCAATACTCCCTGAAGGTGAAGTGCAAAGTATCACGTCTGAGGATGCTGAGTCTTTGTGTATTGTGGCACTGTATGATTTGCCTGAAGGAGAGGCTGATGGTATGAGTCTTTCTGGTGGCATGCCAGAACTTGAGGAACACTGTGAGAGTGCTGACAACCCCCTTCAGTGCCAGAATGTCTTGAAAATGAGCCAAGTGTTGTAGAAACAGAGACTACAGAGCAAGGGGCTGACAGTGCTCCCGGCTTGGACATTCCCCTTCATGCAGAGGCACCCCTCACAAGTGATGAAAGCTCCAAGACCATTGCTGAAAGTACAGAGGCTGTGGTTGTTCACCACAGAAAGACTGGCCGAGCTGTCAAGCCAGTGGTGCGCTTCAGTTACGATTCCCCCAGGAGGCCAGTGGATTTGCCTCTCAATGTAGTCCACAAAGGTATTTATGTCTCTCAGAGCTCACTGCCCAAATTGAGCTTGACGGCACATTCCAGGTTACTTGTTTTGCCCTCTCACCATGGTGCCCCTGCCCCATGTTAGCTGATAGGGAAGGGCCCCCTCTTGCATTGTTTAAAGTACAAGAAGTTATTACATGATTCTGTATAGTAATGTTAAGTTTACCTGTGTGAAATATGCATAATGTATTGTCAGAATGGAGATGTTATAGTGAAGTACATTGAAATGTATAGTAAAGTGACAAGTTATGCCAACTGATGAATCAGATAGTACTTGCATAGCGGGCTAATGGTATAAATTTCTTGTATAAGTTGCATTTTCAATGTTATGATGGTACAGACTTGACACGGTACCAAGTTTTCCCAGGCAGGGAAGGGTGTAACCCCCTACAAATGGGGGTTCCCAAAAAGTCTTCCTTGAGCTTGCCTAAATGCTCACTGCCAGGCTGGTGTCCTGCGTTTTAGCAGCTTAAATGTGATTACCAGAGCCTGTATAGCCTCTGTGTACTGTTTCTTTAAGAGCTGCCTGATTGCAGCCTAAGTAATCTGAGCGGGAGCTCTGTTGAAAGATGTAACTATTTACTGAAAATCATTTAGAGTGATAATGATAATGTAGTTTGTCTAACCTGCCTTCTTTATAGCAAGGACTGTTTTGTTTGTCTCCACTATTTTGGTCCTGGACTGCAAATTGGACCAATCAGTTCTGGTGTGACCTAAAATGTAGCCGGACTACAGGAGCTGTCTGGAGTCAAAATCTGTAGGAACTGTAGTTTTGAACTTTTTGTGCCTTTTTTGCAACTGAAGGGGGAGCTCTTGCTTTGTCTGACAGCCAAATCAGCCAACCAAACCTTTTGGATCTTGGGGAAGTCCCGGGCTGCTTGCAGTTTTCAGTTAGTTCTGAGCTGGGAAGTGAAATGAGAAGAGCTCAAGTGTATTTTGGGCAGCAATCCTGAGTGGATTCACATGGGAAAACTATGAAAGGGCTGAGTTTTTGGCTTGCATGTCTGCTGCTGCTCCTGAGAGGGTGAGAAGAGAATTATTTTGGACTAAATCCAAGTTTGTGTGACTAAAGTAAGCTACTGAAGTGGGCCAGGCTCAGGCTGAAGATTTTGCTGAATGCGATCAGCCTGTCAGGAGTTCCAGCTACCCCTAAGCTCCCAGTGTGTGTAGAGACTTCGCAATTGTGACCGGGAAGCGCTTCGCTGGTACAGTAGAATTCCCATACATGTAAATGTGCAATGAGCTGCTAGTGGGTTGTGAGTTAGTTCCACACTGTGTGAACTGTGTTCTGCTTGCTGGAAGCTGTATCCAGCCCAAAATGAACTGCATCTGAATTTTTCTCCATGCAGTCTGGGCCTTGCCAGACTGGCCCAGCCAGACTACCCACTGCATAGAGAAGCCATCGACGAGAGACCTGCCTGCGGACCAGCCCCCTGCTCCACGCTTGAACAGGAACGACGCCTCTACGACTCGTGTGGACCCTGCTTCTCCTGGCATTCCAGATCAACCACCTGCCATCTCGATTTTCGTCCAGCCTGTGTCCAGTCTTGGGTATCGTGAGTAAATACTAAGGTAGCTCCCTGCAACAACAACTTAATCTGATTGTTTCATCTGATTGTCTTGTTGTTTAGTTTCCTTTACGAACTGAGCCCTCGGCTCCAGATTACAAATATTGTGTATTGTGCATGTTGTTTTTTCCATCACAGGGCCCCAACCAGCTGCAACCCCAGGTAATGGTCCTGGCTAGCCCATCTCTTCTCCACCTGGGTACCCAGAGGTGTGACTGTGTGGGGGTATTCAAAGCGTATGCATATCTGCTTGATTGATATAACCTTTAAGCTAATTAACCTGATTTTGCCCCTTCCTTGTTCAAGTCCCCTGAATAAATCTGATCTAAATTTTTCTGCATGTAATCTGACAGTGGTTCCAGTTTGTGCTTAAAGTACTATACTGTTGCTATTTGCTGTGTATAACCTTGTTTTACGGGGGGGTCCCCAGAGTCAAGCCCGCGGAACAAGCCCTGGTGGTAAGTACAAACAGTATGGGTACTTGTGTGGTGTACCAGGGGTATTGTGAAAGTGATTATTGTACAGTGTTCAGGCCACTAGAAGGGAAAGAGGGAGGTTAGTGTCCCGGAGGGCTGTGCCCAGGTTAGCTTGACCACTACCAACCCTGACCTCCGGGTGGAGGCACACGTTTCAGAACTCAGGCCTCTTAACCTGCTACTAACCAAGCAGGCAGGGGTAGTAGCCCTTGGGATAGCACCACCTAGGGGTTACACTTGTCCTTTCCCCTTTGAGTTTCTTTGTTCCTTTGTAATGCTGCTCTTTTTTCTTTCACTGCCTTTGCTACCTCCTTGGAGAACCACAGAAACTAAGAACATGGAAACACAGAATTTGTCGGCAGATAAGGACTGTTTGGCGCCCCCCCCCAGTCTGCCCATTTCTGCTTGCCTATACTGACACTGCAGATCCTACCTGATCTCTGCCTACCTCCCCCTGCTTTCCAACTAAGATTCTCTTGTTCCTATCCCATAAATGCTTGAACCTGAACACTGTTTTGGCCCCCACTACCTCCGCTGGAAGACTGTTCCAGGCATCCACCACTCTTTCAGTGAAGGACTTCCTCACATCCTTCCAAAATGTTCCCCCTTCTGGCTTTGTTGCATGTCCCCTTGTTCTCATGCACTTTCTCCTCTGACAAATACTCCCCTCCTGTACCTTGCTCTACCCTGTTTGGTATTTACAGGTCTATATCATGTCCCCCTTGTCCTCCTCTGCTCCAGGGTACACATATTGAGATCCCTTAGTCTCTTCTCATAGGGCTTCTGATGCAGCCCTTGAAATATTTTAGTTGGCCTCCTCTTGACAGCCTCCATCTTGTCTATGTCCTTCTTGAGACGTAGTCTCCAGAACTGGACACAGTACTCCAGGTGGAGCCTCACCAACGATCTGTACAATGACAACACCTCCCTCTGTCTGCTGGTAATTCCCCTACCTACAGTATGCACCCCAGCATCCTGTTGCCTTGCCCACTGCCTTGTTGCACTGCCTCAACCACCTTGAGGTCATCAAATATGATTACTCACAGGTTTCTTTCCTGTTTGGGGACCGTCAATACCTCTTCCCCATATTATACTATGTGTAACCCCTAGATGGCGCTATCCCAGGGGCTACTACCCCTGCCTGATTTGCCACTAACAGGTTGAGGGGCCTGGATCCAATGGCGGGTGCCTCCACCCAGAGGTCAGGGTTTGCAATAGTTAAACTAACTTGGTCACAGCCCTCTGGGACACTGCAACCCCCCTTTCTTCCCACTAGTGGCCCACACAATATATTAGAATTACCTTCACAGTATACACTTACCCCAGGGCTGGTTCAGGCAACTGGGACCTCCTGTAAAATAAGATACAGTGCAACAATCACAGTACAATACTTTAACATAGACAAATACCTCAGGCAGTATAACTTTGCTGAAACAAGCAGCTCTGATTTATTTGGGGGAATATAACAAGGACAGGGAAATCAGGTTCTTAGCTTATCACTTTACTATCTACCTATGGCTCTGTGTACAGGCCTATCCCTACCAGTTACTGTCCCTGGGTACCCCAGGCCCTAGTGGCTAGTCCAACTGTGGCAGCTGGTGAGGGCCCTTTCACACAGTGAAAAAAAATTAGTTTAAACAGTCAGCAGTACAGTGATTCCATTTGGATTTAATGTGGCAATTCAACGGGAGCGACCCTGAATTAGTACTCCGACCTCCAAACAAGATAGGGTCCTTCAATGTCAGCAGGGCTACTCTTGAGCTCCACGAGACTCTTCACACATTTATATGGTAAACAGTCACAGGCAAAAGTCCTTTAATGGCAGCAGGATTCACTTGAGCTGCACAAGCCTCCTCACACATTTATATGGTAAAAAAGAAAGTACTATACCAGGCAGGCTGCTTCTCTATCCCGATCGCAATTACTGCACAATACCCGGGAGAACACACAGCAGATTCAGTTCCTGACAGACCGAGTGCAATTCAACAATTTCTCCAGTCTTCTACAGGGTGAGCCTGGTTTCTACTCTTCAGAGATCCTTTGATTCTCTTCACAGGGACAGATTCAGTCCTAACAAGCAGTTACACAAGCTGCAGACCGAACTCTGGGCCTTACACACGTTTTTGACTGAAACTGTGCACTGAAGGAGCACAGGGTTTCTTTCCCTTCACTGCCAGAGCTAAAACTGAAACTCCAACAGACAAAACCAGGCACTTCCTTTGGGTTTCTCCCAGTTCTTGACTGGATTGGCTGTCACTCACAATAGACTGCTGCTGTTGGTCCAAAAGGCTGAAGCCTAAACTACATCTCCCAGAGTCACTGCCCATACAATCCTCTTGTGGCTGGCTCGGATTATGAGTCCAAGTTCTGATTCGTCCAAGGCACCATTTTAGAGCTAGCTTACCCCACACTGATTGGTCCAGTTCAGCAGTTCAAAACTAGAATGGGAACTAGGCAAACACAGTTCTGACTGCAAAGAAGCAGGTTAGACAAACTGTATTTTCATTATTACTCTAAATTATTTCTGGCAAACAGTTACATCTTTCAGATAGGTTCCTTTGTACTCTAGTGACTGCAAAATGGAGTGAATTGGCAGCAGTTCGAGTGGTACTCAAACAGAGAAACACACAGTCCCCCCATACAAACTAATTATGTCTGCAAGCAGACGGCTCTTAAAGAGACAGTACCAGAGGCTCTAAAAACACTCACTGATAAATGGCTTAAACGCCAAACACCATTCAGGCTTGGAGCATTCAAGCAAGCTCCTGGAAGTCTTTTGGGAACCCCCATTTGCAGGGGGGTTACACTATGCTTCTGGGTTTCTGTGCTGGAGGTGCTTGATTTTGCACTTTTTTGCAGTGAAACACAGCTGCCATACCCCTGACCACTCCTTGCCTTTTCTCAGGTCTCTGTTCATTCTCTCCATCCACTCTGGAGTGTGCATCCTATTGCAGATTTTGGTGTTGCCTGCAAAGAGGCATACTTTCCCTTCCAGTTCTTCTGCAGTGCCACTTATAAAGACATCAAAGAAGACTGGACCCAGAACTGAGCTCTGAGGTACCCTGCTGGTTGCTGTCTCTTCCATGGAGTGAGTTCTGTTTACCACCACTCTCTGTTGCCTATCCATCAACCAGTTTCATAACCAATTTATCACCTTAGGACCCACTCCCAAACTGCCCAGTTTCCTTATGAGTCTGTGATATGATGTCAAAGACCTTGCTGAAGTCTAAGTAGGCCACATCCATCACCCCACCCTGATCTATTTCCCTGGTCACCCAGTCAAAGAAATCCATCAGGTTTGTGTGACGTGCCCCCCCCCCCCCAGTGAATCCATGCTGTAACCTGCTGGATTCCATATACTGCCACAATCCTTTCCTGCAAAAGTGACTCCATGAACTTCCCCACCACTGATGTATGTCAGACTGACCGGCCTATAGTTGCCAGCCTCCTTCCGCATACCACTTTTATGAAGCGGGGCTATATCTGCCCTCCTCCTTCTGGAACCACACCTGTTTCCAGTGAGTTACTGAATAGGGCTGTCGGAGGTGCAGCCAGTACCTCCCTGAGGTCCCTCAACACCCTTGGGTGTACCCTGTCTGGCCCCATAGCTTTGTCCGCTTTAAGATTTGCAAGTTCTTTCAGGATTCCCTTCTCTGTAAATGGACTTGTGTCTACCTCCGTTCCCCCAGTGTTCCTGCTGCTTTTATGTGGTCCATACCCTTCCCCTTCCACTGGAAAGACTGAACAGAAGTATCTGTTTAGCAAATCTGCTTTTACCGATCTTCCTCTGCAGTCCCCCCTTTGTAATGTCAAATCCTCCCTTGTCTTCCACTTCTCAGTTTATGTACCTACAAAGGTCTTGTCCCCTTAGTTACCCTTTTAGCTGGCCCTCCTCAGTTTGCAACTTTGTGCTCACCACTTTCCCTGCTTTCCTATGTTTTTACTGGCACACCTCCCTGTCCTCTTCCATCTGCGTCTCTTTATACCTCCTGAATGCAACCCTTTTAGTTTTAACCTTTTCGGACACTTCCCTTGAGAACCATAACAGTCTATTCTTCCCTGCTTTCGCTCATTTCTTTTGCGCAGAGGTTTTTGCCTTCACAATGCCATCCCTTGACATGACCCACTGTTCCGCACTTCCCAGGTCCCCCACTATGTTATCTCCAAGACATTCACCCATTTTTAAAATCTACCCTCCTGAATTCCAGGACCCTTGTCCTTGTGTGGTTTGTATCCGCTGCTGTCCTTATGTTGAGACCAAACAAAAGATACTCCTGGCACAAAGAAAGGTAGAATGCTGCAGCTCAAAAAGGCATATGAGAAAAACAAATACAGGTGCGCAAAAATGCTGAACCATACTGTACAGTGGTCACTGGTTCCCCAGGTGGCCTCCCACCTTGGTGTCTGCAGCACTGTCCCTGTTTGTGAGTACCAGGTCCAGTACTGCCCCATCATGAGTGGGCTTCCTGACTAGTTGCTTGAGAAATGCCCCCTGCAGGGAATCTAGGATGTTTCTGCTTCTGTAGCTGAGGCGCGGCTGGGAGGCTGCAGTCTATACCTGGCAGATTGAAGTCCCCAGCAGCAGCACTTCCCCCTTTTCTGCCATTGCACTGATGGCTTCCCCCAGTTCCTTATCCAGTTCCTCCCCCTACGTTGGAGGTCTGATCACCCCAGTATGAATCCTGGCTCAAGCTCCTGTCTCCAGGGTGAGTCACAGTACATCTAAACCCTCCTTTCTCCCCTGGTTTCCTTGGATTTCCATTGCTTCGATACACTCTTACATACAGCACCACCCCCTCTCTTTCTCTTCACCTTTTCTGAACCGAGTACAGTCTGGTATAGTCATGTCCCAGTCATGGTTGCTCATGCAGTCATTTACTTAGTAAGTTTTATTAAAGGTATCCAGGTCTGCCTCTTGCCATGATGTCCTCTACTAGAATTTTATTTCCAAAACTCCTTGCATTTGCACACGTGGCCTCCACACCTTGTTCCCACCCTGCCTGCAATGCCCCTCCTTCCCTTTTGCACCTCCTTTTTCCCTTACTTTTGTTTCGTTTCCATCTCCTTTCTACTACACCATTGTTTTCTTTTATCCTGCTCCCTGAGGGATTTTCCTTCCCTTGGGTCCTCCCTTCTTACTGTTTCAGTCTGTTTGTGTGTGTGTGTGTGGGGGGGGTGCAGTTTATGCCTCCCATTTTCCTTCTGCCACCCCTTTCAGCTAGTTTAAATATTCATCAAAGTAGCAATTAAACTGTCCACAGAGGACTGTGGTTTCTCTCTCAGATATTGCAGGCCATCACCTCTGTATAGGCCCATATCTTTCCAGGTTGGTTGCCAGTCCCCAATGTAGCCAAACCCCTCTTCTGTACACCATTCCTTCAACTGCAAGTTGAAGCTCCTGGTGTGGAGTAGCCTAGCCTCCCCCGGTTGCAGACAGGCAGCACCTCAGCAAATGCCACCGCGCCTGCTACCTGCCTAAGAACCCTCCCCAGTCCTCTGAACTCCCCCTGCACAATCCCAGCCCTGTCCCTACCTAGATCATTGGTCCCAGGTGGACAGTGACATCCAGCTCCCCCCTCCTGTCCCACTGCCCTAGCAATCCTTAGAATATGTTGCCCACATGGCACCAGGTAGGCACCTTACCACCCTATAGCCCCCCTTCCTGTTCTAAATCTACCCCCTAACAGTCGCATCCCCCACCAGAAGTTGCTTCCTCCTCTGCTGGGGTCCTGTCCCTCCCACCTTGGGGCCTCCCCTATGGAAGACCCCTCATCTTTCCTTGCTACTATTCTGGGTGCCTCTTCCTGGCAGTCCTGGCACAGGCTGAGGAATATGCCTCTGACCCACCATTCCCACCCTCTTGGACAATGGTGCACCCCCCTCCAAATTAATTAATCCTTGCAAATTACAAGAATTAAATAAATGCCAACCAATGCCACCTTAAGTGGTATTACAGCAGTGCTACCTTAACTATGCTGCAGCTGCATTGCATAGCAGCCCTGCCAGGCCCGGTGCAAGACTGGGGTGTGTGTGTGATGGAGAGAGAATCATGTCATGTCTGACATAATCGCATCCAAACACATACACACTTGAATCACGTGCGTATGTGTTTGAATGTGTCACCTGATCGCCTGCTCGCTGTGCACACAGAGCTTGCCCTGAAAGGAGGATCTGGTCCGATCTCGTGTATTGGCGGCACGAACGCCTGTGTCAGTCAGAAGCCATTAATCTGGAGTGGCACCACTATCAGCCAGTTTTGGGAGTCGGAGCCAACAGACGCTGGTAAGTAGTGCTCCTCACGTTTATTGTACAGAAACAGAGTCACTCAGACTGCAGAGAGATGTTGCTAGTGTTAGTGTGTGTTGCTTAGGCAATCAGAAGACAATTCAAACAAAAAGAACTGCACTTTGTCCTGACAGATCACATAGTCTGATTCACTGACCGTGTGCACTTTGCTTACATTTTTGCTTCAAATTCTGAAGCTTAGTTAGCAGCAGCCAGAAAAGAAACCCACTTCACCCCCTCCCCAGCACACCAGGAGCATTGCAGGCGACCTGCAAGACATCAGGCTGCACTCTCCACTTCACCCCTCCCCAGCACACCAGGAGCATTGCAGGCGGCCTGCAAGACATCAGGCTGCACTCTCCACTCCACCCCTTTCCAGCACACCAGGAGCATCGCAGGTGGCCTGCAAGACATCAGGCTGCACTCTCCACGTCACCCCTCTCTAGCACACCAGACGCATCGCAGGTGGCCTGCGAGACATCAGGCTGCACTCTCCACTCCTCCCCTCCCTAGCACATCAGGAGCACTGCAGGCTACCTGTAAGACATCAGGCTGCACTCTCCACTCCACCCCTCCCCAGCACACCAGACGCATCGCAGGTGGCCTGCAAGACATCAGGCTGCGCTCTCCACTCCACCCCTTTCCAGCACACCAGGAGCATCGCAAGCGGCCTGTAAGACATCAGGCTGCACTCTCCACTCCACCCCTCCCCAGCACACCAGGAGCATCGCAGGTGGCCTGAAAGACATCAGGCTGCACTCTCCACTCCACCCCTTTCCAGCACACCAGTAGCATCACAGGCGGCCTGCAAGACATCAGGCTGCACTCTCCACTCCACCCCTCCCCAGCACACCAGGCGCATCGCAGGTGGCCTGCAAGACATCAGGCTGCACTCTCCACTCCTCCCCTCCCTAGCACACCAGGCGCATCACAGGTGGCCTGCAAGACATCAGGCTGCACTCTCCATTCCTCCCCTCCCTAGCACACCAGGAGCATCGCAGGCGGCCTGCAAGACATCAGGTAGAGCATCCCTTTAGAATTCCTCTCAGGGGAGCACAGGCTTCAGTGTGAAAATGTAAGCTAGGTGCCATGTGCCAATGGGCTACTACCCCTGCCTATTGTCCCTCGTACAGAGTAAGGGACCTGGGTCCTGCTACGGTGGCAATTGGGGGTTCTTTCCCAAAGTTATGAATAATCATGCAGTGCCTCCACCCAGAGTAAGTTGTAAGTGGGTCAGGTGACTGGTTGGTACAGCCCCCTGGGATACTGCACCTCCCCAACCAGCCAGCCTGCACACTGGATTCCCAACAACCTTTTCCCACCAAATACCATAAGCCTATTGGAAAGCAAAATGCAATGAACCTCTCTTGACACAGCAATTTCAACAAATCAACTCATAGCTTTATTGGGGGCAAGGGCTAGGAGAAGGTTACCTGGATTAGGGATAGCTGTGAATGTGAATAAGAGAAAAAGTTAGTGGCAAGATAGCAAACAATAACCCCAAGGGCCCACAGGCCAATCCACCCTCAACTTCCCACCCCACTGGTACCAGTGTTTCACCCTGAGAGTTCCCTGGTGTACCCATTAGTTGCAGGCCTGGATGTTGCCGCAGGTCAGCCGGCTGCTGGGGCCCTGAAAAGCTTGGGGAAAATGTTTAAATTAGGGTCACACTCCTTTGTTTGATTTCCAGGAATCAGGTCCTTGGTACTCATGGATTGTAGGTGTAACCCCCAGGTGGCGCTATCCCAAGGGCTACTACCCCTGTCTGTATGGCTAGTGACAGGTTGAGGGGCCTAGGTTCAATGACGGGTGTCTCCACCCAGAGGTCAGTGTTGGTAGTGGTTAAACTAACTTGGGCACAGCCCTCTGGGACACTGTGACCCCGCTTTGTTCCCACTAGTGGCCCACACAGTACACTGGAGTTACCTTCCCAATACCCCACATATGAACACTTTTCACACATATAAATACCACTTACCTTTGAGACTGATTCTGCAGCACGTCTCTGAGGACCCCCTGTAAAACAAGGTTAAGCAACATACACAACACAGTGCAATGCTGGTTCTATATGTACTGACACCACAGACAGTATATAGTTCAATAACAACACATCTGATTTATTTAGGGGGCATATAACAAGGACAGGGGAAATCAGGTTAATTTGAGTAAAACCAGATAAATAAAAAGGATTATGCATGTAATTAAGGTCCAACAGTACACTCTCTGGGTACCTAGGATGGGGGTAGCCAGGTCCATTGTCCGGGGTTGGCCGGCTGATGCAGCTGGATGGGGCCCTGTAGAAGAAAACAACACACCCAACCCTAATTGTAATCCGGAGTCAGATGGCTCAGTTCAAGTAAAAAGAAAGCACAACAAATCAGATGGCACACTTTAGATTCATATGGTATTGCAGGGGTTTGCCCTGAATGGTACTCACGATACCCAAGACAGTTACAGGATGGATGGTGTGGTTTCTGGGTTTCCAGCATTCAGCACACACACTGCAGAGTGAGGGGAAGTAAGATCGCGATTCCCCACAAGCACCAAGCACATTCATATGTAAATGAAATTACTATACCAGGCAGGCTGCTCCTTGATCCCGATTGCAAAACACTGCAAAATACCCTGGAGCACACACACAGCAGCTTCAATTCCTGACAGGCCGATCGCACTTTAGCAAAATCTTCGGTCTTCTACAGGGTTAGCTTAGTTTCCACACTTCTGACTTCCTTCTTCCTTCTCACAAACTCGGATTCAGTCCAATTTAACTGTACTAACGGCCGCAGACTGACTTGGGGGCCTACACATGCGCTTCCCGCGCAAACTACTCGCCGTACTAGCAACAGAACTCCTTCTCCTTTCACAGCCACCTCGAATCTGCCTTGCCAATAACACTGATTGGTCTAATTCAGCAGTTCAGGACCAAAATGAAGGGACTAATATGGAACAGTTCATAGCTGCAATAAAGACAGGTTAGACAAACTGCATTTTAACTATCACTCTAAATAATTTCTGGTAAACAGTTACATCTTTCAATTAGGCTCCCTCTGCGCACTTAGTGAGTGCAGAAGTGGAGCGATTGGACAGTAGCCCGGGCGGGATTCGGGCATTAAACACAGAGTCCCCCCATACAAACTAATTAAGTCTGCAAGCAGACAGCTCTTAAAGAGACAGTACGTGGGGGCTTTGAAAGCACTCACAGTGCCCACATTTAAACGGCATTTAGCCGAACGCCACCCAGACTTGGAGCACTCAGACAAGCTCCTGGAAGACTTTTGGGAACTCCCATTTGCAGGGGGGGTTACATAGGACTTAACAGCATCTGAAGATGTAATGGCCAGGTGTCCTAGAGTGTGGAGCTCCCTCAATAAGTGCAGCAATGGGCAGAAGGGAGGATGTCTTGGTTCCCTTAGCAGGTTGAATTTTGCTAGAAGGTCTTACAGCTTGTCCCCTTGATGAAAGATCTGTCCGCTTGTCACCTTCAGCCACTTCTGGCCTATTGCAGAGCTCAATGGCAGGCCCACACTATCCCCAGAAGGTCCAGACCCTGGAGTGGCCCCATAGCCCGGCTCCCCAAAAAAGTCGTAGGTGCACTAGCACCCCAGCAAGTGCTGGTGACCTCCTGAGACAGTGGGTCCCACTGGGAAGGGGTTAGCTGGTTCCCTCCCTGGCTCTGGGTGAGGACTCCTGAGCAATTGTGGTCCCCTGCAGTCCCTGCACTGAATCTGTGAGTTAACTGGTAGCCAGGCAGTTCTCCTAGGTAAACAACAGTGCCAGTTTGCCACAGGTGCTAGCCTTCAAACAACTTCAGTTTGCACTCAGACCACTGCAATCAGCAGGGGGTTTGGAATTAGGCAAGTCCCTGCTCACCTTCAGTGCTTTCAGGCTTCAAATGTCCAAAACAGCTTCCGTTCAGCTTCAGCTGGGACACAGCTCTCAGCCAATTTTATTCAGTCCACACAGCAAATTCATAGAACCTGGCTAGTACCCTGCTCCAGAAACACTTTGCCTCTTCAAGATTGTTATCCGAGTCCCAGTCTTTAAAGCAGTTTCTCTGCAGCAACTGTTGAGCTTCCAATCAAAACAGCACAGTTCTATCAGCTCATGTCAATGTACAGTGCAGGGTCTCTGCAACAGCTACTTTCTCGAACCGAAACAGCACAGTTCACAGTACCTGGAGAGTTCCAAAATCAGTCCGATCTCTCACTCTCTATTTTCAACAAAATCCCTTTCCATAGTGGCAGTCTCCAGCTGAGACCTGGGCAAGACCTCTGACAGTACAATTCCACTCACACAAGATCCATCAGACTCGAGAAGAGCCCGGGAACAGACTAACCAGATCCAGAAAGTCCTTGGCTTTCACTCAAGAATCCAGTCTTCAGATTGGCTGTTTGAGTCTATCAATCATCAATCACCATAGAGATCAATATTTCCTGATTTCTCATTGGGGCAGGTGTTGGGTGCCAGAATTACTGAAACTCCTTCTCCCAGAATCCCTCTGGTCCAATTTCAGGTGCCTAAGAAGTGAATTGGCGGTTTCACTGAGGCCAAAGCATCAACAATATGTCGGCCCCCATTCAGCCCCATGCAGTGTCATAACAATCCTAACGGTATTTGTTAATTGCAATCAAAGTATTTACATCTATCTTACAGTTCCCCAATATATAGTGGGGACTCCTGTCCCCTGTCAAGCTACTGCAGAATTACTTCTGGGGGACCCTCCAGAAGCCCGTCACTAGCTTCATTCTCTATCATCCCAGTGTCAGCAGCCGGCTCATTAATATTCATGAGCCTACATTAATATTCATATAAAGCCCCCGTTCTTAGCGCTGTCCGGTGCAGTTTAAAATATAAAGCCCTCCTTCACCTGCCTTCCCGTGGTGTCCAACCCCCATTTAAGTAAGTCAAGGAGTCAGTAGCACTGGGGAAATAGAATAGCGGCTACGGTAACTGCCACAAGAATGTCTACCTTAACGGCTAAGCTGCGCACTAGTGTGCATGCACGAGCTGGCCAACCTCTCCTCAACAAACATGGAGGTCACAGGTCCCGCGGGATGGATCCCCCAAAACCTGTTTCGGGCGGAAACATAGTCAGGGAGCCCATCAAACTCAGGTAATCCTCAAAGGGGGTTACATGTATGGTCTGTATTTTCGGCTTGTGTAGTAGTACTGATTGATTTTTGGACTGTGCTTACTGCTGTTTGCCTATGTTTTTCATCAGAGTTTCACCTGCACCTTAATTGTTCTAATTGCTAGCTGTTATTTCACTTTAACTGCACTGCTTTGCCTGCTGCTCCGCTTTAATCTGAGCTGCAGTTAGTGTTGTTTGCCTGGTTATTGACCTGTGTCAGCTCAGTTAGCCCTCTTACTGCATTTCCAGTTCTCTGCTCATTTTTTTTTCTCTCTCTCCCCCCTCCCCACCCCCTCTGTTAGCCATCTTACTGCTTCACCAGCTCTCTGCTCTTCCTTTCTCTCTCTCTCTCTCTCTCTCCACTCCCCACCCCTCTCTCTCTGCCTCCCTTTCCTGCCTTGACCCCTGCTCCTTTGTTTGCCGTAACCCTTTAATCCTTTAGTGAGCCCTTTGTTATGCAACCCCTAGGTGGTGCTATTTCTAAGGTTCCTACCCCTGCCTGATTTCCTAACAACTGGTCGAGGGGCCCTGGTTAAATACTATGGATCCTCCACCCAGAGTAACAATAGTTGGAGCATCTACCTAGCCTTGTATAGCCCTCTGGGAAGCTATAACCACCACACTCTCTCCTAGTGGCTCTGTACCTATAACAGCAGTAGCTGGCCCACAGTCAGTAAGTAACAGTAATGATATGCTCACACCCTTCACTCTTACTACCAATGTTGGACCTTCAGCAATATCTCTGGAGACCCCCTGTAAAACCAGGTTAGCAAGACAACTATACACTTTCAGTACTATAATCCAACTAATAATATGCACATAAACCAGGTTAAAAATGAAAAAAGATAATCAGATTTATTCCGTGGGTCGTGAACAAGAAAAGGGCATGAATCTAGTAAACTGATCAATATTCTAATTTGATTCAGGGTTTTTGGCATGCACTTTAAGTCCCAACTGTACAGTTCTACAACACTGGGTTCCCAGGATGGAAAGCTGGCCAGCCAGAGGCATTGCCCGGGAGTGGCTGGTGTTGCAGCTGATGTTGGGGCCCTTGATGGAAAGAAAAGTCAGTTAGCATGCACAACAACAAGATCATTAGTTGTAATCCTGGCTGGTTGGCCCTGTCTCATGAAACCCAAGAATTTGCAAAGAAACCAGATGGTACCACAGATAATTAAATAGTTCATTGTAGGGAGCTACTCCGATCGTACTATTTCTGTGAAATTGCAGGTGATATGGAGACCTCGTGGTATTCATTGATGATCTTGGGGAAACAGGGCATTCACGACTCACCTCCTCTTCATGACCTTTCCCTCCAGGTGGCCACAACCTGCAAATTGTTTCTGCACAGGGGCTGGATCCTCAAAGCTGGCCTCTCACCAAGAACAGTCTCTGGTGCAGGGCAGTTGGTCTGGGCTGGATTGGCAAAGGCCCAGGAGTGATGAGCATGTTGGCAAAGTTTGTTTGATTTGGCTGGTGAAACCTCCAGCTGGCATAACGAATTGGGCTGTGAACAGGCAGGTTTCGACCCACGAGAAACATTCAGCACATTTAAATTCAACAGAGTCAACTTTATACAGTTCAGATACAGTCCAGTTGCTATTGCAGTAGATTCACTGAGCAAACCTCTCGATCCAAAAATCAGTCTTGCGAACTTAAAGGAAACAGCATTTAAGTCTCTACATCTCAGTTCAGATCCAAGCTGGCATGCAATTTCAGTCGATGCACTGAGCAAAACCTCCAAACTGCAGGCAGGTAGTTCCTGGCAAATAATCTTCTCTTTTCGACCTCCAGGAATACACACAAAAACAACTAGGTCTCTTGTACGGTTCTATGTGATAACGGCGAAAGCCTAAAGGTGATCGCCGTTATCAAGAGAGTCTAAGTGCGAAAAACATTTTAGCATTCTGACACCCCCGCAAGACAGGAAAAACTGCGCCTGGGACTTACTTTTTAATGTTTTCTGGGGAACTCCCTCATTAGGCTTTGCTCTCACCCCACCCCACTAAAGGATTCTCAACTCAGGGGTGCATCGAGGAAAACATAAGGTCCTGGGCCGGACGCAAATTGTACCAGCGCCTGTACCAACCCGGCACCACAGCCACCGCAGCCATGGACCAACCCCCAACACCATGACGCAGCTCCGCAGCCCACTGCAGCGCCACCCACTACAGCTCCTCTGTCCCCTCCCAGCCCACACTCGGCATGCTCGTTTTCTCCCACGGTGCACGTATGTACAGTATAACGACATCCTGCCACTATTTTCGCCGACCCCCCCCCCATCCCGCCACCCTACCCTCCCATCTCCATGAGGGATTCGCTGGGGAGCGGGTCGCCGTTATGGATGGCGCCCTTCCCCGTGCACCCTCCTCACAGGATACCCCCTTCCAGGCCCAAATCTCCACAGAGCCTGCTCAGTAGTTTGAGCTGGAGTCCCTACACAGGCCTGCCCTGAACTGCAGGCTGCTCTCTGCAGTCCCTTTCAGTCTAGTCCCTCTGCAGAACTGAACTGGAATTCAAACTATCCCTCTTAAATAAAGGCAGAGATCCTTGGAATCCGATTGGTTGTTTAGGCTGCCTACAACAATTTAAGTCCTTTTATTGGCTACAGTTTAGGTACCCTAACTTTGTCCCAGAAAGTCTCCCACAATTCCATATCACACTTTCAAGAGCCTCTGGTCGAAATCTCAGTTCGTGATTGGCTGATGCACTCTCAAAATGGTGGTTGCTGTTTAAGATATTGTCCTAGTTATGCAGTCCCATACATTTCAAAGTCTGGTGCAGCCAGGAAATAAAATATTTATTTAAATTCCCCCCACACTCTTGTAGCTCATACACTGTACTTTCAGATAAGCCCACTCTTGTTAAAATGCCTCTTCTACTTTTGCTGTTGCTGCCGCTGTGATACTATCCCCCAGGCGGCAGGCAGCATTTCATGAATATTAATAGGGCTTATGAATATTAATGAGCTCCTCGATTTAGCCCCTTACTCAAACTTTATTTTAATACACTTAAGCAGCTTGTGAGCCACATTGCTAAGGTCACCGGACCCTTTTCAGCTTGCCAGGGTGCTGGGACCACCAGAAAACTCCCCTGTTTGCCCGCAGAATTGTGGGGCGGCACATCAATGCACTCCTGGCGCATGCATGGTCGCTGATGGCACCAAAATAATGCCGGCAACTCATAGTCAAGAAGTTTAGCCCGAGCAAGGCTTAAACAACTAAAGGAACGGTATGGGGCATTCGGGGAAGCAATGGAGCACCAGGTTGGAGCTTGGGGGACACCAGAGCAGCAAGAGAGGAAACGGGAGACACCAAGGACCTGGGAGAATTTAAAGGTAAGCCCCTGGGGGGGGTTACATCTCTCCTCTCCCCTTCCTTACATGCTTGGCAGCCGCGCCAAGACCATGGTAAACCAGGATCAGTAATAACTCTTCACTATATGCACTATTATCTACAGTATATACAATCTAACACACTGTCACTTTAAATGGTACCTTTGTATAGTTTGGTTGCTAGCAATCTGTTATGACATTTCGAATATTAACATCACATCTTTTGCATTTGGTTAACCATAAGAAAATGACATTCGAAACTTTGCATTGTAACCCTTAGACATTACTTTTGTTATAACAGAAACCAGTATGTACATTCAGACAATCCCTGGTGCTTTGTACCTATGACCCTTTTTATACTGAGCAGAGGGCTTAACTATCACTTGGGAGGATGCAGTGAAACCTATTTTAGGAAGGGAATTAGCAGTGACATATACCCCCTTGTGAACTACATTCATGGGCAGATCTACAGGCATTCCTGGTGTGTCATACGTGAGGCGTACTACCGGTTTGACATCTCTTTCAGATCTTCAGGATGGAAGAGGCACGGGTAAAGTCCTTTCAACATTGGCATTTGGGTTGATCAACCCCTTGTTATTGTCCACTAATATGGCAGCTTCTGATGACAGGGGCATCTCAATACTCTCTGGTGGTTCAGAGTTGGCAGTATTACTTGCATTTACAGAAGTACTGACGTGCTCTGTAGATGTCGGTTCATCATTAAGAGGAAACTCCATAGCATTTAAATCATGTGGTACATTGCTAATACTTTCAGAATCAACAGTTGAATTAGCGTTATTGTCAGCGTTATCAGTTTCAGAGACTTCAGTGTCATCTGGCACTTCACCAGTCTGGCCCTCATGGTCAGGGTTTGCCTCTTGAGGGTCAGTCAGTTCCTCGAGACATAGTCAGCTACGTCAGACATTATATTTTGCACTTCACTATCAGGGGGCACAGAAGTAGCTGAGAGGGCTGGATGATTAGATAGTCCTGAGGGTCCAGCCTCATCTCCCATGTTACACAAGATTTCCTTGGAATAACGCTCAGTTCGTATGAAGGATAATAAGCAACCCCACATTCACTATCATCAGATTCAGGTTGGTAGTCATTATCAATGAGAACGTTACTGGTTGCAGGCTTGGGTTGCAAAACAGCAGAAGGGGAGCTTAAATGTCTCTTTTTGGCTGCAAACCGAGTCACAGGCCCAGTGAGGGCATTGTCTGGAGGTACAGAGTCTATGATGATCTGCCCAATCTGGGTAACAGGTGATTTCGGTGTGTTGTTTTCACAGCGTTTGGGTCATTTTCGGGATGCACTTTGTAGACTGGCAGGTCATCCAACTTGCTGTTGACAATGTAGGGTGTGTGACTTTACCGATCAGCTATTTAAGCAGTAAGGCACAACAGGGTGTGGGTTATTGGAGATTTACCCACGCCTTGTGTAGTGTGTCATGAGGTGCAGCCGAGTAACTTAACCACACAAGAAGTGGGTAAATCACCCAGTAACTCACACCCTGGAGTGCCTTATTGCTATTATACAATGGACTTATGTGTAAATATATTTAAAATGTGTTTAATTATGTTTTTTATAAATGCCTTTCCTCAGCCTTGGGTTATGCTGGATTTACCCACAGTCATGTGACATGTTTTGACCAATGAGGTTCCAGGATTTTCAATCACCATTGTATAATTTGTGTTTTCCTAATGTAACCCCTAGATGGTGCTATCTCAAGGGCTACTACCCCTGCCTGCTTGGCTAGTAGCAGGTTAGGGGGCCTGAGTTCTGAAACGGGTGCCTCCACCCGGAGATCAGGGTTGGTAGTGGTCAAGCTAGCCTGGGCACAGCCCTCCGGGACACTGTAACTCCCCCTCTTTCCCCTCTAGTGGCCTGAACACTGTACAGTAATCACTTTCACAATACCCCTGGTACACCACACAAGTACCCACACTGTTTGCACTTACCACCAGGGCTGGTTCCTCTGGCTCGACCCTGGGAACCCCCAGTAAAACAAGATTATGCACCGCAAATAGCAACAATACAGTACTTTGAGCACAAACTGGAACCACAGTCAGATTACATGCAGAAAAAGTTAGATCTGATTTATTCAGGGGACTTGAACAAGGGAGGGGTAAAATCAGGTTAATTAGCTTAAAGGTGATATCAATCAAGCAGTTATGCATGTGCTTTGAGTCCCCCCACACAGTCCACCTCTGGGTACCCAGGTGGAGAAGAGATGGACTAGCCAGGACCGATGCCCGGGGTTGCAGCTGGTTGGGGCCCTGTGATGGAAAACACAACATGCACAGTACACAATATTTGTAATCCGGAGCCAGAGGGCTCAGTTCGTAAAGGAAACGAAACAAGACAATCAGATAACACACTCAGATTAAGCTGTTGTTGTTGCAGGAAGCTACCCTGGTATTTACTCACGATACCCAAGACTGGACACAGGGTGGATGAAAATTAAAGACTGCAGGTGGTTGATCTGGAATGCCAGGAGAAGCAGGGCCCACATGAGTTGCAGAGGCGTCGTTCCTGTTCAAGCATGGAGCAGGGGGCTGATCCCCAGGCAGGTCTCTCGTCGATGGCTTCTCTATGCAGTGGATAGTCTGGCCGCATGGAGACAAATTCGGATGCAGTCCGTTTTGGGCTGGATATAGTTTCCAGCAAGCAGAACGTAGTTCACACAGTGGGGGACTAACTCACGACCCACTAGCAGCTCATAGCACATTTACATGTAAGGGAATTCTACTGTACCAGGCAAACCGCTTCCCGGTCACAATCGCAAAGTCTCTGCACACACTGGGAGCTTAGGGGTAGCTGGAACTCCTGACAGGCCGATCGCATTCAGTAAAATCTTCAGTCTTCTTCTGGTTGAAGCTGGCCCACTTCAGTAGCTTACTTTAGTCACACAAACTTGGATTTAGTCTAAAATAATTCTCTTCTCTCACTCTCAGGAGCAGCACACTGACATGCAGGCCAAAAACTTAGCCTTTTCAGAGTTCTCCCATGCAAATCCACTCAGCATTGCTGCTCAGAATCACTTCAGCTCCTTCTTGTTCAGTTTCCAGCTAGATCTCACTGAAAATTGCAAGCTGCCCTGGACTTCCCCAAGATCCAAAAGATTTGGTTGGCTGATTTGGCTGTCAGTCAAAGCAAGAGCTCCCCCTTCAGTTGCAAAAAAAGGCGCAAAAAAAACTCCAAACTGCAGTTCCTATAGATTTTGAATTCAGACAGCCCCTGTAGTCCGGCTACATTTTAGGTCCCACCAGTACTGTTTTTGGTCCAATCTGCAGTCCAGGACCAAGATAGTAGAGACAAACAAAACAGTCCTTGCTACAAAGAAAGCAGGTTAGGCAAATTACATTATCATTATCACTCTAAATGATTTTCAGTAAATAGTTACATCTTTCAACAGAGCTCCCTCTCAGATTACTTAAGCTGCAGTCAGGCAGTTCTTAAAGAGACAGTACACAGAGGCTATGCAGGCTCTGGTAATCGCATTTAAACTGCTAAAACGCAGGACACCAGCCTGGCAGTGAGCATTTAGGCAAGCTCAAGGAAGACTTTTTGGGAACCCTCATTTGTAGGGGGGTTACACTTACAAACCCAAATTTCTCATTAATACACAGTCTCCAGGCTGTAACTCTTGGGCTTTAACACGTTTGTCGTGTCTGTGTTTGTTGGCTAAGTTTCTCTTAGCAGCCATTGTGTGCGCAAGCTGATAGTCGTGACTGAGCTGGGTTTGCACATACTGTAAATAATTGTTTGTTTGAGTTTCATCGAGTGACACTCCAAAACAAACATCTACTGGAAGGCGAGCTTTTCTGCCAAACCTGAGGTGGTACGGTAAAAAAACAATAGCATCGTTTTTTGTGCAATTATAAGCATGTACAAGTGCGCTTGTCTGTTGGCTCCACCAGGGCTTGTCTTTGGGATGCACGGTGCCAAGCATATCAGGTAAGGTGTGATTAAATCTCTCTGGGTGCAGATCTCCTTGTGGATGATAGGGGGTTGTTCTGGATTTTCTTACGCCCCATAGGGACAACAGTTCTTTAATAAGTCTACATTCGAAATCCTGGCCATGATCTGAATGGATACACTGGGGAGCACCGTAATGTACAAAAAACCTTTCAATGAGAACTTTGCCTACAGTTGAGGCCTTTTGGTCCTTGGTTGGATAGGCCTGTGCATATCTCATGAAGTGATCCATGACTACCAACACATTAGCAATGCCTTTTGAATCTGGCTCCAGACTAATAAAATCGATGCAGACGAGCTCCATCGGGGCACTTGTAGTAATATTAACCAGAGAAGCTGCTTTTTTGTGGTTGAGCTTTGTGCTGAAGACACCTACTGCAGGTTTTAACATGTTGCTCAATGTCTAGGCCCATCTTAGGCCAGTAGAAGCGTGAACGGACTAGATCCAGAGTCCTTTCACTACCCAGATGTCCCACTGGTCATGCACGGCTTTTAATACAACATTTTTGAACTTAGTTGGCAATACTAGCTGTCTTCTCACCACTTTACCTTGGCTGTCAGTAAGCTCTCTGTATAATAGCTGCTCTCGAAGCATGAGTGTAGGTCCTTCTCGAAGAAGAAAAACAGTTTTAGGGTCACTGGACCGCACTTCGGAGACATCTTCCCCCTTTCTTAAAGTGTCGACCACAAGTCTGATCTGGTACACTGGTCATAGAACTGTTCTTTTCGGATGTCAGGTGGAGTTAGCTGAGGTAAAGAACTTAAGTCCAAGGCTGCAAAGTTACAGTAGGCAACTAGTATACAAGTCTCTGGAGGTCCCAAGCAATCTGCCAGACAGTTTACAGCTTCGGAAGACAGAGTTTCTTCCCGGTCAAACTTGTGGCATGGTGCTTTTACAGATCAGGAACATACACCTACTATTGGTTGGAAGCATAGAAACATAGAAGTTGTCGGTAGATGGGGACCGTACGATCCATCAAGTCTGCACTTCTCTTCCTACCCCCGTACTTAGCTGCCTGCTTGTGTATCCCACAGTGTCTGTCCCATGCCCGCTTGAATTCCCTCACTGTCTTGGCTTCCACCACCCTCTCAGGCAGTCTATTCTATGCTTCCACAACACGCTCTCTGAAGAAGAATTTCCTCGTATTGCTTCTGAACTTTCCTCCCTTAAGTCGAAGGTTGTGCCCTCTAGTCCTGCTGTAGTCCTTTACCCGAAAGAGGTTCTGCACGTGCACCCTGTTGTTGCCTTTAAGGTATTTGAATGTTTCTGTCATGGCCCCACGATTCCTGCGTTGTTCTAGGGAGTATCATTTGAGATCATCCAGTCTTGCCTCGTACGGTTTCTGATGCAAGCCCTGCACCATCTTTGTTGCTCTTCTCTGTACTGTCTCCAGCCTGTCTATGTCCTTCCTGAGGTGTGGCCTCAAGAATTGGACACAATACTCCAGGTGAGACCTAACCAGGGACCGATACAGGGGCATGATTACTTCATGCCTTCTGCTCGTGATGCCCCTCCCTATGCATCCCAAGATACCACTAGCCTTTAGTGCTGCCTTTTCACATTATCTACTGACCTTAAGGTCATCTGATATGATCACCCCAGGTCTCGCTCCTGCCTGGTAGCCACCAGCTGCTCCCCTCCCATTGAGTACAATTTCCCTGGGTTACGCTTTCCCAGGTGCATGGCCTTGCATTTTTTGGCATTGAATTTCAATTACCAGGCCTTGGACCACTCCTCCAGTTTTCAGAGATCAGCTTCCATGCTTTGCTGTCCCTCTGTTGTGTCTACCCTGTTGCCAGTTTTGGTGTCATTTGTAAACAGGCACAACTTTCCCTCCAGTTCATCCACAATGTCTCTGATGAATATGTTGAAGAAGATCGTCCCCAGAACTGAGCCCTGTGGGATCCCACTAGTCACCCTCCCCTCCACAGACAGCGTGCCATTTACTAATACTCTTTGAGTTCTTCCATGTAACCAATTTCTGACCCAGTTTGTAACCTTGGGCCCAATTCCCATGTTCTCCAGTTTTTTGACTAGTCTCCTATGTGGAATGGAGTCAAAAGCTTTGCTGAAGTTCAGGTAAACCACATCCACTGCCCCACCCTGCTCCACTGTTTCAGTGACCCAACTGAAAAAATTAACCAGGTTTGTCTGGCAGGACCTCCCTGCCATGAAACTGTGTTGATTTTTGTCGAGCTGACCAGTTTGCTCCAAAAAAACTATGATTCTTTCCTTCAGCAGGGACTCCATCAGTTTTCCCACGACTGATGTTAGACTAACCGGACAGTAGTTACCTACAGTTACAAGCAGGTCTTCGTGAGAGAGCATCGGCATCAATGTGATTCAAACCTGGCCGGTACTCCACCACATAATCATATGTTGATAGGGTGGAAAGCCATCTGTGTCCTGTGACGTATAATTTGGCTGTTGTTTGAACATACGTCAATGGATTGTTATCTGTTTTGACTAGGATTTTAGCACCATACAAGTATTCATGAAATTGTTCCACTATTGCCCACTTTAATGCGAGAAATTCAAGTCTGTGTACAGGGTAATTTTTCTTGGAGGGTGTCAGGCTCCTACTAGCAAAAGCCACAGTGTGTAGTCCTTCTTCATACTCCTGATAGAGCACAGCCCCAAGTCCTTTCAAGCTGGCATCTGTGTGTAATACATATGGTTTAGTTGGATCTGCCTAGGCAAGTATGGGAGCATGTGCGAGTTGGTAAATGACGTCATAAATACGGTGTCACAATCAGGTCCATCTGGTTCTGAAAGGTTCACTAGTCTTGAAATAAACCTTGTCCTCTTCTTTTACAGTACTCTTTATATTTCTGGGTGGTAGGTAGGTATCCTTAAGTCAGATTTAGAAGGGGGCGAATTACTTTGGTGTAATCTTTTACGAAATGGCGATAGTATCCTCAGAAACCCAAGAACCTTTGCAGTTCTTTAAGATTGCTAGGCCATGGCCAAGTAGTTAAAGCTTCCACTTTGCTTGGATTGGTTTGTATACCTTCAAAAGATATCATGTGGACCACATACTTTACGCACTTCTGAAAAAACTTACACTTGTCAATAGACAATTTTAATCCGTATTCTTCTAACCGGTCTAGGACCTTGAACAAGCGAGCCTTGTGCTCTTCAAGTGTTTTGCCAAACACAGTGACATTGTCTAGATAAACTAAGCATTCAAGCAGGTTCATGTCCCCTACAGTTCACTCCATTAATCTCTGGAAAGTGGGTGGCGCTCCAGAAATGCCCTGGGGCATTCGTAAGATTTTGTAAAAACCCTAGGGGCAGATGGATGCAGTCTTATCCCCATCTTCCAGTGCTATCAGAATTTGGTAATACCCACTTCTGAGGTCTAAAACGGAAAACCACTGGCTCCCATTAAGGCAATCAAAAGCATCCTGGATATGAGGCTTTGTATATTGGTCTGGTATGATTCTTCGGTTATCGGGCCTGTAGTCCACACACATCCTCACCGAACCATTCTTCTTTCGGCCTACTACACTGAGAGATGCATACGAGCTACATGATTCCTGTATAATTCCAGCTGCTAACATCTCTTGGAGGTGGCGCTGAACATCGTCAATGTCAGCTGGTGCCAATCTGCGGGACCTCTCTCAGAATGGCCTCTCATCACGGAGTCTGATATGGTGTTCAGCAACAGAGACGCATCCGACATCCCATTCCTTTAGTGAGAATACTTTGCTGTGCTCTGCTGTGCTAGCTTGCAGCTGATCATGTCTTTCCATTCACCAGGGACAGGAGACACCAAAGTCGAACATATCTGGGGATACTTCATCATCCTCCTTCCTGTGGCACTTGGTTGGCAGCACTGCAGTGTCTGCACAGTATACCTGGGCCAAGGTACAGCCCTGAGGGACTTCAGTGTTTCAGTCGGTCTTGCTGCAGAATTGCACCACTACTTTCCTGGCGTAGACATGGGCTCTAACAGGTAGCGCACTGGGTTTAATCAAAAATCCATCAGGTAGCTTCCCTTCTTCTGGGGCATCCAGCATGAGAATCTGGTTTGTGACATTTTTTGATACACACTTCTCCACTGACATGGCACTGTGAGTTAGGTGACACTACGAGAGGTGATGGGTCCTTTCTCCAGACATACCCCACTGAATCATCCTGGTCATTTTCGTTGCTCTGCAGCTGCATCTCGTAAGCTTTTTTTTTACAATGGAGTGAATTGGTAAGGCTCGTCCAGTTTTTTGAGCTCTCTTCTCTTGACACATCTCTGCTAGTTGGCCAAACATGTTTGCATAGTGCCGATCAAAATGGGAACTCCATCATATAGTCCAGAGGAAGGGCAGACCAAGGCTGGCGTCTCCACGGGCTCATCCACGCCAGCAACAGTAAAAGGAAAAGATAGTCATATTCATAAGTAAGCAAGGTAAGGGTAAGACATATTGCTCAGGCCCCATACATGCAGTCCTTCCAAGGGTTGGAGAGGGCGGTCAGACAAGTGCTGGTCATACCTATCTTAAAATATTATAGTGACCTGGACCCGCTGTCTAACATGGCTCAGGACGGAATACCGTCAGTGTGTACTGTGGTCTCCATGGAAGGACCCATCATTTTTTCCCAGTCCAGAAAAATATCTACAGGGACTTTGACAGATGACCTAGCCTCAAAGAAATTGGATTTGGAATTGCCTGACCCTCCACTGTGGACATTTCCTGCACCCCTATGAGACTGCTGTTCTCTTCGACGCGCCTCCTGTAGCTTGCTGACCACTTTTTCTAGGTTCCTTTGAGTCCAGCAATCTTTTTCCGTATGCCCATCCTTCCCACAGTTGTGACAAAATATACTTCCTTTGGTCTCTTTTGGCTGCAACATTACATTAGAGGTGGGTCTCCAGTCACGGCTAGGGGGTGGGGAGGAGTACATATTTGGCGCTGGAGCTGTAGCACTGACAGTAGAGGGTGTCGACTCTGCCTCCCTCTCTCTTTGCCATGCCAAAGGCGGCGCACCACATCCCAGTAATTCTCTTAGCATAGCAGTCAGTTCACTTAGTTCAGCCTTTAAGCAGCCATCCGCAGGGGGCACCTGAGTGTGCTCTCCCATTACCATAGCAGATGCATTTTGAGAGGGGTCGTAGTCTTTATCAGTGACAGACGTAGTAGAGGCACCAGGTTTCAATTCTCGGACTTCTCTCAGCAGCAGTTCTGCCCATGGTGGAGTATCACTAGCAGTCTCTCTCTCACTGGGCTCCCTAGGGCTTGCACCAGTGTTTAGTTCTCTGATTCCTTTATATAGTTCTTGAAATTCAGGGCCATCAGTGACTGACCCCTTACCAAGAGCAGGGGCTGCAGTAGCCACAGCTGCGCAGTGCTCCCGGGAGTCTTCCTCCTCCTCCTCCTCAGCTTCACACACCTCCCTCATCAGCAGGTGGAAGGGCAAGGGATCAAATCTTTGTTGGTGCAATTGCAGCTTGAGCAATACCCAGCTGGAATGACAGGCAGAGCAAAGTATATGATCCAATCTTACCTAGTCCAGCTCGCTAGAGGCCCAGCTTCCTTTTCAAATAATTGTGTGTAGGAGTTCCTCTAATTGACTCATGTAAGCTGATAACAGTTCTCCCAGCTGTTGTTTGACATCTTTGAGCTTCCACTTTAATGCTTCAACACTAGCAGTACCCCCAAGCACATTCTCTAGGGCAACTAAGTACTCCTGGGTGCTAGGATTAGGATTGGAGGACCTCAGGGAACGAAAAGCATGTAGGGTGGGCCCTTGGAGTCTTTCCCCCAAACATGCCTTTTTTTCGGCCTCTGAGCATTGCCAGTCTTGTACTAGTGTAGTAGTTGAATTCATCCTGGTCTCCAGATCAACCTCCCCATTAGGTGTGGGGAGGAAACCAGAAAACATTTTAAGCTTGCAGTAAGAGTATTAACTGGCTGTGGTGGGCACAGGCGCAGGAGCTGGGGAAGGAACACCCCCCTAGAGGCTTGAATTACTTCTCTAAGTCCTTGAGGATCCTGCCCTCACCCAGTAGCAAGTTGGCAAGCTTCTCCTCAAAACCCTCAGACAAGGGTGAGGTTTGGGTTCTGAGGGATCCTCACTATGTTTAATTGCCACCCTCCATGCAACCAGGGACCAATCAATGACGATAGTTGTGAGCACTTTAGTACTGTCCACGGGGTTACTACACTTCACTAAAGCCATTAGAACTTGGGCAATCAGGTAAGCTTGTTGGCTTACCACTACAACCTTCCCCAGACATTCAGTTTTCGAAAGTGCCCTCTCTATAGAGTCTTTACTAGTGCCCAAGGGTATATCTAGTAATAACAATGCATTCTGGGGGTCAGTTTCATAGCCCGTACACCAACTAAGTAACTGCTGCACAGCCATTGCTTCAGTGGTACCCATAAAATTTCTAGTTGCAATTTTTTGTTTTGGCCACTAGGGGATGCTAATCCCAGCAGTGCCTCCAAGATGTAACACTTAGGTGGCACTATTTCTAGGGTTACTACCCCTGCCTGATTTTCTAACAACAATACTATGAAGCCTCCACACAGGGTAACAATAATGAGGGTATCTACCTAGCCTGGTATGGCCCTCTGCGAAGCTATAACCACCCACACTCCCTCCTAGTGGCTCTGTACCTGTAACAGCAGTAGTTGTCCCACAGTCAGTAAGTAACAGTAATGATATGCACACACCCTTCACTTTTACTACCGGGGTTGGACCTTCAGCAATATCTCTGGAGACCCCCCTGTAAAACCAGGTTAGCAAGACAACTGTACACGTTCAGTAGTATAATCCAAATAATAATATGCACATAAGCCAGGTTAAATGTAAAAAAAGACAATCAGGTTTATTCCGGGGTAGTGGACAAGGAAAGGGCATGAATCTAGTTAACTGATTCTAATTTGATTCAGGGTTTTTGGCATGCACTTTAAGTCCCAACTGTACAGTTCTACAGCACTGGGTACCCAGGATGGAAAGCTGGCTAGCCAGAGGCGTTGCCCGGGGGGTGGCCGGCATTGCAGCTGATGTTGAGGCCCTTGATGGAAAAAAGTCAGTTAGCATGCACAACAAGATGATTAGTTATAATCCTGGCTGGTTGGCCCAGTCTCATGAAACCCAAGAATTTGCAAAGAAACCAGATGGTAGCACAGATTATTAAATAGCTTGTTACAGGGAGCTACCCAGATTGCTATGGAATTGCAGGCGACATGGAGACCTCATGGTGTTTACCGATGACCATGGGGAAACCGGGCTGTCACGACACACCTCCTCTTCACAGCCTTTCCCTCCAGGTGGCCACAACCTGCGAGTTGTTTCTGCGCAGGGCGTTGGATCTCCAAAGCCGGTCTCTCGACGATGACAATCTCTGGTGCAGGGCAGTCGGTCTGGGCTGGATTGGCAAAGGCCCAGGAGTGATGAGCACGTTGGCAAAGTTCATTTGATTTGGCTGGTGAAACCTCCAGCTGGTGTAACGAATTAGGCCATGAACAGGTAGGTCTCGACCCACAAGAAACATTCAGCACATTTAAATTCAGCAGCGTCAACTTTCTACAGTTCGGATACAGTCTGGTTGCTATTGCAGTAGATTCACTGAGCAAACCTCTCGATCCAAAAATCAGTCTTGCGTACTTAAAGGAAACAGCATTTAAGTCTCTACCTCTCAGTTCAGATCCAAGCTGGCACGCAATTTCAGTCAATGCATTGAGGAAAACTTCCAAACTGCAGGCAGGTAGTTCCTGGCAAATACTCTTCTCTTTTCAACCACCAGGAATACATACAAGAACAACTAGATCTCTTGCAGGCCCGAATTTCTGTAGAGCCTGCTCGGTAGTTGGAGCTGGAGTCTCTACACAGGCCTGCCCTGAACTGCAGGCTGCTCTCTGCAGTCCCTTTCAGTCTGGTCCCTCTGTAGAACTGAACTGGAATTCAAACTGTCCCTCTTAAATAAAGGCAGAGATCCTTGGAATCCGACTGGTTGTTTAGGCTGCCTACAACAATTTAACTTTTATTGGCTACAGTTTAGGTGCCCCAGCTTTGTCCCAGAAAGTCTCCCACAACTCCATATCACACTCCCAAGAGCCTCTGGCTGAAATCCCAGTTCGTGATTGGTTGACGCACTCTCAAAATGGTGGCTGCTGTTTAAGATATTGTCCCAGTTATGCAGTCCCACACGTTTCAAAGTCTGGTGCAGCCAGGAAATAAAATATTTATTTACATTCCCTCGACACACTTGTAGCCCATACACTTTATTTTCAAATAAGCCTACTCTTGTTAAAATACCTCTTGTACTTTTGCTGTCGCTGCCGCTGTTATACTGTCCCCCAGGTGGCACGCAGCAGTTCATGAATATTAATAAAGCTTATGAATATTAATGAGCCCCTTGATTTAGCCCCTTGCTCATTTTAATACACTTAAGCGGCTTCTGAGCCACATTACTAAGGTCACTCAAGACGTTTAGCCCGGGCAGGGCTTAAATAACTAAAGGAATGGTATGGAGGCATTCAGGGCAGCAATGGGGCACCAGGATGGAGCTTGGGGGACACCAGAGCAGTGGGAGAGGAAACAGGAGAACCAAGAACCTGGGGGAATTTTAAGGTAAGCCCCTGAGGGGGGTTACACTTAATCTGTGTCCCCAGGTTGCACTCTCCACTCTACCCCTCTCCAGCACACCAAGAACATCGCAGGCAGTCTGCAAGACATCAGGTAAAGCATCTCTTCAGAATTCCTCTCAGGGGAGCGCAGGCTGCTGTGTAAAAATGTAGTTTCTGCCTGCGTAGTAGTACTAATTTTTTTTTTTTAAGTACTGACTTTTCCATTAACAGATTATAACTTCTAGCCACTGGAGTGAGATTTTTTAAGTGTCCACTCCACCATAAGCAGGTTATACGCAGCTGCCACTAGGGGCTCCTATCCTATCTAACACATCACACACTACATTCCCCAGCTGTTATCATCACAACTCTATGTACGTTTGCCTGCTTCCTCTGCCTCCTTCGAAACCAGGGCTACGTGCAAGCTCTTCCTCCTATGAACATGGGCTACGTCCATCTCCTCCAATCCCTCTCTTTCATACTGCTGTTGATTCTAAGCAATGGCACTTCACAAAGTGATATGCCGGTTCCCCTATCCCATACCACTATCGAGCATAATCTCCATTATGACCCCTGCTTTATCACATGTAATTTTAAACTGTTAACCAAGGGTCACTGGTCCTACCACTGGCTCCTGCTGCCTCCACAGGGGTGGCTTACCGCTGGGGTCCCTGCCTCATACCCCACCCTAATTACTCCACTTAAAGAGGCACTGTCAGCTTTGCTTGTCTATCTTTCACTATATGTCAGCAGTGTGCCTCTTGGCACACACATACCACAGATTGCCCCTAGTATACCTTTATGTATGTAAAACTTAAAGAATGTTAGTAGTTTACCTGAATTTGGAGTTATTTATTGCTCACTTTGCTGAACATAAACTCCCCCACCAACTGGAAGCATATGCAGGACGAGACCGCACGTCTGCCACAAGCGTGGTCCCAAAGTGTCATTTTTGGACATTGCGAGCGGAAAATGAAGTTAATCCAGTAGAGTAGCCCTTTATAAACTGTTGTTGCCATGTAGTGCGAAAAACCGAGCACCGAGAGGAGAGCAAAACACTTTTTAAAAATGGGACCGAAATCCCACGCATGCGCAAGTGCGGCAAAAGTAAAGATCCCGCACATGCGCAAGAACATACCGTGATTGTGAATGCATGGGATTTCGGTCCCGTTTTAAAATGTGTTTTGCTCTCCTCCCAGAGCTCGGTTTTTGGCACTACATGGCAACAACAGTTTACAAAGGGATACTCTACTGAATTAAATTCATTTTCCACTTATAATGTCCAAAAATGACACTTCGACCGCGCTTGTGGTAGACGTGCGGTCTCATCCTGCATATGATTCCGGTTGGTGGGGGAGTCTTAAGTCGGACTGAGCAAGCAACAAATAACTCCAAATTCAGGTAAACTACTACTAACATTCTTTAAGTTTTACATACATAAGGGCATACTAGGGGCAATCTGTGGTATGTGTGTGCCAAGAGGCACACTGCTGACATATAGTGAAAGATAGACGAGCAAAGCTGACAGTGCCCCTTTAAGCTCACGGTACTGCGCTTGGAACACAGAAGGTCCAATAAGCTTTTCTACAAACAACTTAAAGGAAGCTTGCTCAGAATCATTCTACTTTTACTGTTTATGTCAGGCAACGTTCACCCTAACCCTGGCGGACGTGCGTCCACACACGACCACCCTAAAAAAGAAACTATTAAGTTGGCAACTGTCAACATCTACAGCTTGCAGACTAAATTGGATAACCTCCAGGGTATGGGTCTCATAACATAGCCCTGACATTCTGTCAGTGGTGGAAATGTGGCTTTCCCCAAAGGTTCCTGACTCTGCAGTTGCTCTACCTGGGTATACTGTTTTCCGGCTGGATAGGCTCATCAAGCGAGGTGGTGGCTGTGCCATCTACCTGAAAGAGACACTTAAAAGATACGCCCTACCTGCGGCCAATCTGGGCTGCAGGACCCAGGCGCTAACCATTAAAGTACTGCTTGGGGCCCAAAATAAAGCTTTGACAGTAATCTCTGCCTGTGTTCCTCCAAAAGACAATAGGACAGGCTTCCACAACTTAATGGACTACATTCGTAGCCTCAACCACAAATCCAAAACTTTAGTATTGGGTGACCTAAATGTCAACTGGTTATCCTCTAGTGCTTCTCCATACAAAGATGCTTTCTCGTCGCTCCACCTTGCCCAACTTGTTACATCCCCAACAAGAGCTAACTATAAGACGGGAACAAGTACCTTTCTGGACTTGATACTCTCCAGCCACCCACAATGAATCTCTAACGTAGCAGTACATCCAGATTCTATGAGTGACCACTCTCCTGTTTCCTGCAGTTGGTCCCAAAAATTCTGCAAGCCCCCATCTCTGACTGTCTACAATAGATTGTTAAAATGTGGACATCTGGAACATCTAAAAAATTACCTCAACAACGTCCCCTCTCGATGCCTTCGATGACGTCAACCTGGCATTGGATTATTTCATAAAACAATTCAATGATGCCTGTAATACCCATGCTCCCATTAAGAAAATGAAAGTTTGTGGCACTGTAAACCCCTGGATTACACCAGAACTCATTGCTATGATGAAGCACAGAGATCACCTCTGGCACTGTGCCAGGGCATCAGGCAAACAAGCAGATATTCAGGAATACAAGAAGGCAAGGAATGCCTGTAGATGTGAAATCTATACCATGAAATCCAGATATCACAGGGAAACACTCACCAATACCTGGGGAAACAGCAAAAACTTATGGAGCAACATAAAAGAGGTCATCGGGAAAGACTAAGGTCTCACCCTTCATGCTCAGTATTGATGGAATTCCAACCCTGGACCCGTTAACCATAGCAAACACAGTCAACAACGTATTCACGGACCAATCCAGTGTCCTCCCTCCAGACCTCTTCACGGATAATGACTCACCCAGTACCTACTGTCCTGCTAATAGCCCCCTTGAACCACCTCCTTTTTACTTCAGAACGGTCTCAGCATGAATGGCCAGGAAATACCTTACCAAAATGTTAGGTAAATCATGGCATAGTGGTGACTCGCTGGATCTTAAGCTCATAGCTCTCACTCTTGAGGAAGTGCCAATGCCCCTCACTAAGATCATCAATCTATCGCTACAACTCTCACAATTTCCTCAAATTTGGAAATCAGCACTAGTCACCCCGGACACAAGAGTGGAGACAGGACCCATCACGCAAATTACAGACCCATATCTATCCTCCCACCAATACCCAAGGCACTCGAATGTATTGTTGCTGACCAATGGACTCAGACAGTTAAATTTAACTCAACTTTATCGGACAAAGCTTCCATTAATATTGGAGTGCCACAAGGGTCCATCTTAGGTCCCCTGCTCATTTCTATATTTATTAACAATATCCCCTCCAACCTCGCTCACACAGACTCACTACTTTATGCAGATGATATTGTTCTGTACACCAGTGCGAAGGATATAGCTGACATCAACACTCGACTCTCCCATGACCTCCAACCAACAATGGATGCTAACAAATAAGCTTATCCTAAATTAAGAAAAGACTCAAACCATGCTATTTGGTTCCCACACCAGACTCAAACTCTAGCAATATAAACTCAATGTCTCCTCTGCTAATGGCACATCTGATGGGGCAGTTAACTCGTTTAAATATCTCGGTATCACCCTTGACCCGACTCTCAATTTCGATCTTCGTATTCAACAGTCTTGCAAATTGGTAAACATGAAACTCGGCATTGCCTACTGGACTAGCTATGTGCTCACTCCATCCGCCAGGCTCGCCATTGCTCGTAGTACACTCCTACTATGTCTCACCTATGGCGTCGCAACCTATGCCTCTGCTGGTAAATCGAGTCTTAATAATGGGATGTTACCTATAATAACATCTGTTGCTCTGCATCCTTCTCTCCTCAGCTGAAGCACCGTTGCCTCTTCTACTCGGATCTTGGCTGGCTTTCCCCTTCTGCATCTAGATCTTATGCTTATGGATCGCTCATTGATAACGTTATCCGATCCCAAATTCCCAAGCCACTGGCAAGACTATTCCTAAACCACACATCCAGCTATGGTCTTCGCTCTGCTGATAATACCCCAGTCCACATCCCTAGACACCGAATGTCCAAAGGTGCTAGTGCTTTTACCTGTTGTTCCCCCTTTTCTGGAATTTCCTCCCCCAAGTGCTCACTCAGCATCATCCCATGCCTCCTTTAAAAAACTGCTTCAACACTATCTTGTCGATTCCTACCAATGCTCCTGTTTCAAACCACCCTAGCGTTCATCTCCTCCCCTATGTTTTCCTGCACATATACCACTTCTTAGTTTACTGACCCATCCAAAGTTCAGCTCTTTCTTCTTATCACCTGTTCATAAACTTTTATTCCTAGGGACTTTTATTCCTCACTAAGTCCCCATCCTCCTATCTTATCCAACACTCCTCTTTCAGTTCCTATTTCTCCATTTCAACTTTACTTCTCCTGCCTTATCCTATACTGACTACCATAATGTCTCTGTCACCCAGCTTTAATCCTCCTGGATTCTATGGTAATGTTAGCACTTACAACCGGACCAAATTGTCATTTTGCTTTCTTGTAATTTTTACCTCTGTTTACTCTTACTTCATTTTATTCTTCTCTGTTTACATATTTTTACTAAGCTTGTTATTTAACTCTGGCCTGTTTTGTATTCCTACGATTGTATATTGTGATTTCATATTGTGCAATTTGTTATCTGATTGTCTCTGTTTTGTACCCTCCCGGGTCGTACCTGAAAATAGTCATTGCTATAGCTAGCGCACCTACCCGGTCATCAAAAACTAAATAAATAAAACTGGTGGACTACCTTGAAAAATACTCTATCCAATGCCTGCAGCAACACAGATTCTGGAAGGGGCACACCACCACCTCGGCCCTGATGGAATTCACTGGCTTTATTCATCAATCTCTGGATCAGAGCACCTTAGTAGGAGCTGCCTTCATAGACCTCACTAAGGCGTTCGATAGTGTCCATCACTCATTGCTCCTCCAACAGCTTACCACTACTGGCCTCTCCTCTGACACAACACTTTGGTTAAAAAGCTATCTTGAAATCCGCTCTCAGTGGGTGAAAACAGCCAACGTTGTATCTGACCTACAACCTGTCCGCTCTGGCGGCCCGCAGGGCTCAATCCTGGGGCCACTCCTATTCAGCATCTTCCTTAATAACCTTCCTCTTTCTGCCATCAAATGATCCTCCTCTATGCAGACAATGTGATCATCTACTCCAGCAACCACGACCCCAAGCAACTTGAACTTCACCTTCACAGTGGGTTTGTGGAAGGGGAGGATTGGTTCTCTAAACATAATCTGAGCCTCAGCTAGAAGAAAACCAAGGTAATGATGTTCAGCAGCATCCGAAACAAGCACAAACCCCATACACTTACCATCAGAAACTGTCCTGGAGTTCTTCTTGAACAAATACCACATTTCAGATACCTGGGGGTCACCTTAGACAGTTGTCTATCCTATGCTAAACATATAGATAATGTAGCCAGGGCTGTCAACATCAAGATTTGTCTTCTACATAGACATAAACACTGCCTTACTCCAGAAGCCCTCCGACTTGCTATATATAGTTCCGTCCTATCCATTGTAGACTATGGTCTTGTAATCTATGGAGCAGCCCCCATGTCTTTGTTGCGCAGGATATCCATTGCTCTGAACAAGGCATGCAGACTACTCATGGGGTCCACATGTTTCACCCACTCCTGTGATCTTTACACTGAGACTGGTTGGCTACAGCTCTCTGGGAGGATCCAATACCAAACCTGTCTTTTGGCCAAAAAAGCTCTTCTCGGCCTCCTGCCACCAGGCACCGCAAACCTGCTAAGCCCTCATTGTAGTTCACAGCATACGCAATGCTCAAACAGTCATCATCTCCATGTTCCTAGATGCTAGACAGCCCAGGGGCAACGCTAATTTGCCTACAGAGCACCTCACTGGTTTGATACTCTTCATAGTGTTATAACTACCCTATCTAAATTGGAACCATTCAAACTGAACTTACGCCAGCATCTCACATCCAACAGTTCTTGTGACTGCTTCATCTGAGACTCCAGTCTACTAGCATTCAATCTTCTCCTCACAACTGGATAACCCTGTATCTCCGCTGTTACCTCAATAATTCTGAGGCTGCTCCCTCGTTTTGCACTTTTGACAAGGCCCCTAGCTAACCCCCGATCCACCTCACCCCCCGCCCCTACCCTCCCAAATCAGTTTGACAAAGCCTATGGCTGCCACCTCCTATCTTTCTTACCTCCCTGCCCACCTCACCCCCCTGCCCTATTCCCCCACACCTAGCAACAAAGGCCTATGGCTGCCACTTCCTACCTTTCTTTCTCCATCTTTATCCTTCCCCTCTCATCCAGCTTTCCTCCTATTAGAAGCATTAAAACTTTGTGTGTGTGTATATATATATATATATATATATATATATATTATAGTAATGTCACTATAGTTAGGGTTGAGGAGCCCATTTCTATGTTAAACCCCAAAACTTTTGCACCTTAATAAACTTTGCAACCGTTTGACAGGTTGCCAGAAATTTGGAATACACGATCAAGAACCATAGGCGCTTGGGATCTGCCAGGTTTCGTGCTACAATCGGATATCACGGCTTTGGAGTTATTGGCGTGATCTGTCTGCGTGATTCGGCACTGCAAATTCTACGGTCATGCCCTACAAATTAAATACGGTTTGCTGTGACCAGCCGAAATCTTCAGGAAACGTGCGGCCAGGGTCCCGATGTGCCTTTCAAAGATTTCGTGAAAAAGTAAATGGTTCAAAAGTTATTCAAAAACAATTTCCCATTATAAGTCAATGGGAAAAGTTAACAAAAAAGTTGCGAAAGTATCGCAAATGCACTTTTAGTGTCGCAAATGGCCCTATTACTCATAAATCAACATCGCATTTTCAGTTTACAAATACCTTTGCGCAGGTACTGCTCGCTTACAAAGGTTCCACGTTGAAGGAATGGGGGTATACATACATACAAAGGTCAACATAGTAATACATAGTTACACAATAAAAAGTAGTAAGAGACTGAGGCTTAGGAAATTCCAGTAATTCAAAATGTGCCAAATGTTAGGTAGCATGACATACCAGCCAAGGGCAATCTTAGAAATAAGTGCTGCAGGTAAGAGGGGGGTATGCAGGCAGGAAAGCCATTGTCGGAGGGTAGAGGGTGATGATAAGAGCTCTAAAGGGAGGGAGGGAGGGAGGGATAAAAGTCAGGAAATGCCTGGGGGAGGGAGGGGGCAAGGGGCTAGGCAGGTAGGAGGGGAAAGGCGGAGAGGTAGCTGTCAAGACTGAAGTGGAGGGCAGTGAGCAGTGGGCCTTGATTAGGCGAGGCAGTCGCAACGACTAGTTGAAATGAGATGAAGTCAGAGTTGTCTCTTAAAAGGGCCAAGAGCAGCAGCAGTAAGAGTTTCTTTGTTGACAGGATTGTACCACTGTGGTGCTCTGTGGGCAAAGGCCCTCTGGCCCATGGTAATCCGGCATCTGGGGACAAGGAAGGTTAGTTGTTGTGAACTTCTAGCTCACTGGGTGCTGTGGTGGTCAATAAGGAGCTTTTCAATGCCAGGGGGCATGACCCCGAGGAGGACTTTTTTGGCTAAGAGGCAGGTTTGATACTGTATCCGGCTGATGAGAGGAAGCCATCCTGCCCAAGTGTACAGGTCACAAGTGTGTGTAAGTCAGTCAGCCCCAGTTAGCAGCCTGCATGCTTTGTTGAGTACAACTGTAATTCTGCGGAGGGCAGAGGCAGAGGCAGAGCCATAAATTGCTAGTCCGTAATCGATGATGGAGGTGACAGAGCTGTTGATAGCCAACCGGAGAGTGTCAGGAGTCATACAGTGTTTGTGGCTGTAGAGCAGGCCTATATGGATGTTGGTGGCTATGGCAAAAGAATCTATGTGCCGATGGTAGGAGAGTGAGCTGTCCAATGTGACACCTAGGTATTTAAAATCAGGAATGTGTTCAAATAAGGCCCCTGTTTGGTTTAGGATGGTGAGGTCACGGGATTTGTATTTACTCCTGGCATTGTAGAAGGTCATAACCTTTGTTTTGCTGTAGTTCATGACCAGTTTGTGTGACTTGAACCATTCTCCGATGCACATGAATTCAAGCTGTAATTGTTTCTCAAGGAGCTCTGCATTTTGGTGATTGGTGAACATGACTGCATCATCAGTGGAGAGCAGTAATTTCTGGTGGCAGACACTGGGAAGGTCATTGAGGAAGAGGCTGAAGAGTAGTGACCCCAGCATGGACCCCCTGTGGGACCCCTGAAAGGACTGGCTTTTCTTCCGAGGTGACACCAGCAATACTAACCCGCTGGACCCTCTCCCCAAGGTAGCTTGAAAACCAGAGCAGCGCTTCATTGGAGAGCCCAATGTTTGATAATTGCTTAAGTAGGAGTGGGTGGTTCACAGTATCTAAGGCTTTCGTAAGGTTGATGAATACTGCCCCTACACAGTTTCCTTGATTGAGTGTGGTATGGATGAAGTCCGTGAGTTCTAATAGCGCAGTGGTGGTACTGTGCCCTTTTTGGAAACCATGTTGCTCAGGACACTGGATGTCGTATTTTTCCAGGTACTTGACTAGTTGGTCTGAGGCGATGTGCTCCAGGGCCTTAGATAATGGAGGGAGGATGGAGATAGGTCTGTAGTTGGAGTGCAGTGATTTGTCTCCACTTTTGTGTACCGGTGTGATGGTCACCTGTTTCCAGCAGGATGGGAACTGGGACATCCTTAGTGATAGATTGAGGACCTTTGTCAGGGGTTCAAGGACTTCTTCAAGGACAAGTGCTAACAACTTCAGGTCAAGGGAGTCACCGCTGTAGCCTGCGTTGTGAATGGCCTTCCGAATATAGGTTCTGGCTTCATGCACTGGGATCTCCTTGAAGTAGAATTGTGGGGCAGGGTGTAGGAGAGGAGTAGTTGCAGGAGGGTTACTACTAGAGGGAGCATCAAAGAAATTAGAAGGGAGAACACTATCCAGGTTGGAGAACGCATTGTTAAAGGTGGTGGTGATTGTGTACAGGTCAGATGTTGGTGTTCCATTTATGTTGAGCATGGTGGGTGGTGACTTAAGGTCCTTGCCTGTAAGGTATTTCAAACTACTCCAAAAATTTTTTCCATCACCCCAGGAGTTGGAGAGAGCTTCCTTGAAGTATTTGCTTTTGGCGCTCCTAACTGCCCGCGTGCACTCATTTCTGGCAGCTTTATACTTTTGAATATCACCAAGGTACTTGAAGGAGGAGACCTGTTCAAGTTTGGTGCCTAATGAGTTCATGATTGTTAGTGGGGTGTTACAGAGAGGACTCATAGATACATAGATACATAGACAGTGTCGGCAGATAAGGGCCTATGGCCCACCCAGTCTGCCCATTTGAGCTTGTAAGTTCAGTTTGTTTTCCTAGAAGTCTGTTTCCCCTTACCCCTGACCTCTAGAATTCCTTTATGTCTATCCCATGCATTCTAAATCCCGTGATTGTTTCCAGCCCCCACCACTTCCTCTGGCGGGGTGTTCCACTTGTCCACCACCGTTCTGTGAAGAAATTCTTCTCATGTTTCCTCTGAATCGCCCTCCCTCCAACTTCATCCCATGCCCTCTAGTCCTGGAACATCTTTTCGCTTAAAATAGTGTTTTCCTGCACCCTGTTCCTCCCTGTAAGATACTTGTATGTCTCATCATATCCCTCTCCCTCCTCTCCTCCAGGAATACATGTTCAGTTCCTTCAACCTGTCTTCATAGGACTTGTGATGCAATCCATGCTCCGTCTTTGTTGCCCTCCTCTGAACCTTCTCTACCCTGTCTATGTCCTTACGTAGGTATGGTCTCCAGAACTGTACACTGTACTCCAGGTGGGGCCTCACTAGTGTCTTGTATAGCGGAATTATGACCTCTCTTTTCCTGCTGGTGATGCCCCTGCCTATACATCCCAGCATCCTATTTGCTTTACCTGATGCCTTGTCACACTGTTTCCCTACCTTGAGGTCATCAGAGATGACAACCCCAAGATCCCTTTCCTGCTTGGTGCATGCTGTATCCTCACCCCCAACTGATATATTGTGCCAGGGTTTTTGTGCCCCATATGCATTATCTTGCACTTCTTTGCATTGAATTTCAACTGCCAAACCCCTGACCATTCTTCAAGTTTCTGCAGGTCCCTTCTCATTCTCTCTACACCTCTGGTGTGTCTACTCTGTTACAGAGCTTTGTGTCATCAGCAAACAGTGAAATTCTGCCTTCTAGATCCTGCTAATGTCACTGATGAAGATGTTGAATAGGACCGGTCCCAGCACTGATCCCTGTGGTACCCCACTGGTCACTCTTCCTCTGTGGAGTGACAGCCATTTACCACCACCCTCTGTGTCCTGCCATCCAGCCAGTTACCTACCCACCACACTACTGTCCTGCCCACACCCATATTCCCCAGTTTGTGTAATAGACTTCTATGTGGCACAGTGTCAAAGGCCTTGCTGAAGTCCAGATAGGCCATGTCCACTGCCCTCCCTGATCCATCTCCCTAGTCACCCAGTCAAAAATTCAATGAGATTGGTCTGATGACCTCCCCTGGTGAAACCATGCTGCCTTGGGTCCTGTAGTCCATTGACAACCAGATGTTCCACCAATCTCTCCTTCAGAAGTGCTTCCATGATCTTTCCCACTACCGAGGTGAGGCTGACTGGTCTGTAGTTCCCTGCTTCCTCTTGTTCCCGCTTTTGTATAAGGGGACTACATCTGCTGTCCTCCAGTCTTTGGGTACCTCCCTGTTTCCAGTGATTGGCTAAACAGGATAGCTAGAGGTTCAGCCACCACCTCTCTAGTTCTTTAAGGACCCTGGGTGCACCCATCTGGCCCCATTGCTTTGTCAACTCTTATTACTTCCAGTTCCTTCAGGACCCTTTCTTGTGTAAAGGGACTTGTGTCCATTTCTGCACCATTCTCACCCCTTGTACTCCCTTCAGACCCATTACCCCCCTCTTCCTCAGTAAAGACTGAGCAGAAATACCTGTTCAATATGTCAGCTTTACTGTTGTCTTCCTCCACACGACTCCCATCCTCCCCCTTCAGTCTCACTATCCCTCCCTTTGTCTTTCTTTTTTCACTTATGTACCTGTAAAAGGTTTTGTCCCCTTTAACCACTGATTTTGCAATGTGTTCTTCTGTCTGAGCTTTGGCTTCCTTACTGACTTCCCTGCCTCCCTTTGTTTCTCCTGGTACTTCTCCCTATCCCCTTCTGCCTGTGTCTTTTGTATTGCCTGAATGCTATCTTTTGGCTTTCACTTTCTTTGCTACCTCTCTGAAAACCATAATGGTCTCCTCTTCCTTTTCCTCTTGCTAACCTGCTTAATGCATAATTCTGTTGTTCTTATAATCCCATTTTAAATACTGCCCACTGTTCCTCAACCCTGATTCCTGTCCCATTCCCTTAATGCCTCTTTCAAGTATTTCCCCATTTTCCCAAAGTCTGCCCCCTAAAATCCAGGATCGTGTTTTTGTGTGGTTTGGTTCTGCTCTTTCTGTGATTTCAAACCACAATGACTGGTGGTCACTGTTACCCAGGTGCTCCCCACTGTTACCCCCATCACACTGTCCCTGTTTGTGAGCAGAAGGTCCAGTATTGCCTTCTGCCGAGTTGGTTCCATGACCAGTTGCTTGAGGAAAGGCGCCTGAAGGAGTCCAGGATAAATCTGCTCCTAGTTGATGCTGCTGCTGGGATGCTCCAGTCCACATCTGGAATATTGAAGTCTCCAACCAGTACTACCTCACCTTGTCTGCCATCCTTTGGATGGCTAGCATCAGCTCCCTATCTGTTTCTTCCTCCTGGGCTGGTGGTCTATAGACCACACCTGTGCGGATGACTGGCCCCATTTTCCTTTCTAGCTTAACCCACAGTATCTCTCCCCCATTTGTTCCTCCTGGATCTCTGTGGCCCTTATGTCATTTTTCACATACACTAACGGTGAGCGAAAATCATAGACTTTGTCTTGTGGTAGTTGAGCAATAGGCGATGCTCAGAGAACCAGGCTTCAAGTTCCCTAAAGAGGGCATGCAGAGCATTTTGGAGGGAGTTAGGATGGGGGTGTTTCCAGAAAACCACAGCGTCATCAGCATAGAGCAGCAGTTTACCATTGCAGGATTGGGGAAGGGAGTTTAGGAAGAGGATGAAGAGAAGTGGACCAAGAATGGATCCTTGTGATCCTTCATCAGTCCCCTATGCTTTTTTTGCCCTGAAATCATTAGTTGTCATTGCTGTTTCTCTTTTTACAAAAAGATTACTAGTAAATCAGACCTTACAGCAAACCAGACTGGCTTCAAAAAGATTTTTTTTTAAATGTTGTGAAACTTTGCTGGCTTGCAGGCAGAGCAGTAGTGTTACGGCATGCAGCGCCAATGGCTCAAGTTCGGGAATGAGCTCAGAGAGTCAGCCGCTGGACTGCTGTCCTCCTCTAGGGTGGGGGGTGGTGCAGAACTCAGCGCTTGCCTACCCCCTACTGGTGGCTGCAGGTTAGCATGTCAAGATTGCAAGAGATGGGCAGGAGGAGGGGCAGACGCCCCCTGGCATGCGGTACACGGGAGTGTGTGTTTCATGACCATTGGCATCGCTGCATGCTGCCCCTTGGGATAAAGAACTTGGAAAAAAGATATGCTGGCAGTAGGATGACTCTGGCCACCCACAGGCCCCACATGTGATGATTCAGGCCACGCTGCCTCTGTGCAACCTAAGTCTTGGGAAACGTTAGGGTGACAAGACTGGGGTGGATCGCATGAAGGGGTCTGCCAGTGCACGAGGTAAAAATGACTAACTGCAAAAACGAAAAATATAAAGCTACTAAAACCAGTGAATGTTGTCTTTTATGTTTGCTTGCACGCATGTGCAAGAAACACAGTGCCATTACCGAGTTTTCGGTGTGTCACCCCTCTTCCAATTCAGTCAGTGTGTTGGCGAGAGCATTACAGTCTGCCAATGCATGCTGGGCTGTCTATGACAGCTCCAAATGCAGTGGCGCATAGTTGAAAGGGGAGCTATGCTCAGTGAGCAACGATAAGATATTGCCTGCTCATGCACAGCTCCCCCTACACACACACACACAAAACACATGCACGCATACTCGCGTGCTGCCCCCCACGCACACACTGTATAGCCGGCCGGGGTGCCCAATCCCGGCCAGCTGTGCTGCGCCCCCCAAAGTTTTCCACATGCCACGCTGGGTGCCCAGCCCAGCGTGGCAACTCATTGTATAGCCGATGAGGTGCCCAATCCCCGCCTCGGTGCCACTGTCCTCCCCTCCCCAGAGTACGGGTGCCATGCTGGGAGCCCAACCCAGCGTGGCAACTGATCATATGGCCGATGGGGGTGCCCAATCCCCGTCTGCTCCGCCCCCCAACCAGCGTCCTTGTGCCACGCTGGGAGCCACCCCAGCGTGGCAAACGTCCGCGTCCGTCATTGAAAAAAAAACCTGTAATAAATAACTGTCCTCGGTGCTTCTCCCTGGTCCCCTCCCACAATCCACACCCACCCACTGCGCACCCTGCCTCCCCACACCCCCCCTCACCCCATACTTACCACCGGAGTCCAGCGCAACGATCTTCGGTGGACTGGGAACACGTCTGCACTCTTCAAAGTCGACTGCGAACTGAGGAAATGCCAGTAAGCTGTATAATGGGATAGATAGGGTTTTTTCAACTTTATTGCATATCTCAGGCATTTTTTGGAATTTTTCCACCAAATTTTCAACATGGGGTTTTTGGGACCCCTTCTCATGAATGCTGTCACAGTCATGGCGTTACTCTGGCCCGAAGGGTGATTTCGCAGCCACTGTGCGAAATCACCTTTCCAGAATGATTAACGAAATGACACTGTCAGTGTTCATAAGGTGGGCTCTCAAGAAGCCTATTTTGAAAATTTGGTGGAAAAATTCCAAAAAATGACTATTTTAGGAGCGTGCGTTGTGCAGTTCCTACTCAGGCTCATATGTTCGTGAATTTTCAATATTTTCACTCCAGATTTTTAATATTGCAATTTTACCACACCTTCTTATGAATAGTATAGCTTTCATTTTTCACATCTCACCCAAAATGTGTTTCCACCCATGTAGCGCACAATGGCGCAGTCGGTGTGCGAAATCAATGTATGGGACAAATTAAGAAAATCACAGTGACACTGTTCATGAGCAGAGGTCTTAAAATAGCTATGTTGAATATGTGGTGAAAAAATTCCTAAAAATGTCTGTTTTACGAGTGTGCATTGCGCAGTTCCTACGCACGCTCGTAAGTTCGCGAATTTTTAATATTTTCACTCCAGATTTTCAGCATTGCCATTTTACCACACCTCCTTATGAGCAGTACAGCTGTCATTTTTCACATCTTGCCTAAAATGTGTTTCCGCCCATATAGCGCACAGTGTCGCAGTCGGTGTGAGAAATCAATGTATGGGACACATTAGAAAAATCACAGTGACACTGTTCATGAGCAGAGGTCTTAAAATGGCTATATTAAAAAATTTGGTGAAAAAATCCCTAAAAATGACTGTTTTACGAGCGTGCGTTGCGCAGTTCCTACGCACTCTCGTAAGTTTGCGACTTTTCAACATTGCCATTTTATTACACTTCCTTATGAACAGTACAGCTATTATTTGTCACATCTTGCCCAAAACATGCTTCTGCCCATGTAGCGCACAATGGTGCAGTCGGTGTGCAAAATCAATGTATGGGACACATTAAGAAAATCACAGTGACACTGTTCATGAGCAGAGGTCTTAAAATTGCTATGTTGAAAATTTGGTGAAAAAATTCCTAAAATGACTTTTACGAGCGTGCATTGCGCAGTTCCTACGCACGCTCATAAGTTTGCGAATTTTCAATATTTTCACTCCAGATTTTCAACATTACCATTTTATCACATTTCCTTATGAACAGTACAGCTGCCATTTTTCACATGTCGCCCAAAATGTGTTTTCGCACATGTAGCGCTCAATGGTGCAGTCGGTGTGCAAAAGCAATGTTTGGGACAGATTAAGAAAATCACAGTTACACTGTTCATGAGCAGAGGTCTTAAAATGGCTATGTTGAAAATTTGGTGACAAAAGTCTATAAAATGACTGTGTTACGAGTGAGCATTGCGCAGTTTCCACGCACCCCCTCGTAAGTTCATGACTTTGTAATATTTTCAGTCTAGATTTTCACCAGTGGCATTTTTCCACACTTCCTTATGAACAGTACAGCTGTCATTTTTCACAACATGGACGAAATGTGTTTTCACACTTTCAGCGCAGAGATGCATGGTCGCTGTGGGAAATCATTGTTCGGAACAGATAAAGAAAATCACAGTGACACTGTTTATGATCGGAGGTCCCAAAATGCCTGTGTTGACAATCTGCTGTAAAAAATCCCTAAACTAATTACATTACGGGTGTGCGTTGCACAGTTTCTATGCACGCTCGTGACTTCACCAGGTTTTTTAATATTTTTACTGCAGATTTGCAACATTGCCATTTTTTTACATCTCCCCACGAACAGTACAGCTGTCATTTTTTACATCCTGTTCGGAATGTTTTTGCACCTGTGGTGCTAAATGCCGTAGTCACTGTGCATAAGCAGCTTTCAGCTAACAAACTGATATTGCCACTGTTCATGAGGTCGGGTCACAAAAAAACCATGTTGAAAATTTGGAGTGAAAATACCAACGAATGCCTGAGGTATTAAGGTTCCCAACCATAACGCCCAACCCTGTAGAGAATGATAGGCATCAGGGATGTGACTTGGGATTCTTGCCTATAATGCTCATACCATTCCGCACCCTGCAGCCAGTGAGAGGCGTTGAGGTATGCCTTGGACTCTTTGGCCCCAAAGTTCACCCCATTTTCCTATACCGCACCCATCTCACTGTACTTCCTGATGGAATGGGGTGCACATAAGGGCCAAAGACCCCAAGGAACACCGTGACACTTGTCAGTGTCTGCAGGGTGGGGTGTGGTGAAATGACGTGGCCGTTATGCCTGACGACCCAAAGGCACACCCCAATGCCTGTCACTCTCTGCAGGGTGGTGGTGGGGTTGGCTTCAGTTCAATACTTCATTGCCATTCCTATTACGCAGCTCTGTAACTTCTACACTACCATTGCCAATGGGGGCAAGCAAACATTCGGCATTGACAAATGCTTGTTTTATATAGGACCTTATTTGTTAACTCATAGATTACTTAATTTACTGTAGAGCTCTCTTCTACGTGCATTAAGAATAGGAATCAAGAACATTTAGTAACTCAGTAAAAATGTCACAGTTTTTCTTTTTCCAGCTAGTTCCTATGTAACTATTATTGTTTTCAGTTTTGCATAACAGTTTACGTGAATTGTTTTGGTATTGTTTCTGTTGACACTCCTGTGTGTTGCTGAACTGGCTGGCAGGCATGGCTAAAAAATTACTTTTTTTTTTTACTCTGACCATCATCAGGTTAAGCAAAATAAAATAATAAAATAAAAAATAATTCTCTGGTTTTGACGTAACAACAGTTTTAATTTCCATGGTAACAGGCTGTGATATTCTAAGTGGATTTTCTGGCAGGAATAAGCAACTTGAAAAGACCTAATGGGGAAAAGATTCTAGTATCTCTAGTAAGTTGGTGGGGACCATGTCTCAGAGCCAGGTTTACAGGTTTTAACCTGAAGAATCTGGATGGGGCCCTTTTCTACAAACATCAGTAAGCAAAACACCATAGCAGAATGAAATAACTTGGGCCAGCAAAATTATGTACACTGCAGCAAAACAAAACCATGCCTGCACTAAACTGGTGTAATGCATAGAGCGGATGTCACTTCACTCTGCCCCCACCCCCACAAAAGTATGTCGGAATTTAGATGGGTGTGACCAAATCTGAATCAGCTGCCGAATATCAAATACCAGCTGTATTCGACTGTACACTATTTAGTAGCTGTATCTGGGTACAAGGTACCCCATTAGAAATAGACCTTTACTAGCTTAATATGGGCTTTGGGCTAGCAGCAGCAGTAGCCAAGTCAACCCCACCTCTCCTTCACCAGCCCAACCTTGGTAAATACCCCTCTCCTCTGACACCCACTACTCTCCTCTCTCCCACCCTGGCACTCACTGATGTCTGACATCTGAAAGCAAATAAGACAGAGTCTCATGGCAGTCAATCAGTACAGCCCTCCTGCCACCTTGGCCGGTCACTGTAAAGCGGGTACCCCCCCCCCCCACACCACCCTCCTTCCTGCCATCCCTGTCACTTACTGATGTCTGACATCAGAAAGCAAAACGGGGTCCCACAGCATTGGCTGGTGACCAACACAGCCTTCTTTCCTCCTCGGCTGGCTGCTGTCAAGTGAGTGGAACTGGGCAGATGCTCTATAGCAATCTCTGATGGGCTCCACTGGTGAGATGGAGCTAGGACTGTGCCAGTCACCCACTGACACTGTGGGACCCTCCTTCACTTTCGAATGTCAGACATCGGTGAGTACCAGGGGTGGGAGGGAGAAGGATGCTGGATGACACAGAAGATGGTGTTGGGGGTATCTGTTTAACAAGGTCAGGCAGGGGAAGGAGGGTGTTGACGTAGCTGCACTGCTGGCAGCCGTACTAACCCAGCCAGAAATTGATTTTCGATCAGGACGCATACCGACCTTTATTATGATACTGACTATACCTGAGGAAGGGGGTGAGGGTGGTGCTGCAGTGCTACAGGGGATGGGGGGATAGGAAGTGGGGAACAAAATTGCCACATTGGCGGGGTGGTCAAATACTAGTATAGTCTTTAATTTTGTTAAAAAGGAGGCTTTAGGATGGGGAAATACCTGTATTCTGAATATCTGAATACAGAAGGATACCAAATACTTGAAGTAGTCAGCAAATATTCGTACATCCCTAGAACTGTAGAACTGTGCCCCCAAAAGTTCATGTTCTGTTTGTTTAGTGTATAAATATTTATTTAGAGCAACACTTCCATTTTGATGTATTGAAGGATCAGGTTTCACTTTGCATCAGCTCTATGAAGTGTAACTCCAGTTTTAACCTTTTATGATGTACTGAATGAAATCCTTATCAGCATTTTCATCTGCTTTGGTGATCTAGAGCTGTTTGGGCAGCAATGACTTGAATGCAGAATTCTGATATTTATTTATGTAAGTAGTTAGCTAGTAAGTTACACTAGTTTAAAAGTCTTGCTACAAAAGCATACTGAGCTGGCGTCCAGATCCACCCTGGGGGAAGGGAGGGAGAACAGTATAGTGCAATGATTAAATCAGTACAAATAAAGGTCTGGATGTTACTAGTCTTTCTACCAAGGAAATCTGTTGGGACCCCTAAATTCTCACTCTGTAGATAAGTTGAAAAGACATATGACAGAAAAGAACTGTGGCTGCGCTCGTCCCTACATGGAGTGAGAGTTTGGTCAGCTCCTTTTCCCTCTGCAGAGCTGTGCATCTTAAAACAACAGTGATCCATCAATGATGCCTTATAAAAGTGCATTATCCCTCCAGAGTATGACGCCCTGGAGGTAGAACTTAATGCTAATTATTAGAATTTAGAATACAAGTTCAAACTCTGCACTTTGGTCATGCTCATCTGATGTTCTGTTGCCTGATTTGTTTCTCTGCCGAAGAGACCAGTCGCCTCGAAGTCAGTTCCAGTCTTTTGGTCAACAACGTGACCATGATTTACTGTTGTTTATTGTTTTGAGTGTTTGCTAGTATTTTTATACTCTGCATTAGTTAAGATATTATTTTACAACTACAGTAATTTTTGCAGTTTTCTTCAGTTTCCGATCAGTTCCAGGAACTGGAGAAGGCTGTGCTATAATGCAGTTCCCACCTCAAGGGAACCGAGGTAACCATATTTTAATTAAAAACATTTAAACTGCTAGTATTTTACTATTTTAAGTGTTTTTCAGTAATTTAAGATGCAGGCTCCTGGCTGAAAGGAGCTGTAGTGCCCCAGAGTATAGTCAGACAGGTTCGGAGGGGCCTCCAAAAATTATGCTAGGGATCCCTAGGTACATCAGGGGTCAGGCAGTTAGGGGAACTCCAGGGGCAGTAGTGGATTAGGGGACTCAGGAAATAAGTTAATCCCCCACACACACACAAGCCTACCCATTAAAACTGCCTCCTTAGCTATTTTTTTCTCTCTTTGTGTTCCATTCCCATCCCCTTCCCTCTGCCCAAGGCCGACACATAATCAGACCATGCCAAAACTAGTTTGGCTACATTCCTTGTCCCTGTGCCTCTGGCCCGCGCCCTGTCTCAGCGGAGAGCTAGGAAGCAGAATCACTCAGTTCTGTTCCAGTCTCTTAGCCCTGTCTGGATTCAAACTTAGTGCCTTTGGTCACAGAGGCCTCCATTGCCCGCCCTTGATGCAGCCTGTTTGGAAGAAAACACACACACACACATCTGTTTAGGTTCAAGGCGCAGCACAACTTTACTCAAAGTTGAAATTCAGCATTATTCAACATTACAGGCAAAGCATCGTAATCATTAGTATTTACATTTTATTTACACTTTCCAGGTATTTTATTGTGAAAACCATAAACTATCCCATACAGATATGCTAATGGTGGCCTCGTATCCTGGACTCCCAGAGCACCCCTTCCACCTCAGCCATGTGCAAAGAGGCAGATGAGCTTCCTCCAGTCACCCCCTGTCTCTGTCTCTCTGGCCCTCCACTGTACAGTTTTGGACCAGCAGGAAAGGGAGTACCTCTCTAAGCAGGCCTCCCCAGGCACCCTACCTGCCACCATCACATGCCCTATGAGTACATTTGGCATGACAATATCAAGCCAAAACCATAAACCATAGTTGATACCTAGCCATACCCGCTGTGGGTGGGAAAATGAACTTCAGTTGCACGGTGAGTCTGGTGGAGAGTGCAGTCAAAGAAGCCAGAGCGTGGTAAGGTGGGGTCCTTTGAAAGGAGTAGTACACTCAGAATTTGCAAAAGCATATGTTGTGCAGGATGTTTTGATTTGTGTGAAGTCCTAGTGTTTCCTTCCTCTGTCTGCTATTACGAGTTTTTCCTAAGTTAGCCTGCTAGCTTTGTGGTAGTTTAGGACCCTTGGGGATCTCCATCTGAGACAGATGTTTTTGCTTTTCTTTTCATATAGTGCATCCTGTCTCATGTGACAGTGATGTAGCCGAGACCATAAATTCAGCTGCAAGCACTGCTTTAGAATTAGATCACAGCAGCAGAGCTGTGTAACTTTTCTTATCTAGTGTACACAAATGGCTACATGTACTGTTTAGCAGATACTTACGAGATGAGTAGGTTTTCTGTAAGAAAACAGCTACTAAATAGCTCTAATTCAGTATTTTGTTTTCTATGTATGTCAGGTCTAGATAGGAAAAAGTCTTTTGATTTTAAAACTTTTAATTTCATCAAACTACACACAACCATAAAAGCATAGAAGTCACCCCAGATCGTCAGTGCTATAATTAGTAAAGACTCTAGCTGTTTTCTTACAGAAAACCCCACTCAGTTAGCTCTCAAGTATTTGCTAAACTGTAAAATGTAGCTACCAGCATTCTGTTAGGTAGAACTGGCAGTTAGTGCTGATTTTGTTCAGTGACATGATTTTCATTTTTTTTTATTTTACAAATGTGAAGTATTTTTTAATAAAGTATTTATTTCTTATTAAAGATAAGTGTGTGTATGTGTGAGTTTTTTTAATTAGATTGCCATGCAAGTTTAAAATCAAAACACTCCTGCTAGCTAAACCTGACACACATATAAGTAAGCAATAACCCACAACAGGGTGTGGGGTTATAGGCATGTAATCCACACCTGGGGTGTGTTGTGAAGCATGAGGCTGCAGGCTGAGTGTCCTCACAGTACCCTAGGTGTGAATTAAACACGATAACCCCACACCCTGGAGTGGGTTATTGCACTTGTAACATGGGTTAGGTTAACCATAGGGTACAACCCCCAAAAGATGCTGCCCCCTCTTTTAATGGCAAAGAGGAATTTATCCTTCTGTCTTGCAAAGTAGTCCATGACTGTGAATTAAGCTGACAGTTTAATCAGCTGCTGCACAAGGAGAAAGAACTTATGGACTACAACACACAGCAGCACTTCTGCGTTTTGCTGTCTGTCTCTCTCACCCATGAGTGTGCAGAGAGGTAGGGGACTGGCACGCCCCACTGTGTCTCTCAACAGGACTTTCTCTGACTTTTCTTTCTTTCTGTGTAGCGGGAGGGGGTTAAATTGTCAGGGCAGCACATCAAACTGCTCTCCTGCCATTTTGCTGAAGGTCATGCGCTACAACTCTTCTCAGAGGGCAGTGGGTAGAGTAACAGACGTAGTAGCTGTTGATTCAACTGTGAGTTTCAACCACGCTTCTTGCAGCCTATCTAACAGAGCAGGCTCAATTCGGAACTCCCCGTGTGTTGCTTTCTCTCTTTCTCTCTCTCTCCCCGGTGTGGGGGTCACTACGGGTGGTGAGCGGGTAGGCCAGTGGCTGCCAAAGGGAGTGTCACATCATGAAGAGTGACTACTTGTGACACTATCCCACTGCTACTGTCTAGGGACTGCCTCCCACCCATGGAAAACACAACACTTCTGCCAGATACACCACCCTCTGTTGGAATGCCTGTGGCACTCGGGATCGGCAAGGCCCACAGTGATACAGCACAGCATTGGCAACAAATCCTTCATCCCATCAGCTCTGCACTCTCTCGCTCTCTCTGTCCATCTGGAAAACACTGTACACCCACACCCAGGCAAAAAGCATTCAGCACTCACACTACTGACCTGCACATATTCGGAACTGTACTCGCTCGGTCTCCGTGTACCCCACCATGAAAACCTCATCGCAGCTTGCAGCTGTACAACGTGTCACACCGAGGACACTACATAAATTCAGTACAGGCATATCTCACTTTTGCCATGGCTGACTCTGCGCTAATAAGGGGAGATTTAGCACCGTTCACACAGGAACACACCACGTGCTGCTTGGCGACACAAGAATGGTACAGAATGGGGCATGTCTGTCACTGTGTATTGGTCTCCCTGTCACACTCACGATCGCCATTTACTACAGTTGGGAATTACATGTAGAGAGTACTGATGACTGGCATGAAAGATCAGCCCACTGACAGTGATTCCCCGTTTGCTGTACAATCCATGGGAGGCACAGATGGCAGCAGTGACAGATGACTGTGCCGATCAAAGGATACAGCAGTATGTGGAAGGGAACGGGACAATCGAGGGGGGGGGGACTGTGGATAACACTTACTTGTTAATCATACGCTCACCACTTACAGCACTGTCATTACTTGCTGGCGGTATTCCCCGATCGTCCTGTTGCCTACCACATACTGTTGTATCCTCCGATCGGCACAGTCCTGTCACTGCAACCATCTGTGCCTCCTGTGAATTGTGCTGCAAATGAAGAATCACTGTCAGAAGGCTGATCTTTCACATCAGCCATCTTCAACATTTTTTTTTACACCTCACATCATGGCTTCCCCATTGGGAAATCTCTCACTGAGCCATTCATTGCCAGTAAGGGGGCCAAACAAGGCAAAATTCACTTGCCTTGTACTGTGCTGGCTACTCTCTATACTGCTCGCTAACATGAGAAAAACAATGGCTGCTGTTAAACATGAACTGAGCAGTAGGATTAGATCCATCCAAGATGTGATGCAGTCAGTTCTGCTCTGTAAGAACAAGATCAGGTATAGCAACCGTAGATTAAATAGGAAATGTAATCCACGGTCACCTGCTGTCCTTTAACCAATCACTGAACCTTTTTACGTCCACCCGTGTTATAAAACAAAAATACTAAATCAGAGCTATTTAGTAGCTGTTTTCTTACAGAAAACCTACTCAGTTAGCTCTCACATATCTGCTAAAAAGTACATGTAGCCATTTGTGCACACTGGATAAGAAAAGTTACACAGCTCTGCTGTTGTGAACTAATTCTAAAGCAATGTTTGCAGTTGAATCTATTGTCTCTGCTATATACATCAATGTCACATGAGACAGGATACATTGTAGGAACAAGAAAAGCAATAAATCTGTTTCAGATGGAGCTCCCGAGGGGTCATAAAACTACCATAAAGTTAGCAGACTAATTTAGGAAAAACTTCTAATAACAGACAGAGGGAAGGGCACACTAGGACTTCACACACAAATCAAAACATTCTGCACAACATATGTGTTTTTGTAAATTTTGGGTGGACTACTCCTTTAACCCTCCTGGGCCCACCCCCAAGCATCACGCTCGGGCCTGCCCTGCCAATCCCCAACACCGACTGCCCACACGACGACCAATACAGTGGGGTTTCAGGCCCCCACCCATGTGATGCATCACCGGCCTACCTGCCCTGGCTGTTTTGCATGCTTATGAGAGGGAGGGCATCCCGCAGGTACTAGAGGTGGTGGCCAGAGACCCTGTGTCAGTTCCTTCTTCCCCTTAACTGGGGATGTTCCCTTGGTCTTGGAGGTCTCCATTGCCTGCCCTTTTTGATCCTGCCATTTTGGAAGAACACACATGCCATCTGTTTGGGTTCGAAGGCTGCAGCACAACTTTACTCAAACTTGAAATTCAAAATACAGGCATGGCATTATAATTATTAGTATTTACATTTTATTTGCATATCATTTACACTTTCCGAGTATTTTATTGTAGAAATCATACTCTATCCATCACAGATATCATGCTATTGTGGGCTTTGAATCCCAACCCCAGACTCTACTGGACTCCCGGAGGGCCCCTTCCACTTCAACTATCTGCAAAGCAGCAGACAAGCTTTTTCCAACCACCCCCACCCTGCCCTCCCTGACAGAGTGGAGAACCCCCTGCCCCTGTCTCTCCTGCCCTCTGCCACATATCTTCAGACTAGCAGGGAGTAACTCTCTTAGCAGACCTCCCGAGGCACCCCTACCGACCACGGAGAATGGCAAAACCTTGCCTGTGCTCCCCACCACCACCACCACCACAATCCTGCTACAACCTTTCAAGAATGGGGGTGGTCACCCAGATAAAGTATGGTTTACAATGCATTTCGAATTCATAAGTTAAACAAGTCAGACCCTATATCTGATAGATGCACCCCGTCTGTATGGAACAGACCTGGACAAAATGTCACCATTTCATCATGGGCAATTGTCTTGCCACCTGTCCAACTGATAAACTCGTCTACATCCTTATTCAGTTTAGCCTTCACCCCATCAATGGCCTTGGGCTCCCAGGCATGGTACCAGACCAGGAGTGGCAGCATGTCTGACCACACCAGCTAGCAATGGGGCAGCAAAGCTGCAGGTTAACCTAGTTCCACTTGATTCACAGGATGAGCTACAGCATGGCCTGCACCCCCATGTTGTTACCCACCAAATGCAGAACTAGTATGTCCGGAATTCCAAATTTCTTTTTCTGCAGGTGGATGCAGGACATGAGTTGTTCCCATCTCATGCCTCGCACTCCAAACCACTGGACAGTGGCCTCCTCCTTGGGTAAGCCCAGGTTCATCCCATATGGCCTTGCTTCTGCCCTCTTCCGGGCCCAAAATATGTAGGAGGATCCCACTATCCACACCTGTGTCTAGCGCTTAGATGCTAGGAGCATATGAGGGGAGGAAGAGAAAACAAGGTTAATATTGTTTGGACATACCTTCTAAACCTGCTGGACTGCAATCTCATAATTCTTTTAATATCCCCTTCAGCCACGCACAAGCTGGTGGATGTGCTGGCTGCCCCAATCCTGAATGAATGTATCCCAAACAGCAGTGGGTTGAGACCACAAGCGCCCATCCTGATCATCATCACCCTGTTGAACCAATACCAGGATAGTGGCATTCTGTTGGCATGGATCAGTAGCTGCCCATCCCCTGACGGACGAATGGCATAGAAGTCTACCACCACCCAAATGGGGCAGATTTCTGCTTGTGCCGACTTCTTGAGGATGACTTGCCTCCCCCTGCCCTGTTGGTCTGTCTTCGACTTCCAAAGCCATATGACCATCCTGCCATCTTATAATTTCAAGTCCTCCCTCATAAGGGAACCTACCTGGTCCATCTTGCTGGTGGCCAATAATTCACTGATTCTGAAGGCCCTGAAAAAGGCCAAGCAGACAGCCGTGTGGAAAAGCTTACCCTCATTCACATTGCTAGTGCAGCTGTACAAGGCCCGTACCAATGCCACCAGACCTTGGACTGAAATTCAGCCCTTCATAAATTTCTTAATAGCAAAATGCTGGGCCACATCACCCCACCCCAGCAGATTGCCAAAGAATGCTCACACCACCAGTATCATCGCCACTACTTCGACACACCATTACCCATCAGCACCCATAAGAACCCCAGGACATTACCAACAGACTCCAAACAGAGATCCTCTACCCTTTGTACCCTGCTGAAATCCATGACTTGGGTGACTCCATGGCTGTACGTACTGCAAGTCCCAGGGAGCCACCAACCTCGATATTACCTGCCAGACCCCACATAGCTCTCGTCCCTCAGCCGAGTGGGGAGGGTCAGTGGGTCCTCCTTGACCTCAGGTGCCAGCATCCTAAATCTGCTCCACTGAAAATGAGAAAGTGAATCAGCAATCTGGCTATCCACCCCCCAGAACATGCCTGGCCATAAAAGTGATACTGAGCTACAGGTAATGCAGCACAAACATCCACAGCAAATCACATACCCTTTCACAGTTCGCATGCTGTTTGTGTATCACCTGCACTACCGCCACGTTGCTGGGCCCAAAAAACACACTTTTTTCTGCAGCTTGCCAACCCATACTTCCAGAGCAACCATGATGGGGAAAAATTCCAAGAAGGTCAAGTTCCTGATCAGGCCCATGTTGTGCCAGCTCTGGGGCCATGCAACAGCACACACTCACCCTGGCAATAAATGCCAAATCCCAGCCCCCCCCCCGAGGTGTTCTTTTTTTTTTTCCTTAACTCTTTTTATTCACCTTCGGACTGAGGCATCTCTCAGAGGTGCCTACTCAGCTCACCCCTGCTACTCCCCGCCGAGACTCCCATCAGAAGTCACCTGCTACAGAGACTTCCCAGCCACCCAGATCTCTCCCCAGAGGAGGGCCTGCCACTCCTACCTTGGCGGCATCTTTCCAAGATTAAAGGGTCCGTCTCTCGTAGATGGCGCCTGGGGATCACTTGGTGTGGCAGTCTGGTATTGGGAATGTGCGAGTTGCTCCTGAGGCCCTCGTCGCCTCTTCAGTCCTCCGGGAATTTTTCTTGTGTTGCCCCTGGAGTGCAGACATGCCACGATGTCATGGCACAATGTGCCAATGTCTGCTGATGCTGTTTCCCCAGCATTACGGCGCCGCATCCTTGCTGTACCCCGAGCTCCCCCAGGAGCTTCTAGAGCACGACGCAATTCCCCAGCCCTCCCCAGGGAAGGGAGAGCTGTCCTCCAGATACTCAATCCCTTCCCTCCCCTGCCGACCCTCGACGGCCCGGGCCCATTCCCGAACCCGGGTTGCTGGGGTGGCGTGAGGTGTGGTGTCCAGCACCTCAACCCTCAGCGCCACCTGGCTGGCCCCGAGGTGTTCTTAAAGAACTTCAGCTCTCTATTGTTGGTGACTGGAGCCTGCCACCAGGCCACCCCGTTAAAGTTAGTTAAAAACTCTAACCAGATCTGCAGATCAGTTCTCATGTCCCTGTGAACCCAAATGAAGTGGTGTGTCAAGCGGATCCCAGCCATAGCCCTGGCCAGCCTTCTGCAGAAGGGGAACCCCATGGGGGATGAAACATAGAAACATAGAATTTGATGGCAGATAAGGACCGCTTGGACCACCTAGTCTGCCCATTTACCTACCTATTGGATAATCTGCAGATCCTAGTTAACCAACAGCCTACTTCCATCTAGCCCTCACTATAATTGCCCTATATCTGTCCCATGCATTCTTGAATTCCCCCACTGTTTTTGACCCTACGACCTCCTCAGGAAGGTGGTTCCATATATCCACACCACCCTCTCCATGAAAAAATACTTGCTCACGTTGCCTCTCAGCCGTCCCCCCTCTACCTTCAAATTGTGCCCCCTTGTTCTTGTACATCTCTTTTTCTGAAAGATGCTCCCATCTTGGACTTTGTTGAGTCCCTTGAGGTACTTGAAAGTTTCTGTCATGTCCTCCCTCTCCCTCCTTTCTTCAAGAGTATACATATTAAGCACTCTTAGTCTCTCTTCATATGGCTTCTGTTGCAGACCCTGCACCATTTTAGTTGCCCTCCTCTGGACTGCCTCTATCCTGTCTACATCCTTATGGAGATGAGGTCTCCAGAACTGCATGCAGTACTCCAGATGGGGTCTCACCAACTGTCTGTACAGAGGGATAACAACTTCATGTTTTCTATTGGTGATGCCTCTCCCTATACATCCTAGTATCCCTATGAACTTTTATGTGAAATTAAGGTGCCCATGCAGTGCCTGTAACTGCTGAAGCATGATCATTCTGGCATCCCCTCACTTCTTGTGCCAGCTGGACGAGCTTCTGCACCTTGTCCCCCGGCAACCTGGAGACCCCGGCCACAGAGTCTAGTTCAATGCCTAGGAATGTGATTGTGGTGCATGGGCCCTTGGTTTTGTCCATGGTGAGTGGTATGGCAAATTCCTGGGCAGTGCCCAGGAAAACCTTAGGTACCCTCGCACACCAGTCTCCCCATCCTCACCCCCGGCCCAATGAAAAGGAAGTCATCCAGGTAGTGAATGATGGATTCGATCCCCGCCTTGGCACATACCACCCAATTCAAGAAAGCACTGAACTTTTCAAAAATAGAATATGATATTGAACAGTCCATTGGCATTAACATATCATAAAAATATTTATCCTGCGCTTTCATGTCTGGCAAGCAGAATTCATCCTGGTGTACTGGGATGAGGTGGAACATTGACTGTGTATTGGCCTTCACCATCAGTGACCCCTTCCACCATTCCTGCACCCACTGTATTGCCACATCAAATGATGTGTGAGACACTGCGTTGCGCTCAGGGACTATCTGGTCACTGACCATAGGAAGGAATGGTGGTGTATGAGGCGAAATTTGCCTAGGGATTTTTTTCGTACCAACCCCAGTGGGGAGACCTGCAGGTTGTTCAGAGGGGGTGTGGGGAATGGCCCTACTATCTGCTCCAGTTTCACTTCCTTCTGGACCTTCTCCCCAATGTTGAGGGCCTATCCACAACAGATTTCAGGTTGTCCGCATCCCTGGCCACCCAAGGCCCTGCATATGGGATCCAAAAACCATAAAGAAAACCTTTATGCAATTCCAAAGCCACCACTGTATGTGGATACTTCTTTTACTAGAAGAGGAGAGCAGGTACTCTAATTGGTGTGGGTGCTCTTCCCAGCACCATGCAAGGCTGGAGTCACCCTTGGTGTTGCCACCCTCATTTTTTCTTCCACATTTGAACCAAGGGTGGGGACCCCCCCCCACACACATACGCGCGTAGCATATGTGTTTGTACTTTTAGTTACTCTGAAAGGGGCATGACCCCTTGTTGAATCTCCAACAAATGTCATCCCTTTTACAGTCCCTCTCCCTGTTCTTCCCTCCGGAGCTGAACCCATGACAACACACTGTTGTGCCACAGCCCAGGAAAGGGCTGCATTGAGCACATCTGTTCCAAGTACAAAACTGTTTGCATTCTATCCCATTTAATTGAGGGATTCACTGCCATTTTTCTCCTAAATTTCTTTTCAAACATGCACCACATATCATCCCCAAATGAATAGTACACCTTCAATATATGATCCTGAGACTTGAAAAGACCCATCATTCCTCTGGTTCCTTATCTAGCACAGTCATTGACAATATGCTACATGACATAATCCGTGTCTACATATCCCTCTTTACTTTAACTTTTAGTCCTCCTTTCCTTTCTCCCCTTCTTTCTCTTTATCTGCCTCCATGAGTTCCTTCTCTCAGTACAACAGGGAGAAAGTATAGATATATTCCTTTTTCCAGATCTTCTTTTAGAGACTGGGCACATGGGGCACCAGGAACTCCGGTTCACATTACGATGCTCCTGCTTTCAGTTCCCGAGCTTCAACCATGAGCAGCTTCACTGTGGTCATCAAGTTCTCGCTCAGGGCACCAGCCCCACAGGGTGGCCTGTGCTGTACCAGCGGGTGGTGCCTGCATGGTCTGAACTCCAGGGTCTGGAGCATTGAGGTGTTGCTGCTCAGAGCTGAAGAACCCTCTCTCTGGCTTCTCTGTGGAACCACTGCTTCCTGAGAGGGGACCCCTGGGCCTACCAAAGGGAAGGGTTCCTAGCAGGAACAGAGCCCACCCCTAAGGCCCAAGGTCCCACTTTTCTCCCCTACCCAGGCCTCTGTTCCTGGAGCTGGTCCACTGTGTTGCTTGGCCCACAAACTGGACACTCCCCCCAGCATGTCTGCAACCATGCCCTGCAGTATGCCCATGTTCTGTGTTACCCTATCTACATGTTCCACCAACTCTCTGCCCCACAGTGGAGTTTCCACCAGCAATCTGTCTTCCCCTGTCCTAACATTTTCTGTACCCTGATTGTCCCCACACCCTGCTGCCACAATCAAAACTGACCTATCCTGACTCAGGACAGACTGGTGTCCAACCTCTTCCTCATCACCAAAGGACAATTCAGCAGCTGAATAAACAGTACTCACCAGCCAACGCTGCAGTGTCCTGCTCTTCCGCAAACCAATTGGCTGTCCTGCCCCTAGCTTCAGCACTTCTCTTCCTTGACACTTCGTCCAGCTAGGTGCAGTGGAGGGCTGCAACAACAGTGTCAGCCGGGGCAGAGCAGGGGAGCTGCGAGCCCTGGGTTGGTTGGCCAGGCCACAGGGCCAGCGATGCCGCATTAGCCAGCTGTCCGACTTTCTCCAAAACTGGGTAGGATTTAGGATTGGTAAAGCCAGTGGAAGCCAGGTGGGTGCCCTACCTCGCCACACAGCTGCATAGGTGTGCTCTATGCCCACTGGGGAGAAGAAAGAGGGAGGCAAACAGCCTTGCCTGGACATGGCTGGGCCACCCTTCCCTGAGCTCACCAGACAGCACTCACCCCAACAGTACCAGCCCCATAGAGGCCCTGGAGGATGGACCTCCAGCCATGGCAGGAGCACCCGCCCCATGGAGCACTTGCTACAGCCAAGGCCGTGGCCCTTTGAAGGAGTTCTCCTATTCCTGCTGCAGGGGAGGCTGACATGGTGCAGGAGAGCAGAAAATCCGAACAAGAAGCGAGTAAGGGAACACCGGCAGCAGGAAGCAGTACAGCTACATGGGGTGGTGGGTGGGGCAGCAGCAGCCAGTAACAAAGGGGTAACAGTCAGGGCTTCAGTTAACTCCATTTTTGGAGTATTCGACTTACAAAAATAAGGCAAAAACTTCCAAAATACAGAGGGAGGAAGTCATTGACTTCCAGATGTAAAACAAAAAATGAAATGACTTCCAAACTTGCAGGCTTGGAAGTCAGAAATAATGGATTTTTCTGAAAGAAACTGTATTTTAACACTAATATACTGTATTAACATCCATAAAATTGTCCTTCCTAGAATACTGACTGCCAAATGTGGCATTCTGGAACTATTTTGACTTCCAAAAAATTAGAAGTACTTCCAGATTTTGACTCCTGGAAATTTTAGACTTCCACTGAAAATAAATTAATGGAACCTCTGGTAACAGTGCAGGGGAACCAAACATGGGAAGGGAGCCATGGAGGTAAGTTCAGCCTAGCAATGGTCCAGCTACAGCATGGCAGCAGCCTGAGAGGCAATGGATGTGGCATGCAGGTTCAACTAAGGTGAGTCACGTGGAGTATCAAAAATGGTGCCATACACTGAAAAATGAACTTCTGGTCATGCAGTGAATCAGGTGGAGGGTGCAGCCAAAGAGGCTGGAATGCAGCCAGGTGGAGTCCTTTTTAACCCTCCTGGGCCCACCCGCGAAGGTCATGCTCTGGCCCACCCTGCCAGTCCCAAGCGCCGACCACCCACATGCCGATTAACACAGCGGGGATTCTGGCCCCCATCCCTCCCAGTGGCATCACCTGCCAGCCTAACACTGGCCATTTTGCACATACAGGAAGGAGTGCTTCCAACAGGGGCTGGAAGTGGAGGCTGGCGACCCCATGCTAGTTCCTTCTCCTCCTTAGCTGGTGAGGTTCCTTTTTGTCTGCAAGGGATCCCAGGCCAAGGGCTATCCCAGAGGACAACTCCCGGGTCAAAGGCTGTCCCAGAAGGCAGTCCACAGCTCATTGACCCTCGCCAAGCAGGCTGACCCCGGGAAACAATGCCCAACTGCCTGTCCAGCAGGCAGGACCACCCTTGGCCTAGAAAAGGCCTTCCCTAATGAACTGTGGGCCAGTTGATCAGTGTGGCTGTATAGAGTTGAAGATGCACAGGCACGGATGCCCGGAGGCTTACCCATACCTCTCAGATGTCCTTTATTGGGAGGGACATCCCTCATTTTACCCCTCAAAATTGCTCTGTCCCTAACGGAAAAAGTGCTGCACACACAGAAGATGTACTGTCAATTCAGACATTAAAGCAAAAATTCATACTATTCTAAGATGCTACATTTAAACTTTGTACAGGTAAATGCAGCGTTTTCCACAGTGTTCTGAGCTTGTAGCTCCATGATTATGATGTGTCCCTCATTATGAGGATAAGTGTCCCTCATTTTAATTGTTCATGTCCCTCATTTCATTAACAGGAAGTTGAGATTTAAACAATAAACCATGACAGGGTTTGGGTTATGCTGGGATTTACTCACGGCTGGCGTGGTTTGGCCACGAGGCTGCAGGCCAAGTGGTTAAACCAGGTCAGCCGTGGGTAAATCCCAGCATAACCCACACCCTGGAGTGGTTTGTTGCGACTATACAATGCCCCCTTCACTTTTTGTATAAAAAATAAAGAGAAAATACATTTTTTTAACATTTTTAATATTTATTTTTATGCCACAAAAAATGGTCCAGTTCACCTATTGTCCACTTTGTGTAGTCATCATTTTATATTGCATTTTTTTTGCTGCTGAGAGGCATCTGCCCCCTCCCCAGCACCTTTCACACACACATACACAAATGTATTATTAATAGTTGTTGTTTCTCTTAAACTATGGCCCTGTCCACACTACCCCTCTGTAACGTTACAGAGTGCTCAAACCGTTACCGCAATGGTTTGCGTTTACACCTGTAACGTTACGAGAAAGCGTTCATAACCGTGTCGAAACCACATATGAGGTGGTTTCAACAACTGTTATGAAACCAGTTACGCCCGCTAACGCGTTATCGGGCATAGTGCGGACGCATGGCACCGTCCCTGCAGCGCCGAGCTGCATTATGGGACCCGGGCGCCACCGTGCACGGTTGCCCGCCCCAAGTGTGGACCAGTGGTGCCGGTCCCGTAACGGACACTGCGGCAGTGTGGACACACTACACCACTCCCCGGTTGTAATGGTTTCTATCCGTTACGGGGTCTGAGCGGTGCAGTGTGGACGGGGTCTTGAGACTGGTGCAAGTTGTGATAATTCAGAGTAAACAAGTCAATGTGGTTGTGAGTGCTGACGGACTGCAGCTGTTCAAGCTGGGGTTCGAAGGTCAGAGTAGTTTTTGCATTCAGGACCGACTTTTTTTTTTTCCTATGTTGAAATAAAATTGGGGGATTATTTATTTAATGTGCAGAGCATGGGAACATTTACTTTTATCGTGAAGGACTGCTGCAGGTGAGTGGTACATGGTGCAAACGGCCAACTGGTGCTTCGATTGAGGAAGAAGAGGGCATCGACGGGCTGCCATTACTCAGAGGGCTTGCTTCCACCTTAGCGAGGGCAGGAGTCATGATTATAGAGCTTGGATCAGGAGCTGATTTTTTTTTCCCCAGCTTTCTGAGTCTGTATTCAGGGACTGCTACAGTGTGACACACATACCATGGTGCAAGTGCTGAAGTCCTTCTGTTATCCAGTATGTGGTTCCGGGGTGAGTAGCTTTTCCAGTTGGGCAGAAGCAGCGGATGGAATGTGTTTAATATTTAAAGTGATCTGGAGACCAGGTATTGTATGTGGAAGACCCTGGGAAATGAAAAATGTACCAGCTGGCAGCTAACGATGTTGTGGGGAGTGCGGGGCGGAGGCGGGTATGAACAGTAGTAATGGAGGATAATTTGGTTTAAAAAAAAAAAAAACTTTGGGAAAACTTTAATCCTGAATTGTGTGTGGGGTGGGGTGGGGGGTTGAAGCTGGTGTATTTTTGGGTTGAGAGGGACACTTTTGGGTTGGGAGGGTCGAGGTTCTTCGTCAGTGTTCACGGAGAATTTCAGCTGGTGGCTTTTAATGGGGAAATAATATGGCAGCGTTTTCTTTTAATTTTTGGGGGTCGAATTGATTTTTGGGGATATGCGGCTGACTGGCACTTTTTCCCCATTGGTATATCATAGGATTTACAATGGGAAAAGGTGCCAGTCACCCAATTGGAAAGCAGGATTTCTTGTGCCCATTGTATGATTAAGCAATAATGCACGACAGGGTGTGGTATATCATGGGATATCATCATGCCTCGGGTGGTTGGGCACGAGGCCGAGGTCGAAAAGGCCCAGTGACCCAGAGAAGTGACGTATATCCCATGATATACCACACCCTGGAGTGCATTATTGCTATTATAAAGTGGTTTAAATTTTTAAAGTAAGAAAAAAAAAATAGAAACATTTTAAAAATGTGTTTTGGGGGTGTTGGGGGAATGCCTTTAAATAAAATAGTTCCTGTAGGGCTCTGGGCAGCAGGTGGCGCTGTTGGCCGTGGTAGAGGAAGTGGAGCTCTTGTGACTGGGTGACCCACTCCTTACCATTGCGGTTTTCTTTTTTTAAAGTGTTCTCCATTCACAGTGCGCTTTATTTTTATTATTTTTGTTCTGGGAATTGGATGCTGAGGACTGGTAAGATGAGAGATAAGTTGGAGAGGCGAGCCAATGATGAACGAACGAGAAAAAGGTAGAGTCTTGGTGCAATTCATTCGGGACTGTTATTGTAAGGGCTACTATTAGAATGGTTAGGAATGTCTGTGACAAGACTGGCAGTTTTTTCTATGTGGCTGGGACGTAGCGTTCTTTTTGTGGGGGAGCCACAGTTTGTGTGAGAATGACTACAATGCGTGGGTCTGTCGTTTGTCCTCTTCAGAGAAAAAAAAATTATTCGTCCGTTGCTGTCACTCGTCTGCTGCTGGATATGTTGCTTTTGAAAGTATTGCTCCCAGTGGCTTCTGTTGTGCTTGCAGCTGGTGGGAGTTCGTTTTTTTTTTTTTAAATAGCGGCCGACTGGAAGTCTGACTCGCTGCAGACTGCTGGAAATGAAGAAGACTGTGCGATCAGTGAGGAGGCTGGTGGCCGGAGGTTTTCTGAAGCCGTGATGATGTAGCCCGATATCATCACAGCTTCAGAAACCTCTCAGCCAATCAGCTTCCTGTATCTATGATCCCCAGTTCATAATATGTGCTTACCTTAGCTCGGGTCCGTGGCCCCTTGGGCATTGCTCTCATACAGCCTCGTCTGCAGCAGTCCTCAATCAGGTTCGCAGTACAGCAGCCAAAGTTATTTTATTATGTATCTCAGTTCATCGAAACATAGACTTTGACAGCAGATAAAGACCACTTGGCCCACCTAGTCTGCCCATTTCCCTACCTATTGAATAAGCTGTAGATCCTAGTTAACCAACAGCCTACTTTTTCCTACCCCACAACCAGAATTGCCTTATGTCTGTCCCATGCATGCTTGAATTCTACCTCTGTTTTTGACCCACACCCTCCTCAGGCAGGCCGTTCCATGCATCCACCACCCTCTCTGTGAAAAAATACTTCCTCACATTGCCCCTGAGCCATCCCCCCTCTACCTTCAAATTGTACCCCCTTGTTCTTGCACATCTCTTTTTCTGAAAGATGCTACCCTCTTGGACTTTAATTCCCTTGAGATACTTGAAAGTTTCTATCATGTCCTCCCTCCCCTTTCCTCAAGGGTAATACATATTGAGCTGCTTTAGTCTCTCCTCATATGTCTTCTGGTGCAGACCCTGCACCATTTTGTGCCCTCCTCTGCACAGCCTCCACTCTGTCTATGTCTTTGTGGAGATGGGGTCTCCAGAACTGCATGCAGTACTCCAGACGGGGTCTCACCAACTGTCTGTACAGAGGGATAACAACTTCCTGTTTTCTATTGGTGCTGCCTCTTCCTATACATCCCAGTATGTCCCCAGCCATCCTTACTGCCTTCTCACATTGCTTGCTTACCTTTAGGTCATCTGATATGACTACCCCAGGTCTCTTTCCATTTTTGTTGTTGTTAATACCCCCACCCCCCTCAATTGTGTTATCTTTCCTGGGTCTGGCAGTCTGTAGCAGAGTTTTTTTTTTTTTTTCAAATTCCCCAGTGCAGCAGACAAGTTTTTTTTTCTTTTCTTTTTATTTTAAAATCCAGGTTCCCTGCAGTAGTCCAGTGTGCGATGGCCCCCTAGCAATCCAGGTGCAGCAGTGCCCTCCGGTTCATGCAAACGCCCTCCCTCCTGAACCTCTGGCAGCAGTAGAGGGTGGCTTCTAGTAGCAGAAGTGGAGTGTTTCTTTTTTTGTTTGTTTTATTTTTGTCTGCACCTTGGTGCAGCCATCTGGGTTGGGCTGCTAGCATGTGTTTAGTGATAGCATGTTTATCACTAAACTAACATCCCTTGGTCTTGATTGATCGTCTGTCTATTCAGTGGTTCATGGATTACCTTGATGGCAGATCACAGATTGTCAGATGGCATGGAGCTAAGTCTGACAAACACCCTATCACAGATGGTGTCCTGCAGGGTTCGATACTGGGACCACTCCTGTTTTCCCTATTTATTAATGATTTGCCTCAACATTGTGGAGGGGCAAAGGTGACCTTATATGCAGACGATGCCGTGCTTTATAGGTCCTCCCGAGACACTGTCCAACTAAACAACCATCTTGGTCAAGACCTTGGTCTACTTGAGATTGGTTTCATAGGTTTATGCAGAGTGCAGAAGACTTATTCCATCCATACTGCTCGCCACTAAGTAACTACTGATACTGCAGAATGTTGTTTCCAATCAGGAATGTATCCAGGTTAGCTTTAAAGGCCTGCATACTACTGCTGGTTACCAACTCAAGTGGCAGTCTGTCCCAGATTGTCACCACCCTTACACTAAACCAGTGTTTCCTTTTAGTAGTCTTGTGTTTAACTCTTGCTAGCTGTAATGGATATGCTCTGGTCTGATAAAGCTGATCTCGTAGCCTTAGTCCTAACTTTTCCCTTAAATTTGTGTCTGTAAGGGCCCTATAGATCATGCACATGTCTCCACACAGTCTGCGGTACTCCAGCGTGTACATCCCCAATTCAGTCAACCTATCCTGATAGTCCAGACCCTATGCCTCATCAGTCATCCGGGTAGCCCTTCTCTGAACCCTCTCCAATAACATGATCTCCTTTCTGTAACTCAGAGACCAGAACTGTGCGCAGTACTCCATATGCGGTCGCACCAGCGACCCATACAATGGCAACAAGACCTCCCTCCTCCTACTCCTGATGTGTCTGTTAGTGTAGCTCAATATATTACCTGCCTTTTTGACCACCCGGCTGAAATGCTGATTGAATGTAAGGTCATTTGAGACCCTAATTCCCAGGTCCCTTTCATCACTAACTTCTCTTAGTAGATGCCCATTCAGATTATAAGTAGCCCCGTATTGTTTCTGCCAAAGTGCATGACTGTGCACTTATCCACATTGAAAGTTAACCTAGAGTCCTGTGCCCAGCCCTGCAACTTTAGTCAGGGTTTCTTGTAGTCTGGCAATATCCAGGTTGCTGTTAACCGTGGTGCCGATTCTAGTATCGTCAGCAAACTTTGCTTCCCATACACCCCTTCCAGCAGTCATTGAATGGATATACACGTTAAAGAGGGATGGACCCAGAACAGACCCCTTCGGGACCCCACTTGTCACCCTTGACCATCCTGAGCTACAGCCCCTGATTGTCACTCTCTGCTTTCTATCATGCAGCCAGGAACTAATCCAACATGTTATGTTTCCCTGGATGCCATGCTCTATCAGGGCGTCCACTAGTTCCCTGTGTGGCTCCTTATCGAAGACCTTGGAGAAGTCCAGAAAAATAACATCCACTGGATTACCCTCATCCAAGGGCTTACTAACATTCTCATAAAATCCCAAGAGATTTGTTTGACATGATCTATCATGTTTAAATCCATGCTGCACATCATCAGTATCCCCTCTCTGCTACATATCCAGTTCTATATGGTCCTTAATAACCCCTTCTAATACTTTTCCAAGTATTGAAGTCAGGCTTATTGGTTGATAGTTACCAACTTCCTGCCTGGAACTCTTCTTGAAAATGGGGATTACATTCACCTCTCTCCATGCATCTACCACCTCTCCCTGATCCAAAGATGGTTTCATACTAATAAATTAGTTCTAAATAGTAAAAAGACCAAAGCCATGCTATTTGGTCCTAAAAGCCTGGGCCCAACCCGTTTACATTTATTGTCCCCAGCTCTTTCCAATGGCTCAAAAATTGAAGGGTTCAATTGTATCAAATATGTAGGTGTATACTTAGATCAAGTCTGCTCCTTTAAGGGTCACATCGACTATCTTGCCAAGAAACTCAACCAAAAGTTAGGCTTATTATATCGTCTGAGCCCTTTCCTCACTCGTGAATCCAAACTCAGGGTTTCCACTGGTATACTCCTTCCAATCTTACTATATGGGGCCCCTTTACTACATTCTGTAAGTATCTCTGAAATGCAAAGGCTAAAAATACTGTATCACAGGATAGGGTGCTTCGCTGCAGGGTCACCAGCATGGGAGCATCACTGCAAGGTACAATTATCTCTAAGGTGGCCTTCTCTTGGGGGCAGACTATCATATCCCTCACTGTGCCTTGCCTTTAAGCTCCAGCAAAATGACGCCCCTCCTAGCCTAATTAACACACTAGCTCCCAAAAAGAATGGGAGAACACTAAGACCCTCCGGCCGCCAGCTTCTCCAAGTCCCCGGTGTAAGGACTTCCCTAAGACTCTGGTCCTTCACTGCCTTCATCCCTCCCATCTGGAATGATCTCCCTAGCAGTTTCCAGGAATGTTCCTCCCTTGAGGGCTTCAAGAAGGGTCTTAAGGCCCACCTGTTGGAACTGAGCCTTTGCACCTGCTACTGCTGAGAGTCAGCTGACACCCTACTGCCATTCTAACCTCATTGGGACATCACTCTGACTGTGACTGTCTCATGTATAATAGTACTTCTTCTCCTGTTGATGTTGCTTGTAATTAACCTGCCACTGTATTCTTGACTGGGTCAGTATGTCTGTGTTGACTGTTAATTGTGAAATGACATGTATGTATTTCGTTATGTTTATAAATGTATGTAATTAATTCCTGGTCGCCACAGAAAAAGGGACTGTTTCAGTCTCAGTGGGCCTACTCGGTCACCAAAATTTAAATAAATAATTGTGTTGGGTTACCTGGCAGCTGTAGTCCCACCATTTGTTTTATATGTGTGTGTGTGTGCTTTCTGTCAGCACCACCAGTTTCACTGTCTGGGTGGGAGCATGCTTTCCCAGACTTGAGTTTCGCCCTCAGCCTTCCTTCTCCCTCGCAGTAGCCACCAGAAGCCAGGTGGGAGCATGACTCCCCAGCCACCTCTTCCCTACCTCTCAGCAGCAGCAGTCCCAAGCTATGGTGGTCAGTGGGCCATGCACTCATATACTTTTAAAACTCACGCCACAGGCACATGGGGGGGGGGGGAGAAGAAGTGAGCCAAGTGCCCAAACTTTAAATTAACAAAAGACCTCCCCAGGGCAGGGCCAAGCAGCAGAGGCTCCTATAGTTATTCATAAGGGAGGCGGGGCTGAAGGTGAGGGCACATTACCTCATGCGTATTAATTAGAGGGACAGAACTAAGGGCACAGGCCCAAACACAAGGGCAAGGCTACGAGCCCTTATTATAATTATTAATAAGGAAGGCAGCGCTAAGGACAGTAGGTCTTATCTGAAGACATCAAAGAGACATCCAGGTCTGAGAAAAGATATATTTAAAGGCACAGCGCACATTTTTGGGGAGGGTCCTTCTGGGCTGTTTTGCTGTGGCTAGCATGCCAGCTTAGTGCTTGCCCCACAAAATGACCTGTGTTGCTACATTGCCCCTATAAATCTGAACCTTGCTTTAGTGTGCATAGCACCCCTAGGTACTGAACTATTTGTCCTTGGATGGAATTGTTCCCCATGTGAAATGCAGTGAATTGCCTTGAATTGAACTGCGTTGCTAATGTAAGACACCCCTTCAAAATTGAACTGTGCTTTAGTACGCCTAGTGCCCTCCCAGGAACTGAACTATTTTGCCTTTAGGAACTGAACTGCTCGCCCTACACTGAACTGTGTTTGCTTATACAAGTTTCACTGTCTGTGAACTGAACTGTTTCACCTAAGAACAGAACTGTTTGCCTATAAAACCCAGCCTAGTGTGTAAGTAAGCCCCTATAGCCACCTGGGCTGGTTCAACGTGAAGTGAACAGCATCCAACCACCTGAATAGAACCTGCCTCCTGCTTGGCAGTTTCCTACTTCACCACCTTGCCAGAGCCAGTGCACCTGACGACCTCATCTCCCAGCTTCCAGCTTCATCATCCATCTCCAGTAACCTGTCTTCTTCTGCTTCCTGCCTAGCCAGTCAGTGCCCTTCAGATCTCCACCCATCCAGCACCTGAATCATGGAGCTTGCCCTGAGAGCACAGCAGAAGACACCAAAGTCTGGAGTCACCAGAACAGCAATAGCCAGTACACCCCTATGCAGTTAACCTAGCAGCCAACATGGCTCAGCAGGAGTGAGGTTCCCCACTCCAGTATGGTGGATAGGGAGTTGTCACATTATTATGTTGCTTTTTTCCCAGGTGATCTTAGTCTCTTCTTCATCAGCTAGGCGGCAGCCCTTCAGTGACCTTCTCAGGAAACATCTGCAGTGGATAAAGATCTTCTTCATGGTCATCCTTCTTCCTGCCTTCTCAATCACCTGCATCATCAAAAGTTTCCCAGCATCTTCAGGCTTCCACAACGACCGTCCTTCTTCACCTTCTTCATCCCTCCTGCTTCTTCCGCACCTTCATCATTGGAAGTCTCCCAGATCCACAGCTTTCTACAACGACCATCGCTCTTCATTTTCTTCATTCCTTCTGCTACTTCAGTCACTCTACCTCTGCCAAGGATTTCATCCAGCTTACCATGGAGTTGTTCATCTTCTTCAGCTGGCCAACAACACCAATTGGTTGACCAGTTACCCTAGTGCACACCAGCCTCAAGCTTGATTAGACTTATAATTGTTCTCAGACTGGTATTAAGTGTAAAAAGGTACAGAATTACATCATCAGCAAAAACAGTCACACTATGAACATACACTGGAAACTATTGTAAATGAAGAATGACATGGTGCCAGTGAACCCAGTAATAAAGTTTCGCTGATGACCAACAATTGATATTAACACTGTACAGAACAAGGCAAAGAACAAACAGTGAAAAATAAACAGACAATAAAAAAATAAACCAGGGCAGCAATGCAATGACTAGGGCATGGCATTAAATTTTATTTTAATGCATTTTTGACAGGGAACTGGATACATTGCTTTCCAAGTCTTTTCAATGTTTCGCATGACTGACAAACCTGAAAAGAGAGCAAGACCTACAGGCTTTAAAAATTGTACAAATTGTTTACTGGTACAAACTTTGTCTAAGGTGCCTGGGTTCAGATCGTGATTTTACGAATTGTGAGCTCTCTAAAAAGGTTTGCCTTAATATCCAAAAGAAAAGGGTTTCAAAAAGAGAAGAATTTACAGCTTCCCAATCGGTCTCTATGTCTCCTAAGCACAATAAAGGCTCGGAGGGAGTGACTGTTGATGGTGGGAAGCATGCATCAGAGGGTTCTTCTCCTCTTAAGCAGCAGTCCTTGTCAGCAGGTACAGATATAAAAGATAAAGCTGTTCGGCCATCAGATAAGAACGGTAAAGATGATAAAGATACCAGGGTGTCTGAAAGGGGGAACCCCGAGTCCAGTGATGGCAAAAATACAAATAACAGCCTCAGGGCAGGTACTGGAACCAGTGTATGCTAAGAAAAAACAAAACATAAAACAGCAGGCAGTGGATCACAAACAAATGCCTTCAACAGAGGACATGACTAAGGTATGGCAGTTTTTCCAAGCCTTTCAGGCTATTCGAAACTTTGTTAACACCCCCTCCCTGGCTCCAGTTCTGGACCATTTGCCTGAGGAGGAGCAGGATGTGTATTATGAGGAGAAGGAAGATGAACCCAAAGAACCTGACAGTTCCCCTGACCAAGAGTTTGGTTCCCCTCTTAGGACCACAGAGGACTATACTTCTTACCCTCAGCATTCCCTCTCATGAAACATAGGAGGAGGAGGAAGTGGAGTTCATGGATATGATGGGGCTAGCCCTCACAAGGAGGCTACCAGTCCCCACCCACAAATCGCTTTAAAAGGCTGCATCAAAAATCATGTCAGCACCCAATTCAGCTGCTGGCATTGATAAAAAAGTTGAAAAAAGTATCAGATGGACAGACAGGAGGTGGCATATCTGTGTGCCCCCCCTCCCGATTATGAAGGAGTGGTACAGGCTGCTACTTGTGACAAGGCCAAGTGCCTCTCTCCATACAACCTCCTGAGAAAGAATCTAGGAAACTAGGTACTATGGCCCAAAAAAGTGTACATAACAGAACAGCTTCCCTGCTCCTGAGGCAGATGGCTTATTTGACATACACAGCTCAGTACCAGAAAGCATTGTGAAATGCCCTGCTGTAAGGTAGATGATGAAGTGCCACAGGACCTGGCTGCCACAGCAGAGTAGGCCCTGGATGCCACTAAATACCAGTTCCACATGGCTGTCAACTCTAATGACTCTGCTTCATGAGTCTTAGCTCATGCAGTAGCATTGAGAAGGTCTGCCTGGCTAAGGGCTACCATCCTTACCCAGGGCACTCAGGTTAAAGCCATTGCTCTCTGTTTTGAGGGAAATGTCCTATTTGGTGACAGAGTAGATGTGTACATGAAAAAAGTGGATGAATACAAAACCACTTTTAAGAATTCCACAAAGAAGAAAATACCTTCCACTTCCTACAGGGCTTATGAAAGAAGAGGTAGGGGTAACTATCCAAGACTCTATGTTCCCTATGAGTACCAACCCAAAGAGGTCACTACATAGTCGGAAGCAGGAGAGACTCCAAGTGTGCTGCAACAGCAGCCCCAATCTACAGCCAAACAGATCCCTTGACAAATCTGTCTAGGTTGCCAGTCAGCCATTGCTGGGGAGGGAGAGACTGGCCTACTACTAAATGGAATGGGTAAAATTACCACAGACAATTGGTCCTGGAGGTAAAGGGTCAGGGATTGTACCTGCAATTCAAATGGTTCTCAAAACTGCAGAGGCCAAAACTACCTAGCTCATTCACCAACAGAAAGAATTCTGCAGGAACTGAAAGTAAATAAACTGCTGCAGGTAAAAGCAGTAGAAAAGGTCCCTGCTTCACAGTGGGTAAAAGGCCTATTTTCAAAATACTTCCTGGCCCAAAAGAAAAATGGGGAGCGGCAACCCATTTTAGATCTAAGATATCTGAACAAACATATTAAAAAAAGAGAAGTTCAAGATGATCAAACTGGGCACAGTGATACCATCCCTACAGTCAGGAGATTGGTTGTGGCACTGGATCTGAAATACTCCTATTTACTCATTCCAGTCAGAGCCAATCACAGAAAATATCTCAGATTCAGGCTGGAAAACTGCTAATATCAGTTTGTAGCCCTTCCCTTTGGCCTCACCTCAGCACCAAAAGTATTCACAAAGTGCCTAGCCGTGGTGGCAGTGCACCTGAGAAGACCAGGTGTGGTGATTTTTCCCCTACCCATGGCTAGTATCAGGGAAAAAAAACAACAGGTAAGGTGATCCATACAACAGATAAAGAGCACCCTAGATAGACTGTAGATTCCTACTAAATTTGCAGAAGTCTCAGACAGAACCAGTTCTGGTGCTGGACCTCATAGTTGCAGAGCTGGGTAGCCCTTAGGGGAATGCTTTCCTTCCAAAGGAAAAGGTATCAGATCTGACTGCCAGTGCATAACCCTTCACACTGGGCCACCCAAGGCCTGCAAAAGATTTTCTGCAGTTACTGGGCCACACAGCCTCATCCAGTGCTGTGGTGCCATGGGCCAGATTTCAGATGAAGGACATTTAGTACTGTACCACCAAAGGGGTCACTGGTCTCAAAGGTCAGATTCATTGTTCAAGCTAGTGCCAGTCACGAAGGCCTTTGTGCAAGCACTGGAGTGGTGGAAGGGGGAAAGCAACCTCAGAGAGGGCATTCTCTTCCTCCAGCAATCCTAAACAAGTATTCTCACAAAAGATGCCTCACTCCTAGGGTGGGGCGCCTACCTGGAGGATCTCACAGTAAGGGGCATGTGGAGCCCACTGGAGATTCAGGAACACATAAAGCCCCTCGAACTCAGGGCAGTACTGTTGGCAATACAAACCTTTTCCTCCCAGCTACAGGGTCAGTCTGTTCAAATTCAGGCAGACAATACCACAACAATGTACTTCATAAACAAGCAGAAGGAACAAGATCCTCAGAACTGTGCACAGAAGCTATGGGGATCTAGGTTCTAGCTTACTCCCTGGACACCAAGATTTCTGCAGTGCACCTGACAGGAAGGACAGTGTGCCGGCAGGCTCCCTAAGCAGGATCAGCCAGGGAAACTGCGAGTGGACCTTGAACCGGCAAGTGCTGGCCTTAGTCTTCAGAAGATAGGATACTCCAGAAATAGATTTGTTTGCTTCTTAGGAGAACAGTCAGCTCCCAAAGTGCTGTTGCAGGCCAGCAGCAAGGGGCAGAGTCCCACAGGACAACCTAGCTTGGGATTGGACAGGGGGTTACCTATATGCCTTCCCACTATTCCCATTCATACAGAGCATGCTCATAAAGCTCTGGAGAGTCAGTAACTGTGATAACTGATAGTCCCAGACTGGACCGGACAGACTTGGTACTCAAAGTACATGTACTCTGCATGTACAAAGGGCTAGGGCATTGATCCCTGTCCTGCACCATCCGCAGACTGCCCAGATCTTACAGCAGACACCGGACATTGCAGAGGCTTTCAGGACTTATTATTCCAGCCTTTATGTTCCTGAGCCTGATCCGCACGAGGAGGGGGTGAGGATGTTTCTGAAGGGGCTGAGCCTTCCTAGGTTCACTTACCAACTGGCGGAGGACCTGTTAGCTCCTGTCTCATCGGCAGAGTTTCTTGCAGAGGTGAAGAGACTAAAATCGGGCAAGTGTTCAGGCACATTTGGCCTGCTGGCAGATTTCTATAAATGTTTCAGGGAAGTGGTGCAGCCCTTGCTACTTTTAACATTTGGAGAGGTTTTCAGAGCCGGGGGGCAGATTTCTCCCTCGTGGCTGCAGGCAGTGATCTCTGTGGTCCCCAAACCCGGAAAGGATCCCACGAAGTACACCTTATATAGGCCTATCTTCCTATTAAATAATGACTACAAGATCTTAACATCAGTACTGGCCAGGTGAGTACAACAGGTTCTTCCAGGGTTAATACAACTTGATTGACTGGGTTTCATCCTGGGACATCAAGCCCAGGATAACCTCAGACAAACAGTATATATTATTGATCACATAAATGTCACAAAGCTCCCCTCCCTCCCTCTCATTGAGCCTGGATGCCAAAAAGGCCTTCGATAAGGTCTCTTGGTCCTTTCTGCGCTTGGTCCTTTCTGGCTTTGGGTTCCCTTGGTCATTTATCTCTAGCCTGTTTAAATTATACCACAGTCCCAGTGCCTACAATAGAGCCAGTGGCCATATCTCCACCAGCTTTAGAATGAGAAGGACACGTCAGGGCTGTCCCCTCTCTCCTCTCTTATTCACCCTGTATATAGAACCCTTTATGCAAAGTATTCGTCTAAATGAGGGAATTAGGGGAATTCAGTTGGGGGTGTGGAGCACAAGTTGGCACTTTATGCCGGTGATGTGCTGCTCTGCCTTTCAAACCCAGAGGAGTGCTTACCTGTGGTGTTTAACCAAATAGAAGTATTCTTAATCTTGTCGTGATATACATACAAACAGAGATGAGAAGGAAGTAAGTGCCTCAGCTGGGACTTGAACCCAGGCCACCTGGAATACCGTTCCAATTGAGCTAACCAGCTATGCCAGTGAGACAACTGGAACCTGGGCTGTCCCTGATCACATTACTTTTTCTCAAATGCACAACCCAATGGCAACACAAATATTTACTTGTAACAATCACAGAGGAGTGCAGTGTGCATATTTATGGAACACATAGAAACAGAGGTGAGAAAGAAGTAAATGCCTCAGCTGGGACTTGTCGGGGTATACCCTGAACAAGACCAAGACAGAGGTTTTAAGCTTTCATTTTGAAACTCCTGAAAACATGAAGGCAAGATATCCTATGGGGTGGGATATGACAGCCATGAAATACTTGAGGATAAAGATGGGACGAACTTCAAAGCAGTTATTTGATTTAAACTACCCACCTCTGATAAACCAACTGAAGGGAGATTTTCAGAGGTGGCCCCTACTTCCAATATCGATCTTGGCCCAGACACAAGCTTCAAAAATGAATGCCCTCCCCCATCTCCTTTACCTATTTCAATGTGTACCTTGTCGGGTCTCACAGAAAGATACTGAAAACTGGCAGCATCTGTTTTTCACCTTTCTGTGGGATAAGGCATGACCTAGGATTAAGAGGACTCTCTTGTTCCTTCCCAAGTTGCAAGGGGGCCTTGCCTTTCCTAATCTGCATAGATATTGGATGGCTGTGCAAATGAGAGTGGCCCTTCTGTGGGGCAATCAACAATATGACTCGCTGTGGAAGTGTACAGATTTAAGTGAGCACGTGGCACCACCTCTTCCAGCACTGATGTTCCAGAACCAGGGTGGGAGTGCCTTTAAATCGAAATACTTGGGAACAGAGGCAGTCATGGAGGGGTGGAGAAGGGGGTACCCAACGGGGCAGTATGAAATCCCAGCTATGGAGGTATCGGTGGTGGACTTATGATCCACAGTTCACACCTGCTACACAGGATAATTGGTTTAAACAACAGGTTAAATGTGAGATGCCATCACCGGCCCACTGGATGACTGGCAATACGGTGATTTTGTTTGAAATGGCTCGGCAGCACTTAGGCTGGCCAACAGAAGATAGACTCAGGTTTTACCAAATGCGGGACAATATACAGCCCCAACTGAAGGATCTCAGTTTGTGTGGGGAAGAGATCACAGGGGAGGTCCCTTTCCCAAAAATGTGGTCCTCCCTTACTGGGGAATGGGCTATATCTATGTTAGACGCTTCCTTTGTTAGAGACCTGCCCACCTCCTCTTCCTATATCAGACAAAAGTGTGAGGAAGACTTGGGTGTTCAGATTTCAGAGGAACAGTGGGTAAAGGTATGGAAGAACACTTGGGGGACCTCCTCCTCCTCCACTGTATGGAAAGAATTCTGTTGGAAGTTGCATGTGCGCTTCTTCTTAGTCCCGGCTAGAGGTCCTCCCTTCATTCTGGCAACACTGTGGGGAGAATGCATCCCAAGCACACATATTCTGGAGCTGTCCAGTACCTGCCAACTTTTGGAGGGAGATTCAGATACATCTATCTCAGACATTTAACACATTAGGCCAGTTAGGACCAGAACGCAGTGTCCTGGGGTTAATCCCATCTGAATTTAAGGGAAGAGAGGAGAAGTACCTTTGGTCTATCTAAATAGCAGCAGCCCTGAAATTAGTTACTAAGAAATGGTTACAGCCTGTCCTTCCTTCGATCTCTGACTGGGTGGCAGTGATCCAGCATATCCAAAGGCTGGAAAGATTATTTTTTATCTAACACAACCATCTCAAAAATATCAAAATAGATGGACTAGATGGCTTCTTTATCAAGGGCTTCCAACTCAAGAGGCCTAGTTAGACAGAGGTACCCAGTTTACTAGCAGCTAACTCCTGTCTTCCTAAATAATTTGTATAGATATGGGAAGTGGCGGGTTGCCTTGTGTGGGCTGGATTGAGGACTGGACAGATGGTTAGAGCAGATTTTAAGTACATAATAAAATCATGAATCAGTGAAAAGATGTAAGGTTTGGATATCTAAGTGCAATTAGTGAAACATTAACTACTGTCATTTTTTGTTATTTTTTTTTACATCACTAGTGCAAATATATTAACTTATAAAGTGAGACCTCTTAATAATTATTGGTTTATTAATTCTCATGGGTTTGTTTACTGTATTGTTCTGACACTCTCATGGTTTCAGACATTTGATGATGGTAGACCAGGAAATGGTCAATTGAATAGCTATTGATTATGTATAATTGGATGCTATATGTATGTCAAACTGTACATTATGAAACAATAATAAAAGATAGTATAAAAAAACTCAATGTACATGTACTCTCTGGAGGTCAGAAGGGAGAGGGGCGATATAATAGAGACCTTCAGGTTCCTGAAAGGAATGAACAGGGTAAACTGTGAGGCACTACTCAGCAAGTCAGAAAACATGAGGACATGAGTTGAAGCTTGAGGGGGTGAAGGGGGGGTTATGAGGGACACAAGAAAGTTTTATTTTACAGAGAGAGCTGCTGAGCTGTGGAACAGCCTGCCAGCAGAGTTGGTGGGCACAAACCCATTAATGGTGTTAAGCACGTCTGGGACAGAGTTAAGGGCGTAATAGTTACTCAGGGAAGTAGTGTTAAGGCAGGGAGCAAGGAGGGAGGAGGGGGCAAACCCCCCATCTAGACAGTAGGTCTCAGGGTGGGACAGGACAGACTGGATGGTCCAAAGGTCTTTTCCTTCCAGCAGGAGGAGGAAGGTGGTATCTCCCGGGTCATATCTGAATATAGGCAAATTCCTTGTCTAGTGTACTTAGCTGGTTAACAAAAGCTAAATAAATTGCCACTCTATCACTCACTGGTGAGACCCCACCCCCGGAGTACTCTGTCCAGTTTTGGAGGCCGCATCTCTAAAGGACATAGACAGGGGGAGGGAGTCTGGGGGGGGGCACTAAAATAGTACAGGGATTGCACAAGAAGCCCTACTAGCACAGACGGAGGGATCTCCACATGTACACCCTGGAAGAGAGGAGACTGAATGGGGACATGATAGAGACCTACAAGTACCTCTTAGGGGTGAACAGGGTGCAGGAGCTAAGTCTCTTCAAAAGGAGAAAGAGCAGTAGAACCAGGGGGCATGTGATAACACTTGGGGGAGGAGTTTAAGAGGAATGTGAGGAAAGACTACTTTACTGAAAGGGTGGTAGATGTGTGGAACAGACTGCCAGCAGAAGTGGTGGAGGCAAAAAGAGTGGGGGGGCTTCAAGCATGCATGGAATAAATATAGGAGTAAAATAGGCAGGGAGGAGAGAGGGTCACCGGAGACCAGTTAGGGTCTGCAGAGACAGATCTGGCAGGGAGCATCTGAGTAGACTAGGTGGGCCAAGTGGTCCTTTTCCGCTGACAAATTCTAGTTCTATGTAATGCTCTTGCCCTGTCCAGCAGGATCCCAATCAGCCTGCCACTGAGAATGAGCAGTAACCTACTGACCTTATCTCAGGGCAGAATAACACTCCCAGACTTCTCAACACTATGTCTGAGGTCATGGTTCTTGAAGAGCTAGAACTTTCTAGTCTGAATCTGTCAGAGGGGGTACTGTGGATGCTGAAGGTTTCCAGAAAAGCAGCAACAAGGAAAGCATACTTCTCCAAGTGGAAGAGATTTGCATACTGCTGTGCCCCCAAGAAGATAGTCACAGTTCAGGCTGGGCTACCTACAGTTTTGGACTATGTGGTACACTTAGAATCCTTAAGTCGGAGACCTTCAACCCTGAAGGTAAACCTGGCAGCTGTGTCAGCCTACACATCAGCTGGCAAAGACAAGTCCTTGCCCTCACAACCTGTTTATAAATGGTAATTAAAGGGCCTCAATCCCTGTATGCCCCTGTAAGGAACCCTCTCTCTCTCTCTCTCCATGGGATTTAAATGTCTGTCTTATCCAACTGATGGAGCTCCTTTTGAGCTTCTGGTTACAGCTGACTTAAAATATGTCACATGGAAAATGGTTTTCCTGATAGACATGACATCTGCCAGGAGGGTGAGTGAGCTACAAGCCCGCTGTACAGATCCAAACTACATAATCTTCTACATGGATAAAGCAGTCCTTTGGACCAATAGGAAGTTCCTGCCTAAGGTGTTATCAGAATTCCACTAGAACCATTCAGTTATCCTTCCTGTACTCTAACCCAAACATTCAAGAACAGGTGAGCAGAAACTGCGCTGTCCTGATGAGAAAAGGGCACTAGATCACTACATGGGTTGGACAAAGAATATCAGGTCCCAGAGCAGGCAGCCTTTTGTACCTATGGAGAGGTTGGCACAGGTAAGCTAGGAAAACTATCTCTTGTTGGATAGGCTCCTGTGTACAGTTCTGATATGGAAAAAGGCTAGTAAACTATCTCCCAGAGGCCTGCAGGCACATTCCACAAGTGTCACCTCTGCTTCGATAGCAGCTACCCTTAAAACATTTTAGATGTTTGTAAACAGCTACCTGGGAATCAGTGCACACCTTCACAAAGCACTACTGCCTGGACATACAGTCCAGGAGGGATGCCAGTTTTGGAACTGCTGTCTTGCCGAATCTTTTTGTTACATAGGTGCTAGACCCATCCTCCCAAGGTACTGTTAGTGAGTCTACACTTTTGTAAGGCATCATTAATGGATTCTTGTTGTTTGAAGAAAGAAATTCTCACAATAGTAATGTTGTTTCTTCTCAGGGATTCATCAGTGACCTTGCCTCCCTTTCCAGAACCTGAAAATAGGTTCACACAATAAGTTTTTTTTTCTTAAGGTTGCTTGAGCATTACTTATTGCAGTTCCTTGGCAATTGTTAAAATGTAATCATTTTAGTTTTACATGTCTGCTTTAATTTGTTTGGATGTTTCAAAATTTTAAAGAAAATGTTTGAATTTGTTTGGTAGCCATTTAGCTGGTGTTAGTGGTCATGGCTTCCCTGGCTAGAGAAACAAATCTGATGTTAGAACAGCAGGAGGAGCATGACCACAGTACAGAGTTTGAACTTGTTTTCTAAATTCTAATAATTAGCATAAGGTTCTATCTCCAGGGCATCACACTTTGATGGGATGCTGCACTTTTGTAAGGCTCTTTGATGGATCCCCGAGAAGAAACAACATTGCTGCAATGAGTATTTCTTTCTTGCTCTATACCTGACTAGACACCAGAGAACTAGATCTCTGTTGTAAGAATTGCTGGGTCCTTATGTCACCTCACTACTGTGCATCCAGTTAGAGAACGACATACCATTTTTACAATTTTGCATTTATAGGTCCTCGGTGGAATTTTAATCCTGACTAATAACTGGTGCTTGTTTTGATAAAGTCCTAAATGTGCTGCTTGAAATTTTTAGGTAGTCCATTCAGACATGAAGTTCAGTATCTTCCCTTTGAATCACAGAAGAACGCTTTGAGCTGGCCTGGACAGTTTGGGTACTTTCATGTAAGTACTGTCTCTGTTAAAATACTGTTATTGGTTTATGTGTTTTTTAATTCATTTTTGTTTTTTGCAGTGCCCCAGGTTCTGGGCTAAGGGTCACCGTATAAATAAGCAGTTTATTCATTCTTTCATTTATTCAAAATCAGAAGAGCCTTTGACTCAAGCATGTTGCAGGCAAATCAGAATGATACCTGGACTCAAGAATCTAAAGGCCTGTTTACACTGACCCATCTGCAGTGCTGTTAACGGTGCAGAGTTTCTGTTTCATCACCAGTGGATCAGTTTCAATGCACCCAGAAGCAATGAGAGCCGTTCTGTTTCAGCTCCTGTGAGCCACTGCAGTGGTGGGGTACTTAAACTAGGCAGACATTCTCGGTCCCTGTATGGGCGCTCTTTGCAGCGCAGCAGTGCCTTTCTGTTGTTGGGGATCAGGGGTGGGAGGGTTTTTTTTTACAAAAAAAAGGGAAATCGGTCCTAAATCAGGTTGGAGGGAGGGAGCCGGCAGAAGGAGGGAGAGTGAGAGTGTATCTATAATTCTTAGCAAAATAGTTATTTGCAAAATAACTTCATTAATGTACCAGTTAGGGTAACCTAGCACCACAGAAGTAGTGAAATGTGGCATTAAGGTTTCCAACCCTAACTCCCCACCTCACCCCACCCAAGCAGTAAAAGGAAAAAACAATAGGGTTTGGGGTATCCAAGAGTCTTGACAAATCAGTGGTGGGGTCTTCCTTGGGATTGCCAACCTAATGCCCCCCACAGCCTGGTAGCTCGGTCTGAAGCACAAAGCACAATCCCAAGCCAGTGCGTCGCAGTGATACAATCTTCAAAGGCAGAGAAGTATGTCTCACCACGTACCTCCAACACAATTTGTTGTAGCTTTCTTCATGCGGGGCTGTCGGGCCCTGTGTGAAGAAAAGGAGATCATGTGTTTGGCATTGCTCAGGGTGAGCATTAGAGTCGACATCCTCAAGGAAGACACCACCTCTGATTTGCCAAGTCTCCAGAGACCCAACCCCTAATGTTTTTCCTTTTGCTGGTGGGGGTGGAGGTGGAGAGTTAGGATTGGAAACCATAATGCAACATTTCCCTACTTCTGTGGCATTAAGTTGCCCTAACTGGTGCATTAATTAAGTTTTTTGCAAAGAATGCCCTTTCTTTTTGAGATAGTAGAATAGTATCCTCATTTACGCAGGTCCCATGTTTTATTCACCCAGAACTCCAAGCTCACCCCCTAGCCGCCCATATCTCACTACTTCACAGCTCCTGATCCAGCTATTCCCTTAGGTCCCTGGACTCTACCTTACTCATCACACCCAAATGTTTGACTAAGATGGGTGAGCAGGCATTCTCTTCATTTGCTCCCAAGTACTGGAACTGCCTCCCCCCAAATGTCCACAGCTCCACCACCATAATTAATGTGGAACAGGAGTGGTAGTTCCCGATCAGCAGGCCATTCTCATAATAAATGAGTTAAATAATGTTTTACCTGTTGGTAACGGTAATGATCAACCTGATGTAGGTGGTACTGTGTCTGCAAGTCAGCAACTGTAAGTAACTCCTGACCTTGCAGAAATTGAAAGGGAAAGGTTAAACCCAACCTCTTCCATCTGCAGTAGACATGATCCATACTCGCAGTGAGAAATGTAGAGTTATGTGCTAAAGGGGTTGCTAAAAATCTTATTTGCCACAATCAATTCTTTATTTAACCAGACGAAACACCATTGAGAAGAACTCATTTGTGAGGTGGGCCTGCATACGGTCACAGAAATACAGTCAACAAGGGGCTACATTACCAGTCAGTATACAGGCACAAACGACATGAGATTCAGGACATGGTAGAGTTAACTGTCTAGACAAGGATGAATACAGATACAGTTATTTATGTCTCATACATTTAAATACATATGTAATGTATGCAATTTACAAACTTCACAGCATATACACACTATGAGAAGACTATACCTAGATAATATACGCTATACACAGCATATACACTAAATCAGGATAATTTGGGTAAAGAGCATGGAGGGGGCGCCATATAGTGAGGATATTGAACAAGCACAGTGTCAGTAAGATTGGACCATACAGGGATACAGCCAAAGGAGGAAAGGGAGTGAGAAGGGCATGTCATCAGGAAATAGACCACGAGAGAAGGCGCGGCCGAGTGAATAAGGTCATTGGCGAAAATAGTTGCAAGTCACATTGAATGACCGCAAGAGCAAGGTTTTAATGAGAGAGTGACACTGGTATAGCCAGCTGCAGAGTTTTTTGTGCATTGTTCCACAGAGAAGGGATTATCGCAACTTGGCCAAAATGTGTTCTGACTTTAGCGATTAGAAGGGAGATATAAGAAAGACTTCTTAGGGGGTACTTACCAGGAGTGCAAGCAGGTAGACAGTCCTTAATATACTGCAGAAGCTTATTAGTAATTGCTCCATAAATCCAGAGTAATACATTATTATGTCGCCTAAGAGTAAGAGAACACCAGCCTATGGATGTATAGAGGGTGCAATGGTGAGTGGAATAGAAAGCCAGTAATACATCTAAGTGCCCAATGGTAGAGGGAGTCTAGTGTGTAAAGGGCCGCACTCATGCTGTGCCTGTACAAAAAGTCGGCATAGTCCAGGAGTGGCATGAAGGTGGTCTGTATTAGCCTTTTTTTCCCCTCCAGAGATAAAAACTGTCTAATCTTAAAGAAAATCCCAAGCCTCTGTTTTACCTTTTTAGAAAGTTCATCTACATGGACTTTGAATGACAACTTACAGTCTAGCCAGACTTCCAGGTATTTGAATGATTCCACAAAATCCAAAGGTTCACCTAACAGGGTGACTACTTGGGGAACCGTCCCTGAGATGAAGGGTTTAGTGACATTAACTGGTGAGGAGAGAAGCATAGCCTTCATTTTCTTAGCATTTAAAAGGAGCTTTAGGTGCAAAAGGTTTTTCTGTAGGTGGTTGAATTCAATTTGGAGGTCATTGCACACGAGCTCTGGAGTAGGCCTAACTATGTACAGCACTGTATCGTTAGCAAATAAGTGTATGTTCGCTGACCAGATTCCTGTGTTTAGACTATTAATATAGATGGCAAATGAAAGTGAGCCAAGAATGGACCCTTGGGGCATTCCTCTTGTGAGTGTTTTCATTGGGGAGAGGTCACTGCTCGCCTTGACCTGCTGGTAACGGTCAGTGAGGTAGTTGGAAAACCAACTTAGTGCCAAATTGCCAACACCAATGTACTTTAGGGCAGCCAACAGCACACTGTGATCCACTGTATCAAAAGCTTTGCTAAGGTTAAGAAACAGAGCACATACATAATTGTTATTATCCAGGTCTTTCTGCCAGTCATTCATGACCTTAGCAAGTGCAGAGATGGTGTTATGACAGGGTTGAAAGCCAGACTGGGCAGGACTTAGTAGGTCAGCTTCTTCTAGATATTGCCTAAGCTGAGTGTTAACCACCTTTTCAAGCAACTTAGACAAAATAGGAAGCAGGGATATTGGGTGATAATTATTTAAGTCACTCAAGTCACCAGTTTTAAAAAGCGGAATGACATGGGCTGCCTTCCATATATTGGGGAGGATGCCCTGGGTTAAGGACAAATTAAAAAAGATGAGTGATTGAGGGAGACAGGACATAATATCCAAGTTTGAGGAAGAGAGGCTTGATAAAGTCAGTGCCTGCACTTTTCCTGATGTCCAATTGCAGTGGGAGGTCCTCAACCTGTTTCACAGTGACAGGATTAAAGGAGAATACATTGTCTTGGGTGGGTGTATCTAAGTTAAAACCATCCAGGTTTAGGCTTCCCAGCTGCACCCGGAGGTTATTGACTGGTGAGGTGTCAAATGCCAAACCTGCCGTGGCAAAATGGTTGTATTTCATTTTTGTCAGAGGTGGCAGAACCACCAGTCAGGATTTTTGGATGGGTTGGGCTGGCCGAGCTGTGTCCTTGTATGTCCCTTAAGGTTTTCCAGAACTTAGAGGCACAGTTAGAGGAGGATTCAAGAGATGAGTGATAGAAGTTTGCTTTCTCTGCTCTAGTTAGTTTGATGCACTGATTTCTTGCAGCTCTGAAGGATGTCCAGTCTGCAGGCTGTTCAGTTTTTCTTGCCCTCTTCCAAAGAGAATCCTGATGTAACAGCTCAGATTTCAGGCTAGCGGTGAACCATAGACAAGCTTTCTTTTTTGTATGGATTTTAACTAGAGGAGCATGCTTATTGATGGCTCCAAGTACAGTGTTATGGAAGACCTCATAAGCTTTGTCTACTGAGGGGGCTAAATAGAAGTCTTGCCAACCTGCCTGTTGGAGGTCAGAAAGAAAGGCTAAGGGGTCAAAGTTCCGATGACTTCTCATAAAGGTGTACTTAGAGGAGGATACTGCTTTGGGGGCGGCCCACAGGCAGGTTATGGCACAATGGTAATTAAAGTCATTGAAGAATATGTCTGCGTGTGAGAAGAGATGCAGTTTGTTAACCATTATTATGTCTAGCAGAGTACTATGCTCAAGATATTTTCTTTTGGGACGGATAGCTTTTGATATGAGTTGGGAGAACCCAAAGTTATCGCAAAACTCTCTTACGGGTTTGGATGCTGCAGAGAGCCAATCCATGTTAAGGTCACCCATAATGATAACCTCAGAGGACAAGGAGTCCAGAACATCACATAAATGCTTCAACGCCATGTTCCCTGTTGAAGGAGGCCTATAGCAACCAATAATGTGGATGGGGGATGACGAGGATAAATGCACTTTTAAGGTAGTACACTCAACTTCCTGTGGTAGTGAGGTGGCATCAACTACAGAGGCATTGTATTTGTCATGAACATAGACGGCTACCCCCCCACACCTTACTATTCTGTCAGTCCTGTAGACGTTGCATGAGGGGATGTTAATTTTGGAATCCAAAGTCGCTGGTCTTAGCCGAGACTTGGTCACCACTATGATATCAGGTTTAGTGAGGTTGAACCATCTCTGGATAGCATTGAATTTCTTGCTCAAGTTGCAGGCGTTTATGTGGAGAAGGCTTAGCTCCTTAGCTGAGGTAAGACTGAAGGAGCAGGGATGGGCGGGGGATGGGGGCAGGGTTAGCTCGGCGTTGCCTGCACAGATGAGCAACAACAGAAGAAGCTTTATAATTGCGTTATATATAGTGCCTTCAAAAGTATTCACCCCTTGGATTTTGTCACATTTTGTGATGTTGCAAACTCAAATTAAAATACATTTATATGGGATTTTTTGTCACGTATCTACAAAATTACTCTATAATGTCAAAGTGGAATGAAACTTCTGGAATTTTTGTACATGTAATTTAAAATAAAACCTGAAATGTCTTGAGTTGATAAGTATTCACCCCTTTGCTATGACACTCCAAATTGAGCTTAGGTGCATCACATTTACTTGTGGGATCACTCTGAAACTTGAATGGAGTCCACCTGTGGTCAGTTCAAATGGTTGACATGATTTCAGAGGAAATACACCTGTCTATATATGGTCCCACTGTTGACAGTGCATGTCAGAGCAGAAACTCTACCATGAAGACCAAGGAGCTGTCTGTAGAACTCCGTGATAGAATTGTGAGGAGGCATAGATCTGGGGAAGGGTATAAAAACATTTCTAGGGTGTTGAAAGTTCCCAAGAGCACAGTCAAGTCCATCATTAGGAAATGGAAAGATTACAGAACCACCCAGACTCTTCCTAGAGCAGGCCATCCTCCCAAACTGAGCAACTGGGCAAGAAGGACCTTGGTCAGGGAAGTGACCAAGAACCCAGTGACCACCCTGACAGAACTACAGAGTTCCATGGCTGAGATGGGAGAACCTGTCCAGAGGACAACAATCTCTGCAGCACTTCACAGATGTAGCCTCTATGGGAGAGTGGCTAGCGGAGCCACTCTGAGAAAAGGCCACATAATAGCGCATGGAGTTTGCAAGAAGGCACGTGGCAGACTCTGAGACCATGTGGCAAAAGATTCTCTGGTCTGATGAAACAAAATTGAACTCTTTGGCCTGAATGCAAAGCGCTGCCTGGCGCCAGACCGAACACAGCTCATCACCCATGTAACACCATCCCTACCATGAAGCATGGTGGTGGCAGCATCATGTTATAGGGATGCTTTTCAGTGGCAGGGACTGGGGCACTTGTCAGGACAGAGGGAACAATGAATGGAGCCAAATACAGGCACATCCTTGAGGAGAACCTGCATCAGTCTGCAGTAGACCTTGGACTGGGGTGAAGATTTACATTCCAACAGGACAACGACCCCAAGCATACAGCCAAAGCAACACTGGAGTGGCTTCAGAACAAGAAGGTGAATGTCCTTGAGTGGCCCAGCCAAAGCCAGACTTGAATCCCATTGAGAATCTGTGGAAAGACTTAAAGATTGTGGTTTACTGACGCCCCCATCCAACTTGACAGAGTTTGAGCAAATCTGCAAGGAAGAATGGGCGAAAATCTCCAAATCCAGATGTGCAAAGCTGATACAGACATACCCAAGAAGACTCAAAGCTGTAATTGCTGCCAAAGGTGCTTCTACAAAGTATTGACTCGGGGGTGAATACTTAAGAAAACAAGATATTTCAGTTTTTAATGTTTCATACATTTTTGTTACACAATGCAAATATTTTTTCCTCTTTAAATTGTTGAGTATGCTGTGTGAATCAAGGGGGACAAAAATCATTTCAATGCATTACAAATTCTGGTAGTAACACAACAAAATGTGACAAAATCCAAGGAGGTGAATACTTTCTGAAGGCACTGTGTGTGTGTGTGTGTGTGTGTGTGTGTATATATATATATATATACATATATACATAAACAGAGGAAGGAAGGGGCCAGGAGAACCTTTCACGGTTGGTATAGTGCGATGACGAAAGGCAACCGGGCACATAGGGTAACATAGACTTTGATGGCAGATAAGGACCGCTTGGCCCACTCAGTCTGCCCATTTCCCTACCTATTGGATAAGCTGCAGATCATAGTTAACCAACGGTCTACTTCCTCCTACCCACCACTAGAATTGCTTTATGTCTGTCCCATGCATTCTTGAATTCCCCCACTGTTTTTGACCCCATGACCTCCTCAGAAAGGCCATTCCATGCATCTACCACTCTCTCCGTGAAAAGATACTTCCTCACTTTGCCCCTGAGCCATCCCCCCTCTATCTTCAAATTGTGCCCCCTTGTTCTTGCACATCTCTTTTTCTGAAAGATGCTACTCTTTTGGACTTTGTTGATTCCCTTGAGGTACTTAAATGTTTCTATCACGTCCCCCCCCCTTTCCTCAAGGGTATACATATTAAGCTCCTTTAGTCTCTCTTCATGTGGCTGCTGGTGCAGACCCTGCACCATTTTAGTTGCCCTCCTCTGGACTGCCTCCATCCTGTCTATGTCCTTGCGGAGATGGGGTCTCCAGAACTGCACGCAGTATTCCAGATGGGGTTTCACCAACTGTCTCTACAGAGGGATAACAACTTCCTGTTTTCTACTGGTGATGCTGCTCCCTATGCATCCCAGTGTCCCCCCAACCCTCCTTACTGCCTTCTCTTGCTTGCCTACCTTTAAGTCATCTGATATGATTATCCCCAGGTCCCGTTCTATTTTTTGTTGTTAGTACCTCCCCACATTGTGTACTCTTCCTCTAGGTTTTGTTTCCCAGGTGCATTACTTTGCACTTATTTGCATTGAATCTAAGCTGCCATACTTCTGACCATTCCACCAACCTTGCCAAGTCTCTTCTCATCCTTTCCACCTTCCTTGTATATCAACTCTGTTGCAGATCTTTGTGTCATCTGCAAAGAGGCATACTTTCCCTTCCAGTCCCTCTGCAATGTCACCTATAAAGACATTAAAGAGGACCGGTCCCAGTACTGAACCCTGTGGTACTTCACTAGTAATCCCCCTTTCTTTGGAGTGGACTCTAATTTACTATTACCCTCTGTGTCTTGTTGTCTAGCCAATGTTTTACCCAGGCTACAACCCTGGGACCCACTCCTAGGCTGGCTAACTTGTTTATTAATCTTTTGTGTGGGACTATGTCAAATGCCTTGCTAAAGTCTAAGTAGGCCATGTCTGCAGCCCCTCCCTGGTCTACTACTTTGGTCACCCAGTCAAGAAATCGATTAGATTCATCTGACATGACCGTCCTGCTGTGAATCTATGCTGTCTTGGGTCCTGTGCCCCTCTGGCCTCTAGGAACTCAACAATTCTTTCCTTCAGAAGTGATTCCATAATTTTCCCTACCACTGAGGTCAAACTAACAGGTCTGTGGTTTTCTGCCCTATCTTGCTCCCACTTTTGTGAAGGGAATCGCATCCACCCTCCTCCAGTCCTCAGGTACTATACCATCCTCCCATGATTTGATAAAAGGGTAGTCACTGGTGTCACTAGTTCTCCCCTTAGTTCTTTTTAGAATTCTGGGGTGAATCTTGTTAGGCCCCATTGCTTTGTCCACCTTCAGTTTTAGGAGTTCTTTCAGAACCCTTTCTTCTGTGAATGGACTGGTATCAACCCCCTATCCAGAGTGTTTCTATTGTTTGGTTTAGGTATCTCCCCCTCCTCCTCTTTTGTAAATACTGAGCAGAAGTATTCATTCAGTATCCCTGCTTTTTCACTGTCACCCTCTGCCCACCCCCCTTTCCCTTTATTAAGCCTCACTATCCCTCCCTTGGTCTTTCTTCACTCCCTAATGTACCTATAAAAGGTTTTATCCCCCTTCTTAATTGAGTTGGCTATCTTTTTTTCCTCAGTTTGGGCCTTTGCTATTCTGACTGCCTTCCCCACTCCCTTCTTCTTCTTTAACTGGTACAGTTCTCTGTCCTGCTCTTTCTGTGTTTCCTTATACTTCCTGAATGCTATCTTTTTCTCCCTAACCTTCCCTGGCACCTCTTTTGAGAACCATAGTGTTTTTTTTCCTTCGTTTTGTTTTGTTGATTTGCTTCACACAAAGGCTTGTTGCCTCTGTGATGGCTGTTTTGATTTTTCCCCATTGTTCCACCACCCCTCCTTCTTTCCTGTTTGCTAGTGCTTTTCTGAGGCACTCTCCCATTTTCCCAAAGTCAGTCCTCTTAAAGTCCAGTACTCTTGCTTTTGTATGGTTTGACTGTACTGCTGTGTTTATCGTGAACCACACTGTTTGGTGGTCACTTGTTCTCCAGATGGCTACCCACTTCTAAATCCAAGATCCTCTCTCTCCATCCCCATTTGAGAGTACCAGGTCTAAGATTGCTCCCTCTTGAGTGGATTCCAACACTAGCTGTCTGAGGCATGCCTCCTGTAAGGCATCGAGAATGATCCTGCTCTTGGATGTAGCTGCAGCAAAGGTGTTCCAGTTAACATCTGACATATTCAGGTCCCCCATCAACAATATCTCCCCTTTTTCTGCCATTCTAAGGATGCCTTCTATCATTTCCTTGTCCATTGCCTCCCTCTGAGATGAGAGTCTGTATATAACCCCCATGCGGATTGTGGTGCCATTTCCTGTCTCCAGGGTGACCCACAGTGCCTCCTCTCCTCCCTGTTTACCCTTTAGTTCCATTGCTTTGATCCCTTCCCTTACATAGAGATCTACTCCTCCTCTTTTACCCTCCCTGTCCCTCCTGTAGATTGTGTACCCTGGTATGTTTTCATCCCAGTCGTGGTTCTCTGTGTAACATGTTTCTGTGACTGCCACAATATCCAGGCATCCCTCTTCCATCAAGGCGACTAGTTCAGGGAGCTTGTTACCCAGACTATGGGCATTGGTACTCATCACCCTCCATTTTTTGATGGCCTTACCCCTTTTAGCCCCATCCCTGTCCTAACTGCCTTTGCCTTTTTCTCCATTTACCCCAGTCCTGCTCCCTATTGACTTCTCTACCTTGGTGTTTACCTCACTAACTACCCTGTTTTGTGGGGTAAGGATGGGATTTCCCTGCTCCTTTTCAGTGCCTCCCCACTTGGCTAGTTTAAATGCTTGCCAATGAAGCATTTAAACCTATCACCTAGGATCCTGGTTCCCTTCCTGGACAGATGCAGACCTGCATGCCAGTATAGAGCTGTATCCTCCAGGTGGACCCCGGTCCCCAATGAGCCAAAACCCTGACCTCCACACCAGTTTTTCAACCATTCATTGAATCCTGTTGTCGAGTACCCTAGCCTCACCTTTGCCATAGACAGGCAGCACCTCCAGAAGGTTACCATATGTGCTACTTGTCTAAGGCCCTCCCCAACTCCACAGACTCCTTTTGCACTGCTCTGATCCCATTCCCAGCTAGGTCATTTTCCCTAGGTGGACAATGACATCCAGCTCCCTCCCCCGTGCAGCTGCTCCTGTGATCCTCTGGATTCGCTTCCTGTCTCTCCAAGCCATGGCGCCAGGCAGGCACCTTACCTCCCTCTCTCCTCCCTCCCTCAGTTCTATCCCCCCTAATTACTGAGTCCCCCACCAGGAGTTGTTTCCTTCCCCTGTGTGGTCCCATGCCACCCTCCTGAGGGTCTCCTTTGTGGAGGTTCCCTGCATCCTCCTTGGTCTCCACTGCAGGTGCCTCCATAGAGGAACCACTGTCCACCAGAATGGCGTATGAATTGTGGAGAGGTACAACTGCAGGATTGCGCCTCTGTTCCACCACCCTCACTAAGTAAAGTATCAAAATCTCTCCAAAAGACCCCACTGAGCATGCTCAGAACTGAAATTCCAAATCCTTATAACTGGAAAATGGATTAATATTTTTTTCAGCAAACCAATGAAAAGTACCATTTTGGGGAAAGCTCTTTCTACCTTGAACATTTCAAACCAAAATTCCAAACCATCTGGGAGTTAGGTGATGAAAAACAAAACAGCTAAAAAAAAACAATTTTTCCTAAAAAAGCACTATATGGATCTTGGAATCTGCACAGCTGACCAAACAAACTTGCCCCCCCCACCAGAGGGGAGGAGGGAGATGGGATAGAAGTTGCCAGGAGAGGGGGGTCACCCCCTTTGTGAAGTGGAATAACTCTGGCCAACTTCTGGGATTGAGGAACAGCACTGAGGGAGATGCAAAAAGACTGAGTAGATGAGTAAGGGGAGCTGCAGTGGCAGGAGCTAAGAGGTGGAAAAGCTTGGGCTCCAGACCATCAATGCTAGACTTTGATGGGTTGAGGGAGGAAAGGGCAAGCAGATGTTCCTGGATGGTGAATGCGGGGAGGGAGGAGGGGAACCTGGTGAAGAATGGGGAGGGAGCAGGAGGGTAAGGGAGGGACAAGGAGGGGGAAAAGAAGGGAGGCTACAGGTTGTGAAGAACTCACTGAAGTGAGAAGCAACAGAGTTAGGGTCAGACACAGGTGAACCATTTACCAGGAGGATTGGGGAGCAGACTACAAACCTTCCAGATTTTAACTGGCATGTTAAGGCTTTTCTGGAAGTTGGCCTTGAAATAATGCAATTTCTTGGCCCAGATAGCCTTTGTACAGTTGTTCCTTTGAGCCTAGTAAGAGATGAGGTCAGAAGAGGAGCTGGATGATGTGTAGTGGACCCAAGCAATGTCTCAGGACTTGCACAAATCAATGACTTTGGTAGTAATCCAGGAGTTGTGGGAAGATTTTACTCTGGATTTCCTGCGGGGGGCGAGCTTGTCCCAGATGGAGGAGAATATGGAGTGGAATAGTATGTGAGCCACATCAATATCCGAGGCAGAAAGAATGGTTGACCAGTCTGTTGCAGCAAGGTTGCTCAGTAGAGAATTGATGTTTAATGACCGTAAAGACCTTGACCATATGTATTTTGGCAAGGAGGGAGTACGCCAGATTTTTCTGACACAGAACTTCATGCAATGGTCACTAAATGAGTCTAGCAAGACACCTTCTGCAACAGCACAATAGGGATGGGAGGTTAGGACCCAGTCCAAAAAGGTGTACTTGGCTGAGTGAGGATTAAGCCATTTGGGTTCTGAAATAACCTGGGACAAATTAAAAGACTCAATACTGTGAATGGCAGATTTGGAGGACAGTGAAAGCCAATTTACATTGAAATCCCCAAGGAGGATGAGTTCACCTGTGGAGTAACAAGAGGTGATGGAGGAAAGATAGTCAGGGATGAATGCAAAATCTTTGGGGCATAGACAACCCCAATGAATAAAGGTACAGAGGAGGGGAATGAGTGCCTGATCAGGAGAAATCCATGGGGGAAGGGTATAGTCTCCCTGATGGCCAGTGTACAGGAGAGGCTCTGGCAGATGTAGGTGGCAACCCATACTCCACGTTTTTCTCTGTTCTGCCTGAAAAGATGGTAATCCTCCAGTCCCCTGAGGGCAGTGCTATGCAATGCCAGATCGATTAGAAATAAGACAGCAATTATTGCGGACTTGATTTCTTCAGTCGATCTGGCTTGCATTACAGAGACTTAGGTTGGGGATGATGCTGGGCCCAGTTTTTGAGGGCGCAGTCCCTCCTGGGTATACCGTGGTGCACTGTCCCAGAGTGGAATGCAGGGTGGTGGTGTAGCTATCTGTTTTAGATCCAGTCTGGCCTTGACCGTGCACCCAGTGGGAACTCCAGGTTCATTTGAATGTGTGGCTGTTCGTGGGGGACCAGGTGCAGGCTGCAGGATCTTCCTTATCTATTGCCCTTCTGGGCCAATGGGGAATTTCCTGCAGGAGGACGCTGAAGTCGTCACCGACGGAATGCTGGAATCCCCCAGATGTGTTTTTCTGGGGGATTTCAATATTTGGGTCGACGAGGAGTATCAAAGGTGTAGTCATGATTGTCTTCAGACTGTGTCCTCCCTGGGCCTGACACAAGCTGTTACTGCAGCGACTCATCAGAACGGCCACATGTTGGACCTGGTGTTCTCACTGGGGCTTGAGATTGCTAATCTCAGGATTGATCGAGCACCTAGGTCCGATCACTGCACGGTGCAGTTCATGCTTGGGGCTCCCACCAGAAGTCCTTCCCCTGCTGAGATGATGAGCTGCCACCTTTTACGGGGGTTGACCCCTGAGGGTTTTTTGGTGGCAGCTAATTTATCTAGCGTGGGTGTTGCATGCATCGGAGGTGCTGGGGTTGAAACCTATAATAGGGTGTTATCTGACACCATTAACTCCCTCGCACCTGTCCGTGTACGACCCAGAACTTAATACCTGAGGTCCCCATGGTTTGACGGAGATCTCAGGTAGATGAAGAGGATGGGTCGGAGGTTAGAGCGCTGCTGGAGGAGGTCCGGCTTGGAGGAGGACAAACTGGTCCTGCGTATGTATTATAGTGCATACCAGGAGGCAATCAACTGTAAGAAGGCAGTGTTCCTGTCCAGGGAGATTGCTGCCAGGAAGAACCGACCAGCTACACTTTTCTGAGCTGTAGACAGGCTACTCCATCCTGCTTGTCTGCAGCCCAGGAGGGTTTTTTCTAATACAGTGTGAAGAGTTTGCTCGGTTCTTCTTGGACAGAGTGTCCACGATCCAGCAGGTGGCTTTTTCAGCCAGCAATGTCATAGCTGGCAGTGGTCACCTTATGTGTTCTGAGTGCACTCCTCCTGGTTGGGGGGAGGTTAGACCAGTGGAGGTTAGTGAGGTCATTGAGGTGGCAGTCAATCTGAAGCACACCTTTTGTGAACTGGACCCGGTGCTGACACGTTTCTTAATGAGACGTGTTGACTCTGTAGGCCCAGTGTTTGCCTGGATTATCTGGTGCTCCTTATCTGAGGGGGTCTTTCTGGATGCCTTGAAGGAGGCACTAGTGAGACCCCTCTTAAAGAAACCATCTCTGGACCCAGAGGTCAAGGCAAATTACTGTCCTGTATCCAACCTTCCCTTTTTGGCGAAGGTGGTGGAGAAGGTGGTGACGCTTCAGTTGGAAGAGCACCTCGTGACTCATGAGTTGTATGAACCCTTCCAGTCGGGATTTTGGGTTAGGCATAGTACAGAAACTGCACTTGTTCGGGTGCAGAATGATTTCCTCAGGGCAAGAGATCGGGATAAGACAATTCTTGTTCTCCTTGATCTCTCTTCAGCATTTGACACTGTGGGCCATTGTGTGTTGCTTGACCGCCTTGGGAGCTTTGCGGTCTCACTGGTACTGTCATCCACTGGTTTGAGTCCTTTTTACAAACAGGAGGCAACGAGTTGTGATGAATTCTTTATCTACGTCCAGCCTCCTATTTTGCGGAGTTCCCCAAGGATCGGTACTGGCCCCAGTGTTGTTCGCAGTGTATGCTGCCCTGGGAGGGATCATGAGGAGTAGCTTGGTTTCCACTGTTATGCTGAAGATACCCAGCTATATCTGTCCTTTGCCCCAAGAACATCCAACGCAGTGGATGTACTAAACATCTGCCCTGGCAGAGATCAACGACTGGATGGCCTCCAGCTGGTTGCGACTGAACCCTGATAAGACGGAGGTGTTGGTAGTGGAGTTGAACAGAGTGCGTGATAGGATGGCCTCTGACTCAGCAACTGGACTTGCTCTAGGAGCTGTGTCGTTGAAGGCCTCCTTTTGGGTGTGAAATCTTGGAGTGATTCTGGACAGGAATTTAACTATGGAGGCACAAATATCCTCCACGGTTCGTTCCTGTTTTTTCCATCTCAGAAATATTGCCAGGATTAAGCCCCTTGTTCTGCCTCTGGGCCTTCCTACCTTGACACATGCCTTAGTCACATCTAGGCTTGACTACTGCAATGCACTCTACCTCTGGGTCACAGGGGAATATCTCCACAGGCTGCAGCTGGTGCAAAATGCAGCTGCCTGGTTACTTACTGGGCAGCATAAATTTTGCCACATTACACCGGTGTTGTGTGAATTGCTCTGGCCACCAGTCAGGTGGAGAATCCTCTTTAAGGTGGGTCTCCTCACCTATAAGGCCCTACATGGGCAGGGCTCTGGTTATCTGTTGGACCTTCTGGTACCTGCTGTCTCTACCCACCCTCTCCGTTCTTCTAGTGGGGACCTCCTGACCATTCCTAGAATGAGGCTAAAATCTGCTGGTGACAGAGCTTTCAGTGTTGCAGCTCCCGTTCTTTGGAATTCTTTGCCGGCTGAGGTCAGGGGAGCACCAACTGTAAATATATTTAAGGCTCGCCTGAAGGCCCTCCTATTTTCCCAAGCCTTTATGGGATAAACCATAAATTGTAGTAAGAACCTGAAACTATTTGCTGAGTTATTTATTTTATTTTTTTTTTTAATTGTGATGTTTTGTTTTATTCTGATGCTGTTTTATTTATTTTGTATGGCGCCCAGAGCCTCCGGGATTAGGCGTCTTTTAAATAAATTTTGCCCTGCCTTGCCTAATCAGGAAGGGACAGACTAGAGTCAGGGGTCCTGGGGAGAGCCAGGACTTAGAGCATGAAGGACACCTACAGAGTGTAACTGAAGCCAAACAGAAAAGGTCAAGTTTAGGTATAAGGCTCCTGGCATTCAGATGGAATACACCAAGACCTTTGGCAGTAGTGGCAGGAGGGAGGAGGGAGGAAGAAGGAGGGTCCAAGGTTGGGCTTTATGTTGCCAGACAGGAGGAGGAGCAGGAGAATGAGGAGAAGACTAGAGTAGGGCTTCATACCCTTAGAGCAGGTTGGAGAGCAGGAAGAGAGGGGGGCACAGCAGAGAAACTCCAGGTTGAGGGAAGGGGATGGTAGGAGACCAGGATGGATAGGGAGAGGAGAAGGGTTAGGAGAAACATAGAAACATAGAATTTGACGGCAGATAAGGACCGCTTGGCCCACCTAGTCTGCCCATTTTCCTACCTAACAGATAAGCTGCAGATCCTAGTTAACCAACAGCTTACTTCCTCCTACCTCCCACTAGGACTGCCTTATGCCTGTCCCATGCATTCTTGAAGTCCCCCACTGTTCTTGACTCCACGACCTCCTCAGGGAGGCTGTTCCATGCATCCACAACCCTCTCAGTGAAAAAATTCTTCCTCACTTTACCTCTGAGCCGTCCCCCCTCTATCTTCAAATTGTGCCCCCTTGTTCTTGCACATCTCTTTTTCTGGAAGATGCTACCCTCTTGGACTTTGTTAATTCCCTTAAGGTACTTGAAAGTTTCTATCATGTCCCCTCTTTCCTTCTTTCCTCAAGGGTATACATATTAAGCTCCTTTAGTCTTTCTTCGTATGTCTTCTGGTGCAGACCCTGCACCATTTTGGTTGCCCTCCTCTGGACAGCCTCCACTCGGTCTATGTCTGCGGAGTTGGGGTCTCCAGAGCTGCACACAGTACTCCAAATGGGGTCTCACCAACTGTCTGTACAGAGGGATAACAACTTCCTGTTTTCTACTATTGATGCCTCTTCCTATGCATCCCAGTATCCCCCCAGCCTTCCCTACTGCCTTCTCACATTGCTTGCCCACCTTTAGGTCATCTGATATAATTACCCCCAGGTCCCTTTCTATTTTTACTGTTGTCAGTATCTCACCCCCCATTGTGTACGCTTCCTCTGGGTTTTTGTTTCCCATGTGCATTACCTTGCACTTCTTTGCATTGAATCTGAGCTGCCATACATTTGACCATTCCTCCAACCTTGCCAAGTCCCTTCTCATCCTTTCCACTCTATCTTGTGTATCAACCCTGTTGCAGATCTTTGTGTCATCTGCAAAGAGACATACTTTTCCTTCCAGTTCCTCTGCAATGTCACTTATAAAGACATTAAAAAGGACCGGTCCCAGTACTGAACTCTGCGGTACCCCGCTAGTAACCCTCCTTTCTTCACTGTGTACTCCATTTACTACTACCCTTTGCATCCTGTTGTCTAGCCAATTTTTTATCCAGGCTACCACCTTGGGACCCACTCCAAGGCTGGCTAACTTGTGTATTAATCTTTTGTGTGGGACTGTATCAAATGCCTTGCTAAAATCTAGGTAGGCCATGTCCACAGCCCCTCCCTGGTCTACTACTTTGGTCACCCAGTCAAAGAAATCTATTACATTCGTCTGACACGACCTTCCCATCGTGAATCCATGCTGCCTTGGGTCCTGTGCCCCACTGGCCTCTAGGTACTCAACAGTTCTTTCCTTCAGAAGTGATTCCATCATTTTCCCCTACCACTGAGGTCAAACTAACTGGTCTGTAATTTTCTGCCTCTGTCCTGCTCCCACTTTTGTGAAGAGGAATCATATCTGCCGTCCTCCAGTCCTTGTGTACCACCCCATCCTTCCATGATTTGTTAAAGAGAGTAGTCAGCAGTGTCACTAGTTCTACCCTTAGTTCTTTTAGAATTCTTGGGTGAATCCCATCAGGCCCCATTGCTTTGTCCTCCTTCAATTTTATTAGTTCTTTCAGAATCCTTTCTTCTGTAAATGGACTGGTATCGACCCCTGTCTTCAGAGTGTTTCTCTTGTTTGGTTTAGGTAACTCCCCCTCCTCTTCCTTTGTGAATACTGAGCAGAAATATTCGTTCAGTATCCCTGCTTTTTCACTGTCACCCTGTACCCACATTCCTCCCTTTATTAAGCTTCAGTATCCCTCCTTTGGTCTTTCTTCGCTCCCTAATGTACCTATAAAAGGTCTTATCCCCCTTCTTAACAGAACTGGCTATCCTTTCCTCGGTTTGGGCCTTTGCTATTCTGACTGCCTTCCCAGCCTCTTTCTGCTATAACTGATAAAGTTCTCTGTCCTGCTTCTTCTGTGTTTCCTTATATTTCCTGAATGCTGTCCTTTTCTCCTTAACCTTCCCTGCCACCTCTTTTGAGAACCATAGCGTTTTTTCCTTCGTTGTGTTTTATTGATTTGCTTTACACAAAGGCTTGTTGCCTCTGTGATGGCTGTTTTGATCGCTCCCCATTGTTCCTCCACCCCTCCTTCTTGCCTGTTTGCTAGTGCTTTTCTGAGGCACTCTCTCATTTTCCCAAAGTCAGCCCTCCTAAAGTCCAGTACTCTTGCTTTTGTATGACTTGGTTGTATGGCTGTGTTTATCGTGAACCACACTGTTTGGTGGTCACTTGTTCCCAGATGGCTACCCACTTCTAAATCTGAGATTCTTTCTCCATCCCCATTTGAGAGTACCAGGTCTAAGATTGCTCCTCCCGAGTGGGTTCCAATACTAGCTGCCTGAGGCATGCCCCTGTAGGGCATCAAGAATGACCCTGCTCTTGGATGTGGCTGCAGCAAAGGTGCTCCAGTTAACATCTGGCATATTCAAGTCCCCCATCAACAATATCTCCCCTATTTCTGCCATTCTAAGAAAGCCTTCTATCATTTCCTTGTCCATTCCCTCCCCCTGAGATGGGGGTCTGTATACAACCCCCATGTGGATTGTGGTGCCATTTCTTGTCTCCAGGGTGACCCAAAGTGCCTCTTCTGCTCCCTGTTTACTCTTTAGTTCTGTTGCTTTGATCCCTTCCTTTACATAGAGAGCTACTCCTCCTCCTCTTTTACCGTCCCTGTCCCTCCTGTAGATTGTGTATCCTGGTATGTTGACATCCCAGTCATGGTTCTCTGTGTACCATGTTTTTGTGACTGCCACAATATCCAGGCATCCCTCTTCCATCAAGGCCACTAGTTCAGGGAGCTTGTTACACAGACTACAGGCATTAGTACTCATCACCCTCCACTTCTTGATAGCCTTACCCCTTTTAGCCTCATTTCTGTCCTTACTGCCTTTGCTTTTTTTACATTTAAATCTGTTCTGCTCCCTAATAACTTCTGTACCTTGGTGTTTACCTCAGTAATCTCCCATGTTTTGTGGGGGGAGGCTTGGATTTCCCTGCTCCTTTTCAGTGCCTCCCCCCTTGGCTAGTTTAAATGCTTGCCAATGAAGCATTTAAACCTCTCACCTAGGATCCTGGTCCCCCCCCCCCCCCGGACAGATGCAGACCATCGCACCAGTATAGGTCTGCATCCCTCCAGGTGGCTCCCCAGTCCCCAGTGAAGCCAAAACCCTGAGCTCCACACCAGTTTTTCAACCACTCATTGAGTTCCCTGGTGAGAAGTGCCCTAGCATCTCCGTTGCCATAGACAGGCAGCACCTCTGAGAAGGTTACCGTATGTGCTACTTGTCTAAGGCCCCTTCCCAACTCTACAAACTCCTCTTGTACTGCTCTGATCCCATTCTTAGCCAGGTCATTTGTCCCTAGGTGGACAATGACATCCAGCTCCCTCCCTCGTGCAGCTCCTCCCACGATCCTGAGGATTCGCTTCCTGTCCCTCAAGCTGTAGGCGCCAGGAAGGCACCTTACCTCCCTCTCCCTTCCTCCCCATTTCTACCCCCCTAATGATTGAGTCCCCCACCAGGAATTGTTTCCTTCCCCTGTGGGGTCCCATGCCACCCTCCTGTGGGTCTCCTTTGTGAAGGTTCCCAGCATCCTCCTTGGTCTCCACTGCAGGTGCCTCCATAGAGGAACCACTATCCACCTGAAGAGCGAATGGATTGTGGAGAGGTACAGCTGGAGGGATGCAACTCTGTTCCACCACCCTCTCCCTCCTTGAGCCCACCCTGGTCCAGCCTCTCCTCTTTCTTGGCAACCTCTGAGGTAGTGGCATTGGCCCTGGTGGTCCCTGGGTGGGGGAGGAGGTTTCACTAATCCTAGCCAGGTCAGCCTGAGACGGGCAGCCTCCTCTCAGACCAGAGGTGCCTGCAAATAGGGCAGCATCGCAGCCTCCAGAATGTCTCCCGAACACTGCCGCCCCACAGCCATTGCACTGCACCACTCCTATCATGTCTTATTTTGTGTCCTCTCTACTGTTTCTCTGGATGCTTATTCTCTCTCTCCTTACAACTCTCACCCTTCCTGTTCTGGGACAGCAACTTCCTATCTTCTTCAGTAGCCTCCTTCTTCCTTACTCAATATCAGACCACCAGCAGCTGGGGGAGAGAGAGTGAGCTACTTTTCTCCTTTAGGTTGACAAAACCAGTGTTTCTCTATGATCTTTTCTTCCTACTGCCAAACAGGAAGTTCCTGTTGACAGTCAAATCCAGTGGCTATAAAAGTAGAGAGAGCGGGAAGGGTAGAGGGGAGGGATGGGAGGGTAGGAGAGTTGTATGGGGGTGAAGGGGTAGGGGTAGGAGGAGGAGGGGGAAAGGAGCAGGAGAGGAGCGCAAGGACATTACAGCTAGGAAGAGGGAGGCAAAGCAAAATGGCAGCCAGTAACCACAGTAGTTAAACAGTGCACAATAGCAGGCAAGTAACAGCTTGGCAGGTTAGTAAAATTAGATGTGCTAGATAAGTGATATTATTGTCTAATATTACACTATGTAAACTAAATTAAACTCTAGTTTACCATAAGTAGTATTGTAACTTGTTAAAAATTAAGCTAAGCACAAGGGAGGATACTCCCCAACTTCAAAAATCCCATAAACTGTCTCCTAATAACTCAAATGCAAGACATCCTGAGCCTTCAATATAACAGCTACATGTAGTCTAAATTCTCGTACATCAGGACAATGCAATAAAGATGAGGTAATGCTTCCTCTGCTTCCACACACTCTGCTCTAGGATAGTAGCTATCAGCAAGTTGCTTATGTTTTCAATTTCCATGAACATTTTGTTTTCCATGAATCAGAGCTAAACTGTGTCTCACATATAACCTGGCAATCAGGGCTCAGACAAGCAGGAAAGTGGAACTTTGGTAGTGACCATTGTACATGCAGGAAAAATAAGGGAATCGTCACAAATTTGATCTAGCATATCAGCATATAACAATTTCTGAAGGCCATTTTAACACTCTAAATAGCAATCTTCCATTTGCAGTACGTATATTTTTCATACAATGAAAGCCACAACTGGTAAGGACATTACCATTCAAAAAACTCCTTGGTACTCAACTTTCTGTCTCAAAAAAAGGCCACAATGGACCCATTCAAGAAGAAATCCAGACTGTCCACATAGTAGACACATTATTCAAAAGTGGGAAAAGAAACTTGCAGACATAAAATACTGTAATAGAACAATAGAAGGTTAACCATATTTAAATCTCCCTCCTGAACACTTCTGTAGGTTACATACCATTTTGTTGAGTTGGATCTACTCCTCAAACTAATTGGAAGAACAAGACAAATAATTCCCAAAGGATTCTTTTGCCTTCTTGGTACCTTGAAAGATAATCATCCCTGTAGCTAGTGTTGGAATTACACTGTAGGAGATTTGGGAACTCTAGGGGCCCCTAGGGTGCATGGCTTTAAAATTGCCCAATCAATAGCAGTGATGTGAAAGCTACAGGGTTTACTTTCAGAGCTATGGGGACCAAGCCCTGACTAGCCACCTGCAATTCCAACACTGCTTGTAACTGGGACAGGGACAGTGAACAGTGAAACCTACATTACATAAACTCTGCTGGGTCCTCGGCTTTTTGCACTTTACACCAACAGAATCAATGTCTCCATCAAAAAGGCCCATATATACCTATTTGCAAATGATGCAGTACTTTACTCTAGCGAATCTTCCCCTCAAATGGCATGCTCAGAATTCCAGGACGACTTCAATCGGCTACAGACTCAGTTCCTAAAACAGAAGTTGCTTCTAAATGCCAAGAAAACAAAAGCTATGTTCTTGTCACCCTTTCCTAACTTAGCAAATCCAGCCGTGATGGGGTTACTCCCCCCAGTTACTACTATTCTGGGTGAACAGTTGGAGTATCTATCAAAATTTAAATATTTGGGGGTTTGGCTAGACTTTCCTTCATTGCTCATATAGAAGAGCTGATAAAGAAACTTAGAATGAGACTTGACCTTTTCTATAGGATAAAAAAATCTCACCAGGGATGCAAAATTGAGGCTAGTCCAAACTACCTTTCTCTCCTTATTAGACTATGCCAACTTCCTTTACAGCCAATGTCCCGCAGGTGCTCTTTCCAAACTTGATACGTTCTACCATAGAGCTGTAAGGTTTATAACGGGCCTTCCCTATTCCACCCATCATTGCTCTCTGTATTCGGCGGTAGGTTGGTCATCTCTTAGCTTTAGACACCAGAGAAATGCTGCGATCTGGATATACAAAGTCATAAATAAACTGCCTGATTACATCACAGACTGCTTACCGTTCTGCCCATTAAGTCAGTATGCCTTGAGAAGTGCCTCTTATATTTCGCTGAAGGTTTCCAAGGCCAAATCTTGGTTTGGTGGGGCATCTATTAGTCACATATGGCCCCTTAAAAAACCTAAAAATCAATTACTCCATTAGTCTGGCAGCTTTCAAATCCTTATATACACTCCATTTTAAAGAATCTTGGGTCAGCTCCTCCTGACCCTAGGTACTCCTATCCCTTCAGAGCTTACTGTTCAATTCTCTGCCCCTGCCCCTGCCTCGTCATGATTTTAGGTCACTCTGCTGTTGATTCCACCTCATTGCCGCCCCATGCCTACCTCCTTAACTCCCTGCCCACATCTACACCTAATATCCTCTTACCCGTGACTATTCAATCCCTATCTTGTCTGTTTATCTATTTTCCTACCTCCTCCCCCTTGCCTTGAACTCACTCGCCTTACGCACCTCTAGGCATCACCTGACATTATTGCTTGAGCCACTCCGCACTCATTGTTTCCCTGCATGTTCCGGTGACTTTGTCTGTGCTGCATGAATTGTCTATTTGTAAATTAATGTTTTACACTTATCTGCACCTTTACTTGCATTTGTACTGCCTTTGCCTATTTGTTGTACACGAGTTTGAAATTGAATGTTGATCTCACCTAACTTGTATTCACCTAATTGTTTGTCCCAGGTTCACCTGAAAATGAGCTTATGAATGGTGTCTGCTTGGTTAAATAAAGATTTTGATTGATTGATTGATAAACAGTCAAACCTACATACAGTTCAAAGCATTATACCTACCAACCATTCTACCTACTTTGTACAAGTGCATCATACTTAGTTCCCTGCTGATCCAATGAACTGTAAAGCTATGCCTGGGATTTAATGGGGTAGTGGATGACATATGCCAAACCCCTGACTAGCGCAACTTAAATGCACATGTCCTAAGTGCACTTTGGATTCTCATTTTTTCTTGCTCCATCCTTCTCCCTGTCTCCTCTGGTAGCTCCTCTCCTTCCTTACGGGAATATTGGGCTTCTTCCCTAAGGTACCTGTAGTCTCAGGGTACCTTGTCCATGTTGCAACTCATGGAGTGGAACCCTCCTTGAAAAATTTCTTTGAAGAGGCACACAGGAAATGCACCCTCTCAACAGACACATACCTTGGGACCCTTTTATTCAGCCTCTTTCTGAATACCCTAGCCAAGACCTACCCTGAGAGTATTCTACTCTACGTGGATGATGCCGTCCTCTTTACCTCTCACTTTAACCATACCTCCCTGAAAGACTCCCAGAGGCCACCTTCACTGTTGCTGAATCCTGGTTCACCAGGCATAAGCTTGTCTTGAACCATAAAAATCAAAGGTCATGCTCTTAGCTCATCACAAAACAAACAAACACTCTCACATGTCCACAAGTACCCTCTCGCCTCCCACTAGAGCAAGTCCACACCTTCAAGTACCTTGATGTTACCTTTGATCCCTCCCTCACCTTCCATGAACACATCCATCTTCTCTGCACCTCCATCAGCTCCTGTATCAGCCTGCTATACCACCACCGAAGCTGCCTCCCCTGAAAGCCCTCCAACTTGCCATCTCCTCCTCTGTCCTATCTATCATTGATTACAGCATTTTAATCTATGGTGCCGCTTGACAACTCCGCCTCCATTATGTCAGGGTTGCCCTGAATAAGGCCTACCGCCTATCCCTAGGCTGTCCCAGAACCACCCATACCTGCTCCTTGTATAGCCAATCTAACTGGCTGGACTTCACGGCAGGCTCCAATACCATACTTGCCTCCTAGCAAAAAGTTAGTGCTGGCCTAACTGCCCTAGTCTCCCCTTCCTGTCATTTGCAACAGCCACTAAGCCCACTCATAGCTCACTCAAGCCAAAGTACTAAGTTCCATGCCAAAACTTCCCTTGGCCAATGCTCCTTCCCCTACTGGGCCCCCACCTGGCTCAATTCCTCCCTCCTCCCATCTCCTCGAACCTAGGATTGGCCAGTTTAAATCTCTGCTCTAATCCCACCTCACCTTCTCCTGCACCTGTACCTGCCAATAGCCACCCCCTTCCCCCCGACAGTGGACTCTGTCCTGCTCAACCAACTGATATAGGCCTCTGCCCTAGGCATGTGATTTACTCTGCTACTGTATAATTAGCATGATATTCATTTGTTATCTTTATCCTGTATTATCTTGCTTGTTACTCATCCCACTTGAATGTTTAATTGCATTTTTATTATGTCACTCATACCCTGTGTTCTATTTTTTGCCGATGTGTACTATCTATGTATTGTCTAATGACGTGGAGCCTTTGAAAATGAGTCTCTGACTCAAGGACTGTAATTCTGATACTCTAAATAAATAAATAAAAACAAGATTCTCGGAGATAAAGTGCATACAGTGACACTTTTATTATGCTCACACCTTGGCACAAAAAGTGTAGCGGCACTTTGCAGTGCTCCACTGCTTGTAATGGGTTGTAAATTGTTTCTTTGACTTCACAGTACATCAACAGGGTGGTGATCCCTGTAACCAGGACAAAAAGACTGAATAGCAAACTTACATTTCATAAGAATTCAGACTTATATACAGTACTGTATCAAGCAATCTACCTAATAACCATTCTGCCTAGGTTACATACTGTAAGTATATTATACGTACAGTAGTTTCCCACTGAACCAGTGAACCTTTGGACTTTAGATCTGCTGTAAAGATTGACTTCAAACCCATAAACATCACAAATCAGCTCTAAGTTGATCTAACCTCCCACACTCATTGACAAGTAGTTTCAACAACAAGAATCTTCTTTGCAGTGGTGTCATCTTTTTGTATGTTGCTTATTTTTTTTTGTAACTTATCTTTTATTGATATGTCAAATAAACAAGTACATGTAACAATGCAATAATTAATTCTGAACATAAAAAAATACACATCTAAAATCTGTAGGTTGGTAACATGAACTATATGTCATCCAGGGATGTAAATAAATAAAGCTGCTGTCTCAGTACTCAGCTTTTTGGGACCACCATATGAACAGGTATACTGGAATATCAAAATACCCACAGATGTAAGTCAACTTTTAAACTAAACTATCTCTCTCCGATAACCACCCTCAAAACAGACATGAAGAGGTGGAATACCTTACCATTATCCTTTATGCAAGGAACCAAGCCATGAAAATGAATGCTTTACCCAGACTACTATATTTATTTCAATGTGTCCCTTGCATCATCCCGGTCAAAGAATTAATGTCATGGCAGAGAATGTTGACTTTATTTGGCAAGGTCGGAACCCTGCCCTCAAAATGCAAGTATTCTCCCAGCCCAAAAACATGGGAGGAATAGCTTTCCCAAATTTACTGTATTACTGGAATGCCTCTCGGATGAGACTAGCCCTCTTATGGGGCAACTCCATTATAATGCCAACTGGAAACAAATAGACCTCTCCAGGTCCCTACCGTACCCTCTCTCCTCTATACTGTTCTCTCCAGCTCTCCTAAAGCAAACCCCACAGGTAATACGAGTAAGCTCAGGAACAATTTTAGAGGGTTGGAGAAGAAGCATGCTGCAAAGATGGGGCCAAGCACATGCCTGGAAATATAGTTGGTTTGTTAACAACCCAGACTGTATCCCACCCAGAGTGTACTCTTGGTACACTGCCCAGGCCTCTCTGGGTTTTGTGGACCCCTGGCAGCTACTGCGGCACAATGCAGTAATTTTGTTTGAAGAGGCCAAAGTTAACTTTAAATGGGAGCACAAAGATCAATTCTTTTATTTTCAGATTCGAGGATTTTATCAACTCTCAGCTCCGGAAAGCTAACATCAGATCTCTAATCTTAGAGGACCCTAGCCCATATATGCAGATATGGAAATCAACAGAGGGCGATCATGCTGTCTCCCTTGTATATAAATTTCTTATATCCCAGCAGGTTCATGTAATAGAACCTCTAAAACTCTTGTGGGAGCAGGATCTTCATCTCCCTCTTCTGCAACCTGTTTGGCACAAGGTATCGATGCTGACCTGGTCCACTACATCTTCCCCAGGGTGGAGGGAGTATACTTGGAAGATACATGCAAGATTTTACTGGTTCCACAATTCCTTGCAAAAAGAAACCCAGGTTCCTCATCAGCATGTTGGAGGGAACGTGGAGAGAATGTAGCCTCTCATGCCCATATTTTTCTATCTTGCCCAAAACTCCAGTCCTTCTGACAAATGGTAGTGGGCCATGTTATGCCCTCTTTACCCTTGAGGAACAACTAACCCACTTAAATCTTATATTTCTTAATTCTGGTGTTCCTCAGGGGTCAGTGCTAGGACCCATCCTATTTAATATATATACAAATGGTGTCGGACATCCGATGAATGATGTCCAGCACCATTTGTATGCAGATGATACAATTTTGTATTTTGAAGGGAAATCTGTGGGATATATACAGGAAAAATTACAGAAATGTTTCAATATACTACAAATATATTTTTCAGAACATGGTTTGGTTTTAAATTCACAAAAGTCACAGGTAATGTTGTTTTCAAATAAAAAAGTATCTGTAGATTTGGATAGTAAGACATTGGATGGGTGTAGCCTGGCCTTTGTGGATCGTTATAAATACTTGGGAGTCTGGTTGGACTCTCATTGTAGTTGGGATTTTCATATTGATAACTTGATACAAAATTGTGTAAAAAGTTGGGGGTATTGTACAAGCATAGAAATTGTCTTTCATTTGATGTCAGGTTAAAGATTGTGAATTGATGATAATTCCGATATCGACTATGGTGATGTCATATATAGAGGACAGCTAGGAGCAATTTAGAAAAGCTTGACGTTATCTGTAATAGATATGCTGCTTTGTTTTGGATCCGCTTGAAAACACATCATTACACCCTTTACAGGAACTTAAATTGGATATCCTTGACAGAGCGCGAAATATGCATGTGCAATGGTTAACTTATCGCTGTTACTTTAAAAAGCTCCAGGATATCTAGTGGAGTTTCTGGAGGAGGAATGTTAAGGTAGGTTTGAGATCTGAAGAGGAAGTAAAATTTAGGGTACCACTTATGAGAACAGTGAAGGGACAACATTGTTATGTATATGAAGGTCCAAATTGTGGAATTCATTGTCAGGTCACTTGAGGTCAAGTATAAATAAATATCTTGGAATGAAATAAAATCATGGTTTGTAAAGGAAGCAATGTCCTTAAAAATGCTGTATTTGAGATGTCTGTATATATGGTTTATTGTTGTAATTATTTGTTTTTTCCCTGGTCATATATGTATTATGTCCCATGTATGTATAATGTGTGTATCTGTATGTATGTAAAATGAAACTGATGTTTTTTGCATAGTAGGACCCCACTGTAAATTAACTGATGCTAAATTTGGTTTTATCCTGTTTCTGATATCAGAAATAAACTTTTTACTACTACTATACTGGGAATTCCCCCAGATCACTCAAAGGCAGAGACTCACTCTACCTTTGGTCAATCCTTTTGGTGGCAGCCTATAAAGCAATAATCAAAAAGTGGCTTCACTCAGACTCCCCCACAGTCTCTGACTGGAAAAGTATAATACAGCACATACAGGGCCTTGAACAGCTTTCACTTAACCTGCAAAACAAGTCAGAAATTTACATAAATCGGTGGGCCAGGTGGGAACTGTATTATCCCAGTGTATAGTTAAAATTCAGCCTTGGAGAGAATAAGTCTGTCTCTTCTGATTCCACTAGTTTGTAAATATTAGAATCTTTATCAAATAGATGTACCCTGAACTAAGATCTAAGTTATTGCATTAAGAATGGAGGACCTGCCCTGGATTAGGGAATCCAAGGGAAAGGATTCACTAGCAAGTTACCTTATTAAAAAAACAAAGTGTTAAAAATACAAGCTGACTCAATCAGTTTCTATTTACTGTTTTATTGTTTTTAATTTAAGTTTGGACTCTGTATAGTCCATACAATAGTATTATATGTTTTCTGTTATACTGTATTCCTTACTTGAAATATTGATATATGTGATGTAGGCAATGCTAACTAAAGGACTGCATTACTAAAATATACTGTATAATGACTTACACAGCAGTTGTGTGAAATTGTAAAACCAGATGCTGTAGAACATATCTTACATGAAATCTAAAATGAAGTATAAAAAAAAAAAAAAAAACATCAATCTTATATAAGTACTTTTATTAGTGCTAGACTTCAAAAAGGGGTAGACATAGAGGTTGGTGAGAAAAAATATCTCCCCCCTACCTTGTATGATAAATACTTCCAAACTGTCAGGGACCAAGGGTGTCTCAAAGCCTTATTCATTATAGTTACTCTAAATTTAATTTTATTTTTAGTAAAAAAGGGGGGAATGGGAAACAGAAGGAGTAGGAAACTAGAAAGTGGAACAGCAGCAGGGGAAGAGCCCCAAACTGAGCTGCCTGTATGACTATCCCAAGTCTCCACCTGTCAATCCCTTAAGTGCCAAGGACGCCAAATGTCCAAAATTGTACCCATTTTAAGATGGAGAGTGGCTGTGATTCTCTCCATGGAGTCAGCGTCTGAGACCTTGTTGATCCATTGGTTGATAGCCAGAGCCTGTGGGGAGAGCCAGTTTAGTGTGATACATTTTAAGGCTGCAGTTCGTAAAATATAGAAAAGTTTCACCTTGGTTCCAACACCCACAGTGACCCCCACCATACCAAGTACCAGGCTGTCAAAAGTAAATGGAAAAGAGGTATCAAAAGTGTCTGGATATAAGTATGTACCTGTTGCCAAAATGGTATCAAAGTGGGACACCCCCAAAAGATGTGCCAGTGGGAGCCCTTTAATCCACACTCTTGCCAACATAAGTCTGAATGTGTCGTGTGGAAGTGATTTTTCATGTTGCTTCTTATTGTCCATCAACAATTCTAGAACTTTAGAAGAGACTGACAGACAGAAACAATGTGAGCAGTGACAATTGCAGCACAACAGCTGGCATGATTTATTTTATTCTTTTTTTGGTAACTGGGTAAGGCCCACCAGGCACAAGTACCTGTTTACAGGGGTGACCCGGGAGCAATGGGGGGGTTGAATGACTTGCTCAGAATCACACAGTATGGAAGTGGAGGCTGTGGGAATCAAACCCAGGTTTGCTGGCTGTACCAAGCTCATTTGCAGCTCATTGCTCTAACCTCTAGGCTATACTGCCAGCACCTATGATAGTGAATAGTGGTGGGTTGAAAACAGACTTAGGTCTCTCCACAGTAGAACAGCTGCATAAGAATCTACCACTAGAGACAAAGGAGGAACAACTTAAGAGCGGGAACTGAGCTAGATCCAGTGAGTGGGGTGAGGGGCTAAGTTGCCAACATGCTGTATGGTGTAGTGGTTTGGGAACAAAACTGTGAACCTGCAGATCCAAGCATTTAAACTGACTTCAGTCATGGGCTTATTTTGTGGTCTCAGCAAGACTTACTGTATGATTTGAGTGGGTTTACTGCATGTCCTGAGTGGACTGATTGTGTGGCTTGAGTGAGCCTACTTTGTGGCCTGAATGAGTCATACTATGTGGCCTGAGTGAGTCTTACTGTGTGGCCAGAGCAAGCTTACTGCCTGGCCTGAGCGGGATTACTGTGTGGCCTGCAAATCTTACTGTGTGTTCTCAGTGAGGCTTACTGTGTGGCCTAAGCTACATACTATGTGGCTTGAGTGGGCTTACCGTGTGGAGTGAGCAGGCTTACTGTGTGGCCTAAGTGAGTCTTACTGTGTATCCTGCATGAGTCTTACTGTGTGTCTTGAGCAGGCTTGCTGTGTGGCCTGAGCAGGTTTACTGTGTGACCTGAGCGAGTCTCACTGTGTGGGCTGAGTGGGCTTACTATGTGGTCTGAGTGAGTTTCATTGTGTAACCTGAACAGGCTTATTGTGTGACCTGACCCAGTGTTACTGTGTGGTCTGAGTGGACTTACTGTGTAGCTTGAGTGGGCTTACTCTGTGGCCTGAGCTGGAGTACTGTGTGACCTGAGCAAGTCTTACTTTGTGGCCGAAGCTATTCTTACTGTGTGGCCTGAGCAGGCTTACTGAGTGACCTGAGTGGGTTTACTGCATGACCTGAGTGGGCTCACTGTGTAGCCTGAGTTAGGCTTATTGTGTGGCGTGAGGCTTACTATGTGGCCTGAGTGGACTTACTGCGTGTCCTGAGCAAGGCTTACTTTGTTGTCTGAGGGGACTTACTGTGTGGCCTGAGTGAATCTTACTATGTGGTCTGAGTGAGTCTTACTGTGTGGCCCGAGCAAATCTTATTGTCTAGCCTAAGCGATTTTTACATTTTAACCTGAGTAAGTGTTATTGTGTGATCTGAGTGAGTGTTACTGTGTGACCGTGACCTGAGCGAGTCTTACTGTGTAGCCTGAGTGAGTCTTACTATGTAGCGTAAATTGTTACTGTGTGACCTGAGCAAGTCTTACTGCGTGTCCTGAATGGATGTTACTATGTGGCCTGAGCAAGTCTTACTGTGTGTCCTATATGGGTGTTACTGTGTGGCCTGAGTGACTCTTTCTGTGTGTCCTGAATGGGTGTTACTGTGTGGCTTGAGCGAGTCTTACTGTGTGTCCTGAATGGGTGTTACTGTGTGACCGGATTGGGCTTACTGTGGCCATTGAGGGCTTACTGTGTTGCCTGAATGGATGTTACTGTGTGTCCTGAATGGATGTTATTGTGTGGCCTGAGCAAGTCTTACTGTGTGTCCTGAATGGGTGTTACTGTGTGGCCTGAGTGAGTCTTACTGTGTGTCCTGAATGAGTGTTACTGGGTGGCCAGATTGGGCTTACTGTGGCCTTTGCAGGCTTAATGTGTGGCCTGAATGGATGTTACTATGTGGCCTGAATGGGTGTTACTGTGTGGCCTGAGTGAGTCTCACTGTGTGGCCTGAGCAGGTTTTACTCTGTAGCCTTAATGGGTGTTACTGTGTTGCCTAAGCGATTTCATACTGCGTGTCCTGAGCGAGTCTTATTGCGTGCCCTGATTGAGTGTCACTGTGTTTTCCTGATCAGGCTTACTGTGTGGCCTTTGTGGGCTTTCAGCGTGGCCTGAGTAGGCTTACTGTGTGGTCTGAGCAGGTCTACTGTGTGGCCTGAGCAAACATTACTATGTGACCTGAGTGAGTCTTACTGTGTAGCCTGAGTGAGCTTGCTGTGTGGCCTGAGCGGGCTTACTGCATGGTCTGAGTGGGCTTACTCTGTGGCCTGAGCTATTCTTACTGTGTAGTCTGAGTCAGTCTTAATGTGTAGCCATAGTGGGCTTCTTGTATAACATGAATGGGCTTACTGCATGGCCTGAGTGGGCTTAATGCGTGGCCTGAGTGAGGTTTATTATGTGGCCTGAGTGAGTCTTACTGTGTGGCCTGAGCAGTTCTTAAAGCAATTCATACTGTGAGACTTGAGCTATTGTTACTGTAACCCCTAGATGGCGCTATCCCAGGGGCTACTACCCCTGCCTGATTTGCCACTAACAGGTTGAGGGGCCTGGATCCAATGGCGGGTGCCTCCACCCAGAGGTCAGGGTTTGCAATAGTTAAACTAACTTGGTCACAGCCCTCTGGGACACTGCAACCCCCCTTTCTTCCCACTAGTGGCCCACACAATATATCAGAATTACCTTCACAGTATACACTTACCCCCAGGTCTGGTTCCGCACTGGGACCCCTCTGTGAAATGAGATACAGTGCAACAACTCAGTACAGTACTTTAACATAGACAAATACCTCAGGCAGTATAACTTTGCTGAAACATGCAGCTCTGATTTATTTAGGGGATATAACAAGGACAGGGGAAATCAGGTTAATTAGCTTATCACTCTAATAATCTCATTTATGGCTCTGTGCACAGGCCTATCCCTATCAGTTACTGTCCCTGGGTACCCAAGCCCTAGTGGCTAGTCCAAACCGTGGCAGCTGGTAGGGCCCTTTCACACAGAGAAAAGGAGAATTAAACAGTCAGCAGTACAGTAATTCCATTTGGATTTAATGTGCAATTCAACAGGAGCGACCCTGAATTAGTACTCACGACCTCCAAATAAGATAGGGTCCTTCAATGTCAGCAGGGCTCACTTGAGGTACACAAACCTCTTCACACATCATATAAAAGAAAGCACTATACCAGGCAGGCTGCATCTGTATCCCGATCGCAATTACTGCACAATACCTCGGGAGAACACACAGCAGATTCAGTTCCTGACAGACCGAGTGCAATTTCAGCAATTCCTCCAGTCTTCTACAGGGTGAGCCTGGTTTCTACTCTTCAGAGATCCTTGATTCTTTTCACAGGACGGATTCAGTCCTAACAAGCTGTTACACAAGCTGCAGACCGGAACTCTGGGCCTTACACACGTTTTTTGACTAAAACTGCACACTGAAAAAGCACAGGGCTCCTTCCTTCTTCACTGCCAAAGCTCAACTGAACTCCAACCAACAAAACCGAGCACTTCCTTTGAGTTCCTCCCAGTTCTTGACTGGATTGGCTGTCACTCACAATAGACTGCTGCTGTTGGTCCAAAAAGGCACTGAAGTGTAAACTACATCTCCCAGAGTCACTGCCCATACAATCCTCTTGTGGCTGGCTCAGATTATGAGTCCAAGTTCTGATTCGTCCAAGGCACCATTTTAGAGCTAGCTTACCCCACACTGATTGGTCCAGTTCAGCAGTTCAAAACTAGAATGGGGAACTAGCAGACACAGTTCTGACTGCAAAGAAAGCAGGTTAGACAAACTGTAATTTCATTATTACTCTAAATAATTTCTGGCAAACAGTTACATCTTTCAGATAGGTTCCCTTTGCACTCCTAGTGACTGCAAAAATGAAGTGAATTGGCAGCAGCTTGAGTGGTACTCAATCAAAGAAACACACAGTCCCCCATACAAACTAATTATGTCTGCAAGCAGACAGCTCTTAAAGAGACAGTACCAGAGGTTCTAAAACACTCACTGATAAATGGCTTAAATGCCAAACACCATTCAGGCTTGGAGCATTCAAGCAAGCTCCTGAAGTCTTTTGGGAACCCCCATTTGCAGGGGTTACACCCTTCCTGGTTTGGGAAAGCTTGACGCTCCACGCCAAGCAAGTACCCCATAAGTTTCAACTGCAACCATATACATTTGCATTAGGCTCAACATGTAATCATCAGTCAATATATCATTTTACCAAGAACACATTTCGAAACATTGCAGTACGCCACTTTACATATTACATACACATTGTACCATAACTCAAGTTATTACCTCTTGTACATGAAACCTGAAGAGAGGGGCCCTTCCTATCAGTTACCTGGGCTGGATGGGGCAAGGCACCATACTTAGAGGGCAACACAAGTAACTTGGAGTTAGCACTGATGCTCAGTTTGGGCAATGAGCTCGGGACACATACACTCCTTTATGGACAACATTGAGAGGCAAATCCACAGGCCTCCCAAGGGAATCATAACTGAAGTGCACCACAGGCTTTACAGCTCGACCAGTCTTTCTAGGGGAACTGTTACAGTTTCTGCACTCTGAGCCTCATTTTCAGCATTGTCCTCACTTGTCAGGAGTCTCCATGGGGTAGAGAGGCTAGAACTTGGGGCACTTTCAGCTCCAGGAGTTACAGTTTCTGAGTCCACAACATTTGGTTCGATGGAGAGCTTTCGGACACTGGCAGTGGACTGTCAGGGCACTCAAAATACTCTTCTTGTTCGGTGTATCACCAGTCTGCCCAATCTATCATTTTCCTCCCTGAAAGCTCAAACAGTTCAACCATGCACAATGATTCCATTTCATCTGATCTGATGCTTTGCACTTCACTTTCTGGGAGCATTGGCTCCAGGGATGAAGCTGGGGGCTTAGACAGTCCAGAAGGCCCAGCTTCATCTCCAGTATTGACTAGGGATTGCCCTAAACAATTGACTCAGTTCGTAAGAAGGATAGTATTCAAAGTCACTCTCACTTTCTTCCGATATGGACTGACAGTCATGCTCAACTGGGACTTGTGGAGGGAACACTTAACTTTGCTTCTGTAGGTGCAGACTTTCTTGATCTTTTCTTAGCAGCAGCTCTAGTCACTGGTCCAGAGGGGCATCTTCTAGGGCTCAGACTCAATTAAGTTTTGTCCAATGGCAGTAAATGATTTCTATGCATTGTTTTTACATCTTTTGAATTATTCTCAGGCCTTACTTTGTACACTGGCAGATCATCTAGTTTGCCCACTACAATGTGAGGGAGATGGTGTCATCTGTCAGCAATCTTGTGCTTGCCATGCAGTCCCAGATTTCTTAGCAATACCCGATCTCCTCCTGGAGTTCCTGTGCTTTCACCTTTTATCATACCTTTCTTTGTTGGCCAGATTTCTTTTGGCAGCCATGGTTTGAGCCAGTTGGTACGCATGAGTTAGCTGGGCCTTTAACTTTTGCACATACTGTAAATAGTTGTCAGCTTGAACCCCATCAGAGAGACCCCAAAACACACATCTACTGGTAGTCGAGCTTCTCTTCAGACATCAGGCAGTAGGGGAGAATCCAGTGGCATCACTTTGGTGCAGTTATAAGCATGTACCAGGGTGCTAATTTGTTGGCTCCATCTAGGCTTGTCCTTTGGGTGCAGGGTGCCTAGCATATCTAGCAAAGTGGTTGAAACGCTCAGGCTGTGGGTCCCCTGGGGGTGGTAAGGAGTGGTTCTGGACTTTCGCACTCCCCACAGAGAAAGCATCTCTTTGATCAGACGACTCAAAGTCTCTCCTTGATCAGAATGGATTCTTTGTGGAGCCCCATAGTGAACAAAAAGTTTTCTACAAGTACTTTGGCCACAGTGGATGCTTTCTGGTCTTTGGTGGGGAAAGCTTGGGCATATCTCGTGAAATGGTCAGTGACCACCAGCACATTACTGATATTTCTTTGATCTGACTCCAAACTCAGAAAATCAATACAGACCAGCTCCATGGGTGCACTGGTGGTGATGTTAACAAGGGGGGCAGCCCTCTGGGGCAAAGCTTTCCTCTGTAAGCAGCGACTACAAGTTCGAATGTGTTGCTCCACATCAGCCCCCATCTTAGGCCAATAGAATCTGGATCTCACCAAGTCAAGTGTTCTGTCTATACCAAGGTGCCCTATGTGGTTGTGCAAGGACCTCAGTACTGAGTCTCGAAAGGCAGTGGGCAGCACTAGTTGTTGTTTGTCTACTTGTCCCCCTCTGTCTACTGTTTCTCTGTATAACAGTTTATTGATCAGTTTCAACTTAGGACCTTCTTTGTATAACAGTGCAGTTCTCAAATCAGTGGAGCGTAATTTGACACATCTTTTCCTGCATAGAGGGCTTCTAAAGCTGCTTTGATCATGGGATCGCGGGATTGAGCCACGAATACTGTCATTGTCCAGCTGAGGTAGTGCACCAATGTCTATTGCAGAAAAGTGGCAATAAGCAGCAGGTATGCAATCTCAGAGGCTCCTAGCAATCCACCATGCAGTCCACTGCGTCCGTGGGACATTTGTTCCTCCCTGTCAAACTTCCGCAGAGTGCCCGAATGTCAGGTTCTGCCAATCGGACCAATCATTCTGGGGAACAGGCCTCCGGGAGAGAGCATCAGCATCTATGTGGTTCAGACCTGCTCGGTATTCGAGAGCATAGTCATATGTAGATAATGCAGAAAGCCACCTATGGCCAGTGGCATCCAACTTAGCTGAGGTCTGCACATAGGTCAAAGGATTATTGTCAGTTTTTACTAGTATTTTAGCCCCATACAAGTACTCATGGAATTGGTCAACAATAGCCCACTTCAAAGCTAGGAACTCTAACTTATGTACAGGATAGTTCTTTTCGGATGGGGTCAGGCTTCTACTGGCAAAGGCCACTGGTCTCAGGCCATTCTCGTGCTCTTGGTACAACACAGCCCCAACCCTTGCAAGCTAGCATCAGTGTGCAGGATGTAAGGTTTTCTTGGATCGGCATAGGCCAGCACTGGAGCAAGGGTAAGTTGATATATGATCTCATGAAAGCAGTCTCACAATCAGGAGTCCAGCGGCCCCAAATACTTCACTGGATGAAAATACACTCTTTCAGTCTTGAGGACGCTGACTTTGGTATTTTTGTGGGTTGGGGATACCCTTGAGTAAGGTTAAGTAAAGGCGGATCACTCTTGAATAGTCCTTGATGAAGCGCCGATAATAACCACAGAATCCCAGGAATCTTTGCAGTTCTTTTAGATTTTTGGGCTGTGGCCAGGTGGTCAAGGCCTCAACTTTACTTGGGTCAGTCTCTATTACCTCGGTGGATACTATGTGTCCCACATACTTTACTGATGTTTGAAAGAATTGACACTTATCAATGGACAGTTTAAGGCCAAAGTCCTCCAGTCGGTCCAATACCTTAAATAATCTGCTCTTATGTTCCTCCAGTGAGCTGCCAAACACAATAACATCATCTAGGTATACCAGGCACTCTAGTAAGTTCATGTCCCCCACTGCAGCTCCATCAATCGCTGAAAAGTGGCTGGGGCACCTGAAACTTTGAGGCATCCTCATGAATTCATCAAAGCCTAGCGGACAGATAAAGGCCATTCTCCACACGGTCCTCTGGGGCCATCGGGATCTGAATAGTACCCTACGGAGATCCAGCACAGAGAACCACTTGCTCCTGCTTAGGCAGTCCAAAGCATCCTGAATGGGGCATTGTGTACTGATCAGGGATAGTCCGCCGTTTAAGGTGCGATAATCACACACATCCTTACTGTTCCATTCTTTTTCCTCACTACCACAATGGGGAAGCATAAGGCTTCTGGATTCTTGTATTACACCAGCAGCTAACATCTCTTGCAGATGCCGTCTCACATCATCTATGTCAGCAGGTGCCAGGCGTCGAGACCTCTCACGAAATGGTCTTCGTCATGCAGCGGATATTGTGCTCAGCTCCTTGCACGATCCTACATCCCATTCCTTTAAAGAAAACACCTGGTCTCTCTGGGCAAGCTTCTCACTGATCCTCACTTTCCATTCAGCTGGCAGCGGAGTCGGCGAATCAAACAAGTCAAGCGTTACTCTGTCATTCTTCCTTGAACTCTTGCTGCTGGGTAGCACTGCAGTGTCTGCACAATGCACATTAGCCAGGATGCAACCTCTGTTTACTCGAATGTCTCTTTCAGACACATTATGAACTTGGACCATTACCCTTCTGGCATAAGCATGGGCTCTAGCGGCAAAATACTAGGCTTGACCAGCAGTCCCTCTGGCAATTTTCCATCGCCTGGTGCATCCAACATTAATATTTTATTCTTAACATCCTTTCTGATACGGACCTCTCCTGTAAGGTACACTGCATTTGGCGCCAGGATCAGAGACTCAGGATCCTTCTTCCATACAATTCCGACCGGTTCCTCTGGTTCTGTTTTTCAGCATCTCTCTGTGCCTCATAGGCCTTCTTAATTAAAGCCGAACTCTTAAAGCTCTACTAGTCTTTGACCCTGTTTTTCATAACACAACTGTGCCAGCCTTCCAACATATGAGCATTTGTTCCAATCAACAAAGGGACACCATCATACAGTCCAGTGGGGGACACACTAAGGCTAGGGTCTCTACTTGTTCGGCCACTCCAGCCACGGAGGTGGGGGAAAGACAGCCAAATTCGGATATACCCGAATAGGGTAGGCCTTCTCACTTAACCCCATACATGCAGTCCTTCTAATGGTTGTAAGGGTACGTCTGACAAATGCTTCTGATACCAATCCTGGAACATAATTGTCACTTGGGAGCCACTGTCTAATACAGCTCTTGTAGACACTCCATTCACCTTTACAGTGGTCTCCATGGAGGGACCCACTATTCTGGACCAGTCTGGAGAGGCGGTAGTGGGGCCTGGGCAACTGACCTTGCCACAAAAGGGCGTGAATTAGCATTTTGGTGCCTCACTGGGATCATGTCGTGCACCTCTTAACCACTGATTTCTTCTCAGCTCTCCTTCTAGCCTATATGCAACTTTGTCAGTGTCTTTTGGGACTGGCATTCCCTTTTCATGTGCCCATCTTTCCCACAATTATAGCAAAACATACTTTCTGGAGTTTGAGCTGGCCGAGGCGCCACACTGGGAGCCAGGGCGGAGTATTACTAACTGGAAACCTGGGTGCCATCTCTGTCTGGCGTGATAAGCATTTGGAGACATCTCGTCAGTTTCTCCACTTCCATGGTCAAGGAATTGAGTTTGGAGCTGTTATCAGCAGGAGATACATGGTGGGTACCCCCACCCCATAGCAGATGCAGTCGGATATAGGTCAGGGCCCGTACTTGCAGGCGTGGCCTTCATAAAGGACTGTTTTGAATTCCCGGATTCTCTCTCAACAGTTCGCCCCATTGTGGCATATCTTTTTCCTTGTCAGAGCACTCATTGACTGTCAACCTCTGCCCTGAACTTCACTTGATGGGTCACCCTCAGTCACTCGGGTCGTAGCCACAGCTGTTGGTGCAGGTACCTCCCGAGGTCGCCTTTTCTCAACTCCTCGAATTTCTCTCATTAACTCATCATAGGAGGGTGGGGATTCCAGTCGATTTGCCAGGCGTAACTGAAGCAACAGCAGTTCTGAGAAGGGGGCAGACTTAAGGATTCTGTCCAGTCTGGTTCGGTCCAGTTCAATCGCTGGCAAACTACCCTTTCTGAGGCATTCTTGCAACAATTTTTCCAGCCAAGAGACATACACAGACAACAACTCCCCTTGGTACTGTTGTGCATTTCTTACTCTCCACCATAGGTCCTCATCAGAATCTGGGCTCCCATACACATTCTCCAAGGCCTCAAGATAGGCCTGTGCAGTCGCTTCAGGGTTACTGGCCCGTTTAGTACGGATGGTAGCCAGGGCAGGACCTCGGAGGCTCTCACTAACCCTCTTTTCGCTGCCTTCCGAGCATTGCCATTCTAGCACTTGGGGGGCAACATAGTCTATCCAGGTCTCCCAGTCATCCTCCCCTTGGGGGGTGGGGAGGGTGCCAGAGAAGATCCTCAACCTTCGGTAAGAGTCGTGACTAATGGCAGGTGCAGAAATAGGAGTCTGCATTGGTTCAGCCACCATTACGGGCACTGGAGCAGGAGAGGGTATTGGGGGAGGAACACCCCCAGGTGGCAAGAATAGTTTCTTCAAGTCCTCCACAGTTTTCCCCTCTCCCAGCAACCATTCAGCAAATTTCTCCTCAAAAGTTTCAGATAGTGGTGGGGGCTGATTCCCCCCCGGGTCTTTACTGTCCTTAGTTATTACTTTCCAAGCAGTGAGGGCTCCCTCTGGGGTAATGGTCTGTGGCACTTTGGAGCTATCTATGGGATCCTTAAACTCTACTAGGGCCAGGAAAGTGTGGGTGAGCAGATTAGCATGCCGACCCACCACCACAGGGTTTTGTAAACCTTCCACCTTGGAAAGTACTCCCTGCACAGTGTCCGTATTGATACCCAGGGGATGTCCAGGATAAGCATAGCATTTTGGGGTCGATCTCCTCCCCAGTACACCACTCCACCAGCCGTGCACAGCCACTTGTCGGGTACCCATTTTTCTTAACAGTGGTTCAGAATATGGCCACTAGAGGACACACAATCCCAGCGGTGAGCCTCAAGATGTAACCCTAGATGGCGCTATCCCAGGGGCTACTACCCCTGCCTGATTTGCCACTAACAGGTTGAGGGGCCTGGATCCAATGGCGGTGCCTCCACCCAGAGGTCAGGGTTTGCAATAGTTAAACTAACTTGGTCACAGCCCTCTGGGACACTGCAATCCCCTTTCTTCCCACTAGTGGCCCACACAATATATCAGAATTACCTTCACAGTATACACTTACCCCCAGGTCTGGTTCCGCACTGGGACCTCCTGTGAAATGAGATACAGTGCAACAATCACAGTACAGTACTTTAACATAGACAAATACCTCAGGCAGTATAACTTTGCTGAAACATGCAGCTCTGATTTATTTAGGAGGATATAACAAGGACGGAAATCAGGTTAATTAGCTTATCACTCTAATAATCTACCTATGGCTCTGTGCACAGGCCTATCCCTATCAGTTACTGTCCCTGGGTACCCAAGCCTAGTGGCTAGTCCAAACCGTGGCAGCTGGTAGGGCCCTTTCACACAGAGAAAGGAGAATTAAACAGTCAGCAGTACAGTAATTCCATTTGGATTTAATGTGGCAATTCAACAGGAGCGACTCTGAATTAGTACTCACGACCTCCAAATAAGATAGGGTCCTTCAATGTCAGCAGGGCTCACTTGAGGTACACAAACCTCTTCACACATCCATATAAAAGAAAGCACTATACCAGGCAGGCTGCATCTGTATCCCGATCGCAATTACTGCACAATACCGGGAGAACACACAGCAGATTCAGTTCCTGACAGACCCGAGTGCAATTTTCAGCAATTCCTCCAGTCTTCTACAGGGTGAGCCTGGTTTCTACTTCAGAGATCCTTTGATTCTTTTCACAGGACGGATTCAGTCCTAGCAAGCTGTTACACAAGCTGCAGACGGAACTCTGGGCCTTACACGCTTTTGACTAAAACTGCACACTGAAAAAGCACAGGGCTCCTTCCTTCTTCACTGCCAAAGCTCAAATGAACTCCAACCCACAAAACCGAGCACTTCTTTGAGTTCCTCCCAGTTCTTGACTGGATTGGCTGTCACTCACAATAGACTGCTGCTGTTGGTCCAAAAAGGCACTGAAGTGTAAACTACATCTCCCAGAGTCACTGCCCATACAATCCTCTTGTGGCTGGCCCAGATTATGAGTCCAAGTTCTGATTCGTCCAAGGCACCATTTTAGAGCTAGCTTACCCACACTGATTGGTCCAGTTCAGCAGTTCAAAACTAGAATGGGGAACTAGCAGACACAGTTCTGACTGCAAAGCAAGTTAGACAAACTGTAATTTCATTATTACTCTAAATAATTTCTGGCAAACAGTTACATCTTTCAGATAGGTTCCCTTTGCACTCCTAGTGACTGCAAAATGAAGTGAATTGGCAGCAGCTTGAGTGGTACTCAATCAAAGAAACACACAGTCCCCCATACAAACTAATTATGTCTGCAAGCAGACAGCTCTTAAAGAGACAGTACCAGAGGTTCTAAAACACTCACTGATAAATGGCTTAAATGCCAAACACCATTCAGGCTTGGAGCATTCAAGCAAGCTCCTGGAAGTCTTTTGGGAACCCCCATTTGCAGGGGGGGTTACATTACTTTGTGACCTGAGTGGACTCACTGTGTTGCCTCAGTGAGTCTTACAATTTGGCCTGAGCAAATTGTAATGTGTAGTCTAAGTTATTCTTACTGCGTGTCCTGAATGGGTGTTACTATGTGGCGGGTTTGGGCTTACTGAATGGCCTTTGCAGGCTTACTGTATGGCCTGAATGGGTGTTACTGTGTGGCCTGAGTGGGCATTACTGTGTGGCCTGGATGGGTGTTACTATGTAACTTAAGCAATTCATACTGTGTGGCCTGAACGAGTCTTACTGCATGTCCTGAATAGGTGTTACTGTGTTGTCTGAGCGAGTCTACTGCGTGTCCTGAATGCATCTTACTGTGTAGCCTGAGTAGGCATTACTGTGTGGCCCTGAATGGGTGTTACTGTGTAGCCTTAGTGATTCATACTGTGTGGCCTGAGTGAGTCTTGCTGCGTGTCCTGAATGGGTGTTACTCTGTGGCCTGAATGTGTGTTACTGAGTGGGCTGATCAGGTTTACTGTGTGGCCTAAGCAGGCTTACTGTGTGGCCTGAGTGACTTTTGCTGTGTGGTCTGAACGAATCTTACTATGTTGCCTGAGCAAATCTTACTGTGTAGCCTAAGCGATTCTTACTGTGTGACCTGAGCAAGTGCTACTTTGTAGCTTGAGCGAGTCTTACGGTGTAGTCTAAGCAGTTCTTATTGTGTGACCTGAACAAGTCTTAATGTGCGGCCTGAGCGAGTCTTACTGTGTGACCTCAGCAAGTGTTACTGTGTGGCCTAAATGGGCTTACTGCATGGCCTAAGCGAGCTTATTGTGTTGCTTTTGTGAGTCTCACTGAGTGACCTGAGTAAGCTTACTCTGTGGCCATAGCAAGCATACTATGTAGCCTGAGCGGGCCTACTGTGTGGCCTGAGCGAGTCTTACTGTGTGACCTGAGTGGGCTTACTGTGTGGCCATAGCAAGCTTACTGTGTGGCCTGAGCGAGTCTTACTGTGTGACCTGAGTGGGCTTACTGTGTGGCCATAGCAAGCTTACTGTGTGGACTGAGTGGGCCTACTGTGTGACCTGAGCGAGTCTTACTGTGTGACCTGAGTGGGCTTACTGTGTGGACTGAGCTAATCTTACTGTGTGACCTGGTTGAGTTTATTGTGTGGTCTAAGCAGGCTTACCATGTGGCTTGTGAGGGTTTACTGTGTGACCTGAGTGCTCTTACTATGTGGCTTTAGTGAGTCTTGTTGTGTGGTCTGAGTCTTACTGAGTGGCCTGAGTGAGTCTTGTTGTATAGCCTGAGCGAATCTCAATGTGTGACCTGTGTGGACTTACTATGTTGCCTTAGTGAGTCTTACTGTGTGACCTGATACACAGAATAGGTGATTTCATACCTTTTACTGGACCAACAGAGATTTACAGACAATCCTTAGGCTTTCAAACTCTCATAGTTCTTCAGAAGGAAATGGCAGTTTTCTTAAAAGAACTTTCTTTTAAGTGCCCAGAACAATATTAGAAAGAAAAAAAACATTATTCACATGAATGTGACAGATTAGGGGAGTAATTAGATAAGAAACACAGCCAAACAAAGATAAGAAAGCATCCTTTAAACTACTTTTGCATAGGTCAAATGTCAGAGTGGAATGTGTGGCCTGAGTGAGGTTTAATGTGTGGGCTGAGCGAGCTTACTGCATGGCCTAAGCAGGCTTACTGTGTGGCCTGTGTGAATCTTACTGTGTGGTCTGAGTCTGTCTTACTGTGTAGCCTTATTGGGGTTACTTTGTGCCCTGAGTGAGTCTTACTGTGTTGTCTAAGCGGTCATACTGTTTGGCTTGAACGGGCCTATTGTGTGGCCTGAGCGAGTCTTACTGTGTAGTCTGAGCAGGCTTACTGTGCAGCCTGAGTGTGCTTACTGTGGTGCGTGAGTAAGCTTACTGTGTGGACTTAGCAACTTTCCCTGTGTGGTCTGAGCTGGCTTACTGTGGTGCCTGAGTAAGCTTACTGTGTTGCTTGAGTGAGTCTTACTATGTGGCCTGAACTGGCTTATTGGGTGGCCTGAGCGAGCTTGCTGTGTGACCTGAATTGGCTTACTGTGCAGCCTCAACAAGTCTTACTGCATGACATCAGTGGGCTTATTGTGTGGTTTGAGCAGACTTACTGTGTGGTGAGAGTGAGTCTTACTGTGTGGCATGAGTGAGTGTTACTGTGTGTCCTGAGCAAGGCTTACTGTGTGGCTTGAGTGGGTCTTCCTGTGTAGCCTGAGTGGGCTTACTGTGTGTCCTGAGTAGGGCTCACTGTGTGGCATGAACGAGTCTTCCCATGTGATCTGAGTGGGTTTACTGTGTGTCCCGAGCAAGGCTTACTGTGTGGCCTGAGCGAGTCTCCCTGTGTAGCCTGAGCAATTCTTATTGTGTGGCCTGAGCAGGCTTACTGAGTGGCCTGAGCAAGTCTTACTGTATGTCCTGAATGGATGTTATCGGGTGGCCTGTGTGAGTCTTAATGTGTTGCCTGAGCAAGTCTCACTGTGTTGCCTGAGTGGGCTTACTGTGTGACCTGAATGGGCTTACTGTGTGGCCTGAGTGAATCTTAATGTGTTGCTTCAGTGAGTCATATTGTTTTGTTTAAGCAAGTCTCATTGTGTGGCCAGAGTGGGCTTACAGGGTGGCTTGAGTGGGTTTACTGTGTGATCTGAATGGGCTTACTGTGTGGCCTTAGCGAATCTTAATGTGTTGCCTGAGTGAGTTTTATTGAGTTGCCTGAATAAGTCTTACAGTGTTACCTGAGTGTGTCTTACTGTGTTGCCTAAGTGAGTCTTCCTGTGTTGTCTGAGTGAGTCATTTCTGCTGCCTGAGCAAATCTTACTGTGTTGCCTGAGCGATTCTTACTGTGTGACCTGAATGGGCTTACTGTGCGACCTTAGCGAATCTTAATGTGTTGCCTGAGTGAGTTTTATTGTGTTGCCTGAGTGAGTTTTATTGTGTTGCCTGAGTGTGTCTTACTGTGTTGCCTGAGTGAGTCTTCCTGTGTTGTCTGAGTGAGTCATTTCTGCTGCCTGAGCAAATCTTACTGTGTTGCCAGAGTGAGTCTTGCTGTGTGACCTGAGTAGGCTTACTGTGTGGCCATAGCACGCTTACTGTGTGGCCTGAACGAGTCTTACTGTGTAACCTGAGTGGGCTTACTGCATGGCCATAGCAAACCTACTGTGTGGACTGAGTGGGCCACTGTGGCCTGATCTGGCTCACTGTGTGGTCTGAGCTAATCTTACTGTGTCTCCTGAGTGAGTCTATTGTGTGGTCTAAGCAGGCTTACCATGTGGCCTATGAGGGCTTACTGTGTGACCTGAGTGGGCGTACTATGTGGCTTTAGTGAGTCTTATTGTGTGGTCTGAGTCTTACTGTGTGGCCTGAGTGAGTCTTATCGTATGGCCTGAGCGAATCTCACTGTGTGACCTGTGTGGACTTACTATGTTGCCTAAGTGAGTCTTACTACGTGGCCTGATCCACAGAATAGGTGATTTGATACCTTTTGTTGGACCAACAGAAATTTACAGAAAATCCTTAAGCTTTCAAACTCACATAGTTCTTCTTCAGAAGGAAATGGCAGTTTTCTTAAAAGAACTTCCTCTTATGTGCCCAGAACAATATTAGAAAAAAAAATACATTATACACATGAATGCCAAATGTCACAGAGTGGAATGTGTGGCCTGAGTGAGCTTACTGCATGGCCAAAGCAGGCTTACTGTGTGGCCTAGCGAATCTTACGTGTGACCTGAGGTAGTCTTACTGTGTGGTCTGGGTCTGCCTTACTGTGTAGCCTGAGTGGGCTTACTGTGTGTCCTGAGTGAGGTTTACTGTGTGATCTGAGTAGGCTTACTGTTTGGCTTGAGCGGGCCTACTGTGTGGCCAGAGCGAGTCTTACTGTGCAGTCTGAGCAGGCTTACTGTGTGCCCTAAGTGGGCTTACTGTGTAGCCTGAGTGTGCGTTCTTTGTGGTCTTAGTGGGCTTACTGTATGGCCTAAGCAGGCTTACTGTGGTGTCTGAGTAAGCTTACTGTGTGGCCTAAGCGACTTTCCCTGTGTGGCCTGAGTAATTCTTACTGTGTGGTTTGAGGGGGGCTTACTGTGGTGCCTGAATAAACTTACTGTGTGGCCTGAGTGAATTTTGTTGAGTAGTCTGAGTGAGTCTTAATGTGTGGCCTGATGGGGCTTATTAAGTGAACCAAGTAGGTTTACTGTATGGCCAGAGCGGGCTCACTGGTTGGTCTGAGTGGGCTTACTTGTGTGGCCTGAGGGAGTCTTAATATGTTGCCTGAGCAAGTCTTACTGTGTGGCCTGAGCAAGTCTTACTGTGTGGCCTGAGCAAGTCTTATTGTGTTGCTTAAGTGAGTCTTACTCTGTGGCCTGAATGGGCTTATTGGGTGGCCTGAGCGAGCTTGCTGTGTGACCTAAATTGGCTTTCTATGCAGCCTCAACAAGTCTTACTGTGTGACCTCAATGGGCTTATTGTGTGGCTCGAGCAGACTTACTGTGTGAGTGAGTCTTTCTTGTTTGGCATGAGTGAGTGTTACTGTGTGTCTTGAGCAGGCCTACTGTGTGTTCTGAGCAAGGCTTACTGTGTGGCTTGAGCTAGTCTCCCTGTGTGGCCTGATCAGGCTTACTGTGTGTCCTGAGTAAAGCTTACTGTGTGGCCTGAGCGAGTCTTCCCATGTGGCCTGAGTGGGCTTACTGTGTGTCCTGAGAGGGCTTACTGTGTGTCTCGAGCAAGGATTACTGTGTGGCCTGAGTGAATCTCCCTTCGTGGCCTGAGCGATCCTTACTGTGTGGCCTGAGCAAGTCTTCCTGCATGTCCTGAACGGGTGTTATCGTCTGGCCTGTGTGAGTCTTACTGTGTTGCCTGAGCAAGTCTGACTGTGTTGCCTAAGTGGGTTTACTGGGTGGCCTGAGTGGATTTACTGTGTGACCTGAATGGGCTTACTGTGTGGCCTGAGCGAATCTTAATGTGTTGCTTGAGTGAGTCTTATTATATTGCTTAAGCAAGTCTCACTGTGTGGCCAGAGTGGGCTTACAGGGTGGCTTGGGTGGGTTTACTGTGTGACCTGAATGGGCTTACTGTGTGGCCTTAGCGAATCTTAATATAACCCCTAGGTGACGCTATCCCAAGGGCTACTACCCTGCCTGCTTGGCTACTAACAGGTTAAGGGGCCTGAGTTCTGAAACCGGTGCCTCCACCCAAAGGTCTGGGTTGGTTTGGGTTATGTTAACCAGATCACAGCCCTCTGGGACACTGTGACCCCTCCTTGATCCCCACTAGTGGCCCACACCGTACACAACAGTGACTTTCCCAAAACCCCCGATATGTAAACCACATACACTTGCACTTGCCACTTACCCCCAGGACTGGTTCCTTCAGCTTGACTCTGGGGACCCCCTGTAAAATAAGGTGATGCACTACAATAGCAACAATGCAATACTTTCATCATAAACTGACACCACAGTCACTGTAAATTGCAGAAACAAACAGTTCTGATTTATTCAGGGGGCTGTAACAAGGAAGGGGGAAAATCAGGTTAATTTGCTTAAACACATTAATAATCACAGTACTGTGCATGCACTTAGAGTCCCACTCAGTCACATTCTCTAGGTACCCAGGATGGAAAAAGGGACTAGCCAGGTCCATTGCAGCTGTTTGGGGCCCTGTGATGGAAAAAGAACATGCACACACAATTTGTAATCTGGAGCTGGATGGCTCAGTTTGTGGAAAGAAAAGCACAAACAGATGACACACTTTGATTAAATAAAAGTTGCAAGGAGCTACCCTGATAATTACTCACTATACCCAGGCTAAACACAGGAGTGCTGGTGAATGAACTCTCTGGATTGCCAGAGGAAGCATGGCCCACTGATGATGGATCTTTCTGTGCAGCAGGGTAGTGGGACAAGACCCTCGTGGCAGGGCCTATCTGCATCAGACAGCACGGATTCAGTCCGATTCTTACTGGGAAAACAACTTCCAGCACTAGCACACAGTCTACAGCAAATGGGGAATTCAGATTGCGATTCCCTTCCAGCACTTAGCACATTCATATGTAAAGAGAGTTTTACTGTACCAGGCAAATGACTCCTCGGTCCCGATCGCAAAAATCACTGCTAAACCCGGGAGCACTTCAGTAACTAGAGTCCTGACAGGCCGATTGCTTTCAGCAAAATCTTTGGTCTTCTACACAGTGAGCCTGGTAATAATTCAGCTGCTTGCTTTACTCTCTACAAATTCGGATTCAGTCCAAAAACATCCTCTTCTCCCTCTCAGGGCAGATAACAGGCTAGTAGGCCAGGGATAAGGCCTTCCATGGTTCTCCCGCACGAACTACGGCGCCAAATGTCCACTCGCACACTCAGAGCGCCTTCTCTCTCCAGCTCCCAACTTGAATCTGGCTTGCCAGCAAACAGCTCTGGGGCTTTCACTCAGATCCAAAGAGTTTGGTTGGTCGGTTCAGTTGTCAGTCACAGCAAGGCTTCCTCTGTAGGTGCAAAAAGGCGCCAACAGGCCAGAAACCACAATTCTCAGAGGCTCTCTTCACACAGCCCCATTTCAGCAGGCTCCACTTCAGAGTCCCAGTCCTGATTGTCCCACAGCCTGCTCCATTTTAGTGTCCCCCCAGTCCAATTGGTCCAATTCAGCAGTCCGGGACCAAAATGGTGGAGCAGATCAGAAACAGTCCATGCTGCAAGAAAGGCAGGTTAGACAAACTACATTTTCTCATTTGTTCTGCATACTTCCCCACAAACTCTTACAGCTTTCAATTGTGCTCACTCACGGAGTGCTTAGACAGCAGACCGGATGAGACTCGGGCTTAGAAACACACAGTCCCCCCAATCCAAACTAATTATGCCTGCAAGCAGGCAGCTCTTAAAGAGACAGTACATGGAGGCTTCAAAAGCACTCACTTCTTTGCCATTTAAAACGGCTTAATGCTGAACTCCACCCAGACTTGGAGCACTTAGGCAAACTCCTGGAAGACTTTTGGGAACCCTCATTTGCAGGGGGGTTACATTACTGTGTTGCCTGAGTGAGTCTTACTGTGTTACTGAGTAAGTCTTACTATGTTGCCTAAGTGAGTCTTCCTGTGCTGTCTGAGTGAGTCTTGTTTTCTTGACTGAGTGAATCTTAGTGTGTTGCATGAGCAGACTTACTGTGTGACCTGAATGGGCTTACTATGTGGCCTGGGCAAGTCATTTGGTCCCTTTGCATCAGTCAATCCAGCTGCAGAATTGGGTAAAAGCAGGACCTCATTGAAAATAAAATGTTACGTCTTACTTCAACAGGCTATCCTGGGTAAATAATATTTGCCAAAGTTCATGTTAAAAACAAAAATTATGCCCATAAGAATAAAAAAAAAAATACCCCAACTGCTGTTACACAATGCTCACTGTATTTTACATAAACGGTGACAACAGAAAAAGACTTGAAGTCCATCCAGTCTGACCTTAAGTTGCTAATTGTAGCCCGACTGGCCTACCACTTATGGATCATAATTTACTGCCCTCCTACCTCCCCTTTCAGGGTCACCAGATATCTGAATTGTCCCACCCACGCTCGAAACCAGTCACAGTCCTCACTTCACTCCCCCTTCCTGCATCCTATTCCATTGACCCACCACCTTCTCTGTGAAGAGCTTCCTAACGTCCTTCTTAAAGGGGGACAGGAACAGTTTTTTGCCTTCAGTGCATTTGTCAGTCTTTCTAATGTCTGAAGCTATTAGTGCAGAGTCAGTTTAGATATCCTAGGGCAATATTATGCCACAAAACTGAGTTTTGTTATGCTTCAATGCTTCAGCATTTTTTTAAATATGGGTTACAGGGGCAATCTGTAATGAACAGCTGTTTGTCTGTGTAGCGCACACTTCCCACCTGTGAGCCAGTGACATTGATGCATGGGTCACTGTAGCATGTAGTCCTTGCACTTCCAGCTGGTTGCTGCATTCAGATGCTATGCAGGAGAGCTGTTTTTTTTTTTCATATCAAGTCTCTCTAGTCCTGTCACCAGCTACCTGGGCCCCACTCAAGCGAGACCCACCTGAGTAGCTCCACCGCCCTGCCTGAATCCCTCCTGGTGAGAAATTGAGGACAGAATCCTCTCCTACCAGACCCCACAGCAGAGGGGACCCAAGAGAATCATCTGGGAAGTGACCAGCAGTTGGCGTGTGAGCTACCCCCACCCCTTGGGTCTGCCATCGTCCTCCTCCTAGTGGCTGGGATTTTTCCACCTTGCTGGTGTAACCCCCCTACAAATGGGGGTTTCTAAAAAGCCTCCTAGGAGCTTGCCTAAGTGCTCCTAGCCTGAATGGTGTTCGGCGTTTAAGTCGTTTGTCAGTGAGTGCTTTTAGAGCCTCTGGTCTCTTTAAGAGCTGTCTGCTTGCAGACTTAATTAGTTTGTATAGGGGGACTGTGTATTTAATGCTCGAATCCTGCCCGAGCTGCTGTCAAATTGTTCCGTTTTTGCAGTCGCTAAGAGTGCAAAGGGAGCCCATCTGAAAGCTGTAACTGTTCGCCTGTAATCATTTAAATCATTAGCAAAATTGTAGTTTGTCTAACCTGCCTTTATTGCAGCTGGGACTCTGTGTGTGTTACCTCTCCATTTTGGACCTAAACTGCTGTGCTGGGCCAATTGGGTTAAGGGAGCCTTAAAATGGAGCCTGTGGACAAATCAGAACTTGGACTCTTAATTTGAGCCAGCCACAAGGGGATTTTATGGGCAGTGACTCTGGGAAATGTAGTTTTGACCTTGGCGCCTTTTTTCTACCAACAGAGGGAGTCTTATTGTGAGTGACAGCTGAATCAACCAACAGAATAGTGTGGAGCTAAAGGAAATGCCCTGCTCTGTGACTGGAAAGATCAGATCAGTTGTGGCAGTGATAAGAGAAGGAGCTGTGTGCTTCTGTTGTGTATAGTTTCGCACAGGAAGTGCGTGTGAGGTCCTGAGTTTCGGTATGCAGCCTTTGTGAATGCCAGTTTGGACATAATCTGAGTTGCGAGGAGAAAGAAGCACTAGAAGTATGGAAACCAGGCTCACCCTGTAGAAGACTGGAGAAATTGCTGAATTGCGCTTGGTCTGTCAGGGACTGAAGCTACTGTGTGTGCTCTCGGGTATTTTGCAGTAAGTGCGATCCGGATTGAGGAGCAGCCTGCCTGGTATAGTACTTTCCTTTTACATATGAATGTGCGTAGTGCTTGTGGGGAATCGCTATTTCCAATCCCTGGTGCTGTGTGCTGTGTGTTGAAGCAGGAAACAAACCCCAGCTTGTCTCGGACTAAATCCAGTTGCTATCAAGTGCAGTGGGGTCCAGTCACAAGGACCTTGTCTCCATGCCCTGTTGTTCTGGCAATCCAGAAGAACATCCACCATCCGGTCCTCAGCTTGGGTGTTGTGAGTACAAATCAGGGTATTTTCCTGCAGCCTGTTTTCAATCACAAGTGTGTCATCTAATTCTTGTTGTTTCACTGCCTCATGGACTAAGCCATCTGACTCCGGATTACAATTGGGTATTGTGCATATATTTTCTTCTACAGGGCCCTATCCATCTGCACCTGCCGGCCAACCCTGGGCAACGGACCTGGCTAGCCCCCCCCCCCAACCTGGGTACTCAGAGTGTGACGTTTCAGCCCCTGTATGTGTGCACAGTACTGTGAGTTAATGCCACCAATTAACCTGATTTCCCCCTCCCGTGTTACTGTCCCCTAAATAAATCAGATTTGTTGTTGTTCTACTATATACTGTCTGTGGTGTTGGTACTTATGGAAACAGCATTGTGTTTTGCTGTGTATGTTGTTTAACCTTATTTTACAGGGGGTCCTCAGAGACATGCTGTTGAATCAGTCTCTAGGGTAAGTGGTATGTATATGAGTGAATAGTGTGTATTATGTGGGGTATCGGGGCCGTAACTCCTGTGTACTGTGTGAGCCACTAGAGGGAATAAAAGGGGGTCTCAGTGTCCCAGAGGGCTGTGACCAAGCTAGTTTGATCACTACAGACCCTGACCTCTGGGTGGAGGCACCCGCCATAGGACCTAGGCCCCTCAACCTGTCCATAGTCAAACAGGCAGGGGTAGCAGCCCTTGGGATAGCGCCACCTAGGGGTTACACATGTGTTGTGCTTCCCCTGAGGCACGGACATGCAGTGACATCACCGCGCAGAGAGGACACACCCGTCCCCTCCTGTAGATGTCCGCCGCTGCCTCCCCGATGCAAGTCCCTATCTTGCTTGTAATGCTCCTGGTCTCCACCAGGAGCCACTACAGGGCATGGAAACCCCGGAGCCCACCCCAGGAGAGCAGTTCTCCGGATGTTCAATCTTCTCCTTCCCTTGCCAACCCCTGGCACCCGAGTCCACTCCTGAACCCAGGTCGCCGGCATGGTGTGAGCTGTGGCGCCAGCACCTCAACCCTCAGCGCGCCACCGTGGTGGCCGGGTATAGGGGAACTGTTTATGTGCGTAATGTTTGAAAGGGTAATAACTACTGTTTTGACAGAGTTGGACACCTTTTCAATCTTGTCAGAAAAGCCCTAAAACTTTGATTTAATGTGCCCTGATGCTTATAAATACAATTACCTTATCTGTTTTTGTGGGCGCAGTTGTGGTTGCCAGCAGAAGAGAGGGTTGAAGTATGTTTTGTTTTCCTTTCACAAGCCTTGAGATAATAAAAGAACAGTTCTGTTTTTCCATTCAGCATCTTTCTATCAGGCTTCCTGCAAGCTAAGTGACTGCATGGTTTTTATGTCAGCCAGAGAGGATTATGTCCATGTTTCAGAGGATGCTGTGGCATTTCCCTTTGCAGCACCACAGAGGGATGAAACCACTTTTGTCTCAAGTCGCAAGTGAGAACAGAACCTGTGAACTGTGACACAAGCAGGTCATCAAATTGATCAAAGCACTTTACTGTGCTACTTCTGGGATCATTTGATTGAGTAATTTTCTTTTTGCAGTAATCAATTTGTGGTACTCCTAGAACTGGTGTAAGAATCACGCAACCACTTAACTTGCGAGAATCCTGATAAAATACTGAACGGAAACACAAACCTTTTCATTAATTTTTTCAAGGCTTGAGAAAGGAAAACAAAACATACTTTGACCCTCTCTTCTGCTGGTAACCAGAACCGTGACTACAAATACAGATAAGGTAAATTGTATTTATAAGTATCAGTGTACATTAAGTCAAAGTTGTGCTTTTCTGACAGGATTGAAAAGGTGCTCATCTCTGTTAATACATAATTATTGCCCTTTCAAACAGTTACTCACATGTGCTGACTGCAGCAACCAGCTGGAAGTGCAAAGGTTACATGCTACAGTGACCCAAACATCACTGACTCACAGGTGAGAAGTGTGCACTACACAGCCAAACGGATGTTCATTACAGATTGGCCCTGTAACCCATATTTTAAAAAGTGCTGAAACATAATAAAACTCAGTTTTGTGGCATAATAGTGCCCTAGCATATCTAAACTGACTGCACTAATAGCTTCAAACATTAAAAAGACTGACAAATGTACTGAAGGCAAAAAATTATTCCTGTCCCCTTTAAACTCCCACCCACCAGTTTCCGGTCATATCCACTTTATACTGGATTTGTCCTTCACTAGCCACTGTATTGTTTTACTTTATTTTTATTTTGTTTTAGGGTTCAAGTTTGGTCCATATTTCATTTACAGGTTTCTATTCACTGTGTCATGGGTGTAGGCAGGCATACTCAGTTTTGCTGAGTGCCTGTCCCAAATCATATGCCTTTTTGTAACATTATCATTCTAATCTGTACTATTTAATTTAGTGTAGGCCACTGAGCAGAGTCTCTGTTTAACCTTTTATTGTTTAGGAGATTGAGATGTGTAGCACATAGTTAGAGATTGGATGAGTCATCTTACAACAATCTGATTTGTTTGTTATGAGGGTAGCATTTAGAGAGGATGTGCACATTTATTTTTTAATAGGGGTGGCAGCACTTGGAGAGTGTGTGTACAAAATGGAAATTTCTGGCTACACCCCTGCACTGTGCTGGCTTTACACCATGGACCTCACCCACCGATACTGAGAAACATAGAAACTGATGGCAGATAAGGACCGCTAGACCCACCCAGTCTGCCAGTTTTCTCTACCTGCTGCAAAAACCCCAGACTCTACTTGATCTCCGGCTTCACCTTCTCGTTCCTATCACCAAGGTTTCCCTATACCTATCCCATGCATTTTTGAATTCCCCCTACCGAATTTGCCCCCACCACCTCCACTTGAAGACTGTTCCATGCATCCACTATCCTTTCTGTAAAGAAATACTTCCTCATGTTACCCCTTAGTCTATCCCCTTCCATCCTCATGTCTTGACCCCTTGTTCTAGAACCTCTCTTTTTCCAAAAAAATACTACCCTCCTGTACCTTATTTATGCCCTTGAGATATTTGAAGGCCTCTGTCATATCCTCTCTCTCTCCTCTCCTCCAGGGTAGACATATTGAGGTACTCCAGTCTCACCTCATATGACTTTTGGTGCAGGCCCTGCACCATTTTTGTTGCCCTTCTCTGGACTGCCTCTACCCTGTCTACGTCCTTATGGAGACATGACCTCCAGAACTGGACACAGTATTCTAGATGAGGTCTCACCAATGATTTGTACAGTGGCATCACCACCTCCCTTCTTTTGCTAGTGATACCTCTCCCTATGCACCCCAGTACCCCACTGAGATGGATTTCATCATTACCCCTCCAACCCCCTTTTCCCTAACCAAACATATTCCTCCCCTTAAAGATTGTCTTACCTTCTCTTCTCTCCCAACCCCTCATTCTGTCTTTTAATCTCCACGTTTCTGCTGTTCTTTTATTCTGCTATTCATATTAGGTTCTGTGTAATCTGTTTCTGGATAGGTTCCCAGAATTTGTTGTATATCTGTATTCAGACTTGGCTTATATAATTTTTATGTTTGCTTGAGCACACGTGCAAGAAACATGATGTGACAGCTTAGGAGAGGAGCGGGTTGTGGAGGCGCGGCAGTGTTACAGCCAAGGGAGGCACTGCATTTGGAGGCTTGGCACTGGTGGACCAATGGAGGCACAGTGTGCCGATGACACTGGTCTCCAAAAAGTGCACCAAAATGTAACGTTTTCGCTGCAGCAATCGGGGTCGCCTCATCATTGCAGCATCAGTCATTGTGCTGCAGTGAGAGAGCGACCCGTCATTGCAGGGTGGAACATTAGCTAGCCTGATACTGTTTGTGAACATGGCGGGCAGCTTGCTGCCATGTTCATAAACAATATTAGGCAGCCTCTCATGCCGAGGGGGTGCCCAGTCCCCCTCGGCAGCATGTGCCCCACCCCAAACGGTCTTTGTTGGCCGACGGGGGCCCCAATCCCTGCCGGCTTCAGTGCCCGCAATGTTTATTTAGCTGACGGGAGCCCACTCACCGTCGCCAAGATGTAACCTCTGTGTTTTGGTTGCCTGCCGCGGGTGCCCAATCCCGCTGGAATAATGTCCCCACCCTATTTTCTTGTGTGCCGACAGGATGCCCAATCCCATCAGCTACAGCTGCCCCCAAAAGAGTCCCTTGGCACACTGGAGCCCACCCAGCATGTCAAATGCCCCTGTAAAATAGGAAACCACCAGGTTGTCTTTTATTTATTTTTTCACTGTAAAGAAAAAACGGTCCTTCACGGTCTGCCAAACCCCCCTCCGCGCCCACCACTGCGCACCCTGCCTCCCTACACCCCTCACCCCATACTTACCTCCGAGTCCAGCGAACGATCTTCAGTAGACCGGGAACACGTCTGCACTCTTCAAAACCGACCACGAACTGAGGAAATGCTGGTAAGCTGTATAATGTAATAAATAGGTTTTTTTCAACTTTGCTGCATATCTCAGACTTTTTTTGGAATTTTGGCACCAAATTTTCAACATGGGATTTTCGGGACCCCTCCTCATAAATTCTGTCACTGTCATGGCGTTAATCGGGCCCGAAGGGTGATTTTGCGGTCACTGTGCGAAATCACTTTTTGGGACGATTAAATGACAGCCAATGCTTCATAAGGTGGGCTCCCAACAAGCCTGTGTTGCAAATTTGGTGAAACAGTTCCTAAAATGACTGTTTTAAGAGTGTCATTGCGCAGTTCCTACGCACGTCAGAAGTTCATGACTTGTAATATTATTTGCATTTAGATTTTCAAACATTGCCATTTTATCACACCTACTTATGAGCAGTACAGCTCTCTTTTTCACATCTTGTCCAAAATGTGTTTCTCGCATGTAGCACAATGGCGCAGTCGGTGTGTGAAATCAATGTTTGGGACAGATTAAGAAAATCACAGTGACACTGTTCATGAGCAGAGGTCTTAAAATGGCTATGTTGAAAATTTGGTGAAAAAATTCCTAAAATGATTGGTTTCTGAGCTTGCGTTCTAAGAGTTCATACGCTACTTCTAAGTGCGTGAATTTTTTTTATTTTAACTCCACATTATGTGCTACATGTAAAACAGTTTACTCAAAACTTGGTCTTGCCTTTAAATTAGGGTCCTCCCTCAATGATGCTGCCTGGCTTGCTTATTGCACAAGGATTTCTCCTCCCTGCTCTGACATATTGCTCTCAGGTTTACCTTAAAGCTAGCAAAGGAGCACTCCAGAAATGGAGCACCTGCTATAACACTATATGCAGATTTGCTCTCCCTGCTCACAGACTTACCCATCATTGCCTGCTCTACTTGAAACTAAATTGGCTCTCCCCAGACTTGCTCAGACACTATTCTGCGGGCTGTACAATTGATAATATGATCAGAACGGGGTCCCCTAAATACCTTGCCGAACTATTAACTCAGCCCTCCCAAGCATACCTCCTCAGGGCATCCACTCAAACCCAACTTGAAATTCCCAGATATCTCACAAATAAGGAGAACGATCCTTCGCCATATCTGCCTCCCGCTCCTGGAACTCTATTCCCTCCCACATCAAACTCTCCAAATCCCACAAGGCCTTTAAACTGGGTCTTCGGGCACACCTATTAGAATCCGACTGCTGCTCTTGTGCTGTAACTTGAGCCTCTCTCCTAACATTTTCTCCTCCCTATGGCACTTACTGATTTCCTGCTGGTCTCCAAAATCTGAAAGTTTCCAACATCCAGCAGAAATCCTATTGTTATAATGCTGCTTCATTTAAGTTTTGTTTGCTGTTTGTCGTTTCAATTTAGTCATTGATGTATCATCAGATAAAAATAATTAATGTAATGTTATCTGTTTCTCTTTGTCATCACTGATAATGACTGTACCTGGCTAAATACTGTTCAGATGTTTGTTCTCACCTCATGCTGCGTCATGAAAATCTCTTTAATGTTGACTCTGGTCTCACCTGTCTGTACTCTCCTGGGTCGTGCCTGAATATAGGCAACATTGTTGTCTAGTGCACTTACCCGGTAAACAAAAACCAAGTAAATAAATATTTGCAGTCCAGAATTTCAACAGTGCCATTTTACCACATCTACTTATGAACAGTACAGCTTTAATTTTGCACATCTCGCCCAAAATGTGTTTCTGCACACATAGCGCACAATGGCGCAGTTGGTGTGCGAAATCAATGTTTGGGACAGATTAAGAAAATCACAGTGACACTGTTCATTAGCAGAGGACCTAAAATGTTTATGTTGAAAATTTGGTGAGAAAAGATCTTAAAATGACTGTGTTATGAGCGTGCGTTGCGCAGTTTCTAAGAACGCTTGTACCTTCGCACATTTGCAATATTTTTCACTCCAGATTGCCAACACTGCCATTTGCTTGCACCTCCTTATGAACAGTACAGCTGTCATTTTTCACATCCCGGCCCAAATGTGTTTTTGCACTTCCGGCGCAGACAAGCGCGGTCGTTGTGGGAAATCCATGTTTGGGACACATTAGGAAAATCACACTGACATGGTTCATTAGCAGAGGTCCTAAAATGGCTATGTTGAAAATTTGGTGACAAAAGTCCATAAACTAACTGTGTTACGCGCGTGTATTGCGCAGTTTCCACGCACTCTCGTAACTTCGCACATTTGCAATATTTTCATGCCATATTTTCAACATTGCTATTTTTCGTACCTCCTTATGAACAGTACAGCTGTCATTTTTCACATCCTGGCCAAAATGTGTTTTTGCACTTCCTGCACAGAATAGTGCGGTCGGTGTGGGAAATCACTGTTTAGGACACATTACAAAAATCGCAGTGACACTGTTCATTTACAGTGGTCCTAAAATGCCTATGTTGAACATTTGGTGATGAAAGTCCATAAAATTACTGTGTTACGAGTGTGCGTTGCGCAGTTTCCACGCACGCTTATAACTTTGCACATTTGTAATATTTTCACTCCACATTTTCAACATTGCCATTTTCCCACACCTCCTCATGAACAGTACAGCTGTCATTTTTCACATCCTGGTTGAAATGTGTCTTTGCAGTTCCTGCATAGAATACCGTGGTTGCTGTGGGAAATCAGTGTTCAGGACACAGTAACAAAATCACAGTGACACTGTTCATGACCACAGGTCAGTAAATGCCTATGTTGAACATCTGGTGATGAAACTCCACAAAAAGGCGGCTGTCGATACGTATGTGTTGCGTGGTTTCCACGTATGCTCGGAAGTGCAAGCATTTTTAATATTCCCACTACAGATTTTCAACGTTGCCATCTCTTCATACTTCCCAATGGATGGTACAGCTGTCATTCTTCACATCCTGCCCGATCTGTGTTTTCGTACATGTGGTGAAGAATGGCACTGTCACTGTTGGAAGTCAGTTTTCAGGACACATTGATAAAATCACACTGCCACTGTTCATGACAAGAGGTCCCAAATGCTTTCATGAGGTGGGGTCACAAAAAGGCCATGTTCAAAATTTGTTCTGTAAGTACCAACAAATGTCTGAGGCATTACGGATTCTAACCATAATGTCCTACCCTGTACAGAAAGACAGGCATCGGGGTGTGCCTTTGCATTGCCAACTGTACTGCTCATGCCATCCCACCCCCCACCCCCAGCCACTGACAGGCATCGAGGTGTACCTTGGACTCTTCGTCCCAAGACTTCACCCCATTCTCCTATGCTGCACCCATTTCAACATATGTCCTTATGGAATGGGGTGACTGTAAAGCCAAACACCCTAAGGCACACCTCAACATTTGTCGGTGTCTGCAGAATAGGGTGAGGTGACATGGCTTGACCGTTATGAGTGACGACCCAAAACCTTACCTCAAATCCTGTCCGTCTCTACAGGATGGAGGTGGGGTTCATGTGAAGTTCAGTACTTCACTGCCATTCCTATTCTGCATCTGTCTAACTCCTGCATTTCTAATGCTAATACCAGCAAGCAAACATTTGGCATTGACAAATGCTTGTTCTAGTTCCGTACTGTCCAGGAAGAGATTCTTCTATAATGAATACTCTGTGGGACCTGAATTTTTCTACTTTCTGGCATAGGTGGTAGAAGGGTCTGAAAAGTGGTTGGGCCAAAGATGTAAAGGGGACACCCCCCCCCCCCTGCTGGTTGAGTGTGTTCACCTGCACCCCTATTTTTTAATTGATCAAATCTGTCTGTAATATGTGCAGTGACTCCCCATCAATGACTGATAGCTTCTCTCTGTGTCTAGTGCCTTGATACCACCCCCGCCACCCCCAACCGAGGTCTGGCCCTTCATTTTTATTTTGGAAGTCTGAACACTGTGCTTTAACTCAATACGCCATGACTCCAGCCCACCACCATCAACCCTAATCAGGCCTTCACTTTACAAAATTCAGTTGCTGACACCCTGCATGCCACAAAGAGAGTGATTAGTAAATAACCCTGTTTACTGCACAAGCTACATTTTAAAGGCACAGCCCTCCTTAATAATAAATTAACATGGTTGCAAAAACTGATAGGGACAGGTCCTACCACTTGTGAATTGACATATTTTGCAACATGGAGGCCCAACAGAGTTGGTGAGCAGGGTATTAGAGCCCTCTGTAGGAGAGCTTGATTGGACATTTCTCCCATCTAGCTCAGCACTCTTAGCAGCTAGGCCAAATCTGCAGCAGAGCAGGGTGTTTGTGACTTAGATGGTTTGGGTTTTCTTGGTGCAAGCATGCAGCAGCCAACTACAGTAAATTTATCTGCTGTAACTGAGGAGCAGGTGCAGGAGGCTGTGTCTCAATCCACTGTGTTAGGGGTGGGAAGAATGAAAGATGTCCTTACAGAGAGTGGAGATGCTTAAGGGGGAATGCACAGAAGGCAGAGAGTAGCAGCTTCGGGAGATTAAGAGGATATGAGCAGTGTTGGAATTATACTTCCAGAGCTACCGGGGCCCTAAGAAATTTGGATCAGGGACCACCTGTGGCCGTATTAAATCCGCGTGTAACGCATGCAAAAGGGTCAAATGGAGAGCACACTGCAGTAAACAGTACTCATTAGTTTGTGTACCCCGTGTTTTCTTTGTAAAAACAAGCATACAATTCAAAGTCTTGTGCTACATAGCTTTTAATGGATTTTCTAAAAGCTATATACTATATTTGATCATGGCATGTTATTTATTTGTAAACTGCTAGTACCTGGGAAAGACACACTGAGCCAAAGCTTATTTCTAGGTGTGATCCAGGAGAAGGAAACTAGGGGGCACAAAGTTAAAAAAAAAAAAAAAAAAGGCAACATTGCACACTTAGTTATTCATTTATTTACTTACTGATTTATTTGAGGGTAGGGAGGTGGGGGAGAACACTGCAATCTAACAAGGTACAATAAATACAAAACAGTAACAGCAGTGCAAAAAGCAAATACTAGGTGCATAGAAATACAGTACAATGAGGTGCATGAAGTTAAATAAATTTGCAAATGTACAAACGCGATGCAACCCCCAGGTGGCGCTATCCCGAGGGCTACTACCCCTGCCTGCATAACTGCTAACAAGTTAAGGGGCCTAGGTCCAATGGCGGGTGCCTTTACCCAGAGGTCGGGGTTAAGACAGTCTGGTATGACTTGGTCACAGCCCTCTGGGTCACTGCAACCCCCCCTTTCTTCCCACTAGTGGCCCACACAGTATATCAGAAGCACCCTCACAGTATACACAGTACACACAGTATACACAGAGGGGGGCAGTATAGCGCAGTGATCTAAGGCTCTGAGCTGCAAATCTGGTGACATCCAGCAGACCAGACCTAGGTTTGAATCCCACAGCTTCCACTTGCATACTGTGTGACCCTGAGCAAGTCACTTAACCTCCTTGTGCTCCCAGGTCACTCCTGTAAAAAAGCTTTCAGCTTAGTGTGCTATACCTGGTTAAACAAATAAAATAAAAAAATAAATACACTTACCCCCAGGACTGGTTCGATCAGCTTGACTCTGGGGACCCCCTGTAAAACAAGATGATACAATGCAAAAGCCACAGTACAACACTTTAACATAAATGAATACCACAGACAGTGTAACTTTGCTGAAACAAACAGATCTGATTTATTTAGGGAATATAACAAGGACAGGGGAAAATCAGGTTAATTAGTTTAGTCACCTTAATAATCACAGTACTGTGCGCATGTTCAGAGTCCCAAATTGTCACTTTCACTGGGTACCCAGGATGGGATGGGGTGGGGGCTAGCCAGGATCGTGCAGCTGGATGGGGCCTGTGATGGAAACAACACTTAATTGTAATCCGGAGCGGATGGCTCAGTTCGTGAAGAAATGAAACAGCAACAAATAGATGAGACAATTGCAATTTGATAAACAGATGGCAGGGAGCTACCCTGCTTTGTACCTACAGACTCAATGCTGGGAACTGGATGGAAAGCAGATTGTCCTGGATTGCCAGGAGGAGCAGAACATGTGGAAAAGGTCCTTGTGATTGGACCCCACTGCAGTTTAGGGCAAATAGATGTAGTCTGGATTAAGCTGGGGTTTACTTCCAGCTTCATGCACTCAATTCACTGTACAGGGAATTTGAAACGCGATTCCCCACAAGCACTACCCACATTTATATGTAAAAGGAAAGTACTATACCAGGCAGGCTGCTTCTCGATCCCAACCGCAATTACTGCATGCTACCGGGGAGAACACACAGCAGCTTCAGTTCCTGACAGACTGAGCGCGATTCAGCAATTTCTCCAGTCTTCTACAGGGTGAGCCTGGTTTCTACACTTCAGATCTCCTTGACTCTCTTCACAGGTCGGATTCAGTCCGAACAGGCGCTTGCACAAGCTGCAGACCGAAACTTAGGGCCTTACACATGATTCCCGCACTAAAACTACACACCGAAGAAGCACACAGTTCCCTGTCTCTTCACTGCCCAAACTGATCTGATCTTTCCAGTAGACAGAGACAGGCATTTCCTTTGAGTTCCTCCCAGTTCAATTGGCTGGTTTGGCTGTCACTCACAATCAGACTCCCCTTTTGGTGCAAAAGTGCTGAGCGCAAACTGCAATCTCGCAGCATTGGCCATACAGTACATAGGTGGCTTCTCCACAATGAGAGTGAAGTTCTGATTTGCCAGCAGCAGGCTCCATTTCAAAGGTCCCCCCACACTGATTGGTCCAGTTCAGCAGTTCAACCAGAATGGAGGGCTAGGCAAACACAGTTCTGACTGCAAATAAAAGCAGGTTAGACAAACTGTATTTTCGTTATTACTCTAAATGATTTCTGGCAAACAGTTACATCTTTGAAAAGTGCTCACTCTGCCCACTTAGTGACGGCAGAAATGGAGCGATTTGGCAGCAGCTCGAGTGGGACTCAAGCAGGGAAACACACAGTCCCCCCATAGAAACTAATTATGTCTGCAAGCAGACAGCTCTTAAAGAGACAGTACCAGAGGCTCTAAAAGCACTCACAGATAAACAGCTTAAATGCCAAACACCATTCACGCTTGGAGCATTCAAGCAAGATCCTGGAAGACTTTTTGGGAACCCCCATTTGCAGGGGGGTTACACGCAGTTCATGTGTAGAGAAGGAACAATACTGTAAATTGGTGAGGGTGGATGGGGGTACGAGTATACAGTGCAAAGACGGGGCAAGAGAGAGCCATGGCCAGAGGGTGGTGGTCAGCAGCTTTTGACATGATAAATTATACCAAGATAAAACAAAGACATTAGAGTTACACACTGAGTAAAATATACTGCATAGCAGCACAACCTTAGAGCATATAAATCATACAGCTGAGCTTCATCATTTAAAATGCAGCTGCTGGCCACGTTTACTGTTTGTGGAATATATAAACGCTTCCCATGAACACACTGTGTTCTTGACAATGAATTATTGTATCATGCATTTGATTTGCCTAAACACCTGTAACCGAATTCAAAATTTGTGCACAGTTATATATAAGCTCAGTATGCACTGTACTTAAATGTCTGTATACCTGACTGACTCCTTTGAAAATAGGTACTTGCCAGGATGATTTTAGTAACTAAAAACAAAACTAAAGTAAATGGCAGAAAGTCATATTTTCTCTTCCAAAGTTATGGTTTGAAAAGCAAAGTGGGCACCACTTTCTGAGCTTGACCAGTGCAAAAAAAAAAAATAGTTAAACATGAACCTTGCTAACCCCCCCAAAAAATGCACAATAAAACTTTAGAAAATGGATAAAGTGGAACTCATATTCTGATTGGCTGAAACAGCCTGGCACCCGGGATGTTATTTCTCAATAATGCTCGCAAAATAACGAGTGCTACTTTAGCATGCCGCATTACTAAGTAAATTCGTAACTTGCAAACTGCCATGTTCTACCCCACTCGTTTACCGAGATTTACCTTGCTAGACAGAATAACAGGAGCCAAACTGCCCCACTAAAAACAAAGAGAAAAGCCATTTTTGTACTAAAGAAAATGTACGTCGTCCCCCAAATCCAGTCTAGTTCCTTTTTTCCTCCATAAAAAAAACGGTGGTTCCTCGCAGAATAATGCTACACTAGCGCTATCCCCCATTCAGCCACACTGTTTCCCTAGAAACCAAAAAAAAATTCAGAAGCAACAACTGCAACACAAAACCGTTCTTTTTTCAAAATAATCACTGTCCTTTACCATACTCAACTCTCCCATTCGTCATCCATGTCAGCTCACAGCATGTATCACACTAGCGTTGGAAAATCGTGCCATGTTTGAAAGGACATGAAAAACGGAACAAAAACATGTACCTCTCTTCACAGCCAGTCTCCAGATCACCAGGCTAGTATTTCCCTGTTCCCAGTGATGATCGTTAGAGAAATCGAAATAAAGCGCTCTCCTCTGTTGTGTCTGTGTGTGTGGTGGTTGGTGGTAGTGGTGTGGGGGCGTCAGGAGACAAAGCAGCAATTGCGTTTAACCTGGACATCATGCTCATGTAAAGAAATTGTAAAAAGAAAACAAAAAATCAGCAGCGCCCTCTAGTGGTGATTTCACAAAAACATTGCACTACTTTACTACAACAGTTACTTATAATAGTTTTTTATTTATTTTTTAAATATGTATTTTTTAATTTTGTATGTATTTTTTTTAAGTCAACTATAGCCCATTTTCTAAGTGTAATAATGCCACTCCAGGGTGGGGCGTTATAGGATATAACAGACCTTCAAGGTCCGTTTATATCACAATAACGCCCACCCTGTTGGGTATTATTACTTACATAATTAATTAATTATATAAGGCCTATAAAATGAGTAGAGCAATCCAAGCTACTGATGCCTTAAAACAGGCTGACACCAGGCATTCATCTCGGCATCTGCATACCATCATGCCATCTGAGTAAAATGTACCAGTGCAGCCTGCCCCTGGCTCATCACCTCAAATATCATACTGCCAGTATAAAATGCATATTTTTAAAAAGATGTCATGTTCATTTTCAACATCCTGAAGGGGGAAATCAGGAAATGGCTACTCCTTCTCCTCATATTCAGTTCTTGTCTCTCCCCCTCTCTTCTCCACCTGCCCTTCTTGGTCACCAGTGTGAACAACTTAACCCCATCCTTTTTACTCCAACAGCACTTGCGTGCTACCTCGAGCCTGCTCCTGGTACACTCATGCACTATAAATGGTTCTATTGCATTATTACTGTTTCGTATGCTTATATGTTCTTTTGTATGATTTTGGACATGTATTGTAATTTACCCAATGTTCCACTACTGTTTATTGTACAATACCTTGTGTTCCAACTGTTGCACAATCTTACAATGTTGTAGTGTTTGTACTACCCACATACTATTGTAACTGATCATCCTTCACAACCCTATGTAACCTCTCCCCCCAGGTCGCACCGTGAGACGAGCAACTTGTTGTTCAGTGTGCCCTCCTGGTGAAACATTTCAATAAATAAATAAAATAATATTGTTCCCCCACCCAAACCTGTTAGCAAACCAAAGTGAAGAAAGCGTGTCTGCTGCTGTACATTCACCAAGATTCAATAAAAGTTCTTATCATATTACTAAATTTTCTAGGGGTGTCTTCTATGTGTGTGATGCAGTAGCAGAACAAACACAATCCAGTGAAATCCACCCCTCCAAGCTCCTCTTAAGGACTGACCTATCACCCTTTTTGCAAATGCAGCAAGACACAACAAGGTGGCCCATGTGCTGAGATAACCACACTTCCAATGGATATAAAGCCCTCTGCCTTCAGTGTTGGGTCTTACAACTCCCCTAGGCAGCCAGTTAGCCAGTTATCTCTGCATAAGGCCCACCACCACTCTGTCATGTATTACTACATGCTGGATCATGAAACCCCATTCCACACCAGCTCATCAAAACCTTTCCCCCTTGTTTCATAATTTTTTAGTCCTCTCCTACCACCCCATGTTTTAGATAGGGCTGGCAGTATAGCCTAGAGGTTAGAGTAATGAGCTATGAACCAGCTTGATAAATCCAACAGACCTGGGTTTGATTCCCACAGCCTCCACCTATATACTGTGTGACTCACTTAACCTCCCCAGTGCTCCCAGGTCGCCCCTGAAAATAGGCCCTTGTGCCTAGTGGGCCTTACCTGGTTACCAAAAGAATAAAATAAATAAAAACATCCAAAGTCAGGTACACCAGTTGCCATAGTTTTTGGTATGCTTGAGTGGTTTATACCTAGAGCCCCGGTGGTGTGTCTTATGGTACAAGACAATCAGACTCCTTTCTTGAGGTTCGGGCAGCAGCCAGAACCACTCTACTATGCTTTGCGCTCCTGTCACCCAACCTCATGATCGGAGCCTCTTCTACCACAAGAGACACCCCACTGAGGCCCCAGTATTTTTAGTATCCAAACTATCGTGTTTTGATTTTTAAGCAGCAATGGAGGGAGGTGCCAGCCCACAAGATAGTACAAGATTTTTTGGGGTGGGGGTGGGGGGTTACCGGGTAAGGTCCACTGGGCAGGTAAGGTCTACTATAAGCACAAGTGCCTATTTTCAGAGGCAACCTGGGAGCACTGGGGAGGTTAACAGTACGCAAGTGGAAGCTGTGAGACTCAAACCCAGCTTGGCTTGATTAACCAAGCTCATTTACAGCTCGTTACTCTAACCTCTAGGCTAGGCTATACTGTCACATTGTAAAAATCTAAATATACTAAGCTACTAAGGAGTATACAAACATTATATTTTTTTAAATAACACAAGTTTTGCTGAACTTAGGTCTATATCCTGCTCTTAGTTTGTAACTGTAAACTACTAATTAACTAAAAATGCCACCGACAAATAACCTTATTCCTGGGAATGACAATGAAAGTAGGCAGAATTGCCTACTTCTCCTTTCACAGACACAGAATTTGTTGGCAGATAAGAACTGCTAGTCCCACCTAGTCTGTCCATTGTGTCCCTGCTGATATTGTTTGACAGATCCTACCTGATCTCTGACTACTTCCCCCCCACCACAAACTGCAGCCCCCGCCCTCCTGCATGGTTGCAGCCCATCACTTTCCCAGTCAAGTAAAACTGCATAAAACAAGCATTTGTCAATGCCATAGTTCGTCGTTTGGAATTGATGTTGGTACGCACAGATTGGTAGGACTACAGTTCCCAGCAGAAAGAACAAGTTATGCCACCAAGTTCACATTCCCGTTGCAGTACAATGAAATGCATACTTGTTTCCTTAATTCATGGTCTGGCTTTGAAGAGTGAATATGTGCCTGCGGTTCAGAGAAGATGAAGGCACTGGAGCCCCACCATGGGTTGGGTTGGGGGGGACGTTATGGTTAGAATTAGAAACCCTAATGCCTGGGCGTTTGTTGGTATTGTACTATGAATTTTCAACATGGTCTTTTGTGACCCCCACCTCATGAAAGCACTTGGGACCTCTGCTCATGAATAGTGGCACTGTGATTTTGTTAATCTGTCCCGAACGTTGATTTCTCACAGGAACTGTGCCATTCTGCACCACATGTGCGAAAACACAGTTCGGGCAGGATGTGAAAATTACAGCTGTACCATTCATAAGGAGGTGTGAAGAGAAGGCAGTGTTGAACATCTGGAATGAAAATATTAAAAATGCTCGAACTTACAAGCATATGTGGAAACTGCACAATGCATGCTCGTAACAGTCATTTAGTGGAATAATTTCACCAACATTTCAACACAGGCATTTTGTGACCTCTACTCATGAACATTGTCACTATGATTTTCTTACTCAGTCCTGAATGTTGATTTCCCACAGCGACCACGCCGTTGTGCAAAAACACATTTCAGGCAGGATGTGAACAATGATAGCTGTACTGTTCATAAGGAGGTGTGCAAAACTGACAACGTTGAAACTATTACAAATCCTCAACATTACGAGAGTGCGTGGAAACTGCGCAATGCACACTCATAAAATAGTCATTTTATGGACTTTTGTAACCTAATCTTCAACATAGGCATTTTGGGACCTCTGCTCATGAACAGTGCCACTGTGATTTTCTTAATCTGTCCCAAACACTGATTTCCTATAGCAACCGTGCTACTCTGCGCCAGAAGTGCAAAAACACATTTAGGCCAGGATGTGAAAAATGACAGCTATACTGTTCATAAGGAGGTTTAAAAAAAATGCCAATGTTGAAAATCTGGAATGAAAATATTACAAATTCACAAAGTTACGTGTGTGGGTGGAAACTGCACAATGCACGCTCATAACACAGTCATTATATGGACTTTTGTCACTAAATTTTCAACACAGGTATTTTGAGACCTCCACTCATGAACATTGTCACTGTGATTTTCATAATCTGTCCCAAACACTGATTTCCCACAGCGGCTGCGCTATTCTGCACCGGAAGTGCGAAAATGCATTTCGGCCAGGATGTTGAAATGACAGTTGTACTGTTCATGAGGAGGTGTAAAAATACCAATGTTGAAAAATCTGGAGTGAAAATATTACAATTAAGTTACGAAAGGCAGGCGAACCGCACACACACTGTGAAATAGTAATTTTTGAATTTTGTCACTGAATTTTCAACATAGTTTTTTGGAGCCCACCTCATGAACAGTTACACTGTTGTTTCATTAATCAGTCCCGCAAGGTGATTCTGTGCAGTGACTGTGAAATCACTTTTCCGGATCGATTAACCAGATGACAGTGACTGAATTCATGAGGTGGGGTCCCAAGAACCCCATGTTGAAAATGTGGTGCAAGCTTCCTAAAAATGGCCGAGATATGCACCAAAGTAAAAAAAAAAAAAAAACAATTTATGCCATTATACAGCTTACCGGCATTTCTTCAGTTCGCGGTCTGTTTTGAAGAGTGCAGACTTGTTCCCGGTCCACCGAAGATCGTCACGCCATGGTCCGGAGGTAAGTATGGGGTGAGGGGGGGTGTGTGTGGGGAGGTGGGTGCACAGAGGGTGGGCGTGGATTGGGGGAAGGACCACCAGAATCAACATGGGACCGTTTTCTAGTTTACAGGTTTAATTTGTTTTTTAAAAACCTTGCGGGAAGGTTTTCTTTTTTACAGGGACATTTGGCATGCTGGGGTGGGCTCCCAGCATGCCACCTGAGTGTTTGGTGGGGCTGTAGCTGACGGGGGATTGGGCACCCCCATCAACACATACTGAGTGTTGGGGGGGGGGAACAAGAGCCAAAGGGGATTGGGTACCCTCCTCAGCACACAAGAAATTGGGGGAGGGGGCATTATGCCGATGGGGAATGGGTTCCCCGTCAGCAAAATAAACTGGAAGGGGGCATGCTGACAGGAGGATTGGGCACCCCTGTTGGCACATATAAGTGCGGGGCAGAGCCGAGGGATTGGGCACCCCTCGGCACACAACAAATTTGGGAGGGGGACATTATGCCGATGGGAGTGGGCTCCTGTTGGCAAAATGAACGAATGGGCATGCTGATAGGGGATTGGGCACCCCATTGTTTGTTTTTTTTTAACTGTGCGGGGGAAGGCCTGGGCTCAGTGCATTCACACTGCTGTAAGCTACAGCAGTGTGAATGCACAACCAGGAATGAAATGCAGGAATGCAACTTCAAAGGACTGAGCCGCACTACTATTGGTGCGGCTCCAGTCCTTTGAAAAGTTGTCCTGCTCAACCTGAACAGCTGAACGTGAGTCATCACCAGCCTGCCGACTGATTCGCCTGCCACTGACCTGCCCCTACAAATGGAGCTCTCCATTGGGCACACCCCTGTAAAGCACCTTATAGCAATGAGTTCATCTGCGCCTTCGCGCCACAACAAACTCAAAAACTAGCTTTGGCTCAGTGAGTGTTGTCAACAAAAATGCAATTAGTGACTTACACCTAATAATGTGCTCACAAGACAAAATGTAAAATAGCAATAAACTATTTATTGGGGGATATTCACAAGGGATTGGGGGATGCAAAGCAAAACAGTTTTTTCGCAGAAACTTGTTAACTCTGGTTGCAGACTTGGCCACGTAAACACTTTAAAACAGCAGTACATGTAGCAGTGACCATACAGTGACAGTAGCAGTAATAGTGACTGTAACAGTGGCAATAAGAGTGACAGTGCAGTGCCCATACCTCTCAACCTCCTGCCTCATAAATCAGGGACAAGGCTTAAAAAAAATCAGGGATAAAGGAGCAAAATCAGGGACACATCTTCAAAATTGCTGATAGCCACTCAGGAAGCTGTTAGAATAAGTGGCTTAGTGTAAAATGCATTTTCTAAGGAAGAACACATCTGTAACTTTAATGTTTGCCATTATTTTGTGCTTCCATCCTCCACTGTATGGTCATGGAAACACAATTTTTACAAGGGACAGATTAAAATTTTGAGGCAAAATCAGGGGCATCCCTGAAAATCAGGGACAGTTGAGAGGTTTGGTGCCCACCCTCCCACCAGGCAAGACCATACAGTGGCAAATAACACTGCAAACCTTTTTAATATTACCAGCCCACTTATACAGGGGGCACTACCCACTGGTACCAGTTTAACCCTTAAACCTTAACGGGAGCTCTCTATACTTTGCTGGGCACCCAGCCATAGACACATTGCAGGCCAGTGACACTGTAGCTGGTTGACTGATGGTGGTGCACCTTAAAATAAACAGAACAGTCAAACCCCCTACAAAAAAACACAGGCTATGCAGTTGCATAAGTGGCCAACCTCCAGATGAGGTATTTGAAGCTCCTGACCTATTGGCCAAATCTGCTTACAGTATTTGGTGACAATATTTTGTACAAGCTTTCCCAGTTGCAGGGCAAGCCCTGAGAGTACTCACAGTTCTGATGTACCAGTTCTTTTTTTTCAGTTTAATATACTTTATTAAATTTAACAGAAACCATACACAACAAACAAATACCATTCCTGAGTAGCTCCCCCAGTAGTTACAAGATATGCAAGATAACGTGCTCCACAGTAATATGGAGAGCTAAAACCATAACAGTATAAGGCCCCCTCAAATAGGAAGGCAAATCCAACATGACATGGCCTGGTGTTAGCAAGTAAAACCTAGCAATACCTATACACCTAAATCCTAAACAACCCCTCGACCCTCCCTTCCACCCCACCCACCCGGAGCATCCGATGTGGAGACTTAGTAATAGTATCAATCAAGTTATAACTCTAACTTTGCTGAACAGAGGCTGGAGCAACCCATCTTCCTCTTGTTAGGGCAAGTGTATCTCCTACTCTGAGCAGATGGAGGAATCTACCCCCCTCCTCCCAAATACTTGAGTTAGCTAATGAGCTACGTAAAATGGGTAGCAGAGCCATGAACGGGCCCCACCTATCCTTGAAGATTCCCTGGCAGTTATGCCTCGAGGCTATCTGTTTTTCTAGTTCCAGAGTTTGAAGTATCTCTGCATGCCATTCTCTTAGGGAGGGGCTATCCTGGTCTAACCAATGGTGAGTGATGACCAGTTTCGCCACCATGGAAATAAGAAGACATGTGGGACTTAAGGCTATCCAGCATGTACCCAGGAAAGTGGCTCAGCAAACAGATCTGTGGGGTAAAGTAAGGCTCTAGACCCAATAAGGGATCCAGAGAGCCTCGAATTCTCTGCCAGAGGTGGGTAACTCGGTCGTAGTCTCATAGGATATGTTTAAGCATCCCTTCCAGTTTCCCACATTTGGTGCAAAGAGGGGATGCCAATCTCCCCATCCGAGGAGACGAGCGGGAGAGAAGTAAAGGTTATGCAAGATTAAAAACTGCAGAAAACGGAGTCGTTCTTGCTTTACGTACTTATAAAGTCTCTGCCACGCTCTTTTCCATTCTTTGTCATCAAGGGTTAATTTCAGCTCATGCTTCCAGTAGTAGCATACCCCCTGTGGGAGGTGAGGATCATGGAGTTGTAAGAGCTTATAAAACAGGGAGATCGCAGGGGCTGTATAGCTATATCCATGAGTGTCTGCTTTAGGGGGGTTTCAGGAGTCTGCCATGGCGATGGGCCCAGAAAAGAATAAATCATCCCACTCAGCTGCAGGTGTTTAAAGAAGTGGTTAGAGGGTATTGAGAACTTACTCTGAAGCTCCCCAGCTGAACAAATTTTCCCATCAGTTAAGTGCCAACGAGTGCTGGGCAAAAGATCTCAGGAATAGTGCAACTGGCAATTTTAAAATGAGGATTGCAAACAGAGGCTGATTGAGGTCTTTGTATAATGACAAGGGCAAGTAAGAGCTAATCTGGCAGAGCGCTTTAAGTGACCACCACAGAGGAGGAACCTGCAGAGATTTAGGAAGTTCCAAAGGTTTAGAAAAGATAAGAGATTTTAAGTCAATACCCTTGGAGCGACATAGCTGTTGTTCCAGAGATAACCACTGAGGAGAGTATCCAGTATTAAAAGGACCAGCGTGATAGGAGCTCCACTGAAAGATTTTACAGCAGTGGATTGAGCAGTAGTATAAAAAGATATTAGGGAGACACAGGCCTCCCAGATCTTTCGGGAATGTCATTTTGAGATATGCTCTTCTCACCGCCTTCCCTTGCCATAAGAAATCTGAAAGCATGGACTGTAACTGGAGAAACCACTGCTTAGTGAGGTATGGGCTCACCATGCTGAGCGGGTAGAGTAACCTTGGCAGAATTTTCATTTTAATTACATTCACACGACTCCAAAGAGAGAGGGAGATGTTTCCATCTTTGTAGGTCCGTTCTAATGTTTTGGCAAATTGGGGAGAGATTAAGCTTAATCAAGCTCAACAAGGAACGAGAGATTTTAATACCCAGATATGTAAGAGTTTTGGGCTCCCAGGCAAGGCCTAAGTTCATGATCCAGTGTCTCTGGACATAATGATTAAGGGGCATAACTCTGGATTTCTCAAGATTTAACTTATAACCCGTTACCTTGGAGAACTTATGGAAGTTTTGTGGATTTTTGAGATGCAGTAATAAGTCATCCGTAAAAGCAGACAATGAGACTGAGACATTCCCCACTCGGATACCCTGATTCCCCTGGCAAGATTTCCAGAGCAGATAAGGGGTTCTAGATAGGGTTTAAAAAGAAACTGGGAAAGAGGGCACCCTTGCCTAGTTCCTCGGGCTAAAGGAAGGGGAGTGGAAAGGACTCCGTTACATTGAATTCTGGCTGTAGGTTGGTAGTACAGAACCTTAAGCAAATCGCAAAACAATGAGGGGAAACCAAATCTACATAGAACTTCGAACAAGAAAGGCCAGGAGACCCGATTGAATGCTTTTTCGGTGTCAAGTGACACCAAAACAGATGGTGTGGGCCTTTCTCCCACACTTGAGATAAGGTGAAGGACTTTACACGTATGACCTTAGGATAGCCTCCTTGCTACAAAACCTACTTGAGTATGACTTAGTAGGCCTTGCCAAACCTGAAGGAGACAGGCAGGATTTTGGCAAGAATCTTCACATCAGAGTTTAGTAGCAATATAGGATGGTAATTGCCCTGTACTAAGGGAGACTTACCTGGTTTAGGGAGAATCGTAATCCAGACTTGGGTAAATAAGCAGTCTGACAGGCCTGAAGAATGTAGGTAGCTGAATAACTGTGTAAGAACAGGTGCCAGCTCATTAATTAAAAATGGCATTAAATGAGTTGTTGAACCCGTCCAGTCCCAGGGCTTTATCTTTAGGCATTTGTTCTATCACTCGTCTCACTACCAGTTCCGAAATAGGGGCTTGTAGGATAGCTTGTTGTCACTGGGTGAGAGTAGGCAGTGTAACTGAATCCAAAAATTTCTCTATGGAGTCAGTTTCTGAACGCCTATTGTCCTCAGGTGTATAGAGCTTTTCATGATATATTGTCTGAAAGCTTCCGCAATATCCCTGGGTTGGGTAAGAATGAATCCCCCTGGTGAGGGCTGGAGACTTTGAATCATGCTTTGACCTTCTAATTGTCTAAGCCTTAAGGCTAGAAGCCTGCCTGCCTGCCTTCTCGCCTGCTTCCAGGTATCTAAACTTGACCCTCTGTAGGGCTAAATCTGCCTTTTCAGCCAGAAGCCCAAAGTACTGAGCCTTCAGCGTATGTAATTTGGCCCAGCTGGCCTGAACAGTCGAGGCTGAGAGATCCCGTTCTAGAACTCACATTTGATTTAGCAACTGCCTGGTTGATTCTTCCCTATTCTTTTTTATTTTAGAAGCTAGTTTGATACACTCTCCCGTAATCGCACATTTTGCTGTCCCCCACAGCATAGTCAGGGAGGTAACAGTACCGTCATTTTTCCAGAAGAAATTCTGAATAAATTCAGTGAGAGTTTTGACAAACTGGGTGTCTCGTAGCAGCCCTGAGTTGAAGCGCCAGTACCTGTCCTGGGTCCCCAGCCCCCAGCGAGTGCTCCATATACATCGGAGCATGGTCGGATATCACCGCTGGCAAGATGTCACATGTTAGAAGTCCCGAGAGACCTGAAGTGGTAATCAGGAAATAGTCAATTCATGAAAACGAGTTGTGGGGAGGAGAACAGAAAGTATACTGTCTATATGTGGGATGAAGAATGCGCCATGGGTCCCCTTGGCCTAACGTATCCATAAACTGTCTGAGCCCCCTCTGGGCCGGTGACAGCCCCCTCCAGTATGCCCCTGATCTATCAAGATCAGCATGATACACCAAATTCCAGTCCCCACCCAAAATTATAGGGGAGCAAGGATAGGCTGATAACTACAACAGAAGTTTTGAGAAAAAAATGGAGGAATCTATATTGGGGCCATAAACCCCTCTCAGGAGAATATCTGTAAGGCACAACTGCTCCTGTAAAAGGAGGAAGCGGCCTTTCGGGTCGTAGCATTCCTCCACCAACTGAAAGGGGATGCCCCTTCTTATTAGGATGCCCACACTCACCCCCGCTTGCTACTGGAGCCCACCCCAAACACTTGACCTACCCAACCCGTCCGGAAATACTGTGTGTCCTTGTGCTTGCGGTGAGTCCCCTGTAGAAAGACCACATCTGGTTGATATTTCTTGAGATGACGCAGTATCATATACCATTTATGCTTGTCGTTCACCCCTTTTACGTTCTAGGATGTAAATTTATATATAGTCCCCATTCTCCCTCCAATGGGCCCTTGTTGCCCAAGTCTCTGAAACATAGAAACATAAAATTTGACAGAAGATAAGGACCGCTTAGCCCACCTAGTCTGCCCATTCTCCTACCTAACAGATAAGCTGCAGATCCTAGTTAACCAACAGTTTACTTCCTCCTATCGCCCACTAGGACTTTCTTATGTCTGTCCCATGCATTCTTGAATTCCCCCACTGTTCTTGACTCCACGACCTCCTCAGGGAGGCTGTTCCATGCATCCACAACCCTCTCTGTGAAAAAATACTTCCTCACATTACCTCTGACCTGTCCCCCCTCTGTCTTCAAATTGTGCTCCCTTGTTCTTGCACATCTCTTTTTCTGAAAGATGCTACCCTCATGGACTTTGTTGATTCCCTTGAGGTACTTGAAAGTTTCTATCATGTCCCCTCTCTCCCTTCTTTCCTCAAGGGTATACATATTAAGCTCCTTTAATCTTTCTTCGTACGTCTTCTGGTGCAGACCCTGCACCATTTTGGTTGCCTTCCTCCGGACAGCCTCCATTCTGTCTATGTCTTTTTGGAGATGGGGTATCCAGAACTGCACACAGTACTCCAGATGGGGTCTCACCAACAGTCTGTATATCTATTCACTATACCCATGCATGCTCCAGCCCTCCCCTCCCAAAAAACAGCCCATATTAGCCCCCCTTCCCCATCCCCACATCTCCAGCAAACGTGATGAATGGAAAACAGCAATGTGAACCATAGCCTCCTCCTGTAATCCCACCCCCAACCCTTCCCTCCAAACTATATACAACCATCTTAGCCCCAGCCCTTTAGGCCATATCTCCAACCTCCCTCTGCCTGTGATGGACTACCTCCTCCAAGCGGGCCCCCTCACCCCCCCCAGCTCACTTTGTTCCCCAGCACATTTCGTCAGGCGCTCACTTTATAAATTTCAAATGCAAACAGGCAGCTGAAATAAGCAAAAGCCTTAAGTGCTCCTCCCTCCGTTACACCCATGCCCAGTAGCGCCTAATATACTCAGTCCGAAGTGAAACATAGAAGTGACGGCAGATAAGGACCGCAAGGCCCATCCAGTCTGCCCATTTATTTTTCTACCTTATGAATGTGCCATAGGTCTCTGCTTGTGGTTAGGTGATAAGGCCTATCCCATGTCCTATGCCAGGGACCAGCAGCCCTGCACGAGAGGGGGCCAAGGAAAGGGACGATACCCCTTGTCACGGCTCCCAACCCTTCCATCAAAATCTCAGAAAGCATGTTTCCCAGGTCCCAACTGTTTTGAGGCCGAGGCATCTCGAGTCCGGCCAGGATCACTCCCCCCTCCACAGGATGCAACCGGGCAACCACTCTTACCCTAGCTGACCACCTCCAGCACTGGACCCCATACCCGACCAGAGAGGGCTCCAATTCGCCCCTGAACAACAGCAAATTAGCTCAAGAAGTCAGGGCTACCATAGCGAGACAGGGGAAATCCTTCGCTTTGTTGGCAAAATGCCCCCTAGCCCAATATCATGCTTCTTGTGGCCAATATAGTTGTATAAAAGTCCCTAGTATGAGGGAAGGGAGGAAGGAGATCCTACTTCTCAGCCCTTGAATCTCAATATTACACAACCTGACCCATTCTGTCTACCGGGGGAGCCTCAGAGGCCGCCCTTCCCAGTCATCCGCAGGGTCCAGATGCTAACCAGGGCCCATCAAAGTGTCATGAGCTAAGCAATGCACTTAAGCAAAAGGGCATGGAGCTCCTCAAAACCAAGCCCGAATTATGTTTCTCTGTTTCTGTGTTTTCCTCCAGTTTGGTGACTTTCCTATGGGTAGCTATGACGTCTGCTTCTTGACAAGCTTGCCAGTCCTCCAGCGAGCTTGTTTGCACCTCCACATCTCCTGCCCTGCGGGATAAGGATTCTGACAGCTGCTGAAGGTTAGCCAGTTGAGAGGTAATGCTGAGAAGAGTCTCCTTCAGGGGAGAGAGCTCCATTAAAAAATTCTCTGCCCTGAGTGAGACAGGGGCCGCATTCGGCCCTAGGGCTGGCTGCTGTCTGGACTTTTGGCTTCTTTGTGGCCTTTTTTTCTCTGGTATGAGCGTTGGGGTGTGGGTCGGTCCCACGGGCCGCATCTCAGCCTCCATCCAGATAACTACTTTCTGTACTGCAGTCGACCTGAAACCCAAAATAAAGCCTGCCTACGGACTTCCAATTACTAAATACACTGATGGGTAAGTAAACATGAACTCACTGAAAGTGTTTTAAATAAAAATTGTAGAGCCGAGGAGCGGAGTTGGGAATCAGACGTCCTACCAACTCAGATGCATCACGTGACCCCCCCGATGTACCAGTTCTCTCATCAACTAAGGTTCCTTTTTTCCCTTTCTGCAGCTGGATGTCTTCTTAGGCCTAGGATTCAGTTATGCAGTCGGGGGGGGGGGCAGCTAGAAGATGCAGGTCTCATGTACCGCTATATGTGGTAGCTCAAGCTCTCTGTGTTCACAGTCATCTGGAATTCTTTGGTCCCCTTTCCCTCTTCTCCCTTTCCCTCTTCCACAAGACAGATCAATCTGAGGAGCTGGGGCCCCATACCACACAAACATGTCTAGGCTTCTGGATCCAGTAAGTGTTCCTCTCGACCGTGTCTCAGTGGAAGCTTTCTCATACAGTCTCTAGTGTCCACAGGCTACAAGTTAGAGCACACTTACTGGATCAGCAAGCATTTGCCTGCTTTCACAGTACCACCATATGCTAAACAAAGCAAGAGACTGGGGCACCTCAAGATAGTCTCTCTAAACATCTACAGTCTCCTGCCCAAGTTCCCACAATTTCAGGCCTGGGTGGAGCTGCTTAAACCAGCTGTTATAGCACTCACTGAAACCTGGCTGTCCCCGAAGGACAAAAACGAAATCATAACCCTTGAAGGCTATACCATGTTTCATCAGGATAGATTATCAAAATATGGTGGGGGCTGTCTGGTCTATCTGAAAGGTGAAATCAGAGGCCAGCTGCACCCGAGCAGTATTTGTACTAAGGAGGCCCAAATCTTAAGCGTGAAACTCACCCTCAGTGATATGCTGACCCAATGGTGACACCAACACAGGAACATACCAACCCGTTGACAAAATCAACAGGTTCCAGACAGGTCGCTGTGTTGGTGTGCCTGACAAGAAGCACACTGTTCACTGTCCTGCAATTTTCACCACCTGACTGGAGCATAATCCTAAGTACAGGGGTGCGGGTGGTAGAGCCTCCCGCATGGGGGTTTGGGGAGAAGCTCCCCATTGAAAAATAGGACTGGAGATAATAGATTTATGTCACCCACAACTTGTGGTTGACATAAATCCCGTTGCTGAGATGCCAGTCAACAAAAGTGTTGAACCGGCATCGTAGAACCATCCTTGGCCAACAAAACAAAGTATTACTACTCACCACAGTTTATGTACCCCCTTATACACACACTACTGGTGTCTAACAAGTCTTAAATAACTTGGAGAAACATAGGAATAACTGGGAACACATTATTGTTGGAGACTTCAACAATAATTGGAAATCCCAACACTTATCAGCAATACGAGACCGGGTGTCAGCACTTTACCTCACTCAAATGGTAACACAAACAATCAGATACAACTACAAAATGGTCACAAGTACCCTAATTGACTTGCTCCTCACGACCTGTGCTACCTGACACCCTCAGTGATCACTCCCCGGTACTGTGTATGGTGCTTGGTCAAACAAATTCTCCACAAGTGCCCCCAAGATATCAATAAGCCACTCGCTGAGAACTGGAATGTTAGATACCTTTTGGCAATATCTGACTGGTGGACTGGTCACCGCTTGACTATGCCAAGGATGGTAACCAAACTCTTGAATTCTTCATTACAAAATTTAATGAGGCCTGGGATATACTTTGCTTCCTATAAAACCAAAAAAAATGAAAGGGTTCACTAACCTATGGATTTCAGGCCACCTCATTGAGTTAATGTGCCAAAGGGACAACCTATGGCACAGGGCTAAAGAATCGGGAAACGTACAGACCTCAACACTTATAAGGCTGCAAGAAACAAATGCACAAAACTCATCAGGCAGGCCAAGGCCTCTTACTACAACGAAACTCTAAAAAAGAGCTGGGGACATGGTAGAAAATTCTGGGATTCTGTAAAATCGCTCACAGGTAAAGCCACTGCATCTGAGACTCTTCAGGTGCCTTGTGATATTGCCAATGGTTTTATCCTGGCATTTACTGATCTTAGTGCTGTTTTACCCAGTGACTACCTCACCGCTCCTGCCCTGAAACAGCTCTCTAATATGTTTCTATCTCCATCACCTAATAGTAACCCCCCCTTTCTATTTTAAGCAGTTACGTTGTAAAGAAGCCATAAAATATATCAAACAAATGCTAGGTAAAACGAGGATGGGGAGTGATCTTGTATATATGAAGATGATAGCACTAACCTTAAATGAGGTAGCGGAGCCTCTCACAAAAGTTTTCAATACCTTACTCAGGTCAGGTGTGTTTTCTGATAAATGAAAAGAGGCGCATGTCACGCCTATCTTGATGCTACTAGTTTGTCCAACTACAGGCCAGTCTCCATTCTCCCTCCATTATCAAAAGCCCTTGAGCAAGTGGTATCGGACCAGCTCATGGAATACCTACTGAAGTATGACCTGCTCTGTACGCAGCAGCATGACTTTAGGAAAAAACACTCCACCCTCACCGCATTGGTGGATTACACCGTCCAAATCTATGATGCCTTTGAGGATGGCATGGCAGTGTGGTCTATTTTTATAGACCTCACTAAGGCATTTGATACCGTTAACCACCAACTCCTACTGGCCTACCTACTATATATTGGCCTGTCCACTGACACGGTAGCCTGGTTCAATAGCTACCATTCCTGCAGGACCCAATGTGTTAAAATCAAGGGTATCCTCTCAGAGCCCAGGGTAGTAAGACGTGGTATCCCCCAAGGATCAATAGTAGGGCCACTCCTCTTTAGCCTTTTCATCAACCCACTGCCCTCTGTTTGTCCAGCACACACAGTGCTCTATGCGGATGATGCAGTCATCTCCGTAAGTGGAACAAAACCTTCCCGCTATTTCCTCTGAACTGGAAGCCAATTTCCACAGGCTTGAACAATAGTTCACTAAAAACAAACTTTGCTCAACTACAAAAAAACAGAGTATGCTCTTCTCTGTTCCCCAGAGCACGCGGAAATTTGGGTCATTGAAGATCCAGAGTATTAAAGATGATGACCCTCTTGAACAAGTCTGCACATTTAAATATCTTGGGGTACACCTGGATAACAACCTCTTTTTTGCCTGTCATATCGACTATGTTGTAAAAACTGCCAATGCCAAGCTAGGTGTCCTTTACAGACATAGACTCTCTATACCCCCAGAAGCCTTAAAGCCATCATGAGCTGCTCGGTCTTATCATCCATAAACTACAGCCTCATAATCTATGGTGCTGGAACTGATACAGTACTGAAAAAGGTAAAAACCCTACTCAGTAGGGCCTGTTGCTTAGTCCTTGGGGCTGATCATTTGTGTGGCAACCCCTAGGTGGCGCTATCCCAAGGGCTACTACCCCTGCCTACTTGGCTAGTAGCAGGTTAATGGGCCTGGGTAATGAAATGGTGCCTCCACCCAGAGATCTCAGGGTTGTTAGTGATCAAGCTAACCTGGGCACAACCCTCCGGGACACTGTAACCCCTCTTTCCTCTCTAGTGGCCTGAACAATATACAATAATTACTTTCACAATGACCCTTATTCACCAGGCAATCACCCACACTGTTTGCACTTACCACCAGGGCTGCTTCCTCTAGCTTGACCCTGGGGACCCCCTGTAAAACAAGGTTAAGCACAGCAAATAACAACAGAACAATACTTTTGGCACAAACTGGAACCACAGTCAGGGTAAATACAAATAAAGTTAAATCTGATTTATTCAGGGGATTTAAACGAAGGAGAGGCATAATCAGGTTGATTTGTTTAAAAGCTATATTAATCAGACAGTTATGCATGCAGTTCAGAGTCCCTGCACAGTCACACACTCTGGGTACCCAGGTAGGAAAAATGGCGGGCTAGCCAGGAACGTTGCAGCTAGTTGGGGCCCTGTGATGGAAGAAAGCAACATGCACAACACACACTATTTGTAATCTGGAGCCGGAGGACTCAGTTCGTGAAAGAAAAGGCAACAAGACAATCAGATGACAACACTTTTAGATTTAGCTGTTGTTGCAGGGAGCTACTCTGATGTTTACTCACAATACCCAATACTGGACATAGGCAGGATGAAATCAAGACAGCAGGCTGTTGAGCTGGAGTGCCCGGAGAAGCAGGGCCCACATTCCTGTTCAAGGCATTGAGCAGGGGGCTGATCCCCAGGCCGGTCTCTCGTCAATGACTTTCTCTGTGTAGCAGGAGTTCTGGCTGGGCCAGTGTAGCAGAGCCCAGGCAAACGTAAATGGATACAGATTCAGTCCGAGGAGCTGGATACAGCCTCTAGCAAGCAAAACACAGTTCAGACACACAGTGGAGACCCAAATCACTACCCATTATAAGCACACAGCATATTCACATGTAAGGAAATTCCACTGTACCAGGCAAATGGGTCTCCAGTCACAATTACAGAGTCTCTGCACAATCTGGGAGTTCAGAGGTAGCTGGAAGTCCTGACAGGCCAGTCGCATTCAACAAATCTTCAGTCTTCGTCAGGTTAAAGCCTGGTCACAATTCAGTGGCTTAATTCGCTCTCCAAATTCGGATTCAGTCTGAAAAAAAAAGACAGGTTCCCTCTCATGAACAGCAGGCAGACATGCAGGCCAAACTCAGGCCTTTCCACAGTTCTCCCATGCAAATCCGTTATGGATTGCTGCTCGAACTATCTCGAGCTGTTACTGCTTCACTTCCCAACTCAGATCGAACTGAAATTGCAAGCAGTGTGGGACTTTCCCCAAGATCCAAAAGGTTTGGTTGGCTGATCTGTCCATCAGTCACAACAAGTGCTCCCCATCCAGGTTATTTTAGGTGCCAAAGGCCCAGAACTACAATTCCTACAAGTTTTGGCCCCACCAAGCCCCTGTAGGCAGGCTCCATTTTAGAGTCCCAAATGCACTGATTGGCCCATTCTGACAGTCCCGGGCCAAGATGGTGGAGAAGACAGAACAGTCCTTGCTGCAAAGAAAACAGGTTAGAACAAACTGCAATGTTATTATCACTCTAATAATCAGCAAATAAGCACATCTTATAACAGAGCTCCCTCTGCGCAAATAGCGATGGCAGAACGGAGCGATTATCTTGCAGTCCGGGTGGGACTCAAGCATAGAAACACTCAGCCCCCTCCCAGATTAATTATAACTGCAATCCAGGCAGCTCCTAAAGAGACAGTACACGTAGGCTATACAGGCACTCTCTGGCAATACATTTAAACTGCTAAAACACAGGACACCAGCCTGGCAGTGAGCATTTAGGCAAGCTCAAGGAAGACTTTTTGGGAACCCCCATTTGTAGGAGGGTTACAATTGGACACATACATGTGACCTCTATGCAGCAACTGACTGGCTCCCTGTCCACCTCAGGGTCCAATACCAGACTTGTTTACTTGTAAAGAAGGCCATGCTTGGGCTTACCTCTGTGTCTACCTCCTGCCTCTTCAAAGCTGCCCAAACAACCATTAGCACAAGAAATGCATCAAAGGGTGGACTGTTGGTGCCTTTCAAGCATACCTCTGTAGCCCAGAGATCGCTCTCCTACTGAGGACCAAAGTGGGTTAATGACCTCCCAGTGGGCTTTTTTAATTTTTTTTATTTAATTGTTTAACCAGGAGTAGCACACTAAGCTGAAAGCTTTTTTACAGGTGCGACCTGGGAGCACAGGGAAGTTAAGTGACTTGGTCAGGGTCACACAGTATGCAAGTAGAAGCTGTGGGATTCAAACCCAGGTCTGGTCTGCAGGATGTCACCAGATTTGCAGCTCAGAGCCTTAAACCACTGCACTCTACTGCCTATACGGCTTAATTGCAGTAAGGTCAGTTATTTTAAAACTGGTCTTCGCTCCCATCTGGCACACAAAACATGTGTGAATGCCCCAACAAAACTTAGCTTTTCACCATCCCCTGATAGAGTCTACCTGCCCTTACTACCCTTACTAACTCCTTCGCTTACAAAAGTACTGGTTCATACCCCACTACTGCCTTTTCTTCCCCCTCTTCTTTTCCTCTTGCTTTGCACTCCTCCCTCATCCTTCCAACCTCTCCTCACTGCTACCTCTCCTTTCTCTCCCCAACCACTCCAATCTTTCTCTGCACCACTCCATCCTCAGCCTTTTCTAAGCCTACTCTGGATGACTGTCTTAACCAGCAATGGACAAATCCTACTCTGGCTGCATCATTAGTCCCCTAACTTGGGGTCCTTAAACCTTTTGCTGCACCAAACCACTAGAGTATTGTGCCACTAATCAATGAGCTGTAACAACCAGTGTAGCTTTGGCATAACCACTGCCACCAAATGATAAACAGAATGTACCTTCTAAGTGGACTTAACCTGATTGCTAGATAGTGAAACCAGACTTAAAAGCACTGTACTTTACTTTGAAACAATGTTAACTATCGCCAAACAGCTTAATCTGCTGTATTTCAGTGTAACTGTATTGTAATCTGTTTGTTTTTTTCACGTTCTGTATCTGTCTGACTTGGAACCTTTGTAAACGAGTTTTTCAGCTCAAAGGTATTAATCCCAAATTGAAATAAATAAAAAGAAATAAGAACAGGAACAATGTCTTTCTCTAAAATGGTGTCCTGACACAATCAGAAACAGTTCAGTCTCAAGGTTGTAAAAAACCTTTGCAGTCTTAAAGCAGAACCAAGGAGTATGATTTCATATTCCAATCAGATAGTACTGAAAATATGTTCTCCTAATTAACAGCACCTGTGACCTTCCTCCTTCAAAATAATGAATCTTCTGTGTATTATCAGGGGGGAGTGTCTGTGTTATCTCTGGTCTTGGTGTCGGTCAAAGAAGTGGAACATAAATCTTTAACTTTACAGGACAAAAACATCTGAGTTTCATTTCACATGCTTAATGATGCATTTAACTGTTTGGGGACCTTTACCAATTAATATCTTGCTTCTCACTGCAGCAATAGCCTTGCATAGATTAATTTCTCAAGAGTGGCTCTTTTTTAGGTATGAGGTGTTAACCTGTGAATTCCCACTAAAGGAAGAGCTGCCAGGGTCATGGCCCCAGCCCTACTACATAGATTTATTTTTCATAGCTACCGGGGCTCCTTGGAGAGCTACCAGGGCTTAGCTTCAGCAGACCCCAGCCTAATTCCAACAGTGGATACGAGCCGAAGAGATGCCTCATTTTAAAAAGAAGGGAAATGAAGAGCTATTTAAGTACAATACAGAAGTATTAGATTGTTTAAAATCTGCCACTTCGGTCTTGGAAGCAGTGTCACAGGAGAAGCATGTGGAGTCAGTCAGTGCAGGTGTGGACTTAGTGAATGCTAGACAAAAGTTGATCTTGCTGGCAGATAAACTGAGCATGGATGGGCTACAGTGCAAGACTATCGGACGGATGAGTTAGCCAATGATAGTGAGGACAAGAAGAGGATTTTGAAGGTGGAAGCCAAGGTAGCAAGAAAGACCAAGGAGGCTTATCAGAAGAGAGACAGAATCAGATAATTTTGAGCAAATCCAGGGCACCAGGAAGTGTGCCATCAAGCCATGGGTCCAAGTCACAGTCACCAGAGAATGGGTTTTGCTTTGCTTGTGACAAGAAGGGTCACCACAGAGCAAAATGTCCAGCATACAAGGTGGCAGCAGCAGGAAGAAGTGGGGTGTGTCCTGAAATGTCGACCGTGCTAGTTGAGCTATCAGTAAAGATAAGTATGCAGGCAGCTTGGAAAACTGCAGGCAAAGGAATAGTAATGACAAATTATTGTTATGCCTTGGTCTATGCTAAGTTTGTTTCAGAAGAGATTTGCAGACTCTTGGACAGAGGCTGTGTGGTTCAGAAGGCCAGCCCACCACATGCTGTTAATCTCTTGACTGTCTTGGAAAGTAATGGTAAATTGAAACATTCTGGATTTCAGATACATTAATTTGTTTCTTGTTGAGGAAAAATTCAGGCAGGAGAATGCAATGGCAGCCACAGAGATTTTTCAGCCAGGGAACTGGTATTCACTTTCGATACTCATTCCGCTTATCATCATGTAGAAATTGTCCCAGAGCACAGGCAGTATTGGGGGTTTACATCAGCTTTTGGGGACAATTTGTCTTACTTTGTTTTTCAGAAGTTACTGTTCGGGCTTTCGACAGGTCCCTTCATCTTCACAAAGGCAGCAAGAGTGATGGTAGGTAAATAGAGAGGAGAAGGTAAGAAAGTCTCTCTATGTCTGGACAGTGGCATAGGTGGAGGATCATCCCAGGTAGAGGCTGTTAAACACAGTCAGGAGATTCTTTCAAACTTATTGGCATTTGGCTTTATCTCTAGCTGGGAGGAATGTTGCTGGGGTCCTGAACAAGTTCAGACTTGGCCAGGAGTCACTTGATATGGCCGCTGGTTTGATTTCTATAGCAGAGGCCAGGATGGGGAGTCTGCAGGACTCGGCTACAGACTGCTTAAGGCAGCCCAGTTCAAGGGTCCATCAGATGCCTGTGAGGACTATGGCCAGATTTGCTGGCAAGATTGTTTCCATGCATATTGTATTCGGGGCACTTGCACAGCATAGGACAAGGTTTATGTATTGCTTCATAGAATCTAGAAAAAATTGGTTTTCTTACATTGGCATGTCTAATGAGGTGATTCAGGGGATAAACTTTTGGTTAGAAAATGCAGCAAGCTTCAGTAACAAGGTTTTCACAATTTGAGAGCATTGTTTACTCAGACGCCTCAGAGATAGGCTATGCAGGTTTCATAGTCAGTGTAGCAGGTTCAGTGTCACACATTGGATATGGTCCCAGATAGATGCGGGTAAAAGTTCAACCTGGTGGGAGCTTAAAGCTATCGAGAATGTACTGAAAGGAATCCCTCATAAGTTGTCTGGTAAGCAAGTAAAATAGTTTGCTGACATACGAATGTGGTTTCTGTGGTATAGAAGGGTAGTATGGTATTGGAGATGCATTATATAGCACTTGATATTGAGCAGTTTTTCCCGGAGCACAGCATTCATATTTTTTCAGAGTGGGTACCACAGGAGATGAATGTACAAGCAGATTCACTTAGCAGATTCCTAGACAGTGAGGACTGGTCCTTGAGTCATACGCTTTTCTTTGGTTGGATTCTATCTGGGAGCCGCACACAGTGGATAGGTTTGCGAGCTTTGATAACACATAATATCCTCGAGTTAATTCTTTATTTGGGCAGCCCTGATCTGAGGCAATAGATACATTTACACAAAACTAGGGGAAGGACCATCACTGGGTTGTGCCACCAGTGAACAATGTTATCAAAGTTTTGCGACATATCACAGAGTGCGCTGCAGAGGCTGCTTTGGTTGTTCCTTTATGGAGAGCAGCAAGGCTTTGGCCAGTGCTTTGTCCAGATGGAGTCCATCTGGCCTTGAATGTTGTTGACTGGAGAGTTCCTCCAGGTGGCAGTGAGGCAGTTATAAAAGATAGGAGCTGCAGTATCGTCTTTGATGGCAGAGAGCTGCCTTTCAAATTACTGCCTTTGAGAGTCAGTGGCAGAACAGTGCAGCCCTTTGAATGGCCAGGGTTCCATGATTTGTTGAGTGGATGCTGTTGCCACTATTCTGGCATCCTGTAAGCAAGTGACTGGTGAGCATCACAGTGCGATGCAACTCAGCAGAGGGCTATGCCTGCTAACTGCGATTAAGTGTTGTATACACAAATGGTCTGCAGAAGCATTGCTGTGGATTAGTGGAAGTTGTGCCCACAATCCAACAAAGTCCGGCAATACATCATGGACATGTTATTTGTTAATATGGTGGCAATTCAGTGAGAGGCTGAGTGGGCTTGCTGTAAGAGTCAGCTTGTAAGCTGACTGTTTGCCGATGTTGATTATCTCTTGCTACTTTTAGTTTTGAACAAAAGTGGCAACTCAGCATCAGTATAGTCAGAGATCATGTGTCATATAGGCAGGGATCTTCAGTATCTTACAGCGCAAGTTCTGGACATTCTATTCAGTTCCAGGGCTCCATCAAAGATTTGGAAATATGAGCTTGCTTTTAACGGCTGGAAAACTTTTGCTGAACAGAAGAACTTGAGTGCCTTACCTGCGAGGCCTACTAATATCACCCCATTAAGACTGTTACTAGTTCCAGTGTTGTAGAGACTGGTTCCTGTGCTGTTCATTGTTTTCATTCAATTTCGGGGTTGCCTGATCTAAAGCCAGCTCTCTCTTGAGTAGCATTCTCGAAGGTGCTAGGAGGCAACTGGCCAGGCCAGTTAGTAGGTGCACACCAATTTCAACAACAGTACTAAAGCACCTCTGTTCCAAATATAAAGGTAGTCCAGACTTGGTTGCAGTTAGAGGTATTTGTATGGCCCTGTTGGCCTTCTCTGGCTTGTTGAGGTTCAACAAATGGAGCAGCATTAGGACCTCTCTTTTGGACGTGAATGCTTAATAAAAATCCCTCATAGTAAAACTGACCAGCTTAGACAAGGGGATGGGGTTGTTACAGCTAAAGTGAGCATGGCCTCCTGTCCTGTTGAGCACCTTACAAGGTGTCATGCCCTGGCAGGCATACAGGTGAACACCAGGAATTAATTTTCAGGCCAGTCTTTAAATCGAAGCACCAACAAAGGTTAGTTTCCTCCAATAAGCCCCTTAGTTACACAGCAGTAAAGGAATCACTTCCGCCTAAGCTGAACAAATACCATACCAAAGGAGGGAGGTTCACTTCGCACTCATTTCGTGTGGAGTTGGTGGGAGTGGGGGACTGCAGCACCCAATCTGGAGATCAAGGATCGCTGCCGGAAGAGGCATGGCAGGTGGAAATCAGACTCTGCCAAGGACAAGTATGTTCAGGGCTCAACTGATAGCAGGCTGGCAGTGTCCAGAAGTCTTGGTCTGTAGTGCCTGTCGCCCTTTCTGTTGTGGTCTATGCAAGAAATGTTCTGTGTAACCTAATCCTTGTCTGGGTTAGTGTGTAGGAGTGAAGCAAAATGTTGTTTTCCTGATGAGAGCAACTAGGCAGAAATTGAAATGTTTTGCAGCACAGAGACCCAGTAGGGTCAGTGGGTGGGATTAGAGCCCTCTGCAGGAGAGTTTGTGTGGGCTTTTCTCCAGTCTAGCTCAGCATTCTTGTCAGCTAGGACAAACTTTTCTTGTGTTCACAGTTTTAGTTGCAAGTTTGTTTACTCCTGAGTTTTGCTCAATTGCAAATGGGTCGAGAGGGATTTTCCCTGAGCTTTTGGCCCTATGGGGTTTTATCTCTGGTATTTTGCCCTCCCTGGGAGAGGTAAATTAGAAATGATGCTTGTTGAAATTTCAGTACAGTGTATATAGTTAAGATTATCACTGTTCTTTGCCAGTCTGTGCACTAGTGCTTTACTGCATCTTTATACAGATGGTGTCCGTGCAAATTAGGAACAATGTGATGTTCCTTGTGGCGTCAATTATACTGTTATATATATGACATAATTCTTTGCCATGGTGTTGATACAGAGATGGTGACAGTCAAGTTAGGAATGATGTTATGTTCGTTGTGACGTCTATTATACTGTTTTCCGCTTGATACAGTAGTTTGCTACGGCCTGTGCAATAAAAGTGCTGTGTAACCTAATCCTTGTCTGGGTTACTGTGTAGGAATGGAGCAAAACATTGTTTTTCTGATGTGCACAGCTAGACAGAAAAGTGGCAGGGCCATGGGCTGGGCATAGTGCCCCCCCCCCCCATTCTGGCACCTATGCTTCCTGGTTAGGCACTTTTTACATTAATTAAAGCCATGTTGATTACTTTTCTCAGCGGCCCTGATGGTAGAAGTTGTGTTGAGCTGATCCTCAAAAGGCAGAGCTCTGGTTCTATCTAAATGTAACCCCTAGATGGCACTATCCCAGGGGCTACTACCCCTGCCTGATTTGCCACTAACAGGTTGAGGGGCCTGGATCCAATGGCGGGTGCCTCCACCCAGAGGTCAGGGTTTGCAATAGTTAAACTAACTTGGTCACAGCCCTCTGGGACACTGCAACCCCCCTTTCTTCCCACTAGTGGCCCACACAATATATCAGAATTACCTTCACAGTATACACTTACCCCAGGACTCGTTCGGCACTGGGACCTCCTGTGAAATGAGATACAGTGCAACAATCACAGTACAGTACTTTAACATAGACAAATACCTCAGGCAGTATAACTTTGCTGGAACAAGCAGCTCTGATTTATTTAGGATATAACAAGGACAGGGAAATCAGGTTAATTAGCTTATCACTCTAATCATCTACCTATGGCTCTGTGCACAGGCCTATCCCTATCAGTTACTGTCCCTGGGTACCCAAGCCCTAGCGGCTAGTCCAAACTGGTGGCAGCTGGTAGGGGCCCTTCCACAGAGAAAAGGAAAATTAAACAGTCAGCAGTACAGTAATTTCATTTGGATTTAATGTGGCAATTCAACAGGGAGCGACCCTGAATTAGTACTCACGACCTCCAAATAAGATAGGGTCCTTCAATATCAGCAGGGCTACTCTTGAGCTCCAAGAGACTCTTCACACATTTATATGGTAAAAAAAAAAAGAAAGTACCATACCAGGCAGGCTGCTTCTCTATCCCGATCGCAATTACTGCACAATACCCGGGAGAACACACAGCAGATTCAGTTCCTGACAGACCGAGTGTAATTCAACAATTTCTCCAGTCTTCTACAGGTGAGCCTGGTTTCTACTCTTCAGAGATCCTTTGATTCTTTTCACAGGACGGATTCAGTCCCAACAAGCAGTTACACAAGCTGCAGACCGGAACTCTGGGCCTTACACGCTTTTTGACTAAAACTGCACACTGAAAAGCACAGGGCTCCTTCCTTCTTCACTGCCAAAGCTCAACTGAAACTCCAACCGACAAAACCGGGCACTTCCTTTGAGTTCCTCCCAGTTCTTGACTGGATTGGCTGTCACTCACAATAGACTGCTGCTGTTGGTCCAAAAAGGCACTGAAGTCTAAACTACATCTCCCAGAGTCACTGCCCATACAATCCTCTTGTGGCTGGCTCAGATTATGAGTCCAAGTTCTGATTCGTTCAAGGCACCATTTTAGAGCTAGCTTACCCCACACTGATTGGTCCAGTTCAGCAGTTCAAAACCAGAATGGGGAACTAGGCAGACACTGTTCTGACTGCAAAGAAAGCAGGTTAGACAAACTGTAATTTCATTATTACTGTAAATGATTTCTGGCAAACAGTTACATCTTTCAGATAGGTTCCCTTTGCACTCTAGTGACTGCAAAATGGAGTGAATTGGCATCAGCTTGAGGTACTCAATCAAAGAACCACACAGTCCCCCATACAAACTAATTATGTCTGCAAGCAGACAGCTCTTAAAGACAGTACCAGAGGTTCTAAAACACTCACTGATAAATGGCTTAAGCACTTCCAAACACCATTCAGGCTTGGAGCATTCAAGCAAGCTCCTGGAAGTCTTTTGAAACCCCATTTTGCAGGGGTTCCTCTGGCCTGGGAAAGCTTGACGTCCGCGTCAAGCAAGTACTCTATAAGTTTTAACTGCAACCATATACATTTGCATTAAGCTACACATGTAATCATCAGTCAATATATCATTTTACCAAGAACACATTTCTGAAACATTGCAGTACGTCCTCTTTACACAGTATTACACACATTGTACCATAACTCAAGTTATTACCTCTTGCACATGAAACCTGAAGAGAGGGGCCTTCCTATCAGTTACCTTGGGGCTGGACGGGGCAAGGGCACCATATTAGAGGGCAACACAAGTAACTTGGAGTTAGCACTGACGCTCAGTTTGGGCAATGAGCTCGGGGACACATACACTCCTTTATGGACAACATTGAGAGGCAAATCCACAGGCCTCCCAAGGAATCATAACTGAGGTGCACCACAGGCTTTACAGCTCGACCAGTCTTTCTAGGGGAACTGTTACAGTCTCTGCACTCTGAGCCTCATTTCAGCATTGTCCTCACTTGTCAGGGAGTCTCCATGGGGCAGAGGATAGAACTTGGGGCACTTTCAGCTCCAGGAGTTACAGTTTCTGAGTCCACAAAATTTGGCTCGCATGGAGAGCTTTGGACACTGGCAGTGGACTGTCAGGGCACTCAAAATACTCTTCTTGTTCTGGTGTATCACCAGTCTGACCCAATCCATCATTTTCCTCCCCTGAAAGCTCAAACAGTTCAACCATGCACAATGATTCCATTTCATCTGATCTGATGCTTTGCACTTCACTTTCTGGGAGCATTGGCTCCAGGGACGAAGCTGGAGGCTTGGACAGTCCAGGAGGCCCAGCTTCATCTCCAGTATTGACTAGGGGATTGCCCCGAAACAATTGACTCAGTTCGTAAGAAGGATAGTATTCAAAGTCACTCTCACTTTCTTCCGATATGGACTGACAGTCATGCTCAACTGGGACTTGTGGAGGGAACACTTTAACTTTGCTTCTGTAGGTGCAGACTTTCTTGATCTTTCTTAGCAGCAGCTCTAGTCACTGGTCCAGAGGGGCATCTTCTAGAGGCTCAGACTCAATTAAGATTTGTCAATGGGCAGTAAATGATTTCTATGCATTGTTTTTACATCTTTTGAATTATTCTCAGGCCTTACTTTGTACACTGGCAGATCATCTAGTTTGCCCACTACAATGTGAGGGAGATGGTGCCATCTGTCAGCAATCTTGTGCTTGCCATGCAGTCCCAGATTTCTTAGCAATACCCGATCTCCCTCCTGGAGTTCCTGTGCTTTCACCTTTTATCATACCTTTCTTTGTTGGCCAGATTTCTTTTGGCAGCCATGGTTTGAGCCAGTTGAGTACGCATGAGTTAGCTGGGCCTTTAACTTTGCACATACTGTAAATAGTTGTCAGCTTGAACCCCATCAGGAGAGACCCCAAAACACACATCTACTGTGGTGAGCTCTCTTCCAAACATCAGGCGGTGGGGAGAATCCAGTGGCATCACTTTTGGTGCAGTTATAAGCATGTACCAGGGTGCTAATTTGTTGGCTCCATCTAGGCTTGTCCTTTGGGTGCAGGGTGCCTAGCATATCTAGCAAAGTGCGGTTGAAACGTTCAGGCTGTGGGTCCCCCTGGGGGTGGTAAGGAGGCGGTTCTGGACTTCGCACTCCCCACAGAAAAGCATCTCTTTGAGCAGACGACTCTCAAAGTCTCTCCTTGATCAGAATGGATTCTTTGTGGAGCCCCATAGTGAACAAAAAGTTTTCTACAAGTACTTTGGCCACAGTGGATGCTTTCTGGTCTTTGGTGGGGAAAGCTTGGGCATATCTCGTGAAATGGTCAGTGACCACCAGCACATTACTGATATTTCTTTGATCTGACTCCAAACTCAGAAAATCAATACAGACCAGCTCCATGGGTGCACTGGTGGTGATGTTAACAAGGGGGCAGCCCTCTGGGGCAAAGCTTTCCCTCTGTAAGCAGCGACTACAAGTTCGAATGTGTTGCTCCACATCAGCCCCCATCTTAGGCCAATAGAATCTGGATCTCACCAAGTCAAGTGTTCTGTCTATACCAAGGTGCCCCATGTGGTTGTGCAAGGACCTCAGTACTGAATCTCGAAGGCAGTGGGCAGCACTAGTTGTTGTTTGTCTACTTGTCCCCTCTGTCTACTGTTTCTCTGTATAACAGTTTATTGACCAGTTTCAACTTAGGACCTTCTTTGTATAACAGTGCAGTTCTCAAATCAGTGGAGCGTAATTTGGACACATCTTTTCCTGCATAAAGGGCTTCCAAAGCTGCTTTGATCATGGGATCGCGGGATTGAGCCCGCCGAATACTGTCATTGTCCAGCTGAGGCAGTGTACCAATGTCTATTGCAGAAAAGTGGCAATAAGCAGCAGGTATGCAATTCTCAGAGGGTCCCAAGCAATCCACCATGCAGTCCACTGCGTCCGTGGACATTTGTTCCTCCCTGTCAAACTTCCGGCAGAGTGCCCGAATGTCAGGTTCTGCCAATCGGACCCAATCATTCTGGGGAACAGGCCTACGGGAGAGAGCATCAGCATCTATGTGGTTCAGACCTGCTCGGTATTCGAGAGCATAGTCATATGTAGATAATGCAGAAAGCCACCTATGGCCAGTGGCATCCAACTTAGCTGAGGTCTGCACATAGGTCAAAGGATTATTGTCAGTTTTTACTAGTATTTTAGCCCCATACAAGTACTCATGGAATTGGTCAACAATAGCCCACTTCAAAGCTAGGAACTCTAACTTATGTACAGGATAGTTCTTTTCGGATGGGGTCAGGCTTCTACTGGCAAAGGCCACTGGTCTCAGGCCATTCTCGTGCTCTTGGTACAACACAGCCCCCAACCCTTGCAAGCTAGCATCAGTGTGCAGGACGAAGCTTTTCTTGGATAGGCCAGCACTGGAGCATGGGTAAGATTGATATATGATCTCATGAAAACAGTCTCACAATCAAGAGTCCAGCGGGACCCAAATACTTCACTCGGATGAAAATACACTCTTTCAGTCTTGAGGGCGCTGACTTTTGGTATTTTTGTGGGTTGGGGATACCCTTGAGTAAGGTTAAGTAAAGGCGGATCACTCTTGAATAGTCCTTGATGAAGCGCATAATAACCACAGAATCCCAGGAATCTTTGCAGTTCTTTTTAGATTTTTTGGGCTGTGGCCAGGTGGTCAAGGCCTCAACTTTACTTGGGTCGGTCTCTATTCCCTCGTGGATACTATGTGTCCCACATACTTTACTGATGTTTGAAAAATTGACACTTATCAATGGACAGTTTAAGGATAAAGTCCTCCAGTCGGTCCAATACCTTAAATAATCTGCTCTCATGTTCCTCCAGTGAGCTGCCAAACACAATAACATCATCTAGGTATACCAGGCACTCTAGTAAGTTCATGTCCCCCACTACACGTCCATCAATCGTTGAAAAGTGGCTGGGGCACCTGAAATCCCTTGAGGCATCCTCATGAATTCATAGAAGCCAAGCGGACAGATAAAGGCTGTCTTCTCACGGTCCTCTGGGGCCATCGGGATCTGGTAGTACCCACTGCGGAGATCCAGCACAGAGAACCACTTGCTCCCATTTAGGCAGTCCAAAGCATCCTGAATGCGGGTGATGTACTGATCAGGGATAGTCCCCGGTTTAAGGTGCGATAATCCACACACATCCTTACTGTTCCATTCTTTTTCCTCACTACCACAATGGGAAGCATAAGGGCTTCTGGATTCTTGTATTACACCAGCAGCTAGCATCTCTTGCAGATGCCGTCTCACATCATCTATGTCAGCAGGTGCCAGGCGTCGAGACCTCTCCGCAAATGGTCTTTTCGTCATGCAGGCGGATATTGTGCTCAGCTCCTTGTACGCATCCTACATCCCATTCCTTTAAAGAAAACACCTGGTCTCTCTGGGCAAGCTTCTCACTGATCCTCACTTTCCATTCAGCTGGCAGCGAGTCGCGAAATCAAACAAGTCAGGCGTTACTCTGTCATTCTTCCTTGAACTCTTGCTGCTGGGTAGCACTGCAGTGTCTGCACAATGCATAGCCAGGATGCAACCTCTGTTTACTCGAATGTCTCTTCAGACACATTATGAACTTGGACCATTACCCTTCTGGCATAAGCATGGGCTCTAGCGGGCAAAATACTAGGCTTGACCAGCAGTCCCTCTGGCAATTTTCCATCGCCTGGTGCATCCAACATTAATATTTTATTCTTAACATCCTTTCTGATATGGACTCTCCTGTAAGGTACACTGGGCATTTGGCGCCAGGATCAGAGACTCAGGATCCTTCTTCCATACAATTCGACCGGTTCCTCTGGTTCTGTTTTTCAGCATCTCTCTGTGCCTCATAGGCCTTCTTAATTAAAGCCGGAACTCTTAAAGCTCTACTAGTCTTTGACCCTGTTTTCATAACACAACTGTGCCAGCCTTCCGAACATATGAGCATTTGTTCAATCAACAAAGGGACACCATCATACAGTCCAGTGGGGGACACACTAAGGCTAGGGTCTCTACTTGTTCGGCCACTCCAGCCACGGAGGTGGGGAAAGACAGCCAAATCTGGATATACCCGAATAGGGTATGCCTTCACTTAACCCCATACATGCAGTCCTTCTAATGGTTGTAAGGGTACGTCTGACAAATGCTTCTGATACCAATCTTGGAACATAATTGTCACTTGGGAGCCACTGTCTAATACAGCTCTTGTAGACACTCCATTCACCTTTACAGTGGTCTCCATGGAGGGACCCACTATTCTGGACCAGTCTGAGAGGCGATAGTGGGGCCTGGGCAACTGACCTTGCCACAAAAGGACGTGAGTTAGCATTTTGGTGCCCTCACTGGGATCATTTCTGCACCTCTTAACCACTGATTTGTTCTCCAAGCTCTCCTTGTAGCCTATATGCAACTTTGTCAGTGTCTTTGGGGACCGCATTCCCTTTCATGTGCCCATCTTTCCCACAATTATAGCAAAACATACTTTCTGGAGTTTGAGCTGGCGAGGCACCACACTGGGAGCCAGGGCAGGGTATTACTAACTGGAAACCTTGGCCATCTCTGTCTCGGTGTTGATAAGCATTTGGAGACATCTCGTCAGTTCTCCACTTCCATGGTCAAGGAATCGAGTTCGGAGCTGTTATCAGCAGGAGATACATGGGTGGTACCCCACTCCCATAGCAGATGCAGTCGGATATAGGTCAGGGCCCACGTACTTGCAGGCGTGGCCTTCATAAAGGACTGTTTTGAATTCGGATCTCTCTCAACAGTTCGCCCCATTGTGACATATCTTTTTCCTTGTCAGAGCACTCATTGACTGTCAACCTCTGCCCTGAACTTCACTTGATGGGTCACCCTCAGTCACTCGGGTCGTAGCCACAGCTGTTGGTGCAGGTCCTCCCTAGGTCGCCTTTTTTCAACTCCTCGAATTCTCTCATTAACTCATCATAGGAGGGTGGGGATTCCAGTCGATTTGCCAGGCGTAACTGAAGCAACAGCAGTTCTGAGAAGGGGCAGACTTAAGGATTCTGTCCAGTCTGGTTCGGTCCAGTTCAATGCGCTGGCAAACTACCCTTTCTGAGGCATTCTTGCAACAATTTTCCAGCCGAGAGACATACACAGACAACAACTCCCTTGGTACTGTTGTGCATTTCTTACTCTCCACCATAGGTCCTCATCAGAATCTGGGCTCCCATACACATTCTCCAAGGCCTCAAGATAGGCTGTGCAGTCGCTTCAGGGTTACTGGCCCGTTTAGCACAGATGGTAGCCAGGGCAGGACCTCGGAGGCTCTCACTAACCCTCTTTCGCTTTTGCCTTCCGAGCATTGCCATTCTAGCACTTGGGGGCAGCATAGGTCTATCCAGGTCTCCCAGATCATCCTCCCTTGGGGGTGGGAGGGTGCCAGAAGATCCTCAACCTTGGAAAGAGTCGTGACTAATGGCAGGTGCAGAATAGAGTCTGCATTGGTTCAGCCACCATTACGGGCACTGGAGCGGGAGAGGGTGTTGGGGAGGAACACCCCAGGTGGCAAGAATAGTTTCTTCAAGTCCTCCACAGTTTTCCCTTCTCCCAGCAACCATTTAGCAAATTTCTCCTCAAAAGTTTCAGATAGTGGTGGGGCTGATTCCCCCTGGGTCTTACTGTCTTAGTTATCACTCTCAAGCAGTGAGGGCTCCCTCTGGGGTAATGGTCTGTGGCACTTTGGAGCTATCTATGGGATCCTTAAACTCTACTAGGGCCAGGAAAGTGTGGGTGAGCAGATTAGCATGCCGACCCACCACCACAGGGTTTTGTAAACCTTCCACCTTGGAAAGTACTCCCTGCACAGTGTCCGTATTGATACCCAGGGGATGTCCAGGATAAGCATAGCATTTTGGGGTCGATCTCCTCCCCAGTACACCACTCCACCAGCGGTGCACAGCCACTTCTGTCGGGTACCCATTTTTTCTTAACAGTGGTTAGTAAATATGGCCACTAGGGACATACAATCCCAGCGGTGAGCCTCCAAGATGTAACCCCAGATGGCACTATCCCAGGGGCTACTACCCCTGCCTGATTTGCCACTAACAGGTTGAGGGCCTGGATCCAATGGCGGGTGCCTCCACCCAGAGGTCAGGGTTTGCAATAGTTAAACTAACTTGGTCACAGCCCTCTGGGACACTGCAACCCCTTTCTTCCCACTAGTGGCCCACACAATATATCAGAATTACCTTCACAGTATACACTTACCCCAGGACTCGTCGGCACTGGGACCTCCTGTGAAATGAGATACAGTGCAACAATCACAGTACAGTACTTTAACATAGACAAATACCTCAGGCAGTATAACTTTGCTGGAACAAGCAGCTCTGATTTATTTAGGGGATATAACAAGGACGGGAAATCAGGTTAATTAGCTTATCACTCTAATCATCTACCTATGGCTCTGTGCACAGGCCTATCCCTATCAGTTACTGTCCCTGGGTACCCAAGCCCTAGTGGCTAGTCCAAACCGTGGCAGCTGGTAGGGGCCCTTTCACACAGAGAAAGGAAAATTAAACAGTCAAGCAGTACAGTAATTTCATTTGGATTTAATGTGGCAATTCAACAGGGAGCGACCCTGAATTAGTACTCACGACCTCCAAATAAGATAGGGTCCTTCAATATCAGCAGGGCTACTCTTGAGCTCAAGAGACTCTTCACACATTTATATGGTAAAAAAAGAAGTACCATACCAGGCAGGCTGCTTCTCTATCGATCGTAATTACTGCACAATACCGGAGAACACACAGCAGATTCAGTTCCTGACAGACCGAGTGTAATTCAACAATTTCTCCAGTCTTCTACAGGGTGAGCCTGGTTTCTACTCTTCAGAGATCCTTTGATTCTTTTCACAGGACCAGTTCAGTCCCAACAAGCAGTTACACAAGCTGCAGACCGGAACTCTGGCCTTACACGTTTTTGACTAAAACTGCACACTGAAAAAGCACAGGGCTCCTTCCTTCTTCACTGCCAAAGCTCAACTGAAACTCCAACCGACAAAACCGGCACTTCCTTTGAGTTCCTCCCAGTTCTTGACTGGATTGGCTGTCACTCACAATAGACTGCTGCTGTTGGTCCAAAAAGGCACTGAAGTCTAAACTACATCTCCCAGAGTCACTGCCCATACAATCCTCTTGTGGCTGGCTCAGATTATGAGTCCAAGTTCTGATTCGTCCAAGGCACCATTTTAGAGCTAGCTTACCCCACACTGATTGGTCCAGTTCAGCAGTTCAAAACCAGAATGGGGAACTAGGCAGACACTGTTCTGACTGCAAAAGAAAGCAGGTTAGACAAACTGTAATTTCATTATTACTGTAAATGATTTCTGGCAAACAGTTACATCTTTCAGATAGGTTCCTTTGCACTCCTAGTGACTGCAAAATGGAGTGAATTGGCAGCAGCTTGAGTGGTACTCAATCAAAGAAACACACAGTCCCCATACAAATATTATGTCTGCAAGCAGACAGCTCTTAAAGAGACAGTACCAGAGGTTCTAAAAACACTCACTGATAAATGGCTTAAACGCCAAACACCATTCAGGCTTGGAGCATTCAAGCAAGCTCCTGGAAGTCTTTTGGGAACCCCCATTTGCAGGGGGGTTACATAAAGATTTAAAAACCTTATTCCATAAGGATTTTATTTTCATTCCGGTGGCTGTCTAATGTATATAGGTGGTCCTGTGGGTTTCACATCTGTTACACTTTGGGGAAATGCTCTGATTCATTTTATTTAATAGATAAGCTGTGTAATCAATTCTGTTATATATTAAACTGGATCTGGTTTATTCTGTTCTTAGCTGATATTCTGATAGAATTTATCATATTTGACCGTTTGCCATCTGTAATTCTATTTTTTAATTCTTTCTCCCAACGTTCTTTTAATTTACTCAGGCTTGGGAGGTCTAGTTCATTTAGTTTATTACATACCTTTGATATAATTTTGGCTGTGTTTTATAAAAAGCCATTCCTGAAAAGATGTGAGCTTTAGTTTATTTTGTGGGCCTCCTAATGTTTTAGAAAAAAAAGACCTCAATTGCTGATATATAAAAAGATTGTTATTAGGTATACTGTATTTTTCTCTTTAGTGCTGGAAATAAATAATTTTATTGTGTGCATATAAATTCCCATATTCCATGATGTCCTTATTTGTCCAAGGTTTGTAGTCCTTCCCTCTTGACGGATCATTCTCCAGATAAAAATTTGGGGTATGAATAGTTGTTTTAAGGTTTTCCTTGGTAAGGGTACAGCCTAAATATCTGAATGAGTTACTCACAGAGACGAGGGAGCCATCTAAACAGCGGATGTCTAACCCAGTTGAGCAAGGCCTTAATTTATATGTAGACCCAACAAGCATGGCCTGGGTCTTGCTAGAGTTCAGAACAAGATGATTTTGGACAAGCTGGGTCTGAACTCTGTCAAAGTCAGCATAAAGCTTTGTACTGATGTCCATCAAACTGTTGGGGCTAGAGTATAGCACCATGTCATCAGTGTAAAGTAGGGTGTCACAGTGAGAAGGGGTGATATGGGTTTCATTAATAAAGATGGAAAAAAAGCAATTGGCCTAAGATGGCACCTTGGGGAGCTCCATCAGTAACAGTAGTTATACAGTAGTATGTTGCAATATATATATAATATTTTGGGTAGAATGCTAATTTTTACAACTTGTACCCTACCGGTTAAGGTTAGCAGGAAGTCCACCCATCTGCTAAAATAATTTTTTATATTAAATATTAATGGGGACAGGATTGTATCTAAAAGTGACTCTTCAGTCCGGGTAAGGTTTATACTAAGGTACTTCTGTTCTGAATGGCATTATACTGTCTGCCTGCCTGTCACTCAAAGACTTTATTTCTAACAGATTCCTGCCTTTAAAACATTGTGCCCCTAAACAGTTCTGCGCAGTCTGCTCTAGTGTCCGGTTGGTTGTGGCGGCAGTTCACTGGATCTCTCTGGACATCGCAAGAGCAAGGTTGCAGTATTCACTGGCAGCAGGAGCCACCTTTGATGTACAGTGGGAGCAGTGGCTCTTATGGTACAGGAGGTGTCAAAGAAGTCTCAGGGCTCCCTCTTCACTTTTTTAGCTCCCCTCAGCAGTTCTGGCAACCGGAGAGCAGAATTCTGGCAGTTGTGGCTGGCTTTTGGTACCCAAGGGTAAGCCATGACACAAATGGGGCAGGTTTCATAAATAATTACAACAAATGACGGCAAAGGTACATTAGTCAGCACTGTGATTTTATATCATAATTGCTCCAGCAGTAGGTATATGCTTTGTGTATTGCACTGATGAAACTATAACCTCTTCAGGAATACTCTTTATTAAATATGAATGATTACATTTCTGTCTGTGCGGTTGTCCTCTGCTTTATGATGTTATCTTTTGAGACGGCCTTCATAGACTTTTTAATAAGGTTCTGGTCCCTTAACGTCCCTCCCACAAAGTTTGCGTGCTTCTTTTTTGAGCCAAATTTGTGCCTGAAAGTCAGACCCCGTACCTGCGATAACAATGTGCTGATAAAGTTTGTTACTGATAGGATGGGCACTGTGCCAAATAGACCATGGGCTGGATATTCAAAAGGGTTGCGCCATGCGCAATAGGGTTGCACCTGCGCAAGTCTGAAATTGCGCCATTCTGCCATATTCAGCAGGAGGCAGTTGCCCCCCCCCAAGGCAAGCTGAGCAACAGCACAATGCAAATGAATGCATGCTGAACTGGAGGGGGAGGAACCATGCATAAACTGCACAGCCCCATATTCAGCAGGCTGTGCAGAGTTGTGCAGGCGCAACCCCCAACCTGCGCCTGCACAACTTTGAGCCAAAAAAAAAAGGAGTAAGTTGAGGGCCACCCACAGGTGAGCTGCCGCATTGCAGGGCACAACATAGCAGCTGCCACCTGTGGATGGCCCTCAACCTACTCCTGTGCCCCCTGCAGCCCGATCGCAGAGCAAAAGCGTAAATCCCCCTCCCCGACTGGCCGGTGCGGGCATAATTGTAAAATACCCCCCCACCAGCCCAATCGCGGGAAGCATAGAGTCCAACTCCCCCAAGGACATATCCCTGGTGGTCCAGTGGACCGCTAAGCCCGATTGCAGGCTGCATAATGTTGAAACACACCCCAAAGAACAGATCCCTGGTGGTCAGTGTCCCCCACCCCACCACCACGAAGCCCACCACCCGCTCCCCAGCAGCTGGTGGGCGGCAGCATCCCACCCCTGCTGCCCGCCGACTGCCTGCCTTGGCTGAACGCTTGCAGTGCAGAGCAAGAGCTAGTGGCGTGCAGCCCCATATGATAGCAGTACAGACATGTGAATGAATTCATTCACATATCTGACTGCTCAGACGATAGTGTAGGCATGCCCATTGGCTCTTGCTCTGCACCACGGGCGTGCAGCCCTACCGGCAGTCAGTCGGCTGGCGGGATGCTGCTCGCTGGCTGCCGGGGGCAGGGTGGTGGGGCTTCGTGGATGGGGTGGGGATACCAGATCACCGGAATATGGTCTTTGGGGGTGTTTCAACATTATGCAGCCCACGATCGGGCTTAGCGTCCACTGGACCACCAGGGATATGTCTTGGGGTGGGTTTCACATTATGCAGCCCGCGATCGGGCTTAGCGTCCACTGGACCACCAGGATATGTTCTTAGGGGGTGTTTCAACATTATGCAGCCTGCAGTCGGGCTTAGTGGTCCACTGGACCACCAGGAATATGTCCTTGGGGTTGGACTCTGTGCTGCCCGCGATCGGGCTGGTGGGGGGTATTTACAATTATGCCCGCGATCGGGCTAGTGGGGTGTTATTTAACCTTATGCCCGTGATCGGGCCAGTCAGGGGAGGGGGAATTTTTATGCTTTTGCCCGCGATCGGGCCAGTTGGGGGGGTGGGGGTAGTTTTTACACATTTGCCCGCGATCGGGCTGCAGGGGGAGTCGGTCCCTGATGGCTGCTGCCTGGCAGGGCGCCAGGTGCAAGTTCTCGGGGATCAGCACACCTGCATGCTAATGGCATGCAAATGGGGCCATAAATAGATGCAAATGACCCCCCCGTGCCTTGCATGAATTATGGCCCCATTTGCATGTCACCTTTTGAATATGGGAAATTTGAGCGTGGTGCAATGGTACTTGCACCACCGCAACTTGAATGCTCCAATCTGACCACTTGCGGTGGTGCAAGTTCCACTGCGTCATGCACAGTGGCTGTGGCCGGGGGGTGATATTCAAAGGAGTTGCTCAATAGCACAGCTCCTTTGAATATCACCCGCCATTAATTTTCTGTGCAACTATTTTGCAGCGTAAGGGCTTATACCACAAAATAGTGCAGTTTGAATATCCAGCCCCATGTATTCTTGAAGGGTCTGTAAAAGGATATCAAATCCTGTCCCTGACTTTGTGACTTAAAGGGACAGGAGAGTTGTAGTGAGCTGCAGATGCTTGTAATGTTCCTGTTTCAAAAATTATATTCATACCTCGTAATGATCCATGTTAAGCAGTACTGGAATAACACTTGATGTGAAAGCTGTTGTTTATTGTTTTCATTCAGCATTCTGAACAGTTCTCTTCGTGGACCCAGTAATTTGGAGTGTTGATGACTGTGTTACAGTTTGTGTACAGAACTCTGCGCACAAGCTGTTTACCTATCAGAGTAGAGCTCAGAGTTTTGTACACATCTGTGACATAGCTAAAACTCTAAATTACTAGCCGGCCTATTGGTGCCGTATCAGCATTGGTGCTCTTGATGTCAGTGACCTGGGTTCACATCCTGAGCCTCGGGTGTTGGGCAGTCAACAGGGGAGGTGGATTGAGCATCCCAGAAGGTGCTCTCCTCCTCTGGGGAGGTGGGTTTGCAAGCTCTGCCACAGTCCTGTCACCTTGATGAGTATATGTGGCAGTGCAGTGGAGGTACCAGTGGAAGGGAGGGTGTCAGCCAGGCTCTTCTTCACCACATCCATGCATGCAGAAATCCCAGGGTGAAACAAGAAAATGATCCCAGCCTTTACAGGATAGGATTCCACTATGCCATGGTGACAAATTTCTTGTTGACCAACAGCACAGCGACAGCACAACAGTGCCAGTTGATGTTGTGCTATCACTCAGGATCAAGTGTTCTCTGTGAGGGGCTTTACCCCCTGCATCCCCCATACTTTAGATTGCTAACTCCAGTCAGAGTTAGTTCGGGGATGGGGCAAACACCTCCCCAGCACCAGTGTCTGGTAGTGGAGACCATCACAGCAACTGCTGACAATGTCGCTGTGATGGTCTTCACTGTAGAACCAATGCTGCATGGTCAGTATACGGCCTTTTAGCATTTGGGCACTTTCAGATCCCTCCACGGCAACTAGTCTCCCACCAATGGGTCTCTCATGCGACCGCTGACCCAAGGGCCCTGCCACAGAGGCCAAGCCACTGGACAAGGATATGTGTCAGAGAAGACATGAATAGGGCTGGAACATCACCCAGCAGATGAGAATGTACCACAGGAGATGGGGAGAAAATGTGAATTATAAAAAAGAAAAAACCTACAAATTATGTTCCAGGCAGAAAACTATAGAATGTTGCCACTGAAAATTAAACAATGCAAAATACAGTTTATAACCATTTATTGATGCCCAGTTTAATATGGATATAGCGGCATGAATAACTTTTCTGAAAATACAAACACTACAAATTAAAAATAAATGATCTTCCTCTAAGCAGTAACACAGAATACAGAATAAGTAGACCATTACCATATTTAGTTTGTTTGAATAGCTGATTGTTCTCAAAGCCGCTCGAGACTAACCACACTACCTGTTGTTTCCTCCAGTTTCCCAAATCAGCCCAGGGGACTGACCAAGAGTACTATCCTCAGCCACCAAAGACGGTCACACCTAACCCAACCCTAAGGTCTCCGGAAGCAACACTCTCTGAAAAGACTGTTAACATGCTCAGAAACGTGGAGAAATCACTCTGGCTTACTTCTTACAAGCAAAGTTTTACAGGTACTGTAGATTGATGGTATTGATACCATTTGTACTGTAGTTGTAGCATAAGAGAATATTCTGGACAAAAAATGCATAAACCCTGTTTACTCAGCTGGCTTGATGGTGTGTTGGCAGCTATGCAGAGACCCTAATGAGATTCTGGAGTGGAGGCTTCTGCAGATTGAGCACAGAGGTGCTATGTTAACACTTGTGCATGTGTGTGTGTGTGTGTGGGGCTACCCATCACTGCAGCTCATCCAGTAACAATTCTAGACTTCTGTTAAAACAACTGTGTGAAGTGAATGCACGTTTGTCCTAGAGGTCAAAGAATGGAATGAGGTTTAAGACTGCTAATATCTTGTGGGTGGGAAATAGGGGGTATTCAGGGGGGAGGGAGGTTGGAAATGCTAGTAATGGCTGTGGGAACCCAATCAACTTAGTATCTTTAGTCTTTGCTCAGGAAGGGGATGATGCACCCACAAGCACAGTCCCTTGACCAGAAGAGAGACTGCCCAGCCAGGAGTGGATCAGCCAGCAATAATAAGTGGTAGCCAGATATATGTCCAGTATATCTCGATATATTTGGATATTTCTGCAAGATTTCCTGTGATATCTCAGGATATATGTATCTGTATATCGATAGATAGCTACGTATATATACTGTACTTGTATAAATATTCAGATAGACAGATACATGTATTTGTAGATAGATAGATTTGTATATACTGCACATGTATAAAGATTTACTGGTACATATCTCTGGCTACCAGTGCAAGTGAACTAAAAAAGTTGCATTCTGTGCCATTCTACATTGTCACTGAGTTTATTAATATGTGTTGAATATTACTTCACAGAGCTGTGATGTCATCATGAAACCTTCCAGTGTTTCAATTTCCTGTTGGTTTCCAGTTTTCAAGTCACCTTTCAGGGATTTGGCTGCATTTGCTGTTGGCTCCTGAGAAAATCAACGTATTATCACTTATTGTTTTATTTTGCTTAAAACTCACAGTTGAGATAGCACTGTTTTACAAACACTCATTTCCACAAAGTTTAAATCGTGCCTGTTTTGTGCGTTTAAATTGGCTTCTCTTGTCTTTAACCCTGGTCTTACAGACTCTGGGTATTAACTAGTTTTCTTCCAGTTGGTCGGTCCCGACTGACCTCTGTTAAAAAGGATGATAGTCTAGATAAGCATACATTTGCTATTCTGCTCCTTAGCCTACTGTCTGAAGTAGATTTTTTTGTGTGTGTGTGGGGGGGGGGGGGACAGTCCTTTCAGTGTCAGTTTTTACCTTCTTGGCCTCATGTGAGCTTCAGGTTGTATCAGTCCTGCTAAGTTTGAGGCCAGTTTAAGCTGTCGGGGTCAGGGTTTTGTGAAAAATGCTGTTTGTTAAGGAAGTTAGCATTTATCACTTATGTACAATTGTGCTTCACACAATTCCCATGGTTTCCCACTACATAATTTACACAGTTGCTGCATTTTCCAAAGCAATAACTATTAGGCAGTTGTCTTTTTAAAACTTTATTTATTAATTTTATGTGTATAAAATACATACATATTAAGTGCAGTGAAAGATGAAAATATACATTCCGTAATGCAGTCTCATACATAGGATATAGCTAGAAGTCTTTTTTGTCACAGTTTCCACCATTAGTAGAAGTAGAACCTTTTTATCTTTCTTTGTGCTAGGGCTGTTGAGGTACTTGAAAATCCGATACAAGTTAAGAAAGTCAGGTGTTATGATAATCTGTAACTGAATCAGACATCCAGTCCTAGCCTCGAATGTTGGATTTGGATATCCTAACATCTGACTACACTAAATCCTAACATTCTCCCCATGGCATGCGGGACGCTGAGGATCACTCTGCTTCAGCAGGGTGCAGTACGCGAGGAGAAACAGTCTGGATATGCCAACAAGGCTAAAAGCATTACAAGTATAAAATAAAAACACAAATTTAGAACAAAACAACTGAAGGAATCAGTGGGTTTTAAAAAAAACAGTTGGGACAGTAACAATTCAGCCCTAAGGAAGAGGATTTATTCCTCAACATGCTGGCTAATGGTTCTACCAATAGTACTGATACCAACTGTCTTATTAATAAATAACATTACAAAAGAAACTACTGGGTATGTGAGTCATATCTCCAGGGGATTGGCTACAGTTTGTGGTCTTTTTGGAGCAGACGTCTCCCAGTCTGTTTAATTTTATGTAGGTTGGGCTGCACTGGGTCATGGTTTTGACTGTCCTTTTTTTGACCCAGTTTCCACCATTAGTAGTGGTAGAACGTTTTATTTGGATTTTTGCTAGGGTTGCTTGGGTACTTGAAAATCCAATCTGAGTTAAGATAGCTGGATGTTAGGATACTGTGTACCTGAATCAGACATCCAATCCTAGCCTCAAATGCCATCGGATGTCGGATTTGGATATCCTAACATCTGACTATCCCTACCTTAACATTCCCATCATTCTGCAACTGTCAGTATCCCCCACCCCACCCAAGCCACCCCATAAGCCTTCTTATAGTAATATCTGAATGGCTGCTGATTGCCAGTGAGGTATTACTACAGGAGGACATCACCATTCATTCACTTAGCAGGCCGGACAAAGACAAGCACAAGCTGCCCCACTGATGGACTGCAAATTTTGACTGAAGCAGATCCAACCAGCCAAAGGTATTCATTTTTGGGGGGGCTATGGGAGGAGGGACATGGGGGCTAGTGGAGATGTTGGGTGAGAGGTGCTTAGTTGAACTTGTGGGTTTCAGATGGTAGCTTACGCCAGGGTGGGAAAGGGCTTCTGATTTGGCTCTGGTGGGAGGCAGGCTTTTATTATAAGCACAGAATCCCTAAAATGTCATAATACTAAATAAAAAGTCAGAGTCGGTGGAACAGTTAATGTGAATACATTTAAGTATGTGCTCTAAGGGGCTTGGGGGAGGAGGGAACTTATGGGGCTGTTTGGTTGGAGGTTTTTATAAATGCAGGGTGGACTCCCAGCAGTGTCCAGTCGATTCAGCCCAGTAAATTCAGCCCGGTGAATTCAGCTCCATGTCAGTTCAGCTCCTGTGTCAATTCAGCCCAAGTCAATTCAACTCCTATGTCAGTTCAGCTCCTATGTCAATTCAGCCCCACATCAAATCAGCCCCTATGTCAATTCAGCCTTTATGTAAATTCAGCTCCTTTTGGTTCTGCACTAGAATAAACATAACTGTTCTTTATAAAATTACCTGTTAGACCATCTCCGTATTTTTGTTGGACTTACTATCTTCATATTCAGACTGCGCCGGGCAGTGGCACAAGAGGGGGCATAACGCAACAGAGTTGCACTGGGGCCAGAACAGGGCAATTTTCAATGGTGATTCACCTTGGCGCATCACCGTTGAATATGGCATGGAATGCGTCATGCACAAGTACACTGTGCGATTGCAGCCACCAGACAGGGTGGTCTGGGAATGCTCCAAGCGCATCTGCATTTGGCGCTGGGTGCAGCACCCTGATACTGGAGGCATAAAATGAGGCCATACTGTACATGGCACAAAATGGTGCTGCCATTTGCATGTCATTATGGCCCCATTTGCATGTGGTGCACAGGGCATGCCGGCAAAATGCGCCTGGTGTCCTGCGTAGCCACCGTCCCCTTTGGATGAGTCCCTGGTAGTCTAGTGGACCCCCTTCCCTCCTGTATGCCCGATCCGGGCAGTGACATGTACAAACCGACCCGGTGGTCTGGTGGTTCCTCCCACCCCTCCGGTACGCCCGATCATGGGCATTTACGGATACACCATGACCTGGTAGTCTAGTGGACCCCTTTCGTATGCCTGATCATGGGCAGTGACATGTACAAACCGACCCGGTGGTCTAGTGGTCCTCTCCTTCTGGAACCCGATCGCGAGTATGATTAAAGCATAGACATTCCCTGGTAGTCTAGTGGCCCCCCACACCCGATGCACTGCTTGCCGATGCCCGTAGTAGCGATACATCCCTAGTGGTCCAGTGGAACCCCCTCCCACCCACAGAGGACCTCCGCCCCCAGCTCCCCCCGTCATCGGCGGACGGCTGCAGCCTGCCCGCATATCGCCCTGCTGCCTGCCGAATGACAGCTTACAGTAAGATCTGCAGGCCTATTGGTCCACAGTGTGGCCCAATGGGCTGGCAGACCATACTGTACTATACAGGCACGAATTTGTGACTGAACTCTTTCAGAAGAGTTCTTGTACACTTTCTTAGCTTCTTGTGGTAGGTGGCCAGCAATGTTCTGCTCCATTATAGTCTCTGTTCTTTTTTTATAGCATCGAAAAATTTCCATATTGGTGGGTGATCAGCACTTAGGAGGCTAGCAAAACTGTTCTGCCATCCTTCAACTGCATTGTTTGTCCTTGGGATGCCTTGGCTAGTTGCATCATAGCAGTTCCACTGGCTGTGAAGAAACCTGGGCTGTCATCGCCTTTGTCTTCTGTCTATCCTCCTCAACCAAATACCTTCAAAATAGCCAGTCATCGGATATAGCAAATTCTCATGCACACAATAATACTCACTGTCCATTAAAGCCTCGAACACTTTCACTACATCGTGTACAGGCATGAATGCCAGTGCAGACAACATTCTCACATTCAGTGATAACTCTGGATCAGCTCCATATTGTTGTTGAAGTCCACAGTTCTGTACCTGCCACCAGATACTTTGGCTGAAATGAAAAAAAAAACAGCCATGCATTGTTGTCCCTGGAAAAGTGTCTTGCAATGCTAACACAGCATCGATCTCAAAGTCTATCATTATTGATTGTGGGCTAAGGTCCAGCTGCAGCCTCTTCAGCTCTTTCAACAATTGCAAGTATGTTTGCTTGGTCTTATTTGGCAGCAACGCATATACAGCAAGAAGCACTTTATTGTGATGAACCCCATGAATTGTATACAGCTGATTGAACAGTGGTGGGGAAGCCTTGAAGGTGCTGTCAGCATACCAGTGGGGTGACATGCTGAGGAAGTGTAGATTGGCATTGGTGCTAAATAACCAGATTCTGTCATTTCCTGGTGCACTGTCAAACAAAAAGAAGGCATCACCTGCACTTGTCGCACAGTATGTAGAAGGGATTTCCAGCTGCTGCAGACTTGCTGGATTATGTGGTGCACCGGATATGGCTGCTCTGTCTCTGTACCATCCTTTTCATCATCTGCTCCTCAGGCAGCCATGCTAGAACTGCATTTGAAAGTCCCTGAGTGGCCCCAGAAATGATGGTATGTGTCGTCTCATGTGTTGTGGCTATAGTGGACTTCATTTTGTCAATAACAAGTCTGACAGCATTGTCAGCAGCATCAGGTGCCTGGTTATGGTCGGTACTGCACTTACATAAGAGCTGAATTGACATAGAGGTTGAATTGACGTGTGGCTGAATTGATGTGGGGCTGAATTGACCTAGGAGCTGAACTAACTTGGGGCTGAATTGACTCTGACTGAATTAACTGAGGCTGAATTGACATAGGAACTGAACTGACTCGGGATGAATTGCCATGGGGCTGAATTTACACGTGTAACCCCCCTGCAAATGGGGGTTCCCAAAAGACTTCCAGGAGCTTGCTTGAATGCTCCAAGCCTGAATGGTGTTTGGCGTTTAAGCATTTATCAGTGAGTGTTTTTAGAGCCTCTGGTACTGTCTCTTTAAGAGCTGTCTGTTTGCAGACATAATTAGTTTTGTATGGGGGACGTGTGCTTCTCTGTTTGAGTACCACTCGAGCTGCTGCCAATTCACTCCATTTTGCAGTCACTAGAGTGCAAAGGGAACCTATCTGAAAGATGTAACTGTTTACCAGAAATCATTTACAGTAATAATGAAATACAGTTTGTCTAACCTGCTTTCTTTGCAGTCAGAACTGTGTCTGCCTAGTTCCCCATTCTGGTTTTGAACTGCTGAACTGGACCAATCAGTGTGGGGTAAGCTGCTCTAAAATGGTGCCTTGGACGAATCAGAACTTGGACTCATAATCTGAGCCAGCCACAAGAGGATTGTATGGGCAGTGACTCTGGGAGATGTGGTTTAGACTTGAGCGCCTTTTGGACCAACAGCAGCAGTCTATTGTGGTGACAGCCAATCCAGTCAAGAACTGGGAGGAACTCAAAGGAAGTGCCAGTTTGTCTGTTGGAGTTTCAGTTTAGCTCTGGGTGAAGGAAAGAAACCTGTGCTCCTTCAGTGCCAGTTCAGTCAAAAAACGTGTGTAAGGCCCAGAGTTCTGGTCTGCAGCTTGTGTAACTGCTTGTTAGGACTGAATCCGTCCTGTGAAAAGAATCAAAGGATCTCTGAAGAGTAGAAACCAGGCTCACCCTGTAGAAGACTGGAGAAATTGTTGAATTGCACTCGGTCTGTCAGGAACTGAATCTGCTGTGTGTTCTCCCGGGTATTGTGCAGTAATTGCGATCGGGATAGAGAAGCAGCCTGCCTGGTATAGTACTTTCTTTTTACCATATAAATGTGTGAAGAGTCTCGTGGAGCTCAAGAGTAGCCCTGCTGACGTTGAAGGACCCTATCTTGTTTGGAGGTCGTGAGTACTAATTCAGGGTCGCTCCTGTTGAATTGCCACATTAAATCCAAATGGAATCACTGCTGACTGTTTAAACTAATTTTCTTTCACTGTGTGAAGGGCCCTTACCAGCTGCACAGTTTGGACTAGCCACTAGGGCTTGGGATTGCCCAAGACAGTAACTGGTAGGGATAGGCTCGTGCAGTGCAGAGCCATAGGTAGATAGTAAAGTGATAAGCTAATTAACCTGATTTCCCTGTCCTTGTTATATCCCCTAAATAAATCAGAGCTGCTTGTTTCCAGAAGTTATACTGCCTGAGGTATTTGTCTATGTTAAAGTACTGTACTGTGATTGTTGCACTGTATCTTATTTCACAGGAGGTCCCAGTGCGGAACTAGTCCTGGGGAAAGTGTATACTGTGAAGGTAATTCTGATATATTGTGTGGGCCACTAGTGGGAAGAAAGGGTTGCAGTGTCCCAGAGGGCTGTGACCAAGTAAGTTTAACTATTGCAAACCCTGACCTCTGGGTGGAGGCACCCGCCATTGGATCCAGGCCCCTCAACCTGTTAGTGGCAAATCAGGCAGGGGTAGTAGCCCCTGGGATAGCGCCATCTAGGGGTTACACACGGGCTGAATTTACCAGGCTGAATTGACAAGTGTTCCTCCCAGCAGATGCCATATCTGATTGGATTTCCATATCCAATCCAATTTGGCATCCTAATAGTTAGGATTTTGGATTTTCGGCAGTTTTATCCAAAAATACAAAATCCTAAATTTGGACTGAAATCTGAGATATTCAGTTAGCAAAATGGACATCTGAACAACCCTAATTTGCATCCTTCCGTAAGCACAAAGTACTTTAACAAAAAATATTACACAATTTCGACAATTATAGATGAGGGAGTGCTCCCGACCAATCGGAGTGCTCCTTTCCCCTGCAAGTGAGGCTCTCTTATTCTGTGAAGAGTGTCTCTGAGCCAGAACAGCTCAGCTTCACTTCGTTATTCTCACTCAGTTGAAGGCATGCAAAACCACTCATTTTCACAAATGAGTGGCTTCATGGGCTGTATTAACACATAGTAGAGAAAGCAAGACAGACCACACTGCACATTCGGTGTTAACAATGGTAAAGTGCAATAGTTAAGCAAATACTAGCAGAAGACAAATGGTACATTATGTCAGTCCTGACAGACCAGCCTCCAGAAATGTCTGGAGACATCTCTTGAGACTGGCTTCCAGAGGGGTTTCAGACTCCAAACATCTCTGGAGACTGGCCTTTGAGGACTGACATAATGTACCATTATGTTTGTCCTGGAAAGCCAGTCTCCAGAGATGTCTGCAGAGTCTAGCCTTAAAAGTGGCCACCGGTGAAGCATAACAAATCTCTTGACAGAGCATTCCACGGACCAGAGGCAGTACCACAAAGGCTCGATCTCCCACCAGTTTAAGATAGGAGGAAGAAACCTTGAGCATACACTCTTCTAAGGTTTTGGTTTTACCTGGTCTGGGGGTGAGGTTTAGGGCTGAGTTAGATATGAGGTCTCAACTTGTTCAGGGCTTTAAATATAAAAAAAAAAACCTTCTAAAAAAAATGCAACCTTAAAGGCAGCCAGCCCAGAATGGACAGTGAAGGATTAATATGTTCTGACCTCTGAACGAGGGGATCAGAAGCCTTGCTGCCACATTCTGGACCAGCTACTGGCAGCATAGTTGACTATATTGCAGGCCCTTATAATGCACATTACAGCAATCCAACATGGATACCACAATGGTTTGCTCCAATGTCCTTATATCTGCAGGGTCAAGTAAGGAGCACAATCTGGAAATATTCTTAACATGGTAAAAACAGCTCCTGATGGATGCTGACATGTGGGATACAAGTGACAGACACTTAAGAACAACTCTCAGACTGTGAGTCTCCCCTATCACCTCAAGCTGTACTCTCCTCATAGTGAGCAACTTAAGGTCACCTTTGAGGGCTGGTACCTTTTTCTCCATGCCTATTTGTAAGACCTCTGTATGTCTAGGGTTAAGCACTAACCAACTACAGGCCATCTAATGTCTGATCTCCTCTAAATACTGTTCTAGTATAGCAAGAAGAAGACTGTGATCAGGAGCAAAAGGCAGGTTTAGCTGGGTATCATCTGCATAGCAATGAAACTCTACATTATACAGTCACATGATATCTCCTCGTGAAAGAAAATATGCTGAAAATAATGTGTGACAAAGAACTGACCCTGAGGCACACCACAGTCCAGGACACCACTCAGTCCAGAATGACACAACCCAGCCATGGACCAACTACACCCTTTCTGGATGGGAAGAGCAGACCCATCATAAGACAGTCCTAGACAGTCCTCCGTGAACCTCAGGGTTGTCAGCTGACTCCCATGATCAACAATATCAAATGCTAAAGAAACCTTGAGGGAAATAATTTAATTAATTAATGAATTCATGTATTTTAGAATTGGCAACTGGGAAATTCACACACTGAGCTGAAGCTCATTTCCAGGTGCAACCCGGGGAAGGGGAAGTGAGGTAGACAAAGAGTAACAGTATATCAGAACATACAAAAGTGCAAAATACAAAACCAAGTCACATCCGACAATATCAGCTTTGATAAATCAATTACACTTGCAGTAGAAAAATATGGTGCAATAAGTGCAAGGGTGCAGCAAGTAAGCAGTGCTATGTGGAGACTGCCCTAATTTAGGGAGGTCTTGTCGAGTACATAGAAACATAGAATTTGACGGCAGATAAGGACTACTTGGCCCACCTAGTCTGCCCATTTCCCTACCTAACGGATAAGCTGCAGATCCTAGTTAACCAACAGCTACTTCCTCCTACCCCACTAGAATTGCTTTATGTCTGTCCCATGCATTCTGAATTCCCCACTGTTTTGACTCCATGACCTCCTCAGGAAGGCTGTTCCATGTATCCACAACCCTCTGTGAAGAAATCTTCCTCCATTACCTCTGAGCCATCCCCTCTATCTTCAAATTGTGCTCCCTTGTTTTTGCACATTTCTTTTTCTAAAGATGCTACCCTCTTGGACTTTGTTGATTCCCTTGAGGTATTTTTTGAAAATTTCTATAATGTCCCCCCTCTCCCTCCTTTCCTCGAGGCTATACATCTTTAGTTCCTTTAGTCTTTCTTCATATGTCTTCTGATCCAGACCCTGCATCATTTTGGTTGTCCTCCTCTGGTTTGTGGAGATGGGACCTCCAGAACTGTACACAGTACTCCAGATGTGGTCTTACCAACTGTCTGTACAGAGGGCCAACAACTTCCTGTTTTCTACTGGTGATGCCTCTCCTTATGCATCCCAGTATCCCCCCAGTCCTCCTTACTGCCTTCCCACATTGCTGGCCCACCTTTAGGTCATCTGATATGACTACCCCAGGTCCCTTTCCATTTTTGTTGTTGTCAGTATCTCACCCCCCATTGTGTACTCTTCCCCTGGGATTTTGTTTCCCAGGTGCATTACTTTGCACTTCTTTGCATTGAATCTAAGCTGCCATACATTTGACCATTCCTCTAACCTTGCCAAGTCCCTTTTCATCCTTTCCACCCCGTTGCAGATCTTTGTGTCATCTGCAAAGAGACATACTTTCCCTTCCAGCCCTTTGCAATGTCACTTATAAAGACATTAAAAAGGACAGTCCCCAGTACTGAACCCTGCGATACCCCACTAGTAACCCTCCTTTCTTCACTGTGGACTCCATTTACTATTACCCGCTGTGTCCTGTTGTCCAACCAGTGTTTTACCCAGGCTACCACCCTGGGACCCACTCCCAGGCTGCCTAATTTGTTTATTAATCTTTCGTGCAGGACTGTGTCAAATGCCTTGCTAAAGTCTAGGTAGGTCATGTCCACAGCCCCTCCCTGGTCTACTGCTTTGGTCACCCAGTCAAAGAAATCAATTAGATTTGTCTAACATGACCTTCCAGCTGTGAATCCATGCTGCCTTGGAGCCTGTGCCCCACTGGCCTCTAGGTACTCAACAATTCTTTCCTTCAGAAGTGGTTCCATCATTTTCCCTACCACTGAGGTCAAACTGACAGGGCTGTAGTTTCCTGCTTCTGTCTTGTTCCCACTTTTGTGAAGGGGAACCACATCTGCCCTCCTCCAGTCCTCAGGTACCACACCATCCTCCCACGATTTATTAAAAAGGGTAGTCAGTGGTGTTACTAGTTCTTCCATTAGTTCTTTTAGAATTGTGGGGTAAATCCCATCAAGCCCCATTGCTTCATCCACCTTCAGTTTTAAGAGTTCTTTCAGAACCCTTTCTTCTGTGAAAGGACTAATATCAACCCCCTATCCAGAGGGCTTCTATTGACCAGATTAGGTATTTCCCCCTGCTTTTCCGTAGTGAATACTGAGCAGAAGTATTCGTTCAGTATCCCTGCTTTTTCACTGTCGCTCTCTGCCCAACCACCTTCCTCTTTGTTCAGCCTCAGTATCCCTGCCTTAGTCTTTCTTTGCTCCCTAATGTACCTATAAAAGGTTTTATCCTCCTTCTTAACCGAGTTGGCTATCTTTTCCTCTGTTTGGGCCTTTGCTATTTTGACTGCCTTACCCGCTTCCTTCTGCTTTAACTGGCACAGTTCTGTGTCCTGCTCCTTCTGTGTTTCCTTACACTTCCTGAATGCTATCTTTTTCTCCCTTACTTTCCCCGCCACTTCTTTTAGAACCATAGTGTTTTTTTTTTTAATTTTGATTTGTTTATTTGCTTCACACAAAGGCTTGTTGCCTCTGTGATGGCGGTTTTGATGTTTCCCCATTGTTACTCCACACCACCTTCTTGCCTGTTTGCTAGTGCTTTTCTGAAGCACTCTCCCATTTTGACAAAATCAGCCCTCCTGAAGTCCAGGACCTTCACTTTTGTGTGGCTTGACTTTATAGCTAAGTTTATCGTGGACCACACTGTTTGGTGGTCGCTTGTTCCCAGATGGCTACTCACTTCAAGATCAGAGATCCTCTCTCCGTCCCCATTTGACTGAGGTATGTATGTGTTTTTTTATAGTGCAGTTTCATTTTGCGTAAAAGTTTTGACTCGTTTCTATTTTAGCACCATTATGGTTTTCATAAATTATTTGATTCTGTTTCACAGATTTTAATGCAATTTCAGTTTGCATCAATTTAAAAAAAAAATTTAACCAGGAGAGACACAATAAGCTGAAGCTTGTTTCCAGGTGTGATCTGGGAACACAAGGAAGTTAAGTGACTTTGTCAGGGTCACACAATATGCAAGTGTCGGCTGTGGGATTTAAACCCAGGTCTCCAAGTTTGCAACTCAGAGCCTTAGACCACTGTGCTATACTGCCTCCTTTTGTTATTGTGGCTCTGTTTTAGTGTGCGTCCTTCTCCTGATGCTACTCAAGTGTAGCTAATCATGTTTTTCTGCCCAGATTTTTATCCTTCTGCCTTCGAACTACTGCCCTGTGGCCAGCTCCCCCAGCCCCATCATTGACCTTTCCTGGGTGCGACCCCAGCCTTTGTGTTTTCCCATAGCTGGCACTCCCTTTACAAGGCCTGCATCAGGTTGGGAGGTGGTTTCCCAACTGGCGGTGTGGGGTCTGTGAGGAGCTGGCCATCATCCTGCAGGTTGAGGTTTTGTTCCCTCAGTTTACTCCCTAGGGTCACCAGTGTGCAATGATGCTTGAACATCGGCATACCATTTGTTGTTATCAGCATCTGGTTGTGGCCCCTCCTCCGAGTATGCCTCTGCTGTGTTCTCCCTGAGTCTCTACTTTGGTGACAGGTGAACAGTGGAGGGCGTTGTCCCCCCATCCTCAAAGGAGGCAAGTGGGTCACTTATCGCCCCTTCCCCTAGTGGACCCCCAGCAACCCGAGACTGGTCCTGAACCTGGGTCGCCAGAGTAGTGAGCAGTAACCCTAAAATTGCACTACCTGGCTGGCTGGATAGCTAATAATTTATTGTCTGGTGGAAACAGATGGGCAGATGACAGCTTCTTTTTTCCGGACTGCTTTCTAAGGTTTGTCATAAGGGACTCAAGTCTTGTCCTGGTTCTTCCTGCCTTTCTGGACAAACTAGGCTAATGATAGCTTTTTGGCACCCAGTACCTGGTCCTCTGGGTTACGTGGGGAGGTAAAACTGGACTAAATGTTTGGCACTGGCATGAAAGAGTGACACCCATCCCTTTTTATTTATCTGAATAAGGTGTTCCATTGGGCGCAACCACTAGAAGGGGAAAAGCCAAGGATCAAAATGTTTAATTACCTAATTCAAATAAAGCAGAACCCAATGCGAAGGGGCTACCGCAGGTCTCATGCATCAGCCCACGAAAGCAATGCTAATGCTATGGATCTGCAGGCTTCCACTTTGGAGGATGGGGAGGGAGAATGATCAGCGTTCCTTTTATTCAGATTTATTTGTAATTTTAACCAGGAAAGCCACACTAGCTGTGAAAGCTTGTTTTCAAGTCCATTCTTGGGGTTGTATGGACCTGTTTTATTGATGGGGAAGTTGACTGTGACACTGGGGAAACTTCCCTATTCTTCATCAAACTACATTTTCTACTTTGTCTGACTCAGATTTGCATATATTGCTAATGTTAAGTCGAAATTATGGAAAACACAACATAATAGAGCTACATCATTAAAAGTCGAGCTGAAATTTGATACTCAAGGAACAAAACAATCTACATATGTTTTCAAGGGATGTCACGATAGGAACAGGGGAAAAAAGTGATGACGAGTTTAAAGGGCTCTAGGGGAAATTAATTATAGACCAAGGTAATATAGCACACATAGTGGAACAAACTTTGCTGGATTCTTGTGGTGCGACATTTCCAGTACATGCAGACTTAGAAAGGTTTCTTCATCACCTGATTTGGGATCCTATTATAGATCGAGGGAGTGCTCCCGACCATTCAGAGTACTCCTTTCCCTACGCCGTGAGGCACTTTTATTCCGTGAAGAGTGTTTCACGCAGATGCTCCTGGAAACAGGCACGCTCTGGGAAGTTTATTTATTTTTTAAATATATTATTGATGGCTCTCAGTCAATAATATATTAATATGTCACTCACCACTCATTGCTGAAAATGAGTGGTTTCATTTTACCTTCACCTTGAGCTAGAAGACAGCAGCTTAGACATTTGCTATTTTCGCTCCAGCTGAAGACGCGTGAAACCACTCTGCTCTAGGGACGTGGATATGTTGTTCAGTCCACACTTACTGGCAGGTTCCTTGCCGCTTTAAATCTTGCTGGAAGGTCTTCAAGCTGGCTCCTCCCACCCACCTGGGTGGTAAAACTCTCGGCTCCTCCGCATGATGCCAGATCTTCCTTACCACTTGGAAACTCAGGTTCCCTCCTTAGCGCTCTGCATTTTAGGCCTGGATCTACACTCTTCGGTCAAACCGAAACTCATTCTAAAGTTTAAAAGACTTCAGTCTTTTTCCCTCATGGCTGCGATGGACAAATCGACTCCCGGATTTCGTCGGTGCCCCTGTGGGCAGAAGATGTCTCGGACCGATCTGCACTCCATGTGCATTTATTGCCTTGGACTCGGCCATGACTCACAGGCTTGTGAGTTATGCAAATCCTTTTCGGCTTCGGTCTTGGAGGACCGTGCTGCCCAACTGCTACAGGGGGCAACCTGAGAAACGTTATCCTCTGGTCAAGTTGAAGGAGGCCCGTTGGGTGGTGTCTGCGGTGGCGGGCTCGGCAGAACAGCTGGAGCAGATGATGGCCCTTGAGGAGGAGGTGGCCCAGGCCGCATCATTATCATCCTTGGTCGCGGCATTTATTCCGATCTCCTTGGGCTCTTCCTATACAGCTTATTTTAAGGAGCTTTGTCAATCCCTCTCCACCAAGGGAGCAGGGCCATCCGGACATTCCTCTCGGTCCAAAAAGAAGGACCCCAAAGGTAAGTCCCACCGTCGACGTTCGTTGGAGCGGGAGAGGTCCCCTTCCCTGGATAGTCGACACTCGACTTTGGTCAAGGTTGCGGCTAAGACCGCTGGCTTCACAGTGTCCCCGTCAGGTCAGCCGGCCGAGACAACCATCGACGCGGTCAAGATTTTTCTCGACCCGTTGGACGGTTTGTCAACTGGAGAAGCCGACAACCCTTCTTCACCAGCTCCCCCAGTGGAAACTGAGGACTTGCCTGTACCTCCTGTGCCAGAGTCCCCAGTTAAGGTCCCTGAACCGAGGGAGGAGCGGGTTTCCCCCGGCCCCTCTCTGACCCACCCTCGGAATCCCTGAAGGTCTCGGTCTTGGTCCTCTTCCAGGTCCAGCCGGTCCCACCGTCGGTGGTCTCGGTCTTGGCAGCATGGAAAGTGGCGGCACCCCTCATCCTCGTTGTCCTCTTCAGAGGATAGGCTCCGGCACAAGTTGCATCGGCACTACGAGTATTTAATGTGGCAGCAGCTCTTATTGTCTGGGAATAAGCCGACTCCGTTGCCTTCTTCGGCCATTAAGTGGCTGTCACCGGAGTAGCCAAAACAACCCCTCGTAGTAGATGAGGAGCCGAAGCCGGCACCAGTTGTTCAGCCGAAACCGGCTCCGCCACCCATTGTGGTGGAACCTCTGCCTCCACAACCGAAGACTGGGGCCCTGACCAAGGATTCTCGGTCAGGTCAGGGTTTGCCCCATAGGTTGTTGGTCACCTTCACTCCCGATCGACCTCGGCAGGTGGAGGGTGGCTCAGGCACTCGGCAGCTGTTCGCAGATTCCTCGGAGTCTGACGACGACGCCTCCTTGTTCTCCAGGCCCCTTGACTTGGAGTCCACTGGGGGTCAGTTGGTGGACAAGAGCCCATCCTCATTCCTTGGAATGCTTCAACTCATCTCAGAGTCCACTGGGATGAAGCGCAACCTGCTTGGAATGGGGCAAGTATCCTCACGGAGATACTGGACCGAGGGGATTCCCCTACGGAGGTGTTCCCGGTGGCCAAAGCCATTGTTGGCCCGGCCCTGGAGCTGTGGCAGTGGCCAGCTTCTTGTCCAGCACTTTTGGCCAGGATGGCTCAGAAGTATGCTGTCCCTACCAGTTCACTTTATGGTTTCTCGGAGCACCCCTCTGTGGAGGGATAAGTGACCGACAGCGTTTTCCGGCGTTCCAGAAATGCTCGGGATGTGGACAAGCCACCCAATAAGGAGTCCAAGAAATTGGACTACTCCGAGTGGAAAGTCTATGCTGCTTCCTCCCTAGGCCTTCGTCAGGCTAGCTCGGCCATCCTGATGGCACATTTCTCACACGCCCTTTTGGGCCCCCTGGATTGGGCTTCTCAGAAGGAACTAGAAGGGGGACAAGATCAGATCTACAGTACAGTAGCTTCTTGTTGTTTTACATTGTTTCTTGTGGATTCTACTTGGTAGCAGGTTATTTCTTTTCTTTCTTACTACTAAGGGCTAGCAGGGTATTGTTTGGGGCTGTTGGAATTTTGAAACCTGTTTTGGTAGCTATACGTTGGCTCATTTGTTTGATTCACAGTGGCAGGCTGCATTTGTAGAGACCTATTTCTTCTGTTTTAAAACATAATTGGTGTGATTTAACTGGGTCTGTTTCTTTGAATTGGAGACATATCTTCTAATTCCAAGCCTATTTTGATGTGTTGTTGGTGAAGCTGTTTGAATTGGAGTCCTGTTGCTTTGGGTAGCAAACCGATTTTGGGTGCTTTGAGTAGAATTGTGATTCATTGTTGCTGGCTTCACTAGCTGCAAAGTTTGAGTGCAGAGTGGGGGAAGGGTGCTAATGGTCTGACCAGAGGCCTCAGCTACCTGATTGTCTCTGGAAGACTTGGGCTGGTCCCACCCTTGGTCCATTATTTCCTTTATACCAGGAGTTCTGACATCACTTCCTCAAACAGACAAAGGATATGCACCTGTCATAGCAAAAGCAGACATCCAGGAAAGGAACAGCAGCAAGTGAAGAGGTGACTGCTCACTCAGTGGAAGGGAAGTAAATGCAAATCTAGGAGCTTTCATTATTACGTCTTCGCATTGATATTGCATTGGGGAAAGGAGGAGTAGGAGTTTGAAGAAGGTTGTGCAATGGCTACTTAAAGTCTGTTTTTGAGTTTGGATATGAAGGATAGGAATATAAAAAGCAGTTGCTCAATATATCTAAATGTGTGCAACAAAGGAGATAAGGGAAATAAAGAAAATGTTTTGCACTGATAGAGGGGGAGGGAGACTTGGGGAGTGTTTGGCATCCTGCATCTGAAGGGTGGGGGTCGCCAGGCAACGACAGCAATGGGTAGGTGGTAGGCTGCAACAACTGTGGTGTACCAATCTTTCTAAAAATTGCTTGATGTGGGAGGATGTTTAGTGTGCAACCACATAGAAAAACTTAGAAAGGAGATTGAGGGTCTGCAGGAGGAACTAAGACAGGCAAGGCAGATTGGGGTGGGTTTAGCCCAATACTGGAGGGAGGAAGAAGGGGAGAAGAGGGAGGGCGATTTAAGCCAACAGTGGTGAGGAGAGGGTCAGAAGAAGGGAAGCAGAGACAAAGAGGCCCAGGCCAGGAAGAACAATTGCCGGGGAAACCAGGTCAGGAGACAAAAGACAAATGGAAGGAGGAGATAGGGACTTGTGAGGGAGGTGAGGAAGTGGCAAAAGTCATGGAGGGAAAGGAGAAACAGGTTACTATGCAGAGAGGGAGCGGGATTTGTGAAGGGCCTTCAGAAAATAGTTGTGCACTGCTAGAGAGGAGAAGGTGGAGAAGGAAATGATGAAATTAGAGGAGAATTGATAAATGCCTGGACCAAACTGGAGCTGGGGAGTTCTGCTGGGAGAATTGCAACATGGGTAAAAAGGAAGTAACGTAGGAGGAAGAAGAGGAGCTGGAAATAAGAGAGGAGATGAATGGAAGCAAGCAGGAGTAAGAGGGTGGAATGTTAGTGCTGGGGACTCAATACTAAGAGGAGTTAGGTGGGGTAGCAAGGGGAGAGGCATAGTCGATTTGGGTGGAGGCCATGTCAGAATGACAGCAGAAAGGGTGGGACAGTCTGTTCTGAAATATGCTAGAAGGGGTAGGGACAAGCCTCCTTTAATTATACATCTTGGGAACAACGATCTGGCTGACAAGACAGTAGATACAGTCCAGAGGAGGTTTGAGGAACTAGCACAATTATGTGAGGGGGCAGGAAGATCAGTAACTTTTCAGAGATACTTCCGTCCAAAGGCAAGCACAACAAAAGCTGAGAATAGAGAATTTAATGGATGGCTAAGAACCTGGTTTTGTGCTAAAGGTATGGGGCTGTTGGGGGTGGGTGGGAGGACCTGGGAGGACAGTAGTCTCATGCCAAGGACAGACTACACTTGAGTGAGGAGGAAAGAAAGTGTTGAAACAGAGGATGGAGGAGTACATGGAGGAAGTTGGGAATTTGAACTAGGAGTGGGGGGGCAGTTGGGAAGAGATATGCAGAGACCACAGGTTGGGAAACCATATGAGCTACCTCCATACAACAGTGACAGAGGACAAATGGCAAGTACTGTTGGTGATGCTAGGGAAAGGAGGCAGGATGGGGGGGAGAGGGTGAAGGTGGTTACCCTTAATGCTAGGAGCCTTGGGAGGAAAACTGCAGAGTTATAGGTTCTCATGGCAGAGGGAGAGGGACATTGCAGTCATCATGGAAACATGGGCCACCCAATACAATGATTGGGACCTGTCTGTACCAGGGCATGATTATTTCATAGGGACAGGGTGATTGGGAAAGGAGGGGTGGTACTATATGTGAAGGAAGGACTGAAGTGTGTAAGGGAGGAAGGGAGGAGGGTAGTACTGAGTCACTTTTGATGCAACCAGGATTTCCAAGAATAGGATTCTTAGAATGGGAGTGGTGTACAGGCCACCATCTCAGACGGAGGAGTTAGACAGGGAACTAGCAGGACAGATCAGGAGGACCTGTGAGAAGGGTAGTGTGGTGATTGAGGGGGACTTCAACATGCCAGGAGTGGACTGGAGCACCCCAACAACCAGGAACAGAAGGGAGCAGGTACTGCTGGATGCCTTCCAGGACAGCTTCCTGCTGCAAATGGTCAGTGAACCAACCAGGTTAGAAATACCTTGACCTTGTGCTGGCAAATGGGACTTTGTGGAGAACTTACAGTGGAGGAACTGCTGTCAGGAGTGACCACCACTCAGTATGGCTCACATTGGATATGGGCAAGGAAGGAGTGAATCTGGCACAATAGTGCTGGACTTCAGGAGGCCGACATTTGGGAGGATGGGGAAGTGGTAAAGGTACCTGGCCAGAATTCAATCTAGTATGGACACTAACCAGAGGTGGAGCTCATAAAGCTGGGGATAGTGGAGGCAACCAAAACTCTGCTGTGCCCAGAGCAAGAAGGCTAGGCTAAGAAACCGATCTGGTTGGAGAAGGGAGGTCATGGAAAAGGTAAGGAGGAAAGAGCTGCCTTTAGGAAGTACAAGAAAACAGAGGGGGAGGACAGGAAGGAATACTTGACAGGGAAGAGGTGACAAGGGCAGTAAGGGAGCCAAAGCATCTCACGAACTCAGGCTGGCACAAGGCATTAAGAAGGGGGAGAAGGATCTTTGGCACATCAGGAGAAAAGGAGCTGTAGGACCACATAGTAAGGATTAGGAAGGAGGGGGTTGGGTGGAAGCAGGGTGTATAAGGGAAGCACTAAATGAGTACTCTGCTAGTATTTACTAAAGAGAAGAGGGGTGTGACACCCAAGGTGGGAGAAATGGCATGCGGGGGGAGGGTGACAGATGGGGAATCATGGAGAGCAGAGTTTGAGAGGGTTTGAAGGCACTGAGGGTGGACAAGGTGCCAGGCCCAGATGGCATCCACCTCAGGGTACTGAAGGAGCTGGCAGAGGTCCTTGCAGGACCTTTGGCAAACCTATTTAATGCCTCACTACATTCAGGTGTGTCCTCAGGACTGGAGGATGGCTCATGTGGTGCCCCTCCACAAGAGTGGCCCCAAGGATGAACCGGGAAACTACAGACCAGTGAGCCTCACATCCATCGTGGGTAAGCTAATGGAGACTATCCTGAAGGAGAGGCTGGTGGCCCTCGTAGAGGCCAAAGGACTACAGGACAGCAGACAGCATGGCTTCATACGTGGCAGATCCTGCCAAACCAACCTGGTTGAGTTCTATGACTGGGTAACTAGGCAACTGGACAGGGGCCATGCAGTGGATGTCCTGTATCTGGACTTCAGTAAGGCATTCGACCTCAGTGTACAAATGGAAGGCTGGGAAAGTTAGTAGGCACAGGGGCGGGTGGAAAGCTGGTGAGATGGGTAGGAAACTGGCTGCAGGGAAGGCAACAGAGGGTGGTGGTGGGTGGGGAGCTCTCACACCCAAGGGCAGTGACGAGCGGTGTTCCACAGGGCTCAGTGTTAGGACCAGTGTTGTTTGGGATATTCATTGCAGACATATCATGGGACATCAAGAGCAAGATCAGTCTGCTGATGATACCAAGGTAGGCGCGGTGGTGGATGACCTGTCCTAGGGAGATTGCAGGGGTTGCAGGATGATCTGGCAAAGCTTGAAACCTGGTCAGACACCTGGCAACTGGGCTTTAGTGCCAAAAAATGCAGGGTGCTGCATTTTGGGATGAAGAACCCAAGGAGGAGGAGTTACGAGCTGGGGGAGTGCAGTTAGCCCAGACAGAGGAGGAGAAGGATCTGGGTGTGCTCATTACAGGGTCAATGAACAACTCGGCACAATGTAGGAAGGCAGCTGCAAAGGCCAACAAAATGCTGGGTTGTATTGCAAGGGGTATATTCTCGAGGAGGGAGGAGGTGATTCTGCCACTGTATAGGTCATTAGTTAGACCACACCTGGAGTATTGCGTGCAGTACTGGCATCCGTACCTGAAGAGGGACATTAAGTTACTGGAGGGGGTGCAGCGCAGAGTGACAAAGATGATCAAGGGGCTGGGGGACTTATCATACAGAGGAGGTTGAAGGAGTTGAACATGTACTCACATGGAGAGGAGAGAGGAGAGACAGGGGTGACATGATTGAAACCTTTAAATACATGAAAGGAATAAACAAGACAGGTACAGAGAGGTTGTTCAAAGTAAGGGAGGGGAGGCCACAGGGCCATGATATGAGACTGCAGCGGAAGGTTCAGGAGGAGATGAGGAGACACTTTTTACAGAGAGGGTGGTGGCTGGGTGGAATCGTTACCTGCTGAAGTGGTATGCAGTAGAACAGTGGACGCTTCAAACGAGGATGGGACAGGGACAAGGGGAGGGTTAATGAAGGGGAAGGGTGGAAGGGAAGGGCAGCTGCAGAATAAGGGGTGCTAGCTGCACATTCGAGCAGACTTGATAGACCTCTAGGCCTTTATCTGTTGGCAAATTTCGTATGTTCGTATCTCCCAGCTGACCTTCAAATGATGGTCAAGCAGATGCGGGATCAGGGAAGGGCGGTGGCCAAACAGCAGTTCCAAACTTCCTTGGACATCACTGACTCGTGTGCCCAGTTAGTAGTGGCCGTGCGCCACAGAGCTTGGCTGCGGATCTCCACCTTTGCGGCGGATACCCAGCATAAGCTGGCAGACGTTCCCTTCCTGGGTACTGACTTGTTCAGTCCCGGGGTGGAGGGTCATCTCCAACGGATCAAGAAGTCCAGTGCCACCTTGGACTTGGTCACATCTGCCCAGAAGGACAAAGGCCACCAGCAGCAGTGTAAGCCCTTTTGTCCTTCAGCCCCCGTGCGACGTCCGCCCAGCAACACCAGCATCAGGGCCAGCAGGCTCGCACTTGGCACCCCAAAGCCAAGCCTGCTGCTTCCTCCAGCAGGAAGCTGGGAGGGAAAGGTCCAGGCGGCTCCTCAGCCGGCCCTTCCTCCAAGCCTGCCCAGTGACGGATTGAGGGGTGTCACCCCCAACCTCATCACTCCTCCCCTGGTTCCCCCCGTGTGGGGGTGGCTCCGCTACTTCCTTTCCGCCTGGTCTGTTATCACCACAGACTGCTGGGTGTTGGAAGTGGTCATCAGGGGCTGCCTCTGGAATTCGAACAGTCCCCACCCTATCAAGATGTCACCCCACGGGGGGCTACGGGTTCCGCATCCTCTCTGTTGGCTCATCGAGCCAACACTGCCCTGCTCCTCCAGAAGGAGGTGATCAAGGAGGTGGCAGACCCTCCTCCAGACCCAGGGTTTGTGTCCAGGTACTTTCTGGTCCCAAAATGGAAGGAGGGTTGGTGCACCATTCTCAACCTACACAACCTGAACAAGTTCCTAAGGTCTCGCACCTTCAGGATGGTCACTCTGGCTCAGATCATTCCATCCTTGGAACGAGGCATGTGGTTCTCTTCTCTGGACCTTCAGGACACGTTCTTTCACGTTCCAATCCATCCATCTCACCAGCAGTTCCTCCACTTCAGGGCAGAGGGATCCCTTTACGAGTTCCAGGCCATGCCCTTCGGCCTCTGTCCAGCTCCCATGCATGGCTGTGGTGACAGCATTCCTACAGCACCAAAGGGTCTGGGTGTACCCTTACCTGGACGACTAGCTGATTGCAGCCCCCTCCAAGTTGGAGGTGGAGTGGTCCAGGGATCTGGCCCTCCAGGCCTGCTGTCAGATTGGCCTCAAATCAGAACTCGTGCCATCGCAGGTGATTCAGCTCATCGGGGCAGAGCTCAACTCTCTTTGAGCCAGAGCACAGCTCCCGGTGGACAGGGCTGAGGTTCTTTCCTCCTTTGCCCAGTCATTTCTGGTTGGGCAATTGCGCTCTGCCCGGAACTTCCTGCGCCTTCTGGGCCTCATGGCGGCCTGCACCAGTGTGGTCCATTGGGCCCACTGGCATATGCATCCCCTGCAATGGGGGCTGGGCCGCCAATGGTCACGGCACTCCGGTCCTCTGGACCAGCCAGTGACAGTGACCCAGGAAATGTGGAACAGCCTCCAGTGGTGGTTCATTCCAGCTCATCTGCAGGAGGGTATCCTGTTTGTCCGCCCTGAGCCAACAGTCACTCTGATGACCGCCGCCTCTCTGATGAGTTGGGGTGCCCATCTGGGGGAGCTCAGAGCTCATGGCCTCTGGTCCCCTCTGGAGTCTTGATGCCACATCAACCTGCTGGAGCTTCGAGCAGTCCGATTAGCCCTCGCCGCCTCCGCTCCGTTTGTACGGGGTCAAGTGGTCCAGGTCCAGATGGACAACACCACGACCATGTACTACCTAAACCGTCATGGCGAGATGCACTCCTTGCCTCTGTGCAAGGAGGAAGGAGGCTCTCTGCAGTTGGTCTCTCGTGATCAGCCTGGAGGCGGATCTCCTAGCCATCCATGTGGCAGGAGCCTCCAACACTCTGGCCGATGCCCTCAGCCAGATAGGTGCTGCTTCTCACGAGTGGTCTCTCCTGCTGGAGGTAGTACAAGATCTATTCTCCCACTGGGGCACTGCTCAGGTGGACCTGTTTGCCTCCAGGGAGAATGTGAAGCTGAGGCTGTTTCATGCCCGCCCCCCCCTCAGCAGGGCTCGCTGCAGGGGATGCCTTCTTGAGGCCGTGGACCCCGGACCTCTTCTACGCTTTCCCTCCATTTCCCTTGATCCACAAGGTGCTTCTCAAGCTGAAGTGGGACAAGTCGCAGGTGATTCTGGTAGCCCCAGACTGGCTCCGCCAGTTCTGGTATCCAGATCTCCTCAGCCTCAGCTCCAGGGTCCCGAGGCGGCTTCCAGCCTGCCTGGACCTGATCTCAGTCAGCAAGGGGAAGGTACTCCACCTGGACCTTCAATCCCTGCACTTGACGGCCTGGTTCCTGAGCGGCTAGAGTTCCAGGCCTTGGGTCTTTCCGACGAGGTCCTCAAAGTTGTTGAGGCATCCCGTAAGGAGTCGACCAGAAAATGCTATGCCTTCAAATGGAAGAGATTCTCCATTTGGTGTCAGGATAAGGGGTTGGACCCTTCCTACTGTTCTTGGGTAGCATTCTGGACTACCTGTCGTCCCTTTCTCAGCTAGGGCTTCGGTCGATGACCCTTAAGGTGCACCTGGTAGCCATCTCTGCTTACCGGGTGCGGGCTGGGGAGCGGTGGTGCAGGAGAAGGTGGTCGGGCACTTTTTCAAAGGCCTTGATTACATATCCCCTCCAGTGTGAGAACCTCCACCTCCATGGGATCTACTGCTGGTATTGGCTAAGCTCATGGGCAAGCCATTCGAACGGATGCACAGGTGTGACATCTCTCACCTGTCGTGGAAGACCACCTTCTTGGTGGCTATCATGTCAGCCAGAAGGATGGGAGAGCTCCAGGCACTTTCCATCGAGTCTCCTTAACTGGTCTTCCACAGGGACAAGGTTGTCCTGCGCCCCCAACCGAAATTCCTTCCGAAGGTGGTGTCAGAGTTTCACCTTAACCAGGTGTTCACTCTGCCGGTGTTCTACCCCAATCACACCTCAGAGGCCGAATATAGGCTCCATACTCTGGACCCTAGAAGAGTGCTCTCTTATTATAAGGAGCGGATGGCTGAAGTTCAGGGAGAGGTTCGCCAGCTGTTTGTCACCTGTGCTGAAGCCGCACCTGGCAGACCTGCAGCCAAGCGGATGATAGGCAGGTGGGTCACCTCCTACATAGATCTTTGCTATAGGTTGGCGGGCATGGATAAGCAAAGGATAAGAGCTCATTCTACCTGCCATACCGCTGCTTCAGTGGCTGCTTCCAGGGACGTCCCTATCCAGGAAATCTGCAGGGCTGCTACCTGGAAGTCAGCACACACCTTCATTACCCACTACCACATCGACCTTGAGTCATGTCGGGATGCTGGTTTTGGGACCTCGGTTGTCCAGTCCTTATTTCCCAAGTAGGGGGTGCGCGCCTTGCCTCCCTCCCTCCTCCCGGAGAACTGCTAGGAGTCTGCCAGTAAGTGCGGATTGAACAACATATCCACGTCCCTAGAAATACAGGTTACTCACCTGTAACAGGAGTTCTAGGAGTGGTATATGTTGTTCATCCACACAACCCACCCGACCTCTCTGGCTTCGACGCGCAACCTGGCTTCCAATGGGCTAGATCTGGCGTCATGAGGCAGAGCCGAGAGTTTTACCACCTGGGTGGGTGGGAGGAGCCAGCTTGAAGACCTTCTGGCAAGATTTAAAGCGGCAAGGAACCTGCCAGTAAGTGTGGATGAACAACATATACCACTCCTAGAACTCCTGTTACAGGTGAGTAACCTGTATTTTTCAGCAACAAATGGCTCCAGGGGACATATTAACACATATCAGAGGCTGAATGTAGGGACTTAATTGCTCCAATTGGACCAGATGAGATTCTGGAAGTATTTAAATCTCTTCACTCTGGGGCCTCGCTGTCTGGGCCAGATGGTTTAAGTATGGAATTATATAACACTCTTAGGGAGAATTAGGTCCTATTTTGGCTGAGCTATACACACAGATTTTGAAAGATTTGCAGTTGACTAATAACATGGCTCATTCAATAATGATATTTTTATTTACAAAAGGGAGACATTACATCTCTAGGAAATTGGCACCCTATTAGTCTTGTGAACATTGATCAAAAAATCCTGAACAAACTTTTATGCATCAGGCAAACTAAACATGGGAAAAAAAACATAATGTTACCTTAATAGATTTGCACTATTCCCGGCAGATCAAAACAAGATAATTTAATTAATATTTGGGAAATTGTGGGGAGAAGCAGTTTGGGCTCCCTTCAAGGTTTTCTTCTAAGTCTCTACCAGGAGAGGGCATTTGATCGGTCATCCCACCAATCTGTGTATCATGAGCTGCGGTATCATGGTATATTCGGGTGTATTAGTAGGGGTATCACAAGTCGTAAGAGGGCGGTAAGGCAAGGCAAATTTTATTTTTCTGGCGCCCAATCCCAGAGACTCTGGGCGCCATACAAAACATGAACATTTAGTTTATAAATACAAATATAAAAAACACACTCAATTACACATATAAATGGTGGTGGGGGGGGGTTGTGGCACGAGGTCGAAGGCCGAGTGCCTACAACCACCCAACCATGCTTTAATTCCCAATTAGATGCCTCCTTCGGAGTGGCTTAATGGTCTTGTAACATAAGCATTTCTGGGTTGAGTTTGAGTTTCAGTTATGTGCAGTGGTGTGGAAAAATTATGCACACACTTGTTGTACCCTTGCAAAATGTTTAATGCACTTTTTACAGTGCTCAGAAAATAAGACTTGTATTTATTAATATGTCGATGTCAGCACAACAGCACATCTTTCTTATCAGTAACTGTTACATAATATTTATTTCAACTTTTGGAATGATTCCTTACGGGTATTTTTTCCATACCGTTAGTAGGAGGTTCAACTTCTGGGCTTCTCTGTGTTTAGCGATGTCGAGTGATCCATTCTTGTGTGCTACTTTGCATATCTGGTGACCTTCCATGTTGTCTCGCTGTGTCTCCTCCGATACTCTTTAAACTACTTCCTGGTTCCAATACTGTATTACACACTTTTCCTCAGATTTCTTAACAGTCCTCGCACTACTCTGCATTTACACCACTCTCTTTCTCACTGCAATAATTATATTGAGATCGCCACATAATTAGAAGGTAATGCTTTTATTTGCCATGTCTCCCATCTACCAATTGTCACAGTTATATACTATGTGCTGTTTTACACCTAGTCGAGTTCGATTTCTGCCGAGATAGTTACACGATCAGTTGGGTGGGTGGGTGGGAAGGACACAAGCGTTTTCTCTCCTACCACACGTTTTGTTATGTACTGCTTATTTGTTCTCTGTGGCTGATATCAGTACTTCAGTTTAGAGTGGGCATTATTGCAGAACTAATGCCATCTCCAAACTGTCCCACGTGATGGTTTCCAACCTACCTCTTCTGTTGCTTTTACTGTCTGAATCTTTGCCATGTTACAACATGTTTCAGTATAAGAAAAATAGCAGGACGAGAGGACACAGCATGAGATTAGAGGGAGGCTGATTAAGGGGTAATGTAGGGAAGTTCTTTTTCATAGAAAGGGTGGTGGATGCATGGAACGGCCTACCTCAGGAAGTGGTGGATACGAATACAGTGCAGGGCTTCAAACAGGCATGGGATAGGCATAAGGGAGCAATACAGATGAGTATGACTAGATAGGCCATTGACAGAGTAAAGGCTTATGGCACATTCATAAGGTAGAAAAAATGGGCAGACTGGATGGGCCGTCAACTTCTATGGTTCTATGTTTCTATACCAGAAATATTTGTACAGTCAAATCGGCTTTTGTATGAGGCAGCAACCTTCCAACCAATGATAAATGGATTTTGTTTTTATGGAAGGCAGCAGCTACATTGAAAAGAGGGGTATGGCTGGGGTGCTCTTTGAACCCCCTGCTGTATGTTTTTCTCCTAGATAACCTTATCAGAAAATTCTGTTCGATGGATGGAAAATATCAAGGGAATAGAAATCTCTCATCTCATAACCTCTGTAAAAATAAGAGCATATGCAGATGATATTCTCTTCTTTATGGAAGACTTACATTTTTGTGACTTAGCTTTCCAGGTTTTGCAAGAGTACCAAACTGTATCTGGGGCTAGGATTAACATGGTGAAAAGTCAAGCCTTATGTTTAGATAACGCTTAACTTTTAGAATTGTCTAATATTGGCTTGATCTCAGTCTGAACCACTTCCTTAGCTATCTTGGGACTTGAATTTGAGCCAGAAAATATGGCAACTAGGAGCTGAGTAAAGAAAATCCAAGAAGGTGAAAGTAAAGTAGCAACATGGAAGAACTTATTATTATCGAAGAAGAAAAGACTATTTTTCGTGAAATCTATGTTGTTGCCTATATTTTTAAGTTGTGTTGTGCCACCCCACCATGAGATGGAGTTGAGAATTATGAATGTATTTTTTCAACTAATATGGGGTTGCAGAATGAACGTAGTTAAAAGAAATTATACATGTTTATGATGCACAGAAGGAGGGTTAGGTATGATAAGTCCTATTGTCTTTTTCTTTTCATTATTTTTGCATCATAACATTACCAGATTATCATCCGATGTTGGGTCACAAACAGAGTTGCTCCTTCAAGAGTGGGTGATGCTTTTCTTTTTTTTTCTCTCTCTCTCTCTATATATTTTATTCTCCTGGGAGCCTGGCAGGTGGCTCCAGCCCCTCCCTCAGAGGGGACTCGGTCTCCGGCTCCACCATTTCCTGTCCAACCTTCCCTCTGATCCTCCATGGGTTTGCCCCCCCCCCCGGTGACAGGGCCGAGGCGAAGGGGCGCTGGCTCCCCCCCCCACTCCCAAACAAATATCCAGGTGTCAGGAAGGCAGAATGGGTGCTGGTGGGGCCATCACGAAGCCTGCCAGTTCCATTTTTCCTCCATTTCTCCCCCCCCCTCCCTACCTACGTCATGTGTCGGCAATGTGCCTCCTGACTCGCATCTCCCTCTAGCCATCACTAAAGGGCAATCGACAAGCAGGATGGCAAACCCTCCTTCCCCTGAGAGAGGAGAGCAGTCCTCCGGATGCTCAATCCTCTCTCTCCCCTGCTAACCCTCAGCAGCCCAGGCTCGTTCCTGAACCCAGGTCACCAGTGTGGCGTCCAGCGCCTCTGGGCCGGCAGGGTGATGCCTTTCTGTGTTAAATAGGAAAAGGGAAGATGAGTAGTCTCACTGCACTTAGAGCCTCACATATACCCATGTACATTTTGGAGGCATTACACAAGATAAAGGCCTGGAAACTGTCTTCTGACCATTTTAGGTCTACCACATGGAAACAGGTACATGTTCATATAATGGACAATTGTTTTAAAGAGATGATGTTATTCCCTAGGTGTACAGTACACTCCACTCAGGTGATATTGAATCAATTAAATGACTCCAGAATTCCAGTTTACATATTTATTTATTTAAAAGTTTTACCAGGAAGGCATACTGAGCAGACTACCACTCGATTCCAGATTCCTAGGGGGAAGGGAGCATGGGTGACAACACAGAAAATACATCAGCAATGTATAGGAACAGCACACAATATACAGTGAGATGGCTGGAAGATAAATACAAATACATTTATCATACAATGGCAATGCTATCAAATTCTGGGAGAATATAAACAAGTAGAGTAAATATGGGATATTTTGTGGCTAAGCAGTCACAGGCGACTAGGTGTCTGGTCCTCTCACAAATAGTTAGTTCATTCGTTCGTTAGTTAACTTGGTACAGACCCACCGAGACATAGCTGTCCCTTTTTCAGGGGTGACCTGGAATTAATTAAATATAGACAATTAGGCAGAATAATAAACGGTCAGATACATTTTCAGGTTAAGTTAGATATGACAAGGTCACAATACATTAGGTGTGAGACTATACAATTGGCCAAACATGGTTTTCAATATATGACAAAGAGTTAATAACAATCTTAGTCTACACAATGTGGGGAGGGGAAACATTAATCAATACTGCTACAAAATGATCTCAGATGGAAGAGCATTGTCAGTTATAGCTCAAGGGGATATCACCTATTACAGGTACAAAAACTCTGTTCCAGTAGTACAACTTTAAGCCCTTTTTTTAAAACTCCTAAAGGTAGGGCAGTCTTGGAGGGCAGAAGGCAGGGAGTTCCAGATAGTCATTGCTGTGGTGGCAAAAAATCTCTTTCCCACACAGAATCTAAGTTTAGGTATCTCCAGTAGAAGATTACCGATGGACCGCAGGACCCTCCTTGGGGGCTTGATTTTTACAGTGTCACACAGGCTGGGGGAAGGGGCGGGAGGGACTGTTAGCAGGTTTAAAGGCCAGGCAGAGGAGTGGTACTCAAAGCCGACCCTCAAGTGAAGGCCAGTTCAGTGAACACAGTACATTGCAATGGTGCTCTCTGTCACAAACACTCTCCGCCAGTCAGGCCCGCTGTTCCCACAGTGCCAACCTCAGAGCACAATAGTGTAGGTAACAGACATGGTAACCCTCCTGTCTGCTTTGGGTCTGATTCACCTGTTAGCCTCAAGTTCTGGGGGGATTCAAACTGTGAACCTTATGCTAGCATACCCAATGTACAGGCTCAAATATGTACCCTCTTCAGGGATTGCGGTACAATCCTTTGCCTGGGGCACCTAGCCAGGTCTCCAAAATGAACCCTTAAAACTCTGTAAGAGACATTAGGTATATTCTTACCTTTTCCAAGCTTAGTAACACCATCAAGCCTTTTAAACAGTTGTCAGATTTAAAATACAGGCACTTCACATGCAAAAAAGAAACTGAGAAGACACCCAGGCAGTATTTCAAGAAAATGGTTATTTACTAAAAATTGTAAAATACAGAACAAATAGCATGAGCTCACAGTCACGAAAGAAATTGGGAAAATTACAGAACAAAACTCCTACCACAACACTTTAGATATTTGCTATCTGATGTATTACCTCTGTAAGTGCTTTTTAAGTTAGATGTTTCTGTTTTCGGAGCCCAAAATGATGTCACACATTTCAGAAACAACTATACATTTTCAACTCTATCTCCTCACCCCCTTGGTGAGTCATCTAGCTCCTCCTTTTAGAATGAATTCTTACAAGAATAATTTTTTACCAGGAGGTATTTTAAATAATGTGAACCTCAGAAAAAAACATTTCACAAATTATGACAGTCTTTAATTAAGCATCTCTCTTTGATCTTGTCTGCTGGTTTCCTGTTTTGCTAGAGGATCTGAGAGATTTTATGACTTTATGTTTTTTCTCACAAGTGTGCGACCAGTAAGTGCCTTCTTACAGGAATCATAAAACTTTACGAGGCCTATATCATGGCAAATGACCCGAAGGTTCTACTTAAGACAAAAACAGGAAACCTTTAATCAGGTGTCTCTGGTCTTTTTAATTACCTCCTGGTTTCAGCCTCTGACACCTTGATATTACAGGCCAATTTCCTCACACACTGAAATTTCATACACGGACCATGTATTTATAATGCAGATATCATACAACAATCATAACCAGATGGCCAAGTGTCACACTCTCTATGTGGAGGTTTGAGCTCAAAGCACCCAAGGGACTTCAAAACAGGGGCGCCATACTGCAGGAGGGAGAGTAGAGTACCGGTAGCAATTACAAGCCATGATTACTTTATAATAAGATTGCCAAGGTGATAGAGTTGGCCATTTTTTTGTGGAGGGTCAGTGTTAATGGTCAATGTGAGTTTTGCAGGAAAGTTCCTTAATCTGGCAGCTGATCTTTAAAGCTGCTCCTAATTTGAAAAGTTGGTGCCATTGCTATGTAAGAGTTATAGTCAGCTGTCTGTTACACGTTGTTGCTGCTCGTTAAAAATAGCTGCAGCTCATTAAATACAGCTGCTGGTTAACAGAAATGCTACTAGAGGGGTCCCAAAAAGCTGTACAAATCTGTGATTAAAAAAGGGGTTGACAAAGCAAATATGTGTGTATATGTGTGTATATATATATATATATATATATATATATATATATAGACAAAGAACCTCTGTGCACAAACACTGAGGCAAGGGTTACCCAAAGGGCATTTGGCAGGAAGCCAAGTTTCAAGAAAATACAAAATACACATGCCCACAATGCAAGCATCATGGGCTACATATACAAATCACCACAGAATGTTATGCTGGTCCAACTTCAAGCAGAATTGTATGGTGCCGAAAGGCCTCTCACACAGTTTGCAAAGGGTGCTAACAGAAGACATAGACACGTGTTTCGTCCTACCAGGACTCATCAGTATGCCTCGTCTGTTTGACACCCCAGGGGAATGGACCAGCTACCCTAAGACAGTGGGTCTTGGATATGTTGTGGTGAACCCATTAAAATAAAAAACTATATATATATATATACTCACACAGACACATTATGTTTTGAGATAACTGGGCAGATAAACGCTGTTCCCTCCAGCATCATGAAAGGATATTAATATTTTTTCATGATGCATTATGTCATCCTGATATCTTTCCTTGTTGCGCTGTCATAGTGCATTCTTAATTATACAATGGGTTCCGAAAATGCCACTCCCTGATTGGTTGGTTGACGCTTCGAACCCGTTGTAAATCCTCATCAGTACCAACGAAAAGAAGTACCAACCAACCGCACCACTTGCCAAGCTTGCATGTAACCATGCCAACCGTCGCCCTCTCATTACAATTCTAACTGCCATGCTAGATCGTGCCATTGAAGTCGCCAACAAGTGCTATACACAAACAACTAAATGTTATCCGTCACAACCCGCGGGACCTCATCCTAACTCCCAAAGTCTCTATAACAGTATTTTATTGTTACAGCAGCTGCTTGGTAACCGCTGACAGCTGTCTCACCTGCTGTGTCTCACTTTTTCACATCGACTCCACTTCCTTACAGGACCTTTGAATCCCAACACAGTCAGAGTTTTTTTTTTTTCTCCTCAGCAAGAAGCCTGTCAGCAGTTCTTTCTCACCGTGAGGTGCACCTTCACGGTAACCATTTAAATAAACTTCTAAATCCTCCTACATATGTTCCCTAACAGCCAAAAGACCACTGACTGGACAGCACCAGCCAAGAGTTCAATGCACAGAATTGAAGTCGCACACACTCTCGCTTGGGGGACGTGGAGATGGGTACTATTTCTTCCTGGCGGAGCAATAAGAATAATAAAAATCATATAAAATGTAAAAAAAAAAAAATTCTCTTTATTTTTTTCAAATGCAAAAAAGGGGGACGTTGTAAAATAGTGGTCTGCCACGACAGGGGTGTGGGGGTGCCCTGGGATTTGCAATGCTTGTTGTGTTTTGCTCACTCGGCCTATCGGCCTCGTGACCAAACAGTACACCAGGCATTGTGGATCCTAGTGTGGCCCACACCCTTGTTATGGTAGATTATTTAAACAGACGTAGTAGTAGATCTCGAGAACTAGCCAACCCCAATCAAGTAGAATGCTGTGATTCGCTAGCTTCTGAATTCGCTAGCTTCTGAATTCTACTCCCCAGTTCCAAGCCCTGCATCAACTGTAAAAGAAGCAGAACATTAGACACACATTGCAAAGTCACAAGCACTATTACACATTCCCAATCATATTTATCCCAAAACATATGTCTGTGTAAGCAAAACACACCGTGGCCTGACTGCAGATGTCATATTTGTCTTCATTTGAGGCCATTTATATTAAGATACAGCATCTCAATCATGGTTTCACCACATGTCATATATCCATCTTCATAAGAGGTCAGTGATGTTGTGATATCTGTCTTCAGCCAGGCCATGTCATAACCCCAATATATACAACAGGTGTGAAAATAAATTTGCCAAGATAAACATTTTATCTTTGGCAACATCAGCAAGATAGAAAAAGTTGGTCACTGAGCATGCTCAGAAATGTATTCTCAATTTCTGAGGATGCTCAATAACCAGCTTCATTTATTTTCCCCAGGACACCTATGAAAATGAGCTATTATGGCTCAGTGGCCCTATCCTGATAAAACTCCAATAAATAAAATGTGAGATGCCATTTATTTTTTAATTGAATACACAATAGTCTGTGTAGTTTGTATTTTTTTAGTTTTGTAGCTTTTTATCATTCTGTCACAAACCACCAAACATCTCTTGTATAAATCAAATATGCTATGGGCTGACTTGAAATGTCATTTGTGTCTTCAATTGAGGGTATTGGTCTACTGTTATCTCACTCATGGCTTTAGTGAGATATTAACAGATTGGCATCCTCTCATGAAGATAAGATGATACCTTATGTCTGCCCATGTGATAGCCCATACATGTGTTCAATGGCATGTCATGAAATAAACCATTTAATTTTATGAATGGGTGGTTTGTTATGAAATAAACCATTTGTTTTCACGAGTGGGGGGCAGAAATAAAACTCATAAGTGCTGAAGCCACAAGTAAGCTTTGTAGTTCCGCCTCCCACACACGAAAATGAATGGCTTGTCTTATGACATGACATTGTGTATTTGATTTATACAATGTACGTGAACTGCCTATAAATAAATTAAAACTAAAAAAGTAAGAAAATATAAAATGCAGCCTTCGACTCCATAGCAAGCATAAGAATAAGAACTATAAGAAATATGCAACTGTGCAACTGCAAGGCTCATATATATATAGTGTATGTGTATATATACTTGCATACTGCATGAGCATGAGTGTGTGTGTGTAACACATGACAGGGTGTGCATTTGTCGGGAGATATAGGCACCCCTTTAGTGTGTGCTGAGTCACAAGGTTGTAAGTTGAGTGCTCCTCAGCATATGCCAAAGGAGTGAGTGCCAGTAGCTCCTAATCAGTGCAGCACCTTGGAATGTGTAACTGCACTTGTAAAATGAACTAGAATTAAGCATTATAGTATCGGTACGGCATGTGACCTGACTCATTCAATAAGAGGGCGGTATTTCTGACATATATAGATACAGTATATACATATGTTACTTGAACTCTAGATGGTTTCATGATTTTTTTTCCGTATTAAATCATAAATGCAGTATTACATTTGCTGGACAGCCTGTAATGACTACTCCCATATAAATTAAATGCAGTGAGATCTGTGCAAATATAGGTCCTCTGCTAGTTTTTGAATGTGCCTCTCCCTGCAACAGGTCCCTTTTCCTGTACTCATTTCATGTGAGGGTTCTTTTGGTGCTGATCACTGCAGGCCACAGGCACTGGAAAGCGGAAGTCTTTGCTGTGCATTTGTTTGGAAAGGTTTTATCCCATCTGGCAAATTTCAGGGGTTCCTCTTGAGCCAAAGACATTTTTTCTTAAATTAATGACCAGTTAAAGGAGAACTACTAAAGAGGCCACCACACTGTATGGATTGGGGCTTTGGAGCCCCAAGCCCCCATGCAGACACAATGTTGGTGGAGGTGCTAGCATATCCAGGCCCTAGTGGGGGCCACTGCCTGTCTTGTGGCGGGGGTGCATTGTCGGCCATGCCTGTGCCCAGCCCCCGAGATTGTGCTCCATGAGACCACTAACAAGAGTTGTATAACCTCTGACATGGAACATATGTAATGCGCTTGTTCTCAAAGGTATGAATCCAAGATCTCAATAAATAAATAAACAAAAAAAAGTTCCTGGTCCAAGTGGACCCCTAGGTATTTGGTGGACTCTGCTACTTCTCTGGGTGTTCCAGCAGAAGTAATGAGAACAAGCAGGTGTTACATAAAAAAGCCCAGGTTCCTAAGGCCAAACAATATTGCCCTGTCCTTTGTGGCATTGAGGACCAGCTTACTGGCCTTAAACCAATTTTCTAGTTGAAGGAGGTCATCCGCGATCTGGGCATTAAAGCAGCTGGAGTCCCTAGAGTTTCTATAAAGCACAGTGTTTGATACAGCAGAAGGCTTGCCTCCCTACAGTTCTTCAGCATATCATCAACAAATAACAAAACTAGCAGGGGGCCTATAATAGAAGCCTGTGGGACACTGCCCAGGATTGGTTTAGTTTTGGAGAGAGAGCCCTTCCACCTGACTAACTGGGACCTACCAGTGACATAGTGGAACAACCAGCTGAGGGAGAGTGCATCAAGACCAAATTGCTTTAGTTTTGATAGAAGAAAACTATGACTAACCAAGTCTAAAGCTTTAGTGAAGTCAATGAAGACTGCGCCGGTAAGCAGCCTTTATCCATGGCACCTAGGATATCTTTGATCAGTTTGACGAGGGCAGTGTCAGTTCCATGATATCACCTGAAGTCATGTTGCCTATTGATCAGCTGGTGCCTGTGCTCTAGGAAGTCAAGGTCCAGACATTCCTGAATTTTAGGAAGGGAGCAGAGGAGAGAGATGGGCCGATAGTGTGCAACAGGTTCTACCGAGACACTTTTATGCACTGGTACAACTACTGCAGTCTTCCAGCATTCAGGAATTCATCCTTCATGTAGGGATTTATTAATGAGCATGTCAACTGGGGAAGCAATAACTGGGGCTGCAGTTTTCAAAAGTTTAGGCTGAAGTTTATCAAAACCTGCAGAGCCTTCCGCTTTCAGCCTCTTTAATTGAGCTAGTGCCTCTTTTTGAGTAACCAACCGAAAGCGGAACTCTGAGGAAGTTATTACTGATTCAGGAAAGATGGGGTGGAGAGAGGTGGGACCATCAAAGGGAGGTTTAAATGTCTTTAAAATCTAAAAATGTCTAAAAATCTTTAAAAGTGTTCGCTATAGCTAAGGGGTCACTGACAGACTCACCGTCCACTACAATATCATATTCAGTGGATTTGGAGCAGCCTTTCAGTAGGGAGTTGATTTCTGTCCAGAATAATTTATAGTTGGATGGGCCTCAGGGGTAAGCCCTTTGGAGTGCTGACCTTTGATCCTGATCTGTTTTAGGGGTGTGTGAAGATTTGCAGCTGGCAGGAAGTTATTAATAAAGAAGTCTAGGGCAGATTCAATACTGGCAGATATGTTATTGTGGCACAGTTAATGCCAGACAAGGAGGCCAAGAAGGAGGATGTATCAAATTTAGAATAATCACAAGCCACGAGTAAACTGGGGGGAAGGGGGGTTGGGGGCACTGTTCTTCCATATACAGAAAATAGGGGAATAGTCTTTAAGAGAATCTGCCAAAATCCTGGCAGCTCTGATTCTTAGCAGATTAGAGGCAAGGTCCCAGTCTAGCAGAGTGTGGTTACCAGACGTATTGTTAAGTATAGTAGGTTCAGTAATAACCTGGATGAGTTGGGCCCCACGCATGACTGACTTAGGCCCAAAACCCATGTTGGGAGACCAGTTGATATTAAAATCTCCCAGCAGATTAAAGTCCTCTAAAAAGTCACATGTAATAGTTTGGCAGAGAGCATCAAGTACAAAGGAGGCTGTCCAGGGAGGGTTATAGATGCAGCCAACAAAGAAGGGCTTATCCCAAGCAGTATTTTTACCATGGTGGCCTCACAGTCAAACCCATCTCAGGTCAGAAGGTTTACTAGGGTAACATTTAATGAGGATTTTGTGTATATGAGTACTCTCCCTCTCTTCTTACCCACTCTGCCCTTCCTAAATATGTTATAGCCAGGAAGCTCAGCCTCATGAGGAAGTATGAAGGGTTTTAGCCATGTCTCAGATATTGTTACTAGTTCTGGAGCATACATGTCCACCCAACTTTCCAGTTCCAGGAGCTTAGACTGGGGGCTATAGATGTTCATATGTGCAAGCCAAAGGCCATGAGTTTTGGATCACCCTATATCTGAAGGGGAGATTATCTTAGAGTTGGGAGGACAGGGACCAGGATTTAGTTCAATATCCCCAGCTAAAAGCAACAGAAGGGCTAGCAAAGCCCTTAAACAGACATTTCTTTTAGGCCTAATTCCTATGGGTCATAGATATCTAATGAGTTGAAAGCAAGTGCACTTGCTGTAGAGCCTATACATTGATAAAAAGTAAGGGGTCAGGGCCGTCTGGAGATGCATCTAAAGGTACTGGTGGAGCCTCTGTATGGAATTGCTTATATAGGGGAGAGTGAGTTTTAATCAAAACATAGTCCAGCCACAAGACTAGTAGTAGAGCAAGCCTTTCTTGACCATGGCCAGGGTGGGGTGTCGGGGTAAATAGGGGGAACAGATAGCTAATTAGCTAACAATCTCAAAACCAGTAGTTTGGAGGCAGGATAAGAGGGGAAGAGTTCGGAAACCTCATTCGCCATGGCACATAAACAGGTCTATTCCTAGGCCGTGCATAAGACAGCTAGTTATAATATGAGACAAACTATTGAGAAACAGGTTTTCAGCTATAACCCTGATAGCAATTCACTCAGCTTATTGTAATAAGCAACTATAATCTCAGGCATTAATTCAGTGAACCCCCACCAAGATATAGATCTGTATAAACAGATTACACAAGCAGGCAAGCTATTGAGGAACAGGTTTGCAGCTATAACCCTCTTAGCAATTCATCCAGCTTATTGTAATAAGCAACTATATTATCAGGCATTATCCTCAATTAACCCCCAGCAAGAAACAGGAAGCGATGAACAGCAAAGGCAAGCAAACATTTGAGGAAACAGCTTTAAAACTGTGAATGAAAGAATCTGTCCTACAGATACATGTACTGGAATTCCGGAGTCACAATTACTGTTTTATTTGGAATGTCCTTTTCTAAAGTTCTTTTGGGATAAATTTGCATTAGCTACTGGTATTACATAATTCAAGCAGATGTCCTGTGAATGATTGGTATTGGGGGTATATGTTTCTGGGTGGACCCGCTTTCAGGCAAGCACGGTAAGATTAATTCTGGCAGTTTCTAAATTGATGATTTGGCATTTTCGATGCAGACTTTTGCTGCAGCAGCAATATTTGATGCAGAACGCAATGGTTTTGGCAATTAAAGATCATATTCGTTCTTGTTATGAGAAAGACAAAATACGACATTGTCCGATACAGTTGAGATCCTTTTGGGTTAACTGCCAGAATCTCCTTACATAATAGATGTATGCCTCTCTTTGCTTTCCTGTATCGGTGCTTTTCTTTTTTGTAATGTTTCTCTGTGTGTAAATTGACGATGTAATGTGTGGTATGATGGTTTATATATATATACTATACTATTTTCAAATAAAAAAGTCCCCTGCTCTTCTTTGATAAGTGCCATGGGATCTTTTACTTCCACTGAAACAGTGACTAGAGATGGGCAGAAGGGACCTCTGTTTAATGTCTCATCTGAATGTTCCTTCCTCGCTCCATTCTGTGTGTGTCCTAAAATACATAGATACATAGATGTCTACCAAAAGAAGACAACTCATGGTCCATCTAGTCAGCCTAGTCCTATCTACACCTTAACCAGTCTAATGTAAGTTAGGCCTCTAGCAGATCAGTCATTCCACAGTCCTACTTGAACTAGACCCCCACCCCCATTGTCAGCAGCCTCTTCCCCCATTCAGCCTCAGTGGGCCCATGTGTGTTTCCCACACCCTCTTGAAACTTGCCACCATGTTGACATTGACCAGCTCCACTGGTAGATGATTCCATTTCTAGGGATGAGGATATGTTGTTCAATCCACACTTATTGGCAGGTTCCTTGTCGCTTTAAATCTTGCCAGAAGGTCTTCAAGCTGGCTTCTCCCACCCACCCGGCTGGTAAAACTCTCGGCTCTGCCCCATGATGCCAGATCTTCCTTACCGCTTGGAAGCTCAGGTTCCCTCCTTAGCGCTCTGTGTTTTAGGCCTGGATCCACACTCTTGGTTAACCTGAAACTAATTCTAAAATTTACAAGACTTCAGTCTTCTTTTCACTGCTGTCATGGCGGACAAATCGACTCCGGCTTCGCTGGTGCCCTGTGGCCAGAAGATGTCCTGTGGACTGACCGCACTCCATGTGTGTCTACTGCCTGGGGCTTGGCCACGATTTGCAGGCTTGCAACTTGTGCAAATCCTTTTCGGCTTCGGTCTTGGAGGACTGCGCTGCTCGACTTCTTCTGGGGCGCCCTGAAAAATGGTATCCATTGGTCAAGTTGAAGGAGGCCTGTTGGGTGGTGTCCGTGGTGGTGGGCTCCGTGGAACAGTTGGAGCAGATGATTGCTCCCTCGAGGAGGAAGCGGCCCAGGCCGCATTTTCTTCCTCCTCGGTCATGGCATTTATCCCACTCTCCTTGGGCTCTTCATATACAGTTTTTTTAAGGAGCTTTGTCAATCCCTCTCCACCAAGGGAGAAGGACCACTGGGACATTCCAGTTGGTCCAAGAAAAAGGCCTCAAAAGGTAAGTCCCACCGTTGACGTTCGTGGGAGCGGGAGAGATCCCCTTCACTGGATGGTCGACTTTCGACTTCAGTCGAGGTTGCGGCTAAGGCCACTGGCTTCACGGTGTCCCCATCAGGTCAGTGAGCCGAGTGGGTTTCCCCTGTCCCCTCTCTGACCCACCCTTAGAATCCCCGAAGGTCCAGCTGGTCCTGCCGACGTCGGTGGTCTCGGTCTCAGCACCATGGAAAGTGGCATCGCCGCTCATCCTCGTCGTCCTCTTCAGAGGATAGGGTCCGGCGCAAGTTACATTGGTGCTTTGAGGATTTAATGTGGCAGCAGCTGTTATTGTCCGGAAATAAGCCGACTCCGTCGCCTTCTCCGGCCATTAAGTGGCTGTCACCTGAGCGGCTGAAACAGCCCCTCGTAGTAATCAAGGAGCCAAAACCGGCTGCTCCACCCATTGTGGTGGAACCTCCACCTCCACAACCGAAGACTGGGGCCCCGACCAAGGATTTTCAGTCGGGTCAGGGCTTGCCCCATAGGTTGTCAGTCACTATCACTCCCGATCACCTCGGCATGTGGAGGGTGGCTCAGGCGCTCGGCAGCTGTTCGCAGACTCCTTGGAGTCTGATGACGACTCCTCCTTGTTCTCCAGGCCGCTCGACCTGGAGTCTGCAGGGGATCAGTCGGTGGACGAGAGCCCATCCTCGTTTTTGGGAATGCTTCGACTCATCTCAGAGTCCACTGGGATGAAGCTCGAACCAGTTTCAAAATGGGTAAGTATCCCCTCACAGACATACTGGACTGAGGGGATTCCCCTACAGAGGCCTTTCCAGTGGCCGAAGCCATTGTTGGCCCGGCCCTGGAGCTGTGGCAGTGGCCAGCATCTTGTCCCGCACCTTCGGCTAGGATGGCTCAAAAGTATGTGGTCCCTACCGGTTCACTCTCCGGTTTCTCGGAGCACCCCTCTGCGGAGGGGTTAGTGACCGATAACGTTTTTCGACGTTCCAGGAATGCTCAGGATGTGGACAAACCACCCAATAAGGAGTCCAAGAAATTGGACTACTCAGGGCAGAAGGTATACGCTGCTTCCCCCCTAGGCCTTCATCAGGCTAGCTTGGCCGCTCTGATGGCACACTTTTCACATGTCCTTTGGGCTCCCTGGATGAGGTGATTCCTCATTTCCACTGACCTTCAGATGATGGTCAGGCAGGTGTGGGCTCAGGGAAGGGCGGTAGCTAAACAGCAGCTCCAAACTTCATTGGACATTGCTGATTCATGTGCCTGGTCAGTAGCGGCCACAGTGGCCATGCGTCGCAGAGCTTGGCTGTGGATCTCCACCTTTACGGCTGATACCCAGCACAAGCTGGCAGACGTCCCCTTCCTGGGTACTGACTTGTTTGGACCCGGGGTGGAGGGTCATCTCCAATGGATCGAGAAGTCCAGCGCCACCTTGGACTCGGTCACGTCTGCCCAGAAGGACAAAGGCTACCAGCAGCAGCGTCAGCCATTTCTTCCTTCAGCCCTTGCAGCACGTCCGGCCCAGCAACACCAGCATCAGGGCCAGCAAGCTCGTGCTTGGCACCCCAAAGCCATGCCTGCTGCTTTCTCCAGCAGGAAGTCTGGAGGAAAAGGCCCAGGCGGCTCCTCAGCCAGCCCTTCCTCAATGCCTGCCCAGTGACGGGTTGAGGGGTGTCGCCCTCAACCTCGTCACTCCTCCCCGGGTTCCCTCTGTGGGGGGCTGGGTGTTGGAAGTGGTAGGCAGGGGTCTGCCTCTGGAATTCGAGCAGTTACTCTCCTATCGAGCCGTCACCCCACGGTGGGGCTACGGGTTCCACAGCCTCTCTGTCAGCTCATCGAGCCGACATTGCCTTGCTCCTCCAGAAGGAGGTGATCAGGGAGGTGGTGGACCCCCTCCAGACCCAGGGTTTGTGTCCAGGTACTTCCTGGTCCCAAAACGGATGGGGGGGCTGGTGCTCCATTCTCGACCTACACGACCTGAACAAGTTTCTAAGGTCTCGCACCTTCAGGATGGTCACTCTGGCTCAGATCATTCCATCCTTGGAATGAGGCATGTGGTTCTGTTCTCTGGACCTTCAGGACGCGTTCTTTCACGTCCCAATCCGTCCGTCTCACCAGCGATTCCTCCACTTCAGAGCAGAGGGATCCCTTTACGAGTTCCGGGCCATGCCCTTTGGCCTCTCTGCAGCTCCCAGGGTCTTCATCAAATGCATGGCAGTGGTGACAGCATTCCTGTGGCACCGAGGAGTCCAGGTGTACCCTTACCTGGACGACTGGCTGATTGCAGCCCCCTCTAGGTTGGAGGTGGAGCGGTCCAGGGATCTGGCCCTCCAGGTCTGCTCTCAGATTGACCTCCTCATCAATGAGGCTAAGTCAGAACTCATGCCATCGCAGGTGATTAAGTTAATCAGAGCAGAGCTCGACTTTCTTCAAGCCAGAGCATGGCTCCTGGTACACAGGGCCGAGGTCCTTTCTTCCTTTACCCAATCATTTCTGGTTGGGACAATTGCACCCTGCCCGGAACTTCCTGCGCCTTCTGGGCCTCATGACGGCCTGCACCAGCATGGTCCATTGGGCCCACTGACATATGCATCCCCTGCAATGGGGGCTGGCCCACCAATGGTCACAGCGCTCCGGTCCTTTGGACCAGCCAGTGACAGTAACCCAGGAGATGTGGAACGTCCTCCAGTGGTGGCTCGTTCCAGCTCATCTGCAGGAGGATATCCCGTTTGTCAGCCCCAAGCCGACGGTCACTCTGATGACCGACTCCTCTCTGATGGGTTGGGGTGCCCATCTGGGGGGAGCTCTGAGCCCATGGCCTCTGGTCCCCTCAGGAGTCTCGATGCCACATCAACCTGCTGGAGCTTTGAGTGGTCCGACTAGCACTCACCACCTTTGCTCCGTTTGTATGGGGTCAAGTGGTCCAGGTCCAGATGGACAACACCACGACCATGTAGTACCTCAACCAACAGGGCGGGATACACTCCTTGCCCCTGTGCAAGGAGGCTGTCTGCACTTGGTCTCTTGTGATCAGCCTGGAGGCGGATCTCCTAGCCATCCATGTGGCAGGAACCTCCAACAGTCTGGCCGATGTCCTCAGTCGAATAGGTGCTGCATCTCATGAGTGGTCTGTCCTGCTGGAGGTAGTACAAGATCTGTTCTCCCACTGGGGCACCCCTCAGGTGGACCTGTTCTCCTCCAGGGAGAATGCGAAACTGAGGCTGTTTCACGCCCGCCCCTCTCAGCAGGGCTCGCTGCAGGGGGATGCGTTCTTGAGGCCGTGGGCCCCGGGCCTCTTCTATGCCTTCCCTCCATTCCCCTTGATCCACAAGGTGCTTCTCAAGGTGAAGAGGGACCAGGCGCAGATGATTCTTGTAGCCCCAGACTAGCCCCGCCAGTTCTGGTATCCAGATCTCCTCAGCCTCAGCTCCAGGCTCCTGAGGCGGCTTCCAGCCCGCCTGGACCTGATCTCAGTCAGCAAGGGGAAGGTATTCCATCCGGACCTTCAATCCCTGCACCTGACAGCCTGGTTCCTGAGCAGCTAGAGATCCAGGCCTTGGGTCTTTCCAACGAGGTCCTCAACGTCGTTGAGGCATCTCTTAAGGAGTCAACCAGAAAATGCTATGCCTTCAAATGGAAGAGATTCTTGATTTGGTGTCAGAACAAGGGTTGGACCCTTCCTCCTGTCCCTTGGCTAGCATTCTGGACTACCTGTGGTCCCTTTCTCAGCTAGGGCTTCGGTCGACGACCCTTAAGGTGCACCTGGCAGCCGTCTCTGCTTACTGGGCGTGAGCCGGCAAGCAGTCGGTGGTGCAGGAGATGGTGGTCGGGCACTTTTTCAAAGGCCTTGATCACATATCCTGTCCGGTGCGAGAACCTCCCCCTCCGTGGGATCTACTGCTGGTATTGGCTAAGCTCATGGGCAAGCCATTCGAACCAATGCACAGGTGTAACATCTCTTACCTGTCGTGGAAGACCGCCTTCCTGGTGGATATTACATCAGCCAGAAGGATGGGAGAGCTCCAGGCGCTTTCCATCGAGTCTACTTATCTGGTCTTCACAGGGACAAGGTTGTCCTGCACCCCCAACCGAAATTCCTTCTGAAGGTGGTGTCGGAGTTTCACCTTAATCAGGTGTTGACTCTGCCGGTGTTCTACCCCAGTCACACCTCGGAGGCCGAATATAGGCTCCATACTCTGGACCCTAGAAGAGCGCTCTCTTATTATAAGCGGCGGACGGCTGAAGTTCGGGGAGAGGTTCGCCAGCTGTTTGTCACCTACGCTGAAGCCGCACCTGGCAGACCTGCAGCCAAGCAGACGATAGGCAGGTGGGTCACCTCCTGCATAGAGCTCTGCTATAGGTTGGTGGGCATGGAGCCTCCCAGAGGGATAAGAGCTCATTCTACCCGCCATACCGCTGCTTCGGTGGCTGCTTCTAGGGATGTCCCTATCCAGGAAATCTGCAGGGCTGCTACCTGGAAGTCAGCACACACCTTCATCACCCATTACCACATCGACCTTGAGTCACGCCGGGATGCTGGTTTTGGGACCTCATTTCTCCAGTCCTTATTCCCTAAGTAGGGGGTTCGCGCCTTGCCTCCCTCCTCCCGGAGAACTGCTAGGAGTCTGCCAATAAGTGTGGATTGAACAACATATCCACATCCCTATAAATACAGGTTACTCACCTGTAACAGGAGTTGTAGGAGTGGTATATGTTGTTCATTCACAGCACCACCCGACCTCCCGAGCCGATGCGCATCCTGGCTGGCCAGGGCTAGATCTGGCATCATGGGCGGAGCCGAGCTTTACCACCCGGTGGTGGAGAAGCCAGCTTGAAGACCTTCTGGCAAGATTTAAAGTGGCAAGGAACCTGCCAATATGTGTGGATGAGCAACATATACCACTCCTAGAACACCTGTTACAGGTGAGTAACCTGTATTTTTCTATCACCCTCTCTGTGGAGAAGTATTTTCTCAAGTCTCTCCTAAATTTTCTCCCTGCCAGATCACATGTAGGCCCTTGTGATTGAACTTGTAGAGTACTTAATTAGTTACCTAATTGGGGGCAGCATGTCTAGTGGTTAGAGCACCAGCTTGGGCACTGGAGATCCCAAGTTCAAACCCCACCAGAAGCACTTACTGTGACTATAAGCAAGTCACTTAACTTTCAGTACTCCAGTCCACCCAGCTATGAAACTGAGTAAAAGCAGGACCCCCATTGTAAATGAGAAGTTGCATCTCAGCTGGCCTATCCTAGGTAAATACACTGTAAATAATTAAACAGACTTGCATGGTCTTGCAGCTGTCAGAAACCAAGTCCTCATCTGACCTTCAAATAAACCAGATTCCCATTACCTCATGTAACTCTGCTAAGAGTTTTCTTGTTTTTCAACTTTTTTTGGAGATCATTCAGAAGGAATTGGATAAACTAGACAAGAAAAATCGTATCTCCAAGTCCTAGAGCAAGCACTGTTCTTTTCCAGAGATACTGCTCAAGTAGTGGGAGACTCCATAGGTGGCAGATTCAGCAATCTCAGCACTGGTTAAGCCCACAGTGATTCTCATTGAAGAAGTAGCATCTCTTGCCGATGCAAATGACAGGCAAATTCATGCAGCTTGCCATTCGACCTAACAGCTTCCAACTGAGCAGTTAGACTTTCTTTGGCTGTAGCTCCACATGCCTGAGTATTGTGCGAATGAACTAATACTGTATCTGAAGGTTTGACAAAGGACTTCCTAGTCCAAGGAGCATTTTCCTTTCCAAGATAACTTGTTTTGGAGAGTACGCCCTTGTAGGTCTGCTTCAGGTCACAGCAAGAAACTTTGGCCCCCATATTCAAACCATGAACGCGGCAGGACACTTAGTGTGTCACTGAGTGGTTAGCATGGGCTTGCTCAATACATTACTCGCTCATGCAAATGAGGTAAACCTCCTACATACAGGGCACAGTGATATTTTTAAAGGGTTTTGGAAATGGTAGAATGGTTATCCTGTCATAACGGCAACTGCGGTTGATCGACTCGCGTATTAGTGACTCCATTACAGTGCTTGTTATGTGGGCTGCCATTCATGTTCAGTGATCAGGGTGACGGGTAGACGGGAGGGTGACAGAAGGACGGAGAGAGGTGGAAGAGGAGGAAGGGTATGTAGGGGTTGTGCAGTGGAGGCTGCCGAGCTGGTGCCATGGTGGGAGTGGTGAGGGTGGCAGGCTACAGTGGGAAGGTTGCAGGGGTTCGTGGGGAGGGATACTATTTTTATTGCCACTCATGCTCCATAAAGCAGATTTTTTTTCTCAAGGTTTGTCCTCCCTGATGTACACCCCGGAGTGGTAATCTGTAAGTAGGGGAGATCTGCGGGGCACAGACCCTCACAGAAAACCTGTTTACTGTCGCTGCTTGTTGGTTTCCACTGGAGTGCATATCACTTTTTTTTTTTTTTTTTGTTTGGCGATGCACTTGCAGTAACAGCGACCGCTATTCCGTGATCACCTGACATAGAACTGGTGTAATGCTGTCTTTGCAGCACTATTTAACATTTTAAAACCATACTTTTAACACACTCTACCCAATGTGCTGGAAGGCAGTGAGGATTTGGGACTGGTCAGTGATCCAGCAGGTCTCACTTTTTGCTGTCCATGTTGAAACCTTACTAAATGTCCTGGCAGATAGCCTCAGCCAGTCAGTGGTTCAGCCCCATGAGTGGGAGCCCCGTCATTCTATGGCAGACCAACTGTTGGACATGTGAGGAAGGCCAAAGTAGGGCCTTTGTATTCCCATCTGAAGCAAAACTGACGATTTTGTGCCCGCATGCTCCAGAGCATGGAAATTTCTAGCAAAACATATTGTCCCTTTGTTGAAAAAGGAGATTCCTCTGTCTTTCCTCCTCTGCTACTGATTCAGAGTGTCTTGATCAAGTTCCAGCACTAACCAGCCAGAATGATCCTGGCGGTATCCTAGTGGCCCCAGGAGATTTGGTCTCCTCTACTGTGAGAACTAGCAGTTGAGGTTCCTTTTCCACTGTCCCTTCAGCTAGGCCTTCTGTCAAGAATGCCATCTTGCTGCTGCACATGGACCCCAGTCCCTGCGGCTCTATACCTGGCTCCTGGATATGTAGAGGTCTCTCGATTCTGAGTCTCAGCCTAGGTGTTGGCTGTTCTGCTTGCTATTAGGAAGCCTTCCACCAGACACATCTACTACCTGAAGTGGAAGCAGTTCATTGTGTGATGCCAGGCAGTGTTTTGGACCCCTTCACTCATCCTGTACAAAGGGTGCTGGACTACCTCTTGACTCCGTTGCAGTCTGGATTGCAGTATTCTTCAGTCATGGTTTACCAGTCAGCCATTTTGGCTTTCCATAACCATATCTGGACTAGGATTGTGGCCCAGCTGACTGTGGTCTACAGATTCCTGAAGGGGTCTGTTGCATGTGGCCTCTCCAGTCCGTTAATCTGTTGTGGTTTGGAACCTGAAGCTTGTGTACAGATCCATGACTAAAGCCCCTTTTGAGCATGTGTCTCCCTGTGACATGAAGCATTTGTCCTGAAAGGATTTATTCCTTGTTGCTATTACCTTAGCTAAGCGTATTTCTGAACTATGAGCCTTTTGTAAACCCCACTTTCTGATGTTCTACAGGGACAAGATGGTATTGTGTACTCGCACCAAATTCTTGTGTAAGGTTGTATCTGTCTTCACATTGAATCAGTCCATTGATTTACCTGTGTTCTTCTCCTCCCCTGAGAACCCAGGCGAGGTGCTGTTGCACTCTTTGGATGGTCACAGGATCCTTTAGTACTACCTTGCCATACCAAGAAGGTTCCATGTCATAATAGCGATTGCTATTATGGCGAGTGTCATCGCCAAAAAGCAAATCCAGCGATATACACTTCCTGGTGACCGACATCTGGAAACACAAAAAGTGTTTTTTGCGGGGCTCTCCCCACGCTCCCTCATGGGGAGCTTTGCCCCTGCACCCCTGTAATTTAGGATACTGAATTCTGGGGAGGGTGGCATGTTGGCGTAAGGCCAGTCCAGATTAAAAAATTAAGTCCTGCTACCACAGGCAGTGCAAAATTTCTACCCTCTCGGTCCCAGCCCTGAACCCAGTACCTGCTGAGCCACAGTTAGCCACCCATACAACCTCACCACATGGCTAGCTCGGTGACAGCAGGCACACCAGTCCCCTAAAACCCCTTTTCTGTCCTTCCCCTTCCCCTCGCTATCCCTCCCTTCTGGTTGCCCTTCCCTGTACTCGCTTTTACGTAGGGTTGCTACCCTTGCAGGGTAACCCATGGGGAAAGCACTGAATATGAGTCGCCGTTTTGGCGGTCGCTCATATTCGGTCGCTGTCATCACTGGATACCTTCCCAGGACTGTTCCCAGACCTCTCAGCTGTTTGTTTCCTTTGGCTCTACTACCAGGGTAAACCTCTCTCCAAACGTGCTTCTCCAAATGGGTCTTTCCTGCATCTTGTTCTGCTATAGGCAGGCAGGCAGGGCAGGTCCTAACAGGTTACATTACCGGCTGCCCACCACAGATGGGGAATAGCAGCCTCCGTCTGTTTCAGCCACTGACTTTGCAAGGCTGCTACCTGACACATGATTCGTACTTTTACTAAGCATTACAATCTGGTTCTGATCTCTTGAAGAAGGGTGGGATTTGGCCATGTTGTTTTACAAGACCTGCTCACCTGTGGATCAGTCCACTTTGTTTTCCTAGACACCCGGGCGGGTTGGTACTGCTTGGTAGTCATTCAATGTAGTATGACTCTGTGGAGATACCCTCGAGGAAGATAAGTTTGTTACTTACTAGTAACAGTAAATCTTCGAGAGGATCTTCACAGAGCCATACCTTTTCCCACCCATCATCCCCCCTACAGGGTATTAAATAGACAGCATCACATTGCATTTTGCAATGTGAACTGGCAGCTCTACCAATTCATTTGGTACAATGAATCACAAACAAGCATTTGTCAATGCTGAATGTTTGCTTGATGGCATTGGCAGTGGCAGTGTAGAAGTTACAGAGCTGCGTAATAGGAATGGCAGTGAAGTATTGAACTGAAGCTAACCCTGCCACCACCCTGCAGAGAGTGACAGGCATTGGGGTGTGCGTTTGGGTCGTCAGGCATAACGGCCACTCCATTTCACCACCCCACTCTGCAGAGACTGACAAGTGGCACGGTTCCTTGTGTCTTTGCCTTTATGCGCACTCCCATCTCATTAGGAACACGTGAGATGGGCTATATAGGAGAATGGGGTGAAGTTTGGGGTCAAGAGTCCAAGGTATACCTCGATGCTTGTCAGTGACTGCAGGGTGTGGAATGGTATGAGCATCACAGGCAAGAATCCCAAGTCACACCCCTGATTCCCTGTCGATTCTCTAGAGGGTTAGGCGATTTGGTTGAAAAGCCCTAATACCTCAGGCATTCGCTGGTATTTTCACTCCAAATTTTCAACATGTTTGTTTTGTGACCCCACCTCATGAACAGGGGAATATCAGTTTGGTAGCCAAGCTGCTTATGCACAGTGATCGATGCATTTAGCACCACGGTGCAAAAATATTCCGAACAGGATGTAAAAATGACAGCTGCACTCTTTCATGGGGAGGTAAAATGGCTATGTTGCAAATGTGTAGTAAAATATTTTAAAAATGGTGAAGTCACGAGCAGATATAAAACTGTGCAACGACACCCGTAATATAATTAGGTTGGGGATTTTTATAGCAGATTGTCAACTCAGGCATTTTGGTGCCTCCGATCATGAACAGTGTCACTGTGATTTTTTTATCTGTGCCGAACAATGATTTCCCACAGCGACCACGCATCTCTGCACTGAAAGTGTGAAACACACTTCACCATGTTGTGAAAATGGCAGCTGTACTGTTCATAAGGAAGTGTGGAAAATGCCACTAGTGAAAATCGGACTGAAAATATTACAAAGTCATGAAGTAACGAGGATGCGTGGAAACTGCACAATGCTCACTCATAACAGTCATTTTATGGACTTTGTCACCAAATTTTCAACATAGCCATTTTAAGACCTCTCTGCTCATGAACAGTGTAACTGTGATTTTCTTAATCTGTCCTAAACATTGCTTTCCACACCAACAGCACCATTGTGCACTACTATGTGCGATAACACATTTTGGGTGACATATGAAAAATTGCAGCTGTACTGTTCATAAGAAGTTTAATAAAATGGACATGTTGAAAATCTAGAGTGAAAATATTAATTTGCAAACCAAGCATGCATAGGAACTGTGCAACGACGTTAAAAGTAATTTTAGGAATTTTTTCACCAAATTTTCAACATAGCCATTTTAAGGCCTCTGCTCATGAACAGTGTCACTGTGGTTTTGTTAATGTGTCCCATACATTGAGTTTGCACAACGACTCGCCCATTGTGCGCTACATGGGCGGAAACACGCTTTGGGCAGGATGTGAAAATGACAGCTGTACTGCTCATAAGGAGGTGGAAAATGGCAATGTTGAAAATCTGGACTGGAAATATTGAAAATTGAAATCTCACGAAAGCTGCAAGTGGGACCGTGCAACGCACACTCAAAACAGTCATTTTAGGAATTCTTTCACCAAATTTTCAACATTGCCATTTTAAGATCTCTGCTCATGAACAGTGACACTGTGATTTTCTTAATGTGTCCCATACACTGAGTTACTAGCAAACTGTGCCATTAATGCTCACATGGGCAGAAACCGTTTTGGGTGAGATGTGAAAATGACAGCTGTACTACTCATAAGGAGGTGTGGAAAATGGCAATGTTGAAAATCTGGAGTGGAAATATTGAAAAATTCTCAAACCTATGAGTGCGTAGGAACTGCAAGCAACTATCAAAACACAGTCATTTTAGGAATTTTTTCACCAAATTTTCAACATAGCCATTTCAAGACCCTCTGCTCATGAACAGTGTCACTGTGATTTTCTTAATTTATCCCTGACATTGATTTCAAGACACTGACTGCGCCATTCTGCGCTACATGGGCGGAAACACATTTTGGGTGAGATGTGACAAATGACAGCTGTACTGCTCATAAGAAGGTGTGGTGAAATGGCAATATTGAAAATCTGGAGTGAAAATATTGAAATTTCGAACTTACGAAGCCGGCGAGGAACCGCGCGAACGACGTAAATAAATATTTTTTGAGAATCAATATTAACATGGTGAATGTCATGGTGGCTCAGGCTCAGCGGTGATTTCGCAGTCACCGCGCCGAAATCACCCCTTCGGCCCAGTAACGCCATGACAGTGACATCATTCATGAGAAGGGGTCCCAAAACCCCATGTTGAAAATTGTGCAAAATCATCAAAAATGGCTGAGATATGCAATAAAGTTGAAACCCCCTATCTAGCCCATTATACAGCTTACCTGCATTTCCTGAGTTCGCGGGTCGGCTTTGAAGAGTGCAGACGTGTTCCCGGTCCACCAAGATCCGCCACCGGAGTCCGGAGTGCATGGGGTGGGGGTGGGAGGCTGGGTGCACAGTGGGTGGGTGCGGTTGTGGGGTCGGAGACGACCGCTGGACCGCTTTTGTCTTGCAGGTTAAAACAAATAAAAAGATGTTGTGGGACTGCTTTGCAACGCTTGGGGTGGGCCCCAGCATGGCACAAGACTTTGGAGGGGGCATTCAGCCGACGGGGATTGTGCACCCCTCGCAAAAGGGAAAAAAAACTTGTAGGACGCTTGCCACGCTGGGGTCGGCTCCAACGTGGCACAAGGACTTTGGGAGTTTTCAGTCGACGGGGATTGGGCACCCCATCGGCAGATATTGGATTGCCACGCTGGGGTGGGCTCAGCGTGGCACCAAGTACTGGGGAGGGAAGGAGATGATGAGCTCAGCCGACGGGATTGGGCACCCGTCGGCTATACACCGCGTAGGGGGCGCGACGCCTGCGGCTGGGAGCTACCGTGAGCAGCTTTATCGCTGCTCACTCAAGCGTAGCTCCCCCTTTCAACTGTATGCCACTGCATTTTGGAGCGTGTCATAGACAGCTCCAAAATGCATTGGCTTACAGGGGCCGCGCCTGCCAGCACACTGCCTGAATTGGAGGAGGAGGTGACACACCTCCGAAATCTCCGATGATGGCACTGTGTTTCTTGCACATGCGTGCAAGCAAACATAAAAATGTGATCTATTTCAAATCTCTGGCACTTTTTTGTCCCTAGAAATTTTTCCACCCAACCATGTCCATCAGTCAGGGATGTACACTGGTCCCTGGGGTGTGCTCTGTTTGGTCTGTGTCTCTTGGCCCTCTTGCCCGGTAGCCCATTGGCTACCCCATTGGCTCTGACGCCATGGCAGGAGGCTCCAAGGGGGAGGGTTGTCCTCCCCAACAGGCTTGTCCACCATGTAGGCCAACATCCAGTGGCAGTTGACACTAGGACCCAGGGGAGCCAGAGCCTAGGCTGCCATTCAGATGGCCTTGGGTTTTTCTTCATTTTCTGGTCTCTTCCACCTCCCGATGTGAGCATAGCCTCTGTTGGCCTCACACAACGACTCAGCGTGACCCTTCTGTGGGAGCAAGCTCTGTTGCCCAGCCACAGGTATCACTGCAGGGCTGGAGCTCATGTCAGCCCTACCCAGCCGAAGCACGTTGCCACGTGGCAGCTACCTAAGGACAGCCTGCCTCCCGACGCAGCCACCAGGGTTCATTTCCGAGCCTGGGTTGTCTGCACGGCAGCACATCACGCTGCTGCTGGGATATCTAGGCAGTCCCTAGGCACTTTTACCCCCCCCCAGCTTACCCCTGCCACCCTCCCCATCAAGTCCTTGGGCCATCTTGATTACTATTTATCTAAAATAAAGTTCTAAAAAAGTCCAACACTGGGCAAAGATCCTTGTCCATTTAGTCTTGCTACCAGGCCTCAATGCTGTCAGATTCTCCCACTAGTGTATTGCATTATTGAGTTTAGGAGAATTAGTCTTCATTTGGGCACAGTGGTGAGACTGAGTGGATAAGGATCTTCGTGCTGTATTGGGCTTTTTTAAAACCTTCATTTTATGTAAATACTAATCAGGAAGGCCCAGGGACACATAGAAAGACCTGGTAAGGAGAGTGGCAGGGCTGAGATGGGTGGGGGGAGGAGTTTACTTAGGAAAACAAAGGGACTGGGTAGGGAGGATGGCAGGGCTGAGATGGGTTGGGGAGGGATTATATTTAAGAAGCCAAAGGGGACCGGGTTGGGAGGGTGGCAGGGCTGAAATGTGTTGGGGGATGGTTTTAATTAAAAAGCCAAAGGGTATTTAGAACTGGATGGGGAGGGTGGCAGGACTATGATGGAGGGTTCTTATTAATGACAATTCAAAGAGGGTACTTGTTGGGGAGGGTGGCAGGGCTGAGGTGGGTGGTGAAGGCTTTTACTATACTTAATGATCAGGAAATGTCAGCTGGTGCTTACCAGATGTTTGGGGGAGGGGCAGGAAGCCAGTCAACAGCTTTCTCAGAGAAAATTGTGTCGATGGTGGTGGTGGTGGTGGTGGTGGTGGTGGGGGGGATATTTGAACAAACCAAACACAAAGTGGATTTTAATAATGAGCTTTATTCAGGGATAAACATAGAAAAAAAACATAAATAAGCAATTTTTATCATTTTTTATTTTGCTAACCAATTTCAGCTACGTATTGTGATTCTCACAATTGATTAGCAATTTTATGCATTAGACTGCTAATCAATTTTTCCAGCTTGTTTCATACCCTGTTCTGGTATGGCAGGCTCTTTTTTGGAAATTAAATTGTATTAGTTATTCTTCAGTTAAATGATGACAGTTAACATACAAACCAATAGGCAGGCCCAGTGGCGCTGAGGGTTGAGGTGCTGGGCGTCACCTCACACCACGCCGGTGACCCAGGTCTCGAGAGCGGACACATGTTCAGGGGCTCGGCAGGGAGGGAGAGGATTGAGCATCCAGAGGAGTGCTCTCCTCTCGGGATGGGTTGCAGGTCTTGCTTGCTCCATAGTGGTCCCTGATGGAGATCGGTGGCACTACAGGAGCAGCGCTGTAGTGGTGGAGAGGTGGCAGACGCCAGCACTACATGCACAGATGTCATTGCACATCCGCACTCCAGAGGGAAAGCACACTGAAGAAAAATCCCTGGCACTCTGGGAGGCCACAGTGACCTTGGGGACCACAGCCCACATACCCATCAACGGGACTTTTCCCCAACCAGCTCACCCGAGCCCTGCTCCCGGACCCGACTGTCTAAATTTCAGAAAGATCATCCAGGTAGGTATATGGTGGTCATGCCCGTGGGGCAAGATCTGGGGGCTGGTTGGGTCCGGGGGTAGGGGTGACATGTCCCTGTCCCCGATTCCCTGGTCGGGGAGTTTCAGGCAGGAAGTAGGTGCCTAGGTTGGGTGAGGTTCACCCGAGAGATGCCCTGAGGTCGTCGGTATAGAACTAAAGTTGACAAAAAAAATACATATCAAGAGAATACCTCAATTACATACATGCTGTTCTATGTAATGCTTTCAAGCCTCTTATTAGCTGTGACATAAAGGCAAGTTAAATCAGCATGAATATTCATGTAGGATATAATAACAAAGAACAATACAGACGAAATCATAACAAAAGAAAAAAAAACAGCAAACTTAGTAAAAATATTTAAGCAACGATTTGTGGGGAATGCTGGGTTAAAAAGGTTTACAAATACAGTCCTGGTTCCATGCAATCTCATGGTGACAAAGGCGATCTTGGGGGAGAATGTTTCTTCTATCTGACAACCAGTAACCTAGTCTTGAAAGTTTCCTGTAACTCGAGGGAGTGCAAACACTGAAAAATATTGTCAGCATGCATATACTAAAATAAAATCTATTTTTCATATCTAGCCAAGTATATTAATCTAAGCACATTAGAATAATTGAACCAGGATATCACTCTATATGCATGTTTCAACCTTCACTCTCTGCCTGGTAGTGAAAGAAGGTAGCCAGCACTTTTGAACTTATCTTGTTGCAGCCTCAGCTGTGCTGTTACTTTTCCATATCTTGTATTCTGTAGCAATTTTTCCATCCATAATTCCTCAGAGGGAGAGTTTGGGTCAGTCACAGTTGGGTAATGGCTTTAGTTGCTGCTGCAGTTGGTTAAGTAAGAAGCCTTTCCTTTGGTGGATACGGAGATCCATGTAAAGCAGAGAGAACCTCAGCACAAAAGCACTGAGGCAAGAGTTACCCAAAAGGAATTGGCAAATTTCAAAGACATAAAAATATCACATATACCCTGTAATGCAAAGCAACATGGGATGTACATATAAATCGCCATGGAAATTTAAGCTGGTTCTGCTTTAGCAGGAATGCATGGTGCCAAAGGGACTCTCTCACAATCCATAAAGATGAGAACAGAAGACACAAGCGTGTTTCATGCTACATAAGGACTCATCAGTGTGCAGAGTTGGGTCAAGGTGGGCCTAAAAAATGAAAGCAGGCTGAAAAGACGAAGAACCGCAGCACAAAAGCACCGAGGCCAAGGTTACCCAAAAGGGCATTGTAAGTTTCAAAGAAATAAAATTAAAAATCACACATACCCTCATAATGCAAAGCATCGGGGATGTATACAAATCACCATTAAATTTTGTGCTGGGTTTTGCTTTAAGCAAGAATGCTTGGTGCCTAGGGCCTCTCACATAATCCGAAAGGTTGCACAAAGACACAAACACATGTTTGATCCTACTCAGAACTCAGCGTGCCTCATCTGTATCTCACCCCAGGGCAAAATCATACCAGCCCTTATGTGGTCTTACGAGTTTGGGTCATGGTAGGCCCAAAATAAGAAAGCAAGCTTGCATGGGGTTTTTCTTCTGCTGTTGAGAAAGATTATTTCAAATTGTAGGATCTTAGACCGCCCACCCCTTCACAGTTCAGAGTTGACAGGGCTTCTGTGGTCTTCAGATCATATGAAGGGAATAGTGAGTTATTAAAGGAAATTTCAAACTTTAAGTATTTAAGTAATAATACATGACAGGGTGTGGGTTGTGCTGGGATAACCTCATGCCTAGGTGGTTGGGGCACAAGGCCGAGTGCGGCCCAGTGTCCCAGAAGTGAGGTTATCTCAGCACAACCCACACCCTGGAGTGCATTATTAGCTATTACAAATGGCTCGTTGTTATACAAAATAAAAAAAAAATTAAAATGTTTTTAGTAGATTTTAGTGAGGCAGTATATCTTTGTTTCTTAAGAGAAAAGCTATATAAGGAAAATAAATCAATATAGTGAGGTTGTGCTGGGATAACCTCATTATGCCAGGGACACACTGACCAATCAGAGTTCAGCAAATATTCTTGCCATTGTATAATGAGCTTTATAGCCCGCTACTTTATATCAGCGATAGTTCTTAAAGCACGATTTAGAATATTTTAAGCACCCCAGTTTGAGAGGAAGGGATCATAATTCAGCCCGAACTAATGGCCAGCCGATCCTGATTTTATAACTGTTACAGTATCCTTTGATTTACATGAAAGTCATCGCTGAGCAGTGGCTTCATTTAAATCAAAGGATACTGCAACAGTCATAAAATCATTCCAGAAATTACCCCCATAGACTACAATGGGGTGTGCCTTTGTGTTCGCCCTGGTTAGACATGATAAAATGTCTCAGCACGGGGGCAGAACTGGAGGACCAGGAAGTGGAATGGATTGGCTGACTATTGGCTTGGCCCAAATAACCAACCCTTTCTTCCTGAACTGGGATGCTTGAAAGAACTGTAAAGGCCAAAACCTAAATAAAATATATTTGAAATTTACTTTAAATAATAGTTGGTCAACCGAATCTGAGTTTACTTTGAAGCAGTCTTGTGCACTGGAGACCAACCGCTGATCGAACACGGAGAAAAGAAGGTTCTGCGATGCTATCATAGCCTTGTGAAATCTACCTATCCCTGGTTGGGTAAGACATAATGCCCAGCAGATGCATATAAACCCTGTGACAACATTGGAACTAACAGAAAAAGAAATGACCGGAAGCTGGATTTAATAACTACTTATTTAATGTTAGTGAAAATATTTGTAAGGGCCGGGCACCCCCTGTATCTATGGGTATTGGAAGACATCTTGTCCAGGACAGCACCCACCTTACTCCATGATTACCAGTACTGCACTGACACCAGTCACCTTGCCATCAGGGGTCAGGGTTGATGGGGATCAGGGCACCTTTACCCGTAACCTGGGGCACCATTAACAAGAAACCAAACACAAACTACATTTTCCACACCGGAGCTGGGATCAAGCATGGTGGTGTTAATTTATCAGCTGCCTAGGTGGTACACAGCTCCCTGGACATTTCCCTGGCCACAGACTTCCTTTTCATGATAGTACCTGCACACACTATATTACACTCTACTTGGGCTGTGTCCTGCACATGCGTTACTTCTCATTATTCCCAGGGCGGTTACACATCTTCCACCACCACTAGTGTGCATTCAGTTCTCCTGCTGCTACTTTATGCTGTCGGATGGTACCCAGCTGCTTGTGGAACCTGTTTTCCCACCCCACAGCTACATTAAGGTTCCAGATTTGCCCTCTGAACTAAAGGGACATAATTATACATTGCATAAGTACTGGGTCTCTTCCAACCCTATAAAACCCTATCCTCCCTTTTGGGCATCCCTGGAGCCCTGGCTGTCCCAAGACCAATTGTGGTGGCACACTCCTCAGGCAGGGCAAA